>OZ014441.1:11098697-12531988 GCA_963966035.1 Acleris laterana | reverse complement strand
AGTCTGTGACTTAACGAATAAACTTAAACTAAGAAACTTAACTAATTTTTTTCACTTCCGTAGTGGCGGAAGAATCCCTACGAACACGTACTCGACGCCGTTACCGCCGCTTGCTACTACCAACAACTACAGTAATGGCTCCTCTTCATTGTTCAGCGTAAGTACAAGCTTATATTCATAATCATATGGTAATATAAAGACAAACATACACCTTCAACTATGACCCGGCTTTGAGCCGACATTTTTGACTGAGGCAGATGTTTACCTAGAGGTAGGTACAAGTTACACTAAGAACACTTTTTACGGCATTCCAATCTACCTAACTCCTATGCTAGAACGAGCATTGCACCTATTCTCGGTCTAGGTATATTAGAACACTATCTGAAACCCTATTGTTAACGCTATGGTAAAACATCTGTCACTTTCTGACCAGAGACCCTTGCCAAGATGCATTAGGTACGCTAAACTAGCATTTCTATTCGTTTCGTTTTCAAACCAATCGCGTCTCTGGTAGATCACGTGACTTTTCGTATTACCTCATCTACCCAGTCTACCAGTGACGAGATTGGTTTAAAAACGAAACTAATAAAAACGTTAGTTTAGCGTAATGCATCTTTCTCTAGGGGCCTAATTAATATGGCTGCGATTATCGCGTGACAAAATCTGGTTAAACATCCGTCACTTTTTGACACGTTTATAAGTGTGAGAGTGACGGATGCTTTATCTACATTTCGTCACGCGATAAACGCAACCATACTAGACCCGCTGGACATTTTACCACCGCGGTAAAGGCGACCATAACACGGGGCTGTCATACTTATATTACTTGCGCAGCCGTCAAGCAACCTGTCGGGCCCCAAGCCTTTTGGCTCGTCGATCGGCTCGGCGTACTCGCCGTCGCTGTCGCCGCGCTCAGCGCCCATGTCTCCAGCGCGCCCGGTGACGGCCCCCGCGCCGGCTGCGCCCCCCGCGCACGCGCCCTACACGCCTGCGCCCGCTTATGCGCCTGCAGCGACGCCCGCTTACGCGCCTGCGCCGGCGCCCGTACCCGCTGCCGCCCCAGCCCCCGCCCATGCGCCATTCGCGCCAAGTAAGCGAGTTACTTTTGCTATCTAATACGCTAAATCCAGTATAATTGAGAAATAAAATAACACAATGCGAAAAATAGATCTTCAAAATGTCATAAGAAAAAAATTTCACAGGCAAATATGTATTTCGGTGCAGGCAAAGTTATTCTTCAGTCTCCAATAGTCTCCGTCGATTTATGAATGACTCGGCGGATGATTGCGAAAGTTGTGAATTCAAACTTAGCGCATCGCATCGCATAAAGCAAATGCCTTGACGCAAAGAAAACGTTTTTTGTGAAGATACGGATTACGCGATCGTCCGCCGTCATAAGTTCGAGTACAGATAAATTTGATTAGGGTGAAAATAATATTGTATTCGTATTGTTATACGAATACAATAGTATTTTCACCCAAATAATATGCAGATTTTACAATAGTCAGACATGTAACGTTTGAATAATAGGAAACTGATTCAATAACATTATATAAAAAATTGGATGCTACAGGTTTAGCCTTGTCAAAATGCCTTTTTAACTATTAAGTTGTTAAGTGTGATTTTCTAAAACTGTATTTGTACCAATTTGTAAACCAAATAATAGCTATATAGGTATTCCCAAAGGTTTTCTAAACTGTTTCATGACTCCTTCTTAAGACCCACGCGCGTGAGACGTGGATTCTTACTGCTCTTAAGACTGAAAGGTGATACAAGTATTTTTTTGTTTGGTCGTATGTGGCTGTAGATCAAGATAGTCATTAAATAAACAAATTTGAAATTTCTAAAACATTATTATTTTTGGCAGAGTCACCAGGTTCCATTTTTAAAGGTAAAATATAAATAGGATATTGAATTTAGCGCAACGGCTTTTTATAGCTACTTTTGTATCTAAATACACATGCGTATGCGCTAAGCCAGCAGCCAATGTCAACCGCAGCATTAAAATAACTATTCTCCTGGCACTGACTTTCTGACGATCATTCATTACTGCGCCATCGTATCACGAGTTTACTCAATTTTTTTAGTTTTGCTTCTAATTGTCTTTTAGCAAATAGACTTTTACTACAGCTTTTTCAATATTACTAATATTTTATTTCATCTATTTTTTCTCCCACCAACCTCTACGAACCAACAATTACCTTGTAACAAACTAATAGGCAAGAATGTCAAAAGCGTTGTGTGGCCCCCACCGAATCCACCAGAGGATGAACCCCCTAAAATATTGAGTGAATGTAATACAAAAATGATTTGTCAAAAACCTCGTGCCGATCCTCTTATTTCGGAAGCTCCACTAATTGAAAATAAATTGAATACTGTGTCCGTACCAGACAGTAGAGTGAAAGATTTAAATATCATGCAGTCAAATTCGACCTCTAAGGAAATTGCATTGTTTTCATCGTGCGCCTCATATGCCTCAGCGTCAATGTCAACTGCAACAGCTGTGTCAACGCAATCTGAGTCCGTATCAGTTGTCGAAAGCAAACAGTCGCAACAAGTTAAAAGTGAAACGAGGAGTTGCACTGTCCAATCTTTTACTGAGCAAGCTATTTCTGAAAAACAAATTTCAACCATATATCAATCGCAGACGAGTCCACCTATTGAAAAAACTTTTGACGACCCACAGAGTGCCATTGAAAACAGAACTGAGTCTAAATCTATGACACGAAAAGAATCGGCAACTGAGACTGTTGCAGAATCTATAACTGAGCAAAAGTACCTTGCAAACAAAAGACAGTCTGTAACTGAAAATCAAACCACTGTCGAAATGTCACAAGTATGTGAAGAATCAAAAGAACAAATAGAAGATATCAAGGAACCGTCTTATAAAGACGAAATATCGGTAACGGCCAAGCCGGAAATAAGAGATACTGCAGAAAATATTTGTCCCCCTAAAGAAGTTGTAACGGAAACCGTTACCAATCCATTACCATGTCCTGTGACCCCAACAGTAAAATCTTTACCTCCAACCACTATTCCTAATTCTGTTCCCAAAGGATTTGTAGGTTCTATGGTAGACGCGTTAACAACTGCTTCTGATAGACCATATTCCCCTCTACCTACATCGCAAGTAACTAATTTACTTATTCAAAGTAATTTAGTAAATGAAAATCAGCAAGTTTTCTCGGAAACTTCAACTAATATCCAGAAAACACAAGAGACTCAAAAGATGGTATCGCCTCCTCAACCATCTCCAATGTTTACTCAGCAACCTAATCGTGGAATAACACCTATTCCACCAATTAAAACGTATAATCCGCCAGAAAAAAAAGATGAACCAATACCAATGCCCCCAGAGACAAAACCGTACATTCCACCTGACTTTAAAATAAATATTGAGCCTAAAGTTTCTCGCAACGAGACATCGTCTCCAATGATAGATGCATTGACAACTGCACCTGATAGGCCATTTACACCAGCGGATAATGTTCCTATTATAGAACGAGGCTCTCTTAAAGATGCTCTGACCATCGCTCCTGATAGATCTTACAGTCCCTTACCTGGTAATATAACTAATAATTCCACACATTATACATCAACCTCTACAGTTCAACTCCAGTCAACCTCTTCAGATATAGTTCGTCCAATTGCAACTCAATCTACAATACAAATGACTCATTCTGAAATGTCAAATATGCAAAATACGTGCAAACTGCAGTCCTCGTCTGAAATGTCTGCTTTTAGACCTGTCCCTAAACAAGTTTTTCCTCCACCACAACCGGAAGCATTTTGTCAACTAACAGATTTCCCACCTCTGACTCAAGAGTTTAAAGCTAATTTCGAAAACTCTGTAAAAAGGCAAGAAGCTATAATAACTGAGTCACAGATGATGCAACACTCGTCTAATACATTCAGCAATATGACTACTCAAGGATTTTCTTCAGTTAAATCTGCTCAAAGTTATTTTGAACAGTTAGACCAAAGGGAAACCATGTCTTCCGTTGCCGTCAGATCCAAATCAGGGTTGCATAAGCCCGATAACATACCCTCTTACCAGAAACATTTTGACCAATTACCATCTCAAAGAGGTATCACGCCAGAAATATGTAGTGCGCCAGCTGTGCTTCAAAGACCTGTAACTCCAACTACTAACCCGCCAATTAGACCAAAAGATAAATCTGTAGAGCCAAAATTACCTTATACTGACACAATGCTTCACCAAGGTTCTAAGTCTGTACCACAGATTAGGACCCCAGTTCATCAAAATCCACCCCCCGTCCACTTTCATACAGATGCTGCTCCTATTTCAATGACGTTTCAACCCGTTACTGACGAACTTTACTTGAGAGCATCTCCTGCTCGTAGTCGACCTTCGACTCCTAGTATGATAAATAAACCAGCTCCTATAATTCCATTTTATCAAATGAATCTAGTGTCTGTTGAACACTTGGCACCAGAAACTCATCTGTATGAACCATCAAGTCCTGAAGCAAGTAGATCGCCGACACCAAGAATGAGATCAAAATCTCCAGCGCAAGGACCTCCACCGAATCCTTTAAAAGCACAAGCACCTCGTATTAAGGAGTCTACTCCACAGAAACACGCCGTTAGTTCGCTTTTGACTCAAGCTACATCCAATCTTCGCAAAGAGCACGAAATAGCTCAGAAAGGTTTTCAAGGTGGTGTAGAAGTTTTTAACGCTTCTGGTGCTAACAATTGGGGTCAAGGTCAACCGTCAGTGGTTAACGAACAGAGACACTCAAATGTCGGATTTAAAAGCGAAGTTTATAATAAAGGAAATATAAACGTCAAAGAAGACTCTATGATTGATCAAAATTATGGCCAAAAACAAACTCAAATGCAAAATGTGTCTGAGTATGGAAACACTACTGTACAAACGAGTAGAAAAACATTTGAACAATTTGAACGTACTCAATCTGCTAAAGTTATAGAAATACACAAGGGTGGTTCATCATCGTATGGTGCTCAACAACAAATTGGATCTAACATACAAAATTCCAATAATCCTAAGCAAGTTTTCCCACCTCCAGTCATGAGTTTGTCATCTCCCCAACAGAATTCATCTGTTAACCTCACTAATCAAAATGTTGCTGCTGCTGCTACTAGAAACATTGAAAGCTGCTATCCAAATCCTACGAATTCTGGTGCTAACCATGGTCCAGTGTGTGATCCTACCCCATCGACAGGTTCCAGTGTAGGAGCTGCCGCTCGTGGCAAAGCCTTTGGGGTGTCTTCAGCCCCAAAACGTGGAAGGGGTGTATTGAATAAAGCTGCTCTGCCAGGTTCTCGTGTACCTCTTTGTGGCTCCTGCAACGGCAATATTAGGTGACTCAAAATCTGGTGTTGTTAGTATTTTGCGTGTTGCATGTTTTTAAGTGAGTAGGTAGGTTGTCTTGCAAATAAGTTTAAGGCTAATGATTTAGGAAATAACAAGAAATAATTATTGATCGTAGTGTTTGTCGTGTGTGTTTTAGCGCTATTTTATAACGTTGTTTCCAATTGGCTTTAAATTTGTGGTTTTGATTTTATAACAGCTAACGAGACGCAGATTCATCACGTCCCCCACAAGCCGGAATTCAAAAGTGCAGCAGAGGAAAGGCTCATCAGAAAAATGGCAAAAATGGCGTTGAACGGCTACGAGATTGGTGTGCAGAGAAAAATAAAACCAGCCGAACATATTCAATCAATGGCTGATAAAATCCAAGACACAGTTGTGACAAAACATCCTTTAAATACAGACAATTTATCATCCGGAGATAGCAGTCGTGAGGGTACATTGAGGCGACCTTTGAATACCAGTTTTGAGAGAGGTTATAAATCTGACAATAGCATTAGTAGTATTGGAGACAAAATAAAGGAAACTCTTTTGAACAACCACCCGGCTGCATCAGCTAACTTCATAAATGGTAACATTCCGGCTCCGCCACCTTTAAACACAAGTGATAAATTTAAGGAAAATCCTAATAAGCCTACAACAGTTTCATATGTTACAAATGGAAATCCGCCACCTCCCCCACCTATGTGTGGTGTCGACCAGTTTAAGGACACTTCTATCAGACACTATTCAACTCCGATAAAAAACAATAATGTACCTGTTCCACCGCCAATCCCAAACACTCCAATACCAACATTCAACATTAGGACCTCTCCAACCAGTCAAATATTGGATATGATAGACACGAACTCATTATATTGCAAAAATACCGGATCAAATCTTATAGAAAAAACGCATATCCTTGAGAAATCAAATAAAAAACTAAACGGAACCATTGGTTCTATTGGTAGGGAAAAAGAAATAAAAGAAAACAATTATTTAAACACTTTACGTAAAAAAGACGCTAATGACAAGTCACCTTTCGTCAATGGTATGCATAAGCCGGAAAGCTACAAGTCAGAACATTCTGCTGACAATAAGAATAAAAATATACTTGGCAAAAGGAATTCCTTTGAAAACGGCAATCTGGTTGGTGATCTAAATGGTTGTTCAGAAAATACACAAAAGGATAAGGATAAGATCATTAATATAGTTCCAGATACGAATACGTTAAAAAAGGCGAATATGTTTGAGAAAATTTCTAATGAAAAGGGTACCAGTAGATTCCATGACGACGAATCCCCTAAGGCTGACACACTGTCGAATTTACATGATAATACGTTGTACACAATGAAAACTGTGAATCCGAATGGTACTAATATTAGTCCTCGAAGTTGGAATATTTCCGAAGACCTAGACTCCACAGAAGATAGGACTGACTTAGGTACTGATATAAACATACCGAATGACACTGACTCCGATATTGTTGTAAAGCGCAGGCAGAAAAGAAACGACAGAAATGCAGATGGCAGGAGAGATTCTCACATAATTGCTCGCCCATTAAGCACGATGACATCCGCCGATGTCGCAGACGGATTATTGCCTGTATGTCACAAGTGTGACAAAACTATAACCAGGTAAAAACAATAATCTTTAACTTGATTCCAAACATCAAATAGTAAATATAAACCACACTACAGAAATCGGAGTAAGTGTAAGAGCATGTTTGTCTAGATGAAAGCACGAGTGTGAGTTGTAAATTAACAAATTAACGAATTATAAAATCAGAAGCCTGAAATTATTGATAAGTATGTGTCAGTAAGTTTAACTATTCATAAATTGTACAGGGGGCCCTTCATAACGGCTTTGGGCCGCATCTGGTGTCCTGAGCACTTCATTTGCGTGAACGCAACGTGCAGACGTCCCCTCCAGGACATCGGCTTTGTCGAAGAAAATGGTCAGCTATACTGCGAGTTCTGCTTCGAACAGTACATCGCGCCCGCTTGTGACAAATGCCACGCCAAAATCAAGGGCGTAAGTAACTAATCTGGTACTTCAAGAAAAACCATCGTCACACCGTTTTTTAACTCTCTAAATTTACAGGATTGCCTGAACGCTATTGGGAAGCACTTCCATCCTGAATGCTTTAACTGCGTTTATTGTGGGAAGCTGTTCGGTAACAACCCGTTCTTCTTAGAAGATGGCCTGCCTTATTGCGAATCAGGTAATACAATTATCTGATAGGTGGATTAGGTCCGTCAATAATATAAGGATGATTGGTTTATAATGTTATTTGCATACAGATTGGAATGAGCTGTTCACGACGAAATGTTTCGCGTGCGGGTTCCCTGTGGAGGCCGGCGACAGGTGGGTCGAGGCGCTCAACAATAACTACCACAGTCACTGCTTCAACTGCACGGTGCGTATGATGCGACTCCTACTAAATACAACACACATTCACACTCATATGATTCCTCCGTAAAAAATATACTTAGTAGTTATTATTCTTATAAAAACATTGTTGCATTGCAACAGTATTTTGTAAATACATGAAATGGTCAAACTGTAACGTTATTCCAAACTATTATTTTGATGGATCGCTTCTTCCGGCATTTCTATTTTTTCCTTTAACAAGAATAAACTCCAAGATCGCTGTATCCGTAATACCTCCGTTCCATTCAATAACCCCTACTACGGCAGAGCACACTAGCACATTGTGATTTTGAGAAATTCTGAATTCCTATAATTAGTAGTCCTAAACTGGTATTTATTTTATCTTAAAATCACAGTGTATCAATTATACGTCTCTATAAATATTTTTCCAACAACGTTATATTTTAGGGTACATTATTCTATTTTTCTTCAGCTTATTTTGTATTATGAGAGAGAGAGATCTTTGTCCTGCGGCACTACTGCTGCGACACTACTAGGTACTTTATGGCTATTAAAAAATGAAAATTGTATACCTACTTAAAAAAAAATTATCTTATCGTGTTAGCAGATCATAATGAAGTGTGTGGTTTTTAGTCTTGAGTAGGTACCTAAGATTAATGATGAATTGGAAATATGAAATAATTGATATGAAGAAACACAGTTATAGCTCTTTTACACACTTTATTGCGTTATAGTGGATTAATACGCAATAAATTAGGTATCAGACATACAAATCTCATCATACGCAGTTAACAGTTGTTACGTTTTTTCCGATTAACATTTACCTTTCATGCGTGAGTGTTCCCTGTAGAATAATATTAACTGTGTAGATACGTGGAATATTTTTTACATTTTGGTAACGATTTGTAAATACATCCAGTTAAAACTTCCCAAAGTTCAGGAAGATTAATAATGAATAGATCAAAATCGATTTCCCCATATCCCGATGCTTGATTTTGTCACAGTAATGCTTTCTGTTACGTCAAAGTATAGTTTGAGTGAAATACATTATTATTTTGTTGTAGTAGCGTTGTTTGGCTATTTTATGTACTGAGGTACTCTACTCATTCAATGAATTGTCTGTAAAAACTATTTAAAATAAATATTTTATGATCTAGTAAAAACATCGCCATTATGGTGTCATTGTATTCATTCCATAGTATTTCAATTCATTGAAATTATATATTTATTCATAATAATATTTAAAAATGTGTGCCTTATTAAATGTGTATAATGTTTATATTATGATGATCAAATAAAATTAACAATAAGGTAATCAACAAATTATTGTTATTATTGTTCGACTTTTTCAGGTGTGCAAAAAGAACCTCGAAGGACAGAGCTTCTTTGCTAAGGGAGGACGGCCATTCTGCAAGACACACGCCCGCTAAATGTAACCACGTATTTTACAACTCTGATACTGTTTATTCGACAACTACTTTCCGTCCGGTCTCTCCATCTCCTCGCACGCCTCCCGCGCCTAGTTCGGTGTCACCACAAAGAACTAGAAAGCTGGAAACTCCCCTCCACTTCGATGGAGGGCTGTTTTCCGATATTAGGAGCACAGAAGGCAAATTACTTAGCAAGGTGACTGTCGATCGGGTGCACAGCTCCACCCGCCACGACGTCACTGACTCGCCCAGCGTGTACGAGAGCATCGGATCCGCAGGAAACAAAGATTATGTCGATGACATAGTCAAAACTGAGACTATTACAAATGAAGAGGTCATCAAGGTTAAGTTTACCCCTGTTCCCCTAGAGTTTAACAATTCGCCACGACTGCTCACACCGTCTCAGTTCCAAATCGATCGACCTATAACTCCTGTTCCATATATTCAAAACGGTTTCGAAGACTTACAAAGTTATAAGATTGTTAATTCAATTTGTAAAGAGAAACTAATGGGAAACCAAAACTTATCGAAAAGCTTCGACCACCTTGAATTAATGGAACCAGTTATCAGATCGCCAAGCCCTCTAGCGAAGTTCCTCGTTTCCGAACAACTAAATACAATGGAGCCTATAATAAGATCCTCCAGTCCTCTGGCTAACTTCCTCGTCTCTGAGCAACTAACTAAGATAGATCATTACTTGCAAGAAAGTTTAGATGCATGCTCTGGAAGTGACGCTGAGGGTCGGTCCACTCCGGCGCACGCACCCATCTTGAAAGTAGAAGGAGAGTCATGGAGGGAAGTGAAAGACATTCAAACTAAACAGCGGGAAGAGAACAAATTAGAACAGAGTGTATATTCTACTAGTTACCAAAAAAAAGAGATAGGCGCGGACTATGTTACTGAATCGCAATCCCAAATGAAAGTCTCGCCAGAGCAAGAACCTAAAAGAAAGTCTAAAATAAACAGTGTCAAAGGCAAGGACGCGGGAGTCTTGAGTGTTATTTATAATATGCCCATACATTATCATGCAATAATTCTCTGTTTCTTCTTAATTGTATATAATCTTATTTATCAATACATCAAGGAAAATTGTCATGGTAAGAAATAATACTTTACTTAAAATTACCAATATTTAGTCAAGTATAAATGCATATTAAACTAGTCATTGAGTTACTCAATAAACATTTCAAATAAGTAATCTCGAGTGTAAAGGTACCCAACATTTTTCACTATTTTAATGTTGACTACAGGATGCCAATACATTTTTTACATTAAAATAACAAACGATGTACATATTTAAAGTTAACCAATAACTCGCTCTTCGTGTATGAGTAATTATAAATTAACAATTGGTGCTTATTAAATTGCTCGCATTAAAGTGATACTGATATGACATTATTCGTTTACTCTAATTTTCTTTTAGGAAGAATATAAAGTGCCATAGAACCTATCCAGACGATTTCATTGGAGTCTCACTATTAATTCCGTGGTTTATGGCACTAGATAACTTCCTGGAATTGAAGGCTTTGTATACAGCTTCCGGAATGTTGCAGTTAACTGTTACTAACAAAGCATTGCCACTTAGCCACTACTCGGCTCGTTGTACCACCGCCAGGAGCACACTTCTGGAGCGGGTGCCACGACAGTGTAAAGTGACGAATGCTAAGTAGTTATTTTAATAATGTTTGGTTAATTTATGAATGACGAGAAACGATTCGAAAATAAAGAAATTGGCGGATTTATCTTAATGATTGGTGCACCAAATGAAAAATAAGTACATCATAATATGTTTAGATTTAATTTTTAGCCACTTAACATCCGTAATGGAGTGTATTAGTTATTGTTAACGGACTATTTCAATAATATAGCTCTATATAAATAAATATCAAGATCTACCATTTGATAGGTAATGTTAGTTTTAAGAACTTTACTGTAGCGGAACATTATGACCTACAATGGACATTATCTAATAAGAATTCAAAATTTGCTGTTTTTTATTTTTATTAAGAATTATCTTAATCAAATATATTTATTTAGACTATTACAATTATCATTAGATAAATAAGCAATTATGAGCTTAATAAAATATTTTATTGTAATATTGTTTTATTTACTTTTACTATGTAGGGTTCTGTACACGAAGGGTGTTAAACGGGATCCTACTACTAAGCCTACGCCTGTGCGTCCGTCCGTCAGTCATTCATAACTTTAAGGAACATGTGTCCTTTGATCCGTACGTGATAGCAGTTTGATTTTTCTGACGTGAATTCGATGAAAGTCTTCCTCGTAGTCCCAGCGCGCCTTCCAGAAAAATTGCGTTACCAAAAGCGTGTACTTTTAGAGATTTGATCTTCTAAAGATTAAACGTTACCAAAATGATAGTTATATTATATTGTTGTAAAGATTCATCTGACGAAACTACACACAATACCTACCTAGATTCATAAGTTCTGTTACTGAGGATCATTATTATTACAATAAAAAGAAAGTCGTATTCATTAGGTAAACAAAACTTTGATTTAGGTATATAAGATATTGGTAAAAATAATGTATCTAAACTATTGCAATTATTTAATGCACGAGCTTGAAGTATTTGGGACTAGAAAATCATGCTTCAAATCACACGTGTATTCCCGCCTGTTACCACTGTTACCGTAAACCGAGGTTACTTTGATTTACTGGTGGTGGTGGATGGTGGTGGAAAAGCTGGCAAAAAAATCCCAGCTGTTACCAGTGGTAACAAATAGGTGGGTAACAGACGGGAATAACCCATAAAGGCCACAACTTTTGTAAGAGTGTTGTAGAGAGTTAAAATTTGCGTGACATATTGAACAGACCAAGCATTAAATACGTCTTTTTGTAATTGTTTGTAATATTTTAATGTACTTCAAGCAACTTTGAAGATCCGCTTGTACACCGGTCAATTTTGATGTCTCATTAAATCGACTTTACGATTTAAATTTTCAGCAATTTGCAGCAATACGAAAACACACCAAAACTCTTGCTTCATAACCTGGAATTGAGTCTCGTTGGGTCTCACAAACAAACATACACAGAGTTTAAAAAATTAAGTAAAATAAATTACGAAACGTTATTGCCCAAAGCTATATTTAATAAATAATAAATTAATATATATCAGGGGACAATCTCACCTAGTCCCAAACTAAGCTCTAGGCTTCTACCATAAACTAAGGTACTAAACTTACTTATACATATAGAGAAATACATACTTAGGTAAATACGTATAAAACATCCAAGACTCGCATAAATTTCTTCCATTACCGGGACTCGAAACCAGGACCGCTGGCTACGAAGGCAGTGCCACTGCCAACTAACGTGACGATTTGTATGGAATTTAGTTGAAAGCTATGCGATTCAAGCGTCGCTTTACCATTTACTCGATGCACTTACGGTGAAGGAAAATTATCGTGAGGAAACCTGCAGATTCAAGTAGCGGAGTGCGTAAGAGGGTAATTGCAAAAAGATCATCAAGGCTCGAAATGTATCCGAAAATTCCGAAACTTGAGGTGTATTTCACACTGGTGAGATTTCGAGAGAGACACAACCCCCTCCCCTATTCCCTAATGTCACGTGAGATGAACGTGTATTTCTAGTGTAAATGCGTTGGATTTATCCTATAATTTTAATTTACCCCAATTTTTTCGCAACTTTACTAACTGCTTTTTTGGGGGGAAAAAATACGTGATATTCGATTCGATTAGATGAGATTCGGCTCGAGCCATCCAAACCTTGACAATACGATAACAGGTCAAAAACGATACAGTTAGAGTCAAAAACGATACAATAGAGGTCCAGTCTTGTGAACTCTTGTGTACCAACCATCCCGATCATAGAAGCAGCGCGATGGACTTCGTCCCCAAGAGCGTTGGTCAAAAGCAAACCCATCTACACTAACATTATAAAGAGGAAAGATCTGTATGTTTGTAAAGAATAAACTCAACTAAATACCGATTTCAAAAATTATTTCACCTTTAGGATGCTACATTATCCCTGACCTGAATAACATAGGCTATGTTTTATTTTTCTGCGCGGACGGAGTCGCGGGCAACAATTCCATACATACATACCGTCACGCCCGGCGCCCTCGTCCCAGAGTGGGATAGGCAGAGGTACAGGATTACCAACAACTTTAAAATTTGTTAATAATTCTGTAACCACATTTTGCACAATTAGGCTGTTTACCAGTGTATTAGTGACAGGTTGCAAGCCCATCACCTAACAGTACTACAAGCCTTTATTCCCTTAGTCGTCTTTTACGACATCCGCGGGAAGACATGGAGTGGCACTATTCTAACCCGGCAACCACGCGAGCAACAACTAATTATCAATAAATAAAGAACACTTACGATTTTTTTTTACCACGAGCAATTCCTCATTGTAATATTGTTTTATGATGTTTGTGCATGTATAGGTACATATCAGACTACCTGTCTGTGGTAACATTGCTCAGCCAAGAATCTGCTCCTTTTTCGTAGGCGATTAGAAATAACTACACAGGACTATTTACAAACCGGTCACTCCGTTGCATAACTCGATATACGGTTATAGAATTTTTTATCTACGAAGGCGACCACCACCACCACTATAAATGGCACTGCATGACCACATAAGTACGAGTATAAGTAAAATCTTAGTTCATTGAAATCTATACTAATGTATACTAATATTATAAAGCTGAAGGGTTTGTTTGTTTGCTTGAACATGCTAATCTCAGGAACTACTGGTCAGATTTGAAAAAATATTTTTGTGTTAGATAGACCATAGCTATCGGCTATATTATATTGTATATCATACGTACTTAAACCGAAGCGAACCGAGGGCGGGTCGCTAGTAATGATATACATATATTTGAGACCCCTGTATAATCAATTTAATAATGCATGCTATACTTTTATGTATTTCAATTTCAACTATCATGACTGTGTCAGCCCAAGTTATTTCTGCTAAATCTGCCATTCAACGGTGAGTACAGTTGTCGAGGAATTCAAGATGGGATAATATTAAACCTGGCAACGAGATCAGAGCCATCATTGTGGTTAAGAATTTTGTAGAGAGACAACCAGGCCAACAAGTTGCGCGTGCACAACGTGTTGGATACACAGCTACTTTGCAAAATTTAAAGTTCATTTATTAAACAATAAAGTACTAACTCAGAATTACGTATTATGCAAACTTTGCAATTTGGACGTGCCCTTGCCTAGTGTCACATTATTTTAATTTACCATTACCTAGAACAATACCCTTCTAAAAAAAAACAAGCCATTATTACCATTTGTGAGTTAAATCTAATGGCAGGAAGGTAAAGAAAACTGTTTTACATTCTTTTTCTGTGTTTAATTTATTTCATTTGATCACATTTATTCATTTATTTTTAGCCTAGTGGTAGAGGTTTATGTACAAATTGCTATAAATAAGTATCTAACATTAATAAAATAATATACCTTCTACTCAGACTGGACTGGATCAGTCCCCGTCTGATCAAATAATGTTGAAAGATCATGTCTATTATCTCCCAGCATAATTTTTGCAACCCTGAAATAAAATAAAACAATATTTTTTCTGCAAGGCCCATGTAATAGTCGACTTCATTGTGGTGAACAAACATGGCTAAAGCATCTGTCACTCTTGCACTTATATATTGGTTAGAAAGTGGTGTATTTTGTATCCATATTTATTCACTTCAATAAATACAACCAAAATGCTGTGTTTCCACCAGAGCTGTGCGAGGCAGCTAAGCAGCATTGCGAGGGAAAAGCCACCAATAGGATTATCTTGTTTTACTAGCTTCACTATCCTATTGGTGGATTTTTCCTCGCAACGCAACGCTGCTTGGCTGCCTCGCACAGCTCTGGTTGAAACACAGCCTAACATACATATATACATACATACATAAACTCACGCCTTTATTCCCAGAGTGGGGTAGGCAGAGCTACAGAATTACCAACAACTCTAAAAACTTGTTGATAATTCTGTAACCACATTTTGCACACTTAGGCTAAGATGTTTACCATAGTGTATAGGCCTGCTAAATTGTATTTATACAACTAATATCTTTTATAACAAATTTCAAACACTAAACATAACAAGTTTATATTAGAACAGCTGAGTAGATAATAAATTAAGGCTGCGGTTCCACCAGGGCTGTGCGAGGCAGCGAATCGGTGTTGCGAGGAAAAATCCAACAAAAGGATAGTGAGGCTAGTAAAACAAAATAATCCTATTGGTGGATTTTTCCTCGCAATGCTGCTTAGTTGCCTCGCACAGCTCTGGTGGAAACTCAGCCTTAAAGGGATACTATATTCCTCAGGCAATGAAAACATTTTGTGACATAACATGAGTGATAGTGCAGGTACAGCATAACAACCATTCAAATATGGATTAATATTGTGTGATTTGATATAAAATGTTTTTCAATGGAGTTAACTGCATACTCGAAGTCACTTTTCCCAGCTATCTCTTTTGGTTAAAGATACGATTAGACAACCTCCTCAACAATTTTTATTTAATAACTGGTGGTCAGACAAGTTTTTTGTTTATATAAAATTTATCTCACTGTATTCCTTGACTTGTTCCTAATAATTTGGGTATAATTATGCCAACTCTCTAGGCCCAGCAGTTAAGGCTGTGCATTGTAAGTAACTTACATTATGTATAAAAGGAAACAGATTTCAATAGTATTTTTTCTGAAAAAAATATGAAACTCCTGTAAATTAAGTCCTGTGAGTATCTATTAAATCGCCACGCTCTCTGCGTACCTTAAGGTCGTGAGTTGCAGGACCTGCAGTATTTCCTCGTAAGATTTATGTTCAAATTGTCTCGGTATTGTGGTGAAACTGTGGCCTTACATTCTTTTAAATAACCTTAAAATGATACGAATAATACAATAAAATATAATATTACCAATCCCATTTTGCACATATTCCGATAAAGGTACAAGTTAAGAATCCATGCCAGAGCACTGTTATTGCAGCCACAGGTTCTCTTCCGTGTCCAAAATTTTTAAAACTTCTGGTATTAGGAAGCAGTATTGATTTCGTGAAGTGATGTATTGCTTTACTATATATCATTTTCATTTCTTTTTCAACAAAACACGGTTATTAAGCGACTTTAAAGTGCAATTTTCAATTCTTGTTAAAATATTTTCCAAGTTCAAGCACAGTTCAAGTAAAATATTTTTTACATGTCTTGTTGTTGTTGTGCCTGCCTGTGACACATGACACATGTCATGTATTTTTGACAAATTGACTGATGCAGAATATAATTATTAAAATCGCATTATTTTTTTCGATTATCGACTAAGTTGATTTAAGAAGTTTAATCGATTCGTATACTTAATTTAATTTACCTACCTATTATAATAAACAAGGTTTTTTTATGGCATAGAGAAGACAAACGAGCACACAGGCCACCTGATGGTAAGTGGAAACTGTGACCCATAGACATTCGCATTCACAAGACTGCAATGCAATCCTAAGACTGCAAATGCGTTGCCAACCCTGAGGACTATGATGGAATGCCTCTATGCTAGTCATTTCACCGGCTAGCGGCTGTCTTATCCCCAAACCGGAACACAACAATGCGAACACTGCTGTTTGGCGGTAGGTTAATGGATAAGTTGGTGGTAGCGATCCGGACGGACCCTGCACAAGATCCTACCACCCGCCAGGTTTAAGTATGTTAAGCGAAATGACATAAAATGATTAAAATCGTATCGGTGAATCGATTTGGTCGAAGAGCGCGGTTATTGGCGAACACTATTAACGGTCCGTTTTGGATGTAGGTGTTGTTTTGTTTTTAGTTCCATGAAATAGGTACCTATGTTCATAATTTTTCATAATTTGTTTTTAAAAATGCGTAAACCAATAATTATTGATTCTTGAAACGAATTTGCTAGAGATATGTGTAGAAAGAGAGGACAATAGAGAAATCTCTCCATAATATATCAACTGACTGTTGAAAATTTCGCTTGCGCGTTGTAGAACAGTTTAGTTCCGCTGTCTGACGTTGTGACGTTGTTGGCGCTGGCGAGTTGGTGGTACATGGTTTTGCCGTTAGATGTCGCCATGTTGCCACACCAGCCTCCCTTTGAGACCGGAGGTTGATGGTGATGCTGATGACGTGCAGTCTGTGCGTTGAATTGTCGCTTGCAAGTGTGCCAGTAGTAGATGTCTCCAGTAGTGGCTCAGAGCCGCGTTGGCGAGCGTAGCAGGAGATGAGGAGTGAGTGGAGTACAACAGTGAGTCGTGTACCTGCTCGTAAAGTACTCGTAGTTGGACGCAGTGAGTCGCGTTGTTGAGTGAGAGTAGTGTTGCACACTGTAGACACCAGGCATAGAGATATGACAGAATGCTAGTGTGGTGCACCGTGCGGGTTAAGTCGGCTTGCTGTGAGACTGCGTCATTTGCTTGAAGGTCGTCCAGGTTGCGTAATTGTCCATTGTCGAGGGTCACCAATGTAGTAAGAGAGGATCACGTCGGGGTCACCAATGTAGTAAGAGAGGACAATAGAGAGATCTCTCTCCAGGCGGGTGTTATGCCTGGGGACCGAAGTCCATTGGGAAGAAGTTGGAAGTGCTACATATATCAACTGACTGTTGAAATTTCGCTTGCGCGTTGTAGAACAGTTTAGTTCCGCTGTCTGACGTTGTGACGCTGTTGGCGCTGGCGAGTTGGTGGTACATGGTTTTGCCGTTAGATGTCGCTATGTCGCCACATATGTATTTTTTTAAATTTGTTGACTGCTCAATTGGTACGAACAGCGTTCGCGTGAAATGTAAAATAAGTTCATGGTTACGTTATTTCCATCTCTGTTACTCGTTCTTCGAAACCAAATGGAGAAAAGGGATAGTGCTAACGTAACTTCGAACTTCGATTTTCAAAGTTGAGCCCCAGGCACAACAGAGGTATGATTTGATTTTTTTTTGTGTGTCGTATTTGGCCAAGTTCGATAAAACATGTGATGGATTAAACTATGTTTGAAATAATTGTACTATAGTCGGCCCGGGTAACCTTGATCCCTATGACAGTTCATGTTAGTGATGGGTCGTGTCGATGTAACTTAACTTTTTTTATAGGCAAAGGCGTGACTTGCATTCAGCCACGTTGGTAAACATGTTTTTAAAAATATAATCTGCTATCCTAATGTTTGTTATGTTGTTGTTGTAATGATTTAAGTTTTTTGGCACAGATTAAGTAAGTAGAACGAAAGTTTTCCAAAAATAAAATGCACTCATTTCATTTACTTATCATATTTTTTTACGGGTTGGTATCAAGTGGTCAAAAACGCAAGTGGGCAACGGCATCAACTCACCTAAAAATCATGTGGGTAAATTTGCAAATAGTCGAATACGTAATCGGTCCATGAAGCAACTCGTCACAAAATTATTTCGTCTACTGTCATATTATCAACTCGTCACAAATACATGTGGTCTAAATAGCTGGTCGCGAACAAAGCAAATCGTCATAAATGCATGTGATCTAAATAGCAGGTCACGAACAAAGCAACTCGGTGTGGAGTGTGGTGCAGGATGTGAAATATAATTTTGTAATGTAATGTGTTCATTTCAAATTGCCTTTAGATAAATAAAGGAATACTAACAACCCTGTTTTTTCTTAAGCATAAATAAATAAGTGAAAATAAAAAACATTTCTCTCAACAGTTTATAATTGTTAATATGACTTAACAACGAAACAAAAACATCTTCCATAAAAAACTAAAATAAATATTTTACTGTTACGCGTCGTTACACAATTTTCATAAGCCTAGGAGCCTAAAAATGTTAAGATGTTTCAATTTTTCTTTATGTCTTATCCATTAACCTACCGCCAAACAGCAGTGTTCGCATTGTTGTGTTCCGGTTTGGGGATAAGACAGCCGGTGAAATGACTAGCGTAGAGGCATTCCATCGTAGCCTCAGGGTTGGCAACGCATTTACAGTCTTAGGATTGCATTGCAGTCGTGTGATTGCGAATGTCTATGGGTCACAGTTCCCACTTACCATCAGGTGGCCTGTGTGCTCGTTTGTCTACTCGATGCCATAAAAAAAAAAAAAAAGGTCAGACATCATTAACAAAAACTCTTGTGCTGAAATTCTCCCCTGTTCCAAATTGTTTAATTGCTCCTTATACCTGGCATTAAATATCTTATCTTTCCTCTTTCTGTTGTTAGAATTGAACAAATTCTTTCTCAATCGATATTCAGAGTGTTAAAGGATTTATAAAATTTGTGACGAGTTTGCTTTATTGGCCAAATACTTTTTAACCTATTTGTGAATTCGTCTAGACGATCTTAAGACAAGTAGCTAAAGAGACCGGTTACATCTCGGACAAACTACTTATTTGTCCGGTTGATTTATGACGAGTTGCTTCATGGACCGATTACGTATTCGACTATTTGCAAATTTACCCACATGATTTTTAGGTGAGTTGATGCCGTTGACCACTTGCGTTTTTGACCACTTGATACTAACCCTTTTTTACCCGGTAAACACGCGTTCGTTATGGGAACCAAGTCATTTATATATTTTATCATGAAATAGGATATCTCCATTTAGTGTGTCTGGACTCGTTTCCATGATCGACATTTGTTTATCGATACTTTACGGCACTAGTCGATATCTTCCAAACGAAGTAAGTTTTGAAGGACGTAAACGTTGAGATAATTTCTTGTAAATGTTAAGAATTCATATAATTCCAACGAAATATCATTGTAATGGCATATTAATAAATGTCATTTTTAGACCCTTCCAATTCTATTCTTATGAAACGGTGATGCCACTACAAGGTTGTGTCTTGGGAATAACTGTCAGTGTCATAGCCGACTATAGATATAGCTTAGGTATGATAAAATAGTAATTATGTATGAACCCTATTCAAATGTACCTGTTTTAATAAGTTTAGTACCTACGAATTCAAGTGTTGGAGTAAGATTAATTACAATTTTTGCTTCTTTTGTAGCAGTTTTTTTACTTGTTCGCTTCTGTGCTTTATCAGGCGACACGGTTAGAATTTTATTGGGTTCCATGTTTACTTCTTCGTTAATAAACAGAAAATTAATACGATTACTTTGTTGCTCACAGCCTCATTCGAAGTAAACTGACAGCCATCTTGGGAAAATTACGCCTTCTGATTGGTTCAAATGGATTTAGCTAGTTTTGATTTGAATGACAAGATGGACTTAACCAAGTTTGAAAAAATACCTGTACTTACTTTAAATTAGTTTGATTCAAAATTTACAAAGTTATAAGGTTTTCTGTGATATATACAATAAAATAAATTTATTATTTATCAGAAAGTGTAAACAAAAAAATAAGTGGATTTAGCCACTTTTGATGTGTCGACACACATAATACAGAGCAAAATGCACAAAACGCAAAATGTAGCCAATGGCAAAATCTACAATACATTGTGAAACACGCGGAAGGTACAAAAAAACAAATATTACATTTTCAAAATGTACAAATCGGAAAAAGCACACTACTCGCAAAATGTGCAATAGAATGGCAATACAGAAATAGTCCCACACGTAAATAGCGAGGAGTGCGTAAAATATTTTCAACATATTAAGTCTCAATCGCGAATCGTACGGATGGCTAACTCGAACTTACTTTTCGCAAAATCGCCTTTATTCCGTTACGCACGCAGTTGAACTGCCTTGTTAAGCAGGCCCCTTGCACTAAAAAATCCACACTGGGTTAAGACACTTAACTTGAATTAGCAAACGTGAGATTCATATGAAAACTGTAATTTTAACCCGTGCTAGGGCCACTTGCACGAAAAGTTTAACCCTGGGTTAAGACACTAACTCTGTCTTATAGCCCAGTAAAGGGGTATTTATTACTTATTGTTAGCCCATCCCCTGACCCGGTTTTAGAAATGGTAAAAAAATATATTGTATAATTATCGCGTTTTTTTTTTATATGGGGTGTTAACCTGAATATAATGCCAAATTGTGGGCCTCCACTAAATGTAGGTACCACACGTGTAAAGCACGAAAGAATCCGTTCCATTGAAACTGAATTATTCATGATAAAGTATTTTTAGTAATTATTATTTTTTGTTCAAAACTAAGAAGCGGAGAATGCTGAAATTTAGAATAGCACTTACTAATGACGTGGCACAAGTACAGAAAAAAAAATAGGCCTAAAAGCTATTAAGGTACAAGATGGTCCCTTATCCTACCACGGCCTTTGAGCCCCTGGTAGACCGGGTAGTCACGTACCGGCCAACGCCCCTTAGGGGTTTTAGGTTTTTAAGGCTCATCAGCTCATCACACTAGCATTTTTGACCGGTGATTCCTTCACAGTGCTACAGAAACCATTCATTTAAAAGGTACACTTGAAGAAAAAGATACATCTTGATTAAGGTGGGATGTACCAAATCCCACAAGTGTTATAATCTTTATATTTTTTAAGAATAAAAAAATTACATGCCATAGGCATGTAATTTTTAAAATATTGATGAATAAAAAAAATACAGGCCTAAGTACATTGAGGCTAAGTTCGGTTTATGGATGTCATAATTGTATGGAACTTCAGTCTTAACCCTATTTGATTTGAAATCGGCATAAAAAATTGCAACAAAATAAATGAACATTATAGTATGACGGGGCTATTCCCAGTAGTCCGCACCCCGTAGTTCGCACTGCGAACTAATGGGATTTTTTTTCCCAGTAGTCCGCAGTGCGAACTACTGGGAATAAAAGTTCCCACTAGTCGGCACCTCCGGCAAGTGGTGCGAACTACTGGGAATTTTTATTGCCAGTAGTTCGCACTGCGGACAAATGGGAAAATCAAAATCCCAGTAGTTCGCACTGTTTAATTCAACATAACTGTGTTCAATTTCATATGGTATTATAGGAGCAGGAATATAAAAAAATAATTTTAATTTAACACATTTATTTAAAATTAGACTGACAATTTAAAAAAAAAACTTAAATTTTACGAAAAATTTAACAAACCAACATAGTAAAGCATTTTTTACTGTGTATTTATTAAGTCACATATAAAATATGTATAAAAGTCATCAGAAATATGTACAAATATTAACACGTTTGAAAACTTACATCAACAAAACTAAATATACACATACTTATATAGTACTTGGCCACATAAAAACTACCTTGACCATCACAACGACACACAATAAATATCTAGGCTGCCGTTTAGCTGATCTTGGTTGTGTACACATATAAAATGAATCAACATTAACAAAGTAACATAATTTTGATTACAAAAACATTAAATACGAAGTTATGCCTATGTAGGTAAAGTACTTAAAGAACTTTAATATGCTGAAATTTTTCGTAAAATAAATGTTTTTTTTTAAATTGTCAGTCTAATTTTAAATAAATGTGTTAAATTAAAATTACCTTTTTATAATCCTGCTCCTATAATACCATATGAAATTGAACACAGTTATGTTGAATTAAACAGTGCGAACTACTGGGAATTTTTTTCCCATTTGTCCGCAGTGCGAACTACGGGGTGCGGACTACTGGGAATAGCCCGTATGACGTACCGTAAAATGGGGTCACAACCTAAAATGAAGTAAATGTCACTACTTATAAGTCTTATAACACTAAAATTATTTCCAATAGACGTCACATTATTGTCTATTAAATACTTATTATTATACATTATGACTTATTTTAGGTTATCTACTCTCCCTGTTTTACGGTATTATTAGATACTCTGCCAATTTAAGGGTAATCCATAGGGGTAGTCAATCTAGAGAACGTATTCAAGATCTGTAGAAGTTACAACCTTTTTTTCATTTCCAAAAAAAAACCCTTTGCTTGAAACTATTATTTTTTATTTAGAGGCGGCTTATGTATCTAGATAAAACATAACTTTTTCACTTATTTATGACTATAGTATAATAACCTACCACGTACGAGAAATACAGCAAAAAGTTAAGACTTATAATAATACATATTTACAAAGTCAAAGTATCACCTTGTCGGCAGCGTACTCTTCGTGTCGCTTGCCCAAGGCTTATACAAATAATCGAAACCTTTCAATACACTGATATTTTTTTTTTAACTTAACCATTTTTATTTAAAATGCTTTTGAGTTAACCGGTCCTACTACATGAAACAAAGTTTTAGTCAGTAAATCCTTATTCTTATAAAAAAAAACCTGCCACAATAAACTCATAATAATGCGTCCTAACATAGTCAAATCATTTCATGGTCAAATAATGTAGTCCGTTATTAAAGCAACACCACGACACAAATTAAATAATATAAAAATCTATAGGCAAAATTATTACCTAATATTATTTATAAAAATAATCCCTTAGCAGAAAATGCATCACGAAATACGTATTACAGCTACAATACACATGTCCAACGCAATAGAATTTTAATAAACAAAACACTATGACACTACAGAGGATCATACAGCAAAAAACCAATGGTACAAAATGTTTCGGTGGAACTATTAGAAAAAAACGTTTACTGCCTACTAGGTTTACTGTTTAAGTATATGTATATAAAATACCGTATAATTAGATAGTATTTTGATTGCATTGGACAGAAAAAATGCAATGTCACACCCATCACTTGAATACTTAAAAGAACTATTTGTAACTAGGTATGTAGGGTTTAGATTAATCTTCGAATTTGATGGAATGGACCCCCGTGTCAATAGCACCGCCGCGGTACGAGCCTCGCTTCTTCTTAGTCTTCTCATGCTTGAAAGACTTGCCCTTCGTATGTCTCAAGTCATGGTTCGCGCGCTCGCCCCACGAACCGCGAGCTCCTCTCTGGGAAACAAAAAATCACATTCATCATCACCAGAAGACAATATTAGTGAAGAGGCCCGGAAAATGGAGATTGCCTGACAAGGTGGTTACGAGGTAGAGCCTCACTCGAGGCCTACGAAAATGAGTAATGTAATCCCCGTTTCCACTTAGGCATAGGTACACGCTTTTCTCAAACAATTGGAAACAACTAATCTAATTCGCAATAAACCACCGTCGCCCGTAGCTGTCCGACCTTCTATTAGGTTGGCTGTAATTTTTCTTCGTATTTTCAATTTTACGTGCAATATCGCAACAGACAGGAATGGGTTATTGTAAGATTATTTTACTCCTAGAAATAAAAACATGCCAATATTTTTTTCTTTTTTTAAAAAAGCCGTCATTTCACCAGGTTTGAGAGAAAAAAAAACTAAGTCTAGAGTTGCATGTAATGTTCACTGGTACCCAAAATACAATTACGACCTTTTTATGGCACACATGAAATACTAAATTAAATTAGGGATTTAAAAACTTAGTTCTGACGCGTCCGTACAAAGTTTAAACTGTGTATGAACACAAAAAAAAACAATTCTTTATAAAATTAAATATTAGTTTTTAACAGTGATAAATTGTACATACATTTAAACGTTAATTTATTAGTTACCGATAAGTGGAACTAATAATAAAATTGTTTAATGCTTTTTAGATTATACATAGTTATATTTGTAGGCAATTGTATGGGAAAAACGCAGTGTTCCTAATTATGTGGCCACCACCACTGTAGGTATTATCAAACCGCGATTAGAATACAATCGAGCACATATGTCGTTTCTGAATTAATACATGAAATGACATTGTCAATGGTAGTGTGCAGATAAATGAAAATGCATATTTCTGTACCAAGAAGTTTAAACCTTGGGAAATAATAATTATATTTACCTACAATAAAAAAAAAATAGTGTAATAATTAAATTTAGGAACACCATCAAAATTTATTAATTCATAACACCATCGTCTTCAGAAGTGTCCGTATCATCACCTGGCGCAGAAAAAACAAAATAGATAATTAGAGTGCTAAATAGTGTTAAATATGCACCGTTCACATCTAACAGGTGTGTTATTTTCCCTGGCAACATTCTCTTCTTTTTTTATTGTTATTACTGTTTTTTTGCAAACGCCCGTCGCAGCCACCACACGATTTAAGACTTTGCGATTATTATTCAGTAATCCAGTTATTTCCTGTAATGTATCCTTTGGAATAGTAACCTCAGAAATCATTACGTTTACACTTAGAATGACCATCAAAGACTTCAGAAGAACCTTTGTTTTATAATTTTCATTATTAAAATATGTTAATACATTGAAGGTGATTTCTCGGCACCGACCGTTTAACACTTTGCCACGATTCATATTATACATACTACACAAATTTATTTTCGACACGTACAGCGATTCGGTAACCGGTAACATGAAAATTATGTGGCAAATAATGACATTGATTTGTCAAACATTTACATTGACTTTAATTTTTTTATAAAACAAATGACACAGCATTTACCAAGAATAGGTAGAGTTGTTATACGAACTTAATGATTATGATGAAGCAATTCTTTGTGAAACTTTTATCTATAAGTGTCTGCAGTTAAACTATGAAGATATCATAGATTGACTTATAATTAATTATATTTATTCATTATATGTACTTTTGTGCTAACGGTACTTCCGAAGTGTATACTAATCGCGGTTTGATAATATATACAAGAATTGCTCGTTTAAAGGTATTAGATGAAAAACGTTCCTGGCCGTACATTGATTGACGCTACTATACTACGGCAATTTAAGTAGTTGGCGTATATCCACATAAAGCAAAACAAATCAGATCAGATCCATAATATTCATAAGCTCACCTAATTTAATCGAATGTAATTTTTTTGTTCTCTCCTCCTTCAAAGCTTTTTCTGTCATTGAAACCGCCTTTGTTAAAACCTCCCCGGTTGCCGCCCCACGAGTGGCGATCGCCACCGCCGCGACCCCCGCGGTCGTTACCCCGCCCCCCGCGACCCCGATCGAAGCCCCCACGCCCACCGCGGTCGAAGCCTCCACGCCCTCCGCGGTCGAAGCCTCCCCGCCCCCCGCGGTCAAAGCCTCCGCGACCGCCGCGGTCGAAGCCGCCCCGGCCGCGACCGAATCCTCCCCGGCCGCCCCGGCCTCGGTCGAAGCCTCCCCGCCCGCCCCTGTCGAACCCGCCGCGGCCTCGGAAACCGCCTCTATCGCCCCCGCGCCCGCGGAAGCCTCCCCGACCACCGGACCCTGACTTGAAGCCGCCCGAATCGCCTTCCTCTTGTTCCTCGTCTTCTCCTTCTTCATCTTCACCCTCCTGAGTAAAAAGGACCTTATAAGTAAAAAATACCAAGACAACCCTATGTAATACATACTGGAGTTCTTTAAAGTAAATGCCCGTATTTATAAGCCACTAAAACAGAAACTTCTAACGATTTGGCAGTGTTAATATGGTTATACATAGAATTGCCTTGGCTTGTCAAATTGGTGGGCATTTACCTTAGCGTCGAAAGAATTATCCTTAAGTCTAGGGTCCACTTCGACTTCCTCTGTTGCCACACGTCGGAATGGAACTGGTTTATTGTAAGAATTCTCGTCACCGGGAGTTGAAGTTTGGTTCGACATACCCTAGAAGTTCATGGAAATAAGTTGGCGCATGGTAAAATTATAAAAAATAAAAATTTAAATAAATAAGTACTGAATATTTTTTTTAGTCTATTTCCCAATCTCGTAAAAAAAAGATTGGTATGGCATAAAAGTATTAGCTCTTACATAATACTGACTAGTGCTGATTATCGAAATGGTTAGTTCAGCTAACGTCCTAACCTCATCATCAATTTATCTACTAGCTGTTGCCTATGACTCTCTGCATAGAAGTTTATCACAATTACCTTTGGTGCTGTTCAATTTCCTGGTATAAAGTACCATGTTTTTCTTCAGAGTTCAATCTATCTCCAAACAAAATATCATTAAAGGCGTTTGAGAGGTTTAGCTGTTCAAGCGTAACAAACCATCAGAGGAACTTTCGCCTTTATAAATAATAGGGAATATGCATGTTTTTTTTACAGCTTCAATAAAAGCGGATTCATGTAACAAACAGGTGAGAAGAAAACAGAATTTTACGTGGAGTTTATATTATGGCCGACCTGTTACAATGACATCCAGTGCACTTCGGATCTCCCTGTCTAATTAGCAGTTGAAAACACTTCTATCATTCGTATTTCTTGACCGATTTTAATTTTAATTTCACTTTTGGTGATCTCTTTTACAGTATTTTCATATTTTGTTGGGAAATGCGATTAAAAAAACCATGCATATTCCCTATTGTATGGAAATGGATCAGACAAACCCTTAAATTTACCAAATTTCTTATGCTTAAAATAATGGAATATAAAGAGGACAGGCTCTCTGGCATACGTTTAACCTGCCTAAGACTAGCCGTTTCATTAGTTTCATGTATGGTACATTCTAATGTATCTAAATGTTGAGGCACTATCCTATGGATAAAGATGAATTCCCAATAGGGTGTTTCACATTTGTATGGAAATAAATAAAGGTAATTTTAGCGGACTTCTCTTACGTTAATAATGTAAAAAATGAAAATGTCTAGATTGTCTAGTTTAAAGGTGGAAGAACAACATTTGTACAAATTGACCACTTATGCTGCGCATTTCGAATGTTTATTACTTTTCCAAAATTGTTATTTTGGAAAAAATACTAACTTCACAGTCTTCTTATGTCAAACACTAATGATATCGACCATTATCACAATTTTTTCTACCTGTTACAGCTTTGAAGAATTCAGAATTGATTAACAAAATGGTTAAAGTGTGCAACCCCTTACTAATTACCAACAATTTTATTTTTATTTTAAATTACTGGTCTTATAGATAAATAGGAGCAAGAATGCGAGCATTAATTAAAAATTGCAGTTTGAAAAGTTAAACACCGAATAACTTCTGTTTATTCATCTTCTGTCTCTATATACTTTAAAAAAAAACCTTACCTTCACAAAGTTGCTGTAAGGCTTCTTAGCAGGAGTAGCTGCTTCTCCACCAGAAGCTTTTCGCTTTCTTCCATTCTAAAACACAAGTGACATTGTATGAGTTAAAATAAATCACAGGTAACATATGATTCATAAATAAAAAGGTGAAAAACTAACTACCTGCACAGATGTGTCCATTGCTTCATCTTGCTTCTTTCCCTTTTTCGGAACTTCATCTTCATCTTCGTCATCATCACTTGATTCCCCAGAGGACTCTTTCTTTTTGGGGGCTTGCTTGCTGGCCTTAGCTGCAGGCTTTTGTGCAGGTTCATCATCACTACTGTCATCACTATCATCAGAAGAATCGTTCTTAGCAGCAGCTTTAGCAGGCTTAGGCTGGGGTTTAGCTGGTATTTGCTTTGCTTTTGGCTTTTCTTCCTCACTGCTGTCATCTTCAGATGAAGAGTCTTTTGTAGCAGCTACCTTAGCTACTGGTTTAGCGGGAGTGGCCTTGGGTTTTTGGATAGCCTTTGGTTTTTCATCTTCACTGCTGTCATCATCAGATGAAGACTCTTGTTTTTTGGCTGGTGTAGCCTTGACAAGTGGTTTAGCTGCAGGCTTAGCAAGTTGCTTCGGTTTTTCATCTTCACTGCTATCTTCATCAGATGAAGACTCTGCCTTCTTTGCAGGGGCTTTTGCTGGTGCCTTAGCTACCACCTTAGGAGGTGCCTTTGGCTTTTCGTCTTCACTACTATCATCATCAGATGAAGAATCTGCCTTCTTAGCAGGAGTCTTTACTGGTGCTTTGACTACAGGCTTAGGGGCTTGTTTAGGTTTTTCATCCTCACTATCATCCTCAGAAGAAGACTCTTGCTTTTTCACTGGTGTTGGTCTTATCACAGGTTTGGCTCCTGATTTTGGTGCCGGTTTTTCATCTTCATCACTTGAATCGTCATCTGATGATTCTTGCTTCTTAGCAGCTGGTTTGGGAGCAGCATTGTTGGCCTGTGGTTTAACTGGTTGTTTTTTAGGTTTTGATGTAGCATCATCATCACTGCTGTCACTGTCATCTGAAGATTCAGCTTTTTTAGCAGCAGGTTTAGCAGGAGTGGAAACTGGCTTTTGTTTCTAAAACAATCAATAATAAGTGTATTAAAAGCTATGTGGTTTAAACTTAACAAAATCTAGAAATGCAGAAAAAAATCAGAGGTAGTGACGAAACTATATGAATAAAATCACTGAGTATCATAGCTACTTTTTACATCATTATTATCGAACACTTATAAGTTGAACCAATAGACAAACCTAGGTTTCTAGTTTAATTAAATAAGCGTGAGGTACATACCTGAACCTGTTTTGGTTTTTGTTCTTCTTCTGAGCTGTCCGAATCTGATGACTCTTGTTTGTTCTTGGCAGCTGGTAGTTTACCATTTACAGCTTTAGGTGCTGCCTTTTGTTGAGGCTCGTCATCACTGGAGTCACTAGAGCTGGAAACAAAACATTCAATTTGATAACAGATTCATCATTAACGCTGCCAACACACAGACAGCAACAGAGGAAGCCGATCCTATTTTCAGTGTAAAATTACTAAATTCCAAGACAGATATTGTAAAATGCTCAAGATTATAAATGTAAATCTCGACAAAAATAATGGACAGTGGTGAAGTAGGTATGTTTACAATAGTCCTTAGCCATGAGGATACAACAAAAGGAAAATTAGGCATGGATTAAATTTTTGTGAGAAAATTGCCATTTTAAAGTGTTTACTAAAGAAGAGAAGTAAGATTGAATTAACTTTAGAGGCCACAGTTGATTTTTATACAGTGGCAGGGTCTGAATTAATAAAGGCTTTCATCATTCAGAAAAGTACAAGAATAGTGTAAAAAGATAGCAGATGTATACACCATACCAATTGACTTGTCTTGCTTAGTAAACAATTTTATAACCTCAAAATGCATAATTTTTGGTTAAAATCACATTTTTGTTGAATAAAGCAACTAGAAAACACATTTTGCACACCATTCTCTTGATGACTAATCTTTTGTCAATAAAAATTAAATTAAAAAAATATATATTAATGGCAGTCCACTGCAATATTCCACAGTGATTTTGCCAGAGTCAAGTGAGTAGAGTAAATCAGTAATTACAAAATAAATCAAAAGTAAAAACCGGACATCTTTCAATTGGCCATCTTCCCTCCCCAAACTTTACCAGAAGCCCTAATTCAAAATTTTAATTAGAATGTTTGATGTACAGGTGCGTCAAGGACAGGTTAAACATTATTATGTTACTTGGACTTCCATGGATTCAAGTAAACACTATAAAAGAAACCATAATTCAAACAAACTAGTTTGATAGATAGTGTAGCCAGATATGTATGAATGTAATATAAATAACAGAAATAAACAGATAAATAAATTTGATTACCAAAGCCGTTTAAGATTTTGAAACATGAACATAACGTTAAATGATCAACTTATGACACTGACCTATCTGCTGCCTTTGGAGTTGGGTTCTTCTTCTTATATTCAGTTAATATATCTGTCAAGGTCGGCAAGTTTTTCGCTCGTGGTTGCTGAAAAAATAATGATTACAGTTATAATTGTCTACTACTGCAAGCGTTTTACTAAATACTATTCAAACAAAATCAGAGGTAGTGACGAATGTTAACTTCAATCATAGAGAATCATGTAACAAGTAACATCATGTGTAGTATAGCTATAGGTTTTTTTTACCTATTTGATCGCATTGTAGACAGATTGACCACCTAAACTTTGTAGTATGTATAGAGTACGTAAAATATACAAGAGAAATTACTATTACGCCAAAACAATTTAATGCACACGTGGTGAATCATTTCAGAATAAAACTATAAAGATCTAAATAAACTAGGACCGAGCTAGAGGCTTTGCGCATAAAATGAACGATAATTCCCACGAGGCGCAATGTACACATTAATATAAGTCGCTGTTGTCGTACTTGTAAAAAATATTGGTTTTCGCTACCGAAGAAGGTACCGGGCCGCTACCACGTGTAGTGCTCCACCACACGTGGTTTTCGGTTTAAGTACTTACCGCTTTAGTTTTTTTCAATAACTGAGCGGCTAGAGATTTATCTACACCCAGCAGATACTGATGCACTAGAGAGGTAAGTTCCGCCTGTAAATTAGCAGGGACCGCCATTTCAGGTATTCTTCAAATCAAAATAAAACTAAATTTTGGACGAGAAGCCGTCCTACCCAGTCGATGATGGCACAGATAGTGAAAGAGTCGAAAGAGAACGAATACAGTGCTGCCAGACTTTTTTCCACCTTATCCCTAGATTTCATTAAAAAAACCCCTAATTTCTCGAGTACCATTAATAAAAAAAACCTGTCCACATAGAAATAGAAATAGAAAATATCTTTATTTGTTTTTTCTTACATAATATCACATCCATTACTGAAGTCCCCTTTTAAATAAAAATATACCTGTGCCAGGAGACTCCGCTCTTCTATTGCATACATTATATTACATGTAAATTATATATCTAGGTGTTCACCTAGATAATAGAGAAAAAATATAAAAAAATAAAACATAATGTGGAAGTAAACAATTAAAATATTCTTATACAAACAAAAACAAATATAGACATGAGTATATTATGTGCGCGTGTGTGTGTGTATGTGTGTTTATTTTAATTTATAAGAGTACTAACAACTGCTTAAGGGCCTTAGGTCCTTAATGAAAGTGTTAATAATTTTTTGCATTCATAAGTTAGTTTAGGGTACAATTGAAGTTCTTTGTTAAGTTTGTTGTAAGTATATTACAGAAGATTGTTTTCGTAGTTGACATGTGACAAATACTGATTTTGTCGAATAAATTGGTACAACGTTGAGATTCCTTCTTCTACTTAGCAGCGTTGGGTTGTAATGCAAGTTTTGGCGAGTGAAGAGAGCTGTTCGCAAAATGTACAATTTTCTAACTGTTAGTAAGTTACTATCTATGTAAAGTTGATCAGTGGGGAAACGGAATGGTTTAGAAAAGGCAACTTTTAATAATAAATCGCTGAGTTCTTTCGATTTCAATCAACCTAGATTTACAAGCTCCACCCCATATAAGAAGACATTAAGAAATGAGAGACTGACCCAGAGCAGCATAGATTTTTAGAAGAAGTTTAGATGGGGCAGCGTGTCGCAGTGTTTTAAAAACCAAGGTAATTTTTAAATTCTACCACGACCAGGTTCAATGTGGTTATACCATGACAATCGCTGGTCCGTCACAACTCCAAGGTACTTAGTCGTTGCAACTTTGTTGAACATTTCTTGTAAATCAGATTTACCTGAAATATTAGGTGTAAACATTTCATATAACCCTCATAACATAATATTGACAGTTAAGGAAATACTAAATTAATATGAAGTTTTTATTTTATGTGTAAGGTTTAATTTTGGTAAATTGAATTTAACTACAATTTGTAAGACTTTTCTTCAAATAAGTCAGTTCTATTGTCTGATTTAAAAATTGGTAAGAATTATGAGAAGCCTTCCGAAAAACCCCTAGGTATATTTAGTGACATCAAACTCGTACAAAACCTCAACGACCTAAAATAGCCCCTAAGTTTTAGGGAAAACCTGTGAATCTAGCAACACTGAATGTATAAATTGATGAACGAACCAAACCAAGCTCGGCACCATAGAGCTCAGCTCGAAATGTTCATTCTAATACGAATGTACTAAAGACGTTTTTGCTCCATGATAAAAATAAGATTACGACTAAGCTAAATTCACAAATTTCACAATGAAGAATTGCGTGCGATAAAGAGCTACTACAAATCGTGAGGTACATTGTATTGTTGCTTCTGATGTTTCAAAAACAGTTATGAAGACGAATTGTAATAAGCTATTTTATTGCTTGCATACCCATTGTGAATCAACCGTTAAAAATAATGATCTGTGATGTTGGCGCAAATAAGTGATGCTGTCTGTGGTTAATAATATAATGAATATAATTTAATGTTTTTACTTGCGGATCTGTGGAAAATTAGATTCAGTTTGACAGTAGGCGAGAAACTTATAATTTTTATTGATATTGTTTTTTTTTCGCTGTCAGGAGGCGCGGTTGACACACGTGATTATTTGGTGAAATTTAAAAATTTCCGCCTTTTAAAGGCATTTTGTTTGTTTAGGTTTCGTAATTTGTAGCTAGTTGTAGAATTAGTTGTATTATACTTGTAGATTATTGGTAAATGTAAATACTTAGTTTATTTTAAGCTGTAACGGTGTTGCGGGTCGCTCATTGCTCCAATATGGATGCTTTGAGCGGCCATGCTTCACAGGGGAATCCGGATGGTTCCGGATTCATGGATGCAGTTGATTCTCCACCCCGTACTGCAACTGACTTGACTCAAGACTCTATTTTCGATACGAGTCAAAATTCACGCAAACGTCGTAATGAGGACATGCCATCCGATACTAGTGTAAGGAAGGTGACATTGACTTCGGACCCACCTTCTGCCTCTGTGCAGACGGTCTATACTGATCCTGACTTAGCGGAGGAAAATAGACGTTATACCCCGAACTGTCGTGCTCCGTTCATTGTCCATGTCTCCCGCGTGGAGCCGGATTTAGCCGCGGGGCTCTCCATTCGTCCAATTAAATTTGGTCAATTTATTTCGAAATTGGACATTTCAAAAAACATCGTGAAGGACGGCATTAAGAGTGTTGGTCGCAATCGTATTTCGGTTGAATTTAAATCGGCGGATTCAGCGAACGCGTTTTTTGAATTAGATTTAGGAAAACACAAGTATAAGGCGATTATTCCGACTTTTAATGTGACTCGCATGGGTCTTATTCGTGGCGTTCCAACAGAGTGGTCTATGGATCAGCTTGTGGAGTCCCTTTCGTTACCGGACAATTGTGGGAAGGTCTTGAAGGCTCGTAGGTTAAACCGAAAAGTTTTTGAAGAAGTAGGTTCGCCAAAATGGATCCCCACCCAGTCTGTCGTACTCTCTTTTAGAGGACAAATCTTACCGACTCATGTATACAGTTACTATTGCTCAATTGTTGTAGAACCGTACCAATTACCTACTATCCAGTGTAGATCCTGCTGTAGATACGGCCACATTGCTTCGCAGTGTAGGTCTAAACCCCGATGTTACAAATGTGCTCAGGAGCATTCTGGGTCATCATGTGTGGTCGAAACTAGTAAGGCCTGTTGTATATTTTGCTCTGGCCCACATTGCGCCACGGATTCAAGTTGTCCGGAAAACGTACGACAAAAAAAAATCAAATTCTCAATGTCGCAGGAAAATATCTCGTATGTGGAGGCTTCTTCTCGGTTTAGTTCGGTAAGGCTATATTCGGAAGTTGCGGGTTCCTGTCCTTCTCCTCCACAATCAGTCTCACAGCCGTCATCGACATCGCACGCTAAAGTAAGCTATAAGAAAACAGTAGTCATGAGTCCAAAGCCGAGAGTTACTTTGTCACCCAGTTATGACATTCAAGCCCATAATGACATTATTTCTTGTCCCCTGTCCTCTTCTCCCAATGGTTGCGCCCTTGGTCAGTCTACCCAAGAATCTCTTTCCCCTAATGATAATCTTCTGGACCTCATATTGTCCATGTTACTGAATATCCTGTCAAAATATAATGATTGTTTACCGCCCAACGTTGCCGAAAAATTGTCACAAATTTCCATCTTATCTCTCAATGGCGGTAAATCTTCTTCAGTGGAATGCCAATAGTATCAGGCGGAGAAAAGCAGATCTAATTCATTTAATTAATAGATACAGCCCAGTTGTAGTGGCCGTGTCGGAGTCATGGTTAGTTCCTGGGTCTCGTTTCCGAATCCAGGGATTTTCTTGTCTTCGAGATGACCGCAATGATGGTTACGGTGGTGCTGCTCTGTTAATTAAACGTTGTTTTCTGTATTCTCAAATCCCTCTTCCTCCTTGTGGAGATGAAATTAATGCCGTTGCCGTTTCACTATTTGGTATTTCTTTCCTATCACTGTATATAGCCCATCCTAACTCTTCTTTAATTTCTGTTCTGCGTCACTTATTTTCTGTCCTTCCTTCTCCGGTAATTATTCTAGGTGATTTCAACGCTCATCACCCGTCATGGGGCTCGTCAACGAGAGATTCCTTTGGTACCTCTTTGCTTGACGCTTTTGATGACTTGAATATATGTCTGCTGAACGATGGCTCTCCTACTCGTAGAGTTTCTCCGACCCAAGACCCGAGAAGTGCGGTTGATCTTTCTTGTTGTTCTTCTAGTCTTGCTTCATCTTTGTCTTGGAAAATTCTATCTCGCTCGTTTGGTAGCGATCATTTCCCTATTTTAATTTCCCTGTCTAAACGTGTTACTCCATTAAAGTCTCTTAGCCCTTTACTAAAATACAAACTGCACAAAGTCGATTGGGATCGATTCCGGTCCTTAGTTGATGAAAGGCTCACACATGTCGATCCGGTTTCTTCTGAAAATTGTCTTCCACTTTATTCTCTATTTCTTTCTTCAGTTTTATCTTCGGCTGTCGATTGTTTTCCCTTGAAAAATTCTGCAAAAAATGTAGTTTCTTCTCCGCCATGGTGGGACGCTGATTGTACGGCTATGGTCCGTGAGCGTAATGCCTCAGAAGATGCTTATTCTTTAAATATGACGATGGAAAACTTCTTTCTTTTTAAAAGGGTTAACGCTCGTACGAAACGGTTACTATCAAAGAAAAAAAGAGAAGGTTGGAAAATCTTTTGCGAGTCTCTTTCTCCAAGGTCTCCTAGTTCTATTGTTTGGCAAGGTTTAAGGAGATTCCGTGGGTCACTCTCATGCAGCACCTCCACGTCAAACGATCCATCGCAGTGGTTGGATGGCTTTTGTGATAAGCTAGCCCCTCCATTTGTTCCTTATAAGGATAATATTCCTTTCTTATCGCTAACTTCTCCTACGAACTCGAATGCGATGGACCTTGATTTCTCATTTTCGGAGTTTGAGTGCGTGCTAACTGGCCTTCGGGACTCTGCCCCAGGTGAAGATGGCATACCTTACTCTTTTATTAAAAAATTATCAACTGAAGCTAAAAAAAGTTTTTTGGGTCTTTTAAACAATTTTTTTTCAACTGGAATAATTCCAGAGTCTTGGAAGAGGCAACTTGTTTTGCCCTTACTTAAGCCTGGAAAGAATTGTTCTGATCCCTCTAGTTATAGGCCTATAGCTCTGTCCTCTGTTCTCTGCAAGCTGCTAGAACATTTAATTAAAAACAGGTTGGAATGGTTGGTGGAAAGCAAAGGTATCTTGGCTTCATCCCAATATGGTTTTCGTAAGGGTAAAGGCACTGTAGATAGTCTTGGCATTTTATGTACCGATATACGTTTGGCTTTTTCAAAAAATGAGTCTTTAGTTGGTGTTTTTCTTGATATTTCTGCTGCATATGACAGTGTCCTTCTCCCTACCCTTGTGCAGAAAATGATCTACCTGGGTATTCCTGCGAAAATGGTTAACTTTATAGGTAATCTTTTTATGGATAGGTCATTCGTAATTCGGTTACAAGGCTACTCAATCGCTCCCAGACACCTTTTCAAAGGCTTACCCCAAGGCTCTGTCCTTAGTCCCATTCTTTATAGCATTTATACCATAGGTTTGCAGGAATCAGTAGACTCTTTCTGCAGTATACTACAGTACGCTGATGACATTGCTTTATATGTCCCATCCACTTCTGTGTCAGTCGCGTGTTCGCGTCTAAATACCGCTTTGGATTATTTATCCCTCTGGCTGGATGATCACGGGCTGTCTTTGTCTGCTGCCAAAAGTAGTGTAGTGGTGTTCTCTAGGAAGAGGTCCACCCCTGCAGTAGAAATAAATATAGCTGGCCAGACAATCCCGGTTTCTGATAAAGTCAAATTTTTAGGTGTGTTACTTGACTCCAAATTGACTGGCGTAGCTCATCTGTTTTATGTAGCTGATAAATGTGAAAAGGGTGTCAATGTTCTACGCGCTCTCGCTGGTGTTTGGTGGGGCTCTCATCCTTATACTTTGAAACTTGTTTATAATGCTATTGTTCGTAGTCATTTCGACTACGCGTCATTTCTACTGGAACCCTGCAATAAAAAGGCGCTATCCCTACTTGACAAAATTCAAAGTAAGTGTTTACGTATAATTTGTGGGGCTATGAAATCCACTCCCATCAACGCCCTTCAAGTAGAGTGTGTGGATCCTCCCCTTTTCCTTCGAAGACAATACCTTTGTGACCGGTTTTTCTTTAAAATTTCGCAATATTCCTCTCATCCCTTGCTTTTAAAATTACAAAGTCTTTCAGATATTGTGTTCACTTCACGGTATTGGTCTCATAAAGTAATTCCTCCCATATTGAAAAGTTTCAACAAAGTTAAAGACTTAGCTTGCCCTTTATCAAAGTTCCCTTTGAACCCTTTATTTTTGATTGACTTTGAAGTTCTAGTGTTTAATCCAAAAGTTATTAATTTTGGTATTGACAAAAACTCTGGTTCTGGTGATAGGTGCTTTAATAGACAGATAGCACAGAGGTGGCAGGACTGGTTATGTTTTTACTGTGATGCCTCGAAACTATCTGAAGATGGCTGTGTCGGTGCTGCTGTCTGGATTCCAAAGTTCAGTATAATTTTGAGCTACAAATTACCCCCCTTTTCATCGGTCTTCACTGGCGAGGCTATTGCTGTTTTAGAGGCTGTATTGTATGTAGAATCACACTCTTTAAATAATTCAATAATCTTCTCTGACTCCCTTAGCTGCCTGCAAGCTATCTCTTCAAATTTGTTTAGGCAGTCATCAACGTCCCCTGTTATTTATAAAATTAAGGAAGCTCTTTATGCGTGTTTTAATAAAAATATAAATGTAGTTTTGGCATGGATCCCAAGCCATTCTGGTATTGCTGGTAACGAAATGGCTGACTCGTGTGCGAAGGAGGCTACTCAGTCTGGCACTCTCGTACAATACAAAAATTATTCTTTTGACTTAGTTTCCTTGGCTAAGCCCACGCTAGCAAAGTCCTGGAATGACATCTGGACCTCTTCCAGTATTCAAAAAGGTCGTCATTATGCTTCTATCCAACCAAATATTCCAATTAAGCCTTGGTTTTTCCGCTATCGTCATGCTGATAGATTTGTGACCACCACTCTTTGTCGCCTTCGCTTTGGTCATGCTTGTACCCCAGTCCACTTAGCTAAGATCAGGATAAAGGATAGCTCTCTTTGTGAGTGCGGTTTGGACGAAGGTTCTCCTGATCATATTTTCTTTTCGTGCCCTAAGTTCCCATGCTCTCTTTACGATTTAATCCCTTTGGAATTTCCACGTCCTATAAATATGAAAAATTTATTAACTCTTGTAAATAGTCCTCTCATTAAACATTTAGTTAGTTTCATTCATAAATATAGAATTAAGTTATAGTTACATGTAAGTATTTGTTGTAAATATATGAAACCGAAACATTCTTTGTACTTATTTTATTGCCCTATTCAAAATTGTTCTTCGTTAAAACGTGTGCCTTCCTTAAACCTGACATTGGCGAAATCATAGTGGCAACACAAATGACATATGCCACTAAACAAAGATCTATCTATCTTTATTGATATTTTCGTAAAGAGATATGATTATCACAAGAAATGTAACTCTTTTCTAATGTTACCGTCTTAACCCTCCTCGAATAGTTGCTTTTTTTTTCAATAAACGCTGTGCTTAGTAGTCAATGTCATGTTTTCGAATACTTACGTTGTCGATATCCGATGCGAGTGCAAGTTGTATAGTTTTTTGTGATTCTGTGATGTTATGTGTGCTCTTTTGAGCTTTATATCACAATGCCAGTACAGCAAATTAATGTTAAGAATTCATCTGAGATTGAGAGTTGGGAATGGGGTGGTGGATGCGGGCGAGACGCGGTCAGGGCTGGGTCGGACAGCAGCCGAACGTCGTGTAGCAACTCCAGTGGAGACATATGCCGAATCTGCCACTGTGAGAGTGAGGCGCACAACCCACTGCTGGCACCCTGCTACTGCTCAGGTCAGCCAATTTTTCTAGAATACCATGAAAATTTAGATGTTAATTTTTTAATGTTAATTACATAAACAAATTGCAGCATTTGAGTGCAAATCTCAAATCAAACAGATTTCAACATCCTTGGGCACAAGTTGACATTGACTTTTAGCTGTTATTAGCAAATGAGACATTTTGTTTACACAAGATCATGTAGTGTTAATTAGGGCTGCTCTCTGTCTACTACTGTTAAATGAAATTACACTTTTTCTGGGACTTATGTTTTTTAGATGGTTGTTCCAATTTTATGTTTCCTAACTAATACCTCCTAAGGAGAACCTTTTGTGTATAAGTCAGTTGCTTTTCTAATGTTATTACCATCATGAAAATAAAAGAAATTTAAACTTACTGTGTATGTTGCACAAGGCGACCTACATCTCATTGTGTTTTCTTAAAACAAGAGTGGTCTAAATTGTAAAATAAAAAGATCAACTTTTTGCTTATTCTTTACATAATCTCTCCAGGTTTCGCTGGAAGAGATCCCTTAAAGTTCACCTTTCTAAATGATTTTTATCTTAGCTGTAAAGCTTAATCTAACAGCACCTTGCTTGTCAAAATTGGATCATTCATTCAGTCTCAATGAGGAAACAAAAAGCCATATGTACATACAAGTCAAACACATTACCCTTCATTGGAAATTGGGTAATAAACTTCTGAATCTCTATCTAAGACAGTTAACCTGTCCAGGACCTTTTTTGTCCTACAACTGCCTATCTACGCAAATCATGCCTACAATGTATTTGTGTAAATTGAAGATGTGATTTCTTATACAATGTTCTGGAGCGCACAGGTCAAGGCTTGCGCGAGCGAGCAGGGTAAAATTTCTTATTTCTACAATATATTTATTTCACAAAATTTCCAATTCCACTTTACAATATAAGTGCCTTTGTGCAATATAAAATGCAATTTTTATAGATTGGGTATGTAATTAATGAAATTCCAAATCCAAATAATTCTAATTTGACAGTTCACACTAAAGTCAGAAACAAGAAAAAATGAAATGATTTTTTCTTCGACAGAATTACTTCCACAAATCGCTTGATTTTGCCTGATGTTGCTGCTGACACCTGTCTTGCGATCTTGCCAGATATGCCGTGCAAATTCCGGCAACATTGTGCTGCTTCACTTGACGTCACTGGCAACATCCTGTTGTGGGATATTTGTCCCCTAGTGATACCCTAGTTTCAAAGAAACACAAGTGACATGTGTCTATTTGAGCTATCATATAGATCATCCTAAATTGACCTCTTTATAGTTTATAATGCTTTTGCCTGCAACTCTCTCCATATAGAAGTTTATCACTATACCCTCCAGAACCGTGAAAGCATAACAAACAAACAGTTACTTTTGCATTTATAATATTAGTAACAGCAGCAGATTAGCCACATAGCAAGAGCAGCAAATGCTACGGGCCCCGCGCATTGGGAGGCCCCACGCACCTATGTCTCCCTGCTATATATTTCAACATGGTTCTATTTTATTTACCACCCTAAACTTAGGAATAACCTAAAAGCACCCAAGGGTTTATACAATTTGCTACAGGCCCTGCATTTGCTTAAACCGGCACTGATTAGTAAAGATTATATTATGGTTTATGGCTCGCCCATACAACCTGGGCTGTGTCTTAAGATTTTTGTTTGTGATATAAACTATTTTTAATTTTTACAGGCAGTCTGAAGTTTGTCCACCAGAGTTGCCTGCAGCAATGGCTTACAGCATCAGAAACCAGATCCTGTGAGCTGTGCAAATTCAATTTCATAATGCATACAAAAATAAAGCCTTTCAATGAGGTAAGTGAAGCTTGTTTATCTTAATTAATTATTAAGTAGGTGGGTAATTATCTCATATTGAAAATTACAACATTCTATGTGACATAATCATCATGAATTCACAATAAGATCATCAATATAAATAAGTAATAATAATAATAACAAATAATGATGCACCTACAGAATAGACAAAATTGGCAACTTAAAAATGTAAACATAAAGATAACAATCAAAAGGAAGAACCAATAAAAATAAACTATAAATATTTCGAGATAATTATGATAAGATCATCACCACATGATCGACGAGCGATGACGTAGTAATTCAACTTAAACTAATGTTTTTTGAATGGAAATTATAATTAGAAAATGTAACTTTTAAGATTACGTTTGCTTACTTCATTACTGATTTCATACATCCTGGCAAGTAGTAGTAAGTAAGTAGCAAGTAAGATATCTTACTAGCTAGCCGCTCTTGCAGGCCAGCATGACTTGACAGCTCAAGTTATGCTCTCAAGTTACACGTTCTTCGACGAACTTACGGGCAAGTTATTTAAACGAGTGGAATATCCCTTGGTTTACTTATAACAGGCATTTTGGGGTTGAATTGTCTGTTTCTGCTTTTGTATGTTTGATGTAATCTCTGGAACATCTGAACAAACGCTGCTTTTATACAATACTGCTACAACTCAAAAAATTATGATGTTTTAAAGAAAACTTTAAGTAGAAAGTGTTCTGAATTTAAATGCAACAGCAACTCATTTTGAGATGCTGCACTCTTTCATAAAAGCAAAGCTACGCTCATTATCCCTGACTAAGCTCTTGGCTCGTACTACCTATATGTACATATGTAAAAATACAAATATACTTATAATATGAAAATAAATACTTTTATTCATAGATGTTATCCAAGACTCAAGACTTAGTAACAAATACCTACTCGTGTTCATCACGCAAATATTTCCCCTTACCGGGAATCGAACCCGGGACCGCTGACTTCGTAAGCGGGGTCACTACTAACTATGCTAACCGCGACGTCAAATATAAAGGCTATAATTATTTTATTTTGATACAAAATCGAACCTAAGGGCGGGTCGCTAGAATATAATAATAAGCAAAGATAAGTTTGATTCCTAGTATTTAAATTACCAAAGGAGTTAACTTTATAGGTGTATAAGTCTACTTAGCTCGTAATCAAAAAGGGTATAAGTTATGTACAGAGCGTACTAGACTTGTATCCTTTTTCATTTGCACCTCGGAAGACTTATAACCATTTTCACTAGAACTACAGAACTGTGATGAAGTCATTTCATATAAATAATGAATAAATCCACTTAACGATAGATAATTAGGTCAATAGGTGGGTACTGTGTCTGTTCATTAAAGTAATTAATATCATAAAAGTACAGGAAAATTAAATAGGCACACTATTATAGTATATTTGTGCTATGCCTCCGTAAAAATAGACTAATGTATTAGTATTCGAAATTGGTGCGTAAGTATATTGATGGTAGACATGGATTCCGTTTTAATAAGTAGTCAGGGTTCGAAAGACACCGATATTTATTATAAATATCCAATTATTTGATATTTGATTAATATCCGACATCACTACATAGTATAAAACAAAGTCGCTTCCCGCTGTCTGTCCCTATGTATGCTTAGATCTTTAAAACTACACAACGGATTTTGATGCGGTTTTTTTTAATAGATAGAGTAATTCAAGAGGAAGGTTTTTATGTATAATAAATTCTGTTTTATATACGGGTGTAACAGGAAACTCACATAAACCGAAGCGAAGCGAGGGCGGGTCGCTAGTTTTGATATAAGGGCGTTTTCACTAAAAAGTGTACCCAATTAAGGACTGAAATTAAGGAACTTTAACTTTGTCAGTTTTGTGACGAAAATTAGCTATATATTGACGGCCGCATTGTAAGGCTAATTTTCGTCACAAAACTGACAAAGTTAAAGTTCCTTAATTTCAGTCCTTAATTGGGTACACTTTTTAGTGAAAACGTCCATAAATCCGATGTCCATCGGATAAATATCATGCATAGTTGAAATGAAACATGAATTTAAATTTGTAAGTAGGTACTACCTATTTATTATGAATCTTATTTGGTCGTGATAAAGTTTGAAATTCAATACCAAGCTAATTGAATACGAGCGAAACTAGGTGTTTCCCCGAAACTTAAGTAAGTAACAGAAATTAAAGTAAAACTATTTACTCTAGTGTTGCCTGTGTAACTGGAAAAAAATATATCCTGATATATATCGGTGAAGTACCTAATAGTAAGAGCGATTCTGTAGGTAAATGAACTTTAACTTATCTTGTTGTTCTTGTAGTATGTAATCGACTAAGCATAAAATAGATAATTAACATAGCTATTAACGCTTTCACATAGCGTCAGCAGAAGCCGTTACGGCGCTATGACACAATAATATATTGGTAGCTCTTGTTACAGCTTTTTGCAACTTGCAAGGAATCCTTTTAATATTCTTGCTTTCTCAATTGGCTTATCGATGGATACCGAAGCCATAATAAAAGTAACATAAAAACGAACTTGACCGACCAAATACGATTACGATTACGATTTAGTGAATAAACATAGCCTGTTACTCAGTTACAAATAGCATTCTACTATAGTCGGGCCCTGTTATGACTGCTGATGATAATAGCAAGTAAGCCTGACTGTAATTGAGTTGATGTGTATATCATTCTCTAATATGTCCTTGAAAGGACATCATCCGGGTTTCATACATTTTTGGTCCTAATATAAAAAAGCCGGCCAAAAAAAAAAGGTTTATTCTGTTAGATCTTGTTCGCCTGAGCATTTGTTATTGTACTTATTATACCACCAAAGCTGTACTACTAATATCCATAGTTTTATTCTAGTTAGAAATTTAATTATTTCGGTGAATTGAACTAACAAAAACTAATGAATTGTTCTACCATACTTAATCAAAATTAATGATGATACAGCTTTGGTGCCATAGTAAGAAAGGCTTAGGCGGGTAAATTGTATATTGTTTTCAGATAGGAGATGAAATAGTGATGGGAATAATGTTAACTTTAATAATGAATTAAGAGGGTTAAATATTATGTATATGCATCATCATCATAGTCATCGTATTATATGGCCGAATGGTAATTTACAGTGTACTTTTCGTCGTATAAGTTGGCCAAGAGTCGCCTGACGGACCACTGGCGCGGCTATCCGACCCGTTTGAATAAAGCTAATGCACCCAGTTATTTATTATATAGTAACTGTCTGGATTCAAGTCGATTATTTTTTCATTCGATTATTCAAAGTTTGTGAACCAGTTAGCCAAGTGGTCGTTTCGCAATGTCTAACCAGAACCAGTTAATAGGGTATTTGACAAGAGTGAAATTAAATTGGTTTCTCATTAACAACAGATAAACATTATAAACATACTAGGAAAACATCAATCTTTTATTTACGTTTGCTATTTTAAGATTTTTAAATTCATAAAATCCACCAATAAGGACGTTGTTTGATTGTGACGTCACAAGATAGTACTCCCTATAAGTTCCATATTAACAGAGCGTTTTTGATGTTTCATAAAAAGAAGCTGATTTGAGGTTTGTCAAATACCGTATTCGTCAATGTACATCTCGCTTCCGTCACACGGCCCCAAGGGGGTTACTCCGAAATACTAATAACAAAACTTTGAAAGTTTAACCCCTTTTAATCCACAGTTATGACGTGATCAAAGACAGTGACAGGACAGGGTTAACGTAACATTGAATTAGATTTGGGGATTCGTCGATCCTTTCGTAGCCCTCTTAATAAGTTTGTGTTTGTGTTATCTCATTGTTTTTTTCACCGAACGTGCTTATGCAAAATATGCAAAAAGGACAATATTTAATAAATAATGTTACCTCTAAATAAAAATTAAGACAATGATTAGATTAAGATAATATGACCATGCTCAAACTTCAAAAGGACCTACGTGATTATGGAGTAATAATGGTAAATTAATTTGTTAACCTATATGAGTGATGTGATGAAACGAAAACATCCCGACTGTAGTAAAATAATTTTCAAAATCGGTGTACCTAGTCGTTTTTAAGTTTTTTAATTACAAACAAAAATACAAATCTATTCCCCGACTCTTGAAATCTTGACTCCAACGACCAATTTTCCGGAATAACAAGCTACGGGCTACTCCAGACTATAATCTATTTCTGTGCCAAAATTCATCCCGATCCATTTAGCCGTTCTGGCGTGATTGAGTAAGACATCCAAATTTTTGCATTTAGTAAGTTAAGATTTTACTGCAAGAAAAATAAGATTTAAGTTATAGGAAATGTTTATATGCTTATTGTAATCACATCATTTGTTACGGACGTTTCGGTTTGCGCGAAACGTGTTTTTCTGCACGTGCTACTTGTAGTAATTATCTGTTGATTTATTGGGCAAAGGTTAGCAAAAATCATTTCCGATGTCACGCGTGGCCTTGTAACACTTTATAATGTTATGTTATGATACTCATATTACAACAAATAAACTAAACATCCCATTTATTACGGTTCCGAATTCGTACTAGAACCATTATAGTATCGCTATGTCCATCCGTCCGTCTGACCGTCTGTCCGCGAATGGTACTTCCCATGTATAAAGCAGTCAAACTACAAGTATTAAAAAACTTAAAAAATATATTTAATGACAAAGCATGTAACGAATTTAAAAGGAAATCTATCATGACTAACTAGACTGTATAGTTTCTTGAGTTTCAGGCGACTAAAGTGTGTGTTTAAGTCACGGACAAGTGCTATTATGGTTATAAAGTTGATTGTCTAATTGCTATACTTCATTCTATTATGCCTACTAAAAATCATCTAACTTTATATAGAAAATTACTTCATATTTTGTTGTTTTTGTAGTAACAACTTTGGAACCCTTCACTGAGCATAGTCCGACATGCTCTTGCCCGGTTTTTGTCACATGTCATAATCACGCAAAAACAGTTGAACGGATTTGGAAGAAATTTGACACTCAAGTAGGTAATCCATGTCGTGGATTAGAACATTATAAATATTTAATTATGTTACGAAAGCTACAAATGTGGTTACTATGCGGACAAAGTCACGGACAAATGGTATTATGGTTATTAAGTTGATTGTCTAATTGCTATGCTGAATACATATTCCTGTATTTATCCGCTAAAATAATGAGAAAGGGAAGTAATAAGGGGAAAAGCAGACGGTCGTGTTTTCCTTATAAATTCTTTTCAGATAAATGTATCGTAATTACCGGATTAAATTGTTAGTCACGTATAGGTTAGGTAGTTATTATAATATTTAACTTATCGTTTGCCCTGTAGGAAATGGCATGTTTTGCTTTAATGGACATTCGGGACTGAATAACATACAACTAAACTGTCATGTCGTAAACAATTTTATGAGATATTTCAATATTCTAAATTATCCAGTTTAGTCTAGAAACTGACACAGCTTCATCCTTATAGTACAAATACTGCTAGAGAGTTCATTTCTAGATTAAGGATTTACTGAGTAATACAATTGCAATTAAATTTTAAAATTAAACGTATTCAAATAAGGGCTGATTTTTCAATCTCCAGATAACAATATCTGTCAGTTTGATTGTAACTCTGTCCCTTTCTGTGACATAAGAAAGATAAGGACAGTGCTACAATTTACCTGACAGATAGTGTTGTCTGGAGATTGAAAAATCCGCCCTAAGAAGAAAACTAAGCTAATAGAAATAATAATCATATACAACTATAAAAAGACGAACAGTCTAGCAGTACGAGGGGTCCCTATAAAAATGTAATTTACTTGTTTTATTTATATTTCTTGTTAGTTGCTACTGAGTGCTACATTTTTAGTCTGTACGGGGAACTAATTACCGATTACCTGTAGCCTAAAACCCCGACACTATCAAAGTTGTCCATATGGACAGAAGCCATTCCGATAAAAAAAATTAAATTGAACTTGTTATCTATTTAAGTCATACTAAAAATCATACATCTGTGTTGACCATTGAATAAATGGACTTTGAATTAAGGCAAGAGTGAATAATCGGTTGTGATCCACTCCGCAGAACATCTTCCGCGTTATCGTGTTTAGGTCAGGAGCGATAGGGGTAGGTCGTTGTTCAGACCTTTGATCAAAAGGAACCGAACTACAAAATACGTTATTAATAAAAGATTGCATACTATTATCAGCGCTACATAGCTCCGTACTTTAACACAGTAGAACGTGCCGTAGAAGGCGAGTTTCGATTAAATTATTACCACACTCGGTAAACATTTATTTGCTTATAATAATTTAGTAAGAACATAAAGTCTTTGGTAGTCACCAGTATAAATCAACATTGAAAAGAGCACAATATTTTATTATACTATGGTTATTAGACAACGATAAACTTACTTATATCGATAACACCTCCAAGACTCACGAACAAATACTCGCGCTCATTAGAAAATATCTGCCCTTATCAGAGGGCCCAGATAAGATGCACTACGCTAGCTAGCGTTTCTTTTCTTTTAGTTTTTAACCCAATCGCGTCACTGACTTTTCGTATCACGTCATCTACCAGTGATCCTAATCGAATAGAAACGATAGTTAGCGTACCGTAAAACTACACAACTATGGTCCTGGCCTACAACAATAATCCAATTTTACTCATCACATTATTCTAAAAATATGGTAGCTTTAGCTACGAGTATAGCTAGAGTTTAGAGCAATCGATTTTAGGCCAAACAGCACATATACCCAGCAATAATAGCAGTAAGGTATTATATTTTAGAATAATGTAATGAGGAAAATTGGACAATTGTTGCAGGCTAGGACCATAGTTGTGTAGTTTTACGGTAATGCATTTTGTCTGGGCCCTCAGGGTTTGAACCGCTAGCTTCGCTGGCAGGATCACTACCAACTAGGGTAACGTGTCGTTTTGGATGTTTGTACGTGTGTTTGTTGCAGTGGCGACTGCTGGAGATGTCGGGCGTGGAGCGGCGGCGGCTCTGCTGTGCCGTGCTGTTCCACTGCGTGGCCGCGCTCTGCGTCATGTGGTCGCTGTTCGTGCTCATCGAGCGCGCCGTCGAGGAGGTCAACCGCGGCCTCATCGGTAATAACAATAACCTCATCAGTCCACCGTTGCGAACTGTAGTCGTGTTCATCAATCTTAACGTGGATAAAACATTTCGTCCCTTTACTTTCTCAACCTTTTATATGATCGAATAGTTACATAGGAAAGTAGTCTTTATTCTTTAGGTAACGAAGTTGAGGAAGTAAAGGGACGATTTGCCACCTTCTTAACAGTACGTAAGTGCGAGAGCGTCAGACGCTTTATCCGGAATAATCCACATTTATTTACTATAATATATATTAGATAAAGGCGATCATTACACGGTACCTGGATATCAAATTTTATCTTATCTGGTATTGGTGGCATTTATCCAATCCAAAGTCGTCTAGTAACAATAACGGGTATAAAAAGGGCATCGCAAAGCGGATTTACCGCTGAACGTTGGTCTCTCCTATTGCACATTTCTCAGCCGTGCGAATAAACAAATGGGTCAGATGATAGTAATCAATCACCTGACCATGAACTCCACAGTAATTGCAGATGTATTGCTTTATACATAAAACGCTTGTCTATGTTTTGTAAGAGGCTGCAAAAGTCGTCAAGTCGAGTAAATCGTACCTTGTAGGTGTATACCTAGTGTTTTCATTCCACGAAGATTCGCCACTTCATTATGTACAGTCACGAGATTTAATTTGGTATCCACCCTAGGTCCAAAGTCAATCTGACATTCTACAACAATAAGGTTGAGTTTCCTAAAATTTACACAGGACTTGACATCTCTAATGACATTCACGACTTCAAGCATATTTTTCTTGAAACGGGTTCCAAATTAACGCTCGTGGCCGTACAGTACATTTACGCAATCGTACAACGCCTATATTAGTGGTGAGGTGCGACTTGGTGCATTGAAAACACTATAACTAGCTTCAGCAGGGCTCTTACCACAAACTCTCCTTGTGTACGTCACACACAGCAACTCGGATATAATAACACTATAATGGCGTTTGCGGTAAGCATACTATACCGCATTGATTGTCCTGTCCACATTTTACTAATTTATCACTACAGATCGGGTAATCGTCTGCATTTTTAATAGAGCAAATTGTAGTTACGGTTTACGGTTGATAAGGAGACTTAGTATCGGTTTATTTTTAAAGTATAGCATTAACCGACGAAATGTAAGATTCTGTTTGTATTATCGTCGTTTTTGCTTATTTACGTCTTACCAATATTTGTCAAGGAAACAGATGGTTGCAAATAAAGCGACGGAAGTTTAACAATTGTGTAAATACTTCGTTCCATTTATTATGTGGCTTTTTACAATACAGTACTTTTATTTTATTCCTATCACACTATAATTTTATTAAGAATGCAAAAGTTCGTGTATGTTGGCTGGACGAAATAGTTTGGTTAGTTAAGTTTATTTATTCATCAATGTAATATTACAATGTGGTATGGATCAAATTTAGAATAGCGATAGCTTGTATCCTCGATTAACACATAGGCTACCTTTAGTACCAATTTCACCTAACGATGTTAAATTTAATCAATTTTATCGACTGTTAGTTCATACATTTTGAGAGCTGTTAATGCTATAATCGTCTGTTAAGTGGTAAAAGTCATTTGGTGAAATTGGAACTTAATCTCGAAATTAATCACTGTTTTCGTGGGATGGCAAAGTAACATTCTACGCAGGCGGGGTCGCGGGCAAAAGTTAGTACTAGATAAATCGAACTTTAGATAAACATGCACCAAATGTGATCACTGTTCACCGCATTTACGGAAATGTAGTAGACCATAGCATTAGTCACCGTTATAGTATTAACTGCCAAGTCTGAGTACCTACAGTAGTAATGCATATATGTATTTACAAGTTTTATAACAGCCTTCTCAAAATATACTTTTACGTCATTATGAGGCGCGTGTAAATATTGTGTAGAAACCGATCGGTCCAGCCACAGTATTCTTTAAATAAACACTAAGTTATTACCTTTGTGTATGTTAAATACGAGTATAATTGTACGCATACGAGTATGTCTAAGCCCAAGTTAGCATTGTAATATGCCCTGCCCGGATATATGTTTTTATTTAGTTACACAAAAGAAAACAAAAGGCAAAAAGTAAGAAGATTTTTATTCTATCCCTGATTTTAGAACGATAGTCTTACGAAAAGAAAACACTATACAGGGTGTCTTGGATCGAATAAGAGATATTTGGCGGGGTAATAGTTCGCACGATTCTGATTACGGGGGTATGGTTCATTTTTGTTTCTGTTAGTGACCGACCGAAACATGTTATTTTGCCGAAACCGAAACCGAAACCGAAGGTTCGGTTTCATTGTAGTTTCGGCCGAAACCGAAACCGAAACCGAACCTTTTATATAAAAAAAAAGTCCTTAAAAAGTCGAAAAAATGTTTGTAAGCCCGTTTTTTTCTAAAATTAATATCTCGCCGACCTATAATTACAGGTTTCTACTTTCAAAGATTTATCACAATGAAATTTCAGCACAGTTACAGAGGTTCTGTTTGAAAATTTAACTACCCTATATAGTGAAAAAAATACATTATTTGTAACACAAGGTACGATGTTGTAAGTTTCGGCGCGGCCGAAGGGTTCGGCCGTTTTTGGCCGAAACCGAAACTCGGGCCGAAACTTGATTTTTAGGCCGAAACTGGCCGAAACCGAAACCGAAACCGAAATTTCGGTCGGACACTAGTTTCTGTTAATGTAAAAAAAAAGAAGGATTAATTATATTAATTTTGTTACTTGATGTATCGCAGCCGATATCTCGACCTTGACATTTTGACGCTGATACTATACTACTACAAACGTTCGTAGTAACTAACGTCAAAATTCTAAAGGTCAATGACCTGACACCATACGTTGTTTACATGGTATGTAAACAAACAGTTCGTTCCATGTAAGCAGAAATCTGACTAACATTTTAAAATAATTATAAATTTTAGTGCAACTTACTGTATTTTCATTAGTGCAACTTACTGTATTTTCATTTTTGCAATTTGAACACTAGCTGGTTTTAAATGTGAATTCACTAGATCTCTTGTTCACGCTTCGCCAAGACTGATCATAATATTATCGTCCTTCTTATATTATTGTCGAGATCTAACCATTTACCATTCTTTTCTGTTCTAAAGTGGCCCGTATAACCGGTTTACAGCAAAAATAATTACGACTTGAATATCTCAAAATAACATAACAATGACATAATATTATAATGACAGCCATAAATTCATAGACTCAGAACATAGAGTTCAGATAGACATGGATTGAACGATTATTGCCCTCCGTATTGATCTGCGTGGTATTTGTGGCAGTAGCCAACAGCCCGAATGCAAAATATTTTGTCCATGGATATGAAGGCCGTCGCATAATTGATTATAATTTATTATGATGTCACACTTACCATAGAGAACAAAAAATACCAACCTTTCCTAGGCCATGAAATGGATAAACTTACGTGTAGAGACGATTTTATTTTTACAAAACCTAAACCTAAACCTCTTTTCATAAAGAGTATTCAATGGTACAAGATTTAAAAAAATACTATGCTGAACTGTCAAAGGACAATAACAACTTATTGATTCGTTTTAATTATTGTGTGTTGTATTCATAGTTATCCCTGATGGTGGTAGAAATCAATGAAATAAATCCATGATTCATGATCTAATAAAATAACTTTAATGTACCTACGAGTACAAGTGCTATTTTACCTGTGCGAGTGTGGGAAGAGTGTGAGTAAACATCGTAATCGTAAGTTTCATTTTTAAATTATTTCACATAATAGCCCTTATCAGATTATAGTTCAGTTTCAGTCTATTTTCAGTTTTCTAAACACCGTGGAGCTTTTGACCGTGATTAGAAAGTTTGTTGATATGGAACAACTTGTTTATTTACATTACGTTGTGACACATGTTATGTAATACACCGGTTTGACGAGGTCAAAAATGTAGCAGTGCTAGTGATTCAATATCGACAAAATTTATCGACAACGATATAAAGCAATTTTTGATCATCAATAAAATAAGTAATGGCCTAGTTTGAATGACTTTTAATTATGTGCAAACCTCTTATAATACAAACAACCGGTATCTGACATTGACTCTGGACTCGAGTCACTTTTGACAACCGTTGAAATTACATTGAATAACAAATTAATTCAGTACGACAATATTCTTTAGTATTCCGACGAATTGAGAACCATTTAGTTTTTTAAGTCGGTTAAAAATGATTCGAAAGAAAAAGATCGTTTATCTTCATGGAAAGCTGATCATTTAGATATAGAAGATAAAGGTATTTACAACTTTATTTTGTAAGTAATGGAAGATCCATATGTCACCAAAGAAATTGTCGATAAACTTAATCGATATTTAATGAATCACTAGCACTGGTACATATTTGCCCCCGTCAATCCGGTGTATGGGTTATGAATGAATTAGTTAAGATGGAGCACACTGAGAGCATCGTCAGGATAAATCAGTCTGTAACTCAGTCAAATATTAACTTAAAAAAAAGTTGCCAATGTAGAGATGATCCAAATCATCCACCCTATCTACGGTTAAAATTTCTTCGATTGGTTTCAAGACACCCTGTATACTAGTGGATAAACAGCTGATTTAATTATTGTTCAATATATTGTAAATTGTGTTGCAGCGTGGCCGTTCTGGACGAAGCTGGTGGTGGTGGCGGTGGGGTTCACGGGCGGCGCTGTGTTCATGTACATCCAGTGCCGCCAGTACCTGCATCTGTGCAACCGCTGGCGCGCGCACAACAGGTACTATACTAAAATACCTTTACTCATTGCGCACCGTTAAACGGTATTTAGATAGTGATCGTCCAATCTTAAACTGAACGCCCCTCCAATGTCCGTTACAGTGCGATTCATTGGACTTTGACACTCGGAAATTCTTGATATTCATCGGGAGAGATCGGAAGTGCAAATGACAGGAGACACATTGCTGCATATTCATAATACACGGTGATTTTTTTTTGGTAATCTTAAACCAATTTTTCTAATTCAGTTATTAATGGCAATCACGTTTAAGTCGCAAACAAAACTTATTTTTTTATGTAAGAAATATATTTTGAAACCAACTTTTAATTGAAATTAATTGTCACCCTACTAATTGTTTAGTCTATGAGTTAACAACACTTAACTGATAAGTTTATTGACGTAATATCTGTCAAATTTCCCGCCAAAGCGATGGCACTTGACGTATCTACTTCACTTCAATAATTAATGCAGGTTGTCCATGTATCCAGTGGTGATTGGTTTTAACATCATTAACTTAAATAAATTAAACAGTGAGTTAATTGTTTGAGACATCAACCATTAAATTCCATTGTTGTTGCTTATTAATAATTTTCAACTGCTGATCACCGATAAAAAATCACCGTGTATAATAGTTACTTAACAGTCTAAAACGGTAATCGGTATACATATCACCTGCCACAATGACTTTTTTTTACAGTAGACCTATGAATAAGACAGATTTGGCTTGATTTAATTATCACATCACAAAAAAAATTTACTAAATGTAAATTGCAGGTAATTTATTTCCAAAGCAAATTCCTTTGATTTTGAAAGAATATTAGAATATTTAAAATATTAACGACGTTTCTATACTTAGGTTGACGTTTTATTATAGGTTTGAATATTTTATGTTTATGTTAGTTAATTCTAGGATTTTATATACTGTTTGTGAAAACACGAACTATTTCGATTAAAACCGAGATGTCCCGAGTGTCAAAGTGGAAATATTCGTACTGTACATGCGGATGCATTAATTGGTCGTGGGGTGGAGGAGCGTTTAGTTTAAAATTAGACGATCTTTACTCAATTGTTTTTAAAACTAGACATGCACGGTCTGTCCTGTTAGAAAATCAGAGGTAGATAGCCTTTCAAAATCCCACAGTAAAATCTCACAGAAAATCCCACAAAGAATCTAGTCCCACCGAAGTTCAACAAGACCAAAGTGTTAATAATGACTAATTCGGAACTGTTTTTCTATAAATTTGGTAAATAAATGTTGTTGTTAATGATTTATCTTCCATTGAACCGTGAAATCGTATCAGCACCAACAACAATTGATTGGGAAGGTTGAATATTGCTAAAGAGAATTCATGTTTACCTTAAAAATATTTAAACATACTGTGTAAATAAACTGGTTAAAAACAATGTCGTGACCTACGACTTTAGCTAGTTTAACAGTCGACGTCTATTAATGCTGCTATTTTTTTTTTTAATATTTTAGCTGACATTTTCAAACGGAAATTTACAATGCTAATCTGTCAAATAACACGGTCATAGTTGAGTGAGGATCAATTTGCTTACCTACTTTCAAAAGTAACTTTATTTCAAATTAATAACCAATACCTACATAATTACCTATCCGAAATGAATAGTGAACAGCGTTTAACAAAGGCTCTTCGGACTACGTCATGTGTTGATCCTTTTAAATCGAAATAGGTTATCCTAGAAGGATGTAGCAGGTCATCGCGATTAAGCAACTCCTGTTTGCGGGTAGGACCAACCTTTGTTAAATATATTTAAAAAACCGGCCTAGTGAGATTCGGACTCGCCATTAGAGTCTGCTCGCAAGCTCGCGCTCTAACTTGGGCACTCGTACCCTTAGATGTTTCATCATGTACCAGTTACATAAATGACTTCTACACCATACACGAAAAACTTCCCTCCCCTTCCCCTTACCTTCTTCTTAGAGGCAGTCGGACAATGGTCATCATCACGTATGCGTCGTTTGTTACAGAATACTTCTTATCCAGAATGCCCCGGAGAAGATGCCGATATGCCACGGGTCGCCGCCGGCGCAGCGCGCGCGCGGCAAGCGGCGCGAGCGCAGCGCGAGGGGACAGGTGAGTGGTCGTCGCCTTTATACCGAGTGTTAATGATAGTATTATTCCATCTGGATTGAAAATATCTGGGCTGAATAATTATGGGAAAAATGACAAAGAAAAATACATTTAAAATTTTACTAGTACTATTCTTAAATTATGCAGTGGGGATCCATGGTTTTAAAATTACTGTGAAATTATTAGTGGTTTATACTTTACGTGGCAGGTATATTGTGGATAAAACTGCTGGTTGTTCCCATAGTGTTATTATCGAAAAATAAAGTATGTCGTTTTTTTCTGGTAAGGAAAACCACAACTTATATTTCAGTTACGTTCGTTTCAGTTACGGACGAAACTGACAATAAAGGAAATATAAGTCGTGGTTTTAGCCTTTTTGAAGCTTCCACGTCACTTCTAAGCGTTTATGTGACTGTATGAGAAGTAAAGTGTATTACAACCTTACAGCAAGAAGCGCATGCGTCAATTTGGACGAATTTATCAGTTTACAGTAACATCACAGTCGGCCAACTAAGTGGACTTTCAATTTTGATTCAACGTGCAACCTGAATTTAATAATGGGGTGGTAGCCCGCATATTCGGGCGACTGTAGTCGTTCGCGTATCTAAAGACGTAACGTTAAGCCGCGTTTTCACTTAGTGTTCTGAACAGTTCTGAGCGAGCAATCGTTCGTTCGTGCGTAAATGAAAACACTTGAGCGAGCGAACGTGCTTGTTCAGTGATGATCGGCTGGACGCGACGGACGATTGCTCGCTCACTCATTCATTCAGTGAAAACGACGTCTTATATATCGGCGCGCAGGTGGTAGCGAACATCGAGCCGCCGCCGCCGCCGGCCGCGTACCACGAGGAGGACGAGAGCGGCGGGTTCGAGACGTACCGCGGCAACCCGCACCGGCGGCTGTCGGCGCTGGCGCCGCGCGAGGCGGGCGACGAGGCGCGGCGCTACTCGGACCCGCGGCTGGGCGCGGCCGCGGACGCGGTGTACCACATCAGCGTGGACCCGCTGGAGGCCGACATCCGCTCGCTGCTGGCGCTGGACGCGCGCGCGGCGCGCTCGCTGCCCAACCTGCGCGCGTCGCGCGAGAGCCTGCTGCCCGCGCCCGCCGCCGCGCCCGCCTCCTGAGGCCGCGCGCTGCTCCTCTACCTTGACGACACCGTCTACTGAGGTGAGCGGCCGCCGCGCGGCCCGACAGATAAATATCTAGAATAGATACCGCTAGTCGTTTCGTTTTGACGATGGTTATTTATTTATTGATACGACTCGACGCCTATTGTTGAAAAATTATCTTATACGGATATGAAATATGAGTTCCGATATGAATTGTATTTTTGTACTGTCGCGGAATCGAGGTTTCTTTTTAAGAACTGTTTACCTGCGTTGCGCGATTTCAAGTAGTGATCGCGGCGAGGTCGCTGTTTCGTGGAGCGAATTAATATATTTTCAATTTTGTGCAATACGATTCGCTTTCTGATGTTAGGTGTGAGACTAAGTTGTTCGATTGACCGTTATCACAATATCTATTCTAGTTATTTATATGGCTGATACTTATACGGTCAGTAACGAAGTAAAAATACTCTGAAAGCGTCCAGCAACGTACTGTGACTAGTTCTCTATCGCGTTTGACGCGGCAAACGGCGTGCCGCCTGCGGGCACGTCAACTTAAACTACGTTCGTGTTATATGCCTGTCTAAAAATCATGATCTGCGCTCGATACCGACTCAATAAAGAATTAAATTTTTATTTCATGAGATAATTCCCCACCCCAGGTAATAAACATAGGCACTATTTGAAGCGGCAGTTTTATACTGTACTAAATTACAAAACGCATGTTAATAATATATATTGGCTATAAGTATTTTTAAGCACAAAGTGGACGATTTTCATTTTAACCAATGACATTAAACCAAACGGTTTCCCTAACTGTCCAATTCATAATTTTTATTTATTAAACTGCTTGAATTGCCTACCTGCCTGTCAATTCTCTTTTTGTCTCTTTTTGCCCTACTGTTTATGTTTTATTGCCACATTAATTACCAAACCGTTGAATAATTCAACTACTGCGTGTTTATTTTTTCATAATAACCTCTAAACATAAGTCTTAAAACAGTTTTATTTCCGATTAACTGCCAGACATCAAATAATCAAGTCAATGAAATCATAAATAATAAGGAGGCAATATACTCGTAAGTAAATTCATCGGTTAAGAAGTCGCGAGTAACATTTTATATGTATAGCTACATATTATGTGATACTTTTTTACTTGTGTTCTATAGTTATTTTTTCGATATTGTTAACAGTATCACGATAACACGTAGGTATAGCGTAACCGGAGCGTTTGACGTGGTGATACCATTATCGTAATGAGTGTTATTATGTAATAAATATTAGTTTTAAAATTACAATCAGTCCGTAATGACGTTTGGTGAACAATTGACATCCTTATATCACACCTATCACACTTATATTAAAATGTGAAAGTGTGTGTGTGTGTTACTCCTTCACGTTGAAAGAGATAAACGGATTTGGGTGAAATTTGGAATCGCATTTATCCGCGAAATCAGCGGTACTGTCGTGATTGAGTAAGAAACATACAAACTTTCGCATTTATAATATTGGCAACATTGTTAAAACTGTTTTAAAACAATTAAAATAATGTGTAAACGCAAATAACTTGTAAATATAAAAGTAATAAAAAACATGAAATAATAACATTTTTAAAGGACAATGAACCCTTTCCAGATTATTAAAGAGTGCCGTTGACCTCATGTCCGGTGGCCGCATGATAAAAATATCTTTAAGGTCGGTTGACAATTGGCGGAGAAATCGTGTAATATATCAAAACAAAAAATAAAAAAAATACTTAGACGAATTGACCTTTGTCCTTTTTGGAATTCGTGTTAAAAGTTAATCTTAGTTTTCTTTAATCATTACTATTTTACACTTGCAGAAAACTTACGCCTCTCTAAATTTAGCACCCGTTTAACAAGAGATCCATGTGACAGTGGCACAAAAACGACTTATTCAATGTTTGATAGCTGGGGCCTTATCTCATATGATTCGAGCGGAAACTGAGTTAAATGAGTTCCGCAGTAAAATGCCTTGTTAATTGCAGTATTGGTCTCGAGCGCGGTAACCGATCCCATGTTTAAATCAATCGCTTCCAAACCACCTTCGTCCTACAGTATAGTGTAGCTGAGTTATACACCCATGATGCCGTTCCGTCTTGCAGTGAATTCGTCATGTACATCTAAGCTTTAAACTGCGTATTTTAGATAACGATACTCCATGTCACATTTTACCATAATGAATAATGAACCATGTGCTGTGCATTGTGCGAACAAGTGTTGTATATATAGTAGTGTGCATTGTGTATATAGTAAACTATTTTATAGTATATTAACAAGAATTACTAAGTTTGGTTACTTTGTTTAATCGAGGGTCTTAAAATGTATTCTGCAGGACCCTTTAAATACACATAATGATCTATATTATTGGTTGCTGTACTTCGTTTTATAACAAGACAGTTTAGTTTTAAAACAATAATCATATACATAATACGATGGCTCAAACCGTTTCATATTACACCCCTAATTAATCTGTGATCGATAATAGTCGAACTTCCGATGCTGCGAAATCTGCCGTAGTTGTGCTTGAACGAAACATTCTATAAAGTAAAGTCGGCGCTCTCAAAGCAACCTTAAAGTATGCTTAACTGACAACTGAAACTTTTTAAAAAGGTGTTCCGACAAAAATCATCCTTATAGAACAGCTTTTAAAAAGTTCCTTTTGACAATTGAAGTAAAATATCACGATATAACTCATAACTGTTCGCATCCTTATTGAAAACATTCGCTGGTCCTCCCTTTGCCTTTCTTAGTTGCCGTATTTTATTTTACTTATAGCAAAGTATAAATTGGAAAGTAATTCGTCTCCGACCCTTTAGGAGTTTCCGTTCCCTATTGCCGCTAGGGTTGCGTCAATGCGCGTCGCTCGATACTTAATACGCACGCAACCAAACGCTACGACGACGCGGCCCCGGCTTAACCGGCTCGGTCCGCCCCGTTGGGTTTGCTTGTAGCGTACGGTCGGGGCATGCACACATGCAACCCTAGCACCGACCCCACCTTTGTTTGAAGACGAAATACTGTTTATACTGTGCTTATACGGCCGCAAATGCGTTAAGAGTAACTGTACCTCTAAGGTTGAAATTCGCGCTAATTATAAATTATCCATTAGCGTTGAAAAAGTTAAATGTTAGGATATTACGATTTAACCGTATCGACCTACTCGTTAAACGCCTTTAAAAAGTCCAATTTACAAACAGAAAGCATAAAAATGCTTTGGTAATTTTCCTTTAAGTCAACTACAGGCACTCGTCGACACATCGGATAGTCGAATGTCATTTAGTTATAGTTTCTCAATATGCTTAATTTACTCTTGAACGAAATATTATGTTATACTTATAATGAATTTCCTTGATTTTGCTAAGACATGATGTGAGTGTTGGTGAACGACGAGGGAAAACTGTACCTTATGCTTCTCTTCTTTGCTCTCTTAGAGCGGATTTATTCACCGGATTATGTAAATAGTTTTTTATCATAAAATTTAATTTGAATATTCAACATAATTAACTGTAAAAGGTATTTGGTATTTCTTGGTGTGAATAGACCCGCTCTATTACTTGTCAATTCTATCTTCGTCTTTTAGGGCATGGCTCGGGATTTTAATTGTAGATAATGAGATGTAGTTTAATATTAAATTCCGAATCTCCTTGTAACATACACCTCTCTAATAGGCTCTCTTTAGTATCAACTCAACGCTGTAGAGACAACTATTGAACTTCAATTGTGACGTTTTTGTTAAGGAAATAATAATTCTCAAAATTTATGCGGATTACTTACATAACACCAATCTGTAATAAAGAATTATGTTTAAAAAAAAGTGGTATAAGATACTCCAGTTTCGTGCATTTAGAAAGCATTTATAAATTGCTAGTTCTCCATAAACGATTACATTCATGCGTTCATTTTTTCACAGCAAAAGTTATCACATTATTTATTAATTTTTCATCAGCGTGCTGCTTATATTACGCCCCTTTTGAAAAATCTGAATACAACTGGGCTTTATCTGAACACGAAAACGGTTATCCCGACTTCCGCTTATGAAGTTTATGTAAAAATACGTACAAATTGTACGTCCCGTCCTTCCCTCCCTGCCTGCTTCCAAAGCTGCTTACTTATTTCTTGTTTGTGCGATTCGATTCAATTTATGTTCTGTTCAAAAAAGAAATTCGGGTAACTTCCTAAAAGAACCAGAAAAAAAATACCTTGTAATTGACTCAAGTGTATATTTAAGCGACCAAGAACCACGAAAAGACGATTCGATGTAAAGGGGACATCAGTTGGCTGTAATAATTTGAAAGCTTTAATTCTCGGCTTAGAACTCGGCATACGCCCTTCTGCAGTTTAGTAAGAAAAGGACCTAAACTTCTTTAGTCATTAAATGCGCCATGCTGTATTAAATGGCCTTTAATTAGAGAAGTATTATTTGTAGTGCTGGCGTTTATTATTTTAAAACAATGGACGCTAAGCTGCAATAGTAGTCGAGTTCACTTGTCCTCCAAATTAATGTTCTAACGTTCACTTCACGCATCCATGGGAAAAGAGCAGAAACACCGACTTACCTAATGGATTTTTAATTACGTTAAAATAGTTGTTTCCTGTTTAAGGTTCCCATATGAGCCTTAAGAGAAATGAAAAGCTGACAATGTCCATACAAAATGCGGTTTTACGTTTCATTCCCCTTAAACCCGGTCCGGTTTTAACGATTTTTGAATATGTTGTAGATATTATGAAAAACTAGATCTGTTGCTGGGGTTACGTATCAGAACGCCTAAAATTAATAAGCCTAATGTATCATAATCCCTAAAAGATCATAATACCTAATGGTCTTTTTTATTGAAACCGTACATTTTTCAGGTTTGTTATAAAACTAACCTAACCTAACATAACGAGTTTTATAAAATGGCATTTTAAAAAATCCTGAAAAGTTTTCGGTTTCTGTAAAAAAGACTATTAGGTATTATGAACTTTTAGGTATTATGATACATTAGGCTTATTAATTTTAGGCGTTCTGATACGTAACCGTTGCTGGAGGAGCAAATAAAGAAAAGGTAATTGTACAAACCTAGTTTTTAACACCGACGCTAAAAGTGTTATATATAAGTTTGACCGCTATGTCACATCTTTAGAATGAAAGTGACCTAATTCACAAAATTTGGATTTCGAGTTAGGTCTCTATAGTAATAAATTTATGACTCGATGTCGAAAGCTGAAATGATGAATTAGGTCACTTTAATTCTAAAGCTGCGATGTGTGTGGTGTGTCACCTTAGCACTTAAACGGGTGAATCGAGTTGGATGCGTGTTAGTTATTTGAAAGCAGGTATTCTAGTGGTGGTTCTTAGACAGGTTACATGAAAATCAGTTGATCATGAGGTATTAGAGCTGAAAGAAGGGGTCACCAAAATATATGGGGTTTTTATCTATCTAATTCATACAACAGCATATTCGAAAACCCTGGAAATCGAACTTGATTAAGGGGATGAGAAACGTTATAGCCCGGATCTAAATAGAAAAATTGTTACAAGCCACTACGCCATTTAAGTGTCGCCTTACAACCTTAAAAACAAAAAAATCCTGTGTGTATAATACCTACCTATATCCCAAAAATATGATTAATGTCACAAATTATTAACAGCTCATTTTAAAATTTGTAGCTAGGTAGTTAATAAATAGTTTGGACATTTGGTGCTAATGATTAAAACAAAAATAAAATCAGTCCAAATAGGTGTTATTGTCTGTATGGTTATGTTTTATTTAATTATGGGTCTATTCGTTTCATTCCATAGATTAATTGTCAGACACTTGTGTGTGTGACTACTGTTAAGCGCGGCGTAGACTGGCAATAAAATTTGCAGAAGTTTATTGCCGTCTTACTTTAACTTCAGTTGTAGAGCAAGAAGCACATTTTTTCTTTCTTTTTAAACTTAAATGTAAGACAGCAGTCAACTTTTGCAATTTTTGTTGCTAGTCTACGCCGCACTTTAGGCATGAGGGCTTGGGACAAAGTCATTTTAATGTTTTTTATTTCTAAATACCTAGTTTTCATTGTCATACTAACGATAAAATATTTTTTAATTGTAAATTAAAAACAATGTAAGGTCGGGCGACGCTCATTCCACTGAGGGTTAATTCTAACTGTTGATACCAAGTTTATTCTGCTTTTAATTATTATCAATAGTTAGAATAACCCTTTAGTTAAATAAGCCCCGCCCGAGCTATTCTCTAATGTCACGAGACCGATGAGCAGGTCGTTCAATTGTATACATTTACCTTTTGGGGTAAATATTATCTTTTAAATAATTGAACTACACAATGTGTAGTAAATACACTGTGGAAACGAGAAACCCGACAGTCTTCAACCACGTATTTCTGATGGTATTATGAGTAAATAATGTTATGTTAACATAAGTCTAATTCTTCCATATGATTTTCTAGAACAAAATAAATTAATTATCTTCGGTACTTCCTTAGCCGAGGGAATTAATAGGGATACTTCTTCATGAACCTCTCCGATAAGATACGACACACGGCCAGCGTAGGATGATGTCGATATGACACTTGCCTATTTACCTACTAGCTCAAGCAAGACAGCAATAAAATGGATATGGTAGGATTAAAATATTGAAATTGCTCTTGTAATCCCTATCTAAATTATTATTTCGTAACAACCATTAAAATCAATAATTTTAGTAGCTTAAAGTGATGGCAAGTGGCTTATTAACACGTTCCCTGTCCGGGTGCCCCCAATGTGGGGTAGTGAAGTTTTTTTTCAGGAGTCCGTGCCTCCACTATGGGGTCACATCCCCATACTTAATGCACAGTTGGACTCGTGACATTGCCAGATCGTTTTGTATGGGGACAGTGAACGTTTAAACGGTTGGATAACCTGAGAGCTAGGACTACCAACCTGACAGCAGAGTGACTTCACCCAAAGTCAACTAATTGTTGGTCTTGCAAACGTAACCTTGCTTTTTAATTTTTATTCCATTCTTACAAGTAGATACATCCCTCGCCATATCGACAGAAAAACGATGCTGATCCGCCATTCCCATAAATGAAGTTAACTAGGATGGCACTTTTAGCTGACAGGCACCAGATGGACAATTCACTCTTAATTCTAATTGGTGCAAAATAAATGAATAACCCTTATCTTCTGTAAAATAAGAAGCAAGTGTCCGTTATTGGTGCCTTGTCCATCACCTACTTGACGCTTTTCCATATTAACCAATATAATGCACGTTCGTTTAAATGCTGTCGGTAAATATTGGCACAACTCCGCTCATCTCCGCCTCAGTAGAGCTGCAGCCTATTAGGGTTACCATGGCCACGTTTCAATTTTTTTTTCTCCAATTAGGCATCAGAGTTGATGATTAAATTCTGTCGGGTTTCTCGTTCCCGCGGTGTATAGCTATGTTATAATTTTTTGTGTTACAATAGCTTGTTTAAACCATGACGTTCGGTCTGATAATAGTAACGTGTCTTTTTGTAAAGGGATGAAATAAGTTGAGTGCTTTGCGATTTTGAAAAGCAACATGCATTAAGACACTCAAAATGAGTGTACCTATTATGTATCTCACATATCACATAATTATTGTGTATCTAATAATTGAATGTTCTGCGGCTGTGTGTAAATAGTTAATTTCTTTATAATTCGACTCGGTCAAGCGTTCATCCGAATAGTTTCCAGTCTGGAGTACAAAAACTAGTTTATCATGTTTCGAGAGTAGTTAGTGCCTTATTTGAAAACGATGTGGACAGGTTTTGTTTCACGGTCATTGTTATTGTTCTTTAATTGCCGACTCCCCTACAGAGTTCTTGATACTGTATCATCTTGTTTCCCGGCACAAGAGACAGCACCCGAGTCTGTGTAATTGTGATATAGTTAAGTTTATTATTTTTTGCTCAAAATTACTTTTTCCCTTTGATCTGTGTACTTATCATTCATGAAATTTGTAAGACTGTATTTTGTTTTGTTGTGTAATATTGTTAGTTAGCTCCAGGTTATAAATATAGTTATTTTGAGATTGTATTTACCTTTATTTATTTATCCCATTTAGGGCTGATTTTTCAATCTCCAGATAGCACTACCTGTCAAGTAAATTTTAGCTCTGTCCTTTTCTTTGTCATAAGAAAGATAAGGACAGAGCTACAATTTACTTGACAGATCCTGCTGTCTGGAGATTGTAAAATTAGCCCTTAAATAAATAAAACAACTTGCTAGATAAAAATAAATAATTTATTAAAGTGATCGGATTCCATACGAGTGGGTCGACCGGAGCTCGGGTCGAAGTGACTAGACTGTACACTCAACATTTCTCATTATGTATACATAAACAATATTTCTGTTCAAACAGAAAAATCAACACTTAGTAATAACAGTTACATTGCTACTTAATATAATTCACATGACTAATACTCGAGTATTAGAATCATTAAATCCACCGAAAAATAATATAACACACTGCTGGGAGCATTATTTTATTACATGTATAATAGCTTCCTAAAATAATTTTGTTAGTCTTATCGTTACGTTACTAACCAATAAGCCATTGGTATCTAAATATTTGGCACCTCCGTCTAACCGCCATTAACCTTTAAATGATCAGTCAGCTGCGAAGAGGGCGACTGCTGTCTCCTGGTAAGGATCCATGACGCCATATAGTGGCCTATGTGGCGCATGATGGGAAGAAGCAGTTGCACCTAGTTTATTAATCATTTAGTATCGTTTTTATTGTAATCACTGGTGTTCTGTGGTTAGAGGAATATTTGTAGGGGCGTGTTTTCACTGGCGTCGATCGCTAAAACTCAGTGTCGCCGAGGACGTTGTACATGAGGCGCTTGAAAGAGTTCGACTGTTGAATGTGCTCTTCGTGTAATGAGTTTACCTGGAAAGAAAACGGTATTTAAGCTGGGAACTTTGATATGGTGATTTAACAGAAGTGAAGATACTTACGAAGGTCGTTTGTTTTCCCTGGCCGTGGCTGTGGCCGTTCATTTCGGGTTGCTTCGTCGGTCTCGGTGTAGGCGCATGCTTCTGTCAACCACAAACGGCAATTTAGAAATTCTACTAATGTCATAAAAATGTCGTTACTTTTATGCCGATAATGACCACAATAAGTGTCAATCAATTAAGGGCTTACACTACGCGGTATTCGGGGCCCGGTATTTAAAGGGGCGTGGCCACTTGCAATGGCATTTCCTCCTTTTCTCTAATTACACGGTCGATCGAATCGATTCTCAAAATATCTTGGCACGGTCGATCACTAGATGGCGCGACGACAACGTCAAAGCCGCAGGAAGAGACTGGATGAATACGGTGCACAGCCATGCGCGTGGAAAATTCAAGACGAGGCCCTAATGCAACAGTGGATTGCACCGGGCTGATGATGATTAAGAGAGTGTCCCTAAATATCGCTTAGTGTACTATGCCCATTAGTAATTTGAATTTAAGGCAAGGGTAATAATATTCAGGGAACTTGTTGTCAAGAATTTGATACCAAAATTGTGAGGACTATTGTAACTTATTATTATAGACATGGTAATTTCTAACGCAACGACGACGAGAGCACCGATGAGTTCATCGACGTGGTAATTGAACTTGTAAATTGACTTTATTAACTCAAATCTACTCGTAGCAAGTGATCAAATTAGAAGATCTAGATGTCAATAAACGCGCTGCCGTCGTCTAGCGGTTAGAGATTGTTGTGGCCAGCGGTAATCCCTGCTCATTACCTTCTGGGGCGGCGCCGTGAAGACCTTGGTCTCGACGGGAATGGGCACTTCCTGCACGATCTCGCCGAGGCCGTCCTCTTGCAGCATGCGGAACGTCTCCGACTTGGCCGGGTCGTACAGCAGCGTCGGCTTGTGGCTGCGGTCACGGCCAACGGACGGTAGGGCGGGACGTTAGGTTTTAGTCGGTTAGCGGGCGCAAAATAGACAGAAACAAATTAGAACCGGCACAGTTTAAGTTAGGGGGACGCGGAAGCGGTTAGTAACGTACGTTGTACGGTAAAGTTTAGTCATGTTTGTTTTTAAGGAAGGACAGGTCGATAAAAATACTAACATCAATCATTTAGAAAGAGATGTAAAAGAAGGGACACCGTTATTTGCCTTAATTTGTATTCGTCCTAATGTAGCGTGAGTCCGAATCATGATTTGTCCTAAAGAGATTTTTAGCTGAACCATTTAACTTTTTATGATTTTATAAGTTATCCACAGTTAGGTTAGGTAGGGTAGTTTTATAACAACATCTACTAAATAGTTAAATGCTTCAGGAAGTAGCTTCGGGATGCATCATTCGGACTGACAATATATTAGGACTAATACAAATTAGGAAGTCCGATATAGACCCATAAAAGACAGATAGAATTAAATTACCTTACATTCTAATTGTGTATGAATAGTAATTATCGCTACACCCACACGATGACACACAATGCTGTCGCGTGAACGTGGGGCGGATGAAGTGAGCGCCGGACCGTCGACGTCTCGGGCGGACAACGTACGAGATCGAGAGTGTAGTGTCGGTAAGACAAGTTTCGCAAGAGTCGAAAGATAGCAAAATAAAAATAAATAAGCATTAATGCGTCATGAGAGATGGGCGTCGACTGTTTTGGCGGCGTTTCTAGTAAAACACTTGCCTCTTGACAACATGTGGCCGTCCGTAATGGCCGTTAGCGCTAAGTAAGCAGAGAAATAGCCCATTAATTAGCGTAATTTAAACATTTTTGAAGACATAGACCTGTGGATTTATTATCAGTAATGTGTCGGATTAAAACTGTACTTGGATTAATTTGGTAAAAATAATGTTTGAATAACTTTGTACTTTCATGAAAACAATTGATTCTGATAATTTTAGTAGAAGTTTTATTTTTATAGTGTATCGCACACAAAGCAAAGGGATCACTAGGTAGTCTAGTCACATAATCTAATAAGCCAATCCATAAGACATCACCAGTGATTTCTAGTTTATTAATTTTATTATGATTATCAGGGCACGGAATTTTCGGTGGTAAATTTAAAAGAACGGTTGGGATTGGATTTTAAATTTATCGATTAAAGTATAAGTATCGATATAACTTTAATATGTTTAATCAAATATAATAAATGTAGGTGCAATAATTAAAAATTACGATGGTAATCCATGCAAGTCACGCCGCGTAGTAGGTATTTGTTTACTTGACAGAAAGCGTATGTTCTCAAAACGTTAAAATGTGCTATTTAAAGGACGGAGTAGGTCATATAAATAGCACTTATTAAATTAAACTATATACAATATATACATCAAACATATCCCTCAAATTTGATAAATTTACATTCAATTCCTGACCGCTTCAAAGGAGCCCTTTAAATTTCAAACCCTGTAACCTATTCACATGTAAGATGCCCTCTATAAGAGACATGTAATAATATAATTCAAAAATCAGTGAAATATAAAGTGAGTTTCAGGTAAAATATTTAAAATCGTACAGACGGACACACGGGCTCTAAACGTGTGAACGTATCTAGCCTGGCATTCAGCCATGCTCCTGAATTTCAGTGCCAAGATATTTGTAGTATCAGAATGACACTCAAATATTTCAAGATATCTCGTTGCTCTGATAGTTTATAGTAAAAGCCAGATTTATCAAAAACATATAAATTTAACTAGCTTAGTCATCATTTTAGTATCTACCTGATCTACTTGTTATGTATTTTGTGATGTTCTTTGAAGACCTTTACTCAACCTTGGGTAGGTTTGGTTTTATACAGATCCGTTTGATTAAATCTCAAAAATTAATATATAGGAAACTGCAGAGATTTATTACATTTTGATTAAGATGTCTCTACAGCTTCTAAGAGAGTAAAATCCAGCTTCAAATTGGTTTCGTATGTAGGCAGAATACGGGGCCTTAGTTAATTGGCGAATATTGGCATTCGCTTGTCACTGTGTTTTATCTTTACACTAATGATCTTTATACTCACGGCAAGGGCGAAGATTGTTGCCTAATCGAGTTGGCGATGTTTTGGTCCGAATATAGATTGATTGGGGAGTTGAACTGCTTGTGCACCAACTGAAAAGATAAAAGTCAGAATAACATAAAGAAAAAATATTGCCACGGAAACGATTGATGTAAAGAAAGCGGCCATAGGTATTCTTTTTACCCACTCTGTCCAGCAGAGAATTATACCAATGTCACCCTCGCCAAAATATTATTATAGTGACCTTCTTTCTCGGTATGAGGTATATTATTCAGCGTGTTTCAACTGCAGGTTTTTTCGTAGTTAGGTACGAAATAAAACTTATGATACAAATAAGAAAAACACGCATCGAAGTGATATAAAGTGAAGAAACAAACGATGACAATGATAAGCTTCAATCAAGATGGAATATAGACACATGAACGCGATGACAATCCGTTGCAGACATTATATAAAGTTGAATTGATATATGATATGTGTTTGGGATATACACGTACATTTTCTTTAAAACGAAATGACGATAATATCTAAATATATAAAAGGAGAAACTGACTGACTGACTGACATATCAACGCACAGCCTAAACGGCTAAACGTAGGCACTTGAAATTTGGAAGGGACGTAGCTTAGGTAGTAGGTACCGTAGAGGTGCACTAAGAAAGGAATTCCCGAAATTCCCACGGGAACGGGAATTAGCGGGAAAATTATTAAATGTTTTGTCCAACGAAGTGGACACGGGAACAGCTAGTCAATCCATAAAACTCGTTTAAAATAGCTATTATGGACTTCTTAAAATTCTAAAAAAGTAGAATGATTCCTGTAGCACTTTTCAAACATCACTGTGATTGAGCGTGTCTTACGTGGCGATTATATAGAGGTAGATATTAGGTACTCTCCTAAACACAGTTAAATTTCTAAATTGTGAAGCATTTAAAAACCTAAAAATCTGTAGTAAGTGTATAAAGGGACAACATTTTAATAAATATATACTCCAGTCAATCGAAAGTCCAAGTATCTCATTGTAATTTTTCCATTTGATACATGTACAAATAAGATAGCAATAAAGTACGAGGTTTAATCACATTAAGATCCATTAAGTAAGTTATATATAAGTACCGATACAATGAAGAGTCGATAAACATGCAATCTCTGTGACAGTGTTAAAAGAATTTGGATCCTGGACATAATGCACGGTTTATCCAAAAACTAGGTGATCTTGCAATGGATTGTCACAGGCTAGAGAGAGAAGTATGCACACATGCTTAAAGCATCTAACACGGCACACTTTAACCACCTTGTTGCCTTCATCTCCAGTCACTCGCTGCAACACCGATTCAGCCACCTGAGTTGTTACCAAAAAATCTAATGTAGTACAGGCTAAGCCGTGCAATTTTAAAGAAGAAAGATGCATTTTCTTTAAATGACGACATAGTTTTTAAAATTTATATTCTATGATCATAAACGACTGAAAATCAAAAAATGTATCTGCAGTACTCCCAGTTTCTTGATAGCATTCGGTTAGCTATCGCTATCACAATTGTACTCGCAACTGATAGAACCTATATTTGCCTTCCGTGTTTAATTGAAAAATGAAAATTAAGGAACCTACTGGTAGTACTGTAGTTGTCTACGTCCAATGACGACGGCGGGGCCAGGCACGCGCCCACGCGCCCCGCGGGTTTCGCCCTGCCGTCATTATTGATCGTAGACAGTAGGTAAATATTTTTTATTTCCAATTTCGTTAACATTTCTTAGAATGCAAACTCTAGATACATAAGTTTATAGGGACTGCTAGAATCCAATCAATACTCGTCTAACGTACTAACTACAGTCGTCAGATGAAAAACGATATGCTCCTAAAATTAACTAACTAAAATTAACCTTATTAAATTATTTGCAATCAGCTCTAGTGCTGTACAACTACGAATGTTGCTTGAAGTATTAAGCAAATATCACCTACTATGCTTTTGCGTTTCATAGATCAGACAAGCGGTATGTTACAATAAGCTTCAGGGTTTTTTGTTTAATTGTGGATTTGTGTGTGTTGTTATGTGTGCGTGCGTATGTGTAGAGTGCATAGAAAAGTAGTATCCAGGTGCAAATACATAGTTTACTAAATAGCAAACACATTCTCTCGTAAACACTATTTTGGTTGTTTCATAATGTGTTTATGCTAAATAAAAAACTCACTGTGACTATGTGGATTGCAAAACACATTATAAAACCTGTACATGTAATATGGCTGCGTTTATCGCGTGACAAAATGTGGATAAAACATCCATCACTTTTTGACACGTATATAAGTACGAGAGTGACGGATGCTTTGTCCACATTTCGCCACGCGATAAACGCAGCCATAGGTACTAGGCCCGCTGAACTAAAGATAGCGTGTCCATGGATTTTATTGTTGGCCTTTGAGTTTAACTTCTACTGTTAAATATTGATGTAAGTACACAAAATATCTCATTATACTGAATATTTACGACTCAGGTTGTTTACAGGATATAACTGTCTTTGGTACTCGTGAACATACGACTAGACTGGTCGCCAGGCAATTATCACGTTAACCTGATGCCAAAGTTTGATAAACAAACAATAATGTGAAGTTATATTTTAGACGCTTTGTAGTATTTTTGTATGTGGTTAAAGGATTAACAACCAGTTGTTAGGTTGTTGGTAATTCTGTAGCTCTGCCTACCCCACTCTGGGACAAAGGCGTGACGGCATGTATGTATGTTTGTAGGGTATGTAGCATTCTTCAGAAACACGAATGATATTAAAGAGTACCACGTCTTATTTATTTTTACAGGGGTTTGACAATTGACAATTCAAAGAAAAATAGTCGAAGTTTTTAATAAAAGTTACTCTTAGCTTACTAAATTATCGAAAAATAAAGACAAAACTAATATTTGCTCAAATTGAGAGATTCACGATGCAATAACGTCTAGTGCTTCATCTTGGTAAAGACTTCCACCATCGCAAATGCCAGTGGTATCGAAATGGAGACGTTACGTAGTTAAAGCGAGCGGGCTCATAGAATCACGCGGCTCTACACATTTAAGGTCGTAGACGGGTCAGACACAGATTTATGTTAGCGTCTTTCATGTGGACATACCCGAAGTTTAAGTGTTTAAGGCCTAATTTTCTGGCTAAACCCACAAACAGCATCAGGTCTACCCTGTGGATTGCTTACCTTTTGCCTCATAAGTGTGTCGCGGTAGTCATGGCTGGGGGGCGCGCGCATGGCCGGGTTCGGGTGGTGGCGCAGGTACGACTCCGTGGGGCCGGGCTCACGGCGCACCTTGGCCCCGGGGAGCACCAGGGGAGTCGTGCGGTAAGGCTACACAAATTACAAGGTAAGGTTAAGTTTTGGGCGGGTTTTATTAGCAAATTGAATATTAGGTATATTTGTTATTGTTACGTATTGAAGGTTTTGGGATACTACGGGATCGATAAGGTAATTGAACTGGGTAAGTTTGACGGAAAGGTGAAGAAGGTACTTTAAAAATAGGTTCCATTACTCAAAATTGCTTTGATTGTCAAAATAACGTAACGGAACCAGTAATGGACAAATGACCAATTATGGACACTGACCCCTATTTTACAGAAAATAAGGTTTATTCGCATTTGTTTTGAAACAATCAATTCATAACCGTATGATCTTTGAATTAAGAGTTACGTGTCCATTATTGGTCCCTTCAGCTAAAAGTGTCCAACATTGGTGCCGTTACGTTAAAATTATTTTATTTGGATCAAGTCGCAAAACACTCCTTACATTTTATAAATCACAAAAGAAACATTATTTCGCGAGAGGTGACGCTACAGGGCTTGTATCTTCTATTCCACTTTGAATTATCCGTATCGTATCATATTCTTAACGTTCTTCAAATTGTATAGAAAAATAACAATATGGTTCCGAAATCAAGATGCATTGCAATAAGAAGCCCTGATCCTATTCTCTACTCGCGCGTATTGCAATCACAAACAGGGGACTGCAACTCAATTTTACAAAGCTACTAGTCACGACCATCACGGCATCTATAGTGCGCGCGCGAGCTCCGAGGCAGAGCTCCTACACATATACACACATTTTCCTGCTCAACTACGCGTGAATACATTTATTTCTTATCGTATGTTATATTCATTGTTTTATATAATGCTAGGTTAAGTTTTAAAATTGTATATTTAAAAAACGACTAACTGTTGAGTTTCTTGCGGCGCTTCTTCTCAGCAGTGGTCTCTTGCGAAGCGCTGGTAGATTTTTGACGTGTAAAAGTGCCCGTGCGGCCTACTTACTGAATAAACATCTTTTATCTTTTATCTTTTTTTTTTATAAGCATAATACGGCAATATTTTCCGAAACCTATCAAGAGTATTGTATTCAGTAAAAATTCAGGGGCCTAGCATGGCTGCGTTTATCGCGTGATTAAATATGAATAAAGCATCCGTCACTCTCGTACTTATATACATGTAAGAAAGTGACGGATGTGTTATCCACATTTTATCACGCGATAACCGCAGCCATATTTGACCCCCAGGATTAGATACCAAATTGGATACCAACGTAAATTTTAATGGCGAATCGCGCCTTCGTGAATGAAACCACAATACCTTGAAGCTTTATTAAATGGTCTAAGAAGTTATGTGAACCGGACAGAATATAATTCAAATGCGACTGTAAATGTAACCTACTTTCCTCCGTACCATTAATTAATGGAATCGAGGCTATAAGCAAAAGCAACCATCGTGGCGCCCGCTATTTATACCGCGAGGTTATTTCATGTGGGTTATGATTTCTACTCGGTCTCGTTCGGAATTAATGTGGGTCGTGGTCAGCTATAAAATGTTCTCTGAAACCACTTCAAAGTTCGAAGAATGCATTAAAATGGTAACATGGAGACTTTCGTGTTTTTTTTCATTTTAGTGTTGGGAAAACCCTGTGCTGAGTCCGTTCGGATCACTTCCACCATCATACCCTTTAACCTGCCGCCATACAGCGGTGTTCGCATTGTTGCGTTCCGGTCCGAGTATAAGACAACCGGTGAAGTGACTTTGCATAGAGGTAATCCATCTGAGTCCTCTTGGAATGCATTTGTAGTCTTGAGATTGTCATCGTAGCTTGAAATCTAAGGATTGCGAATGTCTATAAATCAGTAAAAATTTGAATAAGCAAATTATTCATTTCAGAATCTAGAAGAAAACTTTCTTGTGCGTTTGTTAGCACTTCCCTTGAGTAGTGAACGAATGAATTAAAATGATCCCTGTGACAGGTCATATAAACCTGTACCTAAGTACTTATTACAAATATATTTTTTACTTTTCAACAATACTGCGTTGATGACAAACCTAGCAACGACGTTCAGTATTTTAAAATATGAATTACCTGATATAGCATGCTTTGCTTTGCTAGTAGGTAAGTGTTAAAAATCACGAAATAGGGCAGTCAAAAGAAGTTATTTAAGATGCTATATCTACCTATAGGTACTGACTTCAGCGCTGGCTGGAGAAACGGTGCTCTAAACTTTACACAAATTTATAACTATGCAATATGTTCGTTTGCCTATGGCTCTATTTCGAACTGTCTAGCCATTCACCTCGTAATCCTTTACGAAAAGCAAAATGATGTATAGTTGTAAAAAGAATGATTGCGCTAGATGGATTTTCCAAGCGGATGGAACAATAAGCTCTGCGTTTATTTCGAGCGAATGTTTACTTACTAGCCGCTTTGTAGCCGGTGACGCAACGGGTAGCGTTACTCATGCCTCGCGCCGTGCAAACATCTATAAAATTGCGAATTCTTGCCATTGCCTATCTATTTTTAGCAACAAATAAGATAATTCTAATATAAAAAAAACATTATTTTGAGTGACGACTATTACTCGTAGATACTCGGCTTAAGATAACATTTCTTCGACGAGTAAACATTTTAGTTAAAATAAAAATGATTTATTTTATTACATTTGGAGAAAAACCTGTTGTGTAGCATAGCAAATTGATAGGCTCTTAAACTCACATTATGGTATATTTGTAAAACTTGTTGAAGTTGATAACGTAATTGCTATTGGAAATGTTTATTGTACAATTAGTAAAGCCAAACTACAATTATAAAAACAATTGAGGAACGAAAGTCATTTAGCTTCAAATACTACTCTTTAAATTAATAACTGTTATTTGATTTCCGAAAACCAGCTAATTAAATAAAAATTAAGGTATTAATTAACATGCAAGTTTATTATTGAAAGACGCCGGATTCACAATTAACTTATTTTCTTAAATCATATCTTGCCTCATATCATCATGCCATAAAGACAAAGTTAGTATTGAATTACAGTTTGTCCAAGTTATAACATACAACATACGTCGTTGTGGGTTTGATTTTTTATAAATCATAACACATGTATTTTTATAGGTATTTAAATGTGGGTGTACACATGTCACGGTGCGCGACATTGGTCTGAAAATAGCAGCACAGCTGACGCTCTCATATCAAACAGGGTGATGTTCAACTTGGAGGCTATGTTGTTTTTAGAATTTTGACTTTTAAACGCGTCTTAACCATATTTTTACTGCTCAAACAAGCGTCAATTGTTAACTGTAAAATTACGAATCGAACCAATGTCGTTAACATCTGATGTAAGTGTGAAAGTTTCATCGTCTTTAATTGTGTTATTCTTCGGGATAAATTCTAGAGGAATGTTCTCGTTGTTCTTCTTATGATAGAATATTTCCAAATCGGTTAAAACCCTTAACATACCTAATTGCAACCACAGTGTCAGAGCTGATAACTACTTAAAGTACGGTTAGGAACCATCCCAATTAAACTAACTTTAAATTGAAATTTAGCATGAAACCGCGTTAAAGTCGGTACATGTTTGAGGGCTACAAAACCACAGACAGACACAGACATAATAACTTGGGCCCGCAAATAAAAAACTATCGATTTGTCTATAACATCGATAAACAGCGGTGTTCTCTCCCTACAACTTGTCAAAAGCCACCCCCAAAATTCCGGGCCCTAATAATAACACATACTTAAGTGAAATTTACAACACCCTCCTTTTTGATCGGTATGTAAAAGTACTTATAAATAAGATATTGAAATATTTTCCTGTAGTTTTATAACGTTCAATTACTATGTAGGGTTTATTGAGACATGGCCGGTAGACAGAAAACGCACACAGAAAAATCAGCACAGGCAGTCGACGTAGGTCCGACGATGTGAATCCATATTTTATGAAAACAATTTATAACGTGTTTGTCAATAAAGTGCCATGTCAATTAAACGGGAAATTGTATTACGGAAAGATATCAATATGTAATACCGTGGAGTCGCATAAAATAAATTCACGCGCATATCACTTACAAACTTGCGGAAAACTACGGCGTAAAATTCAAGAGTTATTACATCACGTATTTTGTAACACAACGCGCGAGTTTCAAGTGCTCCAAAATTAGATTGCGTTTAGAACTTTCGAGAATTAGACGCTGAAAACTCTGTGGTACAACATTGACGATTCACAACATCTGGTTTTCGATTAAAGACTGTACACGATAAAATCTGGCCATGCATGATCTGGTGTATTTTTTTAATGAATGCTAATTTTCAAGCAGCACTTTTTTGTAATAGTCAGTGGTTATGAAACTACATAATAAAAATACAATCATAATAAAATGTAAGAGCGTCTGTATCTTAGACCCTTATATAATCCACAGTACCTTTATTTTTTTGTACACGATCTTCTGACAGTCTTACCAAATTCTCCGTTTTAAAACATTTTATTATTAATAATTATACAAGCCAAATTATACCTTATTAAATTATCTTACCACAATAGTTAAAACTTTCCTAATTATATTCAGATTAAGATAGTTCTGAGGTTTTTTAACTTTGGCGAATTTGACTTTTTGACAAATAAATGCCTCCCATACAAAAACAACTTTCAGTGCTTGGAGTAAAAAGTCTTCCTGACTACTACAAATAGAAATGAGTTTCAAAAAGTTTTTTTTTCGTAAGACGACATTCTATTGTGGATAAAACTGCTTGTAACAATATAAATACAGTTGTGGCGTAGAAGCAGGAAGTGAGTGAATATTGTCAAAAAACGCTGTACAAGAGATGAAAGGTATGATAGAATATATTTGGCGAAAACTAACACAAACCCATACATTATGATACGATTTTATTTCATTATATAGTATTATAATTATACAACATATTAAAAAAAAACTGCTTGAAAATATGCATTCATCGCAAAGATACACCAGATCATGCATGGCCAGATTTTATCGTGTACAGTCTTTAGTAGCGTTATTAATCACTTGGTCTGTACGACTTAGGAATAGTGTCGCGGGATTAGATGTCATCGCGAGATAGTTTTAGTGTTTCATGCTAGTGTTATTGAGTCGGACGCACCCAGTTAGTCACGACTTCATCTTCGGGGTGCATGGGGTCCTGGTACCCGTTGGGGAAGAAATTGGGGTTGACCGCCATTGTGGTATCACTGAGTAGCGCGGACGTGTGTCGGACAGCGTGCGATCGCGGACTGCCGCTCCAGGCGCTCCTCTCGAGTAAACAACGCGAATTTGATGCATTCTATTTTGGAAATATAGCGTGAAAATAGACGGTACGTGGGCGAGAGCCTCCCGCGCCTCAGAGCCTTGCGCCGCTAGCATGAAACACTTATTTTTTATTATCCAATACTTGATCACTCCGAGACACGTACTACGCTTCACTGCTTTAGTTACTGGACGTACGGTACTTCAAATAAAGTGCTCAATAATCTCTTAGCTCGACTGTATTGTTAAAGACGACGACGTGTTCATTTTTTTCTTATGGCAATTACTATGCTGAAGTAATTTGGAATAAATGACAAACTAAATAGATAATTCACAATTATACTGCTAATAAGCGCCTTGAAAAAATTAAGAATTAACACAACCAAAAGTTTCTTAATATTTTTTGCTATATGTTCTTCTAAAATAAACAACCGCCATCTGTAGGTAAAACATGCACTTTTTCCTCCCATTACCTCCTTCGCAAATAAAATAAATCTGCATGGCTTGAACGCATAATTCCCACACATAAGCCGTCTGAATTTTGAATCGTTGCCACATTTCTATGTTTTCGGGACGTAGTAATACATTGCTCAAATCGCAAGCGCTAGAGTAACACGGCTTCGAATTGCGAGATTATCATGAATCAGAACACCGATTTAGACTTACAATATGTTTGAAATCATTAATGAATAGCATACATGCTACGCCTAAGCAATATAAATTGTAGTACACTGCTGTATTGTGGCTTTCTTTGAATGCAAAAGCTGCACAAGGCGGCTATATGTATAAGTACAAATGGTACAATAATTATTCAGATATTAGTACGCCTACCTCTTTATTTTGGAGAATTTATTTTCAGCCTGATGTTTATTGCGTGCGTTTAGTTTTAGTTTGAGTTTCTTCGTAATAAAATACTACATCTTCCTTGAAATTTCAATGAATTATCGACGTCAACCTCTTTGGAAGTTGACTACAAAGGTTTTACAATATATAACATTACATTCGATATAATATCATAATAAAAACAATCACAAGAAAACGTCAAATTCGAAACTATAATTTTATTTAGTATAGCTTCTCACTAGTTGGAATACCAGCGGTTATTTTTTGACAAGGTTGCGTTCGGCGCCCATGGTCGAGATCTCGAATTAAACATTAGGCGAGAACCCTAATCAGCACCAAACATTCTGAACTATCGGATCTAAACCATACTCTTCTACGGGGATAATTTTACTGTACTACAATTTGATAACCTTAAAATTCATGCATTAGGTACAGATACAGTACTGTTATCAGACACTTATAGTACAGTAAGCTCGACATCATTCTTCATCATCAGTAAGCCCATTTATTAATTAATCTAATCGTTAAATGTAAAAGTGAAAATAATAAATGTCTTGTCCTGTATCTTCGCAAGTCGATGTCGTCGGCATGGTTCGATTTAATTAATAACGTGTCTTTAGACATAATAGAACTCTGGCCGGCTTCCAAAATGAGCGTAACCCACGTAGGTAAGTACGTCTTAACCTATATCGTGTAAAACGCTAAGGACAAAATAAAAACTTACAAAATTGGAAAGAAGTCAGTAGGTAGTTACGAACATACTGTGGTCGTTAAAAATAGTGGGAAAGAGCATGTCGGACCATGCACAGCGTAGGGTTCAGTCTCGTTACTACAAACATAAAAAACCATCTCCAAAAACCACAAATATCAGATAATTTTGTAGTCTACTTAGACGTGATAGTTTTTCTTTAAACTTGCTAACTGTGCTTCCATTTTAAAAAAAATTGTTTCGAACCTATATGCTATTTGGCTTCGGGTTGGTGGGAACAAGTACCTAACTGTATAGTGAAAATGACAACTTTAGGAGTTCAATATTTCGTAAACGTTTTCCCAAATCTAAAAACTAATAATAATAATAATAAATCGTTAAGTATTTTTTGACGATCTTGTAACTTGGGATTTTGCAAAAAAAAACATAGGCTGACGAAGAGATTCTGTAAAATGATCAACTTCTATTTATTGAGGTTTTTATGACCTATTAAAAAGTAAACGATTCCAAACCGCACTCCCAAAAAAAAACCTTAATTTGTTTAAATAAAAACTGGTATAGTACGAGTAGATCGAACATAGTTACGTTTCAATTAATGAATGATGTTACAATTTGTACTGGAATGTCAGATAACAGGATTGACTTCTTATCTCCCTTTTACTATAAAAACTATAGGTATTGCCTTTAGTATGTACGTTAAATACTTAAGACACATTGATTATTAGATTATTCTTCATCCCATTAAATGAGTTAAATAAGAAAAATAAAGAGCACATACACACACACATATAGACACAAACACACACACACACACACACATGAAAGCCCTTTTTATGGGTTATAATGTTAATCTAATTTTAGAGTTTTTATTTTTTCAATACATCTACTTGTTGTATCCTCTATCAAACACTCACCAAATACTACTCGTATGTCACTGGAAGAGTGCTGGTTATTATGGCACAGGGTAATCCTAATTTAAGATCCAGCTGCATCTATACTATTGTTTTATTTTTCTATGTACAAACTCTTTTGTGATACTTAAGTATGATTTTGTAACTGTCTTATTCAATAAATTTTATTATTATTATTATTATTCTGCTACATATTCAGTTATCCCGGAAATTCTCAACCAACTTCGGTAGCGTTAAAAGGCTTATAATAATATTCATAAAGATGATAGGCCTGGCCTAGCTTAGAAAATGTAGCCCCTAAAACCGAATGACATTAACGATGAGCCGCTCTTTTGGCAGGGCATCAATTCAGAGATGACGAATAATGATTACGAACGTGGGTGTTGTTAATAACGACGTGCGTACCGAGTTACGCAGTCTGAATATAAGTGATTTATAATTAAAATATTGACTAAGCTGGTCCTTCAAACCGGATAAATAGTGGCATATTCGACTGGTCAAACGTATGCGATCCAATATTTATTTATATTAATCAGATTCATTTCTTGAGTGAATGCAAGGCAACGCATAGCCTGAACTACAGGAATATAGATACACACAATGTTGAATTATAGAACCGGCCAAATGGAACCCCGACCCACAGTAGAACTGTATCACACAATTGATCAGGGTTCCAATTGACCGAATGTTTATTTCTGTAGTATCGCAAATGAGCGCTATAAAATAATTATTTCGAAAAATCAACCCTTGACGGAAAAATTCGGACGTTTTTCCATTGGAATATAATATAATGATTTAATTTTCGATCTTATACAAGTAGAGCCAACCACACATACTACACTCTTCCTGTTACCCGTAAAATCATCTTTATGAAACAGGGTCTCAATGACATTTTCTAAATGAAAAAGAAGCCAAGTGACATATCACTTTAACGACAAGCAGAGCAGCAGGCTTTCGGATGTACGCCAGAACCAACGCAAGCCAACAATAATCGAATGTAAACGACCGAATACACAGGCCTATGCCTAATGCGAACGCAGCATGCGTTTACAGCCAGTAAAAGTTTGACAGAGGGAACTTTCAAGATGAACAGGCTTAGAAGCGCGCAAATGGTCACAAGGATTTGTCTCGTTATACATACGAGTATAGGGGAAGTTGCGTTTTACTGCAAGTTGATCTGCCCAGATTGCAAAATGACCTAACTCTGAAAAGTTAAACGCATTCTGTCCGACCAATTTTCCAGTGTCGACATTAGCGAAATTGCTTCCTTTATATTGCGTTTCTATACAATTCATTAAATCGAAGGCGCTACCTCCAACTTGGCATCATAGACACACAGGTTGATTCTCAAAATTATCGCTTGTGTTCTTGATGTGATGATTAACAATGCAGAATATTTAAATTTACAATAAATCGTTCCTAACAAAAGTAGCCAGACTAGCTTACACAAGTTAAATTACCCGTGACGCATCCTGTGCACCTACGTTGGTCTATAAGAATATTTGAATTTGGAACTCAGTGTGGTTCGAACTATATGACATGAATGACGATCCACGGGTTAAAAATAAGGTTCGTACGTAACGATCGGAAATCGTAGGTGCAACTTTTATTTCTGATAAATGTAAGTCTAAAGTACAAATTCTCTTTATGAAAAAGGCCGACGGTTATGCTATTTAGACAATTGATTGGTTGCCTTTAAATTCGCATAATAGCTTTACTACTAACCGCCGAAAAATATTGTTCAAAGAATTCTTATGAACTAACCTGGCTGTTGATAGACTCGTCGGCAGTGTCGTCGGTCCTGGTGGAGTACGTCGGGGAGAGCATCACGGTCCGGTAATCTCCGTCGAACTGCGGGGGGTAGGACTGGTGCGGTAAAGGCGTGCTTCGGGGCAGGGACTCGGGCCCGCGGAACGCAGTCGCCGGCATCGGGCTCGGGGTTCTGTGTAAAGCAAGATTGATTAAATACTTAGGGTAGTAAATATGTTTTTTTTGTGTAAGGTTAGGTAACTTTGTTTTGTTTTAATTTAATGTACAGTGCAAGGAGATGAATCTACTTTTAGACCTTATTACCCTCTAAAACAAATTAGGTGTAAAAGTGGATACATCTCTTTGTAGTCGACTGTACTCAAATGTCAAGCAGTTCAGCAAACCATACTCCTTTCTTTACTTATAGAGGATTCCTTGTGAAGAAAGAAAAAACGCAGCGTTCAAGTGTGGTAGGTAACATGCTACGATTACGGCCAGCACAAATTGATAATTATCAGTGTCACTTATCGGTAAAACCCTTTTGTTATGAATTAGTTGAGAAAAATGTACTGTGTGACGACCAATACATTGCAAGCAAGATGCTAGCCCCCAAGATTTTAGAGCGGTGCGTTCGAGAAATCATTTTTTCAAGTTTGTATACGTGAAGAGCAACAAAATTGACGACAGTCGTACATTCTATCGTATCGGTCATTTACGCATCTACTAGTGGACGTGCAGATTCCCAATTAATTTAAAACCTGAGGCCCTGCATTACGCTAACAAGCGTTTTTGTTTGTTTCATTTTTAAACCAATCGCGTCACTGGTAGATCACGTGACTCTTCATATCGTCGTCGTCGTCGTCTTCCAGTGACGCTATTGGTTTAAAAACGAAACGAATAGAAAGTGTTTCTATTCAGAACTCCTTGCCACCACTTAAACCTACGCATAATAGCATATACTTACGCAATTTAAAAAGTAAAATATTTGTACGTAACCGACCGAATACCTAATAATCCCTTCGAGAATTTAACGTCACTTGTACGAAACTATGACGAAGTTCTCCTTTTATCTTGTAAAGGGTGTAGCAGGATAAGCCTTCAAAAATTGCCCCCAAAGCTTTGAGTTCAAAACTACTATCAGTTGATGCCCCGTCAAATGAAAATAATTCATACCAATTTTTAACCCTCTACTGCCACCTGGAACCCCACGACGTTCATTTAACCCTAAAACGTTTTTATTTATTTTCTCAAAAAGTATAAAAAGGAGAATTGTCAAATTTTGCACAAATGTTGATGTGATCAATATAAACTATCAAAAAAAAAATGAGCCCTCTACTTACTTATTTTCCTAGAAAAAAACCTAAATTAAAAATTAAAACATCCTGTATAACAATTCAGGCTCGTTGTACTATCACCATTTTTTTACTAAATATTAACCAACTACCTATCTACATAATATGTAAGTTTCATGTAATTAACAAAGGTGGAACAGTGTGAAAATATAGGTATTGTTCAGTACGTACCATGTATGTAACACGCTTACGGTGACGACATTAGTAAAAGATATCGGCCCGCCAACCGGGAAGCCATCCGTAATCGATCTTTTTTAATTTGCTACGATTAATGAAACTCATTAATACATATTTGAACAAATGTTTCTGTTTATTTTACTTTACTGTTTAGCAAAAAGGTACTACTTAGGTTACTCAGCATTTTACGTAAGTTCTTAAGTCATGAAAGCGAAACAAATTAAAAAAAAATTGGCCCTCGGCCGTGATGCCGCCCGTGTTCGATTTTTGAATAATTTTTCATAATTCGCTCCTCGGCGTGAAGCTTGGCTGCTGTTTTAAAAGAAAAAAATGTCTGCAAATGCAAACAGTGATTTAAACTTAAAGAAAAGAAAATTGATTGCAAATATTTTCAAAAAACGAGTTAATAATTAGTTTGTTGTCATAAACTCGAATTTATATTTTACTAAAAATAAATAAACAGAAACACTTGTTCAAATATGTATTAATGAGTTTCATTCATCTTCCTTAAACATTCGACATTAGCAAATTAAAAAAAGATCGATTACGGATGGCTTCCCGGTTGGCGGGCCAATCAGGGACCGGAACCGCTTAGCGCGAAAGGGGTTTTCGATATGCTTTTTGATAGACTTGTTGTTACAAACCCCAAGGATGCGCTAAGCTTATCGTCGACTTAGCTCAAAGAAAGGGCAACCAAACGATACGGTTAATTCGACTAAGCGCTAAGCCTATCCCAATACCCTATTGTCTGTTACCTTATTCAAGCTTATTCGAACGGTTTCAAGCTGGTTTAACCTCTATGCGCAAGAGTTTAGACTTATTATTAAATTACCTAACAATTGATAGGGTGGCGGCAGGCAGTAGCTGCTTAAGCGAGACGGCGAATTGAGCGAGCCGAAATGTGAAAAGAGAGAGGCGATCAATGGGATATTACCCAGTCAATGCTAAGCGCTTAAATATAAAACTACCGAAACCCTATTGAACCGGGTAAGCTTTATGGATGCGGTTAACTACTTCAAAGGGGTTTGCCCTAACGTTAAGGTGACTCAATCATAGCTAAGCACGTTGATTGGCTAACCGAATGATAGGCTAAGCCTATTGATAGGGTTAGTCAAATGAAGGGGTTTTCCGGTCCCTGGGGCCAATATCTTTTACTAATGTCGTCACCGTAAGCGTGTTACATACATGGTACGTACTGAACAATACCTATATTTTCACATTGTTCCACCTTTGTTAATTACATGAAACTTACATATTATGTAGATAGGTAGTTGGTTAATATTTAGTAAAAAAATGGTGATAGTACAACGAGCCTGAATTGTTATACAGGATGTTTTAATTTTTAATTTAGGTTTTTTTCTAGGAAAATAAGTAAGTAGAGGGCTCATTTTTTTTTTGATAGTTTATATTAATCACATCAACATTTGTGCAAAATTTGACAATTCTCCTTTTTATACTTTTTGAGAAAATAAATAAAAACGTTTTAGGGTTAAATGAATGTCGTGGGGTTCCAGGTGGCAGTAGAGGGTTAAAAATTGGTATGAATTATTTTCATTTGACGGGGCATCAACTGATAGTAGTTTTGAACTCAAAGCTTTGGGGGCAATTTTTGAAGGCTTATCCTGCTACACCCTTTGTAATGTCCAAAGTTTTAGCTATGAAGATGCAAGAAGGTCAGAAATGCGTACCAGTTTAAATTTGATTATGTAAAATCAACTCATGACTTACATAATGACATCACACGCGGCCACAAGGGCGTTGGAATTGATGGAATTTGACATTGACAGTTTAAGAAATATTTGCGTGCCAACACATGATTCGTGTGCACACAACGTTTTTTATATTAAACAGACTAATTACGAGCAGCGATTACACAATCTGGAGCCTATACGGTAAACGAAAAAACTTAACAGACTGGGCTTTGGAATATTGAAATAGCCTATTCTCAAAAGCGTAACAGCATATAAACATAAACATATTTTTTGTAAACCAAGCTTGCCCAGTTAGGTATGCTTGAATTACACTTTGCAAAGTGCTAGTGTAAATCAGGCCTTACTTAAGCGTAATTTGATAATGATTAATGAAATTGTTTCGATATTGTGCCACTAGATAAAACGAAGAAGACAAATAAATGTATCAGTGCTACGAATCACGAAACATTTGATTTGTGGACTACGTGCCGTACATCAAACAGTTTTATAATGTAAAAATTACGGGTTTTCTCCTATTCATTTTTAAACTTATTGATTAGAAGCACATGAGAGACTTCTATTGCAGATTACTGCCTGCCTCGCAGCGGCGCCAATGAAATAAAGATATCGATCAATTCCTGTCCATAACCCTCGACAAAAACATCTATGTTTTATATGTAAACATCTATGTTATCTATGTATGTATAACATCAAAACTAATAGGATGCAACCCTTTCGTTTCGTTCGTTCTATTTATAACTTAAATTCCCGTGACTCCTTAAGAGAACTTTTTAAAGAAATTCACATCTTAACTGTAGCGTCTCAATTTATTTATGAGAATATTATTTATGTTATTAAAAATTTAAATTCTTTCACCAAAAATTCCGATGTACATAATCTAAATACAAGAAATAAAAATAAAATTGTTATCCGAAAATTCCGCGTCCGTAAAGTATATAAATCATTTGTTGGTCAATGCATTCATTTCTATAACAAATTACCTGACGAAGCTTTAACATTACCCTTTCCAGCACTTAAAAATTACTTAAAAAAGTCGTTAATATCTAAAGCGTACTATAGGGTCGAGGACTATCTAACAGATAAAAATGCTTGGCCTAAACCCGAAACTTAGTCATTCATAATTTGTAAAATTGCAAAGTTGTTTGTCTAGGGGACACCGTTTTTTTTTTTTTTTTCCCTCTCCTCTCTTCCCCCCCCCCCCCTTGTCTCTCTCGTAATGTTTTTGACATGTTTTCCTGCTGAACTACGCATGCTATTTGCTATTTGATATTATATTTAATTTAATATTTATTGCTGTATATAATGCTAGATTAAGTACTACCATTGTAACATGTTTAAAAAATGACTGACTGCTGAGTTTCTTGCGGCGTTTCTTCTCGGCAGTGGTCTCCTCTTGGGAAGCGCTGGTAGATTCATGACATGTAAAAGTGCCCGTGCGGCCTACTTACTGAATAAATATCTTTTATCTTTTTTTATCTTTTTTATCTTTGAAAGCGATTACATTGTTTGATGTAGGTATGTTGACGTACTGCAAAAGTGCTTTGAGAACGTATCGAATAAGATGGTGCGTTTGATATTCAACTAACGATTTCGACATGATAAAACAAAGCTTCACGTTAGTGTAAACACTGGATATTACGCTATTATCAAAAGCGCCACCTGTCGACTGAAATGTATAATGTTTACCTGTACGGTGAGGCGGCGTTGAAGACCGGCGAGCGAGGCGCGAGCGAGGACGCGCTTCGGGGCTGCTGTACTCGGTCCACGTCCCTATACATGCACCATGAACGTGAGATAATGGCCCTAACGACACGGTAACAAACAAATCGTGATCATGAAAATGTGTTTACCGTGTTGACGTCACAAAAAATAAATGTCATGAGGTTCCACAGATCCTGATTTATTTAGAATATCAATCATAATTGTGGTGAGAGCGGAAGAACCCTGCATTAAAAATATATATTTTTATAATGATAACAATAGTGACGGTAACAGGGGGCTTCCGCTCATTCTTTCATAAATGTCAAGTAACTGTGTTTTTTTAACATCTGAAACCAAAAAACGACACGTTACACCGGGAACTGTTCTTAAAATAAAAACAGGAAAATGCAATAAACAGCATGCATAAACATTCCAGCAAACACGATTGGTTATGGCCACATGGTGATAAGTAAACATGTAGTTGCCCTAGTTCAGGAATTAAGAAACATGTGCTACGTTTAATGCGAGTTTATTTTTTTTATTAAAGTAGGATAATATTGTACATTTCAGTGCGTACATGAACAGCTGGGGCTGGGGTAGGCTAGCCAAAGACGAATGTGTTCCTTAGTATTCCTTAGAGATTAGAAACACTCGAGAAATACCAATGTTTTATTATGCCGTGTGCTTATCCATAAACTTAACACAAATGCCTAACTGTATCTCACCATTTTTTTTATATTGCTATGTTCTTCCACTTTTTGCGTTTGCTTTCTTGACAAAGCAAAATCAGGACAAACCATAGCGAAGTCGATGTAAATATAGGCATATCTATAGGTATACTAAACAATCCAATGCTATATTGTTTAGGGAATGTCAAGTATATTTGCCCAGAGCGGATATAAAATTTATAATTTATATTTATAGCTATAACTATCGATCTGCACGCAGTATGTTTTTCAACACTTACTAACGAATTAAAACGTTATTTTAAGAGTGCTGTAATTTTCGTAACACAGCTGATTGCGCGAAGCGTGGTACAATTTGCATATTAAAGGTGACATAACTGCCCTGCCTCTTAAACTATCTGTCGGGTTATACTCCTGTTTAATTCGTTCCACGATATTATACGAGTTTTGCATTAACTATGATACGAATTTACGGAATTTAAACATGCAAAGTAGGTATACGGAAAGATACTGTAAAACCAATATTAATCCATTTTATGAAAAATCTATGCCAGCTGAGAATTGCTTGTTTTTTTTTATAAACGGATAAATAATTTCCCTCACATATTAATTTTGCATTCAACGTCTACAACTTCTAACGGTAGCATAACAGGTACTCTTACATATGTCCGTTCCAAACATTCAAACCACGGATAGAGTTTATTCCTTCTAAGGTATAATTTTTTACTGAAATTAACCTAAACTATCAGCGGTTTGGACATTGGGAACGGACTTAAGTTGTCATAACCCTATTCATATTCCCGGTAAGGGTACAACACGACACCTAGGATGCATAGGTCTGCGTCTTACTCAGCAAACTCGTGATAGAAGGTGGGCGTTCGGACTCGGCCTACATAGCCGCCGGACACACGCGGCAAGGCGTAAAGATGAGAGCTGGATCCGCCCCTGCGATTACACTTTACCTTCAATTCAGACGAAAATATAAATCCACTACATTACGATGTCACTCTATCTTACCATGTATGTGACAGATCTACCGCGCCACAGTTATTTAAAATTACCCCAGGATGCCTGATACCGCCAAGGTGAGGTCACACATTTCTTGGCCCACTTCTAAATTTCAATGTGAAATTTTGATGCATTTGATGGACATGGCGAAGCGGAATTTAAAGCCAAGGGACTAAGCTTCCTTTGTTATTTGCTTGGGCATCAAGTATCTCGTATTTACTTATTTTTAGTTAGGTAATCTTTTAAATAGCTTCAAATATCATAAGTTCATCAAAGGCCCAATTGATTAAGAGTATCAATTTACCTCTGTACAACCAGCTTGATGTGGTTCTGTGCATTCTTGAAGAGGTTCTGTGCATCCTCGTGTCTAAGATCGCGGGCATCGTAGTCATCGATTTTGGCGATGATGTCGCCTCGCAGCAGATCTTTGCCAGCGGGAGTGCCCGGCGTTACCTGCAAACCCAACACGTTCCATTAGCTCAAACGCCACAGGCTCCAGACCATCATAAACCAAGGTTCATTTTAAGAACTAAGCGTAGGCGATCGTCAGTATTCTTCCTCAGTATTGATTCGAAGCAAAATAAATAAATTAAGAAAATAAGAATCTTCTCTTCAAAGATACCTAACGTTTTATGAATTGCTTGTTTTTAGTGATTTATTTTTAACTGCAAAAAATGTAAGTAATATGAATTATATAAGGAATATAAACTACGCAGTAAAGATTACGGTGAAGTTTGTTAGTTCAGATTCGTTGAGCTTAAAGAAGAATAAATATACTCCGAGTCACAAAAATACAGTCTTCAGTCTGCATCTTTGCGTATTATGTCACAGCACCTGAAGGTCGAGAGAGATGGGCCATGACATTCTAAAGTTTCGTTCGCTCACCTCAAAGATATAAACAGAATCACAGGTAGATATTTCAAACAGACGAACAATTATGACGTGGGTAAGTATGTATATATATTTACGTGAGATAAATTTGATAATAAAGCGTTTTACGGTTCTCAAACGTTATTAAAATTTAAAGGACGTCGCTTGAGGGCTAGAAGTGCATCGATAGATAAGACGACCTTGTAGCTGGGCAACGGGGGAGGAGGAGACATATGCACCGGCTTTGGCCTGAGGCCAGGCTAAATGCGTCCACCGGCGACGCCGCGCGCCAACCGCCGCCGACATTTTTATTGAAAACAACCGCCGGATCACATGGAGGCCGCGTCGCATCGACGGCTCGACCTGCGCAAATCCATCACACACTTCCTCGAGTCAATGGCGAGGACATACGACTAAATATACGCTTGTCCATCTGCACCGTAAGCGAGTAGTGACAGTCGCGCTGAATTTTCTAGCCGACGTTAATTTGACGCGACCGGGCGATTGGACATCTTCGGGTGGTCTTTGATGGGCTCTGAGGTGCCACGGCTGGCGGAATTCCACGCGTATTTACTTTTACGCATTTTACTTGCGCTCAATGACGCACGCTGCACGCTTGCGTCAGCGCCCAAATAAACTATTTAGCATGACCTAGCCTAGAGAAGCAAGCTTAATGTGTGAAAAGGTAAATGTCATATACATTCGAAAATGACGCATGAATTCTGGCCACAATCCAGGGCAAGAGGGACGCTAATAACTAAATAAATGTATAGCATTTTTTCTATAAAACAAGTTAATTTAGCAATTAATATTTTAAGCCAACATCAAAATTACTAATAATAATAAATAATCAACGTTGTAATATTTATATTTTTTGTGCAATAAAGAGTTTACATACATACATAATATAAAACAGATGCCCGTTGCGAGCATAATATAATTTACTTTAAAATAAGTATTTATTTTGGGTAGCAACATCTGTCGAACTAAACGAAATAAAAATTTAAATGGGTACCTGCCAATATCTGCCAATTCTCACCTAATTAGCGTTTTGTAAATAAGTGGCACTTTTTGAAAATACGCGATTTAATTTGTGTACTGTACTGGCTTGTTAGGAATCATCGGTTCAAGAATTTATACAGGTTGTATACAGCACTTATAAAAAAACATCGGCGCTGTCAGCAATAAATCAACGACGGTTTGGCGAAAAAAAATGCAGTTTTAACGAGGTAGGTACATAATAAATGATATGGTTTTACTGTTCTTTCATTAATACCTATAAGGAGAGCGAGCGCTTTCGTGCAAGAGATCGACATGTTTATTATTGCTGCTGTCTGCATTAAAATAACATTTGATATTCTTAAACCGAAGTTAGAAATATCGCAGACGAAAGAGAAAAGGAACATTGCTTACAATTTAAAGAGCCATTAAAAGTATTCGAAACGAATGCTCCAAAATGTAATCTAGAATTGTTATTACAATGGGGAAGACGTTCTTCACCGTATTAGATACGTGTTTCATTATTTACATCGCCCAACAGAAAGAAATGATTGATTTGTTGATTGATTGATTGAGATATAACAGAATGTCTGTTTAGTATACACGGAATATTCTGACTATACATATACATTATAAGCCTCCAAGAAGTTCTTCATATCTAGCACGAAATTTTCGCTGGCTTAGGTACCTCTAAATCGACATGTAAAACTTGAATAAAAAAAAATGTGTCAAATCAAGTATTTTTCTCCAAAACTAGTTTTAATTTTTTAAATATATGTTTTCCATTTGCACTCAAATTTAATTTAGAGTTTTTGTATGTTTTTTGTACATATCAAATCAATCAAGAATGTCAAATGTCTAAAATAGCAGGAAAAGTGAATGAAGAGGTTAACGTAATGATTCCGTACCATTTTTTTTAAATATGTACTACTAATTAAGTTAAAAACGGGGGTAAGAAATTAGAATGAAAATTTATTCATTTTTAACTCGAAACCATTTCATCCATAATGTATACTTTAGAATGTCAACAGGAATTATACTTCTCTCCTTGTCCGAGACGGTTTACATGTAGTAACGCTGTATGTACCAGCGCCATAGTCACTCATTCAAAGCTAAAAAAAAAAAAACAAAAGACAACTCTCGCTTGACAACTATCTGACAGGACGTCATTACGCTTCGAGTGCAAGCGCCGGTCACTAAATACTCTCGTTGAATTGCATAAAAACATGGGTTTTTTTCATTGCTAATCGTTGTAACATTGCCCACAGTATTATTATAATTATTATTACTTCACAGATCTAGTGTTTTTTCTTGATGGTCGTGGTTGTAAGTTTTGTGTGGCATGTTTCGTTGTGATGCGGACAGGTTAGTTGGTAAACAAAGTTACCTCGAAGTTTACTAAAGGTATGTAGAGATTTATACGGTTTCCTTTTACAAGGAATGGCTAAGTTTTTTCTCTGTAGATGATTTTAATGATTACGGTATATTAGCATAAACGTTTTAACAGGTTATGTCGTTATAGCCTACTTCCGGTTTGTTGGCATATAATTCCGTGCCTGGCGTGAATACGTTGATATGTCTAAAACGGCAATTTTACAGGGCGCCAATTTTAAGGTTTGACATTTTCTGGTAAATCGCTGTTTGATTGTAACTTTGATGTAAAACTTGATTTATCCATCATTTTCTGCATACTTTTGAATGATTAGAAGATTTTTGTGAGATTCCTCTTAGTTTGATTAATATTAGACTTATCAACTTACGTCTCATCGAGTTATCAACGTATTCACCATACAAAGAGGGGAAAATTGACGTTTCGAGAAAGAAAAAAAATCGTGAAAAATCCATTTCATGTTATTATACTTCACAAAAGTTTTGTTAAATACAACTTTTTATTATCTTTCAAGTGAAAATGAGTGATTTAAAGAATTATGTCTAGTTTTAATAATAATAGACATATCAACTGGTTCACCGACGAGAGCGACGAGTTATCAACAAATTCACAGTATTAGTAAGAAAAAAATTAGAAATAAAACACCTGTTTTTTTAATAATTTTTTAATTAAAGAAACTGAAATCATCATATAATTTAATTTTTGGAGTCATTCCAGGAATTTTACTCTTCTACATCCTCCAAATCTGGGTTTATCTCGTCAATATCCGGGTCAGCTGAGGCACAGTTTACTGTTTTTATTTGCAAATATTGCAAGAATTGGGGTCCTGACGTATTGTGATAGTTTTAGTCCACGTAGAATATTTAAAAAAAAATGCTATTACGCACGATAGGACGTAATGGTAAAAAAAGGCCCCCGGGTATTATTTTGGATAATTACGGTCGATTTTTCTAGCATGTTAGGACACTATTTACGAGCAAGTGTGATGAAAATAATATTAAGTGCCCGCCTACTACACGTCCATTTATGTATAATATCTAGTGCCTGGTATTACTTTTATTAAACTTGGATGTAGGGATAGACACACATATACAGACGACCCAAAGCGAAATACAACATTCGAATCGAACTTTAGATCTAGCTTTGCACTAAACAAAGGTAACTGCTGAGGTGGGACAGTACATTTTATAATTTAGTATTAGAAAACGAGCGATAGGAAAACCACTATCAATATGCGTGTTACACTTACGGTTAACTTATTGAAAATAATAATAAATACACCAACAAACAAAAAACAAATAAAGTCGTAAAGAGTGTCTCGTAACCCAAATTCTTAGTCCTTCTGTTAATTTGTAACAAATACGTAATTTGTGATACAAGTACGTTTCAACATCATCAATATACATTTAATTAAACCCCAAAACTTTCTAAAATCCTAGAAGCGAGCTACGATCGCTTTAAAGTAGAAGTTAAATCACCTATTTAAATCAGAAGCACTAATCAGGTGAACTCCTATAAAACCGAGAAGTTAGATTTATGTAAGTTTCAAGACCACTTCGTGCTTGTTTTGCATATGCTCGATAATTCCTACAGGACCTATGGGAAAGCTTTATCCAGCTTCAACACTATTCAATTTAATAAAAAGCCGATCTATTTTAATGACAATATAAAAAAGTATTTAGATACAATTTATAACTTACATTTTAACAACTTCATTCTATTTTAAATCTTTTATATCTAGGAAAGGCCTCAAAGATACTGGCAGCATTTACTCGCTGGATGGTTAAACTAATTCGTTGAACGAGGAAACTGCCACCTTCTCAACGCCGAATGAAATGAACATATCTTATTTATATTTAAGGCATTCTCTACTAGTCCACCAACTGGCCAAGACCACTACATTGGCCAATCTTTAAGTTTTCAGCTAGTTCAGCTGCCGCACCAGCCCTATTAGAGGTCCGGTGGAGATGTGTGACTGGGCTAGCATGTCTACTCAGGTTGCATCTCACACTAGCACCCGTCCCATATTCTGCACGGAACCAAGGACATTTTGTCACGTATTTTGCCATCATATCTACAAATGCCGGTCGGGTCTAAAAGGGCCGGCACGTTTATTGAGGCAGGAGACCGGCGGATGATGTCATTTAGTGCGGGGGTTCTTGAAAACAACAGGCGTTACATATCGGTTGCTGTCGCACATAATCTGGTTTTCACAGAATACCAGCGTTGCAGCACTAACAAGTTTAGTGTCGCAACACAATGCTGAGCGCACCTTTAAATGTTAAGATAAATTAGTGAAATTATTTTAATATTATGATAATAACCAGAGACAACACTTTTATATTGGAATTAGTAATATTAACAACTGTACATATTCTTTCTTTGTTTCCCAGATATTACATTATTATCTGAAAATATACAAGTATACTGGTTTGTTCCCTTGATTAAAAACATTGATAACTATACACGTCAAGGTTTCAGGTACTGATTTTAGTTATTTGTCTGTTAATATCTTAAGATATTCTGGAGAATTAGAATATTTTTAAAACATAAGTTGAGATATCGTATTATTGTGTTGGTTCATAATTCTTTGACGTAAGTTTCCATGTTGAGATATCACATGATGCACTTGTTTGATTTACTCTACGTAAATAAGTTGATAACTTGGTGGCCAGTAGTACAAATTGAGATGTCATATAACGCACTTAGATATATTACCTATACCTAAATTGATAACTCGGTGGATAGTCGTACACATTGAGATGTGAGACGAGACAAATCGATGGGCAGTAATATAAGTTGAGATATCACATTATGCACTTAGTTTTGGTTACTGTACGAAATTTGATAACTCGATGGAAAGTTGTACAAGTTGAGATGTCACATTACGCACTTCGTTTTAGTTACTGTGCGTTAGTTGATAACTCGATATATTTGATTTGTTTGATTAATATGTCTTTATGTTAAAAAAAGTACGTTATTAGTGTAATCGAGAGTAAATTGATAAAATTATTTATAAATCTATGCACACAATGTGATGTGTAATATGTCTTTTTATCCACAATAACTTGCCAAAAGTATAGTTATCAATGTATGAACAATGGCCATAAGTCAAAAAGTAATTAAGATAAAAATATGAAAAAAATTACCAATATAGAAAAAAAAATAACGAAGCGTTTAAAAAAATAAAAAAAAAAACGTACATGTCGAGATATCAACGTCTTCACGCCAGCCACGGATATATATATATATTTTTTTTAATTTTTGGCACAGATTAAATACTATAAAATTAACCGCTTATAACCAATTTTTTTGTCATGTTGGTATTTTATTCTGGTGTAAAGTTTGTCAAAAATGAAACCGTTTTTATTTTTTCTTCACTTTCAAAAATTAAACTTCCGCCCCCGCCCTGTGCCGGCCATATTTCATTTTGCGATACCGAATTGCGGCTGTGTTTAGTGAGTGAATATTTAAAGTTTTTAAAAAAATGGGCAAAAGAAGCAGGGAAAAAGGCGAAGACTACATTAAAAAGAAAATTCGAAAGCTGGAGAAGAAGTTAGAAGAATGGAAGTCTCGGGAAGACTCTACTCGCTCGGTACAACCGGAGCCACAGCAGGACGAGTTGCCGCAGCCGCTGCCTCCAGCTCAAACGTCGACCTCTGCCCTGGAAGCACCAGGGACATCAGACGATCTTAATCTTGATACAAATGTAACACCACACGACTTGGACATAGGTATGTGGCGATAGGCTGATGCCTTTCTAATACTTAGTACCTACTTTTAACGCTTGGATTAATTTGGAGCTGACATGCTAAGTTGAAAACTTCCTGTTTCCTACTGCTATCACATTAGCGGATAGTTTTAATGGAAATAATATCAAGATGTTGTATGTTTTATCCTTAGCGCTATCACATAGTGGATAGACACATAAGAGACTTTTTTTGTCTCGAACATTATTATTCTTTAGCGCTATCACATAGTGGATAGACATCAAAAGAGACTTAGTTAATGCGCTATCATTTTATGGATAGACTTGTGTTTAACCAATCCTTATGTATATCACTTTGCAGATGAAGATGCTATACCAGAGGAGTACTTACAAGCTCTTGGGAAAGAAGGCGAAGAAATCATAGAGGTTGGAGAGGCTATTAATCCTGAACTGAGTCTCCGTTGGACCAGGCTTATGAATGAAGGCTTGGGAAAGGAAGGAAAGGAGACTATTGTCAAAAAATACCCCACACCCTCGAATTTCGCACGGGCTATAGCACCTGAAATGAACCCTGAAATTTTAGCCTCAGTGTCGGAACTAACGGTTAAGAGGGATAAGAGAATTATTATTCGCCAAAACACCATTGGCAAGTTAATGACATGCTTAGGTCGATCTCTAACTGGCCTTCTAAAAGGAGACTTTAACTCAAAGAGCCTTATTGAGCAGACTAATGATGCCGCTAAACTAGCAGCAGAGATTTACTTTCAAGATTCCTCTTCGAGGAGATTTTTTGCCCTCTCAGGATCAAACCAGACCGTGAAAGAGGCGGTTAAAGATTCGAAGCCTGATAAGTTTCTCCTTGGCAAAGATTGTGCTGAAAAAGTAAGAGCAGCTCAAGCCATTAAGAAGTCTAGCTATCAAATGAAGAGCTCGGAGACAACCTCAGCTAAAGCTCCCTTAAAGATGCCGCCTGTTGCTAAGAAACAGGGAAACTGGAGGGGACCACCGCAGCAGCAGTTTCAACAACGAGTTCGCGGTGGTCACCACGCTCAACCACCGAGGAGACAGAACAACTCCAACTATCAGCACCAGAGGCGGCACCAGTACCAGAGATCCAAGCCGAGCTACCGCCGCTAGAAGTTCCTCAGGTACATGCGGGTAGGCTCAAGCTCTTTTTTAATAATTGGCTCGAGATTACTAATGATTCAACTATACTGAGTTGGATACAAGGATATGAAATTCCTTTTCATACTACTCCTCCTCCTTTTGAAACTGCTGCACAACATTGGCCTATAAAAGATTTTGAGTCAATGAATCAGGAGATACAGAAATTGTTAGCCTTAGGTGCAGTTTCCGAGTGTACATATAGTCCAGATCAATTTACCTCACCCATTTTCTTAGTACCCAAAAGTAATGGGTCATACAGATTCATATTAAATTTAAAAAAATTAAATCAATACATAGATACTGAACATTTCAAATTGGAAGATGTCAGAACAGCGTGCAAGTTAATGTCCAAGAACTGTTATATGGCTACAATAGACTTGAAAGAGGCCTATTTCTCAGTCCCAGTATCTGAAAACTCGAGAAAATATTTAAGGTTTACCTTTAATGGCAAATGTTACCAGTTTGTTTGTGTTCCTTTTGGACTTTGTACAGCCCCTTTTGTTTTTACAAAAATTATGAGGCCTATTACTACATACCTTAGAAATAAAAATGTCTTGTTGACTAGCTATTTAGATGATATCTTATTTCTTGGAGACTCTAAGGAATCTCTAAATAAAAATGTAGAGCAATCGTGTAAACTGTTACAAGACCTAGGTTTTGTTATTAATTATGATAAGTGTGTTATGTCACCCTGTAACATTTGTAAATATTTAGGTTTCATACTAAACTCTGTAAACCTTTCTCTCTCAGTGCCTAAGCCAAAGCAGTTAAGTATAACAAAAAATATTGCATTATTTAAACAAATGAGTAATTGTTCAATAAGGGAGTTTTCTCAGTTGATAGGTTTACTAAGCTCTATATGCCCGGCTATCCCCTATGGTTGGGTGTATACTAAATTATTAGAGAGGGAAAAATACTTGGCTCTATTAAAGTTCCATGACAATTATGATGCATCAATGCCTCTTTCACAAATGGTATTTTCTGAACTAGATTGGTGGTACAATAATTTAGATAATTCAAATAAGATAAAACAACATGATTTCATCTTGGAAATCCATACTGATGCATCTCTCACCGGCTGGGGGGCGGTGTGTGGAAACGAAAGGTCATCAGGTTCTTGGTCAGAATCAGAGTTGCAATGTCACATAAATTTTTTAGAGTTAAAGGCTGCTTTCTTTGGGCTCCAGTGTTTTGCAGAACACTTACGTGACTGCGAAATATTATTAAGGGTAGATAACACAACGGCCGTAGCCTATATCAAAAAAATGGGAGGCATCCAATTCCCTCATCTTAACAACATAACTAGAGATTTCTGGAATTGGTGCGAAAACCGAAACATTTGGGTCTACGCTTCTTATATAAATACTAAAGATAATATAGAAGCTGACATTGAATCCAGAAGGATTAATATTGAATGGGAGTTGTGTAAAAAAGCGTTTTCTCAAATAGTTAGACGATTCGGTTACCCTGATATTGATTTGTTTGCCTCTAGGGTTAATACCAAATGCGATCTGTTTGTATCATGGAAATGCGATCCAGAAGCCTTCTCAGTGGACGCTTTTACACTTGATTGGAAAAAATGGTTTTTTTATGCCTTCCCACCTTTCTCTCTAATTTTAAAATGTGTTCATAAAATTAAGATAGATAAAGCCACAGGTATTCTAGTTTTCCCGTATTGGCCATCACAGCCATGGTTTCCACTGGTAATGTCCCTGTTAGTTGGAGATCTGGTATTATTTGAACCTAGAATAAATTTGCTATCCTCACCTTTCAGGCTAATGCATCCTCTCCACGACCAACTTACCCTGGCTGCAGGGAAGTTGTCAGCGAGGCATATATAAGAAGAGGAATTCCAGCTTCAGCATTAACAATCATGCTAAACTCCCTCTCCAATAATACCTTTAAGCAGTATAATTCTCATTTAAAACATTGGTGGAAATTTTGTTACAGTAACGGCATAGATTTTTACCAAGCATCTGTACCGTTTGTGCTTAGTTTCTTAAGTAAACGTTTTGATAATGGTGCCTCGTATGGGACAATAAACTCTATGAGATCAGCCCTGTCTCTAGTCATTGGACCCAGAATAGGGTGTGATGATAGAGTAAAAAGGTTCATGAAAGGTGTGTTTCGTTCAAAACCTCCAGCTCCCAAATACAACACTACTTGGGACCCGGGAGTGGTGCTAAACTATTTAGCAGGTTATCCAACTACGGACATTTCATTGGAATGTCTTACCAGGAAATTAGTCACAATTTTAGCACTTGCTACGGGTCATAGGGTACAAACTTTGTCATTAATTTCATTAAATAATATAGTGTTTCATGGTGATAAAGTTAAAATTTTCATACCAGACTTTATCAAGACATCCTGTGTAAATAGTCCACAGCCGATGCTCCACCTTAAAAGTTATCACCACAAAATTGAAATTTGCCCAGTTGCTACATTAAAACAATATATTAGTGTTACTGAACCCTTGAGAAAAGATATTAACAGATTAATAATAACCCATAAAAAACCTTATAGATTTGCATCCACGCAGACCATAAGTCGGTGGATCAAGCTTACTCTAGAAAAGGCTGGTATTGACATCAATACATTCACGGCCCACAGCACTAGACATGCTTCCACGTCCGCCGCGCTCAGGTCCGGTATTAGTATAGAGCAGATTCAAAGAACCGTGGGCTGGTCGGAAAGTTCTGCTACATTCGCAAGACATTATAATAGACCAATTACATATAACTTCTACAGGTTTAGTGAAGTGGTTTGTGATACCACCTTGGACCATTAGCGCCTATTAACGTGGCTTTATTTGTTTAATTAATATAAGATTATTGTTTTTTTGTTTCTTTTTTGTTAGAAAAACCTAACAAGATTATTTATCTTGTTTTTTAAATAAAACTTTTTTATTTTTTCCCATTATGCAAATGTTGGTTTTTTATTTATTTTTTATTTTTTCTTCACAACCCTACTAGCTTTTAACAGCTACATGTAAACCGTCTCGGACAAGGAGAGAAGTATAATTATATGATTAAACGAACTTACCTAAGTGAAGTTCTATCATAATTATACGTAGCTCCTTGTCCGAGACGGCATTCCCAAAAATCCCACCCTCTAATACTTAAGTATTATCCCAGATATAAGATAGGGTTGTTCATACACCTTCAAACGTAATGACGTCCTGTCAGATAGTTGTCAAGCGAGAGTTGTCTTTTGTTTTTTTTTTTTTAGCTTTGAATGAGTGACTATGGCGCTGGTACATACAGCGTTACTACATGTAAACCGTCTCGGACAAGGAGCTACGTATAATTATGATAGAACTTCACTTAGGTAAGTTCGTTTAATCATATAATAACTTTCGGCGATGAAGAGGCTTTACGGTAATAACATTTCTACGTAGCAATGTCGTGGGCATCCTCTAGTTAAAATAAACTTTTAATACAATATTATTTTCAATATAGAATGACTCAGCCGTCCCGTACCATATGGAGAGGAAGTAATGAAAGTATTTTAATAGAGCATAAATAAAAAGGGGATCAAGGCTGCCTATGAATGATTTATTACTTTTATTACCTTGAAGGTCAGCTATTAGATGGGTTTAGTTTATAGAAATATCCATGTTGCATCAATCTACTCATCTGGATTTCTGACCGACTTCTTTAAGGAAGCTTGTATATCGTGTTTGTTCAAAAAACAGTGAGCAGAGCAGATCCTATCCAGATCACTAGTTTCTGGTAACAGAAGAACAATAAATGTAGGTATATCGTTGATTACCTAAACAGTCAATAACAAGTTGAAATCGCGCTCCGAGGGTTCTGTATATTAGTGTCTTATTTTGCTGTCTGCCGGTAGGTAAACTAATACGACTAACTACTAGACTTTATAAGTAGGTTCCTGAGATACAGGCGGCTAAACTGTTTTTACCTACAAAAAACATCTAACACAGCACCAAATAACTTTAAATAGAAATTTAGATCTGGTTTTTGGAGATATTTTTTTATGTTTGTACTTTTACAGTTACGGCTTCGAAACCCTATACTGAGCATGGCCCGACATGCTCTTGCCCGGTTTTTTTAAATGACTCGTGTGGAAGTGCTTTTCATCCAAAAGTTTTCTAAAACAGATTCTTTTGAAGGTTACTTGCATTAAAGACTTACAAAGCTAAATCTATAAATACAAGTTAATTGGGTAAGTAAAGTTTTTGGAAGAGATGTAAATTATATTTTTTTTCGATAGTCGTCATCCTGAAGATCATGGAACTGCGGGTCTTTTACTTTTATTTCCTCTAATATTTTAGAAATCTTTTTTTTAGTTATATAGTTGACATTTGTAAACTTTAATGACCGACAAGCTTGTTGCCTTCGTATTTAATGAAATAGAAAAAAAAACTGTCACTTCTATATCTGTCAACGCCAAATCAAATAAAAGTAAACAAACAGTTCAGTTCAAACAAGTAAATTCAAGTAAATCTTTGTAATACTCCATTTCCACAGTCCGTGTGGGATTGCCTGAATTCATTGCGTGGATTGTACAATTCAAAAGTGCTACGTGCAGCGGCAAAACGAAAGTCCGGAGTTCGTTCTGAGATCGTTAAAAATATTTCTAAAAACACTGATCACATGAAACACAAGCAAACAGAAAAGAGCCGTTGTATTGAATCGTTTGTTTACTTTGATTTGATTTGACAATGACAGATATAGAAGTGTTTTTATTATTTTTCATTAAGTACGAAGGCAACAAGCTAGTCGGTCATTAAAGTGTACAAATGTCAACTTCATAACAAAAAAAAATATTTCTAAAATATTAGAGGAAATAAAAATAAAAGAGCCGCAATTTCTTGATCTTTAGGATGACGACTATCGAAAATAAATATAATATACATATCTTCCAAAAACTTTACTTAGCCTATTACCTTTTTCCACATATAAACTTACAGAGTAACATGCAAAGGCTCGAAAAAGTCCTGAGTTGAGATGTTTAAAGAGTAGGTAACCATTAGACTTAAAAAATGCAGACAAAAGCAGACGCAGTGTAGATTTTTAAATTTTGTATTCTCAGATTAATCAACAAACAATTTACATTTCGCATATTAAGATGATCGTGAAAAGACGCGTAAATCCTGTAACTGTCGATTATTTTTTATATTTTCGGCCCCTCACCTCCTAGTTTCTCACCCCCTAATTGAAGTCCGATTTCCACGACTTTGTAATATTATTATGTTGCAGTTATTATAAAAAACTAGTTTTGTACACTCCCGTTCTTAATTTTTTTAATTTGTTTGTTTCCAAAAATTATATTATCTTGGTAAGGAAAACGTAGGTACAAACCAAGTTTTTACTAATAGGTTCTACAACATATTCAAAAATCTTAAAAATCGGACTAGGTTTAAGGGGAGAGAAACGCCTTCGCATTTCCTGTGAGTATTTTCACCTTCACAATTCTCTCAACGGTCATGACATGAGCTTTTTAACGCACGATAAAAAAGAGGCGTGTTATAAGTTGAACATGTGTATGTGTGTGTCTGTCATTCTATTGATTAGATAAAAGCCAGATATAATGGCAACCCCCGATTTTCAGAGCTGATATTAGTTAGATGGCCCAACCGATTTTCATGACACCTACCTAAGGATTATTCCAAATAAACTATTTTTCTTTTATAATACTGCGCCCTACCCTGTCGATCTCTCCGTTTTCGAGGTATGTACAATGCCACAGACAAACACGCTTTTCCCCTTTAATTAATGGCTTTTACTCGTTGCTTTAAGAAGATGTATTTCGCTAAAGTCGAGTTTTAGACAATTCCTATGGATGTATTCGAGAAATAGGTCCATGGATATCACACGCGAGTGACGCGAGAACAATAAAATTGTTCGCTTAGTGAGTATTTACTCTGAGACTAAACATAGATGGGGTTAGCTCCACGCGCTCCTGTTAGCCTTTTAACACCCCTCTTTTATTTTGTTAATACTGTGAAATGCGTAAACAAGTGGGCATTAGCATAACAAATCAAATCAAATCAAATCATCACGCCTACTTCCATCATCAACAGCCACAACGCTAGACTGCTGGACATATGCCTTCCCCGAACACATCCGTCATCATCATTCCGGTACTACATGCATTCAGCTGTTTTCAGTGACCCTTACCTTAATAAGGTTCACTTAGGGCACAGTTGAAGACCTACCAGCATTTAGACATTTCTGTGCGTGGTCGCCACTTTAAACCATTTCCGCCCTAAAGGTTATCGGCTCTACCTACGAGAAAGTAGATTACAGTGGCCCTATCGAAAAATAAAGTAAAATAACCGGGCAAGAGCATATCGAACAACGCTAAGTGTAGGCTTCCGTCGATGTTACTACAGATACAAAAAACTACTTCCAATAACCACGAGTATGAACAAATTATCAATTTTAAGTTATTTAGTGATATCATAGATAATTTTCGGAAGGTAAAAGCGATTTAACCAATTAAGTCTACCTACTTTACTTAGTCATGATAGCTTTCCTTTTAAATTCGTTTTATGTGCATTCATTTACATAACATTCAGACAGATGAACGGACAAATGGCCATGGCGAAACTATTAGGGTTCCTTGTTGACTACAGAACCCTAAGAGCATTTCATTTTCATTAAGCTGCATATACGTATATGATACTTTTTCTTAAGTTTGTAACGCTTAATAAGCTAGGCCTGGTCTCGAACTTGACCGTATTATTTATGCGAAGTTTTTTTTAAAACTAAAAACCGCTGGAAATAATGCTACACGAAAACTACCTTGTGTTATTATTATTATAAATACGAATAGGTACAACTTGAGCTATTCCTTGTATACATTTCTGCCAACAATGTTGTTGTATCGTGAAGTGAAACTAATTTCGTGACCCAGTATGCTAACGGCGCTAAATATAAAGTAACAACAGAATAAACTAAACAAGACTCTAGACTACACTCTAACACACAATCTCTATACATAACATAGAAGGCTTCCGTGACTGACACACTGACAATAACGTAGCCGAAATTGCTCGTCTAGGCAAAGTACCCAGTTAAAACTCTCTTAACCTAATTTAAAAACTTCCGTAAAACAGTTTTGGGTTTTCGACTAATAGATCGTAGACTGTTATAATGGGGTCAAGCGAGACATCTTTGTCGGCAGCTGTCGAACGCCGGCGACCGATACACATCCAAGAATACATCAGTTAAAAAGAGACATCGTCGACGATATGGGATTATGTTGATCTAGTTAAAACAACTGATTGAAAACGGCTTTAACTAAACTGTAATTTGGTATTGCATTCAGTATAAGGACAGCTTAAACTATGTGCGGTCGATTAGTTTCTGCGTTAAATCGTTTGTCAATATTAGAGAACGCTGGCTCAGGTATCGAACAGTTATTCTGGAAATGATAATAACCAAGTCTAATTATAAATAGACGAAGAAGACTACACTTAAATCAATCAAACATCGAATCACTAACGCATCATCTAGGATCCCACGCATTCTAAATTGATCAAGAGCAAGCCGATAAGTAATATGCCGCAAGAGCCCCGCATGCTCCAGACTTGGCTGACGCCCGTTTGTTTACACCGGCATGTATTGTTGACATTTCCAAATATCAAACTCTAGGTGTTGGAGGCGTACCCTCGTCACGATGAGAGGAGTAGCGAGGTCTGCTCCGCCAACGAGCCGAAGCCCCCAGTTGGTGTCCCGGTGCTCCCGTCGGAGGGTCACCACGAATGTATGCAGCCGCCCCATGGTTGAGGGTCCTAATGCACAGGCGCGGACGCGCGCGCTCGTTGCGCGGATTGTGCGGTCTCGGCGGCAAGACGCGACGTAGTGCGAGCTAAATTAGCTTACAAACCAAACATCCCCCCCGCCCGCGGTTGCATGCAACCCTGCGTTCGCATTCGACCTAGTTTGATACATATACGGAAAACTTACGGAACTATCTGGCTGCCAATATTCAATAACTTAACCAGATTAGTCCAAACACTTTGGACTAACTATCAAAAAATAAAGTAACGTTACTTTTTAGGATCACCCATTCACATACATACATACATAAACTCACGCGTTTATTCCCAGAGTGGGGTAGGCAGAGCTACAGAATTTCCAACAACTATAAAAACTTTTTGATAATTCTGTAACCACATTTTGCATCACCCATTCATTGTTAGGTTTTTGTCAATGATCAAAGCATGGTAACATGGTGTCATGGTTGGTGGCATGGTTTTTGTTGATGATGATTGGTTCGATTCAGTTCGATATAGACTTGAAGAGTTATGAAATAAAAACGTCCAAGAATTGGTAAAAACAAGGTATGTACTCATATATCAAGGAGTGTTAACAAGTGGCAAGCAAGCAGTGTTCAACTAACTTTGGATAAGAATCTAATCGTTTGTGTAGACCTTACGTGTTTAAAAAAATCAAGTTGACGTATATCGACTCACATAATCCAAAGGTCTTTGGTGACACATAGTTTGGCAGACATCAGAAATTAGTCGTAAATGAAATTTAAAGCGGATAAAATATTACGTTGCGACAGGGAATCTGTAAACACTTGCTACGAAACGCAATGAGTTGGCAGGTGTGATGTATATGTTGAAAACAGATGATTCGGCGACAAGGAACGTACAGAGCAATAAGACAGTAACGATCCTAATTTATCTCAAATTTATTATTAAACTAGCGACCCGCCCTCGCTTCGCTTCGGTTTATTTGAGTTTTCTATAACACACGTACATAAAAACAAAATTTATTATACATAAAAACCTTCCTCTTGAATCACTCTATCTACTAAAAAAAACCGCATCAAAATCCGTTGCGTAGTTTTAAAGATCTAAGCATACATAGGGACAGACAGCGGGAAGCGACTTTGTTTTATACTATGTAGTGAAATCCGAAGATTTTGTGAATACTACCTGCAGGTTACTGGGGTAAAGAAGTTATTACGTTGTTTATTTATATCGCTAACAACCTTTATTGTAAGAAAACAGGATTGATGATCTTGAGTGATTCAGAACTTCAGCCTTGGCAGATAACAAATCTTAAAAGCGAAAGCCACGAACAAATCATCCTACTGCGTCATAATCGATCGACAAAGACGTAAACGCATATTAATCATGACTTAAAATGATGGCCATAAGTACGCAGCGAGTTGGCAGCTGGCAGAGCTAAAACTGTACAGTGCATTTCCTTAATAGCAAATCAATGAAAGAGATTGCCAATGCTGATAGGCCGTAGGACGAACACAGACTACGACGATGAAGACTATAATTTCACGTGGATTAATTACATGATATTTGGCTAAAGATAGAAGAACCAGAGAACATAGGAAGCGTTGTTACATATGCCTTTTATATTTATATGTATATAGATTAAATACTTTTGCTTTACTGACTACTGAAAGACAACGCACAGCCTAAACGACTGAACATAGGGACTTGAAATTGAAGAGAATATTCCTTGGGTAACCTAGGTGTGCACTAAGACAAGATTAAGACAAGGTCTCCTCTTGGTAGATTCTTGACGTGAAAATTGCCCGAACAGCCTACTTACTGAATTAATGACTTTTATCATTTTTTATCTCACCTTTAAAAAAAACCCGCCGGGCAGAAATACAGGGATTAACGGAAAATTTATTCTACGTGTATCGCGGGCGTCCTTTAACGGTATTAAAAAACCGTACCCTATTCATGTTCTCGAAGTATATTTAAAGCTAGTAGTCCAAGAAAAATGCAACTTCTCGAGTTAATCGCAAATTGAAATGTAACAAACAATTTAATAAACATATAAGAAGTATTAAGTAAACATATAACTTATTACAATTTTGAAATAAACGAATTAATTGTATACCTACACACCCTCTTCTCCAAACACACACACACACACTCCTATACACACACACACACACTCGCACACATACTTTCATAAGAAGAGGTTCACAATTACACACCTTCATTCAAACTCACACTTTTGTTATTTTTATAGTAAATAAGTAATTAAGAATATTTAGCTAGGTTCATTTCTGGTTACTGTTTTTCTTTAGTTTATATAATAATTCTTAGTACTACATTTTTGGGGTTGAGCGCTGACTGCTGAAATACAGGTCCCCACCTAGTTTGGCAGCTGTTGCTAAATTATTTAAGTTTTCTGGCTAATGTAATTAATATACTTATAAGATACGTGTATTTTTATGGAAAATAAAGAATTATTATTATTATTTTAAGTATTTATTTAATTTTCTGTAAATTAGGTTTTTTACAATAAATATTCAATTATAAAAGTAAAATAACAATACTAATATAAAAAATAAACATTATAAAAAACCTAACCTACGAATGCCGCCGGCAGCGGGGCAGGGCTCAAGCTACCGGTGGTTAGGGCTGCAGAGAGAGGAACCTCCTCACAATACGTGCCGTGTCGAGAAGTACTGCCTTCTGTATCTGGCCCTTGATCCAGCCATCTAGCGAGAGTCTCTTGAGGTGTTGGTCAAGACTCTTCGCTATAAGACCGTTTATTATTATTAATAGACCATCTCACATAAATTTACCTAGTTGTAAACTAAACTGTAGACTTGTACTGGATAACTACAAACATATTTATATAGAGAAATCAAGGAACTGTGTCCCCTTCCCTCCTTCCCCCTTGTTGGAAAGTGGACTGGAGTTAACAAAACCCGAGGCTGCTTTATAAAATGTAAGCCATGTAACTAATGATTACTCAGGTACGTTATAACCGGGCAAATTGAAAAGTTTACAATCAAATACCTAGTCCAAAATCACATTATATTATACTATAAGTTACAATTTTGTCATTATTTACTGGATATAACGGATGGTATAAATTTAAACGATAAATTCCCTGCTTGATCCTAAATTTTACTGGCAGATATAACTTGCAATACGGGTGTATTTTGTGCACGCTCATAAAGTTTGTTGAAAATTTTGTTTCATATGTTTTACAAATACGTTTACTGTTTTAGTTTCGAAAAAATAAAACTTTTGCTTATAGGTAATTATTAGGCTATATAAGGCAATTGTTTCTTTCCTTATAAACAACGTGATTATTTAGTAGTAAAAAAGTAAAAACTTACCCGTCTCCGCTGTCCGAAGTCTCTGGAATCATCAGGCTCGCCGCGCTGGTGGGGTACTCGCCAGAAAGGGGGCCTCTGGTACATAGGCATTTTAGTTGACTCTTCTCCGAATTCTGTTCAAATTCAAACATACACATAAGACAGATACCGACAACAAATCATTCAAGAGAAAAATACCGTGGGCGGTTGGCAACAATTTCTAAACAATAAATCACCTGTTAATAAAGTAGGCCTGAAGCAAAGGTGGGATATTAAAAGCCACGTGGGTAGCTCCAGTAAGTGGAAGGGGGGATTTATGGGAGCCTATGGGATAGATTTTTGTATCACTCACCAGAGGGCGCGCGGTGCCGTCGTGCCTTCCTCAGCGTCGCTCGGCCAGTGCCGGTTTTTATTATCCCGAATTATTCCCGGCAACATCAAACTACGTCTATTTTTCGCGGCGAGGATCGCGGCAGGCGCGGCGTCGGTTCGACGGCTGGTGCTTCGAGTGATTTACAACAAGCGGACGCCGCGCTGTTTCTGGGGCAATCCGATATTCGCAACAATCCGCGCTCCGACACGGTTCGCACTCGGTTCTTTGCTCCCGAAATCTGCGACTGTTTGACATGCTAAGACGAATCTGGGATGGCACATTAGAATTTCAGATTCGAGGATCCGCTAGTATAATGGAGTGGGAGCCGTTTTTCTTTTGTTACCTCGTAAAATATGGAATGGTCACTCGTAAATAACGAACATTTCTCTTAGATGTGACAGCGTACTTTAATTTTGTTAGATAGTGGAACGCAAAAATATTTTAAAATGCAATGTCTCGATCTAGCCGCCCTAGCACCTAGTCTAGTAAGTAAGTTTTGAACAACGTGGTGCCAGCTATTATACTCGTAAATGCTGGGCGTTTGTCTTATTCATAAAATGTGTATTTCTTGTTAAATGTATGATACCTAAACGGTTATATCAAACTTGTGGTTCATATTTAATTAATTAGTCGGAATATTTCCATTTTTTTCACTTGGGAAAATAAGGGTTGGTAATTTTTATCTTAGCGATAATAATGGATCAATATTGTGACGGTACAAAACGATCATCAGTAAATTGAAACAAATCAATAGAGGAATAAATTCTAAAAATACATAAGTTGAACAGTATTCCATTTATTTCTAAATTCACAAAAATTCATATACATTTATTACACTATGATAAATTCATAAAATATTATGCTCCAGATGGTTCTAGCGAGAACGACTGGACGAGTAAAAAGCAAATAAGAATAACAGTGGTCTTAAAATGTAAAAAAAAAGCACTTATCCCCAAAATACCAGAATACTCTCTTGTCAATTTTCCCAAAATTCGAAATATTGGGCAAAGATACACCTTCATTTGAATGTTAAGTTTTGGTATTTCAGTATATCGTCAGTGATATGTACCAAGCGATGCCAAGTATCTAACCAATTCATTAAGTGGCAAAATTTACCTTACTAGCCAAGGTGTATTTTTCACGTTATTTAATTTGTTCGTTATGCGATATTGCAGTATCAGGGTGAATATTCAGGCGTTTCAACCACCCTGACCGATATCAGAAAAAAATTACCACCAACTGAAATAAATGGAAAATATTCCTAGTTCTGCTTCTAATTCCGTCAGAAGTTGTGGGTAGTTATCATTGTTTTCTTCATTGTTTTGAGAACGGTAGTGACGCCCGAATATTCACCCACCAACGATGACGATATTATTAATCTGGAGTTTAAAAAATCTGCTATTTAGGGAATGAGCGAAACGTTATTTAATATAAAAAATGTAATGATTAGGTTTATCACTCATTAAAATTATAATTAAAATTCATAGTAAAATAACACTTAGGTTAACTATCAATAAAAACAAGTATTTATTTAAATAATGAGATAAAAAGCAACATCATTTAAAATGACCAGGAAAGAGAGCTTAGATTTATATAATAATAAATTCGGACTTAATATAATTTGATATAACTATAAATTAAATACAGACTCTAGAGGGATGCCTATATAGAGACGATATCTGTGAAACGCAGGGTTATATCAGAATAGACAAATGCTCGCTGAATGGTTCTATAGACCGGCCTCTAATCCCACAACGTTTTATTACTTTTCTTTCCAAAAGCAATTCCAGGGAGAACAGTATTTTTTATACAGATTTGCAAAATGATGAAAAGCAACAACACACATTTCAACAAATAAATTACATAAACAAATATTTTGTATGTAAAGTAATAATTTCGACACGCACAGCGATAATTAGCATTGCTAAGAAATAAAATACGTGTACAAAATATGTTACTGCAATTTTTTGTGCAGAAAAATCTCTATACATTAAAATAAATCCCGGATAAACAAGTACGCTATTTGTAATGTATGTAGGGACTTGACGATTTAACATAAATACTTAATATCTGATATACATTTTGGTAACACCACTTTATTTTAGAAAGTTAATTGTTTGAAGTTGATCAAATAACGATAAAGTGCTAGTATTATCTATTCAACTAAGAGTATCAGATCTAAGTTAAGTTATAAAAGTGAATGAAAGCTAAATATTTGTGATTTGGGCAGTACTTAATCGTTTTTTTTTAATAATTATTAATCCTATCTACTTTATTATTTACAAAAATAAATATAGTTTCCGCAAAACTAACAGATGACTCGAGCCATGTGAAGCATAATCAGCTATTACATTTATTTCATTAGATCGATAGAAATTCTTGCGTGTTGGTAAGTGTAAAATGGTAAGTATTTACCGCACTGCAGCTTCTAGTCAAGCTCTATAATGCTTTAAGGTGCAATGGGATAGCATGATTGGTAACGTATTTATGGCCCGAATCATAAATTGTTTTGCGAATTCTATAGTACTTAGAATCATAAAAATACTTTCATACTTATTAATAAACGCACTATAAACCTATTTTATTAAAGTACGGTTTGTTACACGAATGCAACATGTTCTGGCACAGAAAAACGTCAAATTCAAATGTCACAATTAAAGATAAAGCCAAGCCACAGCATATTTCAAGCATTTTTTAGCTATGTGCGTTTATAAATAAGAAATTAAGTATATACCTACCTACTAGCGTATAGATGAATAATCGTCAAAATGCTCGTTAAAGTATAAAATAAAACGTACCACGCGTGATGACTTGACGACCCGTCAGTCGGAACCGCTTTCTACGGCATTTTGTTGTCTATCTCTTTCTTAGTGACGCTGCTACATTATGCTTACTTCACTATACGCTACGATTATGATTAGAAGTCTAATATGGCCGGTTTGGTGTCACGGGCACATTTAATGAGAGAGTGCATGAGTTTCACGAATCCCGTGTCTTTGGGCTTCTCCAGGCCGCGGAGCAACCTGTTCTTCATCACGGCCACGAACTCCCGGTTGCTGAGTTGTCCGTCCACTGCGCAAACGTATATAAATTAATTTTTTTTATAGATTAAAGGTAAGTGACGAAACAGTTTAGTACTGCAGTTAAGGTTACGGTCTAACTAAACCTACCGTTGACACCGAATGAAGTTCATGGCGATGGAAGACGATGAACAAATAACCCACAATATAGGCGGAAATATTAAAGGGCCGTCTTAATAATCTAAACACGTCAATGAAAACAGTTTTCTATGATTTGACGTTCTGACATGTCTTAAAGACGGGCGATTCGGCCAATATCAGATTGTTATTATTAATAATAGATAATAAAGGAATATTATCAGGGGACAACCTCACACAAGTGGAGCTAGTCCCAAATAGGCTCTAGGCTTGTTGCATGGATACTGGACAACGATAAACATACTTACTATACATATAAAATAATATGACTTATAAAGCCTTTAGTCTTCGAGTTTAGGAAAACTAGTCCGCTTTAATAACCGATAAATAACCTACCAGGGTCGGATCCATGACCTCTAAACCCATCAATCTTAAGGTCAGCTATCGTTTGGTTTATGATGTTGAAAAGTTAATGTCGCCCTTACTAACTGTTCTCGTCAAATATAGTGAAGACGACGTTAATGACGTGCGGGTCCAGGCCGATGTGCGCTACCGTCCGCGCCACGTACCGCAGCGTTGGCTGGTCGATGGACGCGCCCGCTAAGTGGCAGAACGTAAGCTCCGTGACCACGTCATTTACGTTGTTTTGTTGAGCAATTAAAGTCATAATCGTTACTCACTGTTATCATTGACTATAGTAAAGACGACGTTAATGACGTACGGATCCAGGACGATGTACGCCACGGTCCGCGTCACGTGCCGCAGCATCAGCTGGTCGATGGACGCGTCCGCAATGTGATAGATCGTGAGCGCCATGACACGTCATTTACGATGCTAAGCAGTTTATATCACAGTTACTTACTGTTCTCGTCGAATATAGTGAAGACAACGTTAATGACGTGCGGGTCCAGGTCGATGTGCGCCACGGTCCGCGCCACGTGTCGCAGCGTCGGCTGGTCGATGGACGCGCCCGCAATGTGGTAGAAGGTAAGCGCCGTGTCCACGTCATTTATATTGTTGAGCAGATGGAAGAAGTTTAGGTAGTCTTCCTTTGTAATGCCGACCCCGTGGTCACGAAAACTGGAATGTAAAGAAATATGTACTGCCTCAGTTTTTACTTGAACAGCCAGGTACAAGTGAAAAATTGCCAAAAATATCTACGTGCGTTATTATTTGTTAAGTAAGGCATAAAGTCATTTATGGTTTGTGATCATATAATAGATGCTGACTGTAACAGACTAGAAGTTCAGTTGAAATTATTCAATTTTTTTTACCAGTTTTCAATAGTACTCATGAGAATACATTTAATGTAAACTTACAGCAGAACCAAATAAAAAGCATTTCAACCCATTTTCCAAATCAAAATAATTACTTACGCCTTTTTCACGCGTTTCAGCATCCTTGCCTTCTTTTTGGCTGGGTATCCAGCATAGGCTAGTAATAGTTCAGCGAAGTCCGCTTCTGTGATGCGACCATTTTCATCTGAAATGAAAAGGCAATAAACTTTCACAATGTTTATGGTTCAGAATGTTTTCTTCCAAATTCCATCACGATTTCCAATCTAATTCAAAGATAAAATAACTATACCTGGCTGCTTTCTCTGGAACTCCAAAGACAATATTTCTTTTTGAAGTTGGTGTTGGAAGTCAAGGAATTTCTCTATGGTCAGTTTTTCATTTAGTTTCGAGCCAAAAAAGTACGTCGTTAATGCAGAGTTGATACCCTAAAATAACAAATAAACAGAATGAACAGCCGGTACGATTAATAGGTATGGGGATAAATTACATTCAAGAATGGCAAGTAATAGATGGAGATATTATTTGTGTACATCGCGCATAGAGCTCATTATAAAAATGCAAGTTAGATTTCGTAAAATGGTTACATTTACCATCAAAAATTGAATTAATGGTTATCTTTTAAAAAATTTCGTTGTCAAGAAAGTTATTTGTGTTCGCATAATTATACGAAATTATACACTTGACCAAAAACGCCCACGGCTGTGATTAAAATATAATACAAATGTGAGCAGTTTCACGACGCTGAAAGAAGTTTGCTTCTGGAGCAGATTTTAAAATCTCATACAGGGCGCCACTTGAGTCAAAGGCTTAAGTCTCTGCCTACCCCTCTGCGAAACAGGCGTGATTTAATGTAATGTATGTATGTTATGGTATACTCCTTGTACCTAGTCACCAGTAAAAATTGATCATCCCACATTGGGCTCAAATATATCTGACACATAACATATCTGTAATAATTATGTAGAGGCATAAGAGCATGTCTTCTTTACATCTTTACATAGTACGAGTATATTAAAAAATACAAAACAACGCCTTCAAAAACGCAAGAAATGAGTCCTTTTAGGTAGGTGAGACGCCGAGTGTACTTTGACTATCTACCATTTTAAATGAAGTTTTAAAAGGCATTTTTTTACTGAAAGAAACTAAAATCGCTATATGTATGCCTATGATATTTGAGTTCTATATATCAATCATGAATACCCTCATCAGAAACCGATTCGGTTCGGTGACAAGACCCACCTCCAAAGTATTCCCTCTCAAACAAAAAAACATTCTTTAATATCGATCCACAGTTGAAGGAGAAATCGGTAAACAAACATTAAAAAAAAACACAGTGGAACATGAAACCTCCTCCTTTTTTTTCAAGTCGGTTAAAAAAAATGTCGCTTACGTCGTCTGACCCTCTGTATGTACGCTTAGATCTTACAAACTACGCAACGAATATTAATGCGATTTTCACATTTGATAAAGTGATTCAAGAGAAAGGTTTTTATGTATGGTTTATGTACGGGTGTTACAAAACACTCACATAAACCGAAGCGAAGCGAGGGCGGGTCGCTAGTAATATTGCCGGGGGCTGTTCACCTAGATACCAACCTTAAAGGTGTTCCCGGTGTTGGCGTGGTCGCGGTGCCGGGAGCCGATGCTGCTCTGCTGCCGGATCAGAGCCGCCACCTTCTCAAACTCCTCGCAGTCTACATCGCCGTCGCCGTTCAGGTCGAACATGCGGAACGCAATCTCGAAATGGCGCCGGGAAGCTAAATTAAGAAAATTTTGATGATTTTTAAAGCACAGAATACAAGTTGTGAGTCGCGTAATTTCTGCTACATTCGTTTTCTCTACTAAACTCCTGTTTGGTTCACACGGCGACGGAAAATGAGTTGGACTGTTGAATGGGCGGTTTTCAAAAAAAGGACTTATATTAAGAAACGGTAACTTTAGTCATTTGAGTCACGAAAATTAACTATAGATAGGTACCGTTATAAAATAAATGGTGGTATCTCAGATAAAACTCCTGTAGCAAGTGCGACCTGACTAACCTGACTAAAATTACGGTTTCTGACTTTGAGTCCTTAACTATGTACACTTTTTTGAAAACCGCCCTAAAGTAGAAATTACATGATTCACAATTAAAAAAATTACTAGGTGCCTACATATCGTAAGACATTTTTTATTATTATTTAGACACACATTACCATTAACCCATATATCGTCTTTGAGCTGTCATCGTATTGTCAACGTGTTGATAGCTGTTATTAACTTGACAGTCACGGCGGCCGAGTTAAAAACGATACCATAACACGTCAAAGACAATATGGTTTTTATCATCTAGAGAAAGAGGCCATATACGATAATACGTTAAAAACAATATTGTTCAAAATTCAACGTCGTAGAATAGAGGCTCTGCGGGCCTAGTATTGTTGCCTATGTCGCGTCATAACTTTTTTTATTCATACCATTCCATTGTCTAAAGTTGTAGTGAAGTCAGCGAGCGCAGCGAGCGAACCAGTCCGGTCAATGCAAAACCGACTCTGTTAGGTTAGTTTCAGAGGGCGAGAAAGTAGCGTAGCAAAGCTCCCGGCTTAACCTTCGATGTTAGATTTTTTTATAAATTAGATGCGTTAACATCCTTCAAACGTTAGGTTTTTAAATTGTATGTACCTATAACAACTTTCGTACTTGTAATTGCAGTGATAAATAGTAATATTACCTTTATAAATGTGAAATCTAATAATACATTACGACCATTAAAAGTTGTGATTATATTTTTATGACTTTTGACACATATTTATAAATCGACGTAATCGGAACTGCAAATTATTCTTTTTAATATTATGCCTTTCAACATTACGACTTACACTAATTAATTATGATGAAACACTTTGTGGATTATAAAAAACGGAACTTTAATTTTATGACAGACAATATAGACCACATAAAAACATTACCCTCCTTCTTCGTCTGTCGGGTGTAAAAGTAAGCAAGCTCAACCCCGATTGAATTTTGGATATGGTCGTCTCATTCCTAATAAAAAAAAATGTCCCCCCCCCCTCCCTCTCACTACTGTGATTAAAATATCTAACGGCACCTCATGATTGCAGAGTGTGCCAAAGAAATAGACATACCTACACATACATACACACACTCGAAAAACATAACCCTCCTTCTGACGCAGTTGGATAAAAATAGCGACGTAGCGACGGTCGGCATAAGTATTTTCGTAATTTGTCGCAATCAACTCAAATAAAACTGCTTTAAAGCGAGTTTGCGGCCGACTTTACGGACCTACTAAATTCAAACAAAGGTTCATAAGAGACATGGAAATGCCGTCGTAAAATATGATTGTCAATTAGACACAAAGTTAAAATTTAATATAATCTTGATATACAATGTAGAATCGAAACTATTATTAAAATTGGGATAAGTACACTGTTTAACACTGTATGAAAATTTAAAAACCATTTCGAGGAATAGGCTTCTATCGATCCCTGTAGTTAGATAAAAATAAAAAACCGGGCAATAGCATGTCGGACCATGCTCAGTGTAGGGTTCCGAAGGCGTTACAACACTTATAACAAGCACAAAAACAACAAAAAACAACATGTACCTATGAACCAATTTTCTATTTAAAGTTATTTTGGGGTCTTAGATGATTTTTAGTAGGTAGGGGAGATGTGTACAAGATGATCCCTCGAGGTAAAATGATTCCCCATCGTTTCCGAGTAACCACTAGCGACATCTATTCAAATAATGAATAAACGTCGTCCCTGCGACCCCGCCAGTTGCCTCTCCAAGTGTCATGGCGGTGAGAGCACTTTGCGTGATTTTATTAGAAAAATATTGATAAAAGTGGTCCTAATCTATGATAAGCCTATTTTCAAAGTTTCATTACTTTCTGCATGTTGAGTTTCATTGAAATGTTGTTTTATTGGCGTATTTGGTTGATGTTTAGCTATATTTTAAGCGATGTTTGAATACCGCATGTTGCATTTGAAGGTTATATTTTGATCGATGTCTTGAAAATTTGTGTTTGAGGTGAAATGATCCCTCTTCGTGTGTCTAAAATGATCCGGGATCATATTACCCCATAGTATTTTTATTTAACTTGCTTTTAAGTAGGGGAGATGTGTACATAATGATCCCCCTAAGGGAAAATCTTTACTGTGGTCAGAGGTTAAGACATAATCGCAAGATTTAAATTGTAAAGGATAGTGAATTTATATATCTAGGGAACAGCATACTTATTTTTATGATTTGTATGTGTTTTTTTAATTATTTCTTGTTTTCTAAAAGTTTACTAAGGGATCATTTTAAACACATTCATGTATAAAATGATCCCTAGGGTAGGGTTAAAATGATCCCAGGGATCATTTTGTACTTAAATAATGTTCAATATTAATAAAACAACACCCAGTCGTTTATTTAAATCACGTGTAATAAGTACCTAAGAAAACCAAAATATCTAAGCTAGGAGATCAATTTTTTTGAACTAGATAGGTACTGAATCAGCAAAATTAAAACTTAAAAAAATGTAACAAACTTTCTTAAGTTTAAAGCATTAACAAATTATAGCTGAACAAATAAACTCTGCTTCTAGAGTTAAGAATAATTCAAACTATTCACACTTTTTGTCAGACACAACAAAACAACATTTTTTTTGAAATAGATAGGTTCTACTTAATCAACAAAATTAGAACTTTAAAAAAAATTAACAAACGTTACACTTTTTGTCACACACAACTAAAATATTTGGGTAAGCTTTTGGTGCCAACCATACTTTTTTTCATTCAGACAGCCAGCATCTGCTTATCAGACGAAACCAACGAACCCCAACTCAGCGGGTAGATATTAAGTACAGCCAAGGTCACGTCATCACCTTCCGACTCCATCATCAGATCAGCTCGAAAGTACCATAATATTGCATTGTCATTAGGTTGACACATGTATTTCAAATTTCAGCTCATTCCATCGACGGCAACTGGTTTAGAATTAACTTTGAAAATTTGACCCAAACAAATAATAGGTATAAACACTTTAGTCGCCCTAATCGGAACTAATTAAGTATACTTAGTCGTGATAGTTTTTCTTTTAAAATCGTTATATGTGCTTTCATTGAAGATATTTTTGAGATTTTTTGTATAATTGTAGTTTTGGCTGTAGGAGGGGGGGAGGGGGACACTTGACTGTAACAAAAATTTGCGCTTTAAAGCTTAATATTTCATAAACGGACCTGTTAATCTAAAAATTGTTTTATCCCGCAAAATTTTTGAAAGACCTATCCAACGACACCCCATGACCTCACACAATGGGGTAGACAAGAAAAAAATACATATCCGCGTTACGTGAAGGGGAAGGGTCCATATTGGCTCACATAAAATTGGTCTTTCGAATTTTTATACAAATAACGATTTCTGACTATACTCATCATTACTCCGAAAAATTTTGCTCATACTTCTTTGTTCATACTCATAATCCATTTTTTCAAAAAACTGTTACTTTTTTGATTTTTATAAATCTAACCTAACCTAACCTAATTTTTTCTACACGTAAGATATTTAAAAAAATCTGAAAAATGTACGGTTTTATGAATATTGGCGTTATAAGTTCAGATGATTATAATAAGCTCCGATCATTAGTATTAAAAAAATATATGACGATTATGAAGAGTGATCATTAGGTTGTAAAATTGTATGAGATACATTTTCGGAGTTCCAATAATCTAATTTGCAATTTTATATGAACTTTGGCGCACCCGTGGGGGAAGTACAATAAAAATTTAAATAAAAAAAAATTTCCCACTTTGTTGTCGTGACTAATTTGTATATTCATGCCAAATTACAGCTTTCTAATACAAAGTCTCTTAGCTAGGCTGCGGACGGACGGACGGACAGACGGACGGACATGGGGAAACTATAAGGGCTCCTAGTTTGACTGCGGAACCCTAAAAATATGTTACAATGAATTCCCCTTAATGCGGTCCGAATTGCGCCATATCAACCTTTTTTGTGGGTTTACATAAAACATATAAAACCTCTCCAATATTTTACTTTTTAGGTACTATTTAGATTAGATATCTACTAACAGCTGACACCTACGTTTGAAGATAGCTCTTGTCATGTCAACAAGAGATGAAAACCCAACCAGTTTAATGCTTTCAGAGTTTATCTCGCAAGTGTTAGCGGCGGGAAACATCCCGAAACGGTGGGATAACAAAATCATTAAATCCGCTCATGCTCCGTAGCAACCGCGCCCCCACCCCACAGGATGCTGTGTGATATCGTTCGCAGCGTCGGCTCTAACATAAACTTTTAAAGTTCATCTTTTAAGTAAATCATGTATTGACTTACCCAAAAAAATACGTAATTTTAAACAACCGCTTCTCACGCTAAACATTTCTACAAACTTCGATACCACATGACGCGGCAAAATGAATTTTTCGGCCAAACGATTGCGAATGAGGCTCAAAACAAAAACCTCCCAATACTTGAGATGTGGTGCGAAAACAATGACATTTATGTTTTGGGCCTCTCTGTACATGATCGTGATGAAAATGACCATTTTCAAAAGCAATACAAACGCTCCTACTGTCAAGGATTGGCCAGTGACACCTGACAACTACACCAAGTGGCTGGTAAATATTTTGGTATTTGTGTACACAGGTAGATAAATACAGTGAATATTTGTTACCCATTTATATGAACAGTTACAGGGTCCAGTCTTAGGAGACGATGAAAAGGAATCGGAGTCTAAAATAGACTGGTCGGAGCCCGATAATGCAACAATTACTGACCTGGAAAAGCGGGCGATCAGAGTTCAGTCGATTTGTCGAGAGCGGGCTATTTCGACACAGACGATTAACAACAAAGAGTTTTTCGTGGATCATGCTCACAATCTGGTGTGGTGTAACATTTTCAAAGCGGCCAGCTCATCATGGTTATACAAATTGAACATTCTTGGTAAGTTTTTAGACAGTGGTATTTATCAATCCTATAAAAGTGTAATAATCGTAATAAAATACAAGACAAAAATAATACGCTCTTTCAGGTGGGTATGATAAGCAATTTTTGGCGCGAAGTAGGCATACACCGCTTACATTAGCTCGAAGAAAATTCCCACGGCCCAGCGAAGAGGAATTACGAGACGCAGTCACGACACCTGGAGTGGTGTCACTGTTAGTCGTTCGGGAGCCTTTCGTCAGGCTACTATCAGCTTACCGAGACAAGCTTGAGAACATAACACCGCCCTACTATCGAAAGCTAGCGAGAGAGATTGTAGCAGAGCACAGAAAGAAAGGAACAAAGACTATAGGACCAATTAAAAGCTACGGACCCACGTTCAACGAATTCGTCGCTTATTTGATAAAAAAACACAAGGCCATGAATATATTTTCGCGAATGAATATGGATCGTGACTTTGATTTTGATGAGCATTGGGCGCCATATTATCACTTTTGCTCGCCGTGTGCTGTTAATTTTAGTGTAATTGCCAAAGTTGAAACTCTGTCGAGGGACTCCGCTTACGTGATCTACCAGCTGGGCCTGGGGCACGTGCTGGGCAGGAGGGTCCGCGACCGGCGAACGAGGCTCCGCACCGTCATGAACAAGTCCCGCGACGGAAAGAAAACTTCCGCCTTAATAAAATACTACTTCAGCCAACTCAATGAACAGATGCTTAATGACTTATTAGGAATATATGGTATAGATTTTGAAATGTTTGGATATGATCCTAAAATTTATAGTCGTTACGTAAGAAAATAAAAATGTATGTGGGGTGTTAACGGTGTTGTTTTTAAAACCAAAACCTCGAACTTAACTTTTATCTTAAAAACATTATCCTATAAATAACGTCTAACTACTTATTCTAACTTCAGTGTAGAATAAGAAATGGGAATTAACTTTAGTAGAGTTACTTTTAAAATGTTGAAGTTATCGAAAATGGCCCCTCATATTTATTTTGCCTTTGGCCTCTTAAATTCAATAGCAATCACTCTTCACACAATTTTATTCGGAGTTGACAAATTAGTAGATCAAGAATATAACATTTTAAGAGAATATTAAAACGTACTTTTTCCTGCAATGGACTCACTCATCGGGTCAATCTTAGACCGCTGTGACAGCTTATATGAACATTTATTATATTTTGTTCTCATAAATACTATTTACATTAATACAAGCCTTCTCAGTAATTTAAATACCTAATTGATCAAGGTTTTTATATGCCTGCAAGCGAGTAGGTCATGTAGGTCAGGTAAGTGTTCGTAATTACGAATAACAGTTGTCACAGGGATCATCCTAGATTGTCCGAATTATAGGCTGGATAAAACACAAAGGAAAAACCATCAATTATATCAATGTATAAGTACTTACTTGATAACACAGTTAGCAGAAAAATGTAGTCACTAAACGTTATCAGCCCCGATGATCCGAGCTTGTAGAAGATGGAGTCTTCATCGAGATCTAAGTTCAGACGTTGACTGATGCTCTGTTTAAATAAAATACACGTTCATAGTTGGTGGTTGTTTGGTGCGATATAGGCTAAATACTACTAAGAGCGTATTGTAAAAATACTACTTAGGTGATTTCTAACTAGAAGGTTTTGTGTACACTCGGTTTGATTAAATTATTTATATTAAACAGCATTCTAACTGCTGTTGTGTAACTTTGACTATTCATTGACTAAATAGATTTTTAGGATTTTTCTAATTTATGACGAATGAAAAAATAACACCTCTACTTATATGAATTCTATTCGGTGAGAAAGCAGTCGGTATCTTCAGAGTTCAAAGGGAAAGCAGTCAAGTGCATGAAGTAAAACTGTCGGTAAGTGGTCTTGGAAATTGGAGTTCTAAGCTAATACGTTTTTTTAAGACAAATGTCACGCTCGAGCTAAATTTGTCACACACACCATCAAGTTTTGTGACAGGAGCATGCCGAAAGTATAACTATAAACTAAAGAAAAACAAAATATGACACAAACGTACCATTTTCTTCACAGAGTTTGTTTTAACATTTATATTTTTTTCATAAACATTTCACCGTTTTGAAAAATGGTACTTTTGAGTGTACATAGCTATAGTTGGTCCTTAAGGGTTTCATTTTAAGCATAATCCTAAACCTACAGTGAAACCAAAATTTAATATAAACACAAGCACGGAGACAAGACTAAACTACGGCTAAATCTACAGGTAAAGGATATAAAACATATACACGTATATTTATAATTAATATCATGATAATAACTGTAACGCTGGAAAACAAAACAAAACAAATGGTTGAGGTATAGGATCAATATGTAACAGCCACGTTCCGGCGAGGGGCGATTGCACTTACGAAAATGGAGAACGTAACCAATTTGAAAGTGCAATGTGAAAATTACAGAATCGAGAGCAGTGGAAAAATCTAGAAGAGAAAGGACAGTACCTCATTGATGTTCTGAAAAGATAAGAAAGGTGTGTGAGTGGCAGGGAAGAAGGTGCCAGTGCAAATAAGGTATTGTAACAATTAACATAAAACGTTCGTATGTCGTTTTGAATTAAAGTTTCGCTTTAAATGACATGACACCCAGGGGAACTTTTAAGTTCAATCGACTTTCATGAAACCTGGATCAGTGTAAGCGTTCTGAGCAATTTATTTTACACGACACGTTGTTGAGAATAGGTAAAGTTAAATTTAAGATAACTATTTTACAGAGTGAAGTAAGGATAGTTAAACATAGGTACAGTTTAGCAAGAAGATAATGGTGTGCAAGGACATTTTTGTGTGGGCGCTCAAAGTTAATCGTAATAAAGATAAGTACATAATTAAGAACATAAATATAGTAACAGATAACACGGCAACCTAATTCAAAGATCAAACAAGTAATAACATTACCATAAAAAATAATTGCAAGGTTTCTCTCTCATACAAAATAAGATAAAGGCTTCAATGTTACCTATTGAATATTTGACAGATATGACCAGTTAACTCGGTACAATAGGTATTTAAAAAAATACCCATCCGAAAGATAAAGATTACCTATATGATAAACCAAAAAAAACCACTTGCTTACATAACATTTAAATAGGCAACGTTTTACATTGATCTTAATTTGTATTGACAATATTGACATCTAACATTGATATTTTCTTTTGAAATATGCTCGACCTGGGCTAGGTCCTAGCCTGTAGTTTAATGTTAATGCTGTAATTTATAACAGCAATATTTTTCCTAATTTTGCTTCCAACTCACCTTGGGATCATATCTCCTATATTGGTCAAGCCCCAAGCCTGTGAATCGCAATCATTATTAAAATAACAGTAAATCGCTGTAAAATCAATTGAAAATATAGAAATAGTTAATATCATGTGTAAACTTTATTACCAATATCACTTAGAAATACAATATCAAACTTAGGCCATAAGATGTTTAGGGTTATCCATCATGCATTTTTGAGACAAAGCAAATCCCTTGGACCAGGTGTTTCTGGGGGTGATCTGAGCTGATTTAGCCCGGGTGCCCAGTGGTACCCCCCCCCCAGGAACACCTGGTCCAAGGGATTTGCTTTATCTCAAAAATGCAAGGTTCCCTTAGAAATCGGGACCTAAGATCTCCCACTATCTATGAAGATGCACCCGCTATTTTACGTGGTGGAGCGTGTCTCTGTGGCTATAAAATAATGCAGACAAATCTAAGCACATTTCATAAATTAGCCAGGAGTAAAATATTATGGGGGCAAGCAAAAATTGCTAGCGACTTCCCTGTCGCCCATTGACTAGTCCATTACAAAAAGAGAATGAGCGACAACAGAGAAAAACATGTGGTACAGGCATCATTTACCATCAGGCTGCTTTACACCAGGCGTCATAGATCGGAGGAAGTCATCAGGGGTCATAAACACCTCATGCTGGTCATGATGCTGAGCTTGAAGGGTTGCGAAGTATCGGAATACCTTATCGGGTGTGGAATAATGGCGCATGCGGTTCTCATATTCGATGATCTAGCAAGGCAGCGTCCAGAGGTAGTAAAAAGGTCAAAGTTATTGTCAAAGTTTGAACAGGACCGGCTTAATTATACTGCAGTGTTATTTTAAATAATAAAAACGAAAAAAAGGCAAAACAAAATACCATCAGGTTGCTTCATGCCAGGTGTAATGGCTCTTAAAAAGTCATCAGGAGTCATAAATACTTCTGTACTCTCAGAAATACTCAATTTGACAGTGGCAAAATAACGAAATATTTTGTCAGGTGTTGAGTATGACCTCATTCGGTTTTCATATTCAATAATCTGTAGCAAACAAACAAAAACACAACATAGAAAACTAAAAACAGAAATGGGACAATTCTGAAGCAAAGGCTGCCAAACCCCAAGTCCGGCCCGCACAAGCAAGTTATAAAATTCCTGCGAAGTTAAAAAAAACAGATGTCCGCGGGTAGAACGAGCAGGTCCTTTACGTGCAGTAAACAGATTAACGCCAAAAATATCTGAGTCATCCATTTGGGCCGACTGTACAAAAAGTTGAGCAGCCTTGATCTAAAGCATAAACTTGTCACATAGTCTCTCTAGTTATGTCATTTCACCTCCTTTAATTGCATCAATAACTCATGTTTGCTGTATTTATCAAAAAAATATTCAATAATAGGGGGTGTAGTGTTACCAATCCTCAATGACCCGCCCCTCTACTACTTTCATACATAACTTTTCATACATTGACACAACTCATTCAATTTGACTGGCCACCCATGCCGGCCATGATGTTGTGGTTGTGAATCACTATGCAATGCCCCTCTTTGCTTGTGTTAACGTGAGAATAAATGTTCTATTTTCTTTTGATCACATAATTATTAATGTTACAGTAGGTACGGCACTCATGTAATCAGACACCAAACTCGTTAGGAGTCCCTTAAAATAAACAGTAACTTACCTTTCTATCTCTAAATCCAATTTTTTCCTTTCTGTATCTCTTTTTCTTTATTTCACCATCTTCAGAGTCAGATTCTAGCAATTCTTCTGCCGCAGTTATAGATGGAAATACTTGGTAACGAATCCTGGAACAAAAGACCTCTTTAGGTACTGAATAAGAAGTTTTATATAACTTTAATTGTAATAATGAAAGTAATATAACTAAATAAAAGGAGAATGGCTAGTTTCATTTGGCTGCTTGTTGTTCTAACTTTTTGATTCAACATACAACTTACATCACACAAATAAAGATAGAAAATGGGACTAAATGACACACCACAGAACAGGAACAACTCCCACACACCCTCTTTGTAATATAGCAAGCAGGGGAATGTAGAGCACAAAAAGTTTTTTAGTTTTTTATTAAGATGTGGAAATGTATTAATAAAAGTAAAATCTTAACTTGTTGCACAAATTCACAGTACTAACAAGTAAAAATGTTTCGTAATTAAATACATATAATATGTACTTTCTTATTATTTTACAATGTTCTTGTTTAGTGACAAAAGCATCAAAAATAAACAAGTTTCATCACTTATATTAGGTACGTATGTGCTATTCCTTCAGAAACCTTCAAAGATTACACTCAACAAATAAGTTTGATTGCAATTAAATGAATGGTTTGTGAATGCATGTATGTTTCCCGCTATTTTTAACCCCTTAGAGGATGGAATTTCTAAAGAAGTCAGTAGTGCACCCCTAGGATATCTAAGGAATATTGCCTCCATATTTCAAGTAACTAGGTCCACTGGATTCGGCTGTGCGATGATTGATTAGTCAGTCAGTTTTAAATCCACTAACATGCAATTGTTGGTTTGAGCAAAAGCCACTTTGCAAAAAGAACAACCCACCATAGTTTATAAGATGAATACGCTGCACTACCAAACAGCAGCGTATAACCTATATATTTGTAAAAGTTTTGTCCAATACGTTCCTTATAATCGTTTTTATCATGATCCCGATTATAATTGCGAACTATTCCACAGGGATTAGAAGCAAGTAAAGGTTTAGATGTCTCAGTAATTAATCTTATTCTACGCAAATTGCCAATGTCTTTTGGTAATCTCAGAAGATACGAAGATATGCTGTACATCTTGGAAAACAACAAAACTCGCGTTATCACAAAGCTATATTTTATTTCAGCTAATATTTGATTACAACAATATCTTTTACATTTTTTAAATAATTTTACACAAAAATACAGATTTTTTTTGTTCTGTCAAAACTGTCAAGTGTCAATGCAATGTCATGTCAGTTTTCTTTTTAATGGGTACTCGTTTTGGCACCTTGTCGTGTCAGCCATTCAGCCACAATTTTTAAAGAAGAACTAACACTAGTTTAATAAAAATAAAAATAAATAAATTAATTAATGTCATAAAAATATATGAACTTCAGAGGTCACTATGATGTTAGCAATACACAATTTATTCATGACTACCAATTGTATAATGTTATTCATGAATACATATGTGTAATCATAAGTGCATGAAGAGATTGATGAATGTAGAGGAAGCGAAAATTGTGTGTTTAGATCGGTGCACCTGGCGTTCCATAATCTCTGCCTACCCGTTGGGAGCACAGATTATAGGATATGTCGTTGGGAGACAGGAGTGAAGGTATGTATGCATGTATATATGTATTTATATGTAACATAGTATCCAAAATGGAGTAGAAAGTTCTTCGCTATTGACGAGTGATCGAAGTACTCGCAAACCGCGCCATCTAGATTTGATTGTACAAAACTGAGGGGAAAATCCCCTACTTACAGTTTATAGACAAAACGAATTGTTAAGGAACAAAACATCTAAAATCAAATGTTATGAGTTCGTTTTTCATACGACCAAAACATATAAAGTCAAATTGCATAACGTACGCAATTATTAAGATCTTATGTCATAATAAGTTTAAAAAAATTACGATTTAAATCTATATAATCTATACTGCTCCCTATATAAAACGTACAAAATACATAAAGACAAATTATATAACGAACGAAATTCCGAAAAAAATTGTGTCATAAATATGAGGTAGATTTAGGTTAAGTTAGTTCTTCAGCCGGCCCGAAGTGCTAAAACACATTCAGAAATAGCTGCCGCGGAGCTCCGTCCACTGTGTTAAATTTGATATTGAAATAGAAATTAAACTAAAATTTCATAGACATATTTGTTTGTCGAATGTTATAGATTAACAACAATATGCATTCAGGCTTACTACGTTCTGGGCATATGTGTACCAAGTTTATAACATTTGATTTTAAATGTTTTGCTCGATAACCAAACGAATACCTAGATATCGATATCATACAAATAGTGTCAAATTTTAAACAGGATTTAAATGTTTGACCGTTGCACATGAATATACAGTGGTGGTTAATTAGGGACGCTTGCGGTTTTCTCATAATTCCCTACAAACATGACTTTTCAATTTTTCTTTAAAAAAGTTCTTAACCAATTTTATTTTTAGTTACAGTTAGTTGATCGTCAACTAACAAACTAAGGTTTAAATGTATGTCCAATTGATTGCTGTTGAAAACGAATCTTTCATTTGATAAGGATTTGAGGCCGTAATACAAATTTGTAAAACTTTGTATGGACGTGTCCGTACTAAGTTTTAAAATAAAAGGTCTATTTTTAACAGTAGTTCACTATAAATTGGTTTAAACCTCAGTTGATGATCTAAAGTAAATTGTATTTAGCAATAAAATTGGTCAATAACTTTAGCATTGGTGAAGTTTATAATTCAGTTTAGTATTCTGAAAGTTTTCGGAAGAAGTGGTTTTACCGAATGGTAAGAAAACTGCCTGAAAATATTATGTTGATATACGTCACTGGAAATCATATAAAAATATTTTGGTAAACCTGGCGAATACTCGTACAAGCTATGCTCATTTTCCATCACTTTTTCTCGTTTTAAGGAGGAAAAGTTAATATATATTTTTCTTTTCTCATGCTCGTAAAGTCCGTCTATATGTATGTTTGTAAACTCTTTATTGCACAATTAAAAAAAATATTACAAGTAAATTCGTACATAAACTTAAGATTAACATCTATATGCTTGGAATAGGCTAGATAAAATTTCATTGTATGCATAGTGCATAAAGTGTTGTCATCATCTAGACTAAGGCAATTAAGCCCTACACCCAGACAGACGAAGTGACTGCATTAAATAAACTTCTTACTTCAATACATTTCTCTTTCTCTTGGGTAAAATGGTTTGTTTTATGCCCTTGTTGTACAACCCACATTATTTTTATTTTCTGATATTTTATTCTAAATTGAAAGAGAACTATTAAATTTTTACGAAGTTCACAATGATCACATTTATTTTTACAACATTATTTAGGGAAATAGTTCACATTCAACTTCCGCTTGGAGCGCTAGTGACTTTATGTATCAATATTTGACACAAGACGACTTTACTATCCCTACTCTACTCTTTCGTAAAGTGAAATAACGTTGGTTCAATATATGTAGTCTGTGGTTCTTTTAAATCAAAAAATTACTACGCTTGCTTTGCAAGATCTACTTTCGAATAGTGTCAAAGGTAAATATCGTACTAGATAAAAAATATCTAAAAATTGAATAGCTTTATAGGTTGTGTCATTTACAGAAAAAGATTTTAATGTGAATTTGTGTACTGTAATTTCGTCGCATACGAGCGAGTTACATAACCTTGAATCACGGGACTTCAGTATTGATCACATCAATTTTATTTTATTATTCACCAAATTATAAGTTTTTAACGTATTATCAGGTACGTGTTTGTTTAATTTAATATATTTTTAAGTTTTTTTTTACTTGTTTATGATTATTGAAGGTGTTAAGGAACAATTGAATTGGGATTATTAAAAATTCGGGAAAATTGTGGTAACATGATATATGTAAGTAATATTGGTTCAATTTTAACATATTGTTTTGCTAAATACTGATAGCAATACGTAATGTGCTGTATTTAGGACAGTAGCCTTCACAGTTTTTATGCTATTTACCTTAAATTGCTTTTGTACCTAATGTAACCATCATTTTTAATATTTATCATTTACAATTACTATCGTTACATAGAAGTAGCCTCTAGGTGCATTTCAATAAATTATTATTGGCACCATGCAATTTTTCAAACCTACAGTCTCTTTCTTGAGCAACATGTATTTTTTTTAACTTTAGGACATTGTATAACAGTATAAAAACATACTAGCTTTCACCTATAATTCCAAGAGTTGCTCCTACTTTGAAGAGAAAGAAAAACAAACAAACACATTTACATATGTATTTAAATGTATTTTTACTTCAACACCCTTCAATATGTCTTAAAGTAAGTGTTTAATGTAACATATTGTAAGCACATAATAATAATGTTGTAAGCACTCCTAAAAGGCAATATTAAAATTAAGTACTTATAGTAATATTTGGTAATCCTTATATCATTGTTATGTATAATATATACCTTCTTTATAAAATTTTACATGTTTTCATCAATTATACTAATAACAATTTTGTTTACTTGAAAAAAAAAACCAATTTTATTTGCATTTCATACAATTTCTTTTTTGTCCTTGAACTATAATAGATCAAAAATAGACTAGTGCAATGTTTGAATGTGTGCCAAGCCAAAACATGACTTTATATCTATGTCCTCTATATATGAACCATTCCATGCATTTCAATAACACAAAAGAATAGCCATTTAAAAAGTAGTGAGTTGTTATTACATAAACAGTTGGGTGTCAGTGTGCCAGTTACTCTGACATTGTGATCTTGAAGGTGGCCTAAATTATCTTTTTATTATTACTTTTTCACCTCTGATACAGTTTACAATTTACCTTGACATTATTGTGAGCATTTCTTTATTATATTATGTTTTAAACTATGCTTTGTGCAATTATGCATTAATATTTAAGTAAGAACTGATATGTGTATAAAATGAACAAATTTTTGCATTCGTTTTCTAAAACATTTTTTGCATAAATTTGGATTATGCATTTACAATGAAATGGTTTTTTTCATTTATATGTACTGTGCAAAATTTAATTATATTTATAAGAAACACACACACACAGCTATATTTCATTTAAGAATAATTTATGTATATTATATTAACAAGCTATATAGGGTGTTTTTTTTAACTGGGACGTTATAGGGAAATCTGGAATCATAGGAGATACAGGTAAACTGTCTTAGCACAGATTAGGTCTTTTTTATTTAAAACATTTTTGGTATTGTAATTTTTTTGGTCAAGAGTGAGTTGTCAGTTTTTCACTCTGTTCAACTCAATTTCATGTAAGGATCATTTCATTGTATAGAAAGAAAAAAATTAACAGCAGAAGTTTGTTGAATTTACTAATAATGATTTTTATACAATATAAAAGTATTTTTAAATTTTACGAACTCCTGCTGTTCCATTTTTTTGCTTTCCACCCTATGTAATAATCCTTCCTTACATTAAACTTGCACAACTTACAGGGGACGTGCATTTTTATTTATTTACTGACTACTCACTTTTGAACAAAAATGACTATGCTAAAAATGTTTTAACAAATGTTTGCGGTTTACCTGTACCTCCTACAGTTTCGGATTTCCCCTTACTGTCCCAATAAAAAAAAGCACACTGTTTATAGGAACATAGTAACGTATATCATAAGAAACTTAGTAACAACGCATTTGATCTATCAAAACAGGTGGGTATATATGGTAGCTTAATAGTGATTTTATTTATTTGCCCACAGACCTGACACTTCTTTAGTAAGGAGCCAGGCATACCACAACAATCATGCACCGTGCAAGGGTAGTATTTAATATTTCTAACAAGATCGCCAACACAGAGAGATTTGCATCATGGCTCCTCAACAAACCTCAGGTAAACTTATAATTATTATAAGAAATATTTTAGTTTACTCAACAGTTTACACCAGACTATTAACCTGTGGAATGTCATGTCATATAATTATGTACAGTCTGTGAGCACTTGGAGGATCCTTCGGGTTTGTACTTCTCTCTCACTCCCTCTTAATAAGAGCGTATGAGAGCTAGTGAAAGACAAGTACAAACCCAAAGCACCTAAGAGCTATCGCACTGTATTACAATATCAATCTTAGTTCGAACCACTCTTTAGTTCCAAATTCAAATAATCCTGTAGACTGACGTCATCCACAGGACACTCCACGGGTTTAGAGGATTGTAAAGTTTGCATTTCTCATAGAATTTGTCTTCTGGGCAATAATGTTTCTTATCCTCTGAACCCGTATTAGTGAAAATCTTTAGATCCCAAAACCTAAACACCTACTTTTATTGTGAAAGACTGATTATGTTTAGGGGAAGTAAAACATTATCCTGTTTACTTTCTTGTCACAGAACTATAGACATATGTTCATGTCAATTAACAGATAACTTAAACTTAATGACAATCAGAAAAAAAAGTCTTATGTGCTAACATCTGCGCATAATCTAGGTTTGCTATGGGCGAAAAAAGTTAAAAAAAATTACTACTCCTTTGCTGATTTATATTTAAGTCTTACCTTGTGAAAGCATTTCATTAGGCTTCTAGTTGAGATTAAACATTCGACTTTCACTTGATAGAGATAGAAGTGATAGATAAAATTATTTATGATCCATGCACTAATAATCTTCGTCAGTATTCATAAATCTAAGATGGGGTTAACATTCCTATCATTGGCACTCCTTGAATTAAATCTTATTTGAAGGTAGGATAATGTCTGGTACTTTAAGTGCTAATAAATGGTTTGTTTGCCTTTTATTTGATTCCACTGGTTGGTTTCATTAGGTTATTTTTCAATTATTTATAATTATTAATATTAATAAATTTATTTTCAATAATTATCAACCATTAAGAATATACGCTCGGGTTATTCCGACAGAGGGATGAATGCGTCATGGCACAAAAATCGTTTAAAAACGATGTATTAAAATATAAATTAAATGACGCATTTACCCCTCAGTTGGAATAACTGACCTTAATCATTTTGCTATCTGTTTTTACTATTTATTTTATGACTTTAAAGTAAAAAAGGTTAATTATAAGATCTTATCTCTGCCTGAATTGCGTATGTTTAATGATGTTTACTATGTAAATGTACGAGTCATCGTTAAAAATGTGTATCAGAAGTATAGTTACCTTTACAAAAAATATCTGTAAGGCTCGTGATTCTAATTTACTTCATACCACTAGGGTTTCAATGAGATTTCAAGCGGCCACACTCCGAGTCAGTTAATGGCGATTTGTGACGATTTTTTATACACAAGTTTGAAAAAAGAACAAGTTTTACCTCTAAAATGTCCGAGTACGGCGGAAATCTGTATTATACAGGGTGTCCTAGAAACCCACGTCAACCCGAATCAAATTTCCTGATTCGTGATGATTCTAGTTACGTAAGATACCATTGAACAATTTACAAAATAAAACATGAAATTAATTTGATTTGATTTTTCGTGTCATGGACATAAGGGAAAATTACAAAAAATAAGATTAAACTGATCGATATCTCCGAAACTAGTAAAAATCGCTGAACATACATAGCGGTTAAATCGATAGCTTTTTAGCTGTTCTATCAGCACTAGGCGGGTTGACGTCGGTTTCTGGGGCACCCTGAATATTAAATACTAAAGTTACAGAACACTTTTGAGACTGAACTGCACTTGACCAGTTTTCATTGTGTTAGTCAATGTGGGTCAAGTAACTTGAGACCGATAAACTAGTGGCGAGTTCTGTTTTGAGAACCTGAACCCATGTAATTATTTCCTTGTCACTTCTCAGTAAACACCGTATTGATAACTTAAAATGACTGATTGTTTTTTCCATGTTTGAGGTTGACTGTGACTTTGATTTAGGTACGCATTAAATATTAAGTACATGACACGTAACCATTATCACTGATCTATCGGAAAGAGATTGAGACGAGCCTCTTTTGATAGCTTGGGTCGGCGTTTATCTTATCAGACTGACTCAAGCAAACTTGTAGGTATATACAATTCCTCATAGGTACAAACGTTTTGTTAGTCAATCTTGTTGTAGTTAAAGTGATACTCTTTTGAATTGCGCGAGTTAGGTACAATAACATTGATAAGGTTGTTTGTTTGTTGCGTTTAAAATACCTGCATTGAAGACTGGAACATTCACGAAAATTAGACCTTTCTAGACAGGTACAAGTTAACGTTCATATTATTTACGTCGCATTTGTATGTAAATTCAGCGACCTTGAGTCGTGTTATTCGTAGAAGAACCTATAGCGTTGGGAAGTCATATAATCGTTTAAGCGTTAGTATCTTCCTTATATCAGTCACGAGAGTCACTATATACTAAGAATAACGTCACTCAGTTATTTTTAAGTGTATGAAGACTTTCAAGAAGTTATTCAAAGTGTCATCATTTCGCAGACGGCCGCTTTGACAGTAAACGCCAACAGGCTGAAAAGTTCAACAGCGGCTGAACCCTTCCTCAATGGATCCAGTTCAGCATACGTCGAGACCATGTACAATTCATGGCTCTCTGACCCCAACTCAGTGCATGCCGTAAGTACCTACACTGCGTTTTGTACCCTTGCAAGAAGGGTACCTAAGGCCTTTGTTTTGTTATCATCTTGCGTCATGACATGATATTGGGTAAGTCGATGTTTGGTATCTTACTTGGTCATGATTATGCTCAGTTTAGGTATATTATAAACATTTATACTGTTATTGGTGAGTATTGAGAAATCGTCTTATCTCAAACGCAAAATTTCCAGGATTTCGTATTAACAGGTAAATTCAGAGATTTTCCTTATGCGTTTGATATACACTAACACAACGACGAACTAAGACGACGACGACGTATTAAGACGAATACATGTAATAGCTTTTTGATGGTGTTTTCCGCTTTCGATGTCCAACACCGATTATTTTAATATTGTTAAACAGAATAGTACGAACACAATTTCAAAGGCTAAGATTCCATGACCATGGGAAACAAGGTATGAAATAAAAGTAAAAGCGACTGTGGTCATGAATATTCACGTGTGATAAGTCTTTGAGTCAGCACGAAGGGATTACAAAACGTAATTGTGATTGCGTGCTTTGTCAATTTGCGAGCCGGTTCTAACTCAATCCAGTTAGTACTCGTAACTCCTCCGGTCATCTTTGCCTGCTTCCTTTGCACGACAAAATTAAAAATGACGACACATAAATTCATTGAGTCCAGTGCAGTCAATGACAACTTTACGTTTTCAGTGTTGTCACACTTCTCTAACAACACTCGCAAGCGATTGAGATACGTATTTTTGAGATCTTTGTCTTTGACTGTATACACAAGCACCTAATTTGACATTGAATCATTTAAGAACAAGTTATACAGGTTAATAATTGTGTCAGTCAACTTTTTATTAAACCTGACGTCTCTTGAGTCACTCTTTATAACATTGATTTTAAAGGGTATCAATCTTAAATCTACCAAACATGCTTTTCTGCGGCCGTTATTATACAAGAGCATTATTTTACGGGGTTCCTCCTAAGGAAATAAGTAGTTTATGTTATAACAATTTTTCAAGAAGCTATCACTGTTGTATCCTGGGTCACGAAACAGAATAACAACAACAAAAAGTTTTATCATCCCAATTTCAGGATGCGTAAGTCAATCTGTGTCATTTTGCTATTATTGTTTTATCTTCTTTATCACTTAGGGAATTACGAATGATATAGGTCTTATTATTATTATTATGGCATTCTTCCAATGAATGCACTTAGCGCATACCGTGTACTTTCGGTGTGGCGGCGGTATAAATTACATTGATAAGCAACCTGGCTTGGTGCCGTTAATAACCTTGACGGAATAATCTATATTGCCGCATAAATTGTTTCAATTACCTAGTAAGCAGACCACAATATAATATGCTTGGGCATACTTAGTTTGCAAACAACAATGAATACAATGTAAATCATTCTCATTTGTTACCACTGAAGACAACTGGGAAGAAGTAATTCAAATTTAAAACATTTTAAATTTAACTTATACTTTAACTTATGAAAGGTATATTTTATATAATAAACGCAATAAAACCTAATGTTATATTTAAGATTAATAATCGGAAAAACCGAAGAAAAAGTTGTTGATAAAGCATAATGAGTAAAAATGTGTAATGATATTGATCTTGTTTATTATATGCGCCGCAAATTATGCTTATTCATTCGTCAACGTCAACATTATGTACCTATAATTATGATTGTGCAGTTTATTTAAAAATCAACATTACCTATTATGGCAACAACTGGTATGGTTAACAACTGGGAATTTTGATTCCCATTTGTAATTATTTCTTCCCAATTTATAACCGGTATTTACTAATGGGTTACTCCCACCTGTTACCACTGGTAAAAGCTGGGATTTTTTTTCCTCGTAGTTACCAACAATTTCTTTAGTGGTAAGAGATTTGGTGGTAACTACTGGAATTAATTTGTGTTAAAACTGGGTTTTTTTCCCCATAGTTACCACCAATTTCTTTAGTGGTAAGAGATTTGGTGGTAACTACTGGGTTTTTTTTCCCAGTACTTACCTACCATCAAATATTTTAGTGGTAACAAATGGGAAAAATATTCCCACTTGTTACCACCGAGTACTTTAGTGGTAACAGGTGGGAAAAAAATCCCAGCTGTTACCAGTGGTAACAAATTGGTGGTAACAGGTGGGAATAACCCTTTATTAATAAGAAATTCTTTCTCATTTGTCCTTTTATTTCTACTTATAATCTGTTTATTAGTCCTGGGACGCATTCTTCCGGAATGCCACCGCCGGGGCACAGCCGGGCCACGCCTACACCTCGCCGCCCAACCTAGCGCCCTACAACAAGAACGAGGTGCCACTCAGCGCGCTGGTGCCTGCGTCAGGCGGCATGCCTTCCATCGCTGCTGGTACATATGTCAATCACGTACTTATTATTTTTAGAGCCTAATACACAAAATATAAATAGTTCAGCACGCTATCATCACCTAAGAAATGCTCCTCCACCAAGATGAAAATATTGAATTTCTCCATGTGTATCACACGTCTGCGTGACGTTAGTTTGTTTTTGCGCGATTACCTAGTTATTTCTAATAATGATACATTTTTTTTTAGGATCCCCGATAAACGAAAAAATAATTGACGACCATCTGGCTGTCCAGGCTATCATCAGGAGTTACCAGGTGAAATACGTTTCATATCTAGTATCTATTCACGCATCAGTGTTTTTTTTATGGTTTGCACCTTTTGTTTAGATCCACACATATTATGGTCCGTTACCCTGGCTAATGTTTTGTCCATCTCCTTTTTAAATGTGGAAATAATATTTGTATAGTTAGCATAAGCATAAGAACGTTTCGGAGATTAATCACAGGTAAAAAGGTGGGAAGTAGTTTTTCTTACGGACTATTATGGTTCGATCAATGCAACTGCATGTTACTAATTGGCATTGCGGTTTCAAGTCAGTTTTTTTTACAAATGGCTAAGTGACTTCGATTAGCGATGAGAATATGAATATCTTTTTAAAATTTTAGCCGTTCCGAGCCCGGCAAAGAGTTAGTTTTCCCTTGAATTCATTTAGCTTGAATATTTTTGCCGAAATTGTGAGAGGTGGTGTAAATATTTGGGCTAAATGTTGACGTGGTGGCGGGCGCGTGGCAGGCTCGCGGGCACCTGGCGGCCGATGTGGACCCGCTCGGCATCACGACGGCCAACCTGCCCGCGCTGGGCATGCGCGCACCGCGCTCCGAGCTCATCATGAGGAAATATTTCAACTTCGGTACGCAGGAAACAAATGAAAACTGTCGCTGCCAACTCTCTCGGAACCGACCACTCGAGATTGCTCATTCGTTACACATAAACGGACTCCAACCTTCATGATATGTTGAATTGTAATCGGTATTTAGATCGAATTGTGCTTCTAAAGTCAGTGTACCTAGTTGTATTTGTATTGAGTCGCTTGCATACGTCAAGTTTAGCTTAGCTGCGTGTCGATGTCCATGTGGGTTGAATTCCGTTTACCTAGTTACATAAATCGATAATCAAAGCCCTGTTTCAATATTTCTCGAAAAAATATACTCGTGAGTGGTCGATTCCAATACCTGGATGTGAAATAATATTCACGATGTCGGTAGACTTTTTATTTATCCTATTTTTTTTTACCTCTAAAGAAACATAATCAGCATGTCTACCGATATCAACTTGACTAAATTTCATGGCAAAAGTAATTAATTTGATTCGTTATGTAGTGTTCATTAACTGTTCAATATTACGTAATCGTTTCTTTGTTCATCTGATACTTAATTAACAAATTAATTCATTTTTTACTAAGTTTCTTTTCCCCTGACTACTAACGAGACATTAAGACCGACTTAACAGCTAGTCTCAAGTTTGAGTTTTACAAGTAGCTTACTCTTTTTTTTAAACATAGTTTCACTACTCTCATATTACTCAACAGTAGAGCAGTGTTTAGGTAGGTCAGGAGGCATCCAATTTCAGTAGTCGGATATAAATTATTTTCAAGGCCAGCCGACGCGTCACTTGTTAACATTTTACGGGCAGCATATTTATTTTCGGCCGGTACAAAATAATTTTAGCGATAAAACCTGCGGTTGCTCAATTAAATATAACAGTTTACACTTGTTTCTTGATAATTGTTACGTCGGTGTCGTAAGTCGTGAGGAAAATAGGAATGTTGGAATTGTTCGGGGGTTGGATTTGGTCGTTGCGCGTAATCAGGTTGTTTTGTTCCACGCGGGTGTAGTCCCGGGGTCACCTGGTGGCGCACCTAGACCCGCTGGGCATATCCACCGGGGACCCTGTGGAGAGCAGCGAATGGCACGGGGGCCTGCGCGGCTTCGCTAGCGAAGCAGTCATTAGGCAACACGTGCGATTCGGTATGACAAACTATCATTTGATTCACGTAACGCGATTGACGGTTAGCGGGATGTCGACGATGCTATAACTTATTTCGTCGATTGTAAAATAACATATCTTGGGTGCTGGCAGTATATTTACAGATAGGTACATCGTATACGTTTTGATCCCATCAATTAACACCAACGTGAATGTTGAATTAAATCATAAATCAAATTGTTCATGCAGTTTTAACGAAAATAGATCAGAAAACAGCGACAAAGTATGCTTTATTGCTTTAAAAGATTTTATTGTTTACATCCTTCTAATTTTCAATATGTGATACATTTAACTAAATCGGTGTAGGGATTTTGCTTACGTAGCACTCGCATTTTCGGACACTTAACATGTTGAGAGGGCAAAACGAGCTCCCCACTAAGTTCGAACAATTTGTTCGTTATCTGAGGGCATTTCCACACTTACTGTAGCGGAATTAGTTTCTTTGTTACGCTTTATTTTTGGTGGCTTTATTTGTAGTTTTACAACCGATTATCTACGTTTATTTTAGTCGATAAATATAAACAAAGATATGTACATTATTTGTAGGTATATTTATATGGTGCTTGGTAATTTGATAATATAATAATATGATCTGTGTAGTTATTGTCTATTTTACTAACCTTTTTATTTCTTATCGACGTAATAGGGCTAATTGATTAATAACATTTGCAGGTAAACTGAATTTTACAATTTAATCTATGAGACTAGCTTTTTATATTACCGGACACTTTACATACTAAGTTACGTGTAGGGGCTTTTACTAACGAGCTTTAGACATATGACAGGAATCAAGGTATTTTTAAACACACATAATTTTCTGCTATTATATCACTAATATAGTCATATTCCTTTACTAGACTCGTGATTGGTATAAGTTATAATATAGTTTCATATATTAATCATAGTAGTACCTCGTAAGCAAACATAAACATGGACGATTCCTACCACAAGTGAATGCTATAATTTTTAGAATAAGATCATTTTGGTGATGTTCTTTAGAGTAGTTGTAATATTATGCGCAGTATGTTTAGGTGAAGCCCCTTGTCATTCATGATACCTATAGATAAATCCCAATGTTTATGTCGCACGTTATCGTTAGCTAATTATGTCTCGCGTCGCGTTGTTAACACCGACTCATTAGACGTGTCGTAAGACGCTTAATTAATAACTAAATTAACGATTTATGTTATCATAATATTACATAATATATTAAGCGTAAATTATGATTTAAAAGTCAGTTTTTCATTATTGAATGAAATGTGTTCTGCATCAATTTAATTAATTCTAATAAAATGTAAAACTGATGTGTTTTGCTTTTTATAACCCCTTTTTTGTTATATCTTTAGTATTTCTTTAGCTTCTTATCTTCTTTGTAATTAAGTTTAATAACAATTGCACATGCAGTTGTTCTTCCGCGTACTAAAAGAGTATGTTGTGAACTAAACAACAGATCCGAGGACATCATATAGCGCGGCTCGACCCGTTGGATATATCGAACGCCGATTTGGGCGGTAAAAACCCGAGGGAGGTGATTCACAACAGCTACCGGTTCGGTAAGAGACAGATCCCTGCCTCGCGGTAGCGTATAGTTATGGCTGTAATAACTTATGAACAGAATGAATGCGCGAACCAACTGCGGTGCAAGACCATAAGTATCTGTTTCATTGCGTTTGCGTTTTGTTTTGATTTTAATTTCTGTTCGTAATTTATTTGTTTGGGCGCCATAACTATTGCGAATGTTACGCACCACGGTCCTCGGCTCGCACGCTCCGTGTATCATCTGCCGCACATACTCATATCTATTTTACGAGTATTTATACATAGTTATTGCATGCTGTTGAATGGCATTATTGTAAGTACGTTAATAAAAACATTTTCCATTATATTCGCATGATAAACATACTTTTACATGATTTATGTATGTTTTCGTATATTTTTTTCCAAATATTGTTTCTCCTTACTACCCAATAAAAAACGGTTTCAAGAATCCTGTTTGTTATACCTAAATGTATTTTATACTTGCACCGTGAGAGTGTGATAATCAAACCTCGAAGTCGCGGTGGCACGAATAAAATTTTGCTAGGGACTTCCACGCGATATTATTTCATCGATAAATTGGACTTTCTTATGACAATAGTTATGTTATGACTATGAGATGACGTATGTTATTAATATGCAACTTGGAATACCTATTAAACTGTATCATTTATACAGTATGAAGATTGAAGTCCGTAAATGTCGATTAAGGAAGATAACGGTTTTCATACTTTATGGATGTACTTCTAGGTTTTAGTTTACTTTGCATGGAAATTTATGAAATAAAAATTTACTTGATTTTTATTTGAATTTTAAAATTCCTAAAAATGTCCTAAAAACTCCTATATAGGTAACATTGACGGGTAGTAATCATCACATTTTAGTTAATTTTCAATTATTCTGTAGGTAAACTTTACAGCTAATATGAAGTGTCACTTCCAATTAAGCATTCAGTTATCGATTAATTTTAGATCGGAAGGAAGTCCCTAGTTAATTGACGTTATTGCCACCGCGACTTCGAGGTTTGGTGATAATGTTCTGACATTGATTTCGTAACGTGACGTGGTTGTTGCGAACGAGATACTCACGACCGATCGTGATTGATCGGGGGGAAAGAAATCTCAGCTGTCTGTCAATGATAAGAAAGCAAATGCGTAATAAGGTCACCTGAGTCTTAGATCACTTTGGACTTAGTCCAATGTACAAATAAGTCTCTCTCGTTTAAATTTTACTAATTTACGCCGGTTAACTATTTGTTATGCAACTATGAATATATTAACATAATAGTACGCAGCATATTGTATAGCATTTATTTCATGATAAATATTACTTATTTAGTTTATGCAATTATCTCTGTATATGTAATGTTTTAACTGACCTTAGTATGGTTAGCCACCAATTTTCAAGCGCGTATCCGTCTACATTGTATCGTTTTGGTTCTTTTATGCAATATACTTTTTTTATTTTTCGGGATTGGTGTTTGCCAAGGAATGCACGAGTAAAGTATTGTCTGGCATTTCAAATAAATTGGGTGGTTGTTGGTGATATTTAAGAGTTTCATGTGTCTACTGCGATGTTACTAGGATATGCTAGTAAAGGGATATGATGTTTAATGCTCACCATTGGCTTCTAAGTCTGCTTTTTTATTTGTGCTACACGGTGTACTGAGATATCATATCAATCTATTTAATTGGTTACCCAATGAAACATTATCGATGTTATTATATCTCGGGGATGAATCATTAGGTATGGGCATTTTGTACTTAGCAGCATAACAGATGTTCTTTCTCTTATTAGCACTTATATTTTTAGATGAAGCTGATATGGATAGGGTTTTCAAGTTACCCTCCACCACTTTTATTGGAGAAAAGGAAAAGGCGCTTCCCTTGAGGTAATCATACAAATTATGTTAGTAGTATGTAATGATGCAAACAACGCTAATTTTCTCAATAACTACTGTAAACTGTAATTCCATTGTTTTCCTCTTAGGTGCTGTGTTATTTAATTCCTATTCATAACCACATTTATGTTGAAAGTTAAAAGAAAATTATTCAAGTGTATAGATAGACCGCGAAATGAATGACTTGGAAGTATTGTCATTTATTGAATCATTTGTCATACATCTTGTGGTTATGTAACTTGCTATTAAAGCGGTTAGGTATACGTTTATAGCAATGTTTATTCGTTACGGATTACCACAGTCCAGTTAAAACTGGAGTTCATTGAGTTAATACTCGGATTCTTCGCAACAACGGATGTATCTTTAGACTTGAATTGTTCAAGTCTCAATTTATTGTTCCTCTAGTATGATTTTAAATCCAGACAAACTATGCGTACCAGTAATTAATGTAATAAGTAAGAAGGAAAATCTCTTTATGTAATAGAATAAATGTATTTGATTTATTTCTTATTTCTGGTGAGTTAACTAGTCCTATGGTGAGTGCCCGGTGAGTTTGTTCAGATTTTCACTTGACATTTAACGTGCCCATGGAGGATGCTGATAATCGGATTATTTTCCCTTGATTAGGCTGGCTGCCAACACATCCTCCCCTGAATTAGTTAAAATTTTAGGGAAATCCTGAACCGCCTCGAGCAGGCGTACTGCAACAACATCGGCATTGAGTTCATGTTCATCAACTCGCTGGAGCAGTGCAACTGGATCCGGCAGCGCATGGAGCCGCCCGGCGTCACCAACATGAGCGCCGACCAGAAGAGGCTCATCCTCGCCCGCCTCACTCGCTCCACTGGGTGAGGCCAACCTATCGCATTACCAAAGTCGTTTTTCTACTCGCGTACCTATAAACCGCTTATATTGTTATCGTTAACCGAGGTATAGCGTAACCGAAGTGTGAAAACACTTTTATAATCAGCGTTGCCGTTATACGGCTGCTTCCCACTCGAAGCACCAGTTACATTAATAACTATTTTGCAACTGACAAATAATGAAGCCTCTTCTGATACAAGTGCTGAGCTATAAACACGAGGTGTATGCAGAGTGGTATTGTCAGCAATCTTCTACTATCTTATATATAAATAAAAATGAATCGCCGAAATGTACGCGCATAACTTCCGAACGACTGCACCAATTTGAATTGTTATTTTTATGTTGTGTTGGTTATTGTCAGGATATGGTTTGTGATGTATGGCATAGCAAAAAAATTGGAAAGTCTACCGGAAAAGGAAATAAATTTGCAGCAGGCGAAGCCGCTGGCGCTCCGCTAGTATATAAAAACACTACACTACACTACACTATCGCACTACATAAAAAATTGAAAACATCACTGACAAAAAAAAACTAAAACATAAAGAAAGCTGGCACTAAAATAAAAAATTATAAACATTCCTGACAAATAGAACAAAACTTCTAAAGAAAGCTGGCACTAAAAAAACACTACTTGTAGTTTTATCGTTAGTTTAGGTCCATTTGATTAATCTTTGGTTATGTAATTCGATGTTATAATAGTGCAGGCTCTATTTTGCTTTGTATTTACCTCTCAATTTTTATCTTACGATAAACGAAACCTTTTATTACCTAGATTCGAAAACTTCCTTGCAAAGAAGTGGTCTTCGGAGAAACGTTTCGGCCTCGAGGGCTGCGAGATTCTCATCCCGGCCATGAAGCAAGTCATCGATGTTTCCACCAAGCTTGGTGTCGAATCTATCATCATGGGAATGCCTCACAGAGGTAAGCAATGATATGTTAAGTACAATAAAAAGATAGGTTATAGCACGTTAAAACTGCTACAGTCATATTTCATATTTTTATTTTTTTAATAGAAGACTTCGTCCTAAACCTAACTTTACTTACTTCAGCTAAATAAGACAGAATGCCAATATCGTGTCGTATTAGGAGGAGAAAAGCCTGCAGGCAGAGAGCAGACAAGCGCCTAACTCTTAAGTTAAACAATGATGAAAGTAAACTTACAGCTCGTGTATGATTTATTTCAATAATATTTAGGCGTTCATTAGCTAACCTGAACACAGCTTTTCTTATACCTGTCTCTTATTAACTGTCGGTTATACATAAAGTCTGTTCCTATTCAGACTGCCAATGACTATAACTATTTAGATAGGGATGAAATATTGATGAGAATAATGTTACCTCTAATTAGTTTATTAGAAAGATTGAATATACAAGGTGTTACAAGAATACCCGTAAAGCCGAAAGGGGGTTAAATGGTAATGGTACCTTATAATAAGTCCATTTACAATATTTGAGAACCGTACAATCATCGCATGACTTACCGGCAAAAAAAATAAAACCATTATTGCTTTCATTGATGGGCAAACCCTATTTCAGTAAAATTAAAGAGTAAACTACGCAGATTGTTTATGTACATTTTTACCTAATTCGTGAAACGATTAAGAGACATACTAACAAAATGTACAGAATTCGATTAGATAGATATTACAAGTCGAGTTTTGGAAGATTTTAAAAGACCTAAACTACTTACGAAGAAACCTAAACTAGCAATTACTTTTTCGTAAAGAACGTCAAAATTACAGGAACGGCTCAAAGTGAGCTCTGCCTTGTTCAATGCACAACCTCGTTCGTCGGGATATGGTTAAACCCATTTAAGTTGAAAAATTATTAAATTGGTAGGTAGGCCTCTCTGTTAAAATAATCTATGCTAACTCCGGTTCCCTGACATGACAGCTTACTAGGGTTGACAATATTTTAGGCTTTGATAATTTATTAGATTTTTTACGGGGTATTTTGTAACACGTTGTATATTACTCAACATCATTGTATTATTATGCTGGGTGCGACAGAGAGGAAAACATTTTCATGTCTAATATGTTTCGAAAAAATAAAATGTGACAGGCTTCAGCCAATGTCATGGTATATTCACGGAAAGCGCTTTTCATCAAAAAAAATACAAGATTAAATGCAGATTCCTACGTTGGAATAAGCGTGAAGACAATGATTAAGTGTATTTATAAATAATATGACCAACCTTCAAAAGTACGCGAATAAAGAGTAATAATGGTAAATTGATTGAATTGATTTTGAGAGTGGCCGAATGAATAGGAACAGACTTTTTTTGTTTTGCTTTCTCTTGTAATTTTTAATTGTGCAATTTGTAGAAACATTCAGTTAACAAACAGTCATGTCATTGTATGAAAGTCACTTGGTTATAATTATAATATAACAGGTGTATAAGTTCTGTAGGTAAAGGTTCACTAATTTTATTAGTAATTTGACTAATGTTTATTAATAATTAAGCTATTTGAACCTGTTTTTAATGACTAAAGGTATATTTTGGGTTAACATTCATGTAGGTAATTTTGTTCTCGATATATTCATTATTTCATTATTTCATTGGTATTCTTGTCGCAATGTGTGTGATGTATTACTCTGGCTGGATGACTAATCAGTTGATTAATTGACAATAAGATAATTTTTTACGGATAATTTATTTGTCTGGCCACGTTTTGTGGAGATATTAAGCTTGATAAACCACTTAATAAGGATGGCATTTATCAATAGTTGTAGAATCAGTTTATGTGTCAATTGTTATCAACTTCGTTTGCCCGTGAGTATATTCCAGATAATGTTTTATGTCGACTGCACTGCTGTAAAGCCATTGTCCATATAAGTGACTTTCCAACAAAGCGATATGTTAATCATGCGTTATACTTGGTCCATTGTTTGCGTTGCCCTTGTATTGTTCCAGTTTTATCTTATTTATTGGTGATATAACCTAAAGATAAACAGCAATCCTTCTAACATGTTTCAGACAATTCATACAGTATATGGGGCGTGTTCATATTCAAATTAGCATTAATAAATAAATTACAGTGTTTGTGTATTAGTTTATAACCTTTTTTTTTATGTCTCCCCCTTTTTCATTAATCATCGTATTCGTTTAGATGTGCATAGAAGGACTAAACATCTTTAAAGAAAATAAAACTCCCAACAAAGGTTAACTTTAATATTGGCCTGGCCTGGCCTGGCCTGACTCTTATTTTAGCAGGTACCTCGCCAGGTAATTCCCTACTTTCCGGGCCTTCGCAAAAATGAACTATTATCTGACCGTAGTGTAATGAAAGGCATTGTAACACGAGTCTGGTTTATGAAACAGGGCGAAAGCATCAGCCCAATTTTATGCGTAGATGAAATAGGGTTATATCTAATATAGAGTGTGATTGCAGGTCGTCTCAACGTGCTTGCTAACGTGTGCCGCAAGCCACTCCATCAGCTGTTCACCCAGTTTGCCGGACTCGAGGCTGAAGACGATGTAAGCATTGTTGTATACTATAAACAACGAGAGAATAGACGAACTTTTGCCGAAATTGTATGGTCGAATCACTCATCAAGACAATCGTCAATATGTTATTTCCAACCAAAATATCTTGTGTCTACACTCCCCATGTCATTAGGCTGTCGTATAGGATACAATGCTATTGCTTTGTCATTAGCATTAGGTCATTGGGTTGTCATATTTTTATCAAATTGTAGTAGATCCGGATAATGGGGCCGAACCATATTAACAAACAAGTAAAGCCTAATGAAAACTCATTAAAAAGACATTAAAAACTTTTATTACTGTAAACAAATAATAATAAAACGGTTTGTTGGTTTCGTGTCGAATATTGCAAGGAACCAAAAAACTATATTGTTCTCATAAACAATCTACTATCTATTTAGTTGATTATGTTGTCGTCGCGTCAATTCTGAGTCGCGATTAGTCACTAAGAGGCCCTTCGTTTTCTACAATTTCTTCATTATTACGAATCTTTAATTACTACTACTTTCAATTTTGTTTTTAATTTTCATAATAATATATCTTTGTTAAGACAAAGCATTTAATTACGTTTTATTTCAACAGGGTTCCGGTGACGTGAAGTATCACTTGGGCACATACATCGAGCGCCTGAACCGCGTCACGAACAAGAACATCCGGCTGGCTGTGTGCGCGAACCCCTCTCATTTGGAGGCCGTGGACCCGGTGGTGCAGGGCAAGACCCGCGCCGAACAGTTCTACAGGGGCGACAACGAGGGCAAGAAGGTAATACATTATAGTTTACAAAATATATAACACCATAGGGCTACCACATTGTTGTTCTAGTGTGAGTATAAGACAACCGATAAAATGACTATAATAGAGATATTTTATCACCGTCCTCAGGGTTGGCAACATGATTACAGTATTAGAACTGCATTTTTTAGATTGCATTATGTCTATGTGTCCAAGATTTTACCCTGTTGCCTGTGTAGTTGTTGTCCATGATATAAACAAAAAAATGTGGTATTTCTTAAATTAATTCAACGATAGAGACGAACAGAGCGGGAAACAAAGTTGTGCTGGTCATGCAAATACGCATCCTTAGCTTCAAACCACACCGATTGTCACCAATGGTGACACTCTTGGTTGTAAACGCTTAGATGGCATATCCTAGCAGATACCTAAGGTCATGGAGTTTAATTATCGAGCGCCTCTGTAGTTGCTTGTCATCATGGCAGTGTTAAGTCATCTCAAGTATTTGTCAATGCATGAAAAATAAAGTAGTGGATACGTACGGCAGTACAGTACGACTGCCTTTGGTTTTGGCCATACCGTGCGCTTGTCGTGTCATGTTGTGTTAAGTCCTGTCCTAATGCTCCTTGTAAAGTTATCATGAACCTCCGCTATGTTCCCAGGTAATGTCCATCCTGTTGCACGGTGACGCGGCCTTCGCAGGACAAGGCGTTGTATTCGAGACCATGCACTTGTCGGACCTGCCCGCCTACACCACGCACGGAACCATCCACATCGTGGCCAACAACCAGATCGGTTTCACCACCGATCCGCGTCACTCCCGCTCCTCGGCCTACTGCACAGGTAACATGATATTCAAGCTCATCACTACATAGTATAAAACAAAGTCGCTTTCCGCTGTCTGTCCCTATGTATGCTTATATCTTTAAAACTACGCAACGGATTTTGATGCGGTTTTTATGAATAGATAAAGTGTTTCAAGAGGAAGGTTTTTATGTGTAATAAATTCTGTTTCATGTACGGGTGTTACAGAAAACTCACATAAACCGAAGCGAAGCGAGGGCGGGTCGCTATAATTTATATAAAAAATATTATTGTAGCTTTATCATCAATCTCTAGGTACCTATCGCTTAGGATTAAGTTATTCTCTATTTGTCAATCGAGCTAATCTAACAGCAGAAGCTTTTAAAATCCTTAAAACTACTACCATTCTATGGTATCCCCCAGGTTTGGCAACGCTCTTGCAATCTTAAGATGCCATGAACCTTAGAACTTGAACCTTACTATCTTGAGTCCAAAAGGCTTGTCTTCTTCGTTACTGTTCTAACGACATTATAAAATGTATGTTTATGATTAAAATTTAGTTTACGAAGCATCTGTAAACAAACATTATGGAAATTAGTAAACATTTGTCTATCGAGTAATAATCTAGGGTACATTAGAACAAATTAACGTTCACGTAAATTGTAATGCGGTTCATAATCAAACTTAAGACCTACAGTAATAAAAAAAAAATCGTCTGGACAAAAATCTGTGAACGATCAAGATCTTTTTTAGTACAGAAACTTATTTTTTAACTGATCTCCTTGGTAACGAAATATGAAATCTCGATACATTCAAACGTATTACGTGCTTTCTGTTACACATAAAGCCTGTACTTACCTATATGTTTTGTTACCAGACGTGGCCCGCGTAGTGAACGCACCTATCTTCCACGTGAACGGCGACAACCCGGAGGCCGTGATGCACGTGTGCAACGTGGCGGCCGAGTGGCGCTCCACCTTCCACAAGGACGTCGTCATCGACATCGTCAGCTACCGGCGCAACGGGCACAACGAGGTCGACGAGCCCATGTTCACGCAGCCGCTCATGTACCAGAAGATTCGCAACACCAAGCCCGGTGAGTACATTGAGGTGCTGATCGACTTAACCCGACCGACGACATGCATGAAGAGGTTGATAAATGTAGCGGAAGCGAAAGTTGTTTGTTTAGTCCGGTGCACCTGGCGTTCCATAGTCTCATACCTCATACCTCATTGGGAGACAGGCGTGAAGGTGTTTATGTATGTAGACTTAAGCAATTACTCAAGCATTCGCTAAAATAATTTCCGAAATGAGTGTTCCGATTCGTTGTTCAATTGATTATTCAACACGACCAATTGATTATTTTGCAAAATAATATGAATGAACAAGCTTGCTATTCTAAAAGCGATGTAGTTTTTATAGTCGACCAAGAAATTCCTTTACTACTTTTGAACCTTAACGTCATACAAATACGAGTTGAAAAGAGGTAAAGGAGTTTGTTGGTTTACTGGAGTCGCTCACGATGTCATAACATAAGGCTACAGGAGCTAGGTCGAACGTTAAAGGGGGGTAAAGCATAATGCCAAGGCTAACCAGTCTGACCATGACTTCCTTCGGGCGAACAGCAGCGGTAAGCTGAAAAAGCAGATGCATAGGGATCTATAGGACATGACATGCATCGCCGCGTACGGCGATGAAGGAGTTCTATGCATTTGAATATACTATTTAAAAATCGCTGCAGTCGTTTTCCTGACGTATTTGTTTGTATTTGGTTGACCTTATAGTTTCACACACCTATTCTACTGGACTATACTATCAATAAATATAACTTACCAATGAGTGTGTTCCTTACGCAGTTCTGGAGAAGTACGCCGATCAGCTGATCACCGAGGGCGTCGTAACCGCCGAGGAGGTGAAGGACGTGCGCGACAAGTACGACAAAATCTGCGAGGACGCGTACACCCAGGCCAAGCAGGAGACTCACATCAAGTACAAGGACTGGCTGGACTCGCCTTGGTCCGGCTTCTTCGAGGGCAAGGACCCGCTCAAGGTAAATATTTTTATTATTGAGCCACACCAGCTTTTCCGATTTTTTTCTTTACGTACAATGAAATGAACCTTACATGAAACTGAGTCGACCTGCAAAATGTTTTTTTTTTTGCAAACAACTCACTATGAGAAAATCACTGAGAAACAGTCTGATTTTTTTCCTACCGCAAACGACAAGAAGAACAAGACAACAAGAGACAAGAAAAGATCCCTTAAAGGGATAAGTTCGCCTTTGTTTATTTTATAATTGTTATCTCTTGTTGGTAAAATAAAGTGTTTACATACATACATACATACAAGACGTCTTCCATGTTTATAACATGTCGACGTAAAATGTCAAGACAGTTGGGCGTTCGCGCCACGAAATTCCGCTTTGTCCTGCCAACTAGGGCGTTCAAAACCTTATAAGGTTAAATAAAGTAAAGTTTCCGTTCGTATAAACATACTGTCTATGAAATAACAGGTATCCCCGACCGGCGTGGTAGAAGAGACGCTGGTGCACATCGGGCGTCGGTTCTCCGCACCGCCGCCCAACGCGGCCGAGTTCACCATCCACAAGGGCTTGCTGCGCATCCTCAAGGCGCGGCTCGAGATGGTGGAGAGCCGCACGGCCGACTGGGCGCTGGCTGAAGCTATGGCGTTCGGAAGCCTTCTCAAGGAGGGCATCCACGTCCGCCTGTCTGGAGAGGATGTCGAGCGAGGAACTTTCTCCCACAGGTTAGTAAACTCCCATTCGCCTATATTCAAAATAAAGATATGAAGTGAGTTCTGACAATAAATAGCTATAGTTAACTCAAACTCATAACATTTATTTGAAAAAAACATACTGCAACGCAACGGACATAGTAAGAAAGAAAGCAAGATGAGATTATTATATTATAATTTTTAATGGAATTCACTGTTCTCGTACATTTCCTTGTCTTCTCATTTTCATACAATTTACTGTAATAAAATGAATGCTGTAATAAAATGAATGGTGTAATAAAATGAATGAATTTCTGGCAGAATGTCTAAATAATACAGTTAGACCGTAGACAGAATACGTATTTTTTCCCAACTACCCAAAAATAAAGGTAATGTCTTTCGTTGTATTTAGTACGTATCCATGTTTCTTTCCAAACTTAAGCCTTAAAACCCTTCTTATGATGTGTCCCGTAGCCGTCCCGACCACGGTCTAGTACCGTGTGTCGTACCCATACCCACCACTAAGGGATTTACCATCGATTTTACCAAAGTGGAATAAGACTTACTCCGAGATTAGTCTATACAAATTCGGCGTTTAATCTAGGTATTACCTTATTCTCGTTTGGTTGAATCCGCCCTTATTCGTTTTATTTAAAATTGCAGTTTACTAGTTTAAAATTAGGGTTCTTATTTATCCGTAAATCAAACTAAAAAATAATCTTCCATAATATAAAGCATTCAGTTGATCCAAACGTCAAATAATTTTTAAGCTAGGACACGTGAAACCGATGACGTCATAGCCCAGCAGACGATAGGATTAATAGGCTATTTGACAAGGTGAAAAAAAACGTAATAATTATGTATATTCATATAAATTATGAGTTTTAAAATCGATTTAAGGTATTCTTACTTAAAAAAAATGGATCTTTTATCCAAAAAACCACGATAAAACTTGATAATTTTTTATCTGTAGCCATTTTATCGAAAACGGCGCCGAATCCATGATGACGTCAAGGGTCGGTAAATATCACAGATTATAGGATGTCTGTATTCTATATGACAGTTGACGTTTGTTTGTTTTTCTGGCTTTGCTATGATTAGCCAATGTCAGTTTGTTTATGTATTGACCACTGACGTCACTGATTCCTGTGCGACGTCATCTTGCCCAAGAAAGCGTTTTGGCGGCATATTTTAAAAGTGAATTTTTATTTCCTTTTTTTAGACGAAATACATAAAAGAATTTAAAATTACCACTTTTGGAGTACTCAATAAACACCAACAAATAATTTGAGATGGTTTTCAAAAACCTGTCAAATAGCCTATTATGAGAGGCTTTCGGCATACGAAAGGTTACTGCTCGACTGGATTGGATTGGTATTCACCCTAAAAGTATCTTATGCTACAGGGGTGGGCAGCCGAGAGTTTTAAAGCCTGCTTTTTGACAGACTTGTAATTGACTCTACTAGTTTTAAGGAGTGTCAACTTTATGTCAAATAACTCGTGTGTTCAGGCATCACGTGCTGCATCACCAGAAGGTGGACAAGGCGACGTACTGCGCGTTGGCGCATCTGTACCCCGACCAGGCGCCCTACACCGTCTGCAACAGCTCGCTCTCCGAATACGGTTAGTATACTCGCATAATAACTAAAAAAGAAAGTGTTTAAAAACCTGTTTCAAAATTAGTATAACATTATTATTTATTATTATCGAATGTTCTCTCAATTGGGTTTGATTATTCCTTTTCTTGATATATTAAAAACGCACCGCTAGTCTACTATTTAATGATATACTATCGATTGCACGCAATTCGTACACTTTGCTATGTTTTGTTCCAGTCACGTCAAAATTTGTATCTGCTAGCTCCCATGAGTGTGCGAGCACGCTTTAAATTGAATTTTAATTCGGGCACTTTAAATTGAATTTTAATTCGGGCACATTTGATTTTAACTCGATAATCCAGAATAAACACTATGTGCTGTTTTAAATCCAAATCCACGGCAGTTCATGCGTGATTCAAAGACAAGCACCCAATTATTTTATTTATTTAAAGTTCCCTGCATGATACAGTAGGTACATAACGAACTTATATTATTATACCTACATTATTATACTCTGAGTTCATTGGCTGTTTTCTGTATAACACTGTCCAAGTGCAAAGAGAAGGAGTTTAAAACTTAAAAAAACTGGAAAAGGGCCGAATCTTAAGTACCCGAAACCGACGTGCGTGCATGACTCGATGTATGAATGTGGAAGAAGCGAAAGACATTTGTCAAGATCGTAGCAAGTGGAAAGAAGTGGTCTCTGCCTACCCCTCAGGGAACAGGCGTGATTTAATGTATGTATGTATGTATGTACTTAAGGGTTAACTTACTCGTAACATTATAATATAAAACACGATATGTTTTTCAGGCGTGCTCGGTTTCGAAGTGGGTTACTCTGTAACCAACCCCAACGCACTGGTGCTGTGGGAGGCGCAGTTCGGCGACTTCAACAACGTGGCGCAGTGCATCATCGACCAGTTCATCTCCAGCGGGCAGGCCAAGTGGGTGCGCCAGTCCGGCATCGTGCTGCTGCAACCCCATGGCATGGAGGGCATGGTAAATACGACTTAATTAGTTGTACTGTTTTTTTGGAACAAGGCAGGTGAGCAGGCAGGTCACCAGATTGAATCACCTCTACTCATGAACATCTGCAGTGTTATGCGGTATCTCAAGTGAATTGCCTAATAGTTTCTTAAAAAGAGTGGAGCCGTTTATGCAAAAAGTTATTTTTTTTTAACTGAGGTTTTTTTTTTCTGTTTAGGGTCCAGAACACTCTTCGGCCCGCCTCGAGCGATTCCTCCAGATGAGCTCTGACGATCCCGATTACATGCCGCCAGAGAGCAATGACTTTGAGGGTGAGTCTCATTTATTACAATTAACAGACGAGATATTGCTATTAACATTCATGCTTACTACTTGGGTTAAACATACAGGTGATGAGTGATGAACCTTGTTCAAATACATTTCGTTTATGGGGCAGCAAAAAAGGTCATGTGGTGACCTTCCGTAACAATTAGCTCCTTTAGGGGACTGACATGCTTCATAATATATACTACATGCATTCAGTTTATTCAAATCAACACACTTTTATTTTTTGATTGATGGGTCAATAAAATGCTTGATTTGTCTGTCGAACAGTCCGTCAACTGCACGACTGCAACTGGATCGTGGCGAACTGCTCGACGCCGGCGTCTCTGTTCCACATCCTGCGGCGCCAGATCGCGCTGCCGTTCCGCAAGCCGCTGATCATCATGACGCCCAAGTCGCTGCTGCGCCACCCCGAGTGCAAGAGCTCCTTCGACGAGATGAACGAGGGCACCAGCTTCAGGAGGTCAGTCCATAATTATTAATAAGGGGCTATCCATAGCAAAGACCCGAGAGCAGGCATTTTCTATGAAGTTCTCTGTGACGAAATGCAGCAAGCGTACAATTTGCAGCCGCGCCCGAGTCGCTCGGGTAGAGTTGAGCCACATGAGGCACTTTAAGTGTCACACTGGTTCTTTGTTAGATTGTCGCAACACTTCACTTTGTTCATATGTGCTACTTCATACTATTTACCTTATTTATGCGTGACTGAGATGGCAATACGTTATTGAATGAACATGCGTCAAATTTAGGTAAACAAGCACTACCTATTCCGACCATCGTTGAACCAGGGAAAACGTGCGAAATAGATGGAAGAGTGTGAGTAAGACCAACTGCATACCTACAAGTGTTACTTCCCCACAGTTGATTGAGACAAACCTATATTTCTAAAATAAAAGTCCGAGCTTGTACGGTCTAGCAATAATATCTGAGCCGAAAGAAGCACAGCAGCGTTTAAGATATTTTTGTGCACTGTACTATGAATCTGCATCCGTAGTGAATAATTTTAAACCTTGCTGTAATACCTGACCGTTTTTCTTTATTGTTCTCAGAGTGATCCCTGAAGAGGGGCCAGCTTCGAAAGATCCCTCCAACGTTAAGAAGCTTGCCTTCTGCACGGGCCGCGTCTACTATGACATGATCAAGGAGCGTCGTGAAAGGGGACTCGAAAATGAAATCGCTATCGCCAGGTAATATAAATATAGATAACTCATTTTGTGCTTTTCTCACAATCAGATTTAATTGTAGAAATATTTAAGATGTGTTATGTTATGTGCCATAGCGTTTATAACTTTTATTTGAGTAATTCTTTATAAGTCGTTTCACGAGATCTGGGATATGTGTATAAAATAAGTACAGGTTTGAAATCCGTATTACGTACACGCCCTGTAGAATAGAGGCGATATCTACTACAACGGCACAATCATAGGTAATATTAGTTTCGTTCCTGCCGTTTTAATCGCACAACCAGCAGTTAACTCCGCTTAAAGAATTCAAGGCGTTATTTTGAAATATAAAATGTCATTATGTTTTTTTAAACATAAGCTTATTATAAAAAGGAATACTAGCAGTGGATCAGCTAGTTTAATTATCTTTTGAACATTTCTTAGGGTGGAGCAGATCTCTCCGTTCCCGTACGACCTGATCAAGGCGGAGGCGAGCAAGTACTGCAACGCGCAGCTGGTCTGGAGCCAGGAGGAGCACAAGAACATGGGCTCGTGGAGCTACATCGAGCCCCGCTTCCGCACGCTGCTGCAGAACCAGAAGCACATCAGGTAACACCGCGTGCACACCACGACAACGGTACCAGTTTGATAATAATAAGTATAGAAAGACGAGTTGTTCACAACTTGGAATCAAGAGTATAAATCAATAAAAGATCCGGTCGTCTTTTATTTTCTAATTTTGTCAAATTGTTCACTTGTAAAGTTAGGGGCTAGCAGCATCAAATGAAAACAATCAAGACGTAAGGTAGAAAACCTTTCAAACAAAATAAAAATACAATGCAAGTGGTCTGGTTTTTTGATGAATAAGTATGGTTTGCAGCTTGATAAATTTAACTTTTTCGTGTATTTCTCGTTGTTTATCATTTTTTTTTACACTATCATTCACTACCTTTTTGTGCATGTTTCGGCTTAATGGGTTTTCAAAATTTCATTTTGTTATCCGTCATTCAACTTCACCATTAAAGTGTTCCGTCACAATGTAACATTTTGGACTGCTTATGAATCGGCGCGTTTTTTGCGTTTACTAACATTCATGCCATAACCTAATCGGCTGTTGATTGCAGGGCAATGTCCCAAGCCCAGGGGGGTAGCTGGTTTAGTCAACTTTTCGGGCGCGCCGAGCCCGCGCCACAAACTGTCGATTCTGACGGAGAGTCAGTTTCGCGCACCATTAGGTGAGCCATCGACAGACATTCAATACATCCCAATAACCGCTAACATTATGGGGCTTGCTTATTTCATGTTCATGAACCTCTCACTTGCATGCAATATATTTCTAACTTCCTTTGTTTTAGATGCTTTGGATACAGCTACACTTAAAATTACATGTTTGCATGCTCACAGTCAGCCGCTGCTGTTTGATATCGCTGCCTTATTAGTTATTACGTACCTGCAAATGCTTGTAACCCGCCCTGTTCACTCTACTCATCTTTTTTAACTATTTAGAAGCGTGTAATAAATGCTTTATACCAAACTTTAAGTAAAGTTTCGTACATATTTTATTAATAATTTCATAATTAATGAAATACTCACTAGTGATTTTAATAAGTTGTGAAGAAGTTCAGTTATTCAATTTGCAAGCCATACAACGCGAAACACAATTTACGTCGAGTAAGAATTGAAAACTTTCCACGCTTATTTAACCCTGGCCTACGTCGTTTCCAAGTAAGAGCTTTATTATTCCATTATAAAATTATATTTGTTAGAGTTCGTCATACAAAATGTTATCACTATACCTCATTATTTAGGTTCTTAACTAATTGTAAACAGACCAAACCACGTGGCCCTGTTAAACAGCCAATCAAAACTTTTATTCAACTTTGACGTATCAGTGGCTGAAGAACTACATATTATCACGTAGGCTTTTTTTACAATTAGTTAATTGCCTTGACTTATTGAGTAAGAGTATACGATAGGTGAGTCGGGATTAGGGAAACCTTGCTTTGCGGTTGGCAGCACTTACTTGTATAAATTTTTCATGTTTTAAATTTTACAACAATGTAGTACTTAAAAAACAATTCAATGCTATTTTCTATCATTAGACATTATGGTCCCGCGTGGTTGCCGGGTTAGAATAGTGCCACTCCATGTCTTCTGTGCATGTTGTAAGAGGCGACTAAAGGAATAAAGGCTTGTAGTACTGTTAGGCGATGGGCTTGCAACCTGTCACTAATAAATACATACAAAACCTAGTCTAACTTTTGACATCCGTATTATTTTAAATTACAATGTTGTGAGGATATGACCTGCAGGTGTTTTTTAACCATTTCATCTGATATAATATGGTTAACTTTTGTGTCTTGGAGACTTTATGATGCTTTCAAAATCGTCCCCAAAATATATTTCGGACAAGCCTATTGAGCTCAATTTGAAGTATTTCAGCAACTCCTATAGTATAATTTTAAAATGCAATAGGTTGGTATGCAGCCAAAACATGTGAACTAAGTGTCCCCTTCATGTTTACCCGAATGAGCATCCGCAGAATAAATATGATAGATTTTTACTTTCACACAAAAGCGACTTTTTACGTAATGTTTTGGTTTCCCATCAATATCTGGTGCGAGCGGGAGGAGGGAGACTAACCAAAGGTCTCAGCCAGACCCAAGCACAATGGACAATCGTGGCGTCTAACCATCGGTAAAACACGTCGATAGAAACGCTTCTTAATAGTTATAATAGATGTCAAAGTCGGAGTTGTAATGATTAATATGCCATATTCTCAAAATGGCCACCGCCCATCGCCATCCATGCCTTTTTTTTATTAAAAATAAATTAAAGAGAATGCTCAGATGTTTTACTTTGGGAATCATGTGTAATTATGGTTTGCGTAGTATGATAATTTTTTTTGGTTACGTTGTCTAGCTCGCAAACAGTAAAATTTATTTTGCTATTTGTCCACTTTCGTTAACATCACTCAGATGGATTCGGTACATTTTGACTAAACCATATGCCTCAAGTCGAGCCCGCAGGATGAAATGTGTACCTAATAAAAGCACTAATTAAACACATGTACATTTAAATCTAAAAAATACTTTAGGAAAGAAAGACGACTACGTAAAGTTGTATTTATACTTAACGATACAGTCTTTTCACTGGTAAACATCTTAGCTAATTGTGCAAAATGTGCTTACAACATTTTCAATTTTCTTTTAGAGTTGGTGTACATGTAGGTATGTATGTAGACATATGTACACACACATATGGACAGTGTATTTTCGATATTACGGCCGGTTATATCTTATTTATGTTTACAGAATATATAACTAAATCGATTTTCGTGTCCGTCTGTTTATTTCTGACGGAAGGTTTCAAGTATGTTCCGGTTTTGTGTACGGGTGTTACAGAAAACGTAAGCGAAGCGAGAGCGGGCTGCTAGTATGGTTTATTTAGGACGATTTAATGTGTAGTTGAATGTATTAATTGAGTGAGTGGTAGTTGATCGTAACATCGGTTGTTCCAGCTACAACGGCCGGCCGACCGCGGCGTCGCCCGCCACCGGCTCCAAGGCGGCGCACAACAAGGAACTCAAGAGCCTCCTCAACGAGTTCTGCCAAGTTTAAACTGTTCATCTCGCTTCACACTAACCCTCGGTACGACCCGGCGTTTCGCGCGTCGGCCAACCTTACCGAACGCCATACATTCATTTCACGAAATCTGAATTAATTGTCTCTTCTACACACGTAGGCTTTGTACTCGAAACGAAATTTGTCTTCGTGTTTCTTTTTGTCATTTGTTCCATTGTTACTCGTCAGTATTTTGCTGTAATTCTCTTCACGATTAGGTAGGATAGTTAGATAAATTCTAATTTATTTATTTAATGTAGCATAATACGTGACTTGTAGTTTCTACATTATTTATTTTTGTAATTAAAGCAATAAAGTTTAGTATCACGTAGTCTCCACTCGATTAAGCTAAATTCTAAATACATTAATCAATGTAACAATTCAATGTCTACTGTCACTACATTATTTGTTTGTTTGTATATAAATATATTAATAAACAATTTATTTTTCGTATGGTTTTACAAAATCGATTAGTGTTTTTTTTGCTAACGGGTTTTAAGTTAATACGTTCCTTATGCTAGTCCGAAACGTAAATTATTCGTGATCGGTTGTTGTAATATTAGGGAGCACTCGTGTAACGATATTATCTATGAGATATTATAATATATTTGAGACATAGTATTAAATCAGTACAGTAACAGTAGGCGAGCACTAGTTCCGATGGTATTGCACTGTAGGTATTAGTGGATGTAATAGATAAGTAATTCGTCAGCTCCCCGGCCGCGCTGTATAGTCGCTCCGGCTCGTCGTAAGGAGTAACACCAACGCCCTGCTTTGTACAAACCAACGCGTATTGTTAGCGTCCTATCTATAAATTGAGTGTTATATTATTACCTAATATTTGCGTATTATTTAAACTATTACTTAAAAATCGAACCCATGTTTTTTGATGTTGAATATATTTTCACTGGCTGAGGAAATTATTGCTTCTAGCATATTGTATTAGAATATTCCTCTGTCTCGCTTCTCAGTGAAATTTGTAATATTTTATGTAACGGCTTTTAAATAATATTAGCTTTTTAGATGCACCGTTATTGTTTATTTGATAAGTTTGATGTTCACTTTGTATTTGAAATTATGCTCAGGACGGTTGGAGATATGTATGGTAATTTTGTAAATGGCTGGATGCAAGGATTGTGATTGGACACGCCTGAGCCCTTTTTTAGTTGTATTAGTTTGAACAAGTTACTTTACAAATAAATATATATATATATTAAACTACACTAACTTGCTTTCATATTCCTATCCACATGTATTATCCCAGACTCCACGATACTGTGCAAAAACCACTACGCATAACAAAACTAGAGAGCTCTAGTCTCAATGTTGGTTTTCTATTTCATACCAGCACACAAGCCCTTCGAATATCGTGGTGTACAGAAATAACAATGTAAGCCGCGAGGAAATCTTTTAATCAAAGCCTAATAAACTCTTAGAGAACAGACAATATGCGGCTTTTTTTAAATAAAATATTCTGAAATACTAGTTAATGTTAACTGACTGGGGTGTACCAAGTGCTTCTGCAACTCGAGTCAAGAATCTAAATAAATGAAAGTTAATCGTCGAAATCTATTATGTACGCGCATAACTTCCGTCCGAAAGACTGCACCAAATTGGATAATTATTTTTTGGTTGTGTTTGTTAGAAAGATAAAACCGGGAAAGTCGCTATCGTCGGGCAGCTAGTTAATAATAAAATAACGGACTATGCGTCAAAGTGAACCAAAAACCAACGGAGCTGAGAGGAAGGTCAATAATTACGTCTTTGCAGTCGCTCATTCCCAAAATACCATTATTTCAAATCACCAAACTACTCTTTTTACCAGGTTCTCAATAAACCAGATTCGAAATGTTGGGTAAAGGTAATAAATAATACCCTAATTTGTATGATTAAGTTTTGGGATTCCGATATATTGAGAATCAGGTATTTTAAAATACTGGTATGTCGGGAATGATGATCCGACCGCAAGAGAAAGTTATGTTTTTCGCGCACAAGTACGTAAGTATGTAGAATTCCTTGATTACCTACCTCGTAATATCCAAACTACTGGATGGATGCTCATTCACGCATCGTTATAAATAAATATAGGAATATGTGAAGCAAAAATAAATAAATGGCGACCTCAAGTAAAATGTTAATAGCGTGTTTTATATGCTACTCTAACATATTAATTAACAAATTATGCTACTAATCTAGTAATCAATGAATGTAAAATCATCAGTGTTTGGTAAAATAGTCCTCAGGATAACCGTAAATTGAATCACGCACAAAACCCTCTGCGCGGTAGTCTGTTTTTTTTAATAGTTATTCTAACTAATAGCGTGTTCGTCACAAGTATATAAATAACTCCGATATACTCGTAGGTATCTAACACCGAATACCTATTACGGCGCCGCCGATGTGGGGCGCTTCATCTAATGAAGATCGCAATGGATCTCGCCCTTGACGGACAAGCGAGCCCGCACACTTGGAGCACTTTCAAGAATCTTATCTCCCGCTAGTCTCATTTCAGCTCACAAAGCGGCCACGGCGCTCTATTTATAAAACGCTTGGCTAGCGCCGAGCGCGGACCGCACGAAAAGGTGCGAAGATTAAAGATCGTATCAGCCCGGAGTGCGTTTTACACGTCATGCGAGCGACACTTCAAAGGCGCGCACTTGTTTGCTGAATTGCTGTGTATTGTGGACTGCGAACCTTTTTATACGTTTTTTTTCAAGCGATAGAACTTTGATAGACCAAGCAGAAAGCCTTGAGTCACGCAATGATGAAGTTGAACATAGGTCTTTCTATGGATGTAAAAAATAAGGTAAAAGTAAAACGATTGGGGAAAAGCGACGTACTGAATTTTTAATGCGCATTTTTTTAGTAAATACCTGTTTCACTTAATTATACTGGTACTATACGCAACATAAGTAAGTACACAACTAAAGTTTCTGGTTGCTCATCAAGCAGACCAGGAGATTTAGTGCATAGACTTACTTAGCAGGTTGGTCGAATCAGGCAATGAACCTTGCGACACGGACCACTAATTAGAAGGCCCATTCACGTTGCGAGTGTTGCGACCGAAATTCGTACGATGGTCTGTGCGACAAGGGTTCCCTCTATTTGGCATAACATTTATTGCCTGAAACTGTTTTTCCATAACAGTATAACAGACTTGGGATAATCGCTTTTCGACAAATGGTAATGTGGCACATACCTTATTTGGCATAATTTGTAACATCCCTGATCTCAATTTTCTGATCTGTAGTTATTGAGAAATAAAATATAAAACAAGGATTCAAATGACCCGCGCCAAACTGGTCGGACATACGTAATATCCGGTTTAAGAACCGATTACCGTCTGACTAGGTATAGCCCAGCACTAGGTTTAGACCTGTCATTGAACGACGATTTTCCATCACTAGGCTTGACGTCAGTTGTATCATGTGGCGCTTAAGCTCTTTCGACAAAAGCAGAGCTTTAAACTTTATTTTAAATATGAAAACATTACTACTTTAAAAAAAAGTATTATCTAATTTTCAATGTAGATTATATTTTAGGCTTTAAAAACAAATGTGAAAAAACGTTGTAGTTGTCAATGCGGTATATTATACCGAACTAACTACACATAAACTAACTTGACATACTTACAAACTTAACTGCTACCAGAAAAATCGGTTAGCGATAGTTTTTGGCAAAACAATTTTATTTATGCGTAGATATGATTCGGAGCATGAAAAATATGACCAAATAATATTTGGAATAACTTAGGTAATTTTGTGTAATCAAACTGTAGGAATTTAGATTCTGCGATAACAGTTTATGCGCAAAGCAAAGCCCAATATGGCTATAGATTATGCCACAAATAATTATTACTTACTACAAAATTATGCCAAAACAGGGTGAACCTTGCGACAATCGTGTAACGTGAATGGCGCCTTTCAAAATGTACCTACCTAGGTAGAGGAGGCCGGGGCATGTTCTTACACTTTCAAACTTTTGTCTGTAGCTTGAAAAGTATATATATAAGAGTTTTGTTTTCATATATTGTTATAATATTAAATAAAAAACAACGTAATATCAACATTATTCCAAAAATAAAGGTTTTCTATAATAAAGTCCTTTGTTAATACTTACCCCGGTCATGGGGCTAGAATTAACAACGTTGGGTATGTGATACCAGGCGGGGTAAAAATTAACGTAGCTTTAATATCATTTAAAATAACACGTGAATTTGTAGGGCAGGTACAGGTAATTACATTCAGTATAAAATCAATCGGATACTCTTTAATGAAAAGAATCGTTAGGTTTTTAAAAAAAATATGTTTATTCACAAATTAGTACCTACAATTAAACATTCCACTGTCGCATCGTTAAACCAAAATATGGTTTGACGCGATGCAATTCCGCCACAAATCACTTATCATCTTACTTAATCCTATTACAATTAATGTGTTAACATTGCACGGAGAGCGGCGGCGGGCCGGGCGCGCGCAGCGAAACCGGTTCTCACCCACCAGGTACAAGATGCTTCGCAATATTGCAATTTAAATTAATGTATCCAAACCAATATTTTTATCCAGAATCGCGTAACTGATGAAAAAATTCTGACTTCAGTACCTTATCAAGGTTATTAGTCTTAGTTATCTTATTTTTTTAATTTTTTGAGAGCTTTTTTATCAAATCAGGTATTATGTACTCAGACGTGCGCCACCCATAATAATTCCTGAACTCTGGTTTCCTTAGTACCGTAATTACCTGTCTAGTAATTTTATCATTCATCCAATACAAAAATTTTCTTCAATATGGTCATAATTGATGAGTTAAGTAGGTAATCAAAAAAATCCAATCGTAAAAAAGTTAATTTACCCGTTGGCTCGGAGAACAACTTTGGTACCTATTTGAAGTTCTGCTGACCACGAATTTGTCACGTGTTAGGCATCATAATCCATGGTAGGATTAAAAAATATAATTTAGGTTTCGGTATTTTGGCCGCTATAGACCTGTACTTTTTTTCTAAGAGCAGTAATCTATCGCAGTACATACCGCTGTCTGTACCGACCGACCACTGTTACGTACCGACGTAAGGTAAGAAAGCGCGAGTCGGACTCGAGCAACGAGGGTTTCATAGTTTTTAATGACGAGCTTGGGTTTGAACCACTAAAATACTACAATATTCCAAATTTCAACCAAATTCCAGCCGTATCAGAGGAAAAGTGTCTAGATAAATTGACGAACAGACAAACAGACAACCAGACAACGAAGTCATCTCCGGCACTTTGCTCACGATTCGGTCATACTTCGTCACATGATCGTCCCGGGAGGCGTTCAGGTCGATCCAGACAAGACTGAAGCCATAGAAAATAAAAAAAAAACTTAAATTGGCTCAGTTTTTGAATATTTGGTACGGAATCCTAAAAAGGAGTTTAATAAATAGATAGTGTGTGATAATTTCATTCTGCATTCACTTTATTTAGTTAAAACGTTTCATTAAGTGCAATGGATAGGGATTAAGAATAGTGAGAATACGGTATTAAAACACGTTAAAAGGTTCTCTTGTCTTTAGTTTGCTTACTTATTTACGAAGCGATAAAAAAGAGAGACTAGACAGGCGCGGGAACCGTCTATGCTAGCTAAAGGTTGTATCACACTGGCGACGGCGGCGTTTTGTGAAGCGATCGATGAACGTTCACGCCGCGGGTCAGTTGCGCTGGCTACAGCTACGAACTGGCCTTACTTTGGTCTCCTGTGTGGGGAGTTTGGACAAACGTAGGTAAAGTATCAATACAGGGATAAAATATCGATATAAACAGGGATTCATTTTCGTAGTTGAACTAATATTACGCATGACTTAACTGAAGCGCCACGATCTCGCCTTACAACCTACATGGAAAAGCACTTATTATGGACAAGGCTCCAGTGATGAACATAATATTTTTTTTAAATGAAAACATCAATACTAAACATTTTATTCTAATAGTAGTAATCCCGAATATTTTAATATAATCTAATTGTAGCACTAAAAACATTATCAATCTCAGAGACTTATATTTATGGAATTGTTCATAACTGGAGCACTGTCCATAATAGGAGCTTTTACCTTAGTTTAGTGGCGGTAGGACCCGTAGGACCTTGTGCAAGGGCTGTCCGGATCGCTGCCGCCATCTTATCCTTGAACCTACCATCAAGCAGCAGTGTTCACGTTGTTCCGGTGATAAGACAACTGGTATAAATGCTAGAGGGTTTCCATCTTAGCCCTCAGGGCAATGCATTTAGTCTTTAGATTGCAAATTTCTATGAGTCTCAAATTCCACTTACTATCACGTGGCCTGCGTGCTCGCATTACTTTATAATAATATTCGATTACGTTACAGCTGTCAATCAGTAAATTAATATTTTTAGTCTATGGCATCCGTCGAGGAGACAATTTTGCTATTCATTGCTGTCACAACAGGTTTTGAACGCATAATAGAGGACTTATGATATGACATATTGTGTGTAGATAAACAAAAGTTACTGTTTGCCAACACTTTGTTAGAAATCTGCAAACATAACAAGCTAGTGTGATATGGCCCTAAGATGTACTCGTATAAGTAGGTATAACACGCGAACGCGTTATCCGCAAAGAGATTTTACTCCCAACTAAAATGTCATCCAAGAAGACTACAATCCACAGAAGTATCAGACCACTTTGTTGTTCCTCCCGAGGCTTAGTCCTTTGTTTTGAGCTCCTTTAATACTTTGTAGTGGCGGGACAATCTGTCTGTGCGTAACTGCTGGGCGATGAATGAGCCGAGATGAGTTCTTTTCCCTTGTGAATGTAGCTGGGGAACGAAATGAAATAAACGGTTGTTTTGTTTCTGTTAATGCAGAGTTTTGTTAGTGCTATAAGGTTGGAATGAAGGCAATGTCTTTATAATGGAATAACACTGCTCCTCCTAACCGCTTTAATTTACTTTTAAATTCAAAGGAATTATTTTTTATATAATAGTCAAAATAATAATTAATAAGATACACAAAGGCTTTGGTTGCTGATGCGGTTCTAGCATAGATCGGCCTAAGGTGCACTTTTCAATCCATGACATTTCACTACTTAATTTTTCATCGATTTGAGATTTATTTTCCCACAATGTCAGTGAAAAGTAATTGTTTATCTCTGTCGAAACATAATGTCACTCGGACTATAGTCGCTTTTGCTTTGCTCGGATGCAAGCGTCTCACCAAGTCTTCTTTGTAGTTTTAATCTTGGTTTTTGTATCGTTTTTGGTATTGAGTGTGCGTCAATTGCCTTTCTGATCTTCTGGTCCTCAAGTTCACTAGTTTTCTAAGACCCAACCCTTTGAAAAAAAAATTGTCATTACGACTGAACTTCGTTTCAAAAGAACAAAATGGTTATCATCGGCGGTTCTCAAAAAAGTGTTCGGGGTAATTCCACGATAATGTAACGAGTTTCAATGAGTGTTTTTTGGAACTTTGAATGCTCATATTTTTGTAGATATAAATTTTATCACGTATATAGAGATAAATGAATCGTTCTATTTTGAAATGTAACTAAAAAAACAAGCAGAATGCTAGAAATTGGTAACTTGCGTTACTCTCTGCCATGGAATTGCCCTTCATAGTTGAAGACTAAAATTTAAAAAACTATATTTTTTCCATTACATCGTCGTTTAACTATACCTACTGCTATTAGACAAATTGTGGTATCTCAGACAAAACTCCCGTACCAAGTGCGGTTGCACATGGGTGAGGATTGAATCTACTTCAGTTACCTATTGATTTTGAGTAGCTCTTTAAAATTATGGAAAAGTTTTAGTCCTTAACAATGTGCACCTTTTTTGAATACCGCCCACCAACTAAATTTAGTTATACGTTTATGAGATAGGTAAATGATTTTGTCACAGGCTAACGCTACGCGAGCAGATGGACTTATTAACGTGGCCAAGTTACCAGCGTCCTATTGCAGTAACACCCGTAAAACAAACTAAATAGTTATATAAAATAGGCATGTTTAAAACTTCTAAATAAAAGCGTCCTCGTTCTTTATTAATATCAGGGCCGCTGGATTTTTATTATTAGTGTACGTGTGGTTGAATCCGAGTACAATGGCCGGTGGCGGCAGTGCTTTATAAAAAGACCAGGCCTTTGTACGCGCATTCAAGCGTAATGTGCCCTCGTAATACGGAAAAAATGTAAAGTGAACGAACTGCACGCATTAGGTGCACTAGGAACAGGGACTCGTCCGCTAGCAAAATAGAAAAATAGTAACTTTATTGCTGCTTAAAAAGTGTCACCTCATTTAAAATCCATGCTTTTTTCACCCAATTATTAATGTATAGAAATAGAATTCCTGTCACGTATAAAATAACAGATTAATCTAGTTCTAACCTGCAACAGTTTAACTGAACAGAACTTCTTAAATAAATCAAAGAACATGGTATTTACAGAGGGTGGTAGTAGGTTTTTGAGTAATAAAGATTTGTGGTTTTACTTCGTTTTCCCACTGGTTCTATGGGCGAGATAATAAATCAATTGGAACTAATTAATTGAGTCCATTTTCTTTCGTTAGAATCTGTTAGCTTTAATTAGAGGTACCGGCGGAAGAAGATGGGAGACTTATTAAGTTACGGCCTTCGGATTTTTCCTTTAAAATCGGTAATTAAAGGATTGAGTTCTCAGTGTGCGGAGCTCTGATTTTTAAAACAGTGATTTACTTTAGTACACAGACGTAAATATTCCTTAAAGGGTTTTTTATGAAGGTTGTTGCGATGGTTGTATTTTGTTGTTTCTTTATTTGCCGATTTGGCGGGACAAAGGACCCTTTCAGTTAGTCGTCATCACACGTCCACTAGCAGCTGTGGCGGCCGCGTAAAAGAAGCAAATTGTCCTCTTTGCGCTCTGAATGAGGCAAAGGACCGAATGCCAAACAGCCAATCCTGCGGCCCTTATGAGCTCAAACACTCGTAGCGCGAAAATTTCGTGTAAACAAGATACGCGAGCACGTTAGGCTTTCGAAACATTTTTTTTGCCAATGGTAGGATTTGAAAGATGGGTATTACGATGATTTATTTACCTTTGTTGGGAACGGGAAGGTAATCGGATTAATCGGTATTATTGCAGTGACGAGTGATGTTGTGTATAAAAAAATAATATATGGGTAAGTAATAGGTACCTACTGGCGGCAGTATAAGCACTCACGTTGTCACTTAATGTCATTTTTGCACTGCAGCAATAATCCGTCAAAGGCGTTAAAACAACAAGGTACTGAAGTGTGCAGATACTTATAAGCCGCCTGTACCTACACCTACATACTTAGTTGCAAATTTTATTCTTGGCAAGAGATATTATTTGTGAAAAATTCTATGATAAACAGATAATACGTTGCCGATTAAGGTATATCCACAAATGTGCAGCGTGTAAATTCAGGGAAGGTACGGTTGGTTTTATAAGTAGATGCACACTTTAGTACCTTGTCACTTTAACACCTTTGACAGATTAGTGCAGCAGTTCAAACATGACGGTGAAGTTTCACTGGGTGGTTCCAACGGAATATCAGTGTTGGGTTAAAGCCGGCGTAACGCTGAGTTGGAGCCGTTTCGTGACAAGAAGCCTTTTGTATAATTATGTTCGGCTTTTGTTCCATTTTGTTTGTCACGAAGAAATGGTTTTTCTTTTCTTTTTTTTCATAGTTATAAAGCACTTAAGTGTACATACCTACTTATAAAGCCGATCGTATACAAATATTGTCTCAAGAAACATTTTCCTTGCTTGCATTTTTCTTGTAATAATTATTTACAAATTGCCGAAATATTGTTTTGTTTCAAGTGAAGGGTACACACCCTTTCTGACACTCCTGACATGACATGGATACGGAGCGGACCCCGCGGTGGATTGTGCTGGTGACATTTATCCCTATAGTTTAATAACAAAGGAGTCAGATTTGCAGCGCCATAATGTCCCTGTGATGGTACAAAGGGCCACCTTTTCTGGGTGCTTGTTACGACGTGACACGTGTGGAGGGTGAAACGCTTTGAGAGTAAACGGTTTATGTGAGCAATAAAGTACACGAACAAGACCTAAGTAGTTTATGCGTCAACAAAAAGCCTGAAGGTTTTTTATTACTACAATTGAACATTTTTATGTCGGTCTTAAAGTAACTATATTGTTGTTCGTGTAGTATGTCTAATAAACCGAACTACTTGATGAATGGTGGGCCTTACATATGGTTGGTTGAAAAGTCATTTGTTTCTCTCTATCCATCTAGAAGCTCAACAAATATATAAAGACTAGCTGTTCCCGTGTCCACTTCGTTGGGCAAAACATTTTTTTTGAGTTAATAATTTTCCCGCTAATTCCCGTTCCCATGGGAATTTCGGGAATTCCTTTCTTAGTGCACCTCTACGGTACCTAAACTACGTCCCTTCCAAATTTCAAGTGCCTACGTTTAGCCGTTTAGGCTGTGCGTTGATATGTCAGTCAGTCAGTCAGTTTCTCCTTTTATATATTTAAAAGATGTTTAAGTCAAATACGTAAATTCTTTATTGCACAAAGAGAAATCGTTGAAAATAAATTTTGTACGAAGACCAACTTATTTCTTTAAGTGATCTCCCAGCTAACCATGGAATGACAGGGTGCGTGGACACAAGTTAATTTCAAAAAAATACTTCCATTATACAGAATGTAATTACATAATATTAATAATAATAATAGGCAGAACTCCTCGACACGGCACGCATTGTGAGGAGGTTCCTCTCCGCAGCCCTAACCAACGGTAGATTGAGCCCTGTCCCGGTGCCGGCGGCACTCGTAGTTTAGGTTTAGTTATTGTAATGTTTATTTTTTCTATTAGTATTGTTATTTTACTTTAACATTTGAATAGTTGTTATAAAAAAAACTAAAAAAATGTAATTAATATGAGCAAATACTATAACTTAGGTAAGTTAAGTTTGTTTTAGGTAAAACAAATTGTGTTTTAAAATTTATAGACAGCATAAAATTTATTCATTTAGCCATAATTTTTCTAATGTCTTAATTTTAGAAACTTGATGAGAACTTAAAACTGTATATTACGATAGTGGTTAAAATAATGTAACATAACCCGTGTGTTTGGTTGCCGGGTCTTTGGACGATGGCGTGAGTATGTATGTACTGCTTTGCCACACAAGTTATTTTAACGCGATATGCAATTCAATTCAATTCAATCATTTATTGCATATCACATTACAATTCAAGGTAGAACAAACAGGAATAGATACATGTGACACCCTGCAAGGGCGCAGTATATGCAGTTCTCGGATTTCAGAGATAGGAAGTATGAAATGATAGTCGTGTCGATTTTCAGTTATTTAACGGGTACTACTGAGGCCCTACTCTACTGGATATATGGACATGTTATCAAATTGTTTTTAACTCGGCCGCCATTACCGTTAAGTAAATAAGGGCTATCGTAACGTTGACAATACCATAACATGCCAAAAGCAATATGGTTGAATGGAGCTCCTAACCATTCCAAGTACTTGCCAATGCAGCGACACGGATCATACGAGTGTAGGTAGGCTCTAGAGCCGCTCGGAGCACATTCCAGGAATCTCTCATATTCCAGGTAAGTGATAAGCTGATAAGAGTTTGTAGATGATAGGATAAAGCGATTGGTCAGATTTACGTGAATTCCGTTAAAGAAGATACTAAAGGTAATAATAAATTTCAAGTCGATTCCAAGAAAATTGTGTACTAAGTATTTATATATGCATGCCATAGAGAGGTATTTTAAAATTGAAACAAGCTAATTCGGAATATTCCCGCGAATTTAGCATAAGATTATGCACGTAGGTACCTGTAGAAACCGTAAAGTTTAAATAATGGTTAATCTTGATGTTTGTGCGATTTTTTAAAGATAATCCGAAATGGCCATCATGAAAATACACAATTCTCTTAATTAAGGAACTATCAATAACTAATTTTCTTTTTTTTTTATAATGATCCATCTTGCAATGGCTTTTCTCAAAAAAAGACGTCACAGCTATTTTTTAAGGGTCATGTTGACATTAAAATGGATGCTAAAAAGCCTAGTTATCTCTCAAACTATAGTTATCTTTGCTTCGCGCGGGTGGCTAGATACCGCGTGTCATCATCGTTGATAAACAATCTACTATGGAGTATGTTACAGCTGAGGATAGAATAAAGCAACCGAGGCTGGGTTAGAGTTCATATGTCTTCCCGATTGTCACCACCAAGGGACCGCGTCTTATCGAATGAAGGAAACATTGTATTCCTGATAAACTATGCTCGGTCCGTAACTAATGCGTAGTTTTGTTTTAAAAACACGTACTTACTTGATAAAACGTCGTTCAAGGTTATATCTTAATTTTAGAGAATATTGCCACTGTCGTTAAAATAAATGATAAATATTTGAAAGGGGTAGGGTCGGGTTGCATATTTATATATTTTTGATAGGCATACGTGGATTCGTCATACTCATCATTACTTATAACTGTAAAAAGTCATGCATATCGCGATTTTTAACCATAATGTTTAAGAACATATTGTGTAACGCGCATAAATTTGATGCGCATACAATTATTTAACTATACTTTATAAGTAATGGCGTAATATTCATTTAATAACCAGCTTTTCCACTCTTTTATATATAAAAAAACCCTAACCTATCTGCGATCTGAGTTGGTTTTATCATATTATGACTAAATACATGTATGACATTACACATTATGGTTAAACCAATGATGACTCCGTATAATTTGGATTTACCGTTTTTATCCAGCAAAAAATCTTTAATAACGTAGCGTAATCTTATCATAGTAAAACATTAAAAAACCTTAAATTATTATTAAAACCAAGTACCTAGACAACCAAAAAACCGAAGCCTTTCATATCACTAATGTTAAAGTAAAACCTAAACAATGATAAATGATAATAGGTAGAAATAATGTATATCATCAACTTATAACGTTCTTGTATCGGAGCACGATGTCCAATCACAAAAAGGGTCTTTGACGTTTTACATGACCCGCAATCTACAGATTATTTTCGTTTTTGTTTTTTTTTCTATGTTATTTAATGGTAACGTAATTGTTTAAAAAATCTATATTAATAATTAAAAATGTAATATTTCACGCCAATTGTTAACGCAAACTTAAAAAAAAAAACACCTTACGTCTATCGATCGCGTCAACTTCCACAAGTTTGTATAAAAGAACGTCGCGCTAAATGTTCCAGGCACCAAGTTACAGTGTTTAGGTTTAACAGAACATATACTAGGAATAAGTGTACAAGTATGCTTTAAAATTCTGAATGAACTCACTGAACTTGTTGATCGAGAACACAAAAATCCCAACACTTAATTTAACGAAGTCGAGCCTGTGCCTATTTGTTCATAAAAGGTTCAGCGGGATTCCTTTTGGAGAAAAGGCCTTAAATTATGGAAGATAAAGTTAACACGGAGCGGACGCTGGGACTAAATATTGCCGCGGCCGCAATGTGTCCGAAATAAACGAAAATTCGTTTTACAATTCAGCACCATGCCGAGTCGTGTATTTTCTTAGAGAAGAGACAATTTAAATTAAGGATTGTTTAAGAAAGTACACGACCACAAGCCTTTATCCTTGTCGTAAAAGCAATAAGTAAGTCAATAGGTATTTAATATATACATACCCCCGATACAATGGGGACCCCTGCTTTCAGCGCTGATATCTCTTAAACGGCTCGGATTCGGATTTCATGAAACCTAGAAGTGTGTGCCTGTGCGTATACACCGAGTGTACAGTGTATAGGGTCGTAGTCTAAACTTACCATAAGAACCATGCCGATTAAACTAGCTTTCTTTTAATCGGTTCACCCGTGAGGGAGCTACGATGCCACACACATCCAGATACACGTTAAACTTATGAATAATCGAAAACCGAAGTCCTTAAAAATAAAAATAAACTGTAATCGTACTGAAACTAATTATCGAGATGACAAAGTTAATCAAGGTAAGGCAAACGCAATACGAAACATTTTAACTTGATTACGGAGTGAAGATGCATTAGCGAAATGCTCTTTCTCGCTCTTCTATACGGCTTAACAAGATGGTAAGGGAACGAGATAAAAACTGTATGTATCAATACTTTATCAAGACGTGCCCTTTGGGAGACACTCTTAGCGAATGCCTTGGTATTTACTGAATTCCTTCCGTAAAATATTGGGATTTAGATACTCGGGTTTAATTTAGAACGCCGCTTGGCACTAGAGGCTTGCATTCATGGAAACCGTTTGCATCCTTCCTACTAACGAAATTAAATTAGAATACTAAATCACATTCTAAGTTAGCTGCTGAATACTTTAAAATGCTTCTGTGTGTGGGTGTTTCACTTGTTTTAAAACCGAACATACGTATATCTGCTTTAAATTAAGTATTTATGTCGGAGTTTTGTTAAAATGAAGGTAGGTTTATACGAAAATTCATTCAAATGTCAATGTACCATGCACCTACCTCCGAATAACTGCTACAGAGCTTTAAAGGGCAATTTAAAAAGTAATTTTGTAAACTAGTAGGGTTAGAAATCCATTTGAAACTTTGTGATTTTATGAGTAGATAAATAGTTTTGACGGGATTTAGTTCCCAAGGATTGTTTGTGTTGTAGGTTAATAGTGTTTTGTACTCGCATGAAATACTCGTAGTAATTACCAATTAACGAATGGAATAGAATGGTTTTTCGTCGTCACATTTTTGCCGCTTGTCAGCTCAGCTAAAATAAGTAACTTTTATCAAAGGTTTTTTTCTCTGGCTTGGGACGAGCACAAAAAAATGAAAAATACTTAAAATGCTCGATGCCCGTAGAGCCAAAGAAGCCTAGCATTTTTGATATTGCTTCAAAGTCTCATTATTACTATATTGATTTATTTGGGATTAATTAACTTTTCAGCGCTGGCAAATTATGTACAAGAAACCGCCAGTAAGTTTTATAATAACTTATATCTTGCGGTATGCTAACAAAGAGTAATAAGTAAGGTAAGGTAAGTAATTATGAAATTCATTTAATTATTCAAATGTTCGCAACTGTTCTAATAATGAAGAATCGCGGTTCAGAACAACATCGCAGTGCTCAGGCGTTATTAAATTAAAGCAGGAAGTAATACGCGTCGTGAAGATTAAAATGAACGAGGACATTCGAGTGATTGTTCAATAGCAATTTTAATTTCCCCGCGACCTTGTTAATGTAATCAATTTTCTTTGCTGTTGCGATGGGTTTCAGAGGGTACAGTTAACGAGATGTTAAAACGACTTGAAAAAGAGATAAAAGTTAGAACTGGCGAGTGGAATATTTCCGTCGGCCGCACCTGGCAGCCGCGGGCGCGGCAAAGATTAAAGAATAACAGTTCCGCGGAGCAGCCGCTGCGTGGGCGCTGCCACCCGTTCCACTACTAATGACATTTTTTACAAATAACGTGAGCATTGTGCCGCTTTCGACTGTTTCTCTATAAAAATGGTTTCATGAAGCACTCCGGCGGATGTGTCCGGATTAACATTATCTAATATAAGCTGTTGCCCGCGAATCCGTACGTGCAGAAAAATAAAACATAGCCTATGTTCATCAGGGATAATGTAGGATTCTAATGGTGAAAGAAGTTTTCAAATCGATCCAGGGTAGTGATTCTCTGAACAACGACGGTCGGACGGACGCACGACGAGTGAATCTCCAAGCGCCGAGTTTAAGTAGTCCCGTCAGTGCGAACAAAACATATTTTAGCACCTGAATTTTCAATTTAGCAGCATGGTTTCTGCCGATGGATTGAACGTATAAGGCTGCTTATTTGAAAACGCACGCGCTAAAATGTGTTTTGTTCGCTCTGACGGGACTACCTAAACTCGCCGCTGCGATTTCGCTCGTTCGTCCGCCCGTCCGTTGTTTTTGAGAGAATAATACCCCTGTAGTTTCGGAGCCTTTTCAATTGAAGCAAACAAAGTATCAAATCTTTCCTCTTTATAATATTAGTGTAGATAACACAAATTATTTGTATTGTCAAGAATGAATAGAATGCAATGATTGGATAGAAGACGTAACTTTTCAAAGGTTTTCGGAATTTTTCCTTTGTATGTGCTATAAAACATTGCTTCATGCCAAATTTCAAGATTCTAGATCGACTGGACTTTAGGTTTTGATTCCCTTGCGAGTAGTTGCGAGTTTTTTTAAGAAGAAAAAAAAAAAGCAAAAATGAAATGTTTGAGTTGGAAAATATGTTTCTTTTGATTGCGTTGACATAGAAGTTTGGTTTTGTTACAGATTAAAGGTATTTATAGACCTGAGTATTTGATATGAATTTCAATGAATACCTCTATGCGTTCATGAGGAAAGGGGTAGTAACTTTAAAATTCCATATAATGATGTGACTAAAATTTTACGGTCTTCCAAATTTTTCCTTTATATGTGCTATGAGACGTTGCTTCGTACCAAATTTCAATATTCTGAGTTCACGGGAAGTACCCTGTAGATTATGATTCCCTTGCAAGTTTCGAAAATTTGCGGCATAAACGGCCGTACGAGGGGTGGTTGAAAAGTTATCTACCTAGCCTATGTGTAGTTAAAAAAAAATACTGGCCACTATAAATTCATTTTTATAGGCTGTTCTTTTTTCAAAATTTTGCACACTCATTTGTTCGTTGAGTTTCCTTTGTTTTTTGCACGACATTGCTTGCATCATGTCGCTTGAAAAAACTAATTTGATTAAAATTGAGCAGCGTGCAGTAATAAAATTGCTTTCTAAGGAAGGTAATACGCCATCCCAGATCAAACAGCGTATGTTACATGTATTTGGTGATTTGTTCCCTTCCGATTTTACCATAAAGTTCTGGTGTAAACAGTTTAAATCAGGTCGTGAGAGCCTAGAAGGTGATCCTCGTAGCGGACGACCAATTTCTGCTGTCACTGAAGAAAACGTGGCCAAAGTGAAAAAACTTATTCTAGAAGACCGACGAGTGAAACAGTGGGAGATAGCTAGAGATGTGGGCATAAGTAAGGAACGGGTAAATGAAATAATTCATGGTCATTTAAATATGTCTAAGGTAAGTGCACGCTGGGTCCCCAAAATGCTGACTCCGTTTGACAAAGACAAACGTGTCAGATGTTGTGAGGAGTTTTTAGACATGAATCGCGGGAAAGAGGATGAAATTGTTTCCAGGATTGTGACGTGTGATGAGACTTGAATTAGACAATGGGACCCAGAAAGTATACAAGAGTCCCTGCAATGGAAATTCAAAGACGAAAAGCCTCGGTAGTTTAAGGTTCGTCCTTCGGCTAGTAAACTCATGGCGACAATTTTTTGGGATTCAAATGGAATTTAGCTCATTGATTATTTGCCAAACAAAAACGACAATGAATGCCACTTATTACGCAAATTTACGTTGCCAGCTGAAGCACGCTATAAAAGAAAAAATGAGAGACAAACTCGGAAAACGGATTTTGATTTTGCACGGTAATGCACCTGTGCATACGGCTCGCACAACACAGCTCGCCATGACCAGAAATGGCTTCGATGTCATTAACAATCCCCCTTACAGCCAAGATTTACCCCCCTGTGACTATTTCCTATTCAGACTTCTGAAGAAAAATCTCAGGGGGCGTAGATTTTCTACCGATGATGAGATGATAGCCGCGTTGAACGGCTATTTTAACGAGAAACCGAAAGATATTTTTTTTAAGGGTTTAATTTCATTATTTGACTAATGTAACAAGTGCATTTCGGTTGAAGAGGATTACATAGACAAATAAAAAAAAAACAGCCAGTTACGTCTTTTCTTTCATAGTCAGGTAGATAACTTTTCAGCCACCCCTCGTATCTTTTGATTGCGTTGGCTTAGAAGTTTGATTTTTTCATAGGTCTAAGGAACAGTAAAATTGAGTATTTGATATGAGAAAAAGGGTCTTGACAGACGGACGAACGGACGGACGGACAGCAAAGTGATCCTATAAGGGTTCCGCTTTTTCCTTTCGAGGCGCGGAACCCTAAAAAACGCTATCAATATATTTCCTGGAAATATATAGGTTCTACCAATTCTTTACATGTATACACATGTTTACATGTATGTGTAAAGCTATCGATTTAATTATTTTGCCTTGAATGATGTTCACAAAAACGCGTTTTTTTTTTACCTTGTTCCGGTCATGGAAAGTGTTTAATTTTTCGTGATTATTTGGGGAACTAAGTTTAAATGCGGGTGGTAGGACCTTGTGCAGGGTCCGTCCGGATCGCTACCACCATCTTATCCATTAACCTACCGCCAAACAGCAGTGTTCGCATTGTTGTGTTCCGGTTTGGGGATAAGGCAGCCGGTGAAATGACTAGCATAGAGGCATTCCATCTTAGTCCTCAGGGTTGGCAACGCATTTGCAGTCTTAGGATTGCATTGCAGTCTTGTGAATGCGAATGTCTATGGGTCACACTTTCCACTTACCATCAGGTGGCCTGTGTGCTCGTTTGTCTTCTCTATGCCATAAAAAAAAACATGATTCAAGAAAAGAACCGCAGTTTAGATTTTTGCAAGGTTCAAATCTTAGAGCCCCGCGGTATTAGAGCGGTTATCGATCGTAGCTATAATGTTAGATTATATTGAAATTACGTCATACTAGATCTAATCATTAAGTGCGTCTCTTATGCTCCCATATCGTATCGATAATACACCTCTCACAGTACTCGGAGAGCCGTAGCCGTTAAAAATTTACCTATAAAAATACTGTTGAATAAAATTATATGAATCGTTCATTCAGCCGTATTTTCATGAATTCTCTTTGCAGATATTGTGCTTCGAGATCTTCGTCGATAATTTAAGGTTTGAATAATTCAGCAGTCGTTTTGGGATAATTCCCAAATTGAAGGTTTCTCGGTTTCGCGCGGGCCGCGTAATGAAGTAAAGTTTTGCGTCTGTGACCTTTACTAGCGAGTATGAGCATTCACGTCAGCCATTATTCTTAGAACACAATAACATATTTTATGAGGTTTTATTTAGAGATACTTTTTTTCTACGATGTATGGTCATTCAGAAAACAGGTTTACTGAAAGATATTCAATTTTGAAGTTAAAAAACTTGTTTTTTATACAGGAGACATCGTCGCTTCCGAACATTTACTAGTATTGAACAAGTCACTGAAATGCAAAAGGAATGAAAAATAAAACTCCAAATTGTTTATTTTTATATTTTTTCAATAAAAGCTAGTGTAAATAATTTCAGGTGTATCCCAATTATCGTAAGGACAATAACTAAAACTATCACGGAGAACAAAAAAAACGCGAATCTCTCTTCTATTATTGAGGTTGTCTGGATGAGATCGCTATGTAGTTATTAGACCGCCATTTTGTCTTTTCTTCTGGCTAACTTTATAATTCGCAGCGTTGGATCGCAAGTATATATTTAGCCTAGCCATTATGCAAACGCTGCTACCGTTTCTGTTATCTATTGACTCGAAATGTATGGAGTTGACAAAAGAGGTCGTCCCCGCAATCTGTCATCGCATGCGTCAATCCTATTTTGTTCATATTTGAAAAACGCTAACTTAATAATAATATGCATTTTGAGTCTTGACTAGGCGTCCAGTTGTAGCAAAGTATAGTTTATAGGCACCTAAAGCTGTGTTATCCTTACGGGCAGATTGATTTACTTTTTATGATTACTGTCAAGAAAAATATGTGATAAGTTTCTATTAATCGAAGCATAAGAGGGTGTTAAATATTTTAAGGTACTAATAGTAGTAACTGGGAATAGCCCAGTTAATTATTAACGCGTTTTAAATTGTTCAGTTCGTTCATTGAATACAAAAAGGACACAATCCAAAATGAGTCAGTGTTGCATTTTAAAATTAGAAGCTGTTGGATTACGATTTTTAAGGTAACAGCAAATTATTTTGGAATGTGTCCGTTTTGTATTCAATGAGCGAGTTATTCTGTGATTACAACATCGTCGAATAGAAGCCCTGATGGGAAGTCTGAGACCCATCGACATCACAAGACTAATCTTAAGAGTACTGTTCAAAGACAATAAATGCGTCTTATTCCCACACTTGAACGCAACATTGCGAACACTACTGCTTGGCGGTAGGTTAGAGGATAATATGGTGGTATTGATCCGGACGCACGCCTAACGCACATACTCAATGCAGATAAAAACTTATAAGTCGTTAAGTTAAGTTAGCTCGTAGTAGGTACAAAATACAGGTGTTTAATAACGAAATAAAAAACCGCCATATATGTTTTCACATATTGCCTTAATGCCTATTTATAAACGGACTGTAATATTAATGAAATATCAAAACTTCAGTTAAAGTTAGCTACGGCAATATCGCAATCTATCGCGGGCGAGTTGGGTTGGTTTATTCTCATCAAATGTCGCATCATTGTCACTTAGTCGCTCTGAAACGATGAGCTAACGAAGGGTTGAATAAATACACCCATAAGTAAGTATTTATCCAGAATTAGGAACTATATTTTGATACGTATTTTGTTCCCGAGCCATACTTATTAGTATAAAATATATGTATATGATTCGGTCGGCTAATCAACCACCATAACCATAACCAAAAATAAAATCATCGTTAAAACACATGCGGTACCTCGTTAAACTTCAATTAAGTAAATTCTTGATGTTAATAAATACATGTAATTAAGAAACCAACGGTGAATACACAATAGTAGGTAATTAAGGAGTCGGTTGAGTTGCGTCGCCGTTAATAAGTGTGCCCACGGTCCGCGAGGGCGGCCCGGCGGGTGTCGCGGCGCGGCTCGTGAGATGGGTCAATCACCGCGCCGCGTGCGCCGCCGCACAATGCCGCTGTCAACAACCATTTGCTAAAAGTATTAAATTTCAGTTACTTTTTATCTTTCCCTTCGATCTTGATTTAACGTCCTCTGAGGTCATTACTGAGGCTCACCGGAATGGCTCCGCTTAATGAAGTCGTGAAAGAAAATTGAGTTTAGTTAAAGGGGCGAATTTAATTCGATTTCAAACTTTTTGAATGAATGTCTCAGTTTAAGAACGCCACCATCAAGAAACCGCCAAATTAGATGGAAGCGAAAAATGGAACTGTCGTTCGTAGTTAATTAAAATAAATTATTCACAGGGTTCTTTAATAAATTGCTCGATGTCTCTGTTACAAATCGTTCCCAGCTGAGTTGTAATTCCTAAATAATGATGCAGCTACATTTCTTTTGTATCGCCATTTTCTTACTGAAATATTATTTCATGCTTGAGATTGATATTTGATATACATATTTTCGTATTCCTCTTTAGCTTTGGTTTGTATTATTGTCAAAGGCATGGAAGCATTTGATATATACTTATTTTCAGGTATAACGAAGGCTGAGTAATATACAATATCATACCTCGAACACTACATGTATAGACTAAATCGATCGGAACATAAACATCTCCCAACACGGTTAAAGCAAATGTGTCAGGGGAACAAAGAGGTAATTTCCAAACAAAAAGCGTATTTAAGAGCCGCGCTGGAGGTGGGCTATAGAGTCGCTAGTGTTGCGCAGCGCCCGCGATCAAGAAAACGTAGCACGCGAACTTCCGACGTTTTAACTAGCACAAAGTTGTTAAGCGCCGCATTGATTTTATAACAGCTAGGTCCGCGCCGTGTGTTCGAACTCTGCTTAAGACTCGCCTTCAAACACCGAGACTTCAGAAAAAGTTAGATAACCCAGCGAAAGTAGTTCGTAACAACAAGCGCTTTTCTATGGCCTTAACTATGTTTCGGTACATTACAACTTTCTTTACGGTAGTTTTTGATTGTGGAAGGTAAGCGGGGCGCTGTCGAGAGAAAACTGTTACCTACGAACATATTAGGTACGTCAAACAGCGCGGACTTTGAACGAAACGATTTTTGTTCAACTTCTAAATGTGAGACAACAAACGTTCTAACAAGTTTCAATATATCGTAATACTACGAGGTTTTATTAACTGTTACGTTCAGTTTGTAGTTTTGTTTGTTTGTGTGCTCAACACTGTACTGTACGTGTAGCTCAACATTATTCTGTTTGTAGGTATATTGATATGTGTTTGAAGTATTGAATCATTAACATTTTCTTCAATTTCATTATAATTTTGTTTTATGCCAATGAATAAATCTAAGTTTTAATGATAATTATCAATTACAGTATTTCTATCTGCTGCACTTAACAGTAGTACCTAGTTGTAATTAAGACTTACTACTTACCTACTAGAAATCATTTGGAGGATGGATGAAAGAAGATTGAAGAAAGAGATATACAGAGCGAAAGTGAGTGGAAGAGTCGGAAGGGGCCGCCCTAGGCGTACTTCTTCGAATCACATCGGAGAAATACTGAAAAAGGGCCGAATCTTAAGTACCCGAAATTGACTTGCATGACTCGATGTATGAATGTGGAAGAAGCGAAAGAGATTTATCAGGATCGTAGCAGGTGGAAAGAAGTGGTCTCTGCCTACCCCTCTGGGAAACAGGCGTGGTTTAATGTAGGTATGTACTTACCTACTAGAGCAGCGGGAAGGTAAAATAGTAGGTAGGTAATATACAATGTTATTTCCGTTCATGATAAACAGGGGCCTATATGACTGCGTTTATAGCGTGACAAATAGCGTACAAATAACTACGAGAGTGACGGATGTTGTATCCACATTTGACATGCGATATAGACGGTGCCATGCTAGGCCCGCAGGATCCAAAAATGAATATTATGTCTAAAGCTGTAGGTACAGAGACGACAACTAGAAAATACACTATAAATACTTTAAACAATCGCAAAGGTAGGAAACTCCTTAATTTTACGTATATACTAGACCCGTCGAGGTCTCGGGCGCGGGCCGGGTTCATTACCGTATAAAGGAGCGGAACAGGTGGCTGCGGTGTCCTTCGAGCTATAAACTGCGTCCTGTGTATGCGCTTGTGCATTGGACACATTTTACTCTCTTTACCGTCTGATAAAGTCCGACAGTCCTTTGTTCCCGTGGCTATTCTTGAAAATTTAAAACCGGTCCTTGCAGTAAATTCCCGTGGAACGCGCAGCCTCCGGACCGAGATACCGATGAATAAATTATCGTCACATTCACACACGTCCACTCACATATCGAGCCGACCGAGGAACTATGATTGGTGTAATTTTAACTGAATCGCTTTTATACCCGCGTATATGATATTACTTTGATAACGTTAGTCGGGAGTGGATTGCCATAAATCATTTAATCTAATAATACAGATCCGTTTAGCGTAAAATTATCGATCGGATCGGATTGACTGTCGCCAACCGTGTTTTAAATTTTCAGTCCCTAACTTACCATAAATTTAATTAATATTTACGTTATTTAAATAAGAATACGGTAACAATAAATTAAAAACACAAATTTCATTTAATTTTACACATTTATTTTTAAGGAGTTTCATGTGTGTGTAAAAGAGTTGTCACGAGGGTCGATGACGTCGGCCGGCCTGCGGCAGCGACTTCCTCGAGCTTCCGAAACTTGCAAGTTAGTTATTGCTGTCCTTCTTGCTTAGGAGTTAAGACGCGGTCGTGTAAAGGAGACAAGATTAAACAAGTTTAAATGTTGATCTTTTCGAATAACTAAACCGATAGTGCACCAACGTATATTTACCTGCTGCCATCGTTATTTCCTCAGTCGGAAGATTTACGGTGAGTGGCGGTCGCGCTTTTAGATTTATTTATGGCAAGCCGACGGTAATAGTGCTAGGTGCACCGTTGAGGGTCAATGGAGCCCCGTATTTACGCCCTGACCTAACTCAATAGAGCCCGAGTATTTATGCTCCCGGGCCGGCCGGTAAACGCATAAAACTTTGCGTTTATTTTGTCGACGGGGTGAACGGGGTGAACGTGTGTAAGGGAAAAATAACAAGTGTAAAAACAAACGAATGTAGCTGAGGGTTCTTGCGAAGTTTGATGTACAAATTACTATAAAAAATTAACTAGTATACAGTATATGTACTTGGTAGGTTATTAATTATATTTTTAGTTCAATTACAATAAGTAAGTACTTACAAGTATGATGAAATCTACAAAGTGTACAAGCTACGAATTATTTCGTAGGCCACAAGCGTAGCGACATTGTTCGTAGCAAGGTTTCGTAGGCATGAACGGCGTAGCAGGCGGCTTAAGATGCATTAGGTCAATGTAGGATGATCTCTGTGACAGCTCTTATAAACATATTTGACACTTGGATATTTGACTCTTTTTAAATAATTTATACATACTTTACATACATTAGGTACATACTTTGAAACGACGTTCAGTAATTTCAATGGATTTTCATTTCTTTTTATATCCCTTGCTTGCGAGTATAGTACGTGTTTGAAATTATGAAATGCGGCTGTCACATGGATCGTTGAATAATAGGTGTAGTATACAATTATAGACGTCAATGTAAAATTTCAACTATGAGCATTGTTCAATAATTCTGGTTTGCCATTTGCCCTCGCCCGTCTCGGCCGTCTTCTCACCGTATATCGGGATTAAAATTGCAACACTGCAGCTGGCTCGCCTGCTTAACCCCTATTGAAGCCGCGTTTGAAAATATTGTTTATACAATAGAGTAAAATAGAGTGGGGATTACTATGCCGGGGTTACCGGTTATCCTTTGTACTGTTACAGAGGAAAACCAGTGTTTTTAATAACTTTATGTATAGGTATAACAAGAGTATACACACACCACCTGAGTGAATAACTATTTAGTCGCGTAGCCGGAGAAAAAAAACTAACACACAATATTAAAAAATACCTAAACCACCGCCGTAAAACTCCAATTCACAATTCACTTAATCTACCCACACAGCAAAAATGAAAACTTTTTGTATTCTCAAAACTTTTTCATTAATTTTAATGTCGCACGACTCCACGACGCGACTAATTTTAGAATAGAAATCTAAGCATTGCGACGTAACGTATGCGTAGTGCAGGTAAAGTCATCGTTAGGTATTTATCGTGCATCGCGTCGATGCGTCGGTTCAGTAATCTGCTGGTATCGGCGTGCATTAGCTCGCAGCGGGCGCGCACTGCACGCTGCAGCGTATCGCTGGGAAATAGCATTAACACCTGCGAGGACGGCCGGTCAGTTTCAATCCGGCGCGTTGTCTGAGAGTCATCGTTTATTTATTAAACTGTCCACGGGTGCATGAGGGAAGTCGACTGCAGTGCAGTCTGCCTTGGCACGATTTATGGCCTGGCCGGCAGGCCCGGGACGCAGAGTGATCGCGCCGACTAGCCCGATTCCTAATAAATAACGCTAGTCCTTCGCAGCGCATAAAACAAAGTTGCCAGCTTTTTGTGCGGCCGAACCGTATAGTTAATAATGGCGAATTTGCCGGCTCCGGTAGCTTCTTTTTTTTCGATGTCATGGTGCTCTAGCAAAAGTTTGTTTTGCTGCAACTGGGTTTCGTTCGGTTACAAATAAAACATCTTTTTCCCTTAAATTTCCATTTTACAGATAGATTAGAGATAGATACAGGTTGAACTATGTTGGTTAATTATCTTTTGTTACGAGCAATACCAGTATTTTACGATTTCGTTGAATCCACGTACGCAGCGTAATCTATATTTGAATAAAATTTTGGTCGCTGCAATTTGAAATAAACAATATAGCAATATTTCATTTTGAAATATTAGTCTAACTAATAAAAACTGCCTTAACTTAAAAAAAGACTCGTTTTATAGTTACATTAGTGCTCTTCTCAGCCTCGTCCTTCAAAGGCAGTTAATTAATAATATAAAAGACCAGCATTGTTGTACCCGTGATGCAGTCCCAGGTACTGGGAGTGACGTAACGGCCTCTCCTCCGCACAGAGGAAGTTGTTTAGAAATAAACTACAAAGATAACAAGATAATCGCGTCTGAAGTTTCCTATAGCAAGTTTAAAGTGGACGAAGAGACACGACTTGGGTGAGACAATTTAATCTTGTCGGCTTCATGGTCCGCCGGAATCGAGCCAGTTTTTAAACGGTAAGAGTTTCTTTGTCATCAATCTAAAACAACTCTAGTTTATTTAAAAAATACATTAAACTCCTGTAAAGAAGTTAATTAAAATATGTTATTATAAGCCGTTGATAAACAAGAAAGAAACAGCTTATTTTATGCAAAATTATTTACTTGCTTGTTCATATATTTTATAGCCCGGATAATTAATTACATACTTTAGTTTTTACAGCTAGAGCCTTATTAAACTCGACCGAGATCTAGGTTACTTCTTAAGCGGATTACATAAAACATTTAAAAGACTGATCGTTAGTGTATTAAATTCCTAATATATTTAAACTGAAAAAGATAAAGTAATCTAGTTGTGTAACGGATATGGTTTAAATTTGCGCACTTCGCTCCGGCTAGCCTGAAAGCAGTTAATAATATTTCCCGCCCATATTTTATCTAGACCGCAATAGCCCGGCCAACTCTGCGACGAAGTTTTATACAAATTAAAGCTTAAAAATATACGCTGAGTGTGCCCGATAAGGAAGAACCGTGGCTCAGCAGAATACTATTGTATCGCCTGCGAATAATAACAATTTGTTTAGTGGCTTCTAAAGCCGTCTCTTGAACTTTAAAAACCTAGTTTAAGGAAACTGAAAGAGACAGAATTATGGAAATCATATAGCGCTGTCCCTTTCGCTGATTGGAACTTGGCAGGTATTAGCTATTTATAATACGGCCCCATTACAAATTGATCGCGAACTGCTATTGCAATTAATTTCATCGGGAGTAATGGAATTGATTGCGGTGTAGGATTATAATAATGCAATAAAGTCCTTCAAATGAAACCAGCCTTACCTGTGTTTATTTCTATTTACACTATGCATAACGTCAATATTAACTAGATACCTATACTATTATAGCCATTGCTTTCTACTTCCGTGACGGTGGCTGGCGCAACCTAGCTGAAACGTCGGATTTTATAATATAGAAGGTTTCGTTTTACTGTTTGATTTAAATCAGATATATTATAGTTACTTAGAGTTCTTTAAGAAACTCACGTTACATAAATACGAATTTGTAAGATGGAAGGACAGGTTCCGTAGTCAGCCTATGGCTAATAAAATAGTCATATTTCTATACCCCTTTAAAAATCCAAAATCAAGGCTTCCTTGTAAAAGGGAGTGATAATATCTCTAACATGTTAGGTTCCCAATTCGGAATCATTAGGTTTTTTTTTTTTTTTAATTTTGGATTTCTGCAAATCACGGTACATACGTTGTTAAAGTTGGACACATTGTAAAGGACTCAGCGCAGTCAACTAGTTATGACCATCTTGGCGGGGCACTGTGCTGTGTCCCATATAAATATATTAATTCTGACTCATGAACAATCAACGACCGTTAATGTTTTGGTTTCTAATTTCTATATTTACCGCCTGTTTCACAATCGACAAGTAAAGGATATTTGACGGATAAGTTTAGCCCTTTCTTTGTCGTACACTTGAAAATAGACAAGGAGAGAGACAACTTTATGTGACAGATAAATTTACTTGTCGATTGTGAAACAGGCCCTTAATCTCATTAATAAATAGTAAATATGTATTAGGCCTTTTATAGAGTTCATCTTTTTTTAAACTGAACGACCTACTAATCCACCTATGAAAGTGAATCCTCATGAAGCGTAAACACATTAAAGGGGAGGTATGGTTAACATAAAACGTTTAAAAAAAATCATAGAGTTTAATGTAAAAAAATATGAAAATGATAATATGAAAGTATATATTATAGGTAAGTATGTGTGTATGTGTGTAAACACTTTATTGTACAAACAAGAACAATTATAATTATAACAATTATAAAATAGACAAAAATATAACAGGGATGTACAAAGTGAAAGGTTCAGGGGTGTGTGAAAGTTTATCAAGTATTATTGTTTCGCATTTATATTTATAAATAGGCTTTATGTAACTAGTTAACTAATGTACCGATTTTAGGTACTCTCTATGGCTCGGATGAGCTCAAATAAATTCAGCTTAGCTGTTTTCACGCCATTTTCATTACCGCAATCTGTGCTACCTATCTATGGAAAATGTCTAAATGTAATGAAATAAATGAATTTGATTTGATTTGATATCTACGCAGTTTTTCCCCAGAATCAAATATGACCTAAACGTAAAACGTAATGAAAGTCTGAAGTAGTCGAACAGCTCACAAATCAACTGCTACTTAAACGTCGCAGCCGCGCTCTGAGGTCATCATTCGAGTTTAATTGCGAATTAAGCGCGCCGTAAACAGTGCCGTTACTTTGCCGGGTCTCGTCTACGGTAGCCCTCGTTAATTTCAATAAAAGGATTCCCACAAAGGGTACTGAGGCCTTTGGCGGTAATTGAATCGATACAATGTGGAGTTTGTAAATCAACCGGTGTTTTAATTAGCACAAACAAAGTCCCGTTTCTTTTAGCGCACATGGATAATAATTGCCATTTTTAGGGTTCCGTAGTCAAACTAGGAACCCTTATAGTTTCGCCATGTCCGTCCGTCCGTCCGTCCGTCCGTCCGTCCCCAGTCTAGCTCAGAGACTCATAGTACTAGAAAGCTGTAATTTGGCATGAATATACATATTAGTCACGTCAACAAAGTGGTAAAATAAAATTTTGAAAAATATTTTTTTTTAATGCACCTCCCCTACACGTAACGTGGGGATGCCTTTTTTTTTCTTGCCTACCCCATAGTGTGGGATGTCGTTGGATAGGTCTTTCAAAAACATTGCGGGTTTATGGCAACAATTTTTCGATTAAGGGATCCGTTTATGAAATATTAAGCTTTAAAGCGCTATTTTTTGTTAGAGTCAAGTGTCCCCCCCCCCCCCCCCCCTACAGCCAAAACTACAAATACTAAAAATCTCAAAAATATCTTCAACGAACGGGCATATAACGAATTTTAAAGGAAAACTATCACGGCTAAGTAGACATGATTAGTTCCTGAGATACAGGCGACTAAAGTGTTTATACCTATCAAAATCGCCTATGATAACTTTGTTAACGGGGGGGGGCCTGCACGCGCGGGGGGATTCGAACTGTGCAAGTAACAAATCGAGCGACAGCCGCGCTCATAAGCGCGAGCGCCTAGATGCTGTTCGGACGTGCCCCGAAATGCTACCTACAAGTTTGCGATTTGCGATCTGAAAGTTTACAAATAATCGATTAGATTATTGATTTGAGTCGAGTATCGTTTGGAAAACTTAAAATTCTATTTACTGGCCCTTGTTTTTTTTTCAATTTCTATTAATTACTTTATAAAAGATTAAACTTTTATTGTAATTTAAAGTCGGTTTGAAGCAGTTTAGATACCTAACTACCTACATAGGTAGGTATACTGATCTCACACTTAAAAGCTTGGCTCTTGTTTGAGATATTATATACGAATTTATAAGAAAAAGAATCATTACTTAGTAGACTTAATTAGTTCCTGAGATACAGGCGACTAACGGGTTTATACCTACTAAAAATCATCTAAGGCAGCGCCAAATAACTTTAAATAGAAAATTGGTTCATACATGTTGATTTTTGAGATAGTTTTTTGTGTTTGTCGTTACGGCTTCGGAACCCTACACTGAGCATGGTCCGACATGCTCTTGCCCGGTTTTTAGTTTATATTTTCGTCATGTGCGTCTGTTCGTCCGTCCGCAGCTTAGCTCAGAGACTCTTAGTTCTAGAAAACTGTTATTTGGCATGAATATACATATTAGTGACGCCAAAAAAGTAGAAAAAAATTCGATTAAGGGATCCGTTTGTAAAATATAAGATTTAAGGTGCAAGAATTTGTTAGAGTCAACCCGCTTCTTAGCCAAACTACAAATATTAAAAACAATGAAAGCACAAATAACGAATTTCAAAGAAAAACTATCACAACCAAGTGGAGATTAGTTCCCGAGATACTGGCGACTAAAATGTTTATACCTACTCGTACTATAAGTAATCATCTCTAGGCCGCACCGAATAACTTTAAATTGAGAATTAGTTCATACTTGCGTTTTTCAAGATAGTTTTTGTGTAGTAACGGCATCGGAACTATTGTCTAGTGTGAAAAACCATTTAGTAATGACTACATTTTTGATTTAAGTGACGAGAGCAGCTAAATGTAGTTTTGACCTTATGGTAGTTTTTGAAAAGTAAGTGTGTATTCAACACACATAATATTTAAAAAGTGGGCCGTAATACGAAATAAACTAAGACCGGGAAAAAAAATGTTGTAATAGTCTTTGTGTTTCGCACCCTTGCTTCCTAGAAATAATCACAGTCTAAGATAAATATTTATGGGGCTAATATTATGTAAACGAGAGACACGAGTTTATTACTAATAAGGATATTTTATTTGTTGGTAAAATAAGGAATAAAACATGTTCAAAAAGTGTAAGATTTTAATCAAGCAAGAAGTTTTTATTGAGCACATCTCATGAACTTTTCACTTCGTCTAAAGTCCCTATATCTTAAAGTCTCGCTGCAGCATAACTTCCAAGGTAAGTAACTCACAATGCGACAGGGTAGAAGAAATGCCAACGTCGCTTTTATTGCATCCTAGGTGTAAAATATTTTATTAAGTTAGGTACGGGAAGTTACAATGAGAAGGATATAATGTTCCGTTAGAGTATAAACTTCACTCGGGCCTGCTTTGAATGGCAGCAATATGTCGGGAGCCTCCCTTATTTAGTAGCACAGCATTCAACGACCACCTAACGATCTAAAGTTGAATTGATTCCGAGCCCGGCCCAAATCATCCCAATTAAACCGGGTATTAGGGTCCCTCATTGTTTCGGGCATAACATTTTAGGTAACAACGCGTGTGTTACGCCGGCGGGACAAATAAAATAAACAAAGCGTTGCCATTTAAAATGAATAGTTGGTGTTGGCGTAAATCCTCATTAACATAGTTGGGCGACGCAGATGCCGAACTCCCGCCGAGGTTGGACCTGAGAGCATCTGATTAATTAGGCTGTTCGCCCAAACCCTTTGAATTATTTGGGCCTTGTCTGAAAGGTAGCAAAGCTTCTTAAGATTGTGTTCCCCGAACGTTAAGATTTTCCTCATAAAGATTTGCCTTTAGTGTATTGTGTATGTAATTAATTAGCGGCGGGTTGCTGAGCCTTTGTACGGAGACAAGCAAAATGCTTCAGAGCGTTTTTCTAATCTAGGTAGCAGTTCTTTATACAGAAGAAATGTAGAAAATCAAAGTTGTGTTTAAATGCATTAAATATTGCGGGTTTGTAAAATCAATTAATCGGTTAAGGGATCCGTTTGTAAAATATAACATTTAAAGTGAAAATTTTTGTTAGAGTCAAATTTACAGCCGAACTACAAATACTAAAAATCGTAAAAATATCTTAAATGAGTAAATTTTAAAGAAAAACTATCTCAACCAAGTAGACTTGATTGGTTCCTGAGATACAGGCGACTAAAATGTTTATACCTACTAAAATCACTCTGAACCATTTAATATTTTTGTTTGCTTTTTCGGGATTATGTAGTAGTAATTATTATTTTTTAAAAATCTTTACTAAAACTTCTAAATAATACAAGAAACAACACTGCCAGTTTTGTTTTCAAAGATATAGGGTGTATTTAACTAAAAATTTGTAACTTAAAAAGTTATGCATAAATAATTTTGTAAACCAACTTATTTTTTGCTTTCATAATATTTCCAAAACTTAAATCATTTTTCCAATCAAAATTATAAACATGTCTATTGCTAAAATCTGTGCGATCAGTATTTATTCATATTTTAGTTACCTTTTAATACCCTGGCGCAGTCATCTCGGATACAATTCAAAAGTGCATTTAGATAAAAATCTAAAGTCATCAATTATCATATTCGTCATTAGAAAATACTATACGAATAATCCAATGTACGGTACTTAATACTCTTATTATATTGCAATAGTTAATAAAAATATATAATAATTATCAGTTGAAACATTGTTTAAATTCAATATCAGAAATAGCAAAATGTTATATAAAAAATATGTATAAGTTCCTTTGTTGAAATAATACATGTTCATACAATTTAAAAATGCTTACAAATGACATAGTTTTTACAACCTGAGCTTCGTTAGTCTCTATTAGATTAGCACCTTTGTAGAGCTAGCTCGCGCCACGAACGGTTACAATATAAAACACCGCGCGGCTATTCAAATTGGCAGATATATACGAATAAAAACTTTAGTTCATTATCGGCAGTAAGTTTAGCTCTCAAACCGACTCTACAGAGACACCGACTTCATGAATAATGTACAACGAATAATGGAAGCCCCGTGAAATATCTACGTAACTGCATGTTTTAAATGCCGCGAATTTCTTCTTTTGTTACCTACCCACTTGACGGCGAGGGTAACGTTCGGTTCAATTGGAATTTTCGGCATTATGTATTATTAAGATTTAAGGGGGAAGTATCGGAATATTTAAGGCATGAAATAGATTTTGTCTCAACCATTAAGAGTAAGAGAAGAACTAGGAGCGGCGAATTAAATTTGAAAATAAATACTCTTTCAGTGAAAATAAATAATGGTACATGTAAACGACCGACGATTGTTCTGCCAACACACCCTCCGATGTCGAACACTGTATAGTCACGAATGTCTACTCTGTCGAATCGGGGTCCATTTCAGACCCAAGACAAATACTTTCTTGTTTGACAAATATTTGTTCCGACGAGGGATACAAGCTTGTGGGCTTTTCCTCGGTAGCAGATAATGTAAAGGACACCACAATTCGATCCTCACATTGAGCGTTATTTTATCGATAGTTTTGGCGGCATCTCTATGCAGAGTAATGAAGTTTATGTAGATGTAAGGCGGCCAAGCTACGAATGAGGTTGGCGGGTTGCCGAGATAAATATTGTAGGATGTGTTATGAAGTTAAAGCTGTAAATTAGGAGAACAATAGAGTCATATTTAGAATATATTTTGCTATTTCTGTAGACCTAGGCTTAATATAGATGCACTAACACAGAGACAATACTCGTAAATCAGATGAATCGATTAACGAAGGGTAACTTCACAAATTATATTATCTAATAATGAACAATATTCCGGAGTTTCGAGCTCTTTGCAGTCTCCGGTAACAGGAAGACTAATGACTGTATGATTTGTTCGTAGGCAATCTGCGTATGTGATTAAATTTGTACATTGCTGTCAGCAACACGGTGTGATAAATCGATCTCAGTAGTTTCAGAGTTTAACAATTGCTTTATACGATTATTGATTTTACTCAAAAAAAGGATTTAAATGTTGACTGTTTCAATAAATTTTATCATGATATACAAAGAGCATGTACAATTTAAGGAGTGTTGATTGGATACTGCCATACAGTAGGTACATTCAGTCGATAAAACTGCAGCTTACTTACTTTGCCACGTAGAACTGACATGTTAAAAGATTTAGACGATTTATAGTTTTACAGGGTCCTTTTAAAAGAATAAATCAATGTGTCTACAGACATGAAGTTCAATCGGTACGTGTGCTGGAACTTGTATTTATGCATTTACTTTAGAAACTTCGAAAGAGTATAAACATACACCTAGATATTTAGGTATTTGGCAAAGGTTGGTAGTCTTCTGGTTGTATACACCGTGGGGCCTGTAATTAGAGCAAAAATTAAAAATGTACATTCTTCTCCTCAAACTACGCAACGTTTGTTTGACGACTTTGAAAAAAAACTTGCGGGTTGAATTTTATTACATTTTAAAGTTAATTCGAACACGTAATGTACTATGAAATTGATTATGTCTGTAGAGTGACTAGACTGACAGGCGATGTCAATTAGACGGAGTTTTAAGTACATTGAAAATACTATTTACTTTGTTTGAAAAAATAACAATCTAAAAACTTTATGATTTTAAAAAGTTGCTAAACAAAAGTTGTCTAGTTTGAGGAGTAGAATCTACTAATAAGAAGATAATAAGAACTGAAGAACTTTTAGGCAATATAGTTGCTAAGTTGTAACTTACTGTGAACCAACTAGAGCTTGGGGGCTAGGCGGTTAAATCCTCACTAACATTATCAATGCGAAAGAGTGTTGTTGGTTTGGACATCACGATTCAAATGAACTGGGGTGCTATTCTTTCAAAAACAACGCACAGTCGGACGAACGAGCGTAATCGCAGCGGCGATTTTAAGTAGCCCCGTCAGAGCGAACAACACACATTTTAGCGTGTGCATTTTCAGTTAAGCAGCCTTATATTCGTACGTTCGATTCATCGGCAGAAAAAACACTGCTATATTGAAAATGCGAAAACGCTAAAATATGTTTTGTTCGTACTTACGGGACTACTTAACTCGCCCCTTGGACATTCACTCGTTAAGACCCACCCAGAAAAGATTGATGTCAAATTTGGTACACTGAAAGATAGAGAGGGACTTTTAATCCTGAATAGTTTCTAAGGGAAAAGGGATAAACAACATCAACTACACCAGTCTTTTTACGTTTTAGTTGGTAGTAAGAGTACATAATGATATCCTAGCATTTTCCGTTAGTTGCAAGTGTGGGAAAATAAAATTGTAGTTGTAATGATACGAAAGGATGTATTGAAGGTTTTCTCAGCCGTTAACAAGGGCTGCCCCGGCCTCGATGGGTCACCGAAGGCACTGCGCCGGTTGTTCCCGGGACGGGCTGCCGGTCCCCCCCCTCGCCTGCCACTCCAGGTAAGATTAATCACCCTTATTTGTACTAATTAAGGAACCGAAATTATTTATCAGATTATTTACGAGGTGTTATTTATTATTGCACATTACGAAGGGTTAGCGTAACATTACGTCATCAGCTTCTCAGCCCGTATTAAAATTGAATGGGTACGTTTCACTACTAACTCGCAATTTGATCATTGGAATTCCATTGACAACTCTACGCCAATTCCCACGACGAAACAATTCTTTGCTATAGGTTTAAACTCCCTGCTCATTTTGAAATAAATGAATATTCGAGGACAGTCTGAAATAAAATTGCCTAGTCGCAAACTTAGCTGTAGGCTGTATGGCTACTAGACAACGATTAAAATACTTGTATACATGCATAAAGAAAACATACGTAAGCATAAACAACAGCCCAGATTAATAAAAAAAATATTGCCTTTTTTAGGGTTCCGTAGTCAAACGAACCCTTATAGTTTCGCCATGTCCATCCGTCCGTCCGTCCGTCCACAGATTAGCTCAGACTTTTAGTTCTAGTAAGCTGTTATTTGGCATCCATACATATTACTCACTCTGATAAAGTGGTAAAATAAAATAATAATGTTCTTTATGTTTCGTCCCCTAGTCCCCTACACATAACGTTGGGATGTTTTTTTTTCTCGTCTACCCCATGTGTGGGGTGTCGTTGGATAGATCTTTCAAAAATATTGCGGGAAGTATTAAGATTTAAAGTGCAAATTTTTGCTAGACTCAAATGTCCGCCCCGTACAGCAAAAAAAATAATACAAAAAAACACCATATAAAAATGAAAAAAAAAAAAACAATCATGAGACTTGATTGTTTGAAACTGTTTATACCTAATAAAATGACCTAAGACAGGCACCAAATAACTTTAAATAGAGTATTAGGTAGTTCGTACTTGTTGTTTTTTGAAATAGTTTTTGTGTAGTAAATGCTTTGGAATCCTACAGTGAATATGTCTAAACATACTCTCGTCCAGTTTTTGTGTAAAAACAAGGAATGTCCTTTAAAAATAATGTTTTTCTTAATCCAGTAGACTGTTGGGTTTATCTTCTCTTCATAAAGACTGTCTTCCTACTTTTCCTGTTCCCGTCCTTCATATCAATTACTTACCTAAATGAAAATATTGATATTATTGATAGGTAGACCTTATTGAGACTGGGAATTTTATTACCGTACTTTTACTTTTATCGTAATTGGGATGATGGGATAAGTTTTTAATGAACTGTTACGTATTTTTTGAATAGTAAGTATGTGTGTATTATTATGTGTAATTATATTTAAATTAATATTTCCAAAATTGGTTACGAGTAGGTGAAAGAGTTTAACTTGATTTACGTTAGTCGACAGTCTCATTCGGTGGTAAGTATTGTCGATTAGCCAAATTCAAATCAGTGTTCTTTAATTTTAAATATCTATTAACTTAAATTCATAAACAGTAAACTCGATTCAAGAACACAGTTTGACGTTTATAAATTTAAGAATTGGCCTCATTATTTACCTATATTTACTATCTACATTATATATGTAAATATCAACAAATTTCCACATGTGTTCGTAATTGTTAGAACAAGCCAGTTTTGTGTGAAAAATAAAAGCACCCGGGCATTATCTGACATTTAGTATTTTAATAAGAAACAGGAAATATGTTAAAGTATTTATTTATTATTTTAATTCCAGAGAAACATTTCTATTAATTTTCTTCTCAGTTTTGCTAATTAAACCTAACAGGAACCTTTAGAACAAAATATCTATTAATAGACCGATTGGTACAATAGGAAGTCAGTGGTGCCGCCGGGCCCACCGGGTCGTGGGCTCTTTGTGCTGTCCCATAATAGCCCCAAAGACTGACAGGAAGCAATTTACCAAATTGAGACGTTAAAATAATTAAGATTTCAGCTACCTGACGTCTAACCTTTATAAATGACTCGCTATTGATGTGTCAGGGGGGTTTTTATGCTCGTATTAAAGAAGTATTTGTAAAATGTGGGTTACGGTTCGGTAGGAATGTTCAAGAAAGATGCACCATTTCCCAAATTATTTTAACTCGCAGGTGCATGATGTGAATGCGCAAGCACGCAGTAAACTTTTAATGCGACTGAAACTCGAGTAGACCCAAATTTATTTTTAAAAGTTTTGCAATTTCCCTCCACGAAGCAAAAAACCAGCCATAAAAAGGTGAAGGAGTACGTGCTACTTCCACACCATGTAACCAGGCCCCCTATTAGAGGTGCGAATAAAAAGGAAAGTACACAAATTAAAAGTGCTGAACAAGGTCGTTCTGTTGTTTTTAGCAATTTTGTGATCAAAGCCCTCACCTCTATAAAAGGCAGAACAAATAACGGCGCTCTAATCGATTTAATGAAAGGGGAATCGAAGGGTCCCGTAGGTTTACTTTTCCAAATTTACGACTACCTCTAACGTTTAATTGGATATTCGTGCCGCAATAAAAACGGTTTGATGACCAGAAGATTAAAATACGTAGGCTTTAAAATGAAATTGGATGCTGGGTGGGGTTAGCGAGCTGCCTTCGCGGAACATACGCGCACTTTACTAGCAAGACTCGCTTTGGTCGGGATCGATTAAGTGACGTGCGGTGGCTCGGGTTCCGTTGCAATACAGATTATATATTTTCCTTCGAGCATGAACTTCTTTCTCCTATCAAGTAAGTAACGGATACAAATGTGTAAGGTGATTCGAACAGCGCAGCGCCCCCGTGTCCATATTTAGTACTATAATTTGCTAACCGTTGACATTGACGTTGATTTGTATGGTCATCGAATAAAAATAAAAGTGATTCATACGTGAAATAATGTATGGAAACGTGAAAATATAGCACTTGCACATTTTAGGCGATTCGAAAATATGACGTATGATTGAAATCTTCGTGTTAAGGAGCGTCCTTACTGAGAGCATTCGGGTGTAATGAGCATTCGGCGAGAACATCGCGTGGTGTGTAAGCATTGTAACGCTCGGCTCAACGTCCACGCCACTCGAATATTCACGAAAATGCTCTCAGTGAGGACGCTCCTGTAGAGAACAAATACATTGGCGAGTCTTTTCTACACGTGTCGTCCTTTCCGGGGTATTAAATTAATGCAAAAGTTTCTTGTTTGTCAGTCGGTCCTTCGATTATACTTACATATTTACCCGACAAAGATTTTTTTACCTAGGAACTTACTCAATTAAATTTTCTATCAAACTTTTCCGTTCTGACACGAAAATTAGCCATACAATTGTAGGGATACTTTTCGTCGCACAACGGAACTTTTTTTGACTTCGTTGTTTGTATGGTTAACTGCGCTTAACTTCGGTGTAACTTTATGGTCCTTGCCCTAATTAATTCCGTAAAATTTAACCGTTCTCAGAATAGTGATTAACAGATTGTATTAAAATGTTGGTGTTTGATGATTTTTGTGTTCTGAGATAATGATAACGACAGACCCAAAAGACAATTAAACATCGTTTTAACTAGTGTTTGAATCACGTGTATTTTTTCCGCAAGCGGACGATAATATACGACCTGTTAAAGAATACAAAAGCGCACAATACTCGTATAATAAAGTGAGGTTAATTAAAACGGAGATTATCCCGTTCTCGTAAATCTTCTAACCAGAGAATTGGGGAAGGAAAAGCGAAAATCTTTAACTTTCTGACAGTTTAATAAGATAATAAAAATATAAGTCAAGAAAAAGGAAAGAAGTTTCAACTAAACGGATTTCTTTACCTTTTCTCAGAATTTCCTTTGAGCCGTAGAGGTATTCTATCTTCTATTATAAAAACTTGGAAAATATAACCTGTCTTATCCTTACCCACTCAATATAAGTTGTTGTTGTAAAGTGTGGGTTTTCCTGAAACAACGGTCTAGCGGAGAAAACTTTATCCCTTATCAATTCTGTCATGTTCTTTATTATTTATATGCATTGTTAAGGGTATAGTAACATCTTTATCTTTTCTTTATAAACTATAAAACAATAAAGTGTTTTCCACGTCGGTCTGTCTGTTTGTCTGTCTGTCTGAATATCCACTAATTCCTTTTAAAACACGCGATGAATTTTGATGCGGTTTTCACCATCAGATAGATCATTTTTCACGGAAGGTTTTTATGTACAATAAATTACGGGTGTTCCATAAAACTCACATAAACCGAAACGAAGCGAGGGCGGATCGCTGGTAAACTATTCTTGTGGTTTACTATAATTGCGAAGGAGAGTTTGTTTGTTTGTTCTACCTTTACGGTCCAACGCTCGTAGTACAGCGGCGATTTAAAGACGTATGGTTGCATGGACACAGGGGCACCATTCTACTCGGTAAAACCATATAACTTTTGACATGTTATTGTATTGCCAACGCTATAACCGCTCTTATTTACTTGAGAGTAATGGCAGCCGTGTTAAAAAAAACACGATATCGTGTCAAAAGCAATATGGTTTAGGAAGTAGAATTAGCCCCTGAATTACCATTTTACAGCTAGCTCGGCATTGGTACAAGACTATCAATACCAAGAAAAATTATGAATGGCAGAAATATATGTTGATGGTTTATGTGTAGATTCAACGGCTAAATGCGAAAGTGCATTTGTGTGTAAAATTTTGTACCCAAAAGATATATAGGTAAGTTTAAGTTTATGACCACAAAAATAGACGAGGGTCAGCCAATTGAAAACTTGAAAATATTTCATTCTCATTACACGTCACACGCAAAGTCATGTGATTTAAGTTTAATAGAGAACCCTATTATAACAATCTTCAAAACCCGACCCTATTCTAACGATTTAGAAGCTACATTCGTTGAAAAGGGTTTACTACTGTGATTGCGGTGACTACGATACCTCCGCCGCCATTACAATTAAGTGATCAAAATACGTCATAAAGAATTACTACCTGCCCCTAGCCAACAAATTACTTACTCTAATAGTTTGATTATGGAAATAAAGTGGTTGGGGGCAAGCAGGGGTAGGATGGCTACAATTTTGGGCCCACGTCGCGTGCCTTGCGGGCCATGAAAGCGTAATGCCGCGGGCCCGTCGTAACTCTGTGCCGATGCTCGACACCTCGCATACGTGACGACTTATTTCAAAAGATGCCTCCAAATATTTACATGTCGTATGTACGTCATTTATTGCCTGGTTTATTTTTCAATCTAGCGTTCGTTACGGGGACCTTATATTTTGTCGAAACACCTTTCAATCGTTACGCAGAATCTCATCGTTACGTAATTAATGCTTAATATATTCTGAAAAGATCATGTTTTGAGCCGAAAAATAAGTTCGAAATGATATTCGACGAAATGAAACAATCGACGAAGTGAATTTCGATAAAAGTTTACGGGTTGTCTTTCATTATCTACTTCAGAGTGAATCAGATAGAATGCGTGTTTAAATCTTAGTTAGTCCATTGAAGCGAAAGTTACCTATGTTTTTTTTTTCAATTGTTAACTACCCTGTTTTGTATAAGTAGATATTTTTTAAAACATTGTTAGTCTTTCACTATTACTATTAATTTTGTCATGTTAGATTTAATATTCAAATGGGTTTAATTATTTTTTTGTACCTACTTAATATCTTTTAGTTGGTAAGTTTATAGTTGTATTGTATTCATAAAGATCATTATTGATATTTAAATTGTGTAATTTTTAGAGATTTCTTTGTTTTTTATTCTGCAGGTAAAAATAATAATTATTTACTTCAATAGGTAAAGTACCTACAATTGTAACGATGGTTCAACAAAAGGTGCCAACCGAAATCCTGCGCTGCGGTTCCCCGACCACAGCATTATGCTGAGTTGGAACCTTTTTGGCACCACAACTCGTGCATTCCGTGTATTTTTCTTAGCGTTGTTTATTGTTTTTTTTGGTGTCAAATAAATTTCTATTCTATTCTATTATATTCTAATCTTGTTTCTTTATTAAATGGTCATTTGAATGAAGTTTTAACGTACCTTTTTCAGAATTTTACTAACAGGAATGTTTTCGAATTTCAGTCGTGTAAAGCCAAAGGACACGGCCCGAACGAGACGGGCGAGATATGACCCCAGTATGCGCGTTCCTTACACAGTTTATAGACCGGATCGTGCTGAGTGTTTCGATTCTACCGTCGTCTGTCGCAGCGGGAATCTGATACCTGAAGCTTCCGTATAAATAATGGTTCGTGACTCAAAGAAACAATTGTACTGGATACAATCATGAATATTTTATTATCTAGCCACACACTCTCCCTACATTTTCATATTTAAGTTGAAAAACAACGACTACTAGAATGATATCGTTTAATTCACCTAAAATCATTGTTTATTCTGTCTCTCAATACTTAGGTATATTCTTTGGGAGAAGTAAAGACCTAAACTGTAGGTATTATATACGGTATGTACCTCATTATATCATGGTTACCAAGTCGTGTAATCTTTGGTTAACTCTTTGTCATGAGGGGTATATATCACTCATTAGAATGTTTTACTTAAATAATAAATTTAAAACTTACATATTACAAGTATAACATCCAATATGGAAACGAAAGGCAAAAGTATGGTAGGTAAACACTTTTTTAAAACAACCTTTGTCGCGCAAACAATCATGTAAGTGCGTACTCGTATCGTGAACACACAGCGCAAAATGAAAACAAAACATGGAATTTAAAGAAAAAACGGAAGCCAGGTAAATGCGCAACGTTTGAATTTCATTTTTCTCTAGGTATCGTTTCGTAATAAAATTGAAATTTGATGCCGCACCGCCTTTGTCGTGCCATTTAACGTTACAAAGGAATCTCCTTTGTTTACTGTAACTCGGGAGCATAAAATGAATAGGGTTGAGATACAACGGAACTTTTTAACCTTACAATTCTCGATAGGAGTTTTAGAAGAAAAATAATCAATTTGTCGGATAAGTGTAGAAAGTGGGCAGCTTAGCGAACCTTGCGGGGCGTGCCGGCGGGGCTGGTGCTCGTACCACATTAATCTCGCCATTCGCACTATTAGAGAGCACCTTTTAATCAATTAGGCACGGATACATTGCTTGGTCCCCTCTTAAAATTTGCGGTATTTTCTCATTTTTTTAACATAAAAAAGTGTTGTTCTCTCGGAGATTATGGAGAATTGGTGTGAGATTGTAAAAAAAAAAAAAAAAAAAAAAAAAGAGAAATTATCGAGACCCTAGTCACGCATCACACATTAGGCATTTACACCAATATCACTGTTCATCATCACCATACCTTTACCCCTTTGTTCAAAGCTGACCTTGTACACGATTTAATACATCAGAAAGTGTTCCTATCGCAGCGATTTACCGCAACAACACAAGGTACGAGACAGACAAGACAGTGGTCGCGTACAAGTTGTGACCTCTATATCAAGATCGAATCGTCTGTTCACCAAATGGTCAAAGTTTACAAGTTAACCCGACTGTGGCATGAATGACGACATCCGGGGCAATTAAAGAGATAATGCTCCAACTTGCAATCTATAGTAGGTAGTTAGTGGCCATCGTGTATTTATGGGACGTTCCTTATCTGTTCGAATTACCTAACAGTACCGACGTTTAACTAATTTATTGAGTTGAGATGCATCGTGCAATTTAGTTTATTGCATCTTTTTAATAAATATCTCAATCTTAAATCGTAAATGCCTCTTGTGTAACAGTCCTTTGCTGTTAATTTGAACAACATATGTAGTAGTTAGGTTAATACACAATAAAAAAGAAGATAATACACAATAAGAAAGTAAAATATCAGATTATTTTATTAGTGAAATTTTAATATTGATGGGGCTTACCTACTGCACAACTCGTTAGGAAATATAACATAGTAAGATAAGTTAGGTTTTTGAAGTCAGCTTCTAAGTGGTATTAACATTTACGTAACGAAGGAAGCCTAATTAGATACAGCTCCTTCAAACTGTGCGAGATTTTCACAAGTGCAGTGTTTCTGGTAGATATGTTTCATGCATCCAGGTGGTTATTCTTTTACTCGCTCATTCGAAGCTCAACTCGAACGGCAACTGTAACTCGACCCGTGCGCTTCATCTACCTACGGCCTTAGGAGAACTGCTACAACAGAATTTAACAAGTGAAACAAAATACAAAGTTTTAAAAACCCGACTGCTTTTGTGGAATACGGAAGTTATTGCTTGATATTTTCAATACGAAATAAGTTTCAAACAATTTACTTTATGATATATACTATAGTGTCTTAAGCATCAGAACAAAATATCGAAGATGCCTATGACTACGACAGTCCTTGGAGAACCACCACTCCAACAACACCACTTAACTTCTTAACCGTTTACACTACAGGTCGTAACAAAAAACAGGTATGTATAAATACATATATACATATAAGTATACATTTACTTACTTACCACATTACCCACCCTTCTTTTGCAGTAGAGTAAAAACATGTGCCTGCCGGGTTTGCTTAGGCTTGTCGGTGAAATCGTCGACGAAGTGTTTCTCAGGAAAATAACACCAGAAAATGGTTGTCTTGTCAGAACGGTGGCAGGAGACAGGTCACGTGAGCTCATTACCCTGTCACCTATTGCGCTCTTGCCTGCCGCGGGTTGCTGTTCGTATTAATTCAGGGCTTCTTTCCGTGTCAAAGGCACTGGGACCGAAATTCTTCCCGGTATGAAGACTTGCTTTAAACCCGTCGTAACACAAAGACGGTTAAATTTAATGAAATTTCCTCTCATTCATATTTTCAAAAGATGATTCATCGTAAATTTGAGTAGTCTTACCTTAGTCCATTGTTAATATCATTTCCGTTTAACAGCCAATTAGATTGTCTACACTCTACGGTGGGCGTATAAAGTTGGTGTGCGGGAACCTTAAGCGGGCGCGCCATTGTCTCCCCGCACTCACTTTACGGGCTAATTGCTTCTCTTTCATACTGCAGCGAACAAGAAAACGCTGTTAAGACTTCTGTATATTGTTCCTTAATTGAAGTTGTTCCTGCGAGTTCGTATGAAGGTGGCTACTGCGCCATATTCTATTACGGCGAGACGTTAACCAAATTAAGAACGAGTTGTTTATTTATATGCGAGTTTTACTGAGTTACTTAAAGTATTTCGTGAGGATTATTAACTTCATGATCCTAAGGGCGCCGGTGGCCTACGCTACAGCTCTATTATAGAGGTTGGCTGTTTGATACTACAACGTGGCCCTTTTAATAAAAAACAAATTGTCACAAATGAGGTTAGTGTTGCCAGGCTGTATTGTGTAAAAATAAGCGGGAAAAAAACAGTTTATCATTTGGGGTTTTTGAACAATTGTAGGTAAATTTACAAAAAGTGCATTAATTTATTAATGAAAACAGAAAGATAAAGAAAAATACATTTATTCACTACAGACACAAGACACACAGAAAAAAAGTCAAAACAGAAAACAGCAATAAACAAGTAGTTAGTGTGAAATGAAACTGTTTAATTTACTTTCTTTTTTTATTACTTTCTTTATTTTGATCTATACCTGTTTTATTTTTGAGAAAAGCACTATACATGCTTCGACCATTAAGAGCCATCCTGGACTCGTATGTATAAAAGCCCTCACCCGGCGGCTCGGGCTTCTACCTCATACTCGTCTAGTGAGTGATCACTGGTCTTTGCAGTAATGTACTATTACCAATCGGTTTCTCGGAATCAGCTGTAACGATTTTGATGAAAACGGGATTTCAACCCGGGCGTCCTAGAATTAAAGGGTTAGGGATATCTTGGCGCATGGTCGGTCTTTAAAATGATATTCATTAGTAGACCTAATTCATATAAAAATATTAAATGAATTTTGCGAACTATCGGCAATTACGGAGCTGAAATTAATAAGGAATACCGCAGCGAGCGGATTAAGCGGTTTGCCTGGATAAGTTTCTTTGCTTATTACAGTCATTATAAAGTCAATTATTCGCTATTGACAATTCTTTTGATATTGGCTCAAAGCAATCAATTTATGAAAACAGTCGCCGTCTCTCGGGAATAGATTAACATATTTTTTCAAAATTGCCGAAGAATATTCAGATTTCCCTCCAATTTTCTCTTGGAAGATACTCTATTGAAATTCACGTGGACGATATTGAATATTGCGATCCCCGGCTCGAGCAAATACATATGTATGAGAGTATTGTGTTCAAGTATTGTTTGGGACGCCTGCATTTAGCTTTTCATTAATAGCGCTTTATCGCGAATACTGATTTGTTTCAGAAGCGCCGTTATCAATATACACCGACATAGGGCGGTGCAATACGCTCATACGTTCTAATGGTAGTTTAATCAACCTTTACCCGAGAGCAATTGCACTGTATTGACTACATTTACCTTGGTCGTGATGAATAGTAAGTTAAAGCAAATGTTTCTGGATTTGATTTCAGCCCTCAAGAGTAAAATAACAATAATGTAATGTTTAATATAATAATGATAATGATGATTTTGATATGAATATATAACTGTACAAATATATGTATCTACCTACAGACGGAAATTATAGGTACAAATATAGTTACTGCCATAATATTAATAAGAGATTAAAGTACAAATAATCATTTTCTTCTTTAAACATGACGCTATTGTAGATATTTTTAAAACGGTCACACCTTTTTTTGGTATAACGAATGAATAAACAAAGAAAATTATAAAAATATTGATTCATAGGATAAAAATGAAGTTACGCCGATGATAAAATTCGATCAAAAGAAGGATTCGCGACAAGATTACAAAACCTTTCAATTTCCTTACGTTGAAAGTGCCGTAGGGCGCAAGATGGCGCAAATAACGTCACGTCAAGTGCGAAGTAGCAGGTTCGACAGCAAAAAAAATCTTTAAATTGATTGATCACTCGTTGCAATTGACAAAACCAGAAGCGTCAACGATTGTCATACAACACCTTTTTTAACGCGGATGCCTTTCAAAATTACTACCGTTATTTAATGTTCCTAGTTATGTCTACATTCACATGAAATGTGATAGATGTCATCAATAATCAATCAAACAACATTTAATTTTACCGTATTCTTTATCTTTCTGTTAGCTTGCTGCGGGTGCGGGCCTAGTATGGCTGCATCTATATTGCGTGTCAACTGTGGATAAAGCATCCGTCACTTTTTGACACGTGTACTTTTTTATCTGTAAGAAGGTGATGGATGCCTTATCCAAAATTTATCACGTGATAAACGCAGCCATAATAGGCCTCATGGTGGATACTAAAGTCGAGTGATAAACCACGATAAATAGGAGTTATTTCGATCAAATACGATTTCGTATGTTTATTTATTACATCTGCAGTACATATTGGTGATTTCCACAAAATAGAGATATATATTTATATAAATATATTTAACAAGGACTTACGTACATACTCCATGCATACACCCTCAAAAGCCTTCACAGGTTCGCCCCGAAATGCAATTGCTATACCTTCATGCAATCAACCTGAAATTACATTAAATTAAAGTAACCTACCTACGTAGTACCTGTGATTCCATTACGTTCATTACTGCACGTTTAATAGTACCAGACAGGAACCCTACGTGACTAAGTTGGCCGCACTCCCTAATACTTTGAGTTTGAGTTTTTAAGTATTTTCAGCCTAGCATTTGAGCATAGGTACACAGTTTTAATATAATAGCATTTGTATGTTCGAGATTTCGAGGTAATAGTTTACTGTGGTGCGTATCCCTTATCAACTCGACGCAGTCCATATAAACCGGCGAGTTTACGTAGTCCCGCCCAAGCGTACAAAACACATTTTAGCACGTGTATTCTCGATTAGGCAACTTTACTAGTATACGACCTTGAGTTCGACTCACCTCTCTGGAGCGACCATTATCTCGCGCGATCAGTGTGATGAGATCCGTCGTGCCTAAGCCTCCTAGCTACTGCTCGGGTTATGTTCTATTTTAAGTAGCCTATTTCAGGGGTGTTATTCTCTCAAAAACAATGGACGTGCGGACGAACGAGTGAAATCGCAGCGGCGAGTTTAGGTAGTCCCGTCAGAGCGAGCAAAACACATTTTAGCGCATGCATTTTCAATTAAGCAGCCTTATACGTTCACCCAGTTCACGACACCCAGATGTTTAATCATTTTAATAATTGTATGTACTCTTAAACTGGTTTTAAAGCACTGTTATTTTCCACCACAAAATATATGAGGGCTGGGAGAATATGTGTGGGCTCTCAGAAGTAGTGTGTTGTTTTGCGGCACGAGATAGCGGGCAGTCGGGCCGTCGTGCACCATGTTTGCGGGTGTTACTACCTCGTAAACAAGTAACGCAAGCACTTGTGTCCCGGGCGTTCCTTTCGGCCGGTCTTACGGCCCGTGTCCCGCTTGACTCGGTTAAATACGATGGCAATGGGCACAAATAAGCAAATGCTGGCTTTATAGTATGAACTAACGTTGCTTCAGGACTTCAGCTGGTTACGGTTACAGTAACGAGTAAAGCGTGAAAAATTAATTTATTTTATGTTGTATAAGCTATGAGTTTTACCAAAATTATAATGAACCTAGACCGTTTATGAGAAATCATTGAAGCTTTAAAATAGGCCTGATTAGCTATTTATGCCAAAAAGGTACATTTGCAAGAGTGCGAAAAATTTGAGAAATTGTTATAAAAAGGTTGCAGAGAATTTAGAATATAATAAATACAAATTTTCCACACTCATGCACGCAAACACACAGAGATGTTTTGTACGTATTAGTAAGGGCGTTGTTTAAAATTAACAGTTATAAAAAGCACTAAAAGTCCTTTTCCCCTATCCCATTATATTAATTAAACTCGGCTTAGCTGCTAGTTTAAACATGAATACACAGTGTTTACCTTGATTAGGCGTTTGTTCTGATGGCTAGGCACTGAAAGCTTGCTTTAGTTTGCATTAACATTTGGTAAAATTAATGTTACTAACGCATGTGGTTTCAATAAACTAGCAAATGGAGATTAAATGGGATGCAATTTTGGAATAAATTAGTATTAAGTCCACAGAGTTGAATATAACTAATCAAAAATCAGGTTTTTAATATGCCATTGAATTATTTCTTATACATTTATTAATATACCTACCAACCCACGTCATTCGTGTATAAGTGACGCTATCGTTATGTAATGATGTTAACTAATATTTAAGTACTTTGATCATCTCATCACCATAAGTCGCATAAAAAACAAAAACATATTTCTTAAAAAAAACTTTAATAATTTACTTAAGTACTATGCATTTCAATTCAGTTCTAACTTCTAAGGCCGTAAAAATGTGAATGTAATTTACGTAGATCCTCGTACCACTCATGTTAGTTTAGTACAGGTATTTTGGTGGTTTGGTTTGACATCTTTTGTTGGTTTTAGGTCTGATGGCAAGAACATTCCCAAAACGGCTCCAGCTGGAAGGAAAATGCATTTTAAAGTACACACTATTATTTACACTTGAGTCTAACTAATCACAGCTTCTCTCGCCCTATTTTCATTGTAGAAGCCGTTAAATTATACAACGTGTTACAAAATACCCCGTAAAAAATCTAATAAATTATCAAAGCCTAAAATATTGTCAACCCTAGTAAGCTGTCATGTCAGGGAACCGGAGTTAACATAGATTATTTTAACAGAGAGGCCTACCTACCAATTTAATAATTTTTCAACTTAAATGGGTTTAAAACCATATCCCGACGAGCGAGGTTGTGCATTGAACAAGGCAGAGCTCACTTTGAGCCGTTCCTGTAATTTTGACGTTCTTTACGAAAAAGTAAGTGCTAGTTTAGGTTTCTTCGTAAGTAGTTTAGGTCTTTTAAAATCTTCCAAAACTCGACTTGTAATATCTATCTAATCAAATTCTGTAAATTTTGTTAGTATGTCTCTTAATCGTTTCACGAATTAGGTAAAAATGTACATAAACAATCTGCGTAGTTTACTCTTTAATTTTACTGAAATAGGGTTTTCACATCAATGAAAGCAATAATGGTTTTATTTTTTTTGCCGGTAAGTCATGCGATGATTGTACGGTTCTCAAATATTGTAAATGGACTTATTATAAGGTACCATTTAACCCCCTTTCGGCTTTACGGGTATTTTTGTAACACCTTGTATACCAAGTCATATTTATGTTAGTGATCAATCTAGAACTTTTCGCGTGAATTGGTGATCGGTGGGTTGCGGAAATAAATGCAGAGAAAACGCAGCATTCCACCGTGCTTATGGCATGCTTCCTCCATCTTCATGTATCTGTTAATTGCCGAAAAGTCGTAGCCATCCCGTAAGGGTCAGACAAAACAAGGTTACCAAAGGACAATTAAAACCAATGCTTACCAAGTAAAAACCCTGCCAGGTACAATAGAAAATTACTACAGTTTGTTAACAGTTGCACTCCAATGATGTTGAAAAATATAAACGAAACGGCTCTGGCTACCATCATCGACAAGCCAACAGCCATCGCCCTGCAAACAAAAAAAAACTTTTACTGTTTGGGATTTTGTAGTTCAACAATTTTTAAGGGGATTACTTAAGGCTGCGTTTCCACCAGAGATGTGCGAGGGATGTCTTTGTCATGAACTAATAGACACACTTTATTTACCTATACTCGCTTTTCATACATACAAAACAAAAAAAGGGTGTGTGCGAGAAATGTGTTGCGAGGCGGCGTCGGGCTCCGCTCCCGCCTCACCGCACCCCGCCCGCTTATTTAACAAGAGCCCGCTACACATCCTCGCTACGCATCCTCGCACCGCTCAGCTACCTCGCACATCTTTGGTGGAAACATTCACACCGTTACACCTCCTCGTTACACAGCCTCGCACCGCTTAGCTACCTCACACATATCTGGTAGAAACGCAGCATATCCATGGCTTTATCTCTTCTATACTTTTTTCATCAATCTTTCTGTACTGATGCATACTTTAAACGAGATTGTAATAGTTACTTACGGATAACATCATAATTGTACAATTTAAATAAAAGTCAAGTAAAAGTCGACGTTGTTAAAATCGTTTGCGTTTTACTTTGTTTCAAACTTTATTTTAATTACCAAGGTAAAAACCGGTCTAGTACCTTTAGCTTTGAAAGTCATTTTACCTCATATAAGTTGGAAACAGCTCTACGGCATAACTTGTAGTGACTCCCATACAGACAACGTTGCACATCATGCCTATGAAAGCTATCATGGACAACCCGAGGCTGGCGTAATCGATGATCACAGCAAGCATTGCTGAGCACAAATGCAGGCCGACATAGATCCACTTCTTCCCTATATATCTCATTAGCACAACACAGATCATAGACACGAATGTTATGACTGAGGCAAAGGATGCGATCCCTACGAAGGTGAAATCTTCGATGGAGTCATTACATTTCGTACCCTGAAAATAAATTGGTCTGATAACATTTTGGATGGTGATATAGAGATATACTTAACTAATCAAAATTTTAATTTCCTTGTTCATTCGATACAGAGTTGAATGACATTTATCAGATTATTTTAAATAACACTCGTATTTACCGTAGTATTCGCGTTGCTTCCTGAGTCAGTGTGGAATATTTGGCAAAAACTTAAGCCGGCTGTGTCCGATTTTACGTAGCTATTGAAAATATTAGGTAGCCAAACGGAGAACGGAGGACCTCTGTAAGTAAAAACATTGTTTTATTTGCAATATCTACGCGGCACATTTTTAACTTTTTTTTTACTAAAGGTTTGCCCCGTTTATTAATTGTGTTGTATAGTAGTAAAATATTTTCTTCAATTCAAACAAGTAAAGTAAAGAAAGTATAATTTTGCGAGAATAATGAGGTTGTCTGGACTCTTTTATAGACCGATGTAGTAGATTAGATAGTTGAAACTTAAATCTTAAGCAAACCATTATCCTGTTCTTGTATTTGACGTTGATTGGTTTAGAAATTCAAGAGCTTCACAGACACAGCTGCAGCTAGGTATAGGAGGACACAAATGATATGGTGCGCGGGTGCAATACGCAATAGTCATAGTGTTCGTAGGTAATTAGAACAAAACTAGTCCGTGTTTAACATATATACCGCTTGATTTGAAAACGCTGAGCACCACAATATCCACACAGCTAAGTTATTGATTCCTTATTATGCCTCCGATTCGAAAATGATCAACACCATAATATGCCCAAAACCATAGCTCTGGGCATATACATATAGGATTAAGATGCACATTCTTATATTAGCTACCTATTTGTAGGCTAAAAATTAAACTGATTAAAACAGCGTTAACAAGATTTCTACCTAAACAATTTATTTCTGTGATTTGATTTTTTAATTGCAATGTTTTTTATGTTTTGTCTTTGAATAGACTTTCAGTCAACGGCGAAAGTGTTTTGACGTAAACCATATTCTGTTCTCCTACATAATTATTACGTATTATGTTTTATCAATTCGGAGTTTTCATAGCACAGTAAGACTAAGGTGTGATATGGAGTCGACATCAATAAAACTCGCGTTATTCTCATACTCATCCTCAATCATTTGTGTCATCCCACTATTTATTTATAAGAAAAATCTATTTTTATGTGTATTCGTTTACTATGCTTCAACCTAATTTCTCTTTGACCTAGCTATAATTTATAAATGTTTTAGCTGTGTCTGTGTAGTGCTTTAGGCGACAAACCCTCCTTAATTGATAATGTTTGACAGGTATAGTAGAAATTTTATAAGCTGTCCGTTTCCTTATCTTATACACAATGGCATTGTTCTCTTTTGTTGAAGGCTACCGCCAATAACAAATCATAGCAAGTAACAAAAAATGCAAACAAATAGCTACCGTCTTGTACAAGTCACAAGGTTGAAATTGCAAAATAATAGCACGTTTGATAATTACACTCGGACGTTGAAAGCCGTACTCAGGTAGATCTTTTATCTTCTTTCTGTGTAGTGCGTCCACGACCACTTAATATTGTCAGTGTGAGTTAAGCTTTTGCAATTTCAACCTTGTGACTTGTACAAGGCGGTAGCTATTTGTTTGCATTTTTTGTTACTTGCTATGATTTGTTATTAGCGGTAGCCTTCAAAAAAAGAGAACAATGCCATTGTGTATAAGATAAGGGAACGGACAGCTTATAAAATTTCTACTATATCTCATATTTCATATTTGATTGTAAGTAATTGTAATTTATTTGGCAAATCCGTTTGAAATACTCACACGCAGTAGGTTGGAATACTGATGCCAAATATAAGGATCGTATTTTTTATATGTTTTTTGTAAAATAGTGGCACAGTCTGGTTCCATACAGACTTGAAGAAATTTGAATTCTTTGAATTATTTTCCTCTTCACCCATATCGATGTGCTTGACCTGATGAAATAACGATCACCTTATAAGTATCCCTCCTTCCCCACTGCACTACTAAACCGCACTACTGACCAAAATTAGTATCATAAATAATTTCTAATTCAAATTTAACGGAGTCGACGGAGCTCTGCTCTCGCAGAGCTCCTATTTCTGGTTAGTTTGGCCCTCCGGCCTGCTGAAGAACTAACATAACCTATACCTACCTCATATTTATGATACTAATTTTGGTCAGTAGTGCGGTTTAGTAGTGCCGTGGGGCAGTCACCATAAGTATGTAGACAGTAATCTGAACTAGTCTTCAGTACTTTTACTTATAGGGAGTCTTTAACCTAAACAGTAATTTGCTACCGGAAATCCATTTTAAACCTTAACTTTTAAATCATCAAATTAAAGTATCTTATATGTAGGTATTGTTTCTTTTTATTTTATCTTTAAGATACCTTTATCTGGGAATTAAAAAAACAGTACTAAAGTTAACAAATAAGTACCTGAAATAACTCACCGTATAGTATTCTGTACTTGAACCAGTATTAACCGCGTAAATTTTCTTCAACACTTCTAGTCCCTTTTTATGTTCGCCCTTTGAGAAGTGAAATTTGGGACTTTCAAATGTGTAAAAATATAGGAAGATAAAATTGAATACGCTCAGAAGAGCGATGAGCTGGTTGAGGAGTCTCCAGGGCCGGTAGTAAAATCCAAGAAAGGGTATGTAGTAGGCGAAGTTCAGTTTGAGAGTCGGGTACGCCATTACTGTAATGTGATAGATGGATTTAGGATCGAAATTGTTCCTTCCGGTCCTCCCAAACAAAGATTTTGTTTAATTTTTAATTTTCGAGGACAGAATCTTTTGTTGTTAATGCAAATACGCTCTCGGTTATAGTTATAGCTTTTAACCCAGGAATTATTGAGGTCGGGCGGGGCTATTCCGATTTAGGAGTAAATGTGCCTACAAAACGTTTATCGTCGATATAGTATTCGAAAAAAAAAGTTTGTACAAAAAAATATTTCTGTAAAGGAAGTAAAAATAAATTTAAAATGTTGTATTCCTTTAAAATCTTCAACGGACATTTTAAATCGCGTTTCCAACAAGATATGAATAAAAGTAAAAGAGATCACCAAAAGTGAAATTAAAATAAAATCGGCCGAGAAATACGGATAAAGCATTTTAAACTTCTAATTAGACAGCGATTAGACAGAGAGATCCGATAAGCACCGTGACATCATGTAACACGTCGGCCATATAAACACCATGTTAAGTTCAGTTTTGCTAGAAAGAGATAGAAACAAATATATGTTGGCTTATATCGTGGTTAATTTTATAGCTATTCAAAAAATTATTTTTCTCAACTGGTTTTTACGTGAATCAGGTTTTAATGAAGCTGTGAAACAAAGTCATAAATATTCCCTGAGTCGAAAAGTATGAATGGTCTGGCTGAGCGTTGTGCGATCAAGATGGACATACGTACTAGTTATAAAGCCCTGACTGAACATGATCCCCGTGGTGGCGAACAATAGGAATCGCGCGCGGTGCGTCTGCAGCGTGCTCTCTCCCAGAAGCGTGTATATTACCGCATTGGTCCCGCAAGCGCTGAAACGTAATTTAATATAGTAGTAATATTATCATTTACAAGTATATGTATAATGTATGTGGAAGATGTTTTACTATTAGCATATTAAGTAGAGCTGTCGTAATTATACATATATAAAGGCTTAAGTAAATCGTAATCTTAAATTCCACTATATAATATTGTAAATGCGAAAGATTGTGTGTGTATGTGTGTGTTAGTTTGTTACTCTTTCACGCTGCAGTGGATGGACAGAATTGAATGAAATTTACAGTGAAGATAAGTTATACCCTGCATTAATACATAAGCTACTTTCCATGCCGGAAAATATAAAAGTTTCCAAGGGAATAACGATAATCGAAATCTACGCGGACGAAGTTGCGGGCAGAAAAGCTAGTCGTAATTAATGGTAAGTCTAATTGTGTAGTTTAAAAGCAATGGAATACTTACAATATCGCAGATATAAATTTTGAAAAAGTCATGAAAGCCCAGTGGTTAGCGAAACTGGACAGGAAAGCACCCACGAAAGTCCCAGTAATAGTGATATAAAGTGTGAACAGACGCCCCCTTGTGTCTGCCAGGTAGCCCCAGAAATGGGCGCTTGCGATGACGCCTGTAAAACATTATTTTTATTCGTTTCGTTAGCTTACAATAAAACAAAACATTTGTATCATCAGTGCTTATGCAAATCATTGTAAAAAAGGTATAATAATCATGTTGGTGTGAAATCATCATTATGAGTATTTAATGTTAGAACAGTATATTCAGCCAATAAAATATGGCGAAAGGAATAAGCCGTGAAAACACCAACATGGCATTTCTTCTATCTTTTGGGTCGATGTTATTATATTCTTGAGAGGAAATCTAATGTCTATGGGGTTCAGAGCCCGCTTCCATCAGGTGGCTCGTGTAGTGTACTCGTTAGTTAACCTCAATCCTCGTGCTAACCAATGTTTCATTAGTTGTTCTGTTCACATACTACCCGATAGTTCTTAGAACCAAGCAGCAGTATACGCACTGCTGGTTTTCGGTGAAGAGTTTCGGTGAAATTAATATCATAGAGTTATTATAACGCATTATTAAATTTCAGTCGTCAGGTTAGCGATTTCCGGCCCCCACTCCACAGGCTGTTTGTTTAACCCTTTTCTTGGCAAAAATAAAAAAGGTCATGGATTCAGATTTCTTCAGATTTAAATCCAGCAATAAAATCAATTACAAAAAAGATACAATAAGTGAATGTTATAGTATGTATCTTATAATACACACACACCAGGTGGCCTGTTATTTATCATCTATATCTTTAGAATAGTCCGCCTTACCAAAATCGATTAGAAAAATGTGTAGCAATTTTAGGATCCTGTTAAAAGGGAAGGAAAGTGAAATTATGGTGATGCTCACGCCACTTTAGCAATTCTAAACCAAAGACATGTCAACAAAATTATATATTTCAGCCAACATACATAATCAAGATCCTTGGGCAAGGCTTATGTCCAGCAGTGGACGTACTTCTGCTGATATAAATATACCAAAATATAGTACCTAAGATGGGCACGGAGCTGATGATGCCCTTCTCGAAGACGCCGAGGTCCAGGTCGCATTGGCTCGACGTCACAATGACTCCCACGCTGAACACCTCGGCGATGGCCGCCAACAACGTGAATACGCTGAGGACCAACAACTGGTAGTTGTATTTGCCAAAGCCTAAAAGTTGATAGTTAATATTAAATTTTGGACAAAGAGGTAAGTAATAAAAATAACTTGTAGTAGAACAAATGATTGTAAGGGCCGTCAGGTTTTAAAGGGATGGTGGGCTTCTTACGAGGTGGACTGACGTTACAGTGAAGGTTGCGGAAAATCGATTGATGGATGGAGGAACCATCGTAGAGAGCCTTTCTTTACTATGCCTTCGATACTAAACACATTATTATAGTCCCAAACTGAGATTCGGTGTTTTATGCATAAAATGAATATTTGATCAGGGCTGAGTAATATACCGACCATTATTATAATTTAATATATAAAAAAATGTGTTTCAAAAATTACCTAAGTAAATCCAAATGAAAATTATTAATAACAATTTGAATTATTTATAGTGTCTATGAGACGGTATACTTATTTAATCAGAAGTTACAGATATCAGGCTACGAAATGCAGGAACAGCATTCCTCCACCCATTATACACGTAAGTCTAGTGATAAAACAAAATATTGCCTATATTTGTAGGATTAACAAAATAATATTGCCAGATTTCTTTATCCCTTTTATTTAAGTTTTTTTTTTGTTGAATGTTTGAATAATTTCTTAATCCTCAATTATTTTATGTTATATAATACGTGTACATATTATTCATTTTATGTGTTATTTCATTCACATATTTGTGACGCAACATAAAGCGTTTCGGCACATTTTCTACTCATGCGACCACCTCCGACTTGTCCCGTTTTTGGTTTTGGCAGGATACCAGCGCTGCAGTTCCTGCAGCATTATGCTGAGTCAGCGCCTTTTCATCACACGACACATGGCTCTTATATGGTGACCGACTTAATGTTGTTTCTTTTTTCGTTTTATTTTTACTTTTTTTAAGTTTTACATATTTTTTGTTTACTTTACACCAACTATTATTTTAAAACCCTTAGGTATAAATGAATTAATTTAATATCGAACTTTCTATCTATGTAATCAAAAGCTTTTGTTTTGGCAACATGACTGCTCCACTTTATTCGTACCCATTTATTTAATTAAAAACACAAAACGAAAACGAATATAAGTGAACTTATAACTATTTTTGTCCATAACTTTTACGGGTACATGACTATAACTGGAACTAGAAGTTCCAGTACTTTAGCGGTTTTTTTAAAGACCGTCCTTCTTGAAAGAATTGTCGATCCTTTAGGTAGAACGAAATAAAACAAAATAAAATAAAATAACATACATACATACATAAACTCACGCCTTTATTCCCAGAGTGGGGTAGGCAGAGCTACAGAATTACCAACAACTCTAAAAACTTGTTGATAATTCTGTAACCACATTTTGCACACTTAGGCTAAGATGTTTACCAGTGTATTAGTGACAGGTTGCAAGCCCATCGCCTAACAATACTATACGCCTTTATTCCCTTAGCCGTCTCTTACGACATCCACGGGAAGATATGGAGTGGCACTATTCTAACCCGGCAACCACACGGACAAAATAAAATAATAATAATAATAATAATTTATTATCTAGAACCGATCTCAAAGGGACTCCTTAAAGTAAATTTACCACATTACAGTAAATAAGGTCAGCACAGAACAGTAAGTACAGTTATTTTTTGTAAGTAGGGAATGCTATTTAATCGGTCATTAGACGTTTTTGTATGAAAATAACCGGTTATTTGCATTCCCTATTTGTTAAGCAATAGCGGGGAAAGTCTCATGACTCATGAGTCATTGATCCCGCTTGCTACGTACGAATGAACCAGTTGAAGTTTACACCATTGGAGCCAATAACTATGAAGTACCTACCTAAGTTACAAATCTACTCGGGCACAAAATAACATAAAGCCGGGTGAGCATAATCCTTAAACTGTATGTATGTTTATATGTATGTATGTATGTAGGTATGTGGACTCTTTATTGTACAAGAATAAAAAAAAGAAATACTTAACACAGGCAATATAACAAAAAAGATACAAAGCAGAACTTATCCGTATCATTAATGGACTAAGTATATTTACAGTAGTTTTCCAAGGGTTTTTATTACCACATTATTAAGAAATAATGTTATTAAATACCCTCCGTAATCCGCTTTCTAAAAAAGCCATTATCTTACCAACGGTGGAAGAAACCGTGACTTATTTTGTTTCTTTGACGTTTACTTACGTGTCTAATAAGTTGTGTAAGAACGTTTATGATCCCGATTTTACCCGAAAGATTCTCTTCTGAAAGAACTTCTTAATGATTATCAAATTTTGCTCGGAGATGTCAACCCTTTTTTTTTTTGCACGTCTCGCCTTACGAGCAATGAGCGTTTCTAACTAAGGAGTGGGATCAATTATATTATAATATATTCACCAAACAAATGAATATACTATTATCAAATAATATTAATGATTTGTAACATGATATCATTGTATTCTACAGTAATGGAGGTTATTGACCGTCTAGAGCGAGTTTCGTCTTTACAAGACGGTTTAATACCACGCACTAATTAATACGTACCTTATTAACAACACGGAGCAGCATAATCCTGGTAATTAGTACATAATAAACATATATATACTTTTGTTACCAGCACTATTTTTCGCATTAAATATTTAATGTCCACTCCAATTACATTTCGCTCCATTTTGCATAGGAACTTCAAACTTATATGTAGGTAAATGTTTGTATGATTATTTTGTAAGGTTACTAATGATTAATTTTTATGTTCTTTTGTCAAGTTTTAGAACCTGCACACCTTTGGGCACCACATACCACATTGAAAATACCCAGTTTCATAAATATATTAGGGCACCTATTAACACGATATTGCACTTGAAATACCTACATTAATGTTACAATATCTATGTATAGATGTTACAATCAAGTATAAAAGATTCTAAATACCAAAAATAACACAGACGTTTTATTTTAAATCTATCATTCGGTATTACATTTGACAACAGTAGGTACCTCAACAATTTGTTTAACGCTTAAACACCTTAAATACTTACATTGTTAGTGAAGTTTACATTACAATTTCAACTTGGTGATGTTAAGTAGTATTACATTTTTAAAGTTTTGTTCAATGACTTCAATGTTAGTTATAGGTACGTGTGTAAATTACGTTTATAATTTTGTCTACAATAAAAGCTGTAGTTTTAGGTTGAAAAGGTGTATAACCCTTTTTTAAACACTCCCACCAAAAAAAGAGGGGTGTTATAAGTTTAACGTGTTTATCTGTGTCTCTGTGTATCTGTGTATCTGTGTGTCTATGTATATGTGTGTGTCTGTGTATCTGTGTTTCGGTGTATCTTTGTGGCTGTGTGTGTGTGTGTCTGTGTATCTGTGTTTCTGTGTGTCTGTGTATGTGTGTGTCTGTGTATCTGTGTTTCTGTTACATGTATGGAATGTCCCCCCTAGAAATATTTATTTCTGTTATTTTACTAACAAACTAAGTATCTAGCTATTTCTACAAGACATGACGAAACTATAAGACTACGGAACCATAAAAATGCTCTTTATTATAAGTCAATAGTACTTACATCGGCTGTGACATTGACCTGTAATCATTTCACGACCCGCTTGCGGCAACGTGCTCTCATGACGTACTAATCAAGTCGTCACGTGTGGATCACGCTAGTGAATAAAATAAATTAACTATCTAGAATAGAATAAATATATCCACTCGACGCGACGTCACAAACATCTGTACAGCCATCGTGTCAAATACATTTCATTATAATTGCATAGACCTAATCATCAGTTTTATGCTACTTGCCTATGTTAGACAAGTAGATATTTTTGAAGTACCTATTGGAAACGTCTATATTTTTATAACCTCAACCATACGGTACGGTGTACAGTCGAGTTCATAAATATGTGTACACTTTAGTACCTTATCTGTTTGATGTTATTTTTATACTACCATATACGAATGGTCACAGCGATTAAAGTGACAAAGTAATAAAGTGCATACATATTTAAGAACTCGACTGCACGTACACAGCTGATGGCCACATTGATTAATGTAGGTAATGTTACTGATAAAAATACGAACATGGTTCCGTGTTTAGAATAAAAATACATTAGGGTATTTATTCTTGTTCATTAAAATGTTAATAATAATAAAATCCTCTTAGGTACCAATTAATGGTCCATCAGTTCCAATTATAATGTTTTGTTGTAAACTTCGAATATGAAAGGGGCACGGTTATTTTTCACTTCTACCTTCGCCTTATTTGTATTTACCTCATGCATGATCAAAAAATAAGATTTCTAACGTTCGTTCATATGACGTCCTATTTAGCGCAGATACTTTTAGATTTTGAATCTACCTATACCTAACCTAATATTCAATTGCACAATTTTATTGAAAAATTACATAAAACGTAATTTCGATTTCGCGAAAGCTTTTGATCGCGTGGATAATGACGTGCTGCTTAAGAAACTTGATGAAATTGGTTTCTCTCCCAAGTTGCTAACCTTTTTTGCCAGTTATCTGCGTGATCGGCAGCAGTTCGTCCGACATGGTTGTTTTGTCTCGACTCCTTACCATACCCGGTCTGGCGTAAGTCAAGGCTCCATCCTAGGGCCCTTGCTGTTCGGTATCATGATTAACGATCTCCAATCGGTTCTTCGGGCGGCTCAGTGTCTCTTGTATGCTGATGATCTAAAGTTGGTATACGGGGTAGAGCAAAGAGCTGATTGCGAGACGTTGCAAGGGGACATCGACTTGGTGTTTCGGTGGAGTATGGAGAATAAGCTTCTTTTTAACCCAGCTAAGTGTAGTGTGTGTACATTTGGCCGCTCTCGTACCGCTATATATGCTCAATATATGTTAGGGTCATAGCCGATAAATCGTGTCTTCTCCGTCAAGGATCTGGGCGTGGTGTTCGATGCGCGGCTCACTTTTCACGAGCATATTTCTTCTCTCGCCACGAGCTGCTTCCGAAAACTGGGTTTCGTTATCCGAAATCTTCGCCATTTTCATGACCCAGTGGCCATAAAAATGGTTTATAATGCCTTAGTAAGGAGTAAGCTAGACAATTCGTCGATCGTATGGAACCCCTACGAATCGACGTATGTCTTAATGCTTGAGAAGGTTCAGAAGGCGTTTTTGAGATTCCTTTATAAAAAATCATTTGGAGTCTACCCTTATTTGTACCCAACAAAGTATCTACTTGGCTCTCTTGGGTACAACTCCTTGGAGGTAAGGCGGAATTGTCGACTCATGACCACGGCATGTCGAGCCTTGTGTGGTGAGTCGGACTGCCCCGAACTTGTTGAGCGTCTCGTGAGACTGCTTGTTCCGGATGTCCCGAGGATCGCCCTCAGACCACGACGACGCGACCTGCTGGCCGTGCCGCCGGCGCGCACCGTGTCGTGCAGGAACTCGCCGCTGCCCCGCGCCTGCGCACAACTCAACGCGCTCCTGGCATCGACACCCGAGTGCGACTTGTTTGCGTGGCGATGGGCGGCAGTGTGTAGTGAATGCTTGAGATTCTGTGAGGCGAAGGATGCTAGGTGCTCAACTATTCCAATTTGATTTGTTACCTATTATTGTGAATTTTTAATCCTTAATTGTTAATCTAAGTTTAGTGACGCATTGGTTAAACTGTAATGTCATGTAAACGTTTTTATCAAATAAGTAAATAAATAAATAAAGTAATATAATAACCATAACACAATAACTGAAAATTAAAACTAAAATTAAATAAGACTAACTTTAATACCTATCTGAATTAACTAAAACATTAAATTTAAGAATGGCCCCTGTGGAATAGTACTATCAGCCCAATGGAACCCTGACCCACCATAGAACGGTGTCACAGTGACATTATAAAACAATTTGTTTGACACTTCTTATGACTTGAATCATAACGTCTCTGTGACACAGTTCTATGGTGGGTCAAGGTTCCAATGGTCTGATAGTACCAAAGATGCTGGCAGCATTTCCTCGCTGTATGGTTAAACTTATACGTGGAAACTGCCAGCTCTTAGGGCTGTATTAATAAACTAATCTCAACTCTAATGCTCGTCTCGAGATGCGTCAAAAATGACAGTGTTCTATGGTTTGACGTTTACTTTGACGTATCTTGTGACGGGCATGTCAGCCAAGATTGTTTATTAATACGGGCCTTAGTTTTTTAACCCTTTATACATAGGTAGATTCGGAAAAAGAAAAACAATGCAGGTACGTATTACATTTAGTGTCTAAGTATACGAGTAGGTAGCATTTATAGTTACCGTTTTTTTATCGTGACATACATAACACAGATCAGCTGATGTTCCACTTTAACCCCTCAACTATTGGCCTGAATTTAACAATTAGGGTTATCATTGTGATTTGTGAATAACGTGCGATAGTAATATCAGTTACATAATAATTAAATAAATTAGTACTTTGTTTTAGTTTAACGTATTTAACTTTTATTATTATGTAAATAAATGCTCCATACCTCAGTTTCAAGACTTTCAAGCCACAAATGTATGACACCTTGTTTACAAAAGGTTACACCATAATTTAAACGCAACGTTAGATAATATTTGCATGTTTTATCAGATCAAGTGAAGTAAATTAAATTGCGTAAAATTTCACAACACCTATTTATGCAATTCAAAAATATTTATTTCCCCAAATAAAATAAATTTTAAACCGGCTAACGGACTAGCACACCGAGGATTCCGCTACACTTGTAAGGGTCTTTTTTTATGAATTGTTCATAAGTTCCAATATTAATAAGCATTCAACTGTCTACTTTATGGTTCATGAGATACAGCCCTCTGACAGAACGACAGACGGGTTGGACCCTTTGGGTACGGAACCCTAAAAACGGACACTTGGTATAAATGGAGGATGGAATGGTTTTGGTGGAGTGCCCCCGTTTCTATAAAAAGTTATGTTAATCTCATATTTACCTGTTAATATTAGGGCTTCTTCAAATGACGTCACTTCAGCTTTTTCCATGTCAACTTCGCTTTTCTTTTCTTTTGCTTCATCGTTAATTTCACAACTTACAGTATCACTTTTGCCAATTATTTCAACCATTTTAATATATTACTGAATAAATTTTAAACACAACATGTCGCTTCAGCGCTGCGACTTTAATTGATTTACGTTTGCGAATGTAGTTATCCTAATAAGCAATGTTTTATAGTGTCTGTTGGTAAATATTGAACAACATCGCTACGCTTTACGGCAAATTTATCTTAACGACTTATTTACTATCTGGGAATATAAGAGAGAGCTCTCTCATTATTACTTTGAAGAAGAAACTTCGAGTACCTATCCAAATTCTGTTTTAGGGTGTCTCTTTTGTCTTACACTGGCGGCTTCGTGCGCGTAGAATTTCTCCGCTATCCCCCCCCCCCCCCTTATTCCCGTTGTGGGTCGATTTTCGAAAAATTCTTTAATGCAAACCTAGGGTAGGTACCCAAGGAATAATACCTCTAAATTTCAAGTCCCTAGCTCCAGCGGTTTAGGCTTTACGTTGTCTGCCATTCACCCAGTCACGGAAGAGCTAGCGACCCACCCTCGCTTTGCTTTGGTTTATGTGTGTTTTCTGTAGCACCAGGGGGGTTATTATCACATAGCTATGCAGTTCAGTTTACGCTGAGAGAAAAGGACAGAGCTATTAAAATGCATAATAACCCCCCAGTACATAAACCAGAATTTATTATACATAAACCCCTTCCGTGAATAATTATCTAACTGATGGTGAAAACCGCATGAAAATCCGTTCAGTGATTATCGCGAACATACAGAGGGACCGACGCGGCGTGGGACTTTGTTTTATACTGTGTAGTAATCATGATGATGATAGTGATATTTTTAACCGACTTCAAAGGAGGAGGAGGTTCGATGTTTTACTATAGGTTTTTTTTAAATGTAGTTTATCTTATCCATTAACCTACCGCCAAACAACAGTGTTCGCATTGTTGTGTTCCGGTTTGGGGATAAGACAGCCGGTGAAATGACTAGCATAGAGGCATTCCATAATATCTTAGTCCCTCAGGATTGGCAACGCATTTGCAGTCTTAGGATTGCTTTGCAGTCTTGTGAATGCGAATGTCTATGGGTCACAGTTTCCACTTACCATCAGGTGGCCTGTGTGCTCGTTTGTCTTCTCTATGCCATAAAAAAAAAAAAAGTTTGTTGTTCCTGATTGCTCCGTCACTGATTGCTCCGTCAACAGTAAACCAATTTTGAAAATTCTTTTTTCGATTGATAGGGTATACTTATTTGAGGTGGTCCTTGTCACCGAAGCAATATCTGATAAGGGGATTTGTGACAAATTGAGGGAACTCCTCAAATATCATAGGCGTCCATAGAGCGATTTTAATATTGAAGACCACAAATAACCACCTCCTCGGAACTCCTCAAAACTATTTATTTTAAGGGTGGTGATAAGATATCTCGGAATAAGATATTTGAGTGACTATGACGGACGAAGCATATTTAAATGGTTTATTGTCTATTATATGACTTTGACTTTCCAGCGGCGTTGCTTTCGGCGACCTTGAAATGTCCTATAGTTTTTTATTGAGATGTGGGAATATAAACAGCATAATATGATCATTATTATTATTATTATTGATAATTTATTCATGAAACACTAATTAATTATGTTTACATAATATGTGTGGGGGAGTTAATTTCAGGTTTTGAATTAAAATCGTATTTATTTTTGAGCCAATGTTTTTTATAGACCTTTCAGTCGTACAGAAATGTTGTAAGTGAAGTAAGTAACCTATTCTAACTTAATCTAAGGTTATGACGAGTTGGAGTGAAAGTTTGCGGTAGAACTTCTGTAGGCGCTAGTACTTCAACATGCCCCCGGGCGTTGAAAGCTTGGCTTTCAACAACGATCTTCATTTTCTGGCAGGGGACAAATCTTTGGAAAAGCCCTGCGAACAATTCCATTCGCTGTCTTCACATCCGCCACTCGATTGATGCCGTCAGGACCGGGGTGGACGGCGACGATGCGGCCCAGTCGCCATTTTAATGGAGGAAGGTTCTCCTCCTTGAGCACAACGAGAGAATTCAGCCGCAATGAGTCCCCATTTGACCTCCATTTTACTCTCTGCTGAAGTTCTGACACGTACTCTTTGCTCCAGCGAGACCAAAAATGCTGGCGCAGTTGTTCAATTCGCTGAAATCGAGTTAAGTGACTCGTCGAACACTCTCGACAGTCTTGCACTGGAAGGGAAGTTAGCGGCCGCCCGATGATAAAATGCCCAGGAGTTAACGGCAGTAGATCTTCCGGATCCGATGACAGGGGTGTAAGTGGTCTAGAGTTCAAGATTGCCTCGATCTGAACTAACGCAGTGTTTAGTTCTTCGTATGTAAGATGACAATTTCCCAGCACTCTTTTTAAGTGGTACTTTGTTGACTTAACACCCGCCTCCCAGAGACCACCAAAGTGCGGTGAATAAGCCGGAATAAAATGAAAATTTACTTCTTCATTGGCTGCAGTTTCCGCCAGTTTGTCACAGTTTTGAACAAGAAATTTAGACAAATCATTGTACGCACCCACAAATGACGTCCCATTGTCCGAGTAAACATGGCTAGGCTTTCCTCTACGCGATATAAAACGCCGCAAAGCGGATATGTAATTATTACTTGTCAAGTCACCCACTAACTCCAGGTGAACAGCTTTCGTGGTAAAACATATAAAAACGGCAACGTAAACTTTCACCAGCCTACATCCTCTCCCTTGACGGCTAGCTGACATAAATGGGCCTGCGTAGTCGACACCTACATACTGAAAAGGAAAACCTCCAGGAGAGACACGGTGCTTTGGCAGATTTCCCATCAAAGGGGTAAGTACTCGTCCCTTTAGCCGACTGCACAGCATACACTGTCTAAAACAAGCTTTAGCTAACTTTTGACCTCCTATTGGCCAGTAAGTATCCTTAATTGTGGATAGTAACAGTTGTGGTCCCGCATGAAGCAACCTTTTATGCTCGAAATTAAAAAGTAATTTTGTTAACCTATGGCTAGCGTGTACAAGAATCGGATGCTTTTTCTCATATGAAAACTCTGAGTTTACAAGACGTCCGCCAACGCGCATTATCCCATCGTCATCTAGAAACGCATTAAACTTAAGTATCGGACTCCTACTAGGTATAATTTGCTTGAGTTTCAAAAGTGTGTACTCAGGGAACGATTGACACTGCGAAATCCTAATAATTATGTTCAAAGATTTTTTCAATTCATCGCTAGATAGGTAGTCAGTTAACATCGGTTGTTTCTTACAAGCAGACATATAGCGCAAAACGTAGGCAACCGTACGATTTAAACGCGAAAAGGAAGAAAACCGATTAAAATCAATTGGTAGTTTTAATTTATCACATTCACGCGCATGTAAGACGATTTCGGGTCGAACCTCAGGTAGTGATATTGAATGTGTACCTGGGTTTAAAGGCCAAGTTGAAGCGTCACACTTCAAAAACTCTGGACCTGACCACCACATCTCGAGAGATGAGATCGAGTTAAGGTCAACTCCTCGGGATAAATGATCAGCAGGGTTCTGATCAGTGGGGATATGTCTCCATGTACAGTTCCCTGTGATCTCCACAATATCAGCAACCCGATTACGAACAAATGGTTGAAGCTTTGTGGGCAATATTCTCAGCCATGCTAAAACTATCGTGGAGTCAGACCAGAAGACTGTTTTATTGACTTGAACTCTGAGTGAGTTGATGATTTTCTCGTATAGGTGAGCTCCAACTAATGCACCACACAGTTCCAACCTTGGGATAGTTACGGGTTTTATGGGAGCAACTCGACTTTTTGCCATAAGCAGTCGTACCAAAGCTTTACCATTAGGGTCTATGCTACGAACGTATGCACAGGCCCCATATGCTCGTTCCGACGCATCTGTGAAAATATGCAGCTCGAGTTGCTCACAAGACTCACACACCACCCTTCGTGGAACACGAATCGTGTAAAGAACTGGCAAACTTGCAATAATACCTTCCCACTGCCTCGTGACCTCTGGCGGTAGTTGCTCATCCCATGATAATTTAAGTAGCCACAATCTTTGCATAAGCACTTTCATTGAAATGACAAATGAAGCTAGCAGACCTAAGGGATCAAAGATTTGAGCAATCACCGACAGCAGGTCGCGCTTGGTGTTACCGTTTGATACCGATGGGGTAACAGGAAAATGCAATTGATCAGTATCTGAATGCCAACCTAGACCTAAAGTTTTACTTGTCTCTGTAGTACCCATATTTAAATCCACTGAGAGTCGAGACGACGCATCCATCAATCGCGGGTTATTGGACCTCCATTTCCGTAAATGCATGCATGCTGTAGCAAGTGCATCACTGATTCCTTGGCGAAGCCTGATCAGGTCATCTAAGTTATCCCCTCCACTTAAAAGGTCATCGACGTAAAAGTCGTGAATTATCACATCCCTAATGTTAGCATCCTTGGATTCCAAGCCTATCTGTTTAAGACATCTAGTTGCTAAGAATGGAGCACTACTGGTCCCGTAGGTGACTGTATTTAATCTATACACCTGAAGGGGATCGGAAGGACTATCTCGCCAAAGAATCAAGTGCAGATTGCGGTCATCAGGATGCAATGCTATCGTCCTATACATTTTTTCGACGTCAGCTGATAGGATGTATTTATGAAACCTAAAGCGGAGAAGTATACCTAACAGGTCGTCTTGAACAGTGGGCCCAACCATCTGTAGATTATTTAACGAGACGCCTGAACTCGTGGGGCTACTGGCGTTAAACACGACTCGTAACTTGGTTGTGGTACTACTTTCGCGGACAACACCATGGTGGGGAATAAAGTAAGTGGTATGATCCAACTCAGCGAGCTCGACTTTGGACATATGACCTAATGAGTAGTACTCCGACATAAAGTCTTTGTACATCATTTGAAACGATGGTCTTTGTTTAAATCTGCGCTCCAGTGATAAAAGGCAATGTTTAGCTCGCTGAAAGGATTGCCCTAATACTAGAGGGTTTTGCTTAAGCGGCACCCGCACGCAAAAGCTTCCGTTCTCTAAACGAGTCGTGTTAGCCACGAAATGTTCTTCACATAATTTCTCCTCAAGAGAATAATGGGACGACTGAGGGCGAGCTTCTTCAAGCTGCCAAAAACGCATTAATTGGTTTTGGATGTCGTCCACATCCTTAAACGATTCAGTCGTTTTTGATTCCGAAACGGTTACAAAATTACATTTAATTTTATCTGGCAACGACGATACATGGCTACTTGTAATTGGGCCTGAAACCAGCCAACCCAGTCTGGTTTCACAGAGTATCGGTAAACCGTCGCCTAACTTAATTTTTTGCGAACCTAATAAATCCCAAAACAGATCAGCGCCAATTATTAAATCTACTTCAGCTGGCGTGTGAAAATAAGGATCTGCTAAAGAAATATCCGATGGAATACATAAGTTTGACAACTTAACTTGACTATGGGGAATATCATCCGTAATGGACGGCAAAACAAAACACTGTAAGTGTGACGAGAATGAATCATTTAATGATTTCATCGAAACTCGACACATTTTACCTATAGGCGATAACGTGTTGTTAATGCCTTGTACACATTTATTTACAAGATCGGTCGTTATATTAAGCCGGTTGCACATTTTTTCTGTGATTAGACAAGACGTGCTGCCGCTGTCTAGAACTGCGCGAGCAATATGTTCGCTATTATTTACGTCAAATAATTTAATAAGCGCAGTAGACAGCAGCACGTCCCGTCCATGTCAGGATGAAGAGGTTCCGAGATTCGCAGATAACGTTACTGGCATACGGGGCTCGACGCCGGCGGCCACGAAACGAGCGGGCGCCGCCGGCGTGAGTGCAGTCACGTGCTCGCCACCGCTCAGCACGGACGTACAGCTGTTACCATCCACAACAGGCCTGGGCTTGAACTCAGTTATATGGATTAATGTGTGATGTTTTCGTTTACATACTTTGCATCCAGTTTTCTTACAGTGATTAGCGTAATGACCACCTCGAAAACAGTTAAAACAAACCTTATAGTTCGGCAATAATTGCAGCCGCGCTGCGTTACTAAGCGCTAGAAACTGTGCGCAATTGCTCAAACAATGATCACCCTTACAACTCGGACAAGATCTCATAGGTGAATTATTAGTATTATTCCTACCGTCCTGTACCGATATCATAGATTTAATCTTGTGCGGTGTCTTGCACGGTGTATTCGCTTTATTGTTTGACAATTCTAGTGTTTCCAGTAAATCTGCCCGATCTTGTATAAATTTTAAGAAAGTATCGAAGCTAATCGCTTTGTTTTTATCTAAGCGGCCTTTGTACTCTTCCCACTCACGAAATGTTTTAGCATCAAGTTTTTGGGTAACGATGTGAATAAGCAGAGTATCCCATTGTTTAACTGGCTCGCCTAAAGACTCCAATGAGCGCAAGTTTTTGTTAACCTGGTCAATGACCCGTTTTAAGTTAAATGATGACTCTTTTGTTATAGGTTCGATATTAAACAGAGCTGAGACATGATTTTGTAGTAGTAGACGCTTGTTATTGAACCGTTCGCTTAAAAGGTGCCACGCTACAGTGTAATTCTTAGCGGAGAACTCAATGGATTGAATGACCACTGCTGCAAACGACTCCAACGAAGCCCTAAGGTAGTGAAATTTATTTATATCATCTATCTCGTCATTGGAATGAATGAGGCTGGCAAACGTATCACGAAACTCCAACCAATTGTCATAGGAACCTGCAAATTTAGGAAGCTGGATAGTTGGTAGCTTGACAAGCTTGTGATTACTGCCGGAGCGTGATCCACGTTCGCTTTCGGCAGACCCAAACGCATCCTGTTTCTTTTGACAACTAGCTAGTATATCTTGAGCTTGGGAAAGCAATTTATAATATTGAGACTCGAAATCTGTTCGCTCGGTAATTCGAGCTTCCATATTATCAGCCATGCACTCAAGCTTCATCTGGACATCATCATAGTGCACATCGAGTCTATCTTACCGATACGCAACTGCAACTCGTTCACCTCTGCTGTAGTCAATGAAGAAGCATCCAAATTTGTTAAATAATTTGAAAATGTAGTTAATTGCCCTTTATAACTACCACGCCTTTTGATTAATTCCTTTTCATCGGCCATTCTGAGGGACGAGTGTTATATCAACCTGGAATTTATACAACAAAAGGTTCAGATACGAGTATGCATATAATACCTAACCTATAAGTTCCGAATGCTTTAATAACTAAGTTTAAATTACAAGTTATTTATTTAGGATCATAAGTTTTGTTGTAATTTAATCGTAACATCGAATACCTAGTTTTAGTTTTAATTTTATTTACTTAAACATCAATTACTTTTGTTAATTGTATAATTACTAACATTTATTGAACTGACTTTAATTAAATGGTTAATATATATATAACTGCTTACTATTTTTTAATTGCAGCCTATTTACCTATCTCAACAAGCCAAGAGTGACAAAATAAACGTTTTGCTTTATCTGAATTAAATTAAATTAATAATAAACTCGCTATTATTATTATAAGTTCAAAACGGAACAATTAACTTTAACGTTGAAACTTAAATTAATGGTATAGTTAAAAGCACATGTACTAACCTTGTCAGAGTGATTATAATACGATAAGTTATACCTGATTTAGAGTGTTGGGTTAAAATTAATAGAAAATAACACTTTATCACTGTGATTCCGGTATTATTGTTCAATAATTGCTGGATCCCGACTATACTTCTTAGGATGAAGACGAACTTCCTCTGTCCTGAGAGTGCGTCCAGTACAATTAGGTTAACTCTTCACTAATTAACTCCAATTTAAATATATTCCTGGTAATTTTCATATATCCAGTTCCGAAGGACCATGTGGGGGAGTTAATTTCAGGTTTTGAATTAAAATCGTATTTATTTTTGAGCCAATGTTTTTTATAGACCTTTCAGTCGTACAGAAATGTTGTAAGTGAAGTAAGTAACCTATTCTAACTTAATCTAAGGTTATGACGAGTTGGAGTGAAAGTTTGCGGTAGAACTTCTGTAGGCGCTAGTACTTCAACATATGATAGTATACTGCCAAACTACGTAACAGTTTCTTGGCAGTGCATTTATTGCTCTTGATACACGGTTGTGTCAAAAACATATGGCTAATTTATATTCATGCTATTGCATATATTTACCACCTATTTCAAAATCGACAAGTAAACCATATCTGACAGATAAATTTAGTCCTTTCTCTTTCTTACACTAAAAAGTATGAAATGAAATAGTACGCTAGAAATAACTAAACGTCGGCTTTTGGTTAAAAATGTGTTGGAACGCCGACTTCACTCTGACTGACCTATTACCTAACATTTTAAAATAAGTTATTTCTTGCGTTTTTGAAGGCAGCTTTTTGTTTTTTAAAACATTCATTATTCATTATCATAGAGTTTTAAGTAATATAAAATAGATTATGAGGTAAGCAAGAAGAGAGTAAATACCGATCACTTATTTGGAACATGCGTGAGATATTAGTTATATTCATAGACTTGTAAATGAATTACGCACGGTCTGGATCCTTGGACAATTCATCTATATCTAATTGTAACGATTTTAGCACCAGCTTGATAACGTGACTTTGTTTCACGCCGACTTTTTTTAGCGAGCCGTCAATCTTTTCATTTGAATAAAAAATTGCACCGAATACAATAAAATAACACCGGCGAAGTACGTGTCAAGTAAATATTAACTAGTAGTATAGTAAATATTTATAAAGAAAAACAAACCCTGTACTTACCATCAGTATCTGTTCGTTTGCCTCCTCCATGCCTTGATATTTCGTGATTCAATGCCTCAAAGCCACTAAAGGGTTAAAGCGTTGCAAGCAGGAATGTTTGATCAATATCTGAGGAATTTCATGCTATTTTTCATTAAAGTCCTGTATTTATTATTACTATAAAGTAACGCAGCGAGTTTAAAGTAATATGTAACGTGAGTACTCCGCTCGATCACGTAAAATAGAAACTACAGAGGCGCACGAGCCACGTGAAATTTCCAATTTAATTTAGTGGACCGCGCGTTCGTAGCCACTTTATTGCATATTCTGCTGAATTAATCGAGTGCAAAACTGTGGATCGTTTTAACATTATTCAACTAATTGCAGTATTGACTGGCTAATTTTCCTATTTTGCTTGCTTAATTAGTTTGCAAAAACTAATGGCTAAATCGAAAAACGACATGTTAATATACGCTAGCCATAGCTTACGAAAATGAGGTAGGTACCTCAACTACTACGTACTAGAAACCAAAGCAAGTAATGAATAAAGAGCACATCGAAGGCCCCCGGGTTCCATTTGATACTACTTATAGGTTCAAAACTAGGAGTAAAATAGTTCCTGATAATTTTTGATCCACCAATTTAATCGCAATATTAGGAAAGGTGTCAAAACATCATGCTACGTTTCAAGTTGTATTAAGGACCAGGATTAATTGACACAAAGTAGCATAACAAAAATGACAGCCATGGGATAAACGTCATCATCATCAATATGTCAGCATCATAGCACAACACGCAGTAGCTAACTACTTGATAAGTGGTAACACTCCGACCGCATTAACTATTCGTACATGATGATCAACATACTTATTCAATGAAATAAATATTTAAATGTATAGAAAACATCCAAGATTCAGGAGCAAATACTCGCGCTCATCAAACCCTGAACCGAATCGAACCCAAGACCGCAAGCTTCGTAGGCAGGGGTGTTATGTTAACGGACGCGTTGTTTTTAAGATAACGGCACCTTGCTATTGGAATTGCTGGTGTCGTTGGGCCTTTTCTAGATTCTGAATCACGTTTCATGTTATACATACATGTAGTGCACGCATGTTTTATGTATAGGTATACATATATAGCATTAGCTCAATTATGATTTGTTGTGCAATATGCGCTATTGTGTAATCTACATTGTAAACAAATTTACGTAAAACGTGTCTCCTGATTTTTTACGTTCTTTGTTAATGTGTATGTTCAATCAGAACGCACATATTTAAACAGCCATTGTTTCAGTTATTTATATTATGATAATGTTAGGAACATTGTCGAGTATATGTATAGATAGGTATTACACATATCTACTGTTTTTATTTGCTTACGGTGACACCCAGACTAATATTATAAGCGCAAAAGTGTATTTGTTTCTTTGTTCCTTCTTCACGGTTCAACATCTCGACCGATCGATAAGAAATTAATAACACAGATAGTTTATGAACTTTTTAACCCCCGATGCAAAAAAGAGGGGTGTTTTTAGATATGAATAGAAAGAATAGAGTTTTTAGGTATGAATAGACTTTTTACCCCCGAAAATCGTACAGATTTTTAGGAAAGAGCGTTTATTAACAACTGCGCTGACAGAGTACGCATATAAATATCTATTTTTATCTATATTTGTACGACTTGTCATATTTTTCTTACGCTTTTTAAGTTGCTATAAATGATAAAATATCCTAAATACCGCTTTTGACAATATCATCACCATGGTATCTAAAGATGGCCCGTCGAGTGTACCTAATCATTAGTATTTTTTTAGTAATGTGATGTAAGCGTGATAAGGGAGCATGATATCACCGCGACAAGACCAAAATATCTCTGTTTTATGTACATATGTTTAAGAAGTCGTCTAGTTGTGCCGATCTAAAATAATTGCCGTGACGTGCTTAAAGAATGGCTTGAAATGCGAAGAAAAATTGAGCGCGATAGGGTTCGATTATGAGCTAAATTATGTCATTAAAGTTTTTTCCGTCACTTTTTGACAACACATGTGTTTCCTAAAAGTTTTTTACAACTATGTTTTAACTTGGCTTTTGATTAGCAGTGTAGTTACAGTATAGTTGATAAAACTTACACGTGCAACACAGTCTACATATAAACCCCTGGCTTAACATGTTTGTGTACCCCAGGTGGCGCGGCTTAATATGTTACAGCGTGGGGATAAAAGCTTCCATCCCGCTCACACTAGCCCAGTCTAGTAAGCGACAGTTATTTTACCAACTTAACGGATAAGGCGCTCACACACATGAGAACATGCCTCTATTACCAACCAAGTAGATACATTATCTGGACGTTCGTAGGAGTACCTTGTTGCTTCGTCGATGGGTCGTATTTTATGCTGACTTTACCTATACGGGCGTATAAGCACTAGATAAAGTGTAGATCCACTCGCCCAATGCGCTGCCCTGTCAGGTTTAATCTCTCGTATATACTCGTTTGTAGGTAGGTATCTGTGCTAGAGCCGCGAGATTGTTGGTGACAGTTTGTGGGTAATTTATGATAGCACCGAATATCATAGGTTTGTTCAATTGTTGGATATTGTGTTATCGCTATTAATTTTATGCTGTAACAGAATTAATAAACAATATTGCGCTATTCAATTGCGTGCCTAGGACGCGCGGCGCAGCGCTACATCTTAAGATTCTATCGTCTGGGTCTACATTTGAGATTGTCTAAGCAACACTGTTTTCGATGTTCTTTTGTTATTAAACTGTGTTTTATTTGATGTTTGATTCTTGCTTGGTCAAAAAAGGGAAAGGAAGAATGTCTCAATACATACCAATATGAACATACCTTATGGAGAAAACTATTGGAAACAATCCTTTAGGCATTTCCAAAAATAGGTTCTGTTTTTTGCTTTGGATTTTTGGCTATCATTGGCATGTGCTGCGTGTGTCAACTTTGAAATAGCACTGAAAATATTAAATAATTACAAATTACTTAGTCAATCTAAAATTAAAAAACATTGATAGATAATTAATTCTTACAAATATCGTACAGCCGAAAGTGTGTAACAGTTTGACGATAATTTGAGCTCGTAGAAAGTTAGACGGTGATTTCTATCCCGGAGAACACAGACGCTAGTAATTTTCCGGGAAATTTGACTTTTTCAGAGGACACTGAAAATCTAATTTTCTAATTGGACAAAGACAAAGACATTTATTGCCAGAACTTAGTCATTATACAGATCTTCGTGGAGCAGGATGTGCTGATGTTACCTTAATTCAGCATGCAATATAATACAGATCGTTCGGAAGACGGCTTAATGGACGCCTCGTACTTGGCCGCCCTTAGAACCAGAAGCGTTTTAGATTTTAAACTGTCTTGTTTCGATCTGCCACGGAATAGAGCGAGCGGCCGCCGTGAAGCCACGATCTCTATCTATAGATTTATTGGGGCATTATAATGATACATTCGTAGGTTTGGAGCGGAACTGGCGCGGCTGTGCCTCACTTTTGGCTCCTGCGGCGTCGCGTAACGTTTCCAACGGGGTAAGCCCTGGATAGCGGAAAAAAACTATGAACACGCTTAGTTGACTACCTTTTTTTTCAACCCTAGCATAATTTTGTCAATGAGTAAGTATTTGCACCGTTTAAATAGTTGAATCTATGTCAAGGTAATGATTACCTTAATATTTCACACAAAATCTTATCGAAACTGGGCTATAAATTACACAATTAGACGAGTGGTCAAACATGATGTTTTTAAATTTTCAGAGTACTTATCATGAGAATAAATAACAGTTTTTAATTTGTTAAACGAAACACAAATGACATCGTGCCCGTGCCGCGAGTGCATTCGCAACATGACCGACTGACCACAAACATGCATGCTTGCCGGCGGCTTCCATTTCATTCTGCCCACCGGTCCGTACGAACATAATAATAAGCGAATTATGTCCCGTTGTTAAAAATACTGCCGGTTTTCCTATTTATTTATTTAATAATTATATTCGATTTGATTTTATCTGTGAATTTTATGCCAATTAGTCGTATTACATTTTATGGACTTTTATTTCGTAATTCTAAATCTCACCAAAAATAATAAATATTTAAATCAACCGAATCGATTATACTATTTTAATCACACGATACGATTATACTATTTTAAACGATTGTCTTAATTCACTGACTAAATCTGCCGAAACTGCAACAAAAGGAACTCGTTTGTGTGACAACGCGCCTCAACTAGCTATAAGTAGGTAAGCACATAAAGGCAGACATTTCTCTCAGCTCCGCTGTTAGCGACACCCTGCGACGACGAATCCTTAAAAGCCGGAAAATTTGTCCAATTTGTTCTCCGGCGCGTCTTTGATATTTTGATTCTCAAAAACCCAGTTTCTTTCCGAGTACAAAGCTAATTTCTCTAAGCATAATAAGCTTGCCTACATTATATTTGTCATGTTTTGATATTATTTGTTTGAACTCGGTTTTATAAGTACCTATTTTATTTTTGTACTTGTAGTCTTGAGAATGTATGTCTATGGGTCAAAGATCCCACGAACAGTCAAGTGTAAACATAATTATATATCCGCAAAAAGGTGCAGAAATATGTACATATAGACCCTATTAATATAGCAATAAGGTCTGTGTATATATTTTTGAAACTTTATACATATTTGTGCATACTTGGCCTATATTCTACTGGATAATACCATATTGCCTTTGAAGTATTATCGTATTTTTTTAACTAAAATAAATAAGAGCTATCGTAACGTTGACAATACGATACCATGTCAAAACGAATATGGTTTTACCGAGAAGAATTTGTGTTTTTTTCCTAAACTACTTTTTGTCCTCATTGAAGGATCACAAGGTAAACCTCCCTTCCTTATGATTCAAAACTGTATTTCTAAAAAGCAAATTGTTATATATATATATATATATATCTCTTAAGAGGGTTTGGGAGTCCCTTTAAATATGCAAATACGGCCAAAAAATGTGCTAAACCTAAAGAATGTTACCTAAATTGTGGGCGTATATTGGAACCTTCGGTTATCTAAAACGTTTTCAGTATTTATAAAACATCCGCATGCTCATCACTTTTCAACAACAAAATGAGCGTTGAATTTTAATAATTGCAGAATTAGTTGAAAAAAAAACAGACAATAGATAAAAAACGTTTTTATTAGCATTCGATTCTGGTCGTAAAACCGACGAATTTTGTATAGAGACGAAACGCCAAAATCCTTCGACGGTACCTTCATAGAAGCTTTGTCATGTAAATCAGCTACTCAAACCCTCAAGAGACGCCATTCAAATTGAAATTTTGTAAATATTTTAGTTGTGAATAGCTGAAACGCTTTGATGTAATACCACCATGATCTCGTTTTTTTCCCGGCTTCTAATAATCAAGTGAATTAAAAATTAGAGTGACGCGCGTAGCCGCGAGCCATATCGGTGAGTTGATTAAGTGTTGGAAAAATGAGGTTGCATTTGAAACCAATCGTTAGATGGCTTGATCCAGCCAGCGGAGTTTCATCGAAAACGCGTCAAAGAATTTTAAAACGACCAAGAAGTATCATGCCCATGATTCGGACGACATTAATGATCTGAAAGCGTACACAAACTGTAAGTACCTACTGTATTTTAGGATAATAGAAATAATTACTTATCATCATCACTACATAGTATAAAACAAAGTCGCGTCCCGTTGTCTGTCCCTATGTATGCTTAGATCTTTAAAACTACGCAACGGATTTTGATGCGGTTTTTTTTAAAAGATAGAGTGATTCAAGAGGAAGGTTTATATGTATATTATTTTTTTATTTTATGTACTGGTGTTACAGAAAACTCATATAAACCGAAGCGAAGCGAGGGCGGGTCGCTAGTAATACTTATAGCCGTACTCGGAGCCGTTTTAGAGACAATTAACTCGTTCCTTTTTCAAACTTGTGTATGAAAAATCGTACTAGGGATCGACTTTATTGTCATTAACTGACTCTGAGTGCGGTCGATACTGTTAGTACTGAGAGGTCTTAAGAGTAACAATTACCTATTACGGTCCAAGAGATAAAGCCTCTGTGAAAATGTCAAGTGCCTAGCTATATACGGTTCTTGAGATACCACCCACTGACAGGCAGACAGACAGACGGAATAGGGTCCCAATGGCACCCATAACGTTCTAACCTCATATAAATTAACTAAACACCTTCGGTCAAAATGAACTGTTAATTCAAAATTGCAGTAGGTACTCCCAGTTTCTTACTCGAAATAACGTTCGGCTGGCTATCGTTATCACACTCGAACTCGCTTTTCTATATAAATACGGTTTGTAGAAGACTAATGACATAATATACACTATAGAAATTTGTAATCTCAAGACTGCAACCCTGAAACTGGAAATGCGTAATCGATGGAATTAATGTAATCGATCCAACTGGGGTCCCCTTGAATCACCGAGATACATTTGATTGAATGTCTCATTGCATTGAATTTAATTTCATCGAAAGCTAATTTCTTCTGAAACCTTATTGTTTTTAGGTTATCTTAAACAGTTGTGTAGGTTGGGTTAGACGTGACCACCATACAATTATAACTCTCTTATTATGACATAACTATGCAGTTCATTTTACGGTGAGTATAAGGGACAGAGCTATGGCAGTTATATATCTCTGTCCTTTTCTCACAGCGTAAACAGAATTGCATAACTAGGGTAAATCGTCAGTAACTGGCCACTTTAGAAAGTGTAATTTAGTTACTAGCCACCAAATTTCTTACTGACGCTGTTAGTAAAGATACTTGGACAGTACTCCGGGTAATAACTCAAGATCTAGGTATTCTAGTTTAATCGCAAAAATGTGAGCAAATATCTTTCTTAACTCATTTTATTGCAAAGTGGCCAGTTACCGGGGGGTGGCCAGTTACTGACGATTTACCCTATGTCATAATAACCCCTCTGCACATAGAAATGCCTGTCGATGAAATGAGAATTCGGCGAAGTAAAACATTCTATGAAATGAGTTGCGGTGATTCAAGGGTAAACCGATATAACTAGATAAAAGTAATATAAAATAATAATGTTACGTAGTTTGTACATGTTTTTAAATTTAACTCAAAAAGCGGATTTATATCGTTAATGTTGTTAAAATAATGAGTACATATATCCAAGCAAAGTACATGAAAACACCCCATTTGAGCTACGAATTCTCTGACGATACCTATCATTTGCATCTCAAAGCTTAGGCTGTCGCAGTGTAGCAGAGGTGTCTGTGATATTCATAATGGCAATTTTAGACATCTCAGAGTTCAATGGAAGACTATGAAATATTGAAAACATCTCTCGGGGATGTTCAAATTGAAACTTGGGAGAAGTTTAAAATGTTTCGTTGGTTCTTGCGTTCCATTATCTTGGCGAGAATTAATTTCTTCGAAAATACTTAGCGTCTTCAGTTAGATTCTAATTAAAGGAGTTTTATGTGCTCTCTTCGTTTCTATAAATTATTTAGAAATAATTTCATATGAGTACTTTTTACTATCAAGCATAATATTCATAGTGTTGCTATTACTCTGATGTTGTGGGTGACCTTATTCGGCGATTGCTTACCATTATGAGAACCGCTCGTTCGTTGGCCTTGCCTTAAAAAAGAAACAAAGACCTCACAATATTTGGTAAACAATAATAATAATTATAGAATGGAGATGTAAAAGCTATATGCTCGAAGGGCGGGTGTGTTGCATAGAATAGAATAGAATAAAATAACTTTATTTCAGGCAACAAGACCCATATTTACAAATACCTTACACACTAATGTACCTATACATAAAAATATATAACTTAAAATTAACATGACTACTAATACACTAATGTATGAATGTGGAAGAAGCGAAAGATTTGTCAAGATCGTAGCAATTGGAAAAAAGTGGTCTCTGTTTACCCCTCTGGGAAACAAGCGTGATTTAATGTATGTATGTATGTACTAATACACTTTCTCAGTTACCGGCGGCCACGAAATCGCCGAAATATGACACTTATGGTCGTTTAAAGTCCAACTCCAGAAGTACCTCTCCACTAGTCTCCACCCTTAACCCCTCTGGAACTGTTGCCTCGCTGCTGCTAAGTGTGTATATGCGGGTATTTCAGCAGGCCCATTCCATCGTGTTGGCGAGTCACCATCTGCCATTTCAACCAACCTACTACAGCCAATGTAGTCGGTTTTACAAAAAAAAAAACGTTGTTACTAAAATTCGATCTCGAATTAACTTAACCTAATCTGCAATTTTACCTAACTTGCATGGCGCAGATGTCGATTGCCGTCACATAAGGCTTAAGCTGGGTGCCGCTAACGCCGATCGGCGTCACGATTTAAAGGAACCTTCTCGGATGTTGCGCACGCGAACAGCTGAGCCTGGATGCCGCAGACGCCGGTCGTGTTGAGGACGTTTGGGATAAAACGGGTACAAAACGAATATAGTAGGAAATTGCGGCGAGGCCTGAGGCAGTTTTTTGCCCAGCACAATGTTATGGTGGTGTTGGTGGTGGTGGTATTGATAGTAACTGCTGCGTCACATTCTTATCTTGACTGTGTCTATTGTTATTCCACTCTGTAAAACAATATAGTTTTTGACATGTCATCTTATTGTGAAAATGACGATACGAAATACGATAAATTGACAAAAGCAATAATGTTTTACCGACTAGAATAAATTCTGAATTCAGATTATAGAAATAGGTAGCTATACTCCTACGTGCAAATGCTGGTTAGTACCGATATATTTTAGGACTGGAACAATAAACAATATACTATACATACATATACTACACATACATATAAATATAAGAGACCTGCTTAATGAACGAAATGGGCCCCAAAATATTAATATATATGGAGAACCGAGGGATGCAGAAGAGAGGGCAGTAGTTCTGAAGGGGGTTAGTCAGGTCGCTCTAACACTTTTCACCGTCATTGGTACAATGCCGTCTGTCCGTCTGTCTGTTTGTCCTCTTAAATCTTGAACTAAGTACCGTAAGATGGGAGAAATGGAATCATAACATGTTACTAAAAGGAACAAGTAAGTATTAAGTTGACAAGTCCTATTGGAAAATGACGTTAAAATCTCAGTTTTATAACTAGTAGAACATGCTTTATTTTAGTCTGTATTTCTATTTACCCCGCAAATCTCTATTCACCCCAATTTACCCGATAGCATAATCTTTTTTTTATGCCAAGGAATAGGCAATCGAACACACAGGCCACCAGCCCCCTATTTCACCATCTTGACAATGATTTGTGACAGGTGACAATTCCGTATACATTGCAAAGTTAGGGCCGGTACAGGCGGACAGCATTTGAACTGCAATCCAGCTGCAAAATGACAGTTCAAGTGCAGCTTGAGTGCAGTTGACGTAACTGCATCAAAACTGCAAACCGACTGTGCAATCCACTTGCAGCTGCTGCGCAGTCCTGTCGGTCGCACACCGACTGCAAGCTAGCTGCACGGTTATTTTGCAGTTTTGATGCAGTTACGTCAACTGCATCAGAACTGCAAAACAGTTCTATTGCCGTCGTATGGCAGTTGCTCCGACTGGACTGCATGTGTTCGGTTACCGCCAAAGATAAGTTAATATGGTGGAGTATCATTTAGAGGATGTCTTCCGCAAGGTTTATGTGCACAGTAAAGAGATTTCCCCCAGACAGCCAATGAGTGGGTCACTAGTGATATGATATAGTTTTTTTTTATAAAAACTGACCTTTACCCGCGACTCGGGACGCGTAGAATATGTAATTTGGTCATCCCACGGGAACAGAGACTTATTTCGGGATAAAAGCTAGCCTAGGTGCCTGATTTCATCCAGATCCGTTCAGCCGCTTATGTTTTATTAATTGAGTTTTTTTGTCACAATCTTTCAGAATTTTAGTAAAATTTAGTTTTATATACAACATTATTTATTTAAAACTAAGCAGCTTACAAGACCTTTATTAATACAACTTTCCAATGAAACGCAATTCAATTTGTTTCCCATTTAACACAAGATTGTTTACTTTTCTTAATATAATTATATTAAACATGGGCTTCCCGGAATGATGCAAAGCACGGAATCGATGCAGACACTCGAGCAACACACGACCGTTTTGTCATCAACAGTTTCAAATATTTGACGTCGGGAAGACGTAACGCTCGGTCCTAAGCAAACACGCTCCGAGCCTGGAGCGACGCACACGACTATCACGGACAGATGCGGCACTTGTTCCATTTAATTTATTCGTTTATTTACTCTAATCAGAATATAAATTGTTGGTGTGAACTTCTTTTCAGGTATATAGATGGCTGACGTGTGTCTTGTTTGGCAATATTGAAATAGAATGCGAAAATTGATCACCCCTCTGTGAACATACACGTTACAACATGAAATGGTGGTTCTGCTTTGAGAGCTCTTATTTTTATGTTGACACCTAAAGCCTCTCGATCTCCGAGGCGTATAAGTTACCGCAGTAGGAGGACAAGCCCGGGCCCTTACTGAGCTAACAAGGGGATCGTTTTCTTAGCAACAAATTGACTTTCAACACAGGGTCCGTTCAAATCCCATTTTCAGCGGTTTCTGAGTTTATCTTAATTTCAACTAGTTCAAAACCCAATATACTGTGTGATAATGCAAACAGAACTAAATTTGTTACTTTGTACTACTTTTGAGTATAAATTAATGAATCGTGTTTATTTATTTATTTATTTATTTATTTTTATTTATTTATTTATTTTAAGAAACAAACAGTCGTTTACAAAAAAGCTTACAGACTATTGCTTAAAATTAGACCTGGAGTTTCCTTAAAGTACAATAAATACAGTCTGTGACCAACGAAGATCCAAAAAAAAAAAAGGAAATTAAGATATTTAGAAATTTGATAGATATATTTAGTAGATATATGTTAACGAAAAGCATTTTTAAGAGCAATGATAGTGCAGTTAAATATATCAATGTTTTCAAGTTTTTTGTTGTCGTTAAATAGCTTGCAGACACGCCTCATGAATATATTTTGTGCATAACGTGTTCTCCGACGGGGAATAGAGAACAAATCTTTTTTTCGACATTGGCGCAGACGTCTACTTGGTACTCTAAAATGGATTTGATGAAGTAGTGAGGGGACATTTAATTTATTATTTAAAATTTTGTATAGCAAAACTGAATCCACACAGTCTCGGCGGTCACTGAGCGTTTGGAGTTTATGATGAGTCAGTGAATCCCTATAGCTAGTGTGAGCATATCCAGTTCTGAAATCGAGAGCTTTTACAAACCTTTTTTGTAAACTTTCTATTCTTTGAATATGAATAGCATGATAAGGTTTCCAAACAGCGCAGGCAAATTCAAGATTGCTGCGAACAAAACTGTTAAAAAGAATTTTGTAAGTGAGACTATTTTTGAATGGTTTTCCAACTCGCAAGATAAAACCAAGTTGCTTATATGCCTTTTTTAAAATATAATCAAAATGGGGTTTAAATGATAGCTTGAAGTCCATAATAATACCAAGGTCACGAATTTGTGTTACTCTACTAAGATGACTGTTACATAGGGTGTATTTAAAATTAAAGTTATGTTTTTTTTTTGAAAAATTAATTACAAAACATTTGTTTAAATTTAAAAATAACTTATTCTCTTTACAGAAAAGTTCAAAATTTACTAAATCTTCTTGCAATAAATAACAATCTTCGATAGAATTGATGGTTTTAAAAATTTTCGTATCATCTGCATAGAGCAACACGTTACAATTTTTAATATATTTGTCTATATCATTTATAAAAAGCGTAAACAATAGGGGACCTAGATGAGAGCCTTGGGGTACTCCGGAACTAATGGACTTGAATTGTGAGGTGTGACCAGATAGAACTACACATTGGCTTCGATTTTCAATATATGACTTGATCCAGCGGAACAGATCGCCATGTATACCTAGGCGCCAAAGCTTAAGAAGGAGCGTGTTGTGGCAGATTTTGTCGAATGCCTTGGCGAAATCTGTGTACACGGCTTCTACAGAAGCACCTTCGTCCATCGCGACTAGGATCTCATCGCAAAAAGTCAATAAATTACTGTCCACCGAACGACCTCTGTAGAAGCCATGTTGATTAGGGCTAATGTGGTTTTTAAAAACTTCAGAAATTTGGTCTGTAACAATCATTTCGAAAATTTTATTAAATTGGCATAGTTTAGAAATAGGCCTGTATTGCTCAATGTCCCGACTAACTGAGCCTTTGGGGATAGGAGTGACAAAAGCCCTTTTCCAAATGTCTGGAACGCAGCCATTTTTGATGGATTTTTTAAAAAGGATAGTAAGTGGAGACGCTAAATTTGAAGAGCATTTTTTAATAAAATAAGGATGAATACCATCAGGACCTGCACCTTTGTTAACATTAATTTTATTTAATAACTTAAGCACTGTGGCACGGCTGATTTCTATATTACTAATATCGATTAAAGGTTCACAAGGTGGTGTTAAACTGCTAAAGTCAAAAGGTATGTTATCAGATTTCTCAAATACAGAGTGAAAGTGAAGGTTAAAAAGGTTACATATTTCTGCTCCATCAGAAGTAGTGCGATCTTTATAATTCATTGTTTGCATTAATTTATTTTTTGAGGATTTAGATTTTATATATGACCAGAAATAATTTGGATTTGATTTGATTTTTTGTTCCGTATAAGATATATAACTATTGTAACATTGTAATTGCATCTTATCCGCCCGTTTTCGTAATATTTTATATGTTTCGTAGTCTAAAGGATTATTGTATTTCTTCCATAACCTATGAAATTTACGTTTTTCATTTAGCACCCTTTTTAATGGTCTAGTGTACCATACCGGCACAGACGCTGATACATTCACCTTACGGCGCGGGATGTGTTTATAAATTAAATCATTAAGGAGATCGTACAATTTTGTAACACTGCTTATGAAATCACAATCATCGAAAAACGTATACCAATTAATTTTAGAAATTTCCAAGTTAATTTTACTATAATCACCAGAGTAAAAATTTGAGATAATATTGGGGGCAGGCTTAAGAGTAGGCTCGAAGTTCAAGTTAATGTCTATAACAACCGCTTTATGGTGAATGTCTTCAGGCGTGAGTGGCTGGTCGCAAGCAGCGACTGTACACTCAGTGCTGCATATTATCAAATCGAGAATTCGCTTATTGACGTTATAAACCCAATTAAATTGTTTTAATTCTGTATATGATAAGAAATCATGGATTATTTGTGTTGAGTAACTGCTACTCGGCAACAAAAGTAACCCCGGGGAAGAGCGTGTCACCCACTCGGCCTCGGGTACATTAAAATCACCAGTGAGCAAAAATGAATCGTTTGGCCTATCTATAATTATTTGACTAGCGATTTCAAAAAAGGAGGTCAACGCTTCTTTATATCCGGTACCCTGAGGAATATAAATACAAGCTATATTGAAGAAAGATTGTTGTTGTGCATTATGAGCTTGGTCGAGCGATCTGTCCCGTGCACAAGAATCCAGCGGTACAGAGGCCCAGACACAGTCGCAATAAGCGCGCGGAGGCACTGGCCAATCGCGGCGAAACGCTCGCCGGCGCGCGCGCACAGCCACTGCCGCGCCGCCGCCGCGCGCCGCGCCGCTCTCCAACGCCGACCGGTCGCATCGAAACACATTATAACTATGATCGAAAAATTCTCCGTCATAGAAATCTGGAGTTAACCAAGTTTCGGTCAGGCATATAAAATCGTAATCCCACTGAGCAACTTTAGAAAAAAACTCATTAGATTTTGTTCTCAATCCCCTCACATTTTGGTAATATCCATTGAAAATGTTATTAGTCATTTTTAGGTATTAAAATAAAATATTGCATTGGATAATTAAAAACGAGAGCGCCGCTTGAAATTGAGGAACATGCATTTGATTTAGAAAAAAGAGTATAGAGGAATAATATTAAATTTTGTTGATTTACACTATTTATCAAAGGCGTGAGTGCACAGTATTCAAACAAACAGGGTAAAAGTATACGTTGATAAAAGGAATTGTTATCAGAAACATCATCGGAATCTACATCGAATAGTAAAAGATTCGAGGCTACGTACTTACGGATACAATTATAAAAATAACAACATTGCTCGGGTCTAAGAACAATAGAGAAAGATGTACAAGTTAATAAGGCAGACATTAAACTCAGTATTAGGAAAACATTATAATTAGTAATACTTATCGTTATCAAGTACCGTCACTTGATCTTTTTGAGATCAGATTCGGTAATTATAGTTATAACTTTACTTTGCTCTGTTTTTCGAAGGAAGATTTTACAGTCGCGAACCCATACAAAAGAATAGTTATGCTCCAGCTTCAGTTGCCTGGCTTGCTTAAGTAATAACTTATTGGCGGGGGTCAAGTGGTCGCCGACGTACACAGTTGCGGCCGGCCCAGGCAACCCGATGTCAGCTGTTGTGAGGCCGCGGCGCGCGCGCACCGCGGCGAGTAAATCATTTTTGCGACTGCGCTGAGTAAATTTAACTATAATTGCCGGAGGTCTGTTGTTCTGTGGCGAGTCACGTAGGCCTGTCTGGAAGCGGCGAACCCGGTGAATAATATCGACATCATTATCACCTAGATGAAATCCGACCTTGGTAGATATGCCACGAACAATGGACATTAAATTTTCTCCCTTACTATACGGTATGCCAGAGATCTCTAAGTTGTTGAGCATTGAGAATTGTTTGTTTGAGTTGTTTTCCATGACCAAGCGGTCAATAGTTTCTTGGGCCTCATCAAGAGTTTTTGATATTGCGGTTACTGACGTCATTTTCTTCTCCGCTAACAAAATCCTACTCTCAAACTCTGACAAACTGGCCTTCACTTGAGTTTGTACTTCCATTACGCTTTCTGATAATGTGTTTATCACGGAATTATAATTTAAGGGTTTCACATCGGCTACTTTTTTTTAACAAAAACGGAGACAATTTCATACGGAAAAGCTACCAATTAATTCTTTACATAACAGACTACCTTATTCGATATTGTCGTCAGCATAATGTTACTATAATTATGTCATTATCCCATTATTATTTTTATTCTTATTACTTTGATTAAAATATGTCTATGTCACCCCCACAACCAAGACGAATCTAACGACACATAACTCTTTTAATTCTGTCGAGCCGTTTAGGCTACAGGAGGTCAAAATGGAACAAACATACACACATACACCATTATCCTAGCGCGTAAACCATTATCCTCCTTCTGCGTCAATCGGGTAAAAACCATATTGTTCTATCTAATCATACATTTAGTTGCGAACCCATAATCAGGTGATCTATAAAGCAAATAATGATGTTATAATAACATAAAATAGCATTGTGTCCGGCCATCATGCTGCCACGCCTCCGATGCCCCATCACCGAGATCGTGATCGGTTCCTAATTAAATAATATCGTCTCCTCCGTTTTGTTACACAACTGCAGCCCTAGTTTGATTACGGAGCCTTAAATGAGAGCAAACTCCTCAGACGACCGAGCAATCCGAGCGGAAATAACGAGGTTTTTTACTGTAATCTATTAAAGTTCAGTTTAAGCTGAATAAATGAGACTAAGCGATTCCCTGGTTTCCTGCTTATTTTTTGTCTTACCTGCCGACATTACTAAAGTAAATAAAAATATTTATATTTATGATTTTAACTTATATGCTTCCTGTCAGTAAAATACTTCTACAAGATGTAAAATTGGAGAGTTTTAGTACATTGTACTTTCCAGGCATGACGTTGATGAAAATAGGGAATATGCATGGATTTTTTAACTCGCATTTTTCAACAAATTATGAAAATACCGTGAAAAAGATCAACAAAAGTAAAATTAAAACGGCGCTGAAATACGGAGGATAGAAACATTTTAAACTGCAAATTAGACAGCGATTAGACAAAGAGATACGATATGCACTGTGATGTCATGTAACACTTCGGCCATATAAACTCCTTGTTAAATTCTGTTTTGCTAGAAAGAGATAGGAGCAAAACTTTGTTGGCTTATATCTTGATTATTTTTATAGCTATTCAAAAAATAATTTTGTCAACTGTTTTACACGAATCAGCTATTATTGAAGCTGAAAAAAAATCATGAATACTCCCCATTATGAGTAATGAATAATAATGACGAAGGCTATTTGTTGTCCGTGAATTATCGTCAAATAAGAATCCCAGTACAAATTATAGCTTTTAAAAAGGTCAATTTAGTTTCTAACGCGACATGACAGTTGTAGTAAGAAAGTTCTAAGTTCGAAAAAAGTAATTAAAAAGTAATTTAAAATTCGCTTCTTTAGTTTTTACAAACGCCAATAAGTACTTTATATTTCTGATCAAGTTTGTTTTCAAACCCAACCTACGAGTACAAACACGACGACGAGTTAATTACTTGATAATTTCTCGATAAGTCCCCTTTTATTATAGACAACATCAGAAGGGAACAAGATGAATGTGAGAAGGATTAATTATTTCTGTCACAGGCCCCGGGGAATTGTCATTTGAGAGGCGTCTTGGGGCTGCAGGCGGTATTGTAGGGGCTAGTACCATTTTACTTGTCCGAATCACTTAAAATGGGGAATCAGCGAATAATTGAAATTCGAGGTTATATAATATCATACCTATCGTCTTTGACCTGTTATCGTGTTGTCAACGTTTTGATAGCTCTTATTTACTTGACAGTAATTACGGCCGAGTTAAAATCAAATCCATAACACGACAAATACTATATCGTTTTTACCATCTAAAGTAGAGGCCGTGTTGTGTCGGTTTAACAGTAATGCGATAAAGCTGTGGCTGCTGTCCCGCTCAATCAAATAGCGGCATCTCCTTTGAAACCGCTGTAGAATGCGCAACCTCATTAATAACTGGACTCTGAATCGAATCTGCTTTAGATACTGGAGTTGAGATAGGTACCAGATGTTAAGGCTTAGTTATCACTGCACCCTCGTACCTTTATCACACGGCTTTATTACAGACTATTGCCGTCTCCGGGTCTATTTAATACTTTTAGGCAATGTTTATTAAAATCTTAACTATTAAAATATGTAATACTATAATAATGCTGTAAGAAAATAATTATTAAATTCGATTCACAAGAGCTGGCACGAATGGATCGAATGAGTGAGTGAAACCTATTAACTTAGTGCTTACTTACTTACTAACTTAATTTACGTTTGGAGTTTCATTAGCATTTTATAACATTATTCAATGAATGGGACAGTAAACCCCAACACCTACCAGCTTTGAACAAACGGGTCACCATTAATGTTTTTTTTTATCTATTTAATAGTATTTTAAACATCTCCATTTATAACATCTATTTCAAATTAGAGAACACTGATCCGAATTTGCCCCAATATTATGCAAACTCATCATTGTACGTTGAGCCCCCTCTCTGACTTGTCGGTATGGTATCGGTATCGGTCGGTAAACGGATTACGCTCTGTACAGTATACGGATTATTTACCATCGGCCCTAAAATATATTTTATCTTCTCTCATATCGTAAAGTTCGAATTATAAACTTCAAAACGAATTTATATTGGCATACTTTATAAACACAATACCGAAATAAATAAAAAAACACTTTATAACATTATTTCCTTAACAAAATAATGTTATAATAGTTATTTGTTCAACAAGAGAGCAAAGTTGGTTTTTGCTGCGAGTGATGATTTTGAATCCCGAGTAAGCGAAGGATTCTATTATTGAATCACGAGCGTAGCGAGTGATTCTAGGTTAGAATCCTGAGCGTAGCGAGGGATTCAAAGATACGAGACGTAAAAAACTTTGGTCTCGTGTGAGACATACAACTTTTCACCTCAGCAGCGAGAACAACACAGCGTGAAGCTGGTAGGGCCAACGCAGGTCTTCCGTTGTGACCATTTGGTGAATACACGACTAAATAACGACACGATCGCATATGCATCAATCACAAGCATTTTTGCAAAATACTAATAAAATAAAAAGTGGAAAAAATAAACATGAAACAGATAAAACCTGTCACTCAACTTGATAATGCCGTAGTGCAAACACAACTTTATACAGCTTTATGTAGTCTGTGGCTTTAAAAAAAACCTAACTAGGCCTTGTCTATGGCTATTGGCTATGGCGGACAAATTAACAAAAATTACATCGTCATTTACATTACATTACTTTTTTTTTTTAAGTACAATAATCCCGCTATTTTTGAAATGCGTTCTGAAACTGCCCCCGCGGTTTATGTCACGAAATTAAAGATTGTTAAAACGATAACAAAATTATGTAGATACATAACTTCTTATTTTTCATTAATTTTGTCTTCAAAACATTAAATAAAAAAAATGATTGTACCTACTGTATAAAATAGTTATAATAAACACATTTCAAAGTTTAACAGATAGTTTTATTTGCAATTTTACGGTTATGTGTGCATCCGCACGTGCGTTTCTTTTTGGGCCTACTATGTGTGGAATTTGAAAATCGAACTTCGAATCAAGTTGTTTCTATCTCTCGCTTTTTTCCTATCGAAGTGAAAGTGACAGAACAAAGTGAAGTTCAATTTTTTCGAATGTTGTGAGTAGCCCCAGCACTGCTCACGGCATTTAAAAAAAATAATTAAAAAGCTACTTTGCCTCTCGCTCGCAGCAAAATTGAATTTTGCTCACTGTTTTTAAGCAGCAAAACCTGCTTGTTTGAGCTGCTGAGGTGAAATAGTTATTTGTTCAACAAGAGAGCAAAGTTGGTTTTTGCTGCGAGTGATGATTTTGAATCCCGAGTAAGCGAAGGATTCTATTATTGAATCACGAGCGTAGCGAGTGATTCTAGGTTAGAATCCTGAGCGTAGCGAGGGATTCAAAGACACGAGACGTAAAAAACTTTGGTCTCGTGTGAGACATACAACTTTTCACCTCAGCAGCGAGAACAACACAGCGTGAAGCTGGTAGGGCCAACGCAGGTCTTCCGTTGTGACCATTTGGTGAATACACGACTAAATAACGACACGATCGCATATGCATCAAAAACAAGCATTTTTGCAAAATACCAATAAAATAAAAAGTGGAAAAAATAAACATGAAACAGATAAAACCTGTCACTCAACTTGATAATGCCGTAGTGCAAACACAACTTTATACAGCTTTATATAGTCTGTGGCTTTAAAAAAAACCTAACTAGGCCTTGTCTATGGCTATTGGCTATGGCGGACAAATTAACAAAAATTACATCGTCATTTACATTACATTACTTTTTTTTTTTTAAGTACAATAATCCCGCTATTTTTGAAATGCGTTCTGAAACTGCCCCCGCGGTTTATGTCACGAAATTAAAGATTGTTAAAACGATAACAAAATTATGTAGATACATAACTTCTTATTTTTCATTAATTTTGTCTTCAAAACATTAAATTAAAAAAATGATTGTACCTACTGTATAATAAACACATTTCAAAGTTTAACAGATAGTTTTATTTGCAATTTTACGGTTATGTGTGCATCCGAACGTGCGTTTCTTTTTGGGCCTACTATGTGTGGAATTTGAAAATCGAACTTCGAATCAAGTTGTTTCTATCTCTCGCTTTTTTCCTATCGAAGTGAAAGTGACAGAACAAAGTGAAGTTCAATTTTTTCGAATGGTGTAAGTAGCCCCAGCACTGCTCACGGCATTTAAAAAAAATAATTAAAAAGCTACTTTGCCTCTCGCTCGCAGCAAAATTGAATTTTGCTCACTGTTTTTAAGCAGCAAAACCTGCTTGTTTGAGCTGCTGAGGTGAAAAGTATTTTTTTTACCATTACGATACAAGTTAATCCAAAACTGTAATGTCACCAACGAGGTTCCATATCAATTTTTTTTTTATAATGGAACGCACATGCGGTTCGCGTCATTTTTACGTCATTACAAAAAGTTTTCATTAACTTTTTACTTGTCTGTGACAGGCCCGCTTTAACGCATGCGCGGTGATGTGTTACGTTTTGGCGCCATTAATTGAATACGTTTTGTTGTAATGTATGAGAGTAGATAAAATAGTGTATGAAACTGCATATAACTAGGTATTAAAACACTCGTGTGATACTATTAAAAACCTCGCCTAGTGGCTCGGTTCTTAAACACACACTCGTGTTTTAATACCCCTCATTCTGCAACAATTTCATAAACTACTATTATATTTGTAACTATTTATTAAATATGATAAATCTACACAATTTACTTAAAACCCGATAGTTACCTGTATGTATGTACCTAATGCGTACCTACATCAAATTAGTGAAAGGATACTGTGAAAAGGTTAAGAGAGTTGTGTACGAACTCAATAGTAATTTGTTATAACTACCTGGATAATTTGTAAATGAAAATAATTTAATGCGAATAAATAAATTGTTCGCATTATTTCAAGGCAATTAATCATGTGTCTAAAATATAAACTACTCTCGATCGTCAAGCTCGCTTGTACGTAGCTGCAAAATAAAACTCAAACAGTTTTCTTTAATTTTTATTATTGCAAAACAGCAATATTTGTACAATCGCGATAAAGCACGAATCATAGAGATCGCAATATTCGTCATTGAGTATTTTATTTATTTCTTAATAATTTTGGGATGCCACTTAGGTTATCGAATTGTTTTGCACCAGTGGAATTGTATTGCTTCGTTTTATGTTCATGTTGGTATGCTTTATTAATTACAAGCTTAACGTTTTGATTGCTTAATTACTAGTCAGTAATGGCGGCCTGCCAGCATGTTAATATCAATAGCATAACATAACACGTCGAAAGCAATATTGTTTTGCCATGTTGAATAGATACCCAGTACTCATAACCTTCTCGCAAATGTAATATTATTTCATTGCCGGCTGATAGTTTCAAATATACGTAGCAATGCCGGTTCAATATAAAACGATATATTTAAAGTACCGTTAAATAGTTCGGAATACAAACGCGGTGCGTGTTCGTTAAACACTTGTCTTCTGCGTAATTAAAGCGGAGCAGTGAACCGGCGGGAACAATGTCCGGTTGTACCGTGCCCGGCCGGCCGTTCCCGAACCATGGTCCGAACGCAGGTAGAAAACTCCATTCGTGTCAGCTTCAAACAAATCCTACTATTCGCACAGCAATATTAGCAATGTTGTCCCGTACTACGTTTCCATCCATCCCATCCAATCAGTCTGTATCCACCCACTGTTGGGTAAAGGCCTCTTCCTTATCATGCCACTCTCCTCGGTCCGCGGTACTACGTTTGCAAGAGACATTTCAAACTTAATGCCGGTTAAACATGTACTTAACGTCACAAGGTTTCAACTTTCGAGATTCGTAAATGTTTTAAATTTGAGAAAGAAAGAAGGAAAAACATTTATCCGTTACACACAACAACAAGGAGCAGAGAAATACGTACGAGAACAATATAGGCAGTCACGAAAGGGTCGCAACTCACCGTAATGCTGGCATTTAAGTCAACGCTGGTCTTCCGTTCGAACCATCTGGTGGAACCACGCAAGGTTACACACACATAATTATTCTAACATAAAATCGAACAAATAATTACCTATACTATGAATGATAAAATGATTTCTTTTAAATTAAATTTATTGAATTAAATTCATTTTTAATATTATGTTTTACTGGAACCTTTTTTGATATTTTTATTCATACTTGTGAAATATAAGATATAATATAGGTAGAACCTTTAGTATTGTAACGGAACACAAATAATGGATTGTTTGTAATCCAACCCTTCTTTTCTTCTTATTTTCAATCAGGAAAGTTTGTATGACGATGTAATTTCCCGTGCAACCGCTTGGACCGGACTACGAGTAGTAGTTCTAAAACGACTTAAGATAGGTACGTGTAGTAAAATGTCAAATACAAATCGGGCGCGGCGTGAAAATATCATTACTGAAAGAACTTGATATACACTCGCGGTCAAATAATTCGGGTCAGAGTGCGTTTTTCATACAAACGAGGCTATTTCGAAGCCTTGGTCCCTAGCCAGGGGTTGTTTTGAGTGAGGTTTAATGGTGGATACTCCAAGGTTCAATAGAGGAGGTCAAAAGTTCTTAAGATACCTAACTGATAGCACAATTAGTTGACACCACAGCGAGAGAGTTTGGGTCAGCATTTGGATTTCCTTACATTTTATTGTCATTTTAGATGTTTTTCTGAAGATGCACAATTCCGGCGTTAGCCGCAGATTCAATCAGTTGGGTGTCCTAGGCACTCTGGAAGTCCTGTATCGATGCTCGGGGTATCCATCATCAGATTTCACTACAAGCATCCCCTGGCGAGGAACCAAGGCTTCGAAATAGCCTCGTTTGTATGAAAAACGCACTCTGTCCCGAATTATTTGACCGCGAGTGTACATCAAAACCATTTGTTTGAAAAATAATATTGCTCGTGCATTTATTTTAATGCAGCTATTAATATAAGAACTAATACTCGTAATTGGGTTATTTTTATTTAATATAGGTGATAAAATCTCTTGAAAATAGAGTCCGGCGAGGGACAATACGTTTCCAATTTATCTATGCACAGAGCGCGGCGGTCATCTCATAAAGTATTTTCAATTCGCCAAAAATACAAGCAAAGATGCAGACCCGGTTAAATTCCCCTCGGATGTATTTGCAGCATTCTACCGCTCGATATGTATTATTCATTCATAAGGAGCACTGTGATATTTACTCACCCATTACTGTGGCCTCGGAGTCGCGTTTCTTGCATTAAAAATTTAACATAAGTCCACCTCCAAGCGTCGTGCGGAGTAGATAGGTAAATGTTAACAGGGAGGATACATTGAATAAACATGAGACTAAACTGAATCTGCTCTTTAACTTTTTTGTTTGTTTTGGTACCTAAGAGACGGTGAAGGTTGAGGTTTATCAAGAATATATTTATTCGAACCGGCAGTTCTGAAAAACTAACTGTTTAATATAGTCATCGGGAAAGGGAAAAGGGAAGCCAAAATGTCTTGCCGGCGTTAGTGACACATTGCTAGCTACTCGTAAAACCGCTGACGGTAGGATCCTGAATTTAACAGCGCGCTCTAATGACGTAGTGCTTCTCAGAAAAATCTTCTGAAAATGGACCATAACGATGTCAAAACGCTGCAAAGAAAAAGTGAAATTAAATCAGTTTGCGTTCTTTTAACTTCCTCCTTTGCTCCATTATAGAGAGCAGAAATATACATAATGTTACAGTTCATTTTTGTGGAAAAATGCGCGCATAAGATACTCCACAGTAAACTAGTATTAATTTATATTTTAAACCATTTTTAAGGTTCTGTTCCTCAAAAGGTAAAAAGGAACCCTTGTAGTATCACACTTAGTTGTCCGTCTGTCTGTCTGTCTGTGTGACTGACCGCCGAGACCCTTTTTCTTAGCAACGCGTGAAGGTATCAAGTTGAAATTAATATCAAATACCTACTCAAATTTGATCCATGGGAGCTATGTAAAAGTCAAACTTCTACGCAACGCAATCAAAAGGCACATCCGTTTATGGCACCCGTAAAGGAATCAACACCTACAAGTAAAGAAGAAAATATTAAACGGGAAGAATCTTCGTGACTCAATTCCCGTAATGACCGAACAAAGTATTTACCTACCTACAAGTTTGTATGGAATCCTCAGCGCGCGCGTCCGACTCACACTTGGCTGGTTTTTCTAAAAGCTCAAAAGCATTTTTATCAGAGTTGGCTCTCGCGTTTCCATATAAAAACGAACTCTTTTGTGAGCAAATTAATAAGCAACCACACCGACTGACTATTTGCAAAAATGGAATAGAAAGAGAATATGCGATTGCCAATGGTCGGCAAACGTGGTTGGCCAAAGCTGGGCAAAAAATGAAAACAATTAGCACCGCAACGCAGCCTGCGGGCAAAAACCTGGACACCGCTGATAATTTATTTCCAATCGCTGCACAACTCCGTGCGAAATTACCCTTGCTGGTACCTCGTGGAGAAATAGCAAGTGCTTTTTTAGTCGTCTTTAGATAAGCTTATTAGCTAGTGAGGTTTAAAGGTATTTTATTTATGTTTCTCTAATAATCTTTCACAAAGAGCTGAATGATAAATTACAAGCTGATGCGATTTTTGTTATTTGTTGTTTTTTTTTAGAATTTGCACTGTGCAATTAAACAAGCGTCAAATCTGGTTACACAGAAAATTGTAGTAGGAGGTCCGTCCGGCACCCTTTTTGTACGGAACCACAAAAAATTGGAATCTAATTACTAAACCCCGTTATCAGTGTTGCAATTCCATTGAAACTAAGTCATAGGGTTGTCGCTATTTTTTTTTTTTTTTTTTTTTTTTTTTTATGGCATAGAGATGACAAACGAGCACACAGGCCACCTGATGGTAAGTGGAAACTGTGACCCATAGACATTCGCATTCACAAGACTGCAGAGCAATCCTAAGACTGCAAATGCGTTGCCAACCCTGAGGACTAAGATGGAATGCCTCTATGCTAGTCATTTCACCGGCTGTCTTATCCCCAAACCGGAACACAACAATGCGAACACTGCTGTTTGGCGGTAGGTTAATGGATAAGACGGTGGTAGCGATCCGGACGGACCCTGCACAAGGTCCTACCACCCGCAAACATACAAATAAATGTGACATTGACTACGAAAGATATTGGTTATAAACAATATTTTTTATTAAATATTTTAACAAGTACGATAACAGATTTGTATCCTTTCATTAGTTTTCTGAATAAATTATTAAGAGTTTTTCTAGACAAATTGGCGTTAAATTTTGTCGTGTATTACTGTGGATCCATGTTATGTATGAAAAGAAAACGATCGCTCTACTTCCACAGATGTAGTTGGTAAATGTGTACGTCAGGTTATTAAACTGTTCCACGGTTTTTTGTTAATATATTTTGTTATTTGAGCTTCCCCATTATTAAGTAATATTAAATTTACTCTCACTATGGTGTAGTCGGGTTTTTAACTGTATTCAACTTCATATACACAATTTTTCCTTTGGGGTGAAGATTTAACATGGACATCTGTCTAAACATAGCATTAACAATGTTTATAGATTCTCCTAAACTTGGCTCGAAATTTTGTAATTCATGAAATTCATAATTATAACTGGATAAGAATTAATATTTAACTTTAAAAGTGTAAAGTGCCAATATTTAAAAAATATGTGCAGTGCCAACCCTTGCTGTTTCAATGATTCTGCAACACTGATAACGGGGTATGCTAATTACTATTTAATCACAACATCTGTCGATGCTGCTTTATCTGGTAATTAGAAAGCAACCAATTTTCTTTTTCCCTATAGGTGTAAAAAGTACCACCTTCAAGTGCTCATTCATGTTCTAATAATAAGCAGCTTTCGTGCTTTTTTTAAATACTATGTTCCAGTTAAAATGCTAGAAGCATTTTAATAAAAAAAATACTTTTAGCAACATCAAGACTTGATGACACAGACGAATATGAACGAATCGTAATATACGACATTGTAAGAATAGATGATAATAATAAGCTCCTAGCACTTTTACTGGAACATAGTATTTAGTTACTTATCAAACTCAAACATGCAATTTTTTTTAGTCAAAGAACGCACTGCAATTAAACAAACATACTACCAAACCATTGAAATATTCTGTCGTTTATTTTTATACCTCGCTTTACGTTCTAAGTTAGCGTTTGTACACGTTCCTTATTGCCGGACCTAATCCTCGTTTCTGCTTGTAAAGAATAAACTTTTTAGATCAAGCCCCAACTACAAAGGAAGCTAAAATGAAAAATAAAACTGAATTGCAACCGGCAGACCTAGTATTATGTAAAGACTCGATGTTCAAAGACAGAGTTCGTATTCATATTTTCTAGCATATTTGTACCCATTGTACTCTTTAGAATAGGGATGCGCTGTGCTGGTTCACCATTTTCACCAAGGCAACCTAGCCTATTATAGTAAACAACTTGGACTATGCTTTTGTGATACTGTGACATTTTATCAAATGACAATACTATTATTTATTTCGAACTAGCGACCCGCCCTCGCTTCGCTTCGGTTTATTTGAGTTTTCTACAACACACGTACATAAAACAAAATTTATTATACATAAAAACCTTCCTCTTGAATCACTCTATCTACTAAAAAAACCGCATCAAAATCCGTTGCGTAGTTTTAAAGATCTAAGCATACATAGGGACAGACAGCGGGAAGCGACTTTGTTTTATACTATGTAGTGACTAGTGACCCGCCCTCGCTTCGCTTCGGTTTATTTGAGTTTTCTATAACACACGTAGGTCCATAAAACAAAATTTATTATACATAAAAACCTTCCTCTTGAATCACTCTATCTACTAAAAAAAACCGCATCAAAATCCGTTGCGTAGTTTTAAAGATCTAAGCATATTTACATAGGGACAGACAGCGGGAAGCGACTTTGTTTTATACTATGTAGTGATGATAAATGTAGTGACGACGCGATAGTTACAGATCGTACGGCACAGAAATAATATTATGAAACATTGAAACAATAATGCGTCCATTACTAAATGTCAACCAGAATATTTTAACGGTTTCATTTAATTGTAACTAATTTGCGAACATAGGCGGTGGTGCCTAATTCTTCGGTAAAATCAAATTAAAAACCGGGAAAATACGAGTCGAACACACGAAGTGCTCCGAACCTCCGTACAATATTAAGATCGGGCAATAAACACAAAAATACGTCCTTGTTCTGCAAATTTCTTTAAATTCTTCAAATTCCTTAAATTAGTTAAAGCTAAAATATTTTACATCATAAAGAGTTATAAGTCATCAGTGTGTGTTCGTATGTCAATTGAGTGAGAAATTTTAGATAATTATTTTTATTAACAGTATTTCTTAAAAAATATGACCTGTCTTAAAAAGCGTTTAAGTAGGTAATGATTTCTATAATAGTATGCTATGATGTTTGTTGTAGCAGTATACATTAGAGGCCATGCTAAAACTGGGAACTGGCTTAAAATTGACTTGCAAGATTTAAACTAACCCCATGGCGTGGAGCAAACCCCATGTGTTTCTGTTTACTCCTTCAGAGAAAATATTATTTTACCGAACAAATGTCTTCGCGTGTAACATACCTACAGGGACTTATTTCTTCTAATACTAAGAGCAGTTTTGAAATACGTTGCAGATAAAAATAACACGTAAAAGTTGAAGGTAATGTTTTGTTTACGGAAAAATATTTTGACCGCAACGTTGATTGGATACCAGTTGGATTGTATTAACAACGTTAGCAGTTAGTAAACTTTACAATCTCTTCAATTAATTTCGCACAGTATAAAATCGCTGAACACACATTGGACTACAAACAATAATAGGTACATGTTTGACGTCTTCTATCAACCTGCATCGTTCGATCCAGCCCTCAAGTACGATCCTACTTATAATATTTATAAACGTGACAGTTTGTGTGTGTGTGTGTGTGTGTGTGTGTGTGTGTGTGTGTGTGTGTGTGTGGACGGATTTGGATGAATACACACATTAAACATAAAATAACTACAATAATACTAAACTAACTACTACTACTATAATATTATTAACGACCTTAAGTGAGATTCATCATCAGCAGTGATAGGATTAGGTAGTGCTATTTGGGGTGAATGACCTTAAACGCTATCCATAACATGTATATGCCCTGGGGATTTCCGGAAATCCCGGACTCGTATTTTATTGAAAAAGAGATAGCATAACTAGGCAGTAAATACTTTCGTCTTCCGTCTCTTTCGCACCTACCATGGTAGTTGTTGTAAACAATAGAAAAATAAAAAGCATCTTCGAGTCAGGTAAAGGGTTGAATGCAGACTTTAGTTTAATAAATAACACGTATACATAAAAATAATAACACGTACGGCTGAGCACACAAAGATAAAAAGTAATATGTAAAGCATGTAACGAATTATTGTTTACGTAAAAAACCTTGAATCTTGAACCTTGAATCATCTTTTTATCCTCTAGGTTATAGGTATATTATTAACTAAACATTTTTATTAAATCCTGTGCTATAATATAAGCACCGATCTACTTTTTTATAACTACTTACTATTTAAACTTTATAATCATAAAAATCCCGGGATTAAGTCATATCCATATTAATCTTTTGCCACGAAGTCTCGGGTCTTTCACCCCAAATAGCACTACCTAATCCTATCACTGAATCATCAGTTAGGAAACATTAAAACCTTGTCCGCCCCTATAAGACCTGCTATGCACTAATAATAACTGGCACAATACGTACAAGAGGAGGTTTTGCTAAATCAGCGGAGTGAAAGGAATCCTCGAGTTGGATCGAGCCCAGCGTCGTCGAGATTGCTGCAATTTATCCCGCCGTGACACCGTGGCTAAGATAGCTCTTATGTGGCCCGAGATATATGAGACAATAAACCTTAATGTACAAAGATTTTTGAACCCGGTTTATATTAGTAACAACATCAGGCCGATTTGCTGAGATAATGGATTTCTCGGTAATACTTACTAGCCGATTTATAAGTGCATTAGTATTGATTGAAATTATATACCAGTGGGGTTATTATGACCTATCTGTGGCATTCAATTTACGCTGAGAGAAAAGAGAGTTATGTAACTGCCATAGCTCTATCCTTTACGCTCACCGTAAAATGAACTGCATAGCTATGTCATAATAACCCCCCCTGAAGGCCCATAGTTGATTTACTACATATTACCGACGTGTAAAAGTGCCCGCATGTGGACAATTTACTAAATAAATATTTGAATTCAGATTTTTTGATTTTTGCCTCAATGAACTCAAAGTCAAGGCGTGATAACAAGATCCACAAGACCTTAACTGAGCATTTCTCTTTTTTTTGCCACTGTTAGTGACATCTCCAGATTTAAAAATAAATGGCAGTTAGGTAGAGAACATCGAACTATGCAATATTTAAATAATATTGTCATGTGTCCCAAAATATTTGTATGGAAAGTTCCTTTTGTGTTACCAAAAATGTATGAATATCGGTAACACAAAAGGAACTTTCCATACAAATATTTTGGGACACATTACAATATTATTAAATTATTGCATAGTTCGATGTTCTCTACCTACCTGCCATTTTTTTTTGAAAATTTAGAGGTGTCACTAACAGTGGTAAAAAAAGAGCAATGTTCAACTGCACCACAAAAAAAAACATATAGCCACTTTAACATAAATCTAGTCCATAAGCTATATTAAAGGAGCTACAGAGACATGATTCTGCGCGAAAAATGTCGGCTTGGAATTTACATCGGCTGCCGGAATTGTGCTGCGACAGGCGCCGCGGGGATCAAGCAAAAAATACACGACCGCAAAGTGTGAGTGCATTTAGTATAGCTTAATAAATTTAAGTACCTACTGCATACTTTTATTTTTATACGCTTCAGTTTGTTGTTTGTGACTTTTTACCCGAGAGTTGCATTTCTGGCCCACGGACCAACTCGACGACCAACTAGTCGGTCCGTGGGGAAAACGTTAACATTGTATGTATTTCAAAATCAAATTTAACAGAGTCTACGGAGCTATGCTATCGCGGGGCTCCTATTTCTGAGTATTTTGGCCTCTCGGGCCAGATAAACTATCAACATAACCTAAACCCACCTTATATTTATGACACTAATTTTGGTCAGTAGTATGTACCTTCCGCGTATTGTGCCGTGCCGAGACTGGTCCGTCATTGTACAGTCAAGTGTAAAAATATGGAAGAACGCAACATCTCAAAAATATATCCCAATGCACTTTGTTTCAGAGAAATATTTATGAGAAGATTTTTGCACGCACGATTATTTCTAAACAAAGCTTTATAAGCGGTGAATACCGTTTTGCACGTAGGTATACTATTAATAAGATCATTACTAACGCTGTGGACTGATTGAATACCTCGTATTTCTGAATCGGTACGCAGTTCCGATTAAATATTTATCCCAACACATACTAACCTAGAACATGTAGAGACATTCATCCCGGCGGATAACATACAGCATGCTTCGAATAGCTCCTCGGAATATATAGAAAACGTGCACTACTTTGATTAAAACCGAAAATGGCTACTTCGTATTCATGTAACGTTTCTTGAATTTTAGTAAAATCAGTTTATCTTTTATTCATGGAAAAGTACGAGAGGTCTTCTCGTGCCAGTTTTAAAATGTTTAATCCTATATCCAATGCCCATGAAAATTGTATACTTAGACTCTAATTTACTCGGTAAAACCATATTGCTTTTCACATGTTATCGTATTGTCAACAAGTCGGCCGCCATTACTGGAAAGTATTCTATCATAGCGTTGATAATACGATGAGATGTCAAAAACGATATGGTTTTACCGAGTAGAATAGCCTTGGTATACAGGCGGTATGAAGTGAATAGCAACAAAATATATTATGAAACTGTTTTTATGACTATATTGCTTTCCAAGAGTATTCTCTGTGCATAGATGTTGGCAGGGTTTCATCCGCCAACGGCTATGCTTGCATAGAATTTTATTATTGGTAAATTATCGTTTGAGAGAGCCATTTTCGATTTCAAGGATAAAAAGTACCTTACCTAGTTCCGCTTGAACATATCCATGCATCACTTCGCGCCAAATGATTGCTTTACGAACGATAATAACACCTGTTATAATATGATACTGCGCCTCTAAGTATTCAACACGACGGTTAAGACTGCGCCGAGCGTACGCCTGATGTACAGTCGCGCCCTCTTTACTTTTATTGTGTTTTCTAATAAACTAAAGTATTTTATTGAAATTGGACGAAACGTTTTTGTACTACAAATCAAAACACAACTTAAAGGGTATATCATATAGTTTAATAACAATTCACCTTCGAGCTATTAACTTAACGGAAAAAAGTGGCCACCTTTTCCCGTTAAGCTGACTACTCAAAGGGTAATTGTTATTAAAGTTTGTTACGTATCCCATAAAATGTGTTTTTACTTGCACTACAAAATCATTTCGTCTGATTCCAAGGAAATTCTTTAGTTAATTAGAAAACACAATAATGTGATGAGGGCGCCACTGGACGCTCGGCGTTTGCCCGGCGCAGTCTTAAAACCATATCGTTTTTGATCGGGGGTTATTATGACAATTATGCATTTCAATTTATGCTGACAGAAAAGGACAGAGCTATGTAACCTCTATGTCATAATATCGTAATGTCAACATTTTGACAGCTCTTAATTACATGACAGTAATGTCGGCCGAGTTAAAACAATACTATAACAGGTCAAATACGATTTGGAGTTTACTGCCTAGAATCTCGGCCTTGTTTTCAATTGTTTAACCTTATTTACGAAAAATTACTGATAACGTTTTAAAAGGCTGAAGGCCACATTATTTAGTGTTTTAATTATTTTTTCCAGCCCACTTCACCAAGATTCTGGCATTATGTTGGAACAAAGAAAGTCACCCACTAAGTACGTAAGTAGCTAAATCTAAATATGTAAAAGAATAAACTGACTGACATATCAACGCACAACCTGAACCGCTGGGTACAGATTGAAAATATGGCACGTAGGTTCCTTATGAAGTCTAGGGGTGCACTACGAAAGGATTCTCCAAAAATCGACCCTCAACGGGAAGAAATAGGGGGAGAAGCGGGAAACTACTTCTACGCCTATACGAAGTCGCGCGGGCGTCCTCTAGTATAAAATATAAATCATAGAAAAACATCCCGTAAAAACATAACACTTATTTTCTTTGGTCGTTAAGTAGTACGCCACTATGCCGCAGTGTTACCAAGAGTCCTGACCCCCGAATAGAGCTTGCTTGAGACATCAAAGAGTGTTGTGCGGGTCCGTATGGCTAAGTAATAAATATAATGCGGGAATGCACAGCGGCCGGCTCTAATGGGTTCCATTACGTTGCCCGCCACCTGCGCTAATGGGTCAGAAATATTTAATTGATGAGAGCCCGTACAGATTCCACGATACGCATTTTTCATCCATTCATAGTATTTTACGTCCCTTTTGTGAAAGCTTTCGCTACTTTGTAGCAATTGATTTCAAAAGCTCCCACGTTCGAACTGGGCTTTTATAGCGAATGCAGTTCGTAGAATATAAACTTAACGCACGCTTTCGCGTCTCCATATTTCTTAAATGAAATGAATTACCTAGTTTCAGGTAATATGCAATGTGCAGTAATGTGCAGGTAAATTCGAGTTTTGAACCTTACCGTTGTTGCTGTTGGGCGTTCTATTTATTCCGTGAGAGACCTTAGATTTATAGGTATTGCGAAGTAATAGCGATTCATAAACTGTATTGTCATTTTTCAAATAATGATTAGACGTGATTACCCTTGTGGGAAACCTTCTTTCTTATGATGGTTTCGTTCTATTCAGAATTAACGTAAGTTTGCTGTTTCCTTACATACTAATCTAACAAACACAATAAAACTATAGTGACGACGACGGTTAAAACTCTAGATTCCGACTTTCCCGACTTCTCCTTTTAACCTTTTTAACGCTATTAACGGATATATCCGTCCGTGTTAACAAAAGTAGCTCAAGTTCAAGTTCTGAAAAATGATTAGGAACCCGAAAATGTTGGTATTATTATCTAGATTTTGTGTTAGCAAAGTTTAAATTAAATCTATAGCTCTAACAAGTGGTATTACGTTATGGATTGGCATTTATTGCCTTATTAACACATAATCCAATCTAAACGTGCAGATTTTGTATGATCCCATCTACCAAACAAGCTTTAATTCCTATTCCAAATTCCTAATTAAATTTACATGAAATGTACCTACTTAATGAATATTTCAGAGCTGTTTCAGTAATTAATGTTGTTGTAATTGTTTACTCAGGCCGTCTACTCTGCGAGCGATGCGTAATCATTAACCGCTACTTAATTACAATGAGGTCATGACGTTTGTAATTTAATAGTAAGTAATATTATAAAAAGTATTTGCACTAAAATATTTCAACAAACAGCTCTTTTAATATTCTGTTAAAACGTTTTTTGTTGGCAGCGTAATAATAGTAAATATTTGTGCCCATTAAAATACCATCTCAAATAGTAATACTCCGTGTCGATTTTTATTACTCAAGTAAAGATTGTTGGTGTCTACATGTCTTAGTAACACGACGACGAGAAAATAATGTTCACGTAAATAAAAAACGTTGATGGCACAGCATTTCCATTTAACTACTTATCCATTCCATTACACTTATATTAGAAAACCGGGAACCGAACTTGCTCAATGTTTCTCCTTTAAATGCCTTCACAGAATGACTGTGAGCAGATTTAATTACCTATTAAATGAGTTGTATTGTGTAAGCCTAGTGGCGGGAAACCAATGTGGGCGTCACGCGTCCGACCGCTCCGCTCTGCTTTAATTACGACAGCATCAGATAGTCCTGGAAGCACCGCGGACGCTCACCTATGTCAAGCTCTACTGGCAATAGTGTTCAAATTAACTTACACTTCGAACCCAATCACACTTTGGCGTTGTTTAAAACAAAAAGGCAGTTTTCTTTTATTCTCTGCGAAACTATTTTCAACTTATACTTATATTTTGTATTGCTCGTTTCGATATATAGACAACCTGTCACGTTCAGAGTGAAACTTGCCATCCCCTCGGGGACATAAATGTAACGTTTATTGACGTTTTGATTGTTAAAACACACTCGTATACGTAAACGTTTCGCTTGATACTTCATCCTACGACGAAACTTGATTTCGTTAAAATACACAAAGACAATGCGTGTTTAAATATTTAAGTGAAATCATGACATCGCGGCGTAAACAATAGACGCCATAAAGATAACATGGATAGCGAAAGGTGGCCCACATTAATCTCCTTGGCACGAGGTTTGTTCGTCTGACAGCGTTCATTAAGGCACAAAAGGTCGGTCTATCAGCTAGTTTCCGTACAGCTATGCTTTTACAAATTGGTGCTGTAATGTAGGGTGTGCTCGGACAATGCCACCGGGAGCCTAGCTAGAAGGCCACTAGTAACTTATATGCCCGTCATGCGTGCTAGTGTTACAATGTATTCTCAGATCCTTTTGTCTTGCGAATCTATTCATTTTAATTAACAACATCCTATATCAGTGGCTCGTGATCGAAGTAAGTGAAAAGCAGCCAGAAGTGTTCTTTGTTGGGTGGGCTCTGTTTTCGGTGTACTGGCACATGTCAAAATAATATGATGTGCAGGATTCTATTGGCCTAATTACGGCAGGTCATGGGTTATTCAGATCCCAGTAGTTACCACCAAATCTCTTGAACCAAAAAAAATTGGTGACAACTATTGGGAAAAAAAAACCCAGTTGTTACGACCAATTAGGTTATCGGTAATAGCTGGGAATTTTTACTCTCAATAGTTACCAGTGATAACAAATTGGTGGTAACAGGTGGAAATAACCCCAGGTCATCGTAGGACAAGCCCGCTCGGACATGTGGTATAGGTTAAAACACCCAATTATGGACATCCAAAATAATTATATTACCTCTATTATCTTTAAATAAAGTTAATGATGCCTATGATCGGTAGGGTGCCCAAAATAGGACAGTTTCCCCTATTTTAAAACTTTTAACAAGTGTTCAGAATGTTTCTTAGATTTTTTTACGAGAAAGCTCTTACATCAAAGTTGATCTAACTTTTCTAATAATCCCATTATTACTCGTATAATAGGTTATTACGTTAAAAGTTTGTTTGGTGTTTGGTTTGTAAGGTTTAGGTAAAATTTAATATAAAGGTGCCTTGTCTGACTAACCAACTCTAATAATACCTACAACATCAAGAATTTCCTAAACAATAAGAGAAAATGAATTGAAGCATTGAGCTTTTGAAAATAAATCTCAATCCGACACCAATTCAGTGGTTCAAATAAGTAGACACCTGTATATTTATAAATTTTATTAATTAATCAAGCTCATGGGTTTACTGAGTAGTGCTACTATTGCAATTAGTTGGCAAAGACACCGCTGAACAGCTTGTTGTCTGTAGACTTCAAGGTGAACAGGAACGGATGGTCGGCCTTGAACTCCAGCACCGGCGGCGGCGGCCCCACAAAGGCGCTGGTTGCTACAGCCAAGAAAGCTGAAATAAATTTGAGAAATTTAGAATTTGACCTACCATGCACGTGGCATTATTTTCGGGAGCCTGTTGTTACTCATAATTTTTTTGGTCATGTTTTTTGTACTGCTGGAACCGTAATTTTTTCTGGGTTTCATTAATACCTTAAGGGTAAGCAAGGCTAGGTTAGGTTAAGTTTCATTTATATAATTCCTGAACAAAATAGTTTCATAAAAAGTTCGTTATGACTTGCGATAATTAAATATGACCTAAAACACAATACATTAGGACCAAGAATTAATTATGGTAGACGATATGACCCGTTATTTTCTCATAAGTACAATTAAACCATGTACTCGGTTGTAATGTTAGATTTACAGCCTTTTGAATCACTTCTTATCATTAGAGATTTAGAGTTCATGTCATATCATGCTATTGAGGAGCAAGGTCTAGTGGTATAGGTACATTTTTAAATAAAAAGAGCGGGCTAATGCCCATTTTTCAGTAGTACTTAAGCCCCTATATTATGTATTTATATCTTATGATTATGACACTTATGAATTATAACAATAATGATACACTTGCTCTTTGTCCATCAGTTTGTAAAAAAGGGAAAGAAAATGCCGTTGCGGGGTAGAATCATTTAGAATATAAGTGCCATTTTTAAGACATAAGTAAACCATGTTTTACGGGAATCTTAGCTTGTCGTCATAGCATGGTTTAGAAATTCATTGAGGTTCCGTGCGATCTTGCTCAAGTGCGCCAGCTAAGTGGCTGCAGGTGCACAACATTGCCGTATTTTTATAGAATTCATTTAGTTTAAATACAAACAACAGTACCCCAACTGCCCTACGTATGTGCTCTATCCTTTTCCTACATATGACAGAAAAAAGCAAGTAATAACTTCAAGTGACACATATTTCAATTTGAGGATATGATCAATTTGTCCTTAGATTAGAAATAATTACCACAAATATTACTCCATCTACATACATTCACTGTTTTTAAGCCTTGGGAAATATTAATATGATCTGATATTGTATTAAAAGTGTCTGTGTATTAAGCAAAGATTTCTATTTCTATGTTTTTTAACGCATACAGTCTCAGAATAACGATATATTATTATGTGAAACACAAGATAATACGACATCATCATCATCTTCTTGCCCTTATCCTAATCATCTGGGGTCGGCGAAGCACGTCTTTTTCTTCCACACATCGCTATTAGCTGTCATCTCAGCGTTCACTTCTTTCTTTCTCATATCACTATCCACACAATCCATCCATCTCTTTTTAAAACCTTTCTCTTGCTTTACCTATATAACCAGAGGTCAGTATAAGGGCGTCATTACTCTCAGTAATGTGGACATGACTTCAAAGATTTTAATTAAATAAATTAAGTTACAATAATTGATTACTTATCCTAAAATAATTTTGATTCTTTGCAAGGCAGTAATAAATAAATAATACAAAGTCTTGTTGTTGTGTAGATTTACTAAAGCAAATAAACAGTAATTTTTATATTTTATCTCTCGTTACTTTATTCCTTTTCACGGTTAAAATCAACGTATGAGGTGAAAAGCTCCTTTCCACGTATGTTAATGGAGCAAACTTAAGTAGATAAATATTAATGGCCACTCCTCGCGTCTTTGTATTATTTATTACTATCGTGCAAGATTAAGGTTCAGGTAAATTATTATTTTTGTTTAAAATCTTTGGAGTCATGTCCACATTATTGCGAGTAATGACGCTCATTTGTCCGATCTGTGTTAATAACCTTAAGAAAGTACGACATACGTAGCGACAATATAATATTACTTACTCCGGCGCCAGTCCCCATAGTTCAAATAAGCATGTTTTAATCCGAGTTTTATTAATTAGTTAATAATTATTCGAGCTTGTGCGCAAAAACGCCATCAAATAACTTGTTGTCTCCCGATTTCAAGACGAACAGGAACGGACGGTCGGCTTTGAACTCGGGCACCGGCGCCGGCAGGCTGAGGCTGTCCAGTTCAATTACAAATACTGAAAGAATGGTTAAATTTAATAAATTTTCTTACTTTAAGAGGATTGTGATTCGACGCTTAAATTGAGTAGCTGTATTTTTTCCATACAAAGGGTGTAGCAGGATAAGCCTTCAAAAATTGCCCCCAAAGCTTTGAGTTCAAAACTACTATCAGTTGATGCCCCGTCAAATGAAAATAATTCATACCAATTTTTAACCCTCTACTGCCACCTGGAACCCCACGACATTCATTTAACCCTAAAACGTTTTTATTTATTTTCTCAAAAGGTATAAAAAGGAGAATTGTCAAATTTTGCACAAATGTTGATGTGATCAATATAAACTATCAAAAAAAAAATGAGCCCTCTACTTACTTATTTTCCTAGAAAAAAACCTAAATTAAAAATTAAAACATCCTGTATAACAATTCAGGCTCGTTGTACTATCACCATTTTTTTACTAAATATTAACCAACTACCTATCTACATAATATGTAAGTTTCATGTAATTAACAAAGGTGGAACAGTGTGAAAATATAGGTATTGTTCAGTACGTACCATGTATGTAACACGCTTAGATACGGTAACGACATTAGTAAAAGATATCGGCCCGCCAACCGGGAAGCCATCCGTAATCGATCTTTTTTAATTTGCTACGATTAATGAAACTCATTAATACATATTTGAACAAATGTTTCTGTTTATTTTACTTTACTGTTTAGCAAAAAGGTACTACTTAGGTTACTCAGCATTTTACGTAAGTTCTTAAGTCCTGAAAGCGAAACAAATTAAAAAAAAATTGGCCTTCGGCCGTGATGCCGCCCGTGTTCGATTTTTGAATATTTTTTCATAATTCGCTCCTCGGCGTGAAGCTTGGCTGCTGTTTTAAAAGAAAAAAATGTCTGCAAATGCAAACAGTGATTTAAACTTAAAGAAAAGAAAATTGATTGCAAATATTTTCAAAAACCGGGCAAGAGCATGTCGGACCATGCTCAGTGTAGGGTTCCGAAGCCGTAACGACAAACACAAAAAACTATCTCAAAAATCAACATGTATGAAACAATTTTCTATTTAAAGTTATTTGGCGCTGTCTTAGATGATTTTTAGTAGGTATAAACCCGTTAATCGCCTGTATCTCAGGAACTAATCATGTCTTCTTAGCCGTGATAGTTTTCCTTTAAAATTCGTTATATGCGCTTTCGTTGAAGATTTTTTTCAGATTTTTAGTACTTGTAGTTTTGGCTGTAGGGGGGGGGGGACACTTGACTCTATCAAAAAATAGCGCTTTAAAGCTTAATATTTCATAAACGGATCCCTTAATCGAAAAATTGTTTCCGTAAACCCGCAATATTTTTGAAAGACCTATCCAACGACACCCCACACTATGGGGTAGGCAAGAAAAAAAAAAGACATCCCCACGTTACGTGTAGGGGAGGTGCATTAAAAAAAAATATTTTTCAAAATTTTATTTTACCACTTTGTTGGCGTGACTAATATGTACATTCATGCCAAATTACAGCTTTCTAGTACTATGAGTCTCTGAGCTAGACTGGGGACGGACGGACGGACGGACGGACATGGCGAAACTATAAGGGTTCCTAGTTTGACTACGGAACCCTAAAAACGAGTTAATAATTAGTTTGTTGTCATAAACTCGAATTTATATTACTAAAAATAAATAAACAGAAACACTTGTTCAAATATGTATTAATGAGTTTCATTCATCTTCCTTAAACATTCGACATTAGCAAATTAAAAAAAGATCGATTACGGATGGCTTCCCGGTTGGCGGGCCGATATCTTTTACTAATGTCGTCACCGTAAGCGTGTTACATACATGGTACGTACTGAACAATACCTATATTTTCACACTGTTCCACCTTTATTAATTACATGAAACTTACATATTATGTATTTAGGTAGTTGGTTAATATTTAGTAAAAAAATGGTGATAGTACAACGAGCCTGAATTGTTATACAGGATGTTTTAATTTTTAATTTAGGTTTTTTTCTAGGAAAATAAGTAAGTAGAGGGCTCATTTTTTTTTTGATAGTTTATATTGATCACATCAACATTTGTGCAAAATTTGACAATTCTCCTTTTTATACTTTTTGAGAAAATAAATAAAAACGTTTTAGGGTTAAATGAATGTCGTGGGGTTCCAGGTGGCAGTAGAGGGTTAAAAATTGGTATGAATTATTTTCATTTGACGGGGCATCAACTGATAGTAGTTTTGAACTCAAAGCTTTGGGGGCAATTTTTGAAGGCTTATCCTGCTACACCCTTTAGCTCCGAGCAATTAAGTTTCTCACCCCTAAAATCAAGTCTGATTTCCATAATTTTTGAATTTCTTGTAGTAGTTTCCTTTTTTATTAGTCTCTTTTCATGAAATATTTTTAAACTTGAAATATTTACAATGTATTAAAAAAATCGAAAAAATGGGACTTGGTTTAAGGAAAGATAAACGTTATCACATTTAGCATGTTTTTTTTTAGTTTAACAATTCTCTTAACTTAAATATTATCACGCTGGTAAACTAAAAAACCAATGATGAGTTACAAGTACTTGCTAGTGGCTTGAATAAAATTACTTTGCTTGAAATAAACAATACTATTATACAGGTTATTAATATCTCCTGTGTAATGTTTTAAACTATATTGTGTTTATTTATTTGTGTTTTAAGTTCCTCTTGTGTCAAGTTAATATGAGTTACCAACTTCGATTACTTGTGAGTGTGCTTAGTTTAGTAAATGTTGAATACCTATAGCGGATTGCTTTATCTGAATAAATCGGGTCTACATCATTTTCATACTCATCAATTAAAAACTTACTACATACATCCCTTTTTAGGCCTTCTTCTTGTTTTATGACCTTAAGATAGTACGACATAAGTAGGGACAATATATTGAATATTACTTAGTCCCCATGGTTCAAATACTAAAATAATTATTCGAGGTCGTGGGCAAAAACGCCGTCAAATAACTTGTTGTCCCCCGATTTCAAGAAGAACATGAACGGGTGGTCAGCTTTGAACTCGGGCACAGGCGCCGGCAGGCTGAAGCTTAGCAGTTGAATTACAAATGCTGAAAAAGTTGTTAAATTTACTTTATTTTCTTGAATTGTGAATCGCGTAGTTGTATTTTTTCCATTCAAATTTAGCTCCGGGATAACGTATCTCACCTCCTAAATCAAGTCCGATTTTCATGATTTTTGAATTTCTTGTAGTTCTTTCAAAAAACTAGGTTTGAACGTTTCCGTTTTTAATTTGTTTTATTTATGTCTTTTCAAGAAATATTTTCTTGGATAAGAAAACGTAACTAGTTTTTCATAATATTTACAACACATACAAAAATCGTAAAAATCGGACTTGGTTTAGGGGAAATAAGTTATAGTATTTTGTATGATTTTTTTTAGCTTCGCAATCTTTTTAACTTAAGACTGCACACATCGACCGTCCAGTGGCGCCCTCATTACTATTATTGTTTTTTCTAATTAACTTAAGAATTTCCTTGCAATCAGACGATACGTAACAAACAATTACCCTTTGAGTAGTCAGCATATCGGGATGTGGATGAAATTTGGAATGGAGATAGCTTATACCCTGGAATAACACATAGGCTACTTTTCATCCCGGAAAGTTTAAAAGTTCCGGAGGGAATAGCTGTAGTCGAAAATTACGCGGAGGTAGTCGCGGGCTGAAGCTAGTTTAAATATAAAACCAAAACAGAAATATTACTCAGTATAACTGACATTCTGACAGACTAACCTTCATTCATAATAACAGCATCGAAATCTATATCTGGACTAATTATATTTTCTTCATCTTGTCTGTATAAAGAATCGTCATTATTTTCTCTACATTGACATCATTTAAAATGGTCCTGTTTTCATTGTAGATCCATTTAATTTATACACAGGAGCATATCTTTTGCTATAAAATCGGCATAATCTCGAATTTTGTCATAGTACAGAATCCTATCTAGTAAAATCGATAACTGGAATAGTCGATAAAACATAATAGTCAATCCCTCTTAACGTTTGATTTTTGCTATGAAAATTCCGCCCCTTGGTAATGAGGGCGCCACTATACATCCGGCGTACACTCGGCGCAGTCTTAACTATTATCACGCTGGTAAACTACAAAAACCAATTAGGAGTTACAAGTACTCCTAAGTATCTTGAAGAAAATAACTTTGCTTGAAATAAATAAAACTATTTTATAGGTAAAGAATATCTCAATTTTAACGTCTTAAACTATATTGTATTTATTTATTTATGATTTAAGTTCCTCTTAAGTCAAGTTAATATGAGTTACCTACCAACTCGGATTACTTGTGAGTGTGACATAGTTTAGTAATGTTTAATACCTATAGTGGATTGCTTTATCAGAACAAATCAGCTCTACGTCATTTTCATATTCGTCTCTAAAATAAATGCTACAGGAATATAGTGATATTCCTTCACGCAATCCATCCATCACTTTTAGGCCATAAGTAGAGAATGTAAAATTACTTACTCCGGCGCCAGTCCCCATGGTTCAAATAAGCAGATCTTAATGTAAGTTTTATTCATTAATAATTATTCGAGATTGTGCGCAAAAACGCCATTAAATAACTTGTTGTCTCCCGATTTCAAGAAGAACAGGAACGGACGGTCGGCTTTGAACTGGGGCACTGGCGGCGGCAGGCTGAAGGATACCAGTCCAAATTCTGAAATAGTTATTAAATTTAGTATTTCTTTTTACGTTAATTTATCTATATATTATCACGAAATTACGAGGTACAAGTAGATAGCGTCTTGAAGAAAATATCATTGCTTGAAATAACTACTGTTACTTTATAGGTCTCAATATCTTCATTGCAATATCTTAAACTGTACTCGTATTGTGTTTCAAGTTCCTCTCTTGTCAAGTTAATAATATGAGTTAATAGCTTCGATTATTTGTGAGTGTGACATAGTTTAGTAAATGTGGAATACCTACAGCGGATTGCTTTATCTGACTAAATCAAGTCTACGTCGTTGCTACATTTATCTCTTAAAAATTTACTACAGGATTGTTCAAACAACCTATCCATTTCTTTTTTAGCATTCCTCTTGCTTTTATAACCTAAAGATAGCACGACATAAGTAGGAACAATGTAATATTACTTACTCCGGCGCCAGTCCCCAAGATTCAAATAAGAAGAAGAAGAAGAAATAGATTTATTCACCAACAATAAGACATACACATAATTATACAAATGATTCAAGAAAACAATGAAGGTAACAGGCATAGCACGCAAATGGGTGTCCTAGCGGCGGTGAAACAAACACTGGCTCTGCAAAATGCCGAGGTTTCAGACACCTATAGCGCTGATTTTCAGCCAGTACCGGCAGTGACTCACGGAACGCTGTCCAAACATACTATATCATATGTGTAAACTACTTACATAATACTTACAGCGGAAAAATAAATGAAAAAAATAAAAATATAAAAATAAAACGCATACATAGGTAAATACCGATATAAAGCCTTGATAAAACTAAAAATGAATTAAAGACTATATTTAAACGCAACAGGTTAAATATTAGTCCCCATGGTTCAAATAAGCAAATATTAATCTGACTTTTATTAATTAATAATTATTCGAGCTTGTGGGCAAAAACGCCGTCAAATAACTTGTTGCCCCCCGATTTCAAGAATAACAGGAACGGACGGTCGGCTTTGAACTCGGGCACTGGCGGCGGCACGCTGTAGAGTTCCAGTCCAAATGCTGAAATTGTTGCTAATTTAGTAATTTTCTTACGCGAACTTAACTTTTATCACGCTGGTTAACTACAAAAACCAATTACCAGTCACAAGTACTAGCTATAGAGTCTTGAAGAAAACATTGCTTGAAATAAATAATGCTATTATCTGTTATCTCAATATCTCCATTGCAATATTTTAAACTTTATCGTGTTTATTTATATGTGTTTTATGCTCCTCTTGTCCCAAGTTAATATGAGTTTCCAACTCGGATTACTTACGAATCCGAATGTGTCGAATACCTATAGCGGATTGCTTCATCAGAGTAAATCAGCTCTACGGCATTGTCATATTCATCTCTTAAAAAGTTACTTAAAGATTATCACTCTTCATACCATCCATCCATCGCTTTTTAGGCCTTCCTATTGCTTTATAACCTTAAGTAGGACAAAAGCAGAAACAATGTAATATTACTTACTCCGGCGCCAGTCCCCATGGTTCAAATGAGCAAATCTTAATCTGAGTTTTATTAATTAATAATTATTCGAGCTTGTGGGCAAAAACGCCGTCAAATAACTTGTTGCCCCCCGATTTTAAGAAGAACAGGAACGGGCGGTCGGCTTTGAACTCGGGCACCACCGGCGCCGGCGGGCTGATGCTTTCCACTTCAATTACAACTACAAATTCTGAAATAGTTGGTAAATTAAGTAAATTTTCTCTAGTGTCTTGAAGAAAATAACTTTGCTTGAAATAAATAACGTTTTTTTACCGTAATACCACCATTGTAATACCCATCTTAAACTAAGTATATTGTTTTGTGTGTTTTAAGTTTCTCTTGTGTCAAGTTAATATGAGTTTCCAACTCGTATTACTCGTACTTGAGTGTGTGACATAGTTTAGTAAATGTCGAATACAGCGGATTGCTTTATCTGACTTAATTAGCACTTCGTCACCGTCATATTCATCTCTTAAAATTTACTACAGTATATGTAGAAATCCTTAATGAACACATCAAAAATGACCAAAGAATAAAAAATGCAATGTATCGCAACAAAGTATACATTTCAAAATGACAAAATAATGTAGGGATATTTTTGACGGTTAGACGTTTTTGATTTGTTTATGTAGGTAATTTATTTCAGAAAGATTTGCCAGTTCAAAACAGACGACGTCCCAGACAGAACAAAATGAAAGAGTGTAATTTGAAGAGCAGACCTCGTTTCCATGGAGTATAAGTAAAAGAACAGTCAGTTATCGTATTTACTTGGTATTGACTTTGGCCGGTAATTCACTGTGCTTGTATTTTGCATACAAGCACATAGTGAATTTCCACATTATAAAAAGGCATGCATTTGGCATGCCTTTTTATAATGTGGAAATTTAAATTACGGCCGTACTAGACATCTTCGAAGTGTACGAAAACGCGCTTATTTGGATCTTTGTTATTGTAAAGAAAACAACGAAGTTATGAATGGTTTTTTATTATGTGTCATATTGTTCTGTTGCGTGTCACAAATTATAAGGTTGGCAAATTGAAAAAAAATACACCAAGGTTTTTCTGTCACCAACCACTCTGAAAAGCAATAAAACCAAAAGTTACATTTTAACAAACAGTTATTGGTAGAATTTTTGCGAGTGAAGTTATAAAATGTAAGCAATTTTTTTTTGTCTAGTTTATTTGAAAAATTATGAGACAAAATTTGGAAAGTGGATATAAAATACGGTTCTAAAATATTCTTAAGTAACGAGCACCTTAACCGAGCATGCAACTATGGTTAACGCAGCATCAAAGCGATATGAATTTTTCATGAACAAGAAGTTACGAGTTTAGTGACCGGGAACCCGAAGTAGTTTTCGTGATGTGTTGGTACACGATTGTGAGAAGCATGCAACCCTAACCTCTGTTATATTTTTGTTCAGTTTAATTTTGAGAATTAATAAAGTTTAATATATTAAATGGATTTTATTAAACGAATCGTAACTGGACAAATTGATGCAAAAAAATATAATTTGGAAATATTCTAAGGTCGTTTTGATTTGTATCGTATCGTTAATATCGTTGTGATACTTGAAAGTAACACTATTTCAGTGATTGCAAATTATGTGGTTGAACCACAAAGTTAAATCGAAATGAGCATTCCACCGCCACCCCCTCGTGTGATAGTGTGGTGTGGAAACAGTACAGCCAAATAGTTTATTACCGTGCTTCGGTCATCCAACGTATTTTGTTGAGAAAAAATTAACGCTTTTAATGTTGATCAAAGCAATAAATGGCCGGTCGGCGATAAACCATAATTTTCTTAGTTCTCTCGACCAGCCCGCCCTTACGTCGATCCCAAAACCTAGAAAAAGTTTTCTGTATTGAGTTAATATTTAGTTTATGGGAGATTTGAGTAAGATGCCATTTTTATTAAATTTTTTGGGGATAGCCTATAAAAGTTACGTTTAATTTTTTTTTTTTTTTATGTTTATGATTACGTAATTTTTTATGTAGAACATGTATTGTCAGTAAGCATATGTAATTTTCTGTAAGTTTTCTAAAGTATATAATATACTTATAGTGGTCTCCTTAATAATAAAATAAAGCAGAGGCGTTGTTGACATTTACAAAAGAAGTGGTATTTCTGTTTCAGGTATATTAGACTACGGCCGTCAAAGGGAAAATTATATTAAATATTATGCAGTGTGGTGTTAGAAAGGCACAGTTCGCAGAAGTAGCATTTTTAGTTACAATAAAACAACTTTGGCATCATCTAGTTACACCAAAGTTCAATTAAGTTGTACCTAATGTATGAAAACACCATTGAACAACGCGCGCTCCTGGGATTTGACAACGAAGAAGAATGGGTGAGTGGCTTCGAACGGAATTTCTTCCTTAATTACTGCACTCAGGTATGACAGACCAAATACTGAAACATGCAAATGTGGCTTTAAAATAATCATGACTTATAATATACAACTTCGACCACTCCGACGAAGTGGTCGACACTTGAGAAATATCGACTTCTTATTCGATGCAAATCAATGGGAGGGATTTCTGGTGCCTACGGTCAAAGTGAGGAAAAGTACAGTTTTTTAATAATTATATTAATAATGGTTATACTTTCCACTGAAGCTATAATTCTTTTTATTCTTGCACACCGGAGTTATTTTTTTTAAATCAAAACGTCTATCCGTTAGTAATCCAGGTACAGAGCAAACGAATAGCCTAAAAAAATACATTAAAGACCATTTTACACCCCGACCAATTACCTACTTATCTTATCTTATCTTATCTTATGGATGGGGTCCTTACGGATACACTTCGACCCTATGGGATCTTTTGTGTAATTACCCCTCTTTTAGCTCTTAATCCAATGCAGCCTCCACCCCTTCCAAATAGCGGATAGTGGAGTGCAATGGCAGAGCCTTGAAATCGTTCGGTTCTGGGTAGCCACAACCGAATTACCTACTTACTTAAATTGTAATGGTTTAAAAAGCTACACATTATTTATAAGGTTACCTAAGAGTAGACGTTCTGTATTGTTTATTATTGTGTACTTACATCACATTTTTTTTAAAGAGTTGCAAATGATTGGCGACTTTGTTTCGATGATTCATCGTGAAGCAGTGATGAGATTTGTTCTGTCACCGGTGAACAGTTTGACAGCATGTTCTGATACCTTTGTCCAAATGCATCGGTTAGTTCCCCGCCAACTTGTTAGTGAATTTGAATTATAGGTTCAGTGGCTCCCAAAGTTCTATTAGCGAGAATAGTAGGTATCACGCTCCGAATTATTATTTATCCCTTAGCTGCTTAAAACTATGTACATTTTTAGGTATGGAATTGAACTGGAAACAAATATAGCCACGGAGATTTTTTTTTTAATTTATCTAAATCAGTCATTACTATGGTAAATTGATAATTCATGTAAATTCATAATAGATGTAAATGTAGTCTTATGATATGACTAATGAAACAACAGTGAGAACGTTTTATTGATCTATTAGATAAAATATCTGAATGACACTTTATATACCTAGTTAAATTAGGTCTCAATTCAAAATAAAATGCCAGGTGTGCTGTAAAAAACATATTGCTGCATTTGATCTACACTAAAAAGTGCTGAAAAAGGAAAGTATTATTTTTACTCGCCAAAGTAAATTAGGCGCGTAAAAAATCATACTCTAAAGGTTCATATTTTCTGGGAACGTGTATAAAATCTTTCATAAACGAAACTTTCCTTAAAAACCAAGTAGTATTGAACTGTGATATGATATATTTTTCTTTTTCAGAGTCAACCATTTATTTTTTGCTCAAGTAATAGGCAAACGAGGACACAGCCGTTTTACCAAAGAAGGCGGCTAACTGCATAGTGTATACTAATAATCATTTTAAATTTGATGTGGTTACTAAGGCCCTGTTACACTTTGCAAGCGCGAACTTCATACATTCATTGGAAAGTGGCAAGTAGAAAATGTATCAACTTTTTTACAAAGTGTGAGTGTCAAGCTAAGAGAGCGTAAAAGAACTTAGAACGCTTAAATTGCATTTCATCATCATCATCATCATCAGCTGCAAAGCGTCCACGGCTGGACAAAGGTCTTCCCTAAGGTTTTCCACAACGATCGGTTCTCTGCTGCTGTCATCTAGTGGTTTCCCGCGAACTTTATGAGATCGTCGGTCCACCTTGTGGAAGGCCTGCCGACACTTCGTCTCCCGGTTCGCGGTCGCCACTCTAGAACCTTCCCGCTCAGACGGCCATCGGTTCTACGAGCAATGTGCCCCGCCCACTGCCATTTAAGGTTTGCGATTCGGTGAACTATATCAGTTACTTTACTTCTCCTGCAGATCTCTTCATTCCTGATTCGATCTCGTAAAGAGACACCCAGCATAGCTCTTTTCATTGCCCTTTTCAGTTAGCCGTTTTCATTGTTATTACGATAAGTCCGGCTGATGTTGTAAGATATGATAATGAGATAAGAAGCCCATGGACGTAATTTAATCACATGATTGCATTGGTATTAGAGGCTAAACACGAAAAATTTAAGCGAATCGTGCAGCATGCAAAAATCGTACTTGCTGATGCGCTAGAAATTTTATTACAAGAGCGTTGGGCAGATAGGAATATACAAGTGTATGGTACTGTCGTACCTAGTTTAGGATTGGAAAACTCCGCTGAACAACGAGACACTTCCGGCCTTTAGGAAATAAGCAAATGGACGTTCGGCTTTAAAATTAACTTCCCGTAGACCGCCCACCAGTAAACTACCGAATTCTGAAAAGTAGATTACATTTTTAAGCTTGAGTCGAATCTAAAATTGTCCTTAGGTATTTTTCAAGATAAACTTTTTTTTTCTTAGCTAAAGGGTAGGTGCGAACCTAGAAGATATGCCGATTAAAAATTCTTTATTCAAGTAACTCGGTTCAAACAATTGTTTTTTTTTTAAATTGTGGTTTTCTGTTATGATTGCTAGGTGAGCAAGAGTCCCCAGATTATTAGAGTTTGCCCAGAAAACCTATCCTAAGCGACAATCATTCATTATACATATTAACTAGCTCCCATGAAATTGATGGCTATTGATATATTCATTCAAATGCCAATACGCCGCTGATTACTCGTTTGATTTCTTTCTTTAGTTCGCAATTCAAAATAAAATGACCCGTCTACTTTTGGAAAAAATCTTGCAGCTAACCGAAATACGCTGAACAAATAAATATATTTTATTTTTACTCTCTAACGTAAATAAGGCACTTGAAGGGTATTTTTTCTGTAAATTTGCATAAAAGATCGTCAGTTAGTACTAAAGTACCTATACTTCTTAAAAACTATAGTTCTTCTGTTTCAGACTCGGCAAATTTATTATATTAAGCCAGCACACTTGCCGCCTGATGTTATATGAGTTAAGGTTATGAGGAGCATGGACATTAGACATAATTAGTCACGTTATAGTTACGACACGTTTAGCTTATAAGTTTAAAAATCTCGAGCTCAAAGAGTTAGTCCCCTTGAAAATGCGTAAGGAACATCATGACCAAATTTTACTTCATAAATGTTTGAACAACATCGTCCACTCTCCATATCTCTTTAGTAAAATTTCATTAAAATGTTCATGTTTAAGTACTCGGTCCAAAAATATGTTCGCTATACAATTTTGCAGGAACAATTTTTAAAAAAATCGTTTCTTAACAAGGCGTGCTCCACCCACAATTTGAAATATATAATTAAATCATACTGACATAATTCTATGACAGTTTTGGCAGCTATGTAAGTGCAGTTCAAATGTCTTTGTAATTTAATTAGTTAATTACCTTTCATCGTATGTTATGAAAACTATTTCATTTCAATCCTAGTCTAGAGAGTTACTGTTTTAAGTGCATGTTTTGATATAAGTTGCTAGCTTTGTGTAGTTAATTCCTATAAGTGTAACATACATTACTGTAAACTGTTGGCTTATGAATAACTCACATCTGTTGTAATATAATGTATAATGTAAGCTGTTTGTTTTCCTTAATAAATAAAAATAAATAAAATAAATGCAATCTCAGGATTCAAAATACTTGATCTAACCTAAGACGGTTCGTAACATGTACTAAAGCACAGCATGCGCAAGCATTATTTTTAGACACAACTCGAATAGGAGGATTAATTTAAAAATCATGCAGCAAGCAATAATTCATGCTTGCAGATGCACTGGAAATTTCATTACTGTCTGTGGTAGGTAGATAAGTATAATTATTATGAAACTGTCGTACCTAGCTTAGGATTGGAAAACACCGCTGAACAGCGGGCGACTTCCGGCCTTTAGAAAATATACAAATGGACGATCTGCGTTAAAGTACATTAGCCGTGGAACGCTTGCTATGATTATAATAGGGAATCCTGTAAATGACATTTTAACATATCAAAATTTTATAATAAGTACAAATCACACGTCACAAGTTTGCAATTCGAAAAAAAGACATAAAATATCCTTATTTCTGCTCTGTACATCTAAGAGAATACTTATTTTTCAAATGTTACGTTTAAATTACTTAGCAATTTGACAATGAATTAAAATAAAAAGGTTATGTTCATCCCTAGCTTGTTTTATCGAAATTCGTACTTATTATTTGTTATAATGTATCGTGCACCCAATTGTTTATACTTAAGCCATAAACATTTTAACGGTAACCGCGGATAGTTTTTCTTTATCTTTAAGAATAAGCTGAAAAATACTATTTTTTAATTGATAATTCGAATTCACGATTCATTACACAATTGACTAGCTCCCATGACCCATGATGTTGGTCGTTATTTGTATGTCCGTGAATAATGAAATGAAAGGGTATTTTTTTTCATAAATTGTATTCATTAAAATACCTGAACGCCACTTAGTTCCTTTAGCTATAAATTCAAAACAAAAAGGAGTGTACTGACATACTTTAAAGCATAAGTAGGTCATCATCATAATGTCAGCCGAAAGACGTCCACTGCTGGACATAGGCCTCCCCCAAGGCTCTCCACTCAGACCGGTCTTGTGCTTTTCGCATCCACTGCGTTCCCGCAGTATTAGTAGGTACTGCATCAAAAAAGTACGCTGCTGGTCCGTGACCGTTTTTTAAAGTAGTTAATTTATTTTCTAACGTATTCTGAGGGCCTTATGTTTCGTAAGCGTAACAGATTAATAAGCATATGATGCAAAGTTACTTATGCTGAATTAGTATGTGACCTGTTTTTCTGTTTCATAGTTTTTCGATTTTATAGCACGGAGAAGGTTAACGAGCACCCAGGTCGCCTGGTGTTATGGAGTTGCGCCCATGCACATTAAGTGATTTCAAGATTGCAATTGTTTGCCATTTTAGGGTTGGCAAGAAAAAAATCTTTGTTTAATAAAAATGACGAACACAGCCCGGCAGTTAGCATTATTTTTGACAAAAACTTGAATTTAATGATTGATTAAAAATCGACCAATTTGCTAAATTACCTAGCTTAGGATTGGAAAACTCCGCTGAACACCGAGCGACTGCCAGTCTTTAGAAAATACACAAACGGACGATAGCTCACCACCCTAGTTCCGAAGAATTCTGTAAAGTAGGTACGGTTTTTTTTCAATATCAACGGTTCGTATTAAAAAATTAACCCAATTTTTTTGAGTTTTGCTGTGTCTGTATGTCGCAGCAGTATTTTCAGTAACCACAAAAGCGATCATCTTGAAATTACAAATGCTTATGCGTATGCTTTCCCGATACAATCTCAGTTCTCAGTTGAGGGAAAATGTGAGGTTATTACAGCAAGTGGGATATCGTATAAAGAGTCCCGGAGAAACACAACGAGTCTTTTATGCCACGAAGTTAAAAGCCAATTATTTTTTTATATTCTAAAACTGAAAATAAATTTCGAGACAATCGCGTATTCCTGATTTTATTTTTAATATTTTTTTGTAACATACTTGATTTAAATCAAAAAGTATTTTACGATTAATTTATAAAATATAATGAAAATGGTACAAAACATAACCTCTGCATACTTCAACCTATTTTTTTTTTGAGTAGACAATTTATATTAGGTCTTATCGTAATAACGGCGGATACTTCTTCTTACCAAAATATTATTGCTTGAAGTAAAGCGGATAAGGAAAAAACTAACTTCCATGATGATTGTGGTTAATAATAATTAAATAAAAAAATTAAAAAATGTTTACATATTTATTCAAATGCTTGAACGCCATTTAATATGATTTCTTTTGCCATCAATTTAAAATAAAATGGCCTGTCTCCTTTAAAGTATCTTGGTGCAGGGGATCCGGGAGCGAAAAAAACTGAAAAAAGGAGTAGATTTATTTTCACTCACCAAAGTTAATTAGGGACGTCAAAGAACGTATAAGGTCCTATTTTCTGTGAACATGCAATACAAAGTCGTCTACAGATCATACTTATACAAGATGTTAGGTATGTTTTCTGTTTCAGAGTTTTTTTTAATTATATTCTTTTTCACTATGGAGAAAACAAACAAGCAGGCTCGTGGGCGTACGCACGTTGAATCCAACAGTGACACAATATTACGAAAAACCTAATTGAATAGTGACATGAATGCAGTTAAAAATAATTAACTGTTCTATGAATTCCTTTTTTTGCATAGATTCACTGTTCGATTTAACGTGCGGTATGTAATTTTATAATGCAGGTACTTAGCTAACCCTAAGGCGTTTTAATAACATGCACACACACTCGTAATTTATGAGCATGCCTTATTTTAAGCAAACAAAAGAAAATAAAAAGTGAATTTAAAAAAGCGTGCCGCGTACAATATTTGTGATTGAAATCTCTTATAAGTGCGTCGGATGTAACTTTCGTACCAAGTCTAGGATTGGAAAACACCGCTAAATAACGGGCGACTTCCGGCTTTTAGAAAGTAAACAAATGGACGATCTGCTTTCAAATACTTTTCATACCGAGCGCTCATCAGCATAATACCGAATCCTGTAAATATTATCGAAACTTGAGTCAAATAAAAATTGCTATTCGGTACCTTAAGTTTAAACTTCTTAGTTTTTTCCAACACACAAGTCTAAGTCTAAGGGATTTGTAAAGAAAGAAAGAAGAAAGAAAAATATTCGTTCATGACGTAGGTACACGATAAAGAACAGATTGATAAGCACAAGAAGAGCCGACCACGAAATGGGCCCAACTCACTGTATAGCTTTTAATAGCATTTTATACTGTTGTTTTTTCTTACACTTTCTTAAAAAGGTTTCTGAAGGTCGGTCGCCAAAACTAGTTTTTTTAGTTGAACTTTGTAATTATAATGATAGTGGTGAAGTGAGTTATTGACGAGTTTTTACGGGGATTTCTCATAATGACAATTAAGGGAAGCGCTGGTATTTTTTTTATATTTAATTTGATAACTAAAACTATGTCATTTTTGGCTTATTCACTTAACAAATCTAACATTTTTTTATTCAATCGTTATACTCTCAAGAACTGAAGTTTTTTTGTAACCATGAGACTTGAAAAGGACCAACGTCACCATCTTCATTTAAATTGTGGTTATTAACATTATAACTTACTACTAGTAGAAGACCAGCTTTATAAAAATAATGCAAGTTTAAAATGGTTAACGCTCCTCAAGAGCGATTGGAAAAATATATGAGTAAAGGGAAGAATTGGTTAATTACTCAATAAAAGTAGGTACGACCTCACTCTCAGACTTCTTTCGGGCGCCGGCGAGAAGATATGCGAGAATAGTTACTAAACAGTACAAAAATATACGTTTCTAGAGTCAGAAACTGTAGGTAAGTAGCATTTAGCTGCGCGCAATAGAGGGATGCCACACGAGCGTTGCTGGTGCGGTGCGTCATTGCAACACGCTGTGATCTCAACAAAGAGCGACGCACGTATTTCAACACACCGTGTGCAAGTCGCTCTAATTTATACGCAGAACGACACAACGGTGACGTTCGGGTTGCATCTTTCTAAGACGCGGAGCGATAGTATCACGCTTCAATGGCATCGGACGCGACCTACGAACGACCACTCTTAGATTTAATAACTCAAATATACGAGTATGAACATTGTTTGTAGCATTTTACTAAACGAATTGTTTATTTACAGCGAAACATCGAAGTCCGTTCATTTAACATTAAATACGTTTGGTACATATTTTTTTTACAAACTTATTTCGCATGAACGTATTTATACTTTTTTTTACACAAGAAGTAGGTACAACACTTAACGCCACTACAAAAAATGCTTATACAAGTAAGTACAAAAGGGGGTACCTGAATCCCCCCTAACAACAATTGTCCTAACACATCGTTTGTCCGAATTATCATTTGCTCTAAACTGGTTTTTAGGTTAGTCAGGCAACTTTTTAAGTTTTCTAATTGACAAGATTTCATATTTTCAAGACTTAAATTTTATTCGTTTTATAGATACTGTTTGGAAGGAGAAAGACACTAATAGTTTTAAATTTTCTCTAGAATGTTAAATTATTTTATGATTGATTTATTAAGATGTACTTATTCTAAAAGGGCGTAACTTCATTTCTACGACACAATGGACATATTACGTTGGTCCAATCTTATATAAAAAAGTATCATGTCAACCGATAAAGGGCCACTTGCACGAAAAGTTTAACCCTGGGTCAAGACACTAACTCGAGTTAAAATGACAGTTATCGTATGAATCTGACGTCTACTAACTCGAGTTAGTGCCTTAACCCCGGGTTAAATTCTGCGTGCAAATGGCCCTAAGTCCCTATCCATCTGTCAATAGTGTCAATGTGTAATTTGAAGTATGACAGCTTTTTTTCTCGTGAAAAAGGCAATGGTATTATATCTATTCAGGCAAAGTATTGGTAAAACTCGATATTTTTATTAACTTAGGTACTTGTAATTTTGAAAATAAAGAAAAATAAATCTAAATAAATATTTTGCCGTGTTCAGGAGGTAAAACCCTTTCGATTCGTTTAGTAATTTGCAGGTGTCACCAAAATGAAATGTTGTCAATTATAGCGGTTCGGTTAGGTTAGGGTTGTATTATAACAACACTAAAAAGTTTCAAAATTTAAGGGAAAATGGCTTTAGGATAAACGAAAATTCGGACAAACGATGCATTAGATCAAATGACGATTAGGGATTCCATTGGGGAACCGTACAGAAGTATACTTTATTCCAACCGAAACAACAAATAAGATGTAAGATTGTATATTTCATTTAAAGGCCTGGATTCCACTACATATGGTTTCTGGAGTTCTCAAGTCAAAATAAAATGGTCTATCTGCTATGAATTGGTGGGTCAGTGGCGGTGGCATGGGTGGTGCTCCAAAAGCGGGGAAAGCTGAAAAATAACAAAGGTAAACGTAAATTAGGCGTCACTTTAAAGAATGGCGCTGAAAAATTCTAAATGGCCGTAAACGTGCATTACAGGGCCATTGCCATGTTATTATACCGAAAGCAAGACATTGAATTGTAATGTTATGTTTTTCAATCCTGATTAGCCTGTTTTTCCAATTAAAAAGAAACCATGCAAACAAAAACCAAGCACGACTGAATTTGTTTTTGCAAAATTATGATTTTAACATAAAGCGACGCAAGTATTTCAACGCATTGTGTGGCATGTTGTTTTAATTTATTTGTAGAACATCGCAGCGCACCGGCAACGCCAGTGTGGCACAACTCTTAGACGCGAAGCGATAGTAGCGTGGGTCTGTGGAATCGGAATTTTAGGTTTAATAACTTAAATATATGAAAACTATATGTAGCAATTGCCTTAACGAATTGTTGATAAGGTAGACCTTATTACTTACAGCGAAACGACGAAGTCAGTTAATATGTACGTTTGGTAAACGTATATTTTTTTACGATTTGATTTAGCATAAACGTATTAATAATACGTTTATGATAAATGAATTTGTTTGTACTTTAATGTTTACACAACAAGTACAATACTTACCGCTACTGCAAAGAAATGCCGCATATAGAAGTACAGTCCCAAATGAAGCTTTGGTGAAACATAATGAACCGAAACAACAAATACATATTTAACATCATATATTTCATTTAAAGGCCTGGATTCCACTAAATATGGCTGCTGGAGCTCTCAACTCAAAATAAAATGGTCTGTCTGCTATGAAGTGGTGGGTTAGTGGTGGTGCCATGACTGATCCAAAACCAACGAAAGCTGAAAAATAACAACGGTCAACGTAAATTAAGCATCACGTCGAAGAATGGCGCTGAAATATTCTAAATGGCCGTAAACATAATTATTACACGGCCATCGCCCAAATACCCACAAAGCAAGATACCTACTGAATATTGTAATGTTATGTTTTTCAATCCTCAGCGTTACCTTAATTTAACCCTTCTTTGCATGAAAATTAAAAAAGTCGTGAATTCAAAACCCTATTTGATTTTGAATACGCATAAAAAAAATACGTACAAATAGTTGGTATTATGTTATGTGGGAACTTTCCATTGCCATCTAAAGAAGTGTTAAGGATTAATCATTAGATAAACCCGTCTCTCTAATACAAAATAAACACGGTTACGTACATTAAATTGTAGTACATTACTACGATTACTAAATATGGTTTCAGAAATTCTCAATTCAAAATAAAATGGTCTATCTGCTATGAAGAGGTTTTCATTTAGTGCTGCCATGAGTCCTCCAATACCAAAAGCTAAAAATGATAGGTAACGGCAAAAGTAAATTAAGCTTCACGTCAAAGAATGGTGCTGAAATATTTATTATAAATGGCCGTAAATGTGCATTACTGGGCCATCGCATCGCTAAGTTATTATACCGTTAAAGCAAGACACTGAATTTTTATGTTATGATTTTCAATCATATTTTAAGGATTGATCATTAGATAAAACCATCTCTCTAATAGAAAAAAAACAAGGTCACGTACATTATGTACAGTTAACTACAAAGTGATGTATCCACTTTCGGATCTTAATATAATGCGATAAGTTGAAAACGGGGATACATCTCTTTGTAGTTGACTTTACTACGAGTAAAATAACGTACATTTGAACAACATGCAAACAAAAAACCAAGCACGCTTGCATTTCTTTTTCAAAGTAAAATAATAATATATGATGGTGTACGTAGAGAGAGCAATCAGAATAAAGGTTGATCAGATTGTATCATGTAGAGTACTTAAATTGTTAAAACAATTTTATTACTAACATTAGATATTTTGGTTTTCATGTCACAGGCTGCGCTAGCCAAAGCGCAAACTCAGTAGGTACAGACAGGCCTACATAAAATGTCTAGATTTCTTAGACGACGAAAATGTCTACAAGTCTCTATGCCACTCACAATGAAGTTTGTGTAATATATTTGGCGCGATAGGTGTAAATTAGCTAATATTTATGTGATGGTGTGGCAATGAGATGACTGTAGGTCAATTGTAACCTAGTAAAATACTGGATCTGACACCCTAGACAATATGCAAAAGGATAGCGTAAAATATTTTAGGTCAAAATGTATGGAATTGGCATAAGCACTCGACGCGACCGTTTGACAGTTCATGTCAGTTTACAAAAATCGATTACATTAGCGTTAACCTCTTCGACGCCGTCAAACCTTCATCTTTGGTTCAACGCCAACGACGTTTAAATCCGTCATGATTGACAGCGCAAAATAGATTTGAGTAATTATGACGTAAGTTTGAAATTAAATCCTGGTTTATAAAGTATCTGGTCTAACCTTACCGGTATAGAACCAAATTGTAAATGGATTTATTTCCTAAAGTAAACAATATATAAAGAAGCGTCCCCATGCGTATTGATAAAACCAACTGGGCCGTTATTTTGCATCTCGTTTTTACTCTTTGTTATCGTATTGTTAACGTTATAATAGCTACGAACATAATACACTACATAATAGGCTTTACGTTGTCAGAGTAAAACGTAGATCCGCTACTGTTGGCTCTTCGGTAAAATAAAAATTAGATACCTAATTTATTATACAAATAAGCTTAGGACTGAAAATTTTAATGTTTTCCACTTAGTAAAAGCTTAAAATGGATATACGATTTCTACGTCAAATTAACTTACTCGTAATGATTACGTAATGTTTATTTTCTTCTTAGTTATTTTATTAATACGAAAGTGAAAGTAATCCCTATAATGGGGCCAATTCGCAAGCGTTTCCTGTAATTTTAAGTATCTAAGTTAATTATTTTCGCCAAGCTCGATTATTTACGTTTACCGATATTTTTTTTTAATTAAGGAACACTGATCCGAATCGGTCCCAATGACTTCTTAAACATACAAGATGATTTTTTTTGTATTGTCGGGTCGATTTATGGATAATAATTAATTGTGGGGTATTTCATTTGATTTTTCGCAAAAAACCATGCAGCATTCAAAACGCTCGCTTAGTCATGCATTCAGGCAGCATTTTTATATTGGTGCATCGGGCAAGTATATTTTATCTTTCGTACCTAAGACTGGAAAACACCGCTGAACAAGAGGCGACTTCCGACTGTTAAGTGGTAAACAAAAGGATGATCCGCATTATAATCTATACTTCGCGGAAGGCTCATCATGACTGCAATACCGAATTCTGTAAAGAGCATTTTCAAACTTACAGTATAATCATTATTTTAGTGAAATTCGAACTAAAGATAAATTAAAAAAAAACAAAGTGATTCAAAAGTTCTATACCTACTCTAAGTGATAACCTTCAACTGCCTGAACAATAATGTAGATTATGATCGTGTTAAAGAAGTGAACATCAAAAAAAAATACGTAGGTAATTAATTCTACTTTATTAATTTTCAGTCAATTCATTTCCGTAACACAGTGAAAAAATAAAATTTTCCTTATTTACGTCATAACAAAATATTTTTAAAATTGTTTAATTTTTCTTTTTTCCTCGTTGCCAAGCAGAAGTTGAACAAAACACGACGATATATAAAATTATCGTTTATTCAATATAGAAGATTAAAGTCCTGAGTTATTTTGAAATATATAGCAAAACGTTACATCAGTTGCATATGTTTTCTTACAGAGGCCAAATAAGACGGCATTAATTTAATGCTGATGGTTTTTTAAACGCTATAAGCTTCAGAACACTTTACTATCGTACTCTCAAAAAACATTACCGCTTAGTTGTCTAGAGCTTAGTCTACCAAGCCTAGGTTAATTTGTGTGACGCTATACTTATGTATTATTTCAAGAGATTTATTTGAAAAAAAAAGACTGCTTGTTGAGGTTGTTTCGGAGCTTCTTCCCTACCGTTGCCTTCTTTTTGGAAGCGATGATATTAACTTACTTTATATATTTTTTCAAATGAATTAATAAATTACTTAAACATGTTTCAACCTGCTTTATTAATTGCATTATACAAAGTGTAATTAATATTGTAATAAATAATTATGTTTAATTTCCCTTTTACTCATACTTATACATAAGTGTGGATAAGTAATTAGTTTCCAGTTGGCACTGGTTGAGGTATTGCATGTTAAACCTTACCTTCTGATCTCGAACGTGTTATGTTACAATAAGGAGTGTTTGTAAAGATATGTATTTATGTCACTATACAGCGTGTTTTTAAATCACGAAGACGCGCCCCATCACTTGTACATCTTAATATTCTGTTTGTTTAGGCACTTTAATAAATCTAAACAGACTTAACCACGTTCTTCACGTGTTTTTTCAATCTTTGACCTGAGCGTCCGAATTCGATTAGCTGATGAACTAAAATACCTAAGCAAACAAAGTATACGCTTTAGATTAAAAAATATTATAGATTTTAGTCACTCGTGCCGCACTTTTGTCTTAGTTGTACCTAATGCCTATTATAATGCAAACATGCTTGGTTTAAGCACTTTTCATTTTTATTAAATAATTCTATAACACCATTGAGCAAGACGTGACCGTTGGCTTTTATCGAAAAGTAGAATGGTCTATTCGCTTCAAAGAATATTTCATTTAGATTTTGAGACTGGGCTTCTAATGGACCTATACTGTTATAAAAAGTTCCATTATTAAGCAGGTATACATTTAATTAGGTAAAATTAAAACTTGTTTTAATCACGGCTGTTAGTATTGCAAACTCCATATTAATCACAAAAATGTCGAGTAGGTAGGTATTATATAAAAAAATATTGTTAACAAAACAAAATAAAGTGGTTAATTTTGTGTTTTAACCAAAAAGATTAGTATAATGAAATATATGAGATGATAAAACCTTATAATAACATTATCCGGGACAAACCACTATACTTTCTACTTAGATTATTTGATGCTTAGTGGTTAACAGTGTAAATTCCATAACATGCAAATTTAACGCAGAAAAAATATTGTATTTTTAAATTAAACTCAAAGAACAGCCTCAGATATAAGTTAATAATATTATGGTTTCGTATCGATGATTCTATTAATACATACATAATTACTCTTATGCCTTGTCTTGGTCAAGCGACTGAAAAGCGATAAACAAACCATGCCGCATGCAAAATACGTGATGTACTGAAACCACGCCACGTTTTCATATTGATGCATTAGATTAAACAGGTAATATTAATTATTACCTAAGATTGGAAAACACCGTTGAATAACTTGCGACTTCCGACATTAAGGAAGTAAACAAATGGATGATCTGCGGTGAAATAAATATCCCGTTGAAGACTGGTCAGCATAACAGCGTATTCTGGAAAGTTCAACACAAGTCGAAGCAAAATTTCTAAGCGTTTAAGATCAAATGGTCAGGGTCTTCAATGCTTGTTATACTGCATTTTTCCAAATCATCGTTTAAATATTTTTTTCACAATATGTTGCCCGAAATAACAAAAAAATATAATAAATAGGTTTTTTTTAATAATATTGATGTGCAAATGAACTGAGCACAAAAACTGCAGTTTTTAAAACCAAATTAAGTTCGAATCGGTAAACCTTATTTGAACGTATTGTCATTTGATGATGACGACACGCGTATAAGATTGTTCATTATTAAATATAAATGTAAAATTACATTAACGATATTGATAAGTGCTTCAAAACTACGTGTAACTGTAAGTTTTGCTAAAACAATCAAATATAAATTAAGAGACTGAATTTTTCATTATCAATGGATTAATGTGTTTATTATTATTATTGACATGAAATCGCTGTATAATTACAACCGCAGTGAGACCTACCGCGAAAGTAGCGTTTTAATTAGAAGATGTAATAGGTAAATTAAAAAATAATTAAAGAAAAAAATAATATTAACCAATCACCTCAGCTTTTTAAAGTAATCAGGGAACATGCTCCATCTGCGCTTATAGCATGCTAATGTAAAGATACACGTGTATCATGCACTGCATGATCCGCATGATCGTACTTACTCATCTCCCGTAGTACTTGGGCAGGCAACACCATCGAACGAAATGTTTATTTAGTTTTGGTACAGTTACGGCAAAACGTCGCTTTTGAATCGGCCAATATGGTGTCATGTTTTTTTATTTCAAGACATTGTACGTATCGAGTCTTGAGACAGTTATTCAAAAATACTCGAAAATACATCGCAATAGAAGTGAAAAAACGCCAAATGATTTCAGTACAGTACCCTTACCACGAGTTACAATTACCGTACTCGCTAGCGAGTCGAACGCTCTGTCCCTCGCAATCTATAAGAATATTTACTTGCGAGGTCTGCGAAGGATAGAGCTTCGACTCACTAGCGAGTACGTTAATTCTGTCAAGATGCTGCTGAGAATACGTCGATAAATTTATAAAATAATTCATAAATAAGCATACCTTTTGTTAAACAATCTTAATTTACCGAGTGATGCCGTAAGTAGCTTTGACTATTTAGCAGTTTTATCTTCAAATCTTTTTTTTTAAAACTAAAAACCTTTACATCGTATACACGTACCAATATAAATACATGTTAAAAATATTGACTTTATTTTAGATTTAAAGCCGGTTTGAGTTTTTTGTTGAGGTTTATTGTGTATAGAGTAAGTTGGTATCGTTTAATCATAATAAACTCCATGTAACAACTCATTTGAGCTAGTGACGAGGCAGTAATAGAAGGGTCGATCCACATCAAAATCAATAACGGGATCCACTCTCCCTGAACGAATAACTGCTTCAAACACTGAAAGAAGAAAACCACTGGTCTGTTACTGATCATGAGGTCAAAAAGTTATTTTTTCATAACATCTTTATTTTATATTAAGCAAAAAAAACAGTAGACGGATGTAAAAAGCGAGTTTCATTAGCAACAGACATGCATTTTAGTCGTATTTTTATACCTAAAATTGTAAGACAGCGTGAAAGAGTGAGCGAGGTCCCGTTTTGAGAAGGAGCACGCAAGGCCGATTGACCCGAAATAGCAGCTCGCGAACAGCACTTGGAGGTATTGCAATAAATTCTGGAATATTTCCCACGAAGTATTAACTATTAAGGCAATGTGTGTGTGCGTGAATTTTAAATTCAATGTAAAAAATACACTACCCTAAAAGGATATGCCACTACAATTGAAGTACATATCTACATCTAAATAATACTTAGTTAAAGATCTATTAATGAATTATAAGTAAATTGTATTATATTATAAAGGTACAGTGAATTATACGTGCGATAACTCAAATAAGTTTAGAACAAAATAAAGACATTAGACAAAAAACAACACGTGGATCAATTGAAATAAGCTTTCTCCAGTGTGATCGTTACCACAATTTGCAACCCGATCGAAATGGCGAGATTATTATAATACCTATGTGTTTACAGAATTAAGTAAAGTTTTAAATTATAAATCATGTATTCTAAGCAAACGAAAAACATGAATGAAATTTTAATTTTAACTGGAACGCACGTGCTCGTGCCCTCTCACAGTTAACATCACAATACGGAGAAGAAAGAGCCCGTGCAGTATGTCAGTATGTCCTTTGTAACGACTGTGGTCAATCTTCATCGTCGTCCATCGTTCTATCCTCACGTCATCGATCCCTTAGTGCCTGAAGACAGGAGTCTTTAACCAGTTTGTTTTGCCCGTGATGGTGTGGTGCAGAGACGTGGACCATGACAGTGGGACTAGTAGTTAATTAATTGAAAGTTGCTCAGCGAGCTATGGAGAAAGCAATACTTGGGGTGTCATTGATTGATAAGATATGTAACGAACTTCTCTATCACATAAGTAAGGTAGTTCGGAAGGCTGCAGGCTGCAGTTGGCTGGTCAACAAGTCAAAGAACTGAAGATCAATGGAACAGATTGGCTTTGGACTGGAGATCACGCATGGGTATACGCAGTGTGGGTAGGCTGCCAGCTAGATGGACGGACGACGTGAGGAGGTTTACTGGGAGCGGTTTGATGGGGGAGGACCAGGATCGAGCCAGCTGGCGAGCCATGTAAGAGGCCTATGTCCAGCAGTGGACTGCTATAGGCAGATGACGATGATGTAACAACTGTGAGGAGAGTGCTAACCAAAGACCGGACGACCCTGAAGTAACTATGAATTCTGGTAGAGAGGGGTCGTACTTTGGCGTATCGTGGCAGTTTTAAAAGATTGGATGAATGACAACAAGTTACATTCTTTGTAAAACATACTTGTTTTGTTCAGAGGAAGTAAAAATATGAGCTTTGTAATATTTACCATTATCATAAGACATTAAATATTAATTAAAAAGCAAGCTTTGATTATTATAGTGCACTTTTACATTCGTTGGTCATGCATAATTATATTTGACATTCGTACCTGCGCTTGGGGAACGCCGCTAAATAAAGTGAGCTCTTCAACTTTAACGTTAGCAGGAAATAATATCGTGCTGTATCACGTATAGTAAATCAAAATTGCAATATTTAATTTGAAGAAATGTACCAAAAAAAAAATGAGACTAAGCCAATTACCTACATTTAGGAAAGTTGCAGTATGTGCTGCAGTGCAGTGCATCGGGCAGTTATTTTAAATATTGAATTCTAACTACTAAGCAGTGAGAGTGCAGCAAGCAAGTCAAGAGTATAAAACTAAACTACACATATTGTTCAATTACACTAACTGAGGAATAGATAGATTTTCTTACTATACTGGTTAATTTAATAAAAAAAATACAAATTATAAGCAAATATACTAGTAAGTTTAAACACGTTAAGATAAAACTAATTTCTATGTTCATTGGTTCGTCTATCATTGGTTATTGATATCACTAGTGATTAATTTGGTATCACTCATTCTTTATAAAGTCCATGAAACAATACGTTAGAGCCAGTCACGAGTCGGTAAAAGAAGGGTCGATTTGCGTCAAATATTATAGTAGGAGCCACTCTCGCTGAACGATAAACGGCTACGAACACTGAAAGAAGAAAACCATAGATCTGATAGTCTTTCCTATATCGTTCCCATGTTATCTATATTTCTAACAAGATTATTTTTGAATGAGAAAACAGTTTATAGACGAATCCAAAATACTCAGGTTGATATCTAAGGCGTTAAAAGGTTGTGGATGCCCAAATTAAATTTCCTCGGTAAAAGAGTCTGAGGCACCGATCAGCGACGTGAATAGAATGCAGAATACAGTCTACTTTCGTAACTAGATCTCGTAAAATTAATCCGATTGCGCTCGAATTGTGTCACAAACTAGACTTCCTAGAAGACAGACATAATATCGGAGAAGAAACATCATGAGTTTCGGACAATAGCTTGCTTCTAGAAGAGATAGCATCAATGTTTCACGGAAGCGGAAGTCTATATATAGGCTTCACTTTTGCACATGGTCGCAACAACGCCACGAACAAAAATTTTTTTTTTATGCAGTTTAAGCAGTTGTGTTGTGTCAGGTTTCAGAAGACCGTCCCTTAAATATAACAAAATTACACAGGAAAAGTACGAGATCGCTCTTAAACGTACGATTTTTTAGCAATTTTTTATTTTTATTTTATTGCAATTGATAAAACAGTCCTACTGGTACGTTCGTAGTTAAGTACCCTAAGTACTTCACGATGTTCCAATGTAAGGAATGAGGCCGTTTTTAATTTCGTTATCATTTATGAATAACCTTAAAGGTCTTACATGATTTATGACACTTCTAAGCACTACGTAAATTACCACGTAACTATTGAAATAAATAAGTCGAGGTTCATTTATTATGTAGGGAAGCCGCGGTGCGATAGTTTAACTTGCACTTGTTTTTAGCCGAAGTATTTATTGGTAAAATTACTTAAAATTGCAGGTTTTTTTTATCAAGTATTCGGAAAATTTACAAATTTGTGAAGTGAGTTAAGACTGAAGTTTGTTTTTCCTTCCAAATCTTGTTAACGTCTTTTTTCATTTCACAAACGTATTGAAATTCTTTTACAGCCCAGACAAACATAAATTAAAAACACACAAACATATTCCTTTTCTAACTAAACAAAAATTAAAAAGTCGTACAAAATTTTAAAACCACATATACCCATAGAAAGATAAAAATCTAGTCCTGTTACCGCAGTACAGTTTGTAATCTATTTGTATGTTGTATATTATAATTTGTACTATGGTCTCAGCAGCCATTAAAATTAAAACTACTAAAATATAGTAGAAAATCGTGGCAGGTTCGAATTTGATATATTGTAAATTATCGCTTAGTAATTTATTGAAAAAAAAAGCATAATAATTTACGATAACTGTTTCTAACTAACCCCTTAGGCGTCGGTGGTGACGATGTCCTTCCCAATAGTTTTCATACTAAATGCATGGGTTGACTAAGGCTGCGTTTCCACCATAGCTGTGCGAGGCAGCGAAGCGGTGTTGCGTGGAAAAATCCACCAATAGGATTATTTTGTTTTACTAGCCTCACTATCCTATTGGTGGATTTTTCCTCGCAACACCGCTTCGCATCCTCGCACAGCTCTGGTGGAAACGCAGCCTAAGATCACCGACGTTCCAGGGGCTACCAAATTCACAGTTAATGCAGTTGTCATATAATCAGAACTGTCATAGCTGTGTATTTGCTTCGTTTTGCAATTGCAGTTTTGAGCCAACGTATTTTCGATCAAACTCACTGTGAAAGATACCGATGTTATTATAACAAACTTACCGTTAGCAGCCGCAGCTTCCGCTCCTTCCTCGTTGACTTCAATAAAAGCTTTCTGTATAGCTTCGCTAACGTATAGTTGCCCCTCGTTCTTTAAAAGGTAGTCCAACCTAGCCTTTTCCGGACTAAACAAGCTGTTTACACCCAGCTGTAAATTAAACATAATGTTAACTCTGTGTGAATCCATAAATATCATCCACATTTTATTTCATTGAAAAAGTGAGAGTCCCACAGATATTAGCGTTCTCAAAATTACAAACTTAAGACTGCAATCAGACTGCAAATGCATTGCCAGCCGTGAAACTGCTCAAAATCAGTAATTTTAACGATGGTCTTATCCCCATACCGAAACACAATAATACGAGCACACATTCTATTTTTAGTAAGTCAAGTCTGAGACCGTATTAAGAGCTGTTATTTTAGCAGCAGCCAAATTCCTACCAGTGAAAGGGATAGAGCTATATGACTCATATATTAATGTCCTTTTGACAACTTATAATACAGTATTGTATTATGAATTATCAAATTTGTGTAAAAAAAAACATTAATCAACAGTATACTTACAGCTTGCAAAACTTGTTTAAGGTTGATTGTTGTTTCGATTTTGAATTTTGGAAGGAAAACGTTAACTTCTGTTGTGTACATATTTTGCACAGCCTTGTCCAGGGCAGTCGGATCCTTCAGTTTTTCTTCAAGTTCTGCGAGTCCGTCGATTTCATTAGGCAGGACAATGAGCATAGACGCTTCATTTCCTTTATAAGATAGTTCCAGAAGCTGAAAAGTTACGTATCGCTTTTAAAATCAAATACTAAGAACAGACTTTTTGCAAAATTTCTACATGTCCAAAGGTCCTATTCGAATCAGCGTTCTCTAATATAAAATATTTGTTAACAAAACAAAAGAGTAGAAAACACTAATCCAAATTCGCCCCATTGTATATTTTTGGAGTTAAAATGGCCACATTAACATTATAGGCAAGACATCGCAATTCAGTGAATGTAAAATTAGACAAATAATATTATTATTACATGTTTCTTAGTCATAAATCATCATAATTAAGAGGATCGGCTTTCTGTCATCATTGGCAAAATAAAACCTAGGCTGACTACGTTATTTGTTTTGATTATACCCGTGTGGTTGCCGGGTTAGAATAGTGCCACTCCATATCTTCCCGTGGATGTCGTATGAGACGGCTAAGGGAATAAAGGCGTATAGTACTGTTAGGCGATGGGCTTGCAACCTGTCACTAATACACTGGTAAACATCTTAGCCTAAAAGTGCAAAATGTGGTCAGAATTATCAACAAGTTTTTAGAGTTGTTGGTAATTCTGTAGCTCTGCCTACCCCACTCTGGGAATAAAGGCGTGAGTTTATGTATGTATGTATCCGTATTAGTTATTTTAAGCACTTCGAAGGCTTTATTTTGCGTTTAACATTTATGTAAAATAGCAACAGATTTTTTCAAACATGTGTTTTGGTTTTACAACATTACCTACCAAAATGTATTTAAACAATCTTACTTTTACACACCAAGTTATAATGTAATATTATATTGTATTTTTACATTTAGATACTATGCCAGACCCGATGAAACCGAAACTTCTTAATGTATCTACCGTTCTTAAATGTGTTTTTTGTACTCGTTGATTAAAATGTGTGTATTACGATTTCATAGAGAATACTGTAACGTCACTCTTTTCATCGTTGAATAGTCTAGATGTTACTTCCGAAACAACCGAAATAACTATTTCGATACGCTCTAGACAACCGAAATAACTATTTCGATACGCTCTAGACAACCGAAATAACTATTTCGATACGCTCTAGACAACCGAAATAACTATTTCGATACGCTCTAGACAACCGAAAAAAAATTGAAAATAGAACTTCGGATTTCCATATATGTGTCCTTGTTTAAGGAGCCTCGATCCGATACAAAATTGCCAATCTGTGTCGTTTCGGAACGTAGCAGCGTCGCATCATCTGTCAAAAATCTACTTTTAGTTTTCTTATATACTCGTATTAATGACTTACATTATTAATTTTAATGAACTCGTACAAAAAGTATTGTTCACAATAGTGTCATAATTAAGCTTTTTAATCTCGTACCTTACTTAGGCCACTCAGCAAGCTTCGTGGCCTAAACACGGTACTCGACTAAAAAGCTCTCTATTATAACACGATTACGAAAAATACTATTGTAAATAAGAGTATAATAATGCAAATAATTTAAAATGATAATAACTTCAGTATACTGGCTTTACTGCCATCCAAAATAAAAAAGTGCATTTTGAAAGGAAGGTAGAAAGGAAAACATTTAACCTATTTAACAAGTGAACAAGAACAAAGAAGAGAAATACGCACAAGAAGAAAGTAATCATGAAATGGACTCAACTCAGCGTAATGCTGGCATTTGTCAGCGCTGGTCTTCCGTTGGACTTGGACCCACCAGGTGAAACCACGGTGTTTAGGTTATTTTGGTGTTTATGAAAGTTTACTTGTAGTACAGAAGTGAGTTGAATAGACGTAACGTTGTATCATAAGTTAAAAATAAGTGTAAAAATGATTATCGTAAATTGTTCGAAATATGTAAGATACTTCCCGTCACTTTAAAGCACAAATACCTTTTGGCTATTAATATTTAACCATGACAATTGGCAGCATGACCTGCGTAGAATTTATCACAATCATGGTACGCGATTGGTGTCTGCGGGTAAATTCGATGTGCCTAGAGTTAACAACTATTACGGAGACATAACCTTAAAAAAGCGCCTGCCATAATTATAGTCTCAAAAGTTTACCTGAGGACATCCGTCGCGAGCAAAATAAAGGTATATTTAAGAGAAAAGTAAAGAAATATTTATTAGATACACTGCCTCAGAATTATATAATTGATACCCATTGTATTGTATAATATTGAGATTAGAGTACTTACAATACAACAATACAACACAAAACACTTTATACTTTTTACTTGTTCTTTTAAGGTCTTCCTGCAGTCAAACTGTCCTAATACAGTTTTGCAGGGGTTTTGTACTATTTGTTATGTTTGTAGTTGGATTAATAAATAAATAAATAATAAAATAAAATTTATATCTGTTATTATAGTCTTAAAACGACAGTCTTCTTCGTCATTTACCTTAGCGTTTAATTCACTGCTTTCGCCATATCTGAAATCAGCTTTTTTATGCATCGTGGGGACTTTAATTGCTCTTTCTTTGGTAACATGGAAGTCGCGTTCTTCCGTCAATTCTTTATCGAACTTTTCAACCCATTCACCCTATAAGTCAATCATGGTGTATTAAAAAAAGGAACATAAAAGATAAAAATATAAATATATAGCTAAATATGTTTACCTTGAAGTAAAGCGCATTGACCAGTACAGCACGAGTATCACTTGTTAGTGAATCGGGACTAACCAAATTTTTAATGCGATGGTTAGTGTTATCTTCAACCTGGAATAGTAAAGTCAATATTTAAAGATTTTCTCAGAGTACGAGTATATACTTGCGTTTATTTATTTTTGTTGTACTGACCCAGTCATTGATTTCTTTAGCAGCTGATTGCGATTCCAAAAAGTTGATGTTCTTGAACTCTGAGCCGAATATACTCTTTGAAATTGCAGAAAATTCCGCATTTAATTCTGAATTAAGAGCAACGTATATTTTATTCGCCATTTTCAATTCTACTCCTTGTATGGCAAGAAGTTTAGAGTTGACGACAGGGAACACTTCCTTTGTCTGTAAACAAAACAAAATAAAAGGTCTCTATTGAAAGTAGATAACCTTTGAGAGTCAATAAAAAACTGATCCTAATTAAAGTGTTGCCAAAGAAGAGCGATCAAAAATGCAGTTATTTTTTATTTTCGAACTTTTTCGTAGCCTAGCCTGTACAATGTAAGGTCGCAATGTGAATAAAACATAAAAAGGTACCGTTTCTCTTAACACAGTTTAGTCGTCTGGTTCTAATATTTATGTTTACGAAAGTTTACTTGTGTACATTAAGATAATTAATAAATAATGAGCTTCATTCTCTAAGTAGGCCTCTCACTTACCTACAAGGCGGAGGCTACTAGCGCTCACCAAAAGGAGACAATGTTGAGGAAGAAACCTCAAAACACCATCATAAAATATGTTATAACTCATGTAAAATATATTTCATAACCATATCTCTTCTCATATTTCTTATATTAATAAGGTCATGCTTAGTTCTTTAGGAAAACATGACGTCCATAGAAAACACACGTCGATGGAAGACCACTACAGTACATGTCGAGTTCTTACAAGAATCGTGTCTCCTACAAAAGTTACATCGTTTACACGATTCCATGCGTAAGATCTCTGGTTATACGATTTCTAGTAAGCAAAGTATTTTCTTCTATTAATAATTAGGAGAGCCATCTTCGACAGTTTTAAGACTTCGTTTTAAGGTCAGTCGGAAAAATAAACGCGGTGAGTTCCTTACCACGTTGTCGCTGGGTAGTCCGATGGCCCTCAGCAGCTCGTCGTGAGACTCCCCGACCGAGGCCAGTGCGAGCTGCGCCAGCGGCTGCAGCACCGAGAACGCGGACATCACCACGCTCCCCCTATTCTCTTTCACCACCTCCTGGAAAGCCGAATAAGATTTTGAAAACAAATGTCACAGAAATCGACTGCACGAGTTAGACAATTGACACTCAACCAATTTGATTCTTTAGGCTATTATGGAACTACGTCTCAGTGACGTTTTAATTGGATTCTTTAGAAGTGAATTTAACATGTTTATATGACCGCCGTGTCACGTGACGTAACACGGGGTATCTGATCTCTATGCCTAATCGCAGTCTTATTAGCAGTTTAAAATGCTTGTATCGTCCGAATTAAACATGTGCGCTGCGCCGGTTTTACACCGTTCACGCCAATTTTATACCGATGCGCAATAGAAAAAAATGTCAGCGGCGGCGCGTAAAATCGGGGTAAAACCGGCACGGCGTATTTTTTGGCCGATTTAAATTTTTAGTTCAATTTTGTTGATCTCTTTAACAACTTTTTCATATTTTGTTGAGAAATGCGTTTTAAAAAAATCATGCATATTCCCTATTGAGAACGATTCAGGCTGTTACAGAAATGGTGACGTTGTTTTACAATTACAACTACAACGTACGAAGAAAGAGCTTACCGAGAAAAACTTGGCGGAGAAGGCGTTGTTGCCATCGTTGAGGATCTTCTCCAGGTCCCTGGTGTCGGCCAGGGCCACAGCCATCACGGCAGATACTGCAATAGCAAAAACCAAGCTTGAAACTTGACAGCACGTTTGTTAATGTATGCGCTCGTCATTTTATAATTCAATTTTCTCATACAAGTAAATTATGGAAATTATTTTGAGTTTTTTTTTTAATTGACATAGGTAGTCACTTCATTATAAATAGTTGCGTGTTTTCCATATAATTGCCTAGAAATATCACATATCGAATTTGACCACTAGTAAAAAAGTAAGTGAGGAATGTAATTTCTTAGTTACGTTACCTAATAAAATCAAAATCAAAATCAATATGTAAAGTACATTTCAAAAACTGACCTTCTTCCTTTTGACATACCTACCTACCTTTATCTGTAGTCTGTTTTGTTTCACCAAATCTGAGTTGCGTCCGATTGACCTTATCAGCTAGTTACTATTTTTATGTATGAGTGATAATTTATCGCGTTAAGTTAAAACACGGCTTTATACTTTAACATGTTTTTAATGTGTATGTTATTAAATACGTGTCACTTTAATATGTTATGGATATTCCAATGTCTGACATAAGGACAACCCAGTTCCACCTGACTCCGGATGTACGACTCCATAGCTGAATGCAATTGCCAATTGGCATCGTGTCATACAACTCATACACGTCGCACAAATAAGGATAATGTTTTTGTTCTTATCTTCCTTTGTTGCCGCGATTTAAAGATCCATTGTTGCATTGACGTCTCATACTGAATGACCATTTTAAAGCTACCTTGGCATTGTAACATGATTTTATAAAACCACGAAAGTTATAAATAACGGAAATGTTAAATAATGTTCAGGGTTAGGTTTAACGGCCGCAACAAAGTCAGTTAATGGCGGTTAAGTCGTTCATTACTGACTTTTTTCTTATATATGTTTGAAACAGGAACTCGTTTACTGTGGGTGGTATGTCTGGTACGGCCACCCATATCTTTATTAGTGCGGAAATACGTTTGTTTTATTCTTCAGTTTTCTCGGCTCAACACCTCAACGGTACAATTTGATATAGATAATAGTTTAAAGTTCGGAGACGGACATAGGGACTGTCCATATGACTACGACCGGCGCGGCGTCGTGCCGTGGGCCGACGTGGCACGGCACCGAGTATCTGTACTTTTTTAGGTATGGGGTACGGCAGTGTGTCTCTTCACCACGCGGATGGTGCTGTGGATAAGCCCATAGAGTACGTAGTTTTTGTCCGGGAAAATCAGACCATTCCGGAAAAAGTTGGTAGACTTAAATCGTCCATCCACCGTTGTCATTATGACTTGGGCGTTACTTCATGTTGACAAGTCTTCTATACTGCGCTGACGGTTTTGAAAATGAAGCAGCAGCAGAGTATTTTAATGGTCACTGACTTCATAATGATGATAATAAAATGAAAACGTGTAAATAATGAATTACGAGTATCAAGGTTTTTTTGACGTCTCGCTGTTAGTCTAGTTGGTACTGTTGGTAGTCCACCGCAGATAAAAATACACATAGATAACGTAAAACCCTCAATCTGTATGAAAACCAACCGTGTCCATTTTTTCTACCGACTGGGACGTACCGAGAGAAGAGAATTTTCCGTTTTCCGCACAAAATCGATTCAACGTCGTCGATTTTTTAGGCTATTGCAGATTATTATCACGGAACGAGGCATTTTCTTAATTTTCACGGCCGAGCTGCAACAACGTGCGTGCAGGACGTCAGTAGCGACAGCCTACCCCGACGCTTCGTCGGGGTTTCAGTATGGATCCGGACACGCGAAGTAGACGCATTTGCGTTATCTAGTATGTGTATTTATATCTGTGGTAGTGACACTGCCTATGAAGCTAGCGGTCCCGGGCTAATCCCGGTTAGTGCGGATACTTGTGTGATAAGCATCTTGGATGTTTTCTATGTATTTAAGTATGTATTTTTCTGCATAAGTAAGTTTATCATTGTCTAGTACTCATAGTACAAGCCTAGAGCTTAGTTTGGGACTGAATTTGTGTGATATTGTCCCCTAATATTTATGTATTTTATTATATTTCTGATTAGTTCAAGTCGGTATACACACATAAACAAGTCGTTTTAACGAGGTGACTTGCTTTTGTTTAGTCTTCTATGTCAAAAAGTACATTCTTTTTTTCGTACATTCTAACGAGTTTTGTAACGAGTACCTAAACTCTAATTAATCTTGTAAGTATATTATTATATTATTATATTATTATTTGTAATATATAATAATTTAGTTGTTATAATAATATAATAATGAATAGTGAGTATTACTGGGGAAAAGCAACGGCAAATATTTCTATAACATCCACCATTGTTATAAAATTTCACTAATAGAACTATTATTAAAAGTCGTAGGTATCACCGTGACAATACAAAATATTATGATTTAACCCACGCATCTACATACATCAAGGTAGTCATGTATGAGAGAATACAGTGTTTTAGAAAAAATGCGATAACTAGACCTGAACGCGGACAAAAAAACAGGTTCAGGGCCCCTGCTGTGTACATAGTCGCGATATAGTGATTAGCCGCTTTTAATTCAGCTGGTGTCACCGCAAAGGTGATAATTGTTGGCCTACCGTAAAACCGCTTCATAATGAAATTAATGAAGTAGTGTATAGTTACAAGAAACTAATTTTATCAAAATGTCGTTTAACTTGTCCCATGGTAAGTCGACATTTGGCGTAAAGCATATTTTAAAAATGTATGGTCATTCAACAATCGTTTCGAGAATAGTATTACTTGACAGCATCTGCAAAGATTACTCGTGTGTATGGCATTTGTTTGCCCTTTAAGATTTTGAGACCAAAAGACATCAAATGGCACATGGCAAAATATTTGTTATAAAGGAAAAAAAATATAGCCGTGCAAAATATACTAAATTAAGTTCATTATGTATTTACACAATGTTCAATAAAAATTGGAATTATAGTTTTAGTGACTATATCAAAAATAACCCAATAGGCATACCACAACTCTATACCCACGTCAGCGACAGGGGCATAGGGAGGCAGGTCGTAAGGCTCAGTTTCATTGGTCGATAGCCCCCCGCATGCTTGTACCATCCATTGACGGGTTTTTTTAACATTTGTGAGCCGAGAGCTATTGCTGCGACGCAATATATCATGAAAAGCATGCGGCCTACCGTGCAATAACGTTGAGCCTGTAGGGATAACCAGGGGTGTGATTCTCTTAAAATTCATTTCATTTTTAATTTAGCAGCATGATTTCTGTCGATAACATCGAACATAGAAGGCTGCCTAATTGAGAATGCACGTGCTAAAATGTGTTTTGTTCGCTCTGTCGGGACTACTGAAACTCGCCGTTGCGATCGTTCGTCCGACCGTGTTTTTGAGAGAATCACACCCCAGGAAAGCTGCGCGGCTACCTACAATTACCACACCCCGCGCCCCTGTAGCATCGCGGCCGAAGACTGTGTTTCGCAGTTAAGTGCATCATGCAATCGATAACATTTTTTCTACGGTTATTAGTCATGGATAATAAAAACACGTCCAATGTGATCCAATCAGTCCTTTTACGCCACGTCGATAACATAGGTACCTAATCAATTTCTCACCTTGAGTTAACACAAACAAGATGGTTGCTACTTTATAAATAAATTTAATTATGAGATCAGTATATCTTAGACATTTATCGTATTGTTTTTAATTTTGTAGCCATGACTGTCAATTACTAACTAAGCTATCGTTACGTTCACAATACGATAGCATGTCAAAAATAATATAGCAGTTATCTCTTTCCTACGCCAGCTTTTTACACTCTGATATTTATGACATGACATTTAACTTATTCTCCAAATATGCCTATAAATGATTTTAAAAGGTTCAAGGTTCTAAAGAACGTAAAGTACAAAATAAACAGTGACAGATCCGCGACGTGATCAGAAATCAAATGTTTGCGTATGTTTTTGTTAACATCTTTGACTTGGTCGACTCACGCCACTTAACTGTCCTTACCTTCCTGATCGAATAAAATATATCTATTCAGAGCTTAAACTTCGTTTCTTTATATGCAAGGTTCATTAAATAAACTTCACAGTATACGATTCTGTTAATACCCTTCGGGTTTGTAGTTATCTTTCATTCCCTCTTATACGCTAGTATAACCGACGTTACCCGAACCCAAAACCCTTTAAGAGCTACCTATATTGCACTGTAACTGTCCCTTGACGCACCTCTGACACCTGTCTTATATTACAAGATATAACTTATGCTGTCTGTTTTTTTCTCGTCGCGGGCCTATTATGGTCTTGTTTATCGATGTGGATAAACATCTGTCACTTTCTCACCATTTTGCAAGTGCGACAGTGACGGATGCTTTGTCCACCGCTATAAAGGTGACCATTATATTCATATAAGTTATGAATGTTACCTCATCTCCCGCGCTCAATTCGTGATAAAACCTAGCATGATCCTAGGCCTAAAACTTATTTCCGCGTTTTCAACAACAATAGTTATAGTTTAATAATAGTTTTTCTTAAACTTTCACGATATTCACATATTTATAGTTAAACTGGACCTAATTGTGGTGACGAGAAGACTGGAAACGCGGTCATCAAAGTCTGTCGGTGTTGCGGGTTTTCCGAACTACCCGCACTTGGTTCTGTTTTGTTGATTCGAATCAGTCACACAGTACTCAGCTCTCAACATCCGACAATTCATCCCGAGGCTTACATTTATTGATCACTGGATTCCACGATGGCTATAGCTCCGTGTGCTCGGTTGATTATTTTACGGGATTAAGTACCGCGTAACTATAAATATAGGTTAATAGTTATCCAATCAATCCCTTCCGATCAATTTCCCTCTCGTACCTAATACGAAAAAAAATATTGAAAATACAAACAACCAATGAAGGGCATGAAGTTACTAGACGGTCACATAGGATATAACATACAATAATGTTCCCGGTTGAGCTTAACATTGAACCATACATCGTTTGTATAAAGGTCCGTACAGATTATGCGCGGCAATTACTCGAACATTGGATCGCGCGGCGGCGGCGCGCAACGTAGACAATGCCGCGCTAGAACGTGCCGCGCGGCGATCCTGTCGGTTTCTGAGCCCGCATCAAAGAAGCTTCAGTCGCTGCCACGCGCGAAGTTTGGACGGTTTTGTGATTTAATTTTTTTTTTCACGCGCTGATCGAGCTGGATCGCTTGCCTCGCGCAGCCGCCGCGGTCTACCTAAATTCCATCGAACATTTGCCGCGCGAGCCAATGTTCACGCAAACACTAGCTCGCGCGGCTACCGCGCATAATCTGTACCCACCTTTACAATACTCGTGAGGAATTGATTTAAAAAATGCAATCTGTTGAGCTAACCCGCCATGAAAATATTACCTATATAAGATTTTCATTTTCAATACGTAAAATAAAAGCTATTTGCTGGAGGTATGATTTAATGAAATAATTGATTAATTTATTTAAGTAAGTAGATTAACATTATGCAGGCAAAAACATCATTAATGAGGTCATTACAATCAACTTCTACGTTGCTTACATCACTATAACAAATTGTAAACAACATTTTGAAATTAGCAATTTTATCCTTAAACAATTTTTATTTATTAACACATTACTATAAATTATTATATTATTATACCATTATTATAACTCATGTCATGTATCTACGTAAGTAGTAAGTAGTGTAAGTACGTTTCCGATGACATTTTATGGAACAAACCATTAATTAATAACGTTTTGAATATGAACAAGCGTGTCAATAATATTTTAATGTAAAACTATTATATATTTGCCGGACAGTGTTGCTCGTAAGTACTTAGTACGAGTACTTTCACAGAATATAGTAAAATCAATTGAAAAATGCGGCTTTAGTTGTAATGATTGAATAAAATTACTATGCATACGTCCCGGTGCTTGATCGAGATGGAATGTGAGGGGCGATTGTCATCTATCTGTACATGTTTACACACACATATACAAGCGACAGGTCAAAGTAATTCCGATGTATGCTATGCTCTTCTTATTGAGCTGTAGGTACTCGGATATTATGTATATCGTAGACATGAGGAAAACCGGTCAGCGTCCATGTGCAGTGAAGTCAAAGATTATGAATAATCAGCTGGTAAATCAAGACAGACGGGCAATTTTATAATCAAATATAATTTCGATGTTGGGATTATAACAAGGGTCAGTTCAAGCGTTATCCTTATTTATGTGATGCATTCAGGATGGATTTATGAGCAAAGTCAAATAATAATCGTTATTAGGTCTTATTAGCTTATTACTGATAATAATTGTAATGTAAAAACGTTATTAAGGATATTTAGATGTTTGATTGTCTGCTTTTCAATCACGTAGGTATTAACGTCTAATAAATTTGGATGAGATTAGGCAAACAGGTGTTCAATTCTCGGATTAGGACAAATTAAACTTTTTGCCTTGGACAATTTTATTGCTATAATGGCAAAAACTATAAACCAAATCTTCTAGGTCAAAGTTGCAGACAGGAAAGTTAGCTTGACAGTTGAGACCCTATGATACGAAAAGCATGCCGAGGAATAATCCTTATTTGATACTACCTACAGGTAATAGTAAGATATCTTGTAATAATAATGTGACAAGGTTTCCTATTTATAAATTTTTATGTCACTAAAAGTAAATTATTATGGACCGTTCACTCATGACCAGTCCGCAATAATTTCATCTTTGCGCAGGGAATCCCAACCTCAATGTCATTACTGCCGCGCCGGTTCCTCTAATACATAGGATGACATCATGAGCCGTTGGTTAAGATGTAATGGTTTTTTACGGTAGAACACTTCGTCGCAAGCGCGATTAGGAAGTTAATTGATACCGCCAGACTGTACAAGCAATTGGTTAAAATTTAATAAGTAATCGTTTCGAATCGATTATTTGTATGGGCTGTAAACACATTTTACGAGTAAGTACTAAATTTTTAACTGCTAATTTATTCGCAAATTACGTTGGAAACATTCATATTTATGAAATAAAACAAAAACATGTGTTTTTTGAGTCTACTGGAGGAGTAGAGTAGAGTCGCTACGTGATAAGCTGATGAGGAAATATGTCACGAAAAAAACAATTTTGCGCAAACAAGTTTACGAACGGGACCACGTGAAAGAAGGACACGTGGTTAGGCCATTTGATAAGGTTGATGTAGTATCAACTAGTATGCCTATTTGCCGCAAGCACGGTTCAAAATCCCGACTGTCTGTGTATTGAAATTTTGGTGTCAATAGCTAAATAAAGCCCCTCCTGGGATATAGATTCAAAGTCCGTTCAGCCGGTTAGTCTCAAAAAAAATCAGACATGGGTACATAATATATAATCGTACATTATAATAAATACACCGGCAATAAATAATCCTTGTCCCGGGCAGCCGGGTTAAAAAAATCGTACGTCAACCGATTTATCGGCACATTTTACTCTATAGCTACGAAGTGGTAAAAATACTAGCTATAACCTGTTTTACTTGTCTCCTAATTACGTAGAACCCGTTACATTCCTTAATGTATTTAAGACTAATCTATTTTTAAAACATAATCGAACCTATCTCAAGTCTTTATATTAATGGTTATTAAGAGAAAAGTTTAGGCATCAATGTGTGATTATTGTTTTCCAAGGAAATAAAAACATACCAAGAGCAAGAACTAAGTACATCAGTTGAATCAATAAGGATAAAAAAGGAGAAGAAATTTTACTTTACGGTAGCAGACTTTATTCGGCAAAATGTACAAACAAACATATAGGTCGCCTGTATACTTCCCACTGGTGGGCTTTGGGCTCCTATCACGATCCATAACCATTTCCTTACGCGAGCTCTGCAACTTTGATGAGACATACCAGGATAGAACCATAATAGTCTCCAAACGAACAAGAAGCCGGAAAATGATTAACGTTCTCAACATAAATTAGTGTTATACAGGACTCGAGTTCTAGTTATCTAGCCGCGAGTCTGATTTCTAAAGTAATAGTCGCAGTGAAAGACTCCAGTTATTTCGAAGACTCAAACTATAGAGAAAACTCGAGTTGCTGGACTCACGCTCGATAATTTACTCACGCTCAACATGACTCGGGACTCGGAGTCTTCGAGTTTACCGAGTCCTCTATTAAGTGAGTCGAGTCTACAAAATTGGGACTCGAGGAATCGAGTCTTTCACAGCACTAACATAAATAATAAATAGGAATAGTTTAAAACATTAGTTCGTTAATTAATATTTTTGAATTGTGAAGGTAGGTAGTGATTAAAAAAGACATTTTTAATGAAATAACATCCGTTGTATGTACGTTACGTAATGTTGTTAAAAAAGTTGGCCAAGACATAAGGTCTCTTAGATATGAACATTTACGTTAACACCGGAGGGTATCATTATCATACTATTTATTACCACCTAACAACAAAATTTGGTGATTCGTTAACTATTTTTTTCAAAGCTGTATAGTTTATTTCTTAAATTGAGTAGGTAAGCAGTATAATAGTAAAACTAATTTATAATCAATAACAAAAAAATAGCACCGATTATAGCAACCGCTTTGTTTATTTTACATACGGTAGAATTGATCGGCTATGTATTTTTAAGTCGTGCTTTTATTTTGGGAATGTGCAGAAGAAACAAGAATACTAATTTTGGAACAAAAAATAACCTTGACTGCGGTAAAATGATAATTTAAAAACTCACAGCAAATTATAATGTTCATGTTGACCGGTGTAGCTTGCGCGCGCGCCTGACACCCACTAACCGGTCCCGGCTCTGTTTATTCTTATAAGTGAAGCCGGCTGACCACGGCACAAACTCGTTACACAGCTAGCGCACTGTGAAAAAAAACGTTTATATTTATAATGTTATAAACATATACCTAACAATTATTAATAATTTACTCCATTCACAATACCTATAACAACATCCGTAGTATCCTTACTTATGTTATTATTATAGAGGCCCGCTCCGGCTTCGAACGGGTGTAATAATAAAATAAAGAGGTGAAAATGATGACTTATTTCGGCGACTTGGTTGCAAAATATTATTTTTTCTACTTGTATAAAAGCTTACAGTGCGATAGCTCTTAGAAGGTGCTTCGGGTTTGTACTTGTCTCTCAATCGCTCTCATACGATCTTATTAAGGGCGAGTGAGAGAGAAGTACAAAACCGAAGCATCTTCTAAGTGCTTACAGACTGTATAGTGCTTCTATTTTCATAATGTAGTTCGGCAATGTTCGTTTTTGTATGAAATACGAGTGACAGACATACTGTCAGTCGCGAGTGCAAGGGTGATAACAATAGCCAGCCAAACTCTATTAAGCAGCCGGGAGTAGGTACTGTAATTAAGTTTTAAGTTATCTATAAACCTTCAGTAAAAAATATCTAACTGATTGCTAAAACCGCATCAAAATCCGTTGACGGTTTAGGAGTTAGCGGATAGCAGACAAAATTCAAAAATTCAAAATTCAAAACATTTATTCAGTAAATAGGCCCCATGAGGGCTCTTTAACACGTCGGTAAAATAGGGAACCAGCGCTTCGGACAAGACCATCATTGCGGAGAAGAAGCGCCACAAGAAACTCAAACAAACAGACGTAGAAAGCGACTTTGTATTATACTATTTAGAGATAAGACTACATAACCCTCTACACGGCTAGACAACTCTAAGGATGGACGTGGCATTTGGTATATATGAAAAGAAAAGAAAAGAAAAGAAAAGAAAAGAAAAGAAAAGAAAAGAAAAGAAAAATACATTTACTCACTACAAGACACATAGAATAAAGTATAATAACAGAAAACATATAAATAAACTACTACTACTTCTGTGAAGGCGACAGTCTTTATTAAGGCGGAGTGGGAATTCTCGTCAACAAGGTGACACCATTGTGGAAATCTCCAGTGTGTCGACCAGGGTTGCGATCTATGCTGTGTATACGAATCAAACATCGTTTATAATTATTAACTATGTTTATTAGGTTTTAAATGAACATGACTACTTCCTAACGTCATACCCCCTTTACTTATAAACGAATTACTTATAAGCTTGGAATACTTTAGGCAATGCTTTGTCACTTTCTGTCAGATGCAAATGTCATAATAACAGATAAGGACAAAGCATGGCATAAACTATTCCAAGCTTATTCCACGTTTATATGTACCTAAGGCGGTTAGAGTTTTTACTATACGACGTAGTAAAACTTAAGTAATGCCCCTCTTCAGTTTTAAAACATAATAGAGGGGCTTTAAGTTGTTTTATCTACATAATAATATATCGTCACTTAACTAACCATACCGCACAAGTCAAAGTTAAATTATTATTCGCTAAATTCATTAATTAAGGAAGTATATAATTTCGGCCTATGGTACGTATAAGCAATTTAAAAAAACACCATGAAGACTGTGGGGCCGCACAGCTACGATTCGCCGTGTGGTGTCAATAGATAATTCTGAAATTACGTGGCATTTCATCATTAAGGGTTCTAAATGGACTTTTTTCGTGTTAGACATAATAACAAAATGGAATGGTAAGTAATGTTTCTGTAAATGTAAAAGAAAATATAAAGTATACATATTATTTGCCTTAATTTATCAGTCTATTAAAAATCACGACACAAAATCAAAGATTGTGTTTCATTTAAGTACTTATTCTTCGTCATCAAAACTGTAGTTGATTGTAGGGCATTTCTTGGAAAGTTTGTACCTAGTTAAGGACTAAAATTAAGAAACGTTAACTTTTCCGCTGAGTTACGAAAATTAGTCGTACATTTATGTATTTGTGAAAGAAAGATATGGAATACTCAACGTAATACTTGACAAATAGATGTCAATAGTTGTCAACCATTTATGTTATGATATATTGAAAATTTATCGGTTTTAATACATTCTTTACTCTTTTTCGGGTATTGTGTGTGTTTATAAAATTATCGTACCGGTGATAAGTCCCACCATAATTTTTACTGTCGTTAAGGTATTATTTCGGCACTTTTTGATGACACACTTTAGCATCTTATCGGCTTCGCGACCAACAGGCGACTAAAGTAAAAAGTGTGCTTGAATTAAGCATAGTTGTGCCGTCCCGCGTTTTGCGCGCTGATGGTAAGTCCTTGTGTATAGAAGGTCATTGGGATTTAGCTATAGATGTTGCTTTGATATTGTTATTAAATTGTTGATGTTATTGACTTATAATAAAACCTATACTTAAAACATTCAAAAATTTGTCTCGTCATAAATAGGTATGCAAAGCAAAATAGGCAAAGTTTTAGAAGTATGTACCTATGTATGTACAAAACACAGAAATTTAAATACAACCTGTACAGAATAGGAATGTACAAAGGCGAACTTATGCCGTTTTTCTTTTTGGAAGATTACGTTACTACAATCAAGTCTTGACGTACCTACCAACCCCGACCGCATCTATCTATAAATCGCTTTAATTAAATGGATATTGACTAGCACGTGTAACCTACGAACACGACTTATTATTGTTGTGTTAACTATTTTTAGTCGTGGACTTCGCGTAAAATTATTTTCTCAGTAATTTCTCCACTAATCTTAAAACTTTCCGAAATGAAAAGTATACCATGTCCTCCCGCGGCTAACGCCATTCCCTTATCAAATTTCATCGAAATCAAAGTTTAGCAGTAAAGTTTCGAGGCGTAACAAATGGGCAGACGGGCAAACTCATTTTCACTAATTTCTTCCCTAAGAAAGTACCTAAGAAGTCAGGTAGACAGACAGAGTACACTCAACCAGAACTATGTCAAAGTGACTTTGTAATTCAATTCTTAAATAGTATCTTAAGACTTGAATCATAACTTCACTATGACTTACTTCCATAGGAGGCTTTCTCTTTATAATCAAATTGGTTGAATGTATCTTCTAATTTATTGACGTGTCCCAGCTCCATACAGCCAAATCTACAAATAGGTACTAAATACGACTCGTAATTTTGTAAACAATACCTTGAATTAAATCATACATAACATTGTTTCCGATACTCCTCAAGGCGACTAAAATATTATACCTACTTAAATATCATCACATATAATGTGTAAACACTTAATTTTACTAAAGTAATTACATTAAATTCGCCGTCAATGGAACTTGTGAAGGATGTAAACAAATTAGTACTGCTTGTCACATAACCTCAAATATTCACCAAGCGTGTTTTTGATTGATTGTGATTGAGAGTGATTAATAGTTATTTCATCTTAAACTTAATAATATGAAAATAATGATCTAGTGTATAATTCATTGCAAAGACCGCACCTGATCGTTAAAAGTACGTGATTATTGACATGGTGAATTGGTATGTTTAGTTTTGTTTACACCTTTTGCAAGTTCTATTGCCGGTGACTTTACACAAATATTTAAATTACAGAAATAAAAGCAGTACAAAGACAAACTCAAACTTGGACCCGAGAATTGTAAACTAAACGTATGGAAGATCCATTTCGACTTAATTTTATACAAGTATAATTTAAAATCCGAACCCACAAACGTAATGAACATGAGCGTAATCTCAAGCAAACGAACAAATAATAAATTATAGTACAACTATTAGAGGCGGAACTTGGTCAACTTTGTGTACATTTGTAGATATGATAAACTAGTCTTGTTATTTTGACCTAGCAGAAAACAAAACATACCTAATAATAATTACTAAGAAAAAGTAAGACAGCGGGTTCTCGGGAATTTACTAGACGGAAAACATAGGGCATTTTCGGTTTTCCCGACTGACGTTATAAACTTACCGACTCTAGTCCATGTTTAGACAACACACACATGTTTACTTGTTTATACATAGACCCTGTTATCAAGCGGGCAGTTTGGTGGCATCTGACATTAGTGATGTGCAATACAAACTATTCACGTCTTGACGTTGTACCTATGTCAGTATGGGAATTACATTTTTATTTTTTTGTGAAAATTGATCTATTTTATTGGCTGAGTCGCCAAGCAATGCTTTAGGTGCACTATCGCTTACAAACACTCACTCCGTAAAAACAACACTATTTAAAATACAAAAATGGGTAAGGCCACGGAGCGTTCGAACCGCCCTGTCTTGTGTGTTACCAAAATAGACAAAGATTTATGTCTGTGGCATTTATTTTTAAGTACAATAGGTAGTTATGATTAGGTTCTTACATAATACCTGGAAAATAAATGCTTTTTGTAATGTTACATGTATTATTTTGGGCCTTACCCAAATACCAAATAAAAAAAAAATGCAATCCGCTCAATCACACCACAAATAAAAAGCTTGTGTGTTTCGATGTTTTAAAACCATATTAAACCTTTTTTCAATATTGATATTTCAATATTAAAATTTTGACAATAATAAAAAACCAATTACATTTTATTCGAATTTTCACTGTGATTGACGTTTAGCCGCTTTTTGGGCTTTATTCACAAACTGCCCACTTGATAGCGGACTCTTTATATAACAGTGCTGAATTAGGGGAAATCGTCAATAACTGGCCACTTAAGAAAATGTTATTTAGTTACTAGCCACCAATTTTATATACAGACGCCGTTCGTAAAAACGCTTTGACAGTAGCCCAGATGATAACTCTGGATCTAGGTACCTATTCTAGTTCAATCGCACAAATATCAGCATATCTTTTGCTTTACAAATATTATTGCAAAGTGGCTAGTAACTGAAAGTAGCCAGTAATAGACGATTTACCCTACAGCTATTAGTTTTTATTATGATGTCTTTTTGCGAAAACTATCGGTAGAGATTCAATCCCCATAAGGGCCAAAATTTGTGTGAGATTTTACCGTGATTTTAACTTATATTACACCCAAAAATGTTTGGTGCATTTTGGGTTCAAAATTACGTACCTATGCAAAAACGGTAGTGAAATCAAAAATTACAAACACGACGCTGTTATATAAATGAACTAACCACAAATAAATTTACTCGGTTTATGCTTATTAGTCAATAAGTACAAATATTTTGATAAATCAATTCAATACCACATTTTTTTGTCTCAGACTAATAAATGGATCCAACTAATGATATTTTGTATAATACGTTGTACATTTATGGTCTAGTACTGCAACCAAATTATGTCGCGTTAGACGGCAGCGTAATGTATTAAACTGCTATCGCTGCTATCCACTACCGTATGATTCTTCATGGTACGGTCGCTTCTGTTGATAGCGAAATAGAATGCTCGTGTGTACATTGTGATAACTCTAGAATGTGCGTGAAGTACGCTTAAGCGAATCACGGAACTAGTGTGCTTTTTGCCGTAGGCTCTCTGACCATACCCATAGTATTGTTATTATACGGTTCAATGTGTGTGTGAGTGCTAGGGTGGGAGAAAGTTGGAGACATTGGAGCTCATTGAAATTATGCAGTAGGCCGTTCTCCTCTATTCCTATTTCTATGGTAAGGACAGTTTAAAGAAGTGTGTGGGTCCAGTGACTTGAGCATGGTGCATTAAGCTTGAGCAGACTGCTCCCGTAAGCAGCCCGTGCCTTGCTCCATCAGCTGCATGTACCGTGTATAAACACTATTAGTATTTTTAATTATCAAATGTTGTAACGTTATCCTCAGTGTCACGACTCGAACTTTTCGGGTTTTGTGTTATCGGTATATAATAAAACAAACATGATCTTGCATGTGTACAGTTAAGCATTTTCCACTGCAAAATGTTATATTAACGAAAAACAAGGTAAAAATAATAACAGAAAAAAAGAATTATAATCATAGTCCTCGTCATTGTCATCGTCATGTCTTCCCGTGGATGTCGTAAGAGGTGACTAAGGGAATAAAGGCTTGACCTATACTGATAGGCTTGCAACCCGTCTGTTGATATTTCAATGCGTAACGATAAACCACGGGGTCAACTGTCATCCCATACATTTTGAGTGATAGAAAAGCAAAATGTTAGTAGCGTTTGAATCCATCAAGTTTATTCTTTAATCTATGCTATTATTCGACATAAAAATAGAGAAGTTCTATGTTCGGCCTGTTTGTTGGTTTGCATGTTTTACCTATCAAGAAAAATACTGATACTAAAATATTAGTTGTTGTGAGTCTTACCTGTACCCTAACCATGAGTTACAATTACCGTACTCGCTAGCGAGTCGAACGCTCTGCGCTCCCTCGCACCCTATAACAATACTGTGAGGGACAGTTCATTCCACTTGCTACCCAGTTCGGTTATTGTAGTTCATGGTAAGGGTACTGTTAATTCAATCGCTTTAAGTGTATTGATAAGGAACTTGAGTCATTTTCTCGGCTTTATATAAACTGGTTTAAAATTTAAGTCTCGTTTTCCGCGACTTAAAAGACAGTTAAGTGTAATTAACTAACATACAGCAGTTTTCATTAGAGGAAGAGGATTTAATATTCCGTTTATTGTATTGGTCAATTTTATTATGATAGAGCGAGGGAGGGAGAGATACCGTCAGAAACCTTACCATCCGGGTGATTAAAAAAAAACAACTCGCTATTCAAATGTCGATAAATTATTGACGACGCGTTTAGCGTAGTTGGTAGTGACCCCGCCTGTGGTTCCATTCCCGGTATTGGAAAATATTTGTGTGACATGCGCAAATATTTGTTCCTGATAATTGATGTTTTCTATGTATTTCTCCAAAGGACGCCCGCGACTTCGTACGCGAAGAATTAGTTTCCCGTTTCTTCCCCCTATTTCTTCCCACTGGGGGGCGATTTTCAGAAAATCCTTTTTAGAGCCCAAATTTGGAATCTCTAGACCCAGCGGTTTGAGCTGTGCGTTGATATCTCAGTCAGTCAGTCAGTTTCTTCTATTAACTAAATATTAAGATCTAGGGTAAAGTCACCGGTGGTCAGCCAGAAACTAGTGGTCGACCTTATATGAGTGCGAAGAGTGGGAAATATGTCTTTCGTACTATTCCCACTCGTACAAAGTATATCGCACACCTAGATAAAGAGTAACACAACTCAAAATACCTCTTTTTCAGGGTGTCTTTGGAGTTAACGTAGTTTTTGACGCTGATTCTGATTATCACAATAACTCGATTTTGTATTATTTCGTGTTGTGTTACTCTTTATCTAGGTGTGCGATATGCAGCGGCCGACTACAGGTGACCATTGGTGACTTTATCCTAAGTCGTAATTATTGCTATCTAGTATCTTACCCATAGTACGAGACTATAGCTTAGTTTGGTACTTGGGCATTTTATGTGAAATGATCCCCTGTTTTATTTTTAGCATTGTTCAAAGAGCCCAAGCTATTCGGTCTGAGCATTCGTTCGCTATAATACGTGTATATTTATTTTGGTCGCAGGTTCCGTCAACTAAGCAGTTTAGCCTTAGCCCAGGGAAGTTTATCTGCTTTACATGCAAGCTTATAAGCACGCGGGACGACTTTAGTTTGCCGGTTAATATAATTTGTCAACGAATTAAAAAAACAAGTAGTTTAAGAGAATAACTTGCGTAACATCAGAACACAGTCAGAAAGTTGATAAGCGGAACCTGTCAGATTAGTTATGTACCTACAATAATGAGAAATCATTAAAATACCTGACCAGCTTTTCAGCAATGTGCCGGTATTTAGTCTGGCAGTTTTTGTTCTATCCGACTGATTGTGAGTTATTTATTATGTTTTGTTATAGGTGGTATTATTATTAACAAAACAATTGAACAACAAGATCTAGGTAATAAGTGTGTAAATTATAATATAAGAGTGGAAGTCCCTGTTTAATACATACTGTTAGAATGGGCTCTTAGAGGTCGAGGTCGTATTATGAGCTATAGAGCTACAGTCTATTTTTTCTTACTTGAGCTAAGAAGTAAACAAATATCCATAGGGTTGGGAATCATAGAGTGAATGTGCGAATTTATTTAGTGAATGAATGAAATGAGTGAAATACATTATATAGGTTGGGTTCTTCAATACGATTGATATAGTGAATTTCACAGACTTCAATTGCATGTGAATACCGACTAATATCAATGGCACAGATGAATAATAAGGTTGTCTTAAATACAATGGTGAATGACGCACGCGCACGCAGGTATAGTCTTTATAATTTCTAGCGAGCCGATCTTCTACACAAAGGCCATTGTTTGTGTACAATACTATTATCTTTCTTTGTGTCCGAACCGCAAGCCGATTTCATACAAAAAAGTTAGAACTACATTGAATGTCCATAGAATTATTAACCCTATCCTCTTAGTCAGTAGGTTTAAAATGTAAAGTGTCAGGATACAGATATGTCTTTATTATTTGAACCGGTCTTATTCCCTACACAATACTACCATCTTCTGTCGCCAGGGTTGTACTTTACATTTTAAACCTACTGACTATGAGGATAGGGTTGATAATTCTATGGACATTCAATGTAGTTCTAACTTTTTTGTATGTAATCGGCTTGCGGTTACGGACACAAAGAAAGATAATAGTATTGTACACAAACAATGGCCTTTGTGTAGAAGATCGGCTCGCTAGAAATAATAAAGACTATAAGTGTTGCGTTGTGTCAAACAGTTGGCGCTTTACACATAATAATAGCACTCATGAACTATATATTTTTAAAAAGATAATTGTATTCATTTATGTTCGGAATATTGTATACTAAAACCGCCAAACAATTAAACCGTTACAAATCATTCATTCATACACTTCATCCCATCCCTACAATGAAAGGAAAGGGTATCGTCTTGGGTCGTCCCATTCGTTTTTTGTCAAGTTCTTAACTCGTCTCATTCTGCTTTTGTCATCCATTCTTCATTCGTCACTTTCGTTGGTAGTCTTTGTCGTCTATGGTTATATTTGTAGTTTGTCTTTGTCTTAGTCAGGCTCATTCCGGTATTCGTCATCATCTTCTTTGGACATGTTCGATGTTAGTCTATCTCTTTTCTAGTCTCATTCGCTATTCGTCCTATCATCTTCTTTGGTCTTATTCTAAGTTCGTATTTTAAAATAAATTGACGAGTAACGAATGAGACTAAAACGTAAAGAGACTAACACGGAACATGTCAAAAGAAGAAGTGACGAACATCGAATGAACCTGAATAAGATCAAGACAAAAAACAAATATGACCAAAGTCGACAAAGACTACCAGCGAAAGTGAAGAATGAAGAATGGATGACGAAAGCAGAATGAGACGAATTAAGAACTTGACAAAAAACGAATGGGACGACCCAAGACGATACCAATGAAAGTCCAAAGTTTTGATAATCTGTGACCGGGAGTTTCGAGGAAATTATTATTTGGCTAAAATATGTTAGGTACTTGTAAGGATAATTTAAAGCTATTATTAGTGTATATGAATGCGTGTGTGTTTAAAATAATGTTTATTACTTATTGTGGTAACCTATATTGAGTGATTCTTTCGGAATGTCGTGATATGTGATCGAGTGATGTTTGTTTACATCTTAGCTCAAGTAAGAATAAATAGACTATATAAGAATTATTGTACAAGGCACTTCTTAGGTTTCGTCAGCTCCTAATACGGTTTTAAATAGGGTTGCCGAGGGATACCCTCTGGGTCTATAATGAATTGATTGAATCTACCAATTTAGCAGCCGAGCGATGACTGTTTAGGCAAAATGACACAAACATGCTCGTGTTCGTCGTTTGCATTTCGGCATCCGAAAAATCGGTACTTACGAAATGAATACAACGATTAGCCGTTGTTTAAGGGGTTTACCGAGGTTTGAAATTGGAAACGCGTTCGTCAGAGTCAGGAAATTGTAGTCTCGCGGCTGGGCCTGGCAGGTCACGTGACTCTCATTACCCGCCACGTGCTCGCTTGCTGCAAGAAGTCTCGTTAATAGTTAAAGCAAGTTATTTTCTGGAGTGTTCAATTATTTTTTATCGAGTAATATTGGATACTGTATTTTTCAACGCTTCTTTATTTTTAATGAGCGCTTGAAGATTCCTTACTGTTATGCCAAGGATTATATTTTTTTTTGTTGACACATGCTGCGTTCCATTGGTGTCTTCCTTTTTACAAGTTAGTAACTTCTGAACCTACCGTTTTATTGAAATAAATGATGGAAAACAATTTACTTTCTTAAGTAAATAAGGAGTTACATCTGAGAAAGAATTGCAACGTGAAAGAAAAATAATCTGCATACAGTATTTATCTGTGTATAATTATTCATAATTCATAAAACAATAATAGAGAGAACAAAATCAATAAGTACCTAAAACTAAACTGTTGAATAATTATTCTCCGCCATTAACAATACAATTTGAAAAATACATACCAAAAATGTTTTGTAAAAATATCCGATATAATATAATAAGCAAATCTATGAAAAATATGCATTGGTTGCTTTATATAATGTTCCTGTTACCTGCTTTATATTGTGTTTTCCTAGGAAAGTTATGCGAAGAAAATGCCCGTATGAGTACGCCAAAATAGCTGAGTTTGGTTTTCCCCAGAGATGCCTAAGTACGTTCCGAAATCAGAGGAAGTCAAATACAACAATTTCAAGTGATCGGTTCGAAGGGCGAAAGCTAACATTGAAACTATATCGGATTCTAATTAAATGGCCAATCCGAGGAAACTTCGGACGAAGTTAATATTCGCACACGATTAGACAACGATGGAAGAGAGAACCTCCAGCGCTAAACATTAATATAGAAGAACATTGAGCTTTGAGTTTGTTGTTGTAGTATTTTGATTACTTTGGTACTTATTTTTACAAAAGTCATAATCATAATGCACGCCACGTTAATTTAAATTAATCACAGGAAATGCATAAAACAAGGAACAAAATATTACACAGTATTGATTTAGAAGGGGAAAGAAAAGCTTAACGCAGAGTAGGTAATAAGTAAAATGTGAAATGAAAGCCGAGATTCCAAACAATAGAGCACAATCGACTGAAGACTTATTAAATCCGCGAATCTTGGTTTTCCATTAGTTGATTAAGCCGTCGTTGTTCATGCTTAATCTCGCTCTCCTTAATGAACATTGGAAATAAAATATCAACGATTTCATTTGAATTTTGATTTGTGTTTGAATTTGATTAGATTCAAAGCTATGTTCTGGTGAATGGCCGCTGAATATCAAACCAATCAAATTTAGATTAGAGTGCAATAGTATTTGGAATGATAGTTGAATTATATCAAAAAACTGAAATGGAAAATAACATTTACTTACTACTAAAAATGTTTGCGTTTTATTTATTGGGCAGAGGTTATTGATACAGTTTTTTATTTATTTATTTAAAGATGCATTAGTTTTATATATTTACTCCACTTATGTACGCGCCTGTTTTACGTACCTCATGGTACCGTTTAGCTAAATACTTCTAAGTACCCCGTTTCAGCAGATTGTTTTCATCTCCTAATTAATACATATCAGAGGAGAAAATTGTACACAATTTGAACTTGTCCCGAACTAAGCAAAAACACTTTGCAAAGGTGGCTGTTGATACATTTATTGGTTATCGATTATAGAATAATTCAGGTTTGTCTCGAGTGGACAAGCATCTAACTTCAATATTATTTACCTCGAGTTAGTTATCGATCAGCCAGAGCATTTTATATGTAAAATGTACGTGCGTGCACTTGCCTACTTATTGATACGAGAAGAAGCGAAATACTTTTGCTGAGCAACTTTCATTAGGTGTTCGTAAAGGAAGAAATTATGAAATACGGCTTGTTAACTCGATTAAAAATGTAGGAAACAGCGACTTTAAATAACTTCTTTTTATAACGGCTTCAACATATGTAGAAGTATTACTGTATTATCCTAAATTACGCCTCGCTAATATGCGTTATATTTTCAGGCATTCACCTTTTTAATTAAGGAAGTTCGAGATTTTAATTAATCTCTTTGTTAACTAAATTAGATAAGGTTATGAAGTTTTTAGTGAACTGACTAACCCTTTTGTGGGTCGGATTTCTTCGGAACTCCCAAGAGATTATGAAATTTATGTTTGATTTACGCAAGTTGAAAGCCTGTTGAACATAGCTTCGTGCTGTTTATCTTTGTATCGTAATCTAGGAATTTAAGGTAGGTATTCACGATATTATATTAATAACATTATTCATTTTGATTAAGTACATGATTAGCTTTTTTAATACTTAGTGACCCTGCCTACGAAAAAACCAGCGGTCTCAGGCTCGATCTTTGGTTAGGACTAATATGTTAAATTAATAAGTAACTATAAGTAACTAGCATAGAGGCATTCTATCTTAGTCCTCAGGGTTGGCAACGCATTTGCAGTCTTAGGATTGCTCTGCAGTCTTGTGAATGCGAATGTCTATGGGTCACAGTTTCCACTTACCATCAGGTGGCCTGTGTGCTCGTTTGTCACCTCTATGCCATAAAAAAAAAAAAAAAAAAAAAAGTACATACATGCTAATATAATGCTACTAACTATAAATGTAAATAGGTTAGCCCTAGACCCTAGTCAAAATCTGAAAACTAGCTCCGAGGTGAGAAAATAGCGTATTCATAAATTTTCCACATTTGGCCAGAAGTCAGTGCGCTGGATCACTGGCTTAATGGTGTCAGCGTGACCTCGAAACTTGAGACCTACGTATCGACAGAAGATCGTTCATTATCATAGCATAAGTCCGGGTTACGGCAAAACCCGCGCATCTATGTATGTATGTATATGCTTCAGGTTTGTACTTGTCTTTCACTCACTCTCATACGCTCTTACTAGCTTAGATCAAGTGAAAGAGAAGTACAAACCCGAAGCACCTAATAAGTGGTCACAAAGTGTACGACTATTGACAGATGTATTTAAGTATATAATTTTTCAATTCAAGATGGCATGGCCCTTCAAATTATCGTTACACTGTACTTTTTTGGGTAAAGTACGAAAAATAAAGTCTTCTTTATTTTTAAATAATTAACATTAAAAAAGAACTATGACTAATAATAAAAGGTATTTTTATTAATAAAATACTCAAAGATAACTTGGCCTGATCTTCCCTTTGCCTCATTTCCTTTCTCTTGGCCTGGTGTTAATTGAATGATTGATATCATACCACAATAGTGAATAATAACACGACATTGTAATTGGTTGAATAAATTCGTACGACACGAAATACGATATCTTATGATTATTCATTACATCTACATGTCATTGCCTAGTACCCTTAACACAAGTGTAGAGCTACGTTTGGGACTGGATCAAGTACGTAAAATTATTTCTAAAAACCACAACCGTAATTTTCCAGCAATCACTAAAACGCCAATCATTAACTCTAAACTGTCAGATGAAAAAGCACAGCTTATAGATATTCTGGGAAATTTCACAATATCACTAATGAAGTTTATATTACAAAATCTGTGACTGTCCGATTCTGTGAATTGTTTGCTACTATAAATAGGTAATACGATTACAAAGGGGAGTATCACACGTTTATAAATCATACGCGTCAGCATCAAAATGTCGACGGACCGAATGTGAAAGACCAAATATGCCCGTCATCCACATCATCTCGTTACAGAGTATTAATTCAATTCAACTCGAATATTATTTTTGTTACACATAGGTAGAATAAATGTTACATTTTAATATTATGTACTTATTTACCACTTCATCCCGCCCAAGGCATGCAAATATCTTACATGTTTGACATGGATCATGCTTAAACATTATTCTAATTTGTCAATTTGTTTCGCGCAAATAGGTACCTACTCTTGCACGAAACTGCAAATGATTATCTGCAAAAAAAAAGTAGTTCCACATTCAGTCAACAATATTTCAGTTGGAATTTTATTATAAAATTTAAGGTGTCATTCCAAAAACGCTTTGAGCGAGTAATGCTGTTTAAAACGGTCTCTCGTTAATCTCGTGTTACAAAAAGAGTTAAAAAAAGACTGGGAACTGGCTCCTGTTACACTTTACATAGTTTGTAACTTCGAAGATGGACAGACAATATGGTAACGTAATTTAATAAAGTGTGATTGTCTCAGTGCACGAAATACCACATACCGCAAAATGCAAGTGTTTTAAAAGTCATTTCTAGTCATTTCTAGTAATTTCCCCGTGTGGTAGCCGGATTTCCCCGTGTGGTAGCCGGATTCCCCGTGTGGTAGCCGGATTTCCCCGTGTGGTAGCCGGATTAGAATAGTGCCACTCCAAGTCTTCCTGTGGATGTCGTAAAAGCCGACTAAGGTAATAAAGGCGTGTAGTACTGTTAGGCGATGGGCTTGCAACCTGTCACTAATACACTGGTAAACATCTTCGCCTAAGTGTGCAAAATGTGGTTACAGAATTATCAAAAAGTTTTTATAGTTGTTGGTAATTCTGTAGCTCTGCCTACCCCACTCTGGGAATAAAGGCGTGAGTTTATGTATGTATGTATGATTGTCTCAGTGCACGAAATACCACATACCGCAAAATGCAAGTGTTTTAAAAGTCATTTCTAGTTCCGTGGAGCTGCCCCAAAATATAAAGCCATACCGTAAATATACATAAATTATTTTTAAAATAATCACTACATAGTATAAAACAAAGTCGCGTCCCGTTGTCTGTCCCTATGTATGCTTAGATCTTTAAAACTACGCAACGGATTTTGATGCGGTTTTTTTTAAAAGATAGAGTGATTCAAGAGGAAGGTTTATATTATGTATATTATTTTTTTATTCTATGTACTGGTGTTACAGAAAACTCATATAAACCGAAGCGAAGCGAGGGCGGGTCGCTAGTTATATATAAATTAAAACTTAAACTAGCTAGGTCATTGTTTCCTGTAAGCTCTTTAAAAATAATTTTAAATAGTAGAAGGCGAACAATATGAGGTTCATAACAAACTGAGGTCCCAGGACCGTACTGTCTACTGTGATCTTACAGCAGCGCATAAGGTAGACAGGAGCCACTTGAGTGGACAAGTTTAAAAGATTGCTAAGGACTGGAGCATAAATACTTTCTTTACCTCAGGGACGTGTCTACCGTGCCACAGACTCGCTTGAGGTGTCTTCTATTGTCTACTGCGCTAGTGACTGTATTCAACCGCAAACCTTAAAGAATATTTTAAATTGTTTTTCATATTACTACTACATTTTGCGAAGTGTTATTTGTTATGGCATAAGATAGGCATCTAACGGTGAATGGTCCCTGGGCTCTATTCTAAGTGGTAAAAACCATATTATCGTCTTTGACCTGTTATCATAGTGTCAATGTTATGATAGCTCTTAATTAATTGACAGTAATGTCGACCGAGTTTATAACAATACCATAACACATTAAAAGCAATAGGTATTGTTTATCGTCGTTGAATAGAATAGCTTAGAATAGAAGTAATTTATTCAACCCATCCCTGCATTGAAGAAAAAAAACAGAATGATTAAAAACAAAAAACATTTAACATGGCGTTGAAAGGGGTTGCCAGCTTTGTGCCGCAGCAAGCCGCGGCGCTGGTTTTCAGTGGTACCCTGTCCTGAATAGAGGTCCAGGGGGTGCGAAAAAGTTCATATAAAATTGCAAATTAGATTATTGGAACTCCGAAAATGTATCATATACAATTTTACAACCTAATGATCACTCTTCATAATCGTCATATATTTTTTTAATTCTAATAATCGGAGCTTATAATCATCTGAACTTATAACGCCAATATTCATAGAACCGTACACTTTTCAGAATTTCTTAAATATCTAACGTGTAGAAAAAATTAGGTTAGGTTAGGTTAGATTTATTAAATCAAAAAAAAAACAGTTTTTTGAAAAAGTGGATTATGAGTTGCGATACTTATGACTTAAAAAAGTATGAACAAAAAAGTATAGTAAGGGCTAAGATTCTACACTGTAACAACTGACTGTTTTTGACGTGTTTCCGTATTCTTAATGTTACGATCGCTCTTATCCACTTAACAGTAATGGCGGCCGACTTAAAAGCAATACCTACATGTCAAAAGTAATGTTATGTTACGCAGCAAAAGAGGCACAGGTACACGGTGAGCAGAAATAACGCGTTACTTTGTAAAGAACATTACTACTTTCACTCGTAGAGGTATTAAGTCTACCTGCATTGCGGTTTCTTCATTAAACACTACCTATACAATTTTACAGGAACTTGCCTTTAGTATAAAATGATAATTTTAAGACTTGGTTACTTTTCTTACTTATTGAATAAAAAATGCATCTAATGTACCGTACTCTATGCATTTCAGGAACTGATAGTGTGAATTTAATGCAAGTGACTTGTACGTCGCATGACTGTGACGGACCCCCGAGCATGATATACGCTCCCGCCTGCAGTTTACGACTATTTGAAATGCCTCCCATGAGTTATACTTTATTAAACACGTATGTCATGTTAAAAGCATGAAACTCACTAAATCCACGAAATGGTGTATTTTTGGCGTGAAGTAACATTGCGAAGTGACATTTCAATCATTATTATTTTGTTTTTTTCATGGTAAAGTTTTGTTTGACATTATAGTTTCAGTGGTGGCCACTTTTTCTATTTGGTTGACCGGTAGGTTTTTTATACAATTAAGTTTAAATAAATAATAAGGCACGCTTTTTTCCATACAAATATGACAAATATGAGTAATCAAATTTCCCTACCACCTATCAAAAAATGCCTAACCAATTTTATTGCTACTTATAATTAAGTTCAGACACTAACCTCTAAGTTTTTGATTCAGACACAGTTAAATATTATTGAAAACAAACCTTTTATGTTGATTTAAGCATAAAGTGCTGAGCTGACGCATCTATGCAAAAATAAACGGTTTTATATGACCGCTGAAAATAATTTTCAAATCTTTACAAAGTGAAAGCTACGTTTATGATGGAGATTAATTATACCATAATGTTAAGCCGTGGTATATCAGTCAACGATAAGCTTAACTTAAATTAGCCAGGAACCAATTCCTATTTGTAGGCAACTGTATAGAAAAAACGCAAGCGTTCCTACTTATGTGGTCCCCATTATATATTTATATATATATTTATATGTAATATGTTATTAGAGTTTTTTTTTAAGTATGCAAATGAGCAAGCGAGCCACCTGAAGTTAGTGGTCACCAGAGGAATCTCAGGTGCGCTGCCCGCCTGTCGTATTGGTTCGGAAATACAGACACCGAAAGCTGATTCCAGGAAGTGCGTGGTAAGAAGGTCCTCGAGAAACGCACGGTAGTGGATTTCAAACCCAAAAGTCAAAACTCAATAGGTGACTTCGTCCACTAATGGAAACAAGCCAGAAAGAGTAAAATAACCAAAATCCCCTTTAATTAATGTTAATGCCGCAGAGTATAAAAAAATTCAATGTCCCAGTAAATACAGAGGTTATTAATGTTGAATATGAAAATTTCTCTACTTTCAAATAAAAAGCCAAGAGTTCATAAGCGATTACGTCATAACGGATGAAAAATGGCCGAAATCCGGGCGGGGCTCCAAACCATTGCCGCCACACTCAAGATGAATTGTTCTAAGTTGATGTGTAGGTCTTGTCCAGATTATGAATATTAATTAAACTATAACGTGCGATAAAAAAGTGGAAAATGTATAATGTAAACGCTGAGTGGGTTAGTATGACATAGTAATGCTGCTCAGTTTACGCTCACCTCTCTCTCATACGCTCGCCGTAAAATAAACTGCATAGCCATGTCATAATAACCCCCCAGATAGCAGTAGATTCCTACTGCTATCTCTGTCATTACATTATAATTAATGTGTAATTAATTACGCGATGATGTGGCGAACCAAACTATAATATATTAACTAGAGTGTAATCAATCCACAGCGGCTCAATCTACTAGAACTCATACGTCAATGTAAAAAACAAACATAACCTAAAAATATCAGTTTTATAATTACACGCTTTATTACCGATTATACTTATTATAAACTCACTATCAAAAGGCGACTCAAATGAATGAGTTCAAGCTCGGCGGATTTACTACTAACCATTGAGGAGTTCCTACGGCCACCTTCCGTCTCCATCATCATACCAGTTCGATGGTACCTGGTACCATATCATTGTCATTGGAATAGAAGTAGGTTAAAATTTACTTCCAAGATTTGATTAGGCACATTGTAACTTACAACTTACAAGTGAAGTTAGGTAGTATAAAGCGTCTTAGAAAAAACTCATTGGTTAGGATGTGGTAAACATAACTATACCAATCCGGTGCTATAAATTACTAGGGGATCCTCCATATTTTCTTCCTATTGAAGGTATTTAGAGGTCGATTTTCCATGGTGCAGCCCGAGAGTACCCAAGGAATATTCCCTCAAAATCCTAGGTCTAGCCGTTTAGGCTTTATCACCGATTATAAATTATTTACTCCGTTTACTGTTTGTTACGTATACGTTAAGTATATCGGAGATCCGGTTGGCTCCTTTCGACTCCATCATGAAATCAGCTCGATGACAACATAATAATTTACTATTATTTACATTATGTATTCTAAATATTAGCCCATTCCAATTATCGGAACTCCTCCAAAGTTGACTTGTGATGTGACCGACGGTAAAAAGTATTACTGTAGACGTAACATCACAGCATAAAATTCATATTGCTGCCGTTTTCTTTCCTCGCAGCGTCGGAAAATGAGGAATGAGTTTCCGTAAAAATATTTTCTTCCGCCACTTGTAACTTTTTATCGGGAAGATATACAAAAAGACATGTTTTCACAAACTGTTCTCATTTTTATCTGTTTTTTAATTTTAATAGACACTTTTGTCGTTAAGTAAATTGTTGAGGAATTATTTTGGCACCTTCAATTATTATTGAAGATGGCGGCTCACGCCTTCCCCCGTCCTCAAGATTGAAATCTTACTTAAGATAGACTAAAAAAAACTACAGATTAGACTAAGGTTGAACTTTTAATTCACTGCAGTAAAATGACAGAGCTAAATGTCATTCTGTGAAATAATGTATACCACATTTAATTTAATAGTGCTTTACACGTTCACGTAATGAATGATTTGATCAAAGAACCAACTAAATTTAAATCGCTAACGTTAGGGTTATGCAACTAGTCTCTAGAGGGCCTTAGATAAGATGCATAACGCTATCGTAAACGATTTTTGAAAACTGTCAAATCGTATAGGATTGAAAAAAGCAGCTTACGTCAATCCAACAGACAAATATACTGTCAGTTGCGAGCGCGAGTATGATAGCGATAGCGATATTATGAAGCTGGGAGTACTTTAAATACCTTTTTATTATAAAAACAGAATAAATTGTTCTGAGCGAAGTAAATTACTTTATAGTAGGAGGAGTTCGTTTTTGGGCGTTATTATGTTTGCTATAAATAATAAATAACTGGCAATAAAAGTCCTCATTGCTTTTGTGAAATATGAAATTTACAAGCAAATCTCTTATAAATATTCAGTTTATAGACCGTGGGTGGGTTTAAAGAAAGTTAAACAAAAAACGCAACTGATGGCTGTCTCAAGGGTTTAGTGGAAGAATTCAGCTAGGGCATCTTTGTGTGTTAAGCAAGAATTGAGATTAGTTGACGAGTCCGTACAAATAATTATGTTCGACCTTGATCTAAAAAAGGAGAGAAAACTTACAGGAGATCCTAGTGTAATGTTATATAATTTTTCTTACATTGATACGTTGTTCAGTTAGCATTTCTCACGCATCATAAGACAGCATATTGCTTATGTATTAGTTTTATATTTCCTCAGCTTTTCGAACGTGCGGCATTTGTCACGCTCTTTTTCTATCATCGCATGAGTTACGACAGCTCTCAAGGTAGAAAACTCATTAGTACATAGGGCCTGTATTCTATTTTGTTTTTATCTGCGAGCTAATAAAAGCTATCATAACGTTAACGTTATGATACTTAACAATATGAGTCCAGTGATTATTGTTTAAATCAAGAACGCTGCTTGGTTTTTCGTTAACCCAAATCGTACCTGAACTTTATACTTAAAAAACTAACTTGAGCTGCATAAGTGACTTTTATGTACAGGAAATTAAATTTGTTTTAGTTGAGAGACAAAAGTATTTTTTATTACAGTACCTACCTATAAAAGATAGTACACCTTCTTGATTCGTTCATGTTCTTAAGATACTAATGGGTTACGTTACTTTTACGTTATGCGCAATCGTTATCGTTTTCGAAAATAAGCCCGATAGTCGTAAGCTGCCTGAATTTTTTTGATGGCTGCGATTTTTCTCCGTTTTTTACTATCGTTTACGTTAGCCTTGAACATCTTATCTATGGTCTTATAATTAAAAAAATATTATTTTATTGGTTAGATTCGTGACTGGACATTCCGCAAAATAAGAAAGACGTGGTTTCCTGGTTTGTGTGCAGTTAGGGCCGGTTCAGACGGACAGCATTTGAACTGCAAAATAGCAATTGAATGGTAGTTCTAATGCAGTTGACGTAATAACATCAAATCTGCAAACCAACTGTACTACAGTCCGCTTGCAGTTGGCGTGCAATCCTGTCAATAACTACAAGCAAGTTGCACGGTTGGTTTGCAGTTTTGATGCAGTTACGGCAACTGAATCAGAACTGCAATACAGTTCTATTACCGTCTTATTGCAGTTGCTCCAACTGCAACAGGATTACATTACATCCGTGCAGGTAGCTTGCAGTCAGTGTGCGGTCGACAGGAATGCACGCCAACTGCACGGTTCTAAGGCACTTACGTCAACTGTGTCAGAACTGCCCTCGAACTTCCATTTTGTGGTTAGGTTGCTGTTCCAATGCTGTCCGTCTGAATCGGCCTTTAGCGTGCACAGCGCGCGTGCGGCGGTCGCAACAGAATTGTTGACACACGAAGACAAATTTAAACCCCTTTGTACGGAAAACGTCCACTTAGTCATGTTAATATAAAATTCTAAAATTTGCATAACAACAGAAAATTATTTCTGCTTCTGCCGTAATTCCTAACGTTTTGCAGTAGTAGCAAGATTTCTTGACATAAAAAAAGAACATTGAGTCACGGACAATCTTAGATAACTTGAACCCGTCTCCAACTTAGCTCCATAGGCTTGTATTGTAGTATTAGTATGGATACTAAACCACTATACCACCGTCACCGTCTCCGTAAAGTAAGCACTTCGTTTGCGGGGCACTGTATACGTTTTTACAACAAGATACCTTCTGATATCGTCAATATGCCGTTCAATAAATTTAAGTCCCACATCAAGCGCTGCTTGTTGGATAGGGCATATTACACTGTAAATGACTTCATTGGTGACCAAGATGTCTTTAAATAGTGTCTGGGATATTTAGAATGTTTGTAGGGTACCTTGATAAGCATAGCCTTTAAGCAAACTGTGTATTCAAACAATCAATGTTATGTTTACTATTTGTATCTTTACTAGTTCTTGTGTGTACAAGACGCTTTTAAACGAGAGCACACTGTGATGTTTCTCGCCGGACAGCTTCTTCACACAATATTACTTTTTTGTTGTCCGGCAGCATGAGCATGTCACGCTCGCTCAAAGGTCTTTGCTTACTGCGGCGTCGTTGATCGGGTCGCCACTTTCCCGAACATTATGGTTGAGAGAGGCGATGGCTGAGATACGCGTCATACTCGTGAAAGGGTGCTGTTTGTGGGGTCCGGTCTGTTCACGTTTGCAAGGACTTGTTTTTACTTAAATAAATTATTCTAGTTACGGCTTTTTGACGTAGAGACCTCGTCGTGTTGTTCTCAAAGTTTTTTTTATCAAGGTTAAGGTTTATTGACCTTACATTTGTAAAAAAAATATTTTTGGTACTTTTAAGAATTTATTATTTATTATTTTATTACCTAATGTACCTAACTTACTTTACTTAATGTAACTTAGTTTTAAGTACTATGTTATTATGATTGAAAAAATAACCTTCTGCTGGAGTTTCTTGCGGCGCTTCTTCTCCGCAATGATGGTCTTGTCCGAAGCGCTGGTAGACTCACCCTATATTACCGACGTGTAAAAGAGCCCTCATGTGGCCTGAATAAATATTTTGAATTTTGAATTTTTGAATTTATATAAATACTAATTATTTCTCAAACCTTTGAAAAAAATACACGCGTTTATTACACAAATGTTTTGTCTTTACCAGAAATTGAACTATAATACCCTATATTAATACCCAAACTTCTTCAAAAAATGAAAAGTCCTACCGTTAGCACTTTGTATGAGACTCAAAAATAGACTACTTCTTGTACGTTCATCAAAAAAAGACTTTCACTCAACAGTTCATCATCAAATAACAAAAATAAAAATGGCTTTGTAAACACAAGCATTTATTGATAGAATGCTATTATTCAATAGCTGCATACTTAACAATACGTTATAATGTTAAAAGACGAGTAACGAATAAACGACACTAGTATGATTAGCAAATTCATAATGAGATCCTAACTTTTAATTTAATTTAAGTACCACCTGACCTGTATATTAGGGTGGAGCGAATTCCAAAATTCTTGAATATAGCAATGGAACCCCACTAAAAGGATGACTTTTTTTTTATTATTTAAGGCAAAAATAATTAAATAAATCTCTGTATATACTTTTAGCCCTCTACTTTTTATTATATAAAGCAATATACGTATATTTTTTATAAATTGAATTTATGCTTATTTTTAAACAACAAGTCAATTTATTCGTTGAATAACATCGTCTGGTAACAGATATGATCGATTCCTATGCTTATTTTTGTTTATACGTGTTTTATTAAGACACGGTAAAACCACGTAAATAGGGTTTTTATTAAAAAGGCCCTTTTACCAGGAAATTTGCAACAAATTGGTGTTAACAACATATTACACAACTGTGAAAACTATTTTAAATGTGATAAGATAATAAAAATAATTTTAGTTTAAGTAAATATATGCTAAAAATACGTGTAAACATAGCCCAAAAAGGGCGTAAGCGACGCCGACAGACGAAATTTGACGCTTATTTAAAACATGTAAGTAACCTTTTTTTGCAGTAAAATGATACTTTTCGTAATCAATAACATCCTTACTTTAGCACAAGAATGTCTAAAAAAAATATGTCATACATATTTTTTATACTGTAGCATTTTCCTTGTTTTGCGTGAAATTGCTGTTTAATGTGAAATTTTGAAATTATATTGTTTCATAAATATTCAAAAAGGCACTAAAATTATGGTAATTTCTTATTATGCACTTATTAAGTATTACTTATTGAAAATAAAATGTACAAATATTATTGTAGTAGTATATTTAAATAATTGATGAAAAATTTCCTTAATTTATTTCTTTGGCAGCTGGGTAGAGGGCTAAAAGTAGTGTTTATTTTGAAATTTGATATAATCACTATAATCTACATGCCAAACTTCAACTTTTTGTACCGGTTCTGCATTGAATAACAAGTTTTTATTTTTTCCCATACAACGACGCTCCACCCTACTGTATATACATTATTTAATTCAATAAATAATTGAGTATTGAACCCGAGACAGCTAGCTTTTTAGGCAAAACGGTTTCGTTAAATAAATTAGGATGAAATTAGAGCCTATTAAACATACCATAGTAAAATATAAAATTAAAATGGCACTATATTTGGCTTTACTGTACTTTATGGGATACTCAAGATGTCTGCATTACGACGACATGTTGTGGTATCGCACATGACTATCGTGTTGTCACAGCGGTTAGCGAGAACACAAATCACCAATGGATTGCAACATTTGTCATCTGATAATTAAGCGACTATGACGTTACGTATATAGATTCAGTGACAATACAGTGCAAACTGTCCGTCTGTCTGTAAGGATGTTATTATTTTGCCATCTAGAAATTCACAGTCAAACCAATTCACTCTAATCTCATTGAAAAACAACTTTTTTTTGCACCTTTAAACACTCTCCTCTTACCCCCGGCCTTGGTTTATTGTCTTTGTTACTAAACCATCTTTTGCTAGAAGACCCTATTTGTGACCATTTAACACTTTTAATAAGCAATAATTAAATAAAAACTCTAACAAACTGTTATAGCAATAAATACACACGCTGCTCGTTCGTGCAGGGTTTAACAAAAAAAACAGTTTTGCGGTAACTACCCTTTACATCTGTTTTTATTAATCCTAGTATGTCGATTATAAAATATTGTTTTGCGTAGGGTAAAACCTAAAACACCCCATTCCAAACTACCCTTATAATTTAGTTTTATGTCTCTCGTTTCCATATATGTATATATAAAACAGATTTTGGAATAAACACTTCTTCTTATGATTAAAAAACCAACATTGCGAAAGAAGTTTTACTCATCTGCCGAGCAATTAAAAATTGTGAGTAAAAGCCTGGTCTACACTCTCATCTCTATCGTAGGTCTGTTTTGCCCCTACTAGCATTTTTACATCAACGTAGAGCTACTGTTGGCCAACGTACAATACTACTAGGGACTATAATGTATAGTGGGATATATTATATACAGGCTGATAATTATTACTTGTACTTACCACGAATCAGGATAGCGTAAAAATTATTCAAAATGTTTTGAACCGTTAGGTGAACCCTGAAAGAATAACGAAAAACAAGCCTGACATAACGTGTTGGCTTATGTCAAAATCAGTGCTTATGAATCATGCCTTTGTATCCGTTCAGCAAATTCGGTTAATAATGATGGATGGCGCCGAGCACTGGGCGCGAGTCGTTGCGCCGGCAACAGTCAAACGAAATAAATATCCAATTTACTTTTTCCCATTGATCATCGACAAGCCATTTAGCCCCATTATTAGATAAGTAATTGCTGGTCCCTTAACAGCTTTTATTGACATCCCTATAATGACCGTGTTCTTTGTAAATTAACAAAAGTACCATTTTCGGGAACAAGACGTTGCGTATAATACGAGTATTGCATACGTTTCAGTTTCTACTCTTATTTTTGTATGTATATATATTTAGATATTTAATAGTTTTGTAATGCTGTATAAGTTTTGTCGTGTTTCGTGTCTTTTTTTCTTATTCCATCCAACTGTGTTATTTTCCAATTGTTAGTTTGCTCAACTGGTAAAGAGACATCAAGTCCACTATTTGTGCAATGAACAATAAAACTTCTCACAGTTTTTTACATTAATAAAGATAATTTTCAAAAGTGGTTTGATAAGTGCTTAAGCTTATTTTTATTTCCACTGAGTGAGAAACTCTGCCAAATCTGCGATCGTGGGGAGATTCCAGATCCGAAGCTAGGAAGTCTATTTGTAATCGGATTAGCCTATAAAGTGACGTGGCTTTCCGTCATCCTCCAATCGCTATCAACCAAAAGAAGACGTATTTTTCTCAAAACTTTCTGACATGGCAGTTTCTTATTCACACACTACGGTCTCCAACACTTGACTTTGCATAATAATGCAAACTATATTCAAGACGGCACAGATTTATGGTGAAACGGGGTGTTAGGGGACGAATAAATATATAACAACGTCTCGTGCTTATTTGTATTTATTTCACTTAAATCGGCCAACGTAACAACACAACTCAAAGAACGTTCCTGCTGACTCACAATAAAATACATTTCATATTAAATTACTTAAATTAAAACAAAACCAAGGGAGATAAACATGAATAAAACAAGATTATTATGCATCAATTCTACCGCTCAAATCTGAAGAGTGGCTTTCATAAAACTGCGTAATATCCTGCGGCTTTTCTAATAAAGGAGCTTTTGTAAAAACAGTAAAATGCTACAATCGAGAAAAGAATAGCAAATTGAGGGCGAGGCAATTTGTATCTCTTGTCATACTTTTAATTTCAGCCCAAGAAAAACAGATTAGTTTTACTCAAACACTTTGCATATTTACGAATCTTGAACAATATGAGCCTCTTTTTGTTTTCTTTCATTTTGTTTTTAATACTTTTTTACGGCTGCTTTAGAAAATGAACGACCCACTTGGTTAAGTATGATTTATTTGGACATTGAAAAAAACAATTCAACTGAGAATATTGTTTATTTTGACAAAGTGGTTGATAATCACATTTTTATGGAAAGAAATCAACAACATTTGGCCAATCGTTTACACACGTAAAGTGTAAACGCTCCATTACGTTCTGTTTCATACTTAATTCCCTTGTTTGTCGTGCGTATATATTTATTCAAAGTCTAGTTAGAGGAAAACATATTAAGGTGTGCTAGTTTCCTTACCTCATCCGCACCTGTTGGAACCCCAATGGTTGAATACTGGTTAATTCCAAAAAACCACTACCGTAGATGTACCAACAATGCCGTCCCGACTGAGGTTTTTCCAACCAGCAAAAAACTTTACAAAACCGTCCAAGAGCATGTCGAGCGTGTGTTAATGCAGGGTTCCATGCAACTACAACACAATTAGGCTAAGATGATCCACATGTCTAAAAGTAACTATTTACTACAATCTTTTTTTTGTAGACATTGTGACATATTATTATTTAGTTGAAAATATTTTATTATAATTTTCATTCAAAAAATAGTGTAACAGCTCATAAAGAAGCCTTCGGATTGGTATTTCTCTCTCACTTTAAGCGGACCAGAAAGACTTTTTAATGTCTCTTGCACTGCACGTGCTCTTTTTTTTTTTTCAAAAGTTTTAATTTACCGTCGGAAAGTTTACGGGTGCAGGGTAAGACCCACCGACTTTCAAAAGTCACATGATTGATTAAATATACCAGCTAAATAAAACCTCGATGTTATTTTAAATACCTGTAATTGTGCAGTATATTTATAAAAAAAATGGTGACGTTGCAGCAAAACCATAGAGTTAAAGATGAAAAAAAAAACGATTAAGTAGTAGTTCACAAAATATGCTTCTGTGCCATACGGACTGTTAGACCTACATGTCCATATTCCGTAGACGGACGCAAAAATGGTGAAATTACGGATTTGATGTGCATTTGCCTAAGAAACCCTAAAAATTATGAGGAAATGTTCCTGCAAGGTCGAAATACTGCGGTTGCCATGGCACGACGATAAACGCACGTACGGTATTTATAAACCGTATTAATATACCTAGTTATATCTGGACACGTCAATGTAAACGTCAACTCATAGAAAACGGACATTTCTAACGTTACTTAAGACGGGCATCCCAGCCAAAATCAGGTTTCTAATACGGCCCTAAAAGTGCTCAGACTGACCTTACTGACCTTACTCGTAGTTCAAAGCCAATCTGAAACAAGACAAGAGAGACTTGTACAATAAATACTTCTTATTAAAATGGAACTATGTAGTTACAATATTTCTGACATTGATTTGGATTGTGACAGATGGAACTAAAATTGACACCTGGGGGTCTGTTATTGTACTCGGTAAAACCATTTTGCTTTTTAGTTGTTAACGTATTGTTTTTAATTCAACTGTACTGTGCAATATATTAGAGCTATCATTACGTTAATAAAACCATGACCCATTTCATGAATGAAACTGATAGAACAGGGAACATTTATTTCGCTATATTTTACATATTTTTACATTTTGTGGGAAAAGACATGCAATACGATCGTAAATAAGCGATTCATATTATTATAAAATAAATGCTCAACGCAGAGCTACGTTATTCAGAATCCAGGATCCTAAACGGTGCTAAGTATTTTATCAGCTGCTATCCAAGCATGCATCCATTCTGACGGAGCTGCAAATCGTCCTTGGTTGCATTGCATTATATTTTTATTCCCTTTGCAGCAGCGTCGGCGCCGGCACGTGAGCTGGATGCGAATGGCTTTTGTGATTGGTGAGTTCGTCCGTAACAGCGTTAAAGAAGAAATACATAACTCGAGAAGTGACGCCGGTAGTCATGGAGACTAATCACCCTGTTGGGTCGCCATTTAACCACTGACGTAAACGGGCGTTTTCACTAAAAAGTGTACCCAATTAAGGACTGACGTTAAGGAACTTTAACTTTGTCAGTTTTGTGACGAAAATTAGCTATACATTGACGGCCGCATTGTATGGCTAATTTTCGTCACAAAACTGACAAAGTTAAAGTTCCTTAATTTCAGTCCTTAATTGGGTACACTTTTTAGTGAAAACGCCCAAACGTAGAGGTGTTCATAGTTTAATGTGGGCATGTGTGTTTGTGTTCTGTGTGTCTGATATGAGCATTTGTACATATTTTCTGTGTTCTGTCTACCCGATTGTTAGTCTAAGGCGCCGATTAGACACAAATTGTTTACTAGACACGATATTCTTAATATTAAATGAATCCGAACATGATGGTAGAGGAGAACAACGCGATGAGGTCTCTACTCAAAAAACTGTCGACATTGAAGAAGTTATTATATTTGAAGTAGTTAAAAATACCTTGCTTTTGAGAATCGAACACTCGTAAATTTCATTAAAAAATTATCGTGAAACGGTAAAGAAGACATTTTAAAAGTTTGGGGTTTTTGGTGACGTTCCTTTACATGTAATTTAAAAATCGACCAACAGTCCCAATTAAATCACCCGATCACATGTACTCGTATCTCAGTCCTGGCCTCCCTCAGAGTTAGTATGACATGCTTATACTGCGTATCTTATATAAATACGAGTACATACCATTGTAATCTTTTAAAAAGCATTTTCATTTCGAAAACTAAAATATTTTATAAATATAGGTTGATATAGACGTCTATATCAAACTCAATTTATAAATATATGATCGTCCGCACCTCCGTCCTGACTTAATCTGGTTTTGCCATTATTATATGCATATTTGTTTGCCTGTGTGTATACCACGTTAGTAACAATGCGTTCCAAATTAGTTGACTAAACATGACGCGTTAAACAAAGTCAACATGAGCGGAGTTAACACGCAACGAAACTATTAGTCGATTATTAAAAGCATGCTTGCTTAATGTACAATCGATGTAAGTAGATCAATAAGGAATGATTTATAATTTCTCAACACGAACACGGTTCCAAAAGTCACAAATATTTGCTGAGGCAAAAATATATTTCTAATGGTAAGAACAAAAAAATAACGATGTAGGACAAGCATACAACCGGACTATTGTTACTTATGTGGAATTGATAAAATGCTAATTTTCGAAAAAGGTTCTTTTGGATATTGAACATTTGTAACCTTTATTTAACATTGATAATCAGTATTTACATTATTGATCAAAATGAAAACGATTGCGATTGCAAGTGCGTTAGGCAATAAGCCTGCCGGTTGTGTTTCATATTTATGTATTATGATTTAACTTATCTATGGTAGACGTGTCTAACGTCTCATTATTCTGGTGTGGAAACGAAACGCTTAATTCACTATCGTCGGAAAAAAAACATTTGGAATCATTTTCTTGAGCTTGTCATTTTGAAAACATCTGTCCAATTATTTAATTCGTTGTAAATTACTTTATCGTTGATTTTGGTTCGCAATCCCAGTTTTGTGCGACAACTTGTGACATTTATGAAGAACATGCATTGAATAAAATAACAGTGAAAAGATGGTTCCAAATGAGTTAGCGGTCAAGATCACACCAAGTCATTAAAGTGGATGCTTGCCATCTTCAAGGGTCATAACATAACGACTATGACTGGAAGACTTCAACGACTGGACAGGATTCACCGTATAACGCTGCTTGCTCATATATACTTGACATTGGCAAAATTACGTTATAGACGATTAGACGCCATTAAGACTGCGCCGAGCGTACGCCGGATGTACAGTGGCGCCTTCATTACTATTATTGTGTTTTCTAATAAACTAAAGTATTTTCTTAAAGATAGATAGGTAGATAGGTTTTTGTTCTACAAATGAAAACACAACTTATAGGGTATATCACGTAGTTTAATAACAATTCACCTTCGAGTTATCAACTTAACGGAAAAAAGTAATAATAGGGTAATTGTTATTAAAGTTTGTTACGTATCCATAAATTGTGGTTTTACGTGCACTACAAAATTCTTTAGTAAATTAGAAAACACAATAATGAGGGCGCTAGTGGACGCTCGACGTTTGCTCGGTGCAGTCTTAAATAAATAATAATAAATAAATAAATATCAGGGGACAGTGTCACACCAATTGACCTAGTCCCAAACTAAGCTCTAGGCTTGTACTATGGGTACTAGACAACGATATAAATACTTATACAGCGAAATATATACTTAAATATATATAAAACATCCATGACTCAGGAACAAATATTCGCGCTCATCACACTAATATCTGCCCTTACCGGGATTTAAACCCAGGACAGCTAGCTTCGTAGGCAGGGTCACTACCAACTAGGCCAGCGCGTCAATAAATAAATAATAATAAAATTCTTGTTGTTAATATTCTGTTTAAAATTGTCTAACTTTTTTGTGTTTCATGATTTCAAAACGAAACTGTGACCAAATACGAAACGCATATTTACCAAATCCGAGCATTTGTGCCCAAATATCGCATTCTATCCCTTTGTGAAAACAGAATAGCGGAAAATGAATGAATTTACATAACGCGGACGTTGGCTTGATTGATTAGATCGAGGCACAGATTTGAGCGCAAAGAGGATGATATTACTCCCATGCCGACTGAAAATTGGTTTCGCGAGCGTACGCCTCTAATGCACGCAGGGCAGCGCGAATAACGCGGCAAAAACACTATTTCGTTGAATCTACAGCGAAATTGCGTAATACTGAAACCAAAGCAGCAGCAGTCCCACAGTAATTTATTTCCATGCTGCGTAATTTCGTGGTTCTGGCCGTATACCTACGAGTATGACGTAACACGTTAATTTATACAATACTGATGATACGCCTACTCTGAAACACCCTATTCATAATGAATACCTGAGAGACTTTGTTCAACGATAAAGCAAGCTTAATGAAATTAAATTCATGCCTCGGAAGATAAAAGATGCCAAATAAACGGAGAATGAGGCCGATTCGCAGATTAGTAGGTAAACGTTATGTCATAATATCAAAGCTGAAGATTTTACCATACAATAATGAAATTTAGAGGGAAAATCTGTGTAAAAAGGAAAGTTCAAATAAAGATTATTTACAATAACGTCGGAACGAGATTCTGCCCATTTCCTTTGATACAGTAAAACAAGGAAAACTCAAACGTGAAATTTTAACGGTGCGTTTGTTAAGATTGGTATAAAAAATGTGTTTGAATGGTCTGTAAAGCGTAAGAAAAAAACTTTGCGTCGAAGAATAGGAAGAGTAAGAACAATAAAAGTAAATTGAAGTTGGATAGAATTTTCGCTTCGCGAGTTTTAGTGGCCGATTTGGCGTAACGAGTTTTTACCGCCTTTACAACTTTGCACGTTTTCACACCAAAGTTCACTTGATACAACAGTTTTTATACCAACTTGTCCGATTGCAAGTCTGTCGAAGTTTTGTTTTGATTATAAATAAAATAAAACTGTTTTATAGTCGGTGTGTGCGTGTGCAGGGCCCGTGGTATGGTAACCGGTACTGTCGTGGATAAAGCGTCCGTCACTCTCGCTTTTACTAAATGGTCAGAAAGTGACAGATGTTTTATCCACATCGATAAAAACGAACATAATGAAATGAAATGAAATGAAATTTAATTATTTGCTGTAAATGTGGTACATTATAATAAATATATATTTTTAACATCATGTATACACGTAATGCAATAAATAAATGACTATGACTATGACTATGACATTAAGATGTCGTTTAAATTGTAGTAGATCGCACACTTTGCTGTGTTCAGCGTGCAAAAATTGTATTACTTATAAAACTATCATACACTAAATTGAATATTTCAAATTACAATTATTACATTTTACATTATACATCATTGGCAAATTCATTAAATTGTATTTATCTCAAAGAAATCCTTAATAGTATAGAGACATGCATCAACCAACCAAACATATAATTTTGATTTAAATTTCTTTACTGGCAATTCCTTGATAGAAATAGGTATATGGTTGAAGACTTATATAATAAATTCGATGATCTATGATTATAATGATCAAGGAAATACTTAATAACTAGCATAGTAGAGATTTGTAAGACGGTCATTTTTTATTTAAAGGGACCTATGGAGGTTAACATTGTTCCTTTAAATGCACTAACCATTCCTCACTTTTACCGTCTCTGGTATATAGTTTAAAACTTCAACGAGCACCAAGAACGGTATCTTCCTCTCCGTCTCTCTGAAAGACACTTTATCGCGACGTTTTATGGAAGCTACCTTAATTTTGTGTAGCTTAGCGTACGTCATTTACAAGTAAGACAACGACCCCGGAATAACTGAACCAAACTGAAAACGTATATCTAGTAAGTCATGTTTTTTTTTTCATATCATAAGGAGAAAGGCACACGAGTACACACGCCTATGAATTCTCAAGACTTCAATCCTAAGATTGCAAATGTTTTCCCACCACAGAACCACACAATAGTTCGGACACTACTGCTTGGCGGTAGGTTAAAGGATAAGATGACGGACGGACCCTGCAAAGCAAAGTTATTGATGTAATTTTACTTATTAGGTAACGTACTTTCGATATCAGTTTAAAGTTTTTTGATATCTGTAATAGTTACGGAATAATCGCCTGGACACATTTAACGATTACACCCTGTATACTTAATGTTAGCGGTAAACATCTCTTCAAGCAATGATTAGCAATTTATAGAGCGATTTATCATTTAATTTTCATAAACTTACGTCATACTCCGTCGCATCAAGCCGTTCCTAGGTCTCTGCAAATGTTTAATTTGGTTTAATCTCCAAGAATGACTCCTAAATATCCTCACCGGAATGATAATAAATTAGTGGATAGATGGTAAAGTAAATCCGCGACTTAATTGGACAGGCGAAGTCGGCGATCTGTCTGGGCTAACGAGCGCTGCATGCTCCGGACTAGTGCTACGTACTTCGATGGGCTTTGGATTATTATTATGCGGCAAATCAATTAAATTGTTAAGCAGATTTTATTTATTTATTTAATCGTATGGCAATCTGTAGAATAGGCGAATACATTATAGATTATTATTTATTATAAGTCAACATTCAGCGTTCTCAGCCAATTAGCTGCGCTTCTAGCATCTTAAATTACAAACTAACGTATAGTTGGATCCACGCAGTTTAAGCATTAATACCCAGTTTTATAAAAGCCCGTTAGTAAATATGTTAGATCAAATTTTAGTTACTTCATACAAGTTTTGACATTTCTGACCGAAATTTGATCTAACGGACCTTTATAAAACCCAGCCTTAAGCTGCTTCACTTTTCAACTTCTACAAAACTCCAAAAAGCGTGTTATTTATAATGAAGGTATTGATGAAAATTGCTTGAATTCACCGGTCTTGCTTCCCGGGCAATCCCGCCCTGGCTGCGACTGCACACGACCGCAAATTTCGGTAATTAGTAGCGTTTGTAAGCGGATATTGCCTTTTGATTCTATAAAAGAGCGAAACGATTCGTATTCAGCGCATTGAATTCCGGAATGTATGTAAGTCTCTTTATTGTACAAGAGAAAAAAAACAAATACAAAACACTGGTAATATAACAAAACAGGTACGAAGCCGAACTTATCCCTTTTTCAATGTTTTGGCTATTTAGAAATTTGGCATCGTCTTTGAAAATTTCTCGCAAGTTTTATTGTGAACAACGTTACAAACCTACTATTAAGCTATTATAGATGGTTCTCTGCCTTTTGGCCGAAATATGTTTGGCCGAATGTATCGTTTCCCAACTGTTTCATTTGCCAACCCGCTTTTTTTTCTGTAACTGTAAATATTTATTGGTTTCTACACGATAGTACTGAAATTAATCCTGAAATATTTACAGTTACAGAAAAAAAAGCTGGTTGGCAAATGAAAGTTGCGAAACGATACATTCGGCCAAACATATTTCGGCCAAAAGGCGGGATACCATTATAGATGAATTAGCGAGAGCGTGGAATTGCATATGTAGTGGTATTGTGTGTTTATAGGCAAGAGAAAGAGAGAGAAATACGTAAGTATTTAAATACTGTTTTTTTTATGATTGCAACTTCTTTACCAACTGGTTGTTATTTAATTGTTGCTTAAACATTCGTTCAAATCATCAACATCATTTTCTTAAAACGTTGGCGGCTGTCGATTTTTTGCAATATCTGAGACATGTTAAAAATGTATGACATGTTGTGTAACATGATAATATAGTTCCTCCAGTACCAAGCTACATAAATCAATACAAGACCGGCAAGTTTGTCCACAGCTTAAGCAGTTTAAGCGGTGTAATAATTGTAAGTGCTTTTAATAAGCTGCCTATGTGCTGAGGCGGCGGTGAAACGAAAACGGCCGGTCCAGTACTAAAACCAGCTCCGCCATGCCTTTCATAGTGTGACATACTCCCAACATTAAATTTACGAGAATTCAGCATTTGCACTACCTCTCGCCATTCCGTAAAATTTCTTAGAGTTGGCAGCGGATTTGCAATTTGGAGATATATTACCAACAGGTCACCTCTGTACTCATACACCTCGTCCACTCCCTAAAAACTCACGAAAAACCTTAAGGAAAATCACATTGTTTCTCTAATCATAGACAGAGTAAGAGAGAAAAAAGCAAAGGGAAAAGGCAAAAATAAAGAAGATGCAGTTTGTTTAAAGGGTTAATAAGTGTTTTTATAAGTTCAAAATAACTCGCACCACATTTAATAAAACTTAACTGTTCAAACCAATTTTTACCCTCTACGAGTATTTCACCTCCTTAGGATCTGATTATTTTCAGGATCAAAACTATTTTTTGTCCTTCTCCGGGACTCAAACTATCTCTTTACCAAATTTCATATAAATCGGTTCAGTGGTTTAAGCGTACAGACAGACAGACACACTTTCGCATTAATAATATTAGTATGGATTATTTTGAATAACTTGCACAGGATTTCATAGCATAGGTTAACTATTAGGTCATCCATCATCATCAGCCGCAAGACGCCCACTGCTGCTGGACAAAGGCCTTCCCCAAGGCTTTCCACAACGATCGGTCCTCTGCTGCTGGCATCCAGCGGTTTCCCGCGAGCTTTATCAGATCGTCGGTCCACCCGGTTCGCGGTCGCCACACTAGAACCTCAACGCTTCAACGGCCATCGGTTTCACGAGCAACTTATAGGTATCAGTGAAAAACATGTCACAAACATTGTAAATTCGCTTCTTAGCGGACAAAATGTATTCATTAACCCAAATGCGTTCTCAAACATGCATATTGGTACTTGTATATAATTTCACCTCTCCAAGTATTATTGATAACAGACCAGACTTAAAAATTAAATAGGTAAAACAATAGAAATCTTAATGGCAATTGTTAAAATGATATTCCATCTGGATTTGCTACGGAATCAGACGGGCGCTGCGGTTGCACTCCGGCCGATAACAAGCTGACCCCACCCGCGCTGAATAAAATAATTTACGCCAATGCGCCAAATTAGAATTCCAGCTTTACTTAAATAATTTTGAATTAAATTAACGTCACCAACATATTTAATCTAGCGAGAACGTGAATGTGAATTATTTTCAGTTCGAAGTTTTGGGACATGATACGTCACTGTTTATTTTAATCAACGACACCGGTGTTACGATTTACGTAACAAAATTGAGCAGTCATGTTACATTTGATTGATCATGTTTGCGAAAATAATTTAAAATTTGTTGTGTTTCAGTCACGAATATTATATCAACAAAACCATTGTATTAATGTTTTAACGTATGTAATATTTACAAGACTACTTATATAAAACATGGTGGTTATTTTATGCATTATCCGTAACTTCTGACGAGAACGAATGAAATCAATGTACTTATAGCTTTTTTTAAATAAATTATATTGAAAACTAAGTAGTCATTTTTACTAGTGACAATTTGATTAAGTACGAGCATATTGATGTTTCTGAGATAAAAAAATCGTGTCATCCACAATACAATACATACAATAAGTGTAAGAAGTACGCAAAATTGTTCTGTATAAAACAAAGTTCAAACAAACAAAACTAATCAACATAGCTTGTATTAATGAGTTATAAATTTTATTAGTACCTACACATATGTTTCCCGAGTGTTTTTGTCATTAATAATGGGTTTGCTCTTGTCTTACTTTTGCCCTTGGAAAGAAGATATTATAGACGATGAAGCGAGCTCATCGAGAAGATACCTATTCACCCTAGCTTTAAACAGGTTCAGTATGCACTCGGAAATACAGACGACGGAAGAGCATTCCACTCTTTTGCATTACGCATTATGAGGGATGATACAAAGCGCTTCGTTCGAAATGGCGGAATCATGGCGGAATTTCAATCAGGTACGCATGGTATCTCGCGGTGCGTCTAGAATTCCAATGATAGAAAGGAAACGGCGGTAGTGGCTCGTGGAACTCTTCATCACACTCCCTGAAGTACCTACAATCTGTAAAAACGAACAAGCAACAACTTTTCGGTGATGAGCTAGGCTGTGAAGCTTAAGCCTTTTGGAGGTAATCGTGGTCGATGAACTTTCCTTATAATTACTTAATAAGAAGAAAAACGTAGCGACGCAGCGCACCGGCAACACTAGTGTGCCACCTCTCTTATACTTTGCTGACATTAGGTAGGTACATAAATACATTAAATCACGCCTGTTTCCCAGAGGGGTAGGCAGAGACCACTTCTTTCCACTTGCTACGATCTTGACAAATTTCTTTCGCTTCTTCCACATTCATGCATCGAGTCATGCACGCACGTCGGTTTCGGGTACTTAAGATTCGGCCCTTTTCCAGTATTTCACCGATTTCACTCGAAAAAGTACGCCTAGGGCGGCCCCTTCCGACCCGTCCACTCACTTTCGATCTGTAGGTATATCTCTTTCGTCAATCTTCTTTCATCCATCCTTTCCAAATGACCGAACCATCGAAGCATGCCCTTTTCAATCTTAGTCGATACATCTTCTTTTATTCCACATTTCTCTCTGACTTAGGTAGGTAAGTAGTTGCAAATTGTTCTCGATACTTTTATACACATATATTTCAACAAGTCTGGTCTTATAATATTTTTTACGTAAAAGTACCAACCCAGGTGGAAAAATGGAGGGTAAATTTAATTTTATGTCTGTAGATTATGAGCGATTAGAGTATGAGTTGGACTGGCTGTAGATTAATTGGTTAATAAGCTTAAGTACAATAAATCTACTTACATATTTGTAACATACATAAAAGTTGTGAATACATATTTTTCTTTCTTAACACATGTCATAAACAAAGTATTTTGAAAAGTAGATATTTTACGTAATGTTCTTCGAAGAGGTTATAAGAGTCGGAGGGATCTTTCCAGGATAACAGTATTTCTGTAAGTCGCCGGATGGGTGTCGTATTTGCGTCGCGCCGCGCGCGCTACTGCCACTGCCGGCCAACGATAAAGGGTTTAAAACCAATATAGTTATTTGGAAATTCAAATAGGTTTTGTCGCGGGACAAGGTGATTCGAAGTAGGTTCCAAACGGAATAAAAAATTGTTATGTGCCCAAATCCATACAAATCTTTTAAGCATCTGACATTAGGTACTTATAACAAAATAAAATTTGTGATGTTTAGTGGAATATATTTGCTTTAGAAATAAATGTATTGTTTATATACTTCCATAATGTAGGTAAATCTTGCTTCTTATTTCCCACTTATATTATTAATGCGAAAGTTTAGATGTTTTTTAACCAATCACCTCAGAATGGTTTAGCGGATCTGGATTCACACTGAGCAATATAATTGTCTGGAATAGCACATAGGCTACTTTTATATATGTATGTATGTATGTACCTATAAACTCTTTACTGCACATAAACAATTACAAGACATGTTTGCATCAATATTCACATGTGTACATCCCTTATGGGATCCCCGGATTTTAAACCCGGAAAATTGAAGTTCCCGCGAAAATGGCGATACTTAAACAATTTCTAGACGGACGGAATCGCGCGCAAAAGCTAGTTCTATGTATATACTTACACACATCTGTCAAATATGCTTTACTTGTCGATTGTGAAACAGGCGGTAAGAATTACAAAATATATTTCTTACGTATCTTAATAGTTCTCATTTGTGCAATTGGTCTAACATGTGCAATTGTGCACCAGAGGTAATGAAATCACTACATAGTATAAAACAAAGTCGCTTCCCGCTGTCTGTCCCTATGTATGCTTAGATCTTTAAAACTACGCAACGGATTTTGATGCGTTTTTTTTAAATAGATAGAGTGATTCAAGAGGAAGGTTTTTATGTATGTTAAATTCTGTTTTATCTACGGGATTACAGAAAACTCACATAAACCGAAGCGAAGCGAGGGCGGGTCGCTAGTAAATAATAAATAAATTAAGCTCAAGTAAGCTGTAAGGATTTTAGTTTAGGTACTAGACAACACGATAATATTTGCCCACGCCGGGAATCGAACCCAGGACCGCTAACTTCGTAGGCAGGGTCACTACACTTACTAGGCTAAATTAAACGAAAATGTAAACACTCTGAATACAGCACCGATAAAAGTGCCCGGTGTTTAAGCTTAAGACCTAAATTTTCTGCCAAAGAAGAGAGACATCGAAAACAATGCAACACTTTCACCTCTTCCATCGCACAGCGTAAAAATCCTTCACAACCATCTTAAATTCAATTACTGCAATATCTAGCTTCAAAACAGCCGCGGAACCTTTGCCCAGTTGGCCATGTAATAAGATCCTTCAGCTATTTCATTAGTAGAGAATCGTTTCCGTTTACCTTAGCAAAGTAATCAATTAAAGTTAGAGTTGGAGGTGTCGCTTTTCCTGTGTCAATTAAGAACCTCAGCTCCCTGGGGATTAATTGCCAGGCAACTTGTGTCCATTGCACAGCCCTGCTAGACTATAGTTAATAATTTAGTTCAGCTATAGTTAGTTGTGTAGAGAGCGGCCGCAATGACAGATTAATACCTCATTGGAGTTAGTAGCCAATTACTCAAATTACGCTAATTATCTACGTAGGTAATTACAGCTGATATTAAGGAATGATAAGATAAACTATCAATTGCTTGTATTTGGTAAATGATATGTGTACTTACATTTAATAGTAAATAAAACCGCAAAGGAAACATTTTGTTATTGGTTGAAGGAATCGGGAACATATTTTCAATAAAAAACGTCTAGATTCTGTCTTTATTTTGTGTAAAAGTAAACTTTAATTAAAAATATCTACCAAATTACTTCAACCATTAACGAAATGTTTCTTTTTCGGTTATACGCCTTTTGTATCACAATTATTTTAAATGTACTACTGGTATTTACCTACAGGAAGTTATAGAAAACTCAAAACAAACTCAATCTCATAACATTTCTTCTGCAAAGCCAGGTGCTTTTAAACTAAACTATAGCTATTATATAGCATAATTATGCCAAATCTCTTTTTTACTCGGATGCGGCGAAGCCCAAAAGGGTTTTGTGTTTAACCTGTATTTTAGTTTATGTATTTAGTTTTAACGTTAAAATCACACAAAACAAAGTCGTCTAAATAAAAACAGAGAGTCATAAAACGTCTTGGCGCGTTGCATTTTACATTTGCGTTTTACTAGTAGGTACTTGGCAAACCGAAAACGAATGCTTACTTAGAATGAGAGCACGTGCGGTGAACGGAAGTAGAGCAACAGTTACAATAGCTACAAGACAGTGCAGCTACAGAGGGCTGAAATTTGAAATTAACTAAATAACGGAGCCTATTTGAGACTGTGGGGTCAATGCGGATCTGTGTTCTCTAATTTAAAGTATAAGGTGTCCCAGAAGTAATTCAAAAGTAGGTTAGAAATATTTAATATAAGGAATGCAATAAAATCAAGGTTCATTGGTTCGTAATAAATCTTGTATTATTAAGATCAAATAACTACTTATATCGAATTGGTGCATACTTCAACTTTGTTACCATTTTTTTGAATGTTATTTGCTGTCTGTCTCATAACAGCTTTTCTAGATCTCAATGCTACAGTTTTAGCCAATCTAGTCCACCGACGGTTAAATGCCTCCCTTGCCAGGAATACAACCTTTATCAACAGAAGGCAGGTCTCATCATTAACAATGAGAACTTTCTATGTTTTTTTGTAAACTTTATGACAATATGTTTAAGAATGCTCCTCCTGCCCTTTTATGTACTTTTACTCCGATAACTTTACAAAAAAATTAAAGGCTGAATCATCACCCTCATCCTGGCCACACCAGATCTTGATATCATTAATTTTACTGCTGTAACTCTAACAGATGTCAATAAAACTTGCTCAAACGTGTTTTTTACCTTATTTATGTTTTGAACAGTCGAAACTGGACGTTGTCATCCAGTAATATATTTAAAATGTCGGTTTTCTTTACATAAACATATTTATATTTCTGTTATTACTTGTGTTTCTAGCTTCCACTTCAATAAAATTATGTATCGTGTGCGTTTCCCCGTGACATTAATAGTTACTGAAAAATGCGTAGTTCAGCAGGAAAGTGTCAGAAAAATATATACCTACGTGTATAATAAATTATAGTGATATTTTTATTCAGGCGAATGATACGTACAGTTATTGGTGCAAAGGTTTTACGCTTTTGAATACTAGTTATCTATAATATTATAAATACTTACGATATATTTTTATGACATTTGACATAAATACACATGCGTATATAATTTTATAAAGAAATGGACTCTACGCAACCGATCTGTCTGCTCAACAAAAAAACTCCGAGCGTTAAGCGATACCGAAAAATGCATGGTTCCTATTCAACGATTTCCAACGAATGTCTATAAATGAGCCGTTTTACACTGTATGGGTACTCCCCAGGGTTTTAAATCGATAGTAAAGCTCCGGGTTAAAAAAATGCTCACGTGTGAATGCATCCATAGAAACCCATTTGTTCTGAACCGACGTATATAAATTTAGCGTGCGCATTGAAAAAACTTTCGTGTGACTGATATCTTAAGTGCAAAGCTTATTAAATTATTGGGTAGAAACCGACAAAAATAAATCGTATTCCAGATTTAAAATAAATGCAAGAAGCCAACTCAGAGCTGAAAAACCTTCTAGGTCGTGTCGATACTGACACATCGACAATTCCATACCTATGACCCTATTCTGCTGGACAAAACCATATTGCTTTTGACATGTTATAGTACTGCCGACATTTTGGTAGCTCTTATTTACTTGACAGTAATGTTGTCCGACTTAAAAACAATGCGGTAAAATTTCAAAAGCAATATTGTTTTACCGAGTAGAATAGAGGCCCTGGTTAGTTACAGGTAAATTATTATTGAACAATCCATTATTGCTCAAAACACATAATGACATTATCGTGTTAAATTGAAACCGAGAGCGTCACCATTGCAATGCCACCTAATCAATTAGCATTATGATCCGTGTGGCACTCATCAATCTCGTGGCCTATGTTTTTCTCGGTGAATTAGCTGCCATTGCTGAATTGAAATGCTATTACGAGTAGGTACCAATACAAAGCACCGATGTTAATGTAAAGCTTTGACAGGATAATGACCTATTTAGGAAACACTCGTTTAACTATATTCAGAAGCTCGCACAATTTTGTAGTATTGCTTTATGTATTTGAAATGTTGGCGCAGTTCAGTGTTCTGCAGACTTGTTCGGTTTCTCTAGGCCTGCTGATACAGTTAGAGCCATAAAAACTGTGAGGATTGAGATAGTTTCGTGCGAGGAAGATTACAGATAATAAAATAAAGCAGCGAGTCAACATCCCGTTGTATTGGGCGGTACAGGCGCGAGCAGCGGGTCACGAGCTCGCGTGTACACTCGCTCGTAAAAGTGCGACCGGACATATCCTGTTATAAAGAACGCTTTCAATTGCAAATGGGTCGTGGGGCCAGAGAGACGCCAAATTTATGGGCCGGGATGGAAAACGAGCACGTTATTTGGACTCCAATGGGAGAAAAAATAGGGATAAAGGAATTGAGCCATTCATTTTTCATAGTTTTATTTATGTAAGTCCATTCGTCGCAGAGTAACGATTCCATAAAACGTTAAGGCCTCAGTGCTTCGTGTCTACAGGAGCTTGACTTAGTAAAGTACGACATTCGTTGTTAACAATCCAAAATCTTATTTATTAATTTACATGCAACGCTTATTTTCAAGTTATACAGTAAAATAATGCACATTGCTGCATGGTGATGCTAAGTGCTGTAAAATGTTTAAAATAACGTTACATTTTTGCTAGGCACGTCATTAATCTCCCGTTAATGGCAAAGCGACGTATCTCTAATGGACAGCGACAAAAATACGCTCCGTAATTAATGAACATGCCAGGAAAAAAAAACCCGATAGTTTCGTTATATTTTCCGGTAAAAAATCTAACGTAAACCTTGATCCAAGCTGAAATTTTACATGCTTTAGTGACAATTTTATAGGTTTGTATCATTTAACTATTTTGTATTACGGTGACATACCTTTTAGGACTATTTCTAAACCTGAGGAATATGATGATGTGACAGAAAAGCTTGATAGTGTTTTGTTTCAACTTATAAAGTGGTTTATACACGTACCACATAAGGTAGAGATTGTGTTAAGTTAAACTGAACGCCTCCAGTCTAATGTGTTTTGACGCACATTTGAATGCATATTTCATACTTTGATTAGTAGAATGACATTCAGTTTTAAATTAGACGATCTCTAATAGCTGTAAACAAAAGTCAAAGTCTAAATGGCAGATATTATAATTTATTGAACAAAAAGAAAGACAATTATTTATTAGTAACATATTTCACAACAAGAAAGTAGCCACGAAATGGTCCCAACTCAGCGTACTTAATGCTGACATCGATATATTTTTGTATTTTTGTACATACAAACATATTCACTTCGCCCGCCGTATATACTATTGCCACAAAGTAATGTGTATAATTTAACTTTACCTATGGCTCCGATAATTATAGCAGCTAGGAGAAGCTTAAAAGATTAAAGCTGCATAATATTATCGCACAGAATGTTTGGTTTGGTGTCCGAGCGTCAGCGGGCCAGCAAACACGGGTGCAGCAATAAATCACTTGACGCGAGGTGCATAATCTGCTTTTCGTATTTGTAATTAGGAGGAATATTGACAAAAAATGGTTCAAGCACCTTTTTAGGCTGCATGCTATAAAAAAAAAACGGTCGTAAAAATAAAATTTGTAAAATAACAAGTTGAGCCAAGCGTCACTCAAGATACATTATATCTTAGTAGGTTTTTTTACAACACACAATTATTTATAGAACATAATTTAGCCCTTACATCGTCAAATATTCGTAAAATCCTCTCCTGTAGGTAGCAAGCTATTACCGCACTAGAAAGACGCCCTACATGATGAACAGTGTATTCATCATCCTACACAGAAACAACTGGGCACAGATACTCACTAACATTGTATTTGTTCCACTTTGTTGACAATTCTAGTGAAAATAATGTTCTGAACTCCACATACGGTCCCGTAGAGTTGGCATTATTTTGACTTTTTAAAAAACAAGCCACTCGAAACTTTCCCTCGGTTTATTGTTCAAACTTTGGAGTTCGTATAACCATTGTAAGCACGAACGCGGCCGAGCGTTGAAATAGTATCGTTTCCAGACTCCCCCACGTTTATAATGGTAACTACTTCATTATACACTCACACTTTTACACAATCCCTGTGCTTGGGTACCAGAAAATGACGATCCAATATGATACCTTTGCTCGAAAGTAAATAATAAACTACTACTAATAAACGAATTCGTCAAAAGCATTTGAAAAAACTGTAGGTATTCATAAACTCGTTAACACACATCGTTCATGTCTTTGGCACCAACATTCGTGCTCATCACACAAGTTTGTTTCTTGTTCTAGCGAAATTGGAAACTGTACAGCGTCGGATCATTTCCACCTACATATTTGGCATTTTTAACCCCCGATTAAAAACGAGGAGGCTTATAAATAAGCTTATTTAATTTGGATGGTTCTTAAATAGATTTTATGGAAGTCGGATGAACCGTTTAAAAGATTTCAGCTCTGAAAGAAGGGCTCGCCATTATATCTTATTTTATCTTGTTAATTTGGGCCCTATTCTAAGCATGTTATGGAATCGATTTAACTCGGCTGCCATTACTGTCAAAAATAAGAGCTATCAAAACGTTGACAATACGTTAACAGACTAAGACGATATGGTTTTTACAAGCTTTTATGTAACTTGCAATGTATGTATTTACTCGTATGTAAGGGTCAAATCTTTCAAGTTATATTTGACCGGTTTCCGATGAAGCTGAAAATTTGCATACGCCTTTAGTTCTGATGAGAATACAATAACATAGTACCATCGAGCTGGTCTGATGATGGAGACTCAAGGTGGCCATAGCAACTCCTAAATTGCACATGATAAACCCGTCATGTTAGGGTTTGTTAGAATCGTCTTGACGAGTAGATGACGACTGTCTAAAGAAAAGTACAGTCGGCAACTCAAGTTTGTCCCAAAAATGAAATTTTTGATAGAAACTTATTACCCCCTAGAATACCGGGCCAGTCCAAGCTCGCTAATCCGAAACGAACGCGAGTAGTACCGGATTATAAAAAAAAAACATTAAAAAGACAAAAAATTGGTACAGTGTAAGAGGTTTTGAAATTTCTTTCGGGTCGGGGTAAAATCGATTAGGCTGACGACAGCGTGCGAGGGCGAGTGAGAGACAATTAGACACCTGAGGGTTGTTTTAAGTGCTATCGCACTGTACCTCTATACTTCTATGTTTAATTAACTCTACTGATTACATATACACTGGCCCGCAAAACTGAGAGTGATACTTAGTTTTGCGGGCCAGTATATAGTACAAACTAAGTTAATTGAATCTAAAACAAAACGTTATTACCTTTTGCTTTTTGGCCATTTGTTCGTTTGTAACTTGTAACTTATATGTAATTTATACACGACCGCCTAAAAAAATTAGTATGATTTTTCCAGGGTTCATGTATACATGTATGTACGATTCATTATTGCACCATAAATTATAAACGGGAGAGCCGATTTTGATGTTTGTGGTATCGTTAGAATCCTTTCAGCATCCCGGGTGAGAAAGGATACCTAAACTGTTAAAATTGAAATAACAACAATGGCAAAATGACAACTATTTAAGTTAAAAAAATAATGTTTGTAATATTATAATTACAATATAGGTATCATTTCAAAGGTCTTAATGTGACCATCACAAATAATTATACACAAGTACCTGACGGACCTGTAAAACGTGATAAATATTTACTAGAAAATATATTAATTACTTCAAGCATATTCAAGCACACAAAAAATTTAGTTGGAATCTTTAATATCACATTTTATTATTTTTATGACAAAACATTAAAAAAAACTTAGTATACTTAACAAAAAAAGGAAAATCCTAAAACGCGCTAACGCAGATTTCACAAAAATAGAAGGTAGTTGGTGGATGATCTGAACCTAATCTTAAAGTTTAGGAACCTCTGCGCTAGAACTAACTAGCTTTACGAGGCACGAAAACGATTAAAAAATGTAAACAGGGAATAAAAAAAATTAAAAACACGACTGCCGTTAAATTTGCGTTAGTATTTTTTTATGCAATTGGTGGACTTTTAAAGATATCTTTTCAGTACAAATATACTCCCGGCTGCATATTTAAAAAAAAAAAACATTGTGTAGTAAGGTAAGTACATTACACAGTCGTGAATCTTTCTTCATTACGAACTAACGATTGATCGGGTTCGATTATATCAAGTAGGCACCTGTTTCAAACTCCTTGCGTACCTATTTGAAAAATAAAACTTATTTTTCACTTTTAATTTTTTTTTACGACGGGGTTTTTTGTAATTAAATTTTTGTTCTATTCTATTTTGCGTACCTACGTAAGCGGTGTGAATGATCGACCGTGATTTTAGTGCTAGATTACTGGTGTGCTGGTGCATCGAAGTGCCGGATTATCGAGAGCATACTGGCTTATTTAACTATACCTATCTACCTACAGACTACTATTGCCAATTAAAAAAAACCATTTTAGCATAAACTAAGACTAAAACGATTTTCTATTTATATTGGACGTGTTTTCTAGGCTTTCAAGTTCAGAGTTCCTAGCCAAGATGCTACTAAGGTCTTCTTTTTATCACTCAAAATGTACATATGGGATAACGTTCTCATGCGTTGCGATAAACCACGTGGTCCCATGCTGTCATCCCATAAAATCAGATTATAGTGATAGAAAAGATAAGCCCCTGAACTCTTTTCCATTATACTCTTCGATCAATTCTTTTTGTTTGGTTTTTTGGAGAACATGGCATCTTTTATAATGGAAAAAAGCGGCAAAAACGGTCCATCATATTTTTTTTAAATTATGTTTATTATGTTTTAACATGAGAGTTGACCAATACGTAGGTATTTAATGGTTTAATAAAACTAAAAGCCGTGCAAGCATTATCATACCCGAGCCAAAACGCCAAAAAACTATTGGCAACACTTCAAACTCGGACAGGAATTTACCTAAGCCGGGCTTCACGTCGCGTTCCAATCAAAGGGGATCAGCGATATCGCTTAGCGTTAGCCCATATCGCTACCTACATGAGCGGAATATACCTACACGTACCTTAATAACTGTGAGATCGCGGATTAGTTACGACAACGAAACCATTCCGGACAGGAAGGAGTTAGGTATATTGTTCTCATTTTCAAAATATATTTTGCATGATCCGGTATACTGTAAAACACAATACAGTTTCGTAATGGGTCCTACGCATATAATGTATAACTTCGTATAGACGTGTCTACACTCTAGGCCAATAAATCTGGGGAAATCAATGCGCAATGGTGTAAAATACTACCTATATTCGGTGCTACCATTTTCTTAATAGTAATCGGCAATCTTCGTTTTTTCTATGACACACGAATGAAAACTATACTGTTAGTTGCGAGTGCAAGCATGACAGGAATCACCAGCCGAAAGCTATTATGAAGCTGGCAATACTGTAGCTGTGACTCCATGATGTCACAGTGACGTACTCAGAGCCTCGCGCCGACTCCAAACCCGGAGTAGAATAATTGACAACCTCGCGTCAATTATTTAAAATTTGAAATGCTGAAATGTGTAGTTTTGAAATCGGTGAGTGCTATTCATGCGACGTAGATTGTAAGAAATGCGAAGCCGGATTGTCGAAAACACTGCAAGATGAAACTATATTTCCGTCTGTATTTCCATCTCACTCTAACTAAACTATATATGTAGTTGCGTTTGCAGCGGTTGCGGCAAACGGAATGCCACACGAGCGTTTCCTGCGCGTTGCGTCGTCGTCGCCGATGCGTTGTTCTACATATAAATTAGAATCACATGCCACACGATGCGTTGAAACACTTGCGTTGCTCTATGTTGAAATCACAGTGTTGCAATGACGCAAAGCACCGGCAACGCTCGCGTGGCGTCACTCTTAGGTTATAACCATTCAATTGTCATTCTGATGACGATTGCAAAAAACTTAAACCCTTTTACCGCTAGACACAGGCCCGCCGAGAGATCACTAATGAATCAGACTTAACGATGAATTTGGTACAAGACGTCTAATCCAATTGTCTAACTTTATGCGCGCAACAGCCATCTTTAGAGTTACAGCTCTGGTAACGTTCAAACAGAAGTTACAGACAGACTGACAGACATGCAAAACTAAAAGTAGTTAAGTCTATTTTGATATTAAGGCGTAAAAAATAATCTTTGTACCCAGAATTGGACCTAGCTGTAAAATGAAGTAGCTCCTTGGGTCTATTTATATTCAAAAGTAAAATGCGGGAAAAAACAATAGTTGTCTTTCCTGCATATCATAAGTTATGTTTTTACCTGATAGGACTTAAGTAGACCTGACGCCGTTTATGCGGATATGGATCCAGCCAGAAAAAATACTTTGAAAACGTTAACTTCGGCTTTCACAGGAAAGATGCTAACCTAAATGTGTGTAGACCCCTAAATGATCATAGAAAACTTAGATGAAACATTAACTACATGAAAGTTAATATAAATTATTGATTATTCAATCATATGCCGAACCATGTAGGAAGTAGTTAATATTAGGTTAATTTTGGGATTAAACGGCTTCATCGGAGACAAGCTAATGGATTAATCAGTGTCGCAGCTGCAATCTGCGGGCGCGCTCTGACACCGCCAAGGACTGTTCGGCGCAGAATCTGTAGTCTAAACCCTTTTTACTGGCCCCTGCGAGTATTTCATAAAAGATACAGTAATTGTAGCTATCTTGTGTTTTATAAACTTCACAAGTTATTTTTTAGGTCACCAAGTTAAATTGTGAAGATTTATGTCGTGATTACTGACTCTCAATTTAAACTAGTTACATAGTCTTAAAGCGTTATGTTTTTTTCAAGTATTATTATCTAATTATGTGGAACTATGTTGGTACAATGTTGTTAGGTGGCAAAACCATAATAATCACCGGATTTTGGGTAAAAAATTATCACCTTACCAAAGTCATTTCGAACAACACTCATGATTCCAAGCCTTTTTGGAAACCTATACAGTAGGTACCTAAGAAACTATTGTTATATATTATATACCTGACATTGAAGTAAATATTGCTTTATATGCTTAAAGACATTAATGTTATACTCACAATTCATCATCAATCAAAATGACCTCTCGGATTTACACGTAATATTAAAAGCTTTTATTTAACTTGCAATGTATGTAGGTATGTTTATGAGGGTCAAATCTTGCAAGTTAAATTTGACCCACTTCCCGGTCTCCGATGAATCTGAATATTTGCATATGCCTTTAGTTCTGATGACAATACAATAATATAGTACCATCGGGGTGGTCTGATGATGGAGAGGCACTCCTAAATTACTCATGATCATGACAAACCCGTCGTGTTAGGGTTTGTTAAAATTGTCTTGATAAGTAGATGACAAAAGTGCAATAAAAAGTACAGTCGGCAATAAAAGCTTATCCCATAAGTGAACTTTTTGACAGAAACTTAAGTTGCTAAGTAACATAATAATACATAATAATGTCTCATTTCATTGAAGTTAAAATAGAAATGAAACTATTTTTGGGTAACAAAGTTCCTTATACAATGTTGTATATAGGTCCTGTTAACACCAGCTTAAATGGCCCACAATAGCCTACTTCACTCTATATGCCTGATACAATAAATGTAAATAGTCCATAATCCGCCACGATCCTTTTGATACAGCGGTCTTAATTATTTCGATTATTGGCGCGGCACAAATCCGAATAGGCGCCATTAGCCGAACCCGACAACACTTGATACCTTCGGTCGCTGAAAACACGAAGGGATAATCATTACTAATGAAAAGGGCACGAGTGGAGATGGTATTATCTGACCGAATAGATGGTTCGATATATTCAATACACGACTCAAATACGATTCCGTCTGATGAAACATTAATGCCATATAACGTTCCCGACAGTAATGTGTGGGGAGGAACTTTAGTTGGATAAATGTAGGCAAAAACAAAACTATTTGGTGTACGAGTATAAGGAATTTGAGATTGGATATTGTAATTAGTACCTAAACAATATGAGGTTTCATAATTTACAAAACATTAATAATTTGTGATCGCAGAGGGTCGATTTTTATATCCTACCCAATGACTAAAACTCACCAAAATGATCAGTGGCCCCTCGACAAGACGCTTTGGGAGAATGTTGTTGTTCTCAAAAATGTATGCATAGGATTGACGTAGAGTGTCGCACGGTCCATACCTTTTGTCTGTTTTTGACAATCGTTTACGTTAACGTTAAGCATTTTTAACATAAAACTGAAAAATAATGTATCACTAACTATCATCAGTGAGATTCAAAAATGAGTTCCCAGGTAGGTTTGTTTCCAGAGCAATAATTATTTATCCTTTAATAAATAAAAGGAAACAAAACGCTAGATCAATTTCAGACTCGTTGAATAGCAAGAGAGCTGGTAACTTGCTTAATTGCTAGGAAACTTCTCAACTGGCTGTCCGCAGAGTAAACCAGCCTTTAGTTAGCGCGGCTGGGGCGGAGTGCGGTCGTGTTACCAACAAGCGCATAGAAAGCACGAGCTACTTCTGTACGTTTCGATCGACTTATAACAGAACAGTGGCCCTAGACAAGATACATTGCGAAATCGTCATCGTTATCGAAAATTGATATAAGCTGCCGGATAGTCGCGTCAAGCGCTTATGGCAATTCCATACATTTTGTCAGTTTTCGAACATTGTTTACGTTAGCGTTAAGCATCTTGTCAAGCCTTACAGAATATAACGTAGCAGACCAATTGTGAGCTTTTAGAATGTAAGGATTTACGGAAGTGTCTAGAAAGTACAAATAATTTAATCTATACTGATGTTATAAAGCTGAAGAGTTTGTTTGTTTGTTTGTTTGCTTGAACGCGCTAATCTCAGAAACTAATGGTCCGATTTGAAAAATTATTTTAGTTTTAGTTAGCCCATTTAGCACATAAGCCAAAGCGAAGCGAGGCCGGATCGCTAGTTTTATATAAATTAGAATGTCTCAATAATTGTAATTAAATACGGGTTAAGAAGCAGCGCGATGTGCCGTACTTAGAGACATTTTAGTGACAATTAAATCATTGCTTTTTTTAAAACTTGTATGAAAAATTCTTACCAACTAGCGACTTAATCGTCATTAACTGACTGTGAGTGGGGCCGTTAGTCACCAAATGAGATTCATTTATCGACCATGAGGAATATACCTACTCACGAAGCCTGGGTTTGATATTGGCGGAAGTCCTTCTTCCTTTTAATATCTCTATGAAACAGGGTTTAGATAAGGCGATGAAGGCGGGGAAACATCAAAGAAAACAAAACACTGACCTAAATCGTTTATTGAAGATACAAGTACCGTAGGTTGATATTGATATCAAACGTAAACCTTGTCGCTTTACAGCCGAGTCAGCAATGTCAAGCAAGATTGTCAAAATGTTAATGCGATAAAGTTCAAAAATAAGGTTTAATTTTTGACATTGACTATTAAAATATACATGCGCCAATTTATACAGCGTACCGTCACATTGAAACGTCAAGACGCAAATCGTAAAATGGCTTCGATTGGTGAATAAGTGGGACACATTCCCCTCGCGGGATCTATCGACGCACACCCATGGGACGCTAGATCCCGCTCAGTCAACTTTATTGGCAGAATTTCAATGCTTTGTCGACTATAATGTTATAGCAATTTATAACCGAACGATTGGTGAAATTTGATCAGAATTTTTCAACGAAAAGTCAGTTCAGCAATTCAATTTCGCATCCATAACCGATTTTACGACCCAAAGTTTACGAGTACGACCATGCAATACGAGTGTCAATATACTACGGTGTTTTGAAATGAATAAAAACATAAGTGGATGTTTTATTTGAATTAGATAGATTACCCTGAATTATTTAATTCCCTTGTTTATTTGCGCACATGAATCTGCCACTATCCTATCCCAACAACTACTTTTTAATTCTCGTGCTTCTGAGATGAGTTTAGTAGGTACATAAAAACAAATTCACGCTCGTTGCTTGCAGTGCGCTCAAAATATCCTATAACCCTTGATTCGGCGTAGTGGTTGTACATTTATTTATTTATATGACACGCGTCTCACACTAGAACTTGTTTTACGCTGTAGTTTGTTCTTTGAGATGTGTTACCACTTATACTTTTAATACGTTATGAATTGAACCAAAAATATTTACTTAAGGCAATTTAATTAGTTAAGTTAGCTTAGTGCGGGACTGCGGCACGTACAAACTTATTCAGTGTTGATGAAATAAAAACATAATTGTGAATTATAAATCAGGAGATTTTTTAATTATTATTTATACAGATAAAAGCAAAGTCAACAACCAAAATTCCCCGTTTATATAAATCGGTCAAAAACAACAAAGCAAGCTATAATTTAAAAATCGCAACATCGCCAACCATTTCATTTTCATCCCCTTATTATTGTTATTTATTGCCGGGCCGCAGTAAACAAGTCGTTTTGTTCTGTCAATGCTGAGAAGGAAAATCCTGACTTATTTTTGTACATTTCGATCTTTAAGCGTCGACGAAGTAAAGTGGGGTCAATTTATAAATGAGTGGAGGGCATCAGTCACAGAGGAACGAAGCCGCGGCGCAGCCAAGCACGAACCTGTGATATATCGGTCCAGCTTTACCTTCTTGACGGTTTTTTAAAATACCATTCGAGTAATGGATACTCCGCGGTATTAAGTAGTTGCCAGACCAAAGTTCTAAAACGATTTCACTTTTAATGGTTTCAATTTAAGTTTTCAGATGCTAGAAGTTTGATAACTCAATTCCATCGAAACACTGCGCTTAATGATGTTCGGGAATCTATACATTTCCACTTAAATTTAATGATTCTTGAGTGTTTAATTTAATTACAGCACTGATCGGTGATAATTAACTTATGTTAAATTTGTAATTGGAAATGTTTTAGCTAGTTTAAACGAATCACTCGTCGCTACAGATTTCAATAATACAGTGTTAAATGTTTGACGCAAGTGCAAGAATTTTCAATAAAAATTCTTTGCCTAGGGTTATGTGGCTGTCAGAATCGTGATTATAGTTCGAATTGAGTTGGAAAACCAATTTCAAAGCAATGGGACTTTAAAATAAAATAAAGCAATGTAATAATGGTTTTTGTTAATATTGGAAGATTACTGAATTCTTGTGTTTTTGTGTAATGTAATTAATTTAGTTCATCAAGTGCTTACATACCTACATAAAATAAAGCTGAAATAATATGATCACCGCATACGCGTTAGCGAACGATCTAAAAGCTAGTGCGGTGGAGCGGCACCTCATTTGCGTCGTTTGTTTCAGTTAATGTTTACCTACATAATTATAACTGATAATAGTTGTACTAGACATACCTACATAAAATATTTTATTCTCTGTGCCCGAAACAGATTGTAGTTGCTGATTCACTGCCGGAGCAAGAGGTTAAAATGGTATACTAGAGTTAAATAAGTGGTATATAGTTCTATTCTATATACTAATTATTATTGTACATGTTTCATTGGGCATAAACAATAATATTGTATTTTATGACAATAGGTACGTATTAGATTTTTACAATAAATTAGATGAAGTATCTTTTTTTCGTACTTCCTGCAAATGATATCGTGTTGTTTGCCATTGTCTCTAACTTTTATGATCCAAGAGTAATTTCCTGTTTAAATTTTTGATGTCAAAATTGCTGTTATTTCTCTACAAGGCGCGCTGGCATCTCTCGAATCGAATACTACTACTCGGTAAGCCACCGAGTGCGGCAAATAACAAAGAACTTGCGCTACACATAAAGTAGTTCCGAATACACAAGCTATGACATAATCGATAGCAGTTACTTCAGTTTCGCTTTTGTGATGAACTGATGAATAGAGAGAAGAAGTTTAATATGGATATGACTAGTGCGATTAGTTAGATAGATAGATAGATTTGTTTATTAGATATCATGTTATTTATTGGTCTTACAGTTATCTTATTAATTACTTACTTACTTACCGCAATGCAATCTTAAAGATAATTAAATTCAATAAATGTTATTCTTGCAACAACTTATATGTAAATCAAAATATTTTATTGTAATTAAAGGAGTTTTATACAGTTCAAACATAAGAGATCCTATTTAAAACGCATCTTTTTGATAGTTCGCTGTCAATAATCGTACTAGTCATATCCATATTAAACTTGTAATCGCTGTACTTCAAATCCGCCCTCTACTGATAAATAAGGAAAAAAAGCAGTTTTTTAAAGCAGGAATAGATTGGCTCTACGATTGGACTTTTTATTTATTTACAACATCTATTATTTTTTACTTGAGGGATGTCGTATGATCAATTGAAGCTGTATTAAGAAATAAAAATCCCTAAAAGCATAAGCAAATGCCTAAGTACAGTCATTGTACCTCTTAGTGTAGATTAAAAGCATAAATACCACTTCCACCATACTAACCACGGGCAGGCTTTCTTATCGAGTAGTTAAAGAGCACAACATTGTACCGCCGACACGCGAACCGGCGATTAAACGACTTATACTAAAACACCGCTTTTTAAGGGTTCCGTTACGTTGTCTAAATTTCAAATTTTAAAGCCCTTTTACTAATCTTCCTATCTAGCTCTAATGTTATAATGTATTAGAGATAGAGTAAAAAGATATAGATATCACAGGACAATCCCACATAAATTCACCTAGTCCGAAACTGAGCTCTAGGCCTGTACTATGGGTAATAGAAACGATAAACATACTTATATAGAACTAGCAGTTCCCGAGCCCACCCGTGCTATTTTTTGAGTTTACATAATATAGCCTATGACACTCACAAATAACGTGGCATTCTATTGGTAAAAGAATATTCAAAATTGGTGCTGTAGATCCATAGAATTACCCCTTACAAAGTCACAAACTTTACTTCTTTATAATATTAAGTATAGTATTTATAGTATAGATGAACAATACTTCTAACCCAGGACCGCACGTTTTCTAGGCTAGGTCGCTACCAACTAGGCTAAACATGTCGTCAAGTAATGAACAAGTATTTAAATGTCACCAATTGAGAACTTTAGAAAAGTCGAAATCAACATTTATTTTTTAGCTAACGTCTAAAATGTTACTAATTAAAGCAATTTTTTATCGCCGACATCACAAAAATTATGTAAAAAATAAAATACTGAACCCTTTTTTAAAGACTCGATAGTTTCTTACCTTTCGTTTTAAATTATTTGCCAGTTGCGTTTGGGTATAGCTAGTGAGTTGGTGTTTATAATAAATGTGTACCAACATTAGGGTGAATTAAGTTCCCCAAATGGATTAATCAAAAGTTTTCATGTACCTCGCGTTATTTTAAACATTTTTGTATAATCGTGAAGTTGAAGGTTGTGGACATTTTACTGGGAATGTTTTGGATCGTTACAATTGCCTGTAATGACACTAATGACTCAACTCTAGTCCTAATCAACTTTCCTACTGGATTAACACATTTGTCTAATAAAATATAGGTACAGTGACGAGATTTATTTTGGTACACCGTAGGTCCAGAGTCAATCTGACATTTTACAACAATAAGGTTGAGTTTCCTGAAAGTTACAAATGACTTTTCATCTCTAATGATATTGACGACTTCATTCATATTTTTCTTGAAATGGGTCCCTAATTAACGTTCGTGGTCGTATAAGTATTTTATTAAATTGACGAGCAAGTACAACGTGATAGTATTATTTTTATGGAATATCATAAGGTCATAAAGTACCTGTAACTCTTAATAATTAACAAAAACTGAAAGGATGATAAAATATTAATTACTTGAAGTACGGTCACGAGCGTTAATTTCGGACTCATTTCAAGAAAAATATGCATGAAGCAGCCAATGTCATTAGAAATGTCAAGTCATTTGTAACTTTTAGGAAACTCAACCTTATTGTTCTAGAATACCAAATATTATTGTACCAAATTTAATCTCGTGACTATACGTAGTACTAGTACCCTATTTTAGGTCTAGATCAAATGTCCCAAATATATAATTATATATTTTTAATTCAAAACCAGTATTGGAACTGGAGGGTATCATTTTTATTTTTTACACAAAAAATACATACTTTATATTTCGTAGCACCTGTCACATTTCTAAATAGGTGATTTGACGAAGGATAATAAACCTTCAAAATATAACCGCGATCGATCTATCTATTCTATATTATGTTTTTGGAATCACTTATTAGATTCCGATCTCCTGCCCCTTAATATTGAGATGTCCAAATAGCGATGATACTTTTTCCTTGCTTTTTCCGTGTTGCTTGTTTGTGTTTTTGTCAGATTGTTCAGGTTAAATTTAGAACAGAGTACTAAGCCTACGGTTACTGTCTGTCCGTTATCACTTATCAGTATTAAAGCTGAGTGTGTAGTGAACCAACGATTAAATAGAAAATTTATTAATATATACATACATACATGAAGTCACGCCTTCATTCCAAAAGTGGGTGGGTAGAGCTACAGAAATACCAACAACTCTAAAAACTTGTTGATAATTCTGAAACCACCTTTTGCACAATCAGGCTAAGACACGTTTACCAGTGTAGATAGTTTTTTAATAATTCCCAGTTAATCATCATGTTTAATAAAACATTTGTTGGGTTTTCGGTAAACGATGCGTTTAATCTTACTGTTTTACTGTTTCAAGATTAAAAAAGTGTTTTGTAATGTAGTTGTATTTGTTGACGGTGTTATCTTTAAAATAATCAATATGGTAACAAACAAAGGTGGATGTCTCTGAACAATTAACTTCAAATGAGAGAAAACCAGTAACGATTGTGACTATAATCATACCATAACTACAAAAAAACCCTTTAAAAGTAAAACTTAGTAAAATAGAGGTACAAAGTTAGGTCGTTATACGTGTTTTTTTTGTAAATAACCTTAAACACTAAGCGCTTTGATACAAATAAATGCCATTAGTATAAGAAAATACAAAGTGAAATCGTACCCGGTAATAACAGACTTTTCTGGAGCAGCGTGATGAGGCTAACTTTCTAGAAAAATATAAATTGGCTGCAGTTTCTTGTTTCAAAGATCGACGTGCACGTTATAACGGAAAATTACGTAAAACTGTCACAAATTAAACCTTACAATTTATTTGAGCTATGACTATAGTGTAACTACGCTTTGTTTAAAGGTGCGATGCCTACAGTAGGTATTGAGAGTTTTTGGTTCGTAGTAATTGCGTATCATAATGTATCCTTCCCTTCTTCCTAATTTTTTCACTTTCTAAAAACACAACCATAAATGTAAAATCAGTATTTCCGGTAATTACCTCCAGGTCCTGTATTCTACTGGATAAAACGAAATTGCTTTTGACATGGTATCCTATTGTTTTTACTCGGCCGCCATTACTGTCAAGTAAATAAGAGCTACGATAGCTCACTTGAAAATACTTAAACATGTCAAAGACAATAGGTATATACAGGGTGGAAAAATAAGTCGGGCCCTGGAGGGAAACTACCTTAAATCCTTAAGTAGGCTCATTTTACTTAAAGGAGACATTCCTTTATTTTTAAAAAGAAACAAAACTGCATTCAAAGATTTTCTTAAATTTTCTTGCCTCAACCGGGAATCGAACTAGCTAAAAATGAGAAAAATTAAAAGTAGCTATTTTATTCTTCTAATCGATAGGATTATTGTTCGGGATTAAATGTCTCTAAGTAACACTTAGTATTAGAAATAAAAAAACGTGAAATTTAACATTAATCATATCGAGTGTTTACTTTTTACATTTTTACCTGGTTCGATTCCCGTGAGAGACAAGATTATTTAAGAAAATCTTTGAATGCAGTTTTGTTTCTTTTTAAAAATAAAGGAATGTCTCCTTTAAGTAAAATGAGCCTACTTAAGGATTTAAGGTAGTTTCCCTCCAGGGCCCGACTTATCTTTCCACCCTGTATAAGTGAGGTACTCGTATGTACTCAATATCATAGACGTGAACGTTAGTCACACAGTGAGATATAAAAATCAACCCTCATTTCTGTGAAACAAGTCAGCATAGCTAACTAAAACAAATATCGTTACGTACCTGGAAGCTATTTGTAGGCGTTATGGGGTAGGAAATTACTGAATAAATTCGATTGACTGTAGCGGTCAGCCTAGCGGCCGGTATTGGCGGTTGATCGACGATTCGCGTGACGGCGCCTCTGTAGCGCCATTTTAAAAATATACCGCTGTACCTACTGTTAGTACGAACTTGCTAGTTATTTTAAGTGTTTTTGCCGTTTTTGCTGTTTAGGGCGACAAAATGGAATTGTTATTTCCATTTTCTTACATGTACAAGTAAATCCATTTTTTTTAAACTAACATTGTTTTCACACATACAAGGGGTGATCCAAAAGTAATGGTAATGAGTATGAAACACATATCACATTATATATTTAAAAAAAAACGACAGTCTCCTAATAAGTCACTTAGTCCATCGTTTTTCAAGGCCTCGAATTCCTTACAAAAAATAAAAAAATATCTTGACCCTTTAAAAATGCACCCATGGCGGCCATTACCTTGTATTCATCCAAAAATTTGTTGCCTCTAAGCTTTAGCTTGAGCAGTGGAAAGTGATAGGAGTCGCTGGGGGCGAGATCCGGTGAATACGGAGGGTGTTCCAGCAATTTGAACCCTGCATCATGGATGGCAGCCATTGCAAGTCTGGCCTTGTGAGGGGGTACGTTGTCCTGGTGAAACAGGATGAATTGCTGTTTTGTCTCTGGATCAAAATAATGGATCCAGGACTCATCCATGGTTACAAACCGACACAAAAACTTTAAGGGATCACTTTAATATTTGCCAAGATTTGTGTTTAAAATCTCACATCCAAAACCTTCACAGTATTTTCTTTTGTTCGTCGGAGCGGAGATTTTTTTCGTGTGTAGTTCTTCAGTCAATAACCTTTGTATACTACCATAAAAGATTCCCGTGAGCTCAAATAGATGCTTGATAGTCATCCTCCTATATTTTAACACCAGATCATGATTTTTTGACGTTTTCTTCAGTAACAACGATAGATGGAGAGGCGGCCATCGCGTTTATCTTGAGTGGATCGTCTACCCAAATTAAACTCCTTCGACCAGCGAGCCACCGTGGAATATGGTGGAGCGGAGTCCCGCAGTGTTCCCACCTCTATATCTTTAGTAGACATTTAATTTAAGGAGAAGTATTTAATAACGGCTCTCAACTCAGTTTTCTCCATTTTTCCGTCATTATTCCGACTATTCGTGAAAAAATAGCTGCAACTCTCTGACAGATATGTTCTCTTTTAATATTTTTATTTTATTTTACTGTACAGTGTATGCGGCCAGTAACGTAACTATTATATTATCATTAGTTTTGGATTTCTCCTCGTAGGCTCGTACTAATAGTCTAACGGGAGCAGGAGTATAGGTATCAGTAATGTGGAATTCAGTCAACAGTAAGTGCAAGGGAGAAATAATCTGCGGATATTCTAATTATTGTGAGTTCGTATGTTAACGGATTAACAAACACGATAATCTTATGATGTTTTTTAAACTTTTATGAACTAATATATTACGCGTCATCAAATTAAGTGAATATTTTTGAACTGCATAAATTTAAGATAAAGAATGATCAATGTTATGCGATGGAATGGTACGACACAATTTTATCATATTCATATTTTTCAACACCTTCAGGGTTCAAGTAGTATCCTTAAACCTTTTTTTAAGCAGCGGAATGGCAAGGCGGTAATTAAATGATACATTCCGTTATCCCACGTAATTATATTAAAGAGAGCGGCCCATTTTGCTCGGAAATTAAACGAAAACACTCCGTCTTTCTGCTTCTTTGGACCATTCACTGAGAATTATTCCCTAAGTAAGCTGTTATTATAAACATCCATGCAGTGCGTTCAGAAGAAGAATATTGTTTAATTGCGATTTGATTTACGCCGTGATGGTTCTGATTGCAAGTTAAGTACAATCATGTTACCGACAACCCAATTAAATAATAGAAAGAAGATGTGATTGTAACATGTGTTTAATAAACACGATAGAACGTTCCGATTGACTACTGAACATGACATTGAGGATAGTCAACAACTTTAAATGTTAAGCCACCATGGAACCCTCTCGCAGAAAGCCAATGATTAATTTTGTCTTTTCCCCCCCTTGAGTAATGACCAAACCTCGAAGTCGCGGTGGCAATAACGTCAATTAACTAGGGACTTCCTTCCGATATAAAATTTATCGATAACTGAATGCTTATTTGGAAGTGACACTTCATATTAGCTGTAAAGTTTACCTACAGAATAATTGAAAATTAACTAAAATGTGATGATTACTACCCGTCAATGTTACCTATATAGGAGTTTTTAGGATTTTTTTAGGAATTTTAAAATTCAAATAAAAATCAACCTATACAACAAAATTTTTATTTCATCAATTTCCATGCAAAGTAAACTAAAACCTAGAAGTACATTAACATCATTACATTATTTTCATTTAATCAATTATGAACCTTATATCATCACTACATAGTATAAAACAAAGTCGCTTCTCGCTGTCTGTCCCTATTAGTGCAGTCATTGAAGCATTATTGGTCCGAATTTTTTTACTGTGAACCGAATTGCATACAATTTTGGAATTAGGTTCATCTTACCCTTAACTTCAAAAGTGAAAATGATTTGAACTCCGCAACCACCCTGGGGGTGGTTGCCACCACTTCTCGGGGGTGTTTGTTTTTTTCTTCAAAATAACCTCGGATATCGATAGAAGGCCTAATTTTAAGCAAAAAATCATCTATAAAGTTTTTCGAAAAATCCAATACTTTTCAAGTTATTGGCAATTGAAAATTCGCAATTTTTTCACGTTTTTCATCGGTTTTTTGCAAATATCTCCAAAAATATACGTTTTATCGAAATTTTTATAAGGAACAAAATTGTAGCAAGTAAACAAATTAACAACTTGGTTTTTTATAAAGTATTCAAAGTGCAATATTAAGCTAGATATTAAAGATCAAAGCCGTTTTTATATTGTCTGAAATTTAATCGATGTGGTCAATGCCATCTAGCGGCGAGCAGATGCATTTTATGCATTCTAATAAAAAAGGGTTTTGTAGTGCTTGAAATAAGCTTTAAAATGAGCACTATTAAAAGTCTTTTGCACGTAAAATAAGTGAGCTGTATTGCAAATAAGAGGAGCATCTAATGTTTATCCTTTAAAATCAATGGGTTTCATAAGTGCCATTTCCACCAAAATTAAAATTAATCGTATTCCGCCTAGAATTAACTTTATTATGAAGAGTTTGATAGATTGTATCAGTTTGGCTGCTTCAGGACACATATTTTTCAAAAAAGTCACGATTAAAAAAAATCTAAAAATTTCAAAATCTTAAAACACCCACCTTTTTTTCATAATATCTCAAAAATGACGACAGATACGTATAAAAGTGTAGGAATAAAAAATTTAGGTATTTTTCTGACAAACAATTTGGTTTTTTTGTTTTTTCTGTTAAACAAAAAGTGACGGAGATATGATTGTTTAAAGAGCGCGTGGCAGCGCAATCACAGCCTCTCTTAAGCCCTTTAACCCTTCACCGTTTTAGAAAAAGGTTTTTTACTATGTATTGCAATGAAGGATGTTGTAGCTCTCTTAATTACCTTTACAATGGTTTTTTATAAATTGTGATAGCATGAAAATTGAAGGAGTTATGGTCCAAAAACTTATGTTAGGGTAGGGTGGGTACGATTGAAACGGGTCATGATTGAAACAACTCAAATTTCTCGGAAACCGTTACACCTACCAGCGCGACACGAAGTTCGTTACTACATCGGCCATTTTCGAATCTTTGGACATTGGCGCGCGGGGCAGCGAAGGACGCGGTCGTGTGCAGGACGCTTCGGAAAGATTTCACACGCAAAAATAAGCATTTATGTTCTTTTTATTTTCGGTTTAACTTAATTACCTCTTGTATTTTGGTATTTTTTCTTATTTCATTGTATGGTATACCTATTTGAGATTGTATTTATTGATATTGGTAATCGCTAAAGTAGTATTTAAGACTAAAATATCAACTTTGAAATGAAGAATAGGAGTTGGGTACGATTGGAACAATGTGCCTGTGGACGTTTGAAACGTTTCAATCGTCCCGGTGTTCCAACCGTCCCTTTTTAACCGACTTTAACCAGAATGGAGGAGATATGATTTTTTTATGTACTAATGTTACTTTTAGTAGGTAATGAATTTTTAATTTATATAAACCTGAATAAAAGCTTACAAACTAAGGTGTATAATGTATATAGGTAATGACGTTTAAACCTGAAAAAAAAGCTTACAAACTAAGGTGTATGTATATATTTAGGTATGCATTTTTATGTGTATAATCCTGAAAAAAAAAGCTTACAAAATAAGGTGTATGTATATATTTAGGTATACATTTTTATATGTATAATTCTGAAGTTTTTATTAGGTTTTCCAAGACTAAGATATTCTGATTCGTTTCAAGGTTGTTCAGAAACCAAAAATAAACAGTGAATATTTAGGTAGATGATTTCGCTTTAATTTTTTCTTCTCTGAACATGAAGAAGTAGGAATTGATACCAAAATGATTGGTTCGATAAATAAGTTATTTGTATTCTTTGACACTGTGATTTTTTTGCTTTTTTACATTAAAAAATATTTCTATTCTTTGATACTTTGGGTTTTATTAGTTTGCTTTTTCACATTTAAGTGTTTACCTACATAAGTATATAAATGTATACGTAGGTATACATACTTTGGTCATGATTGAAACATGGTTATAATTGAAACATGTTTGTTTGTATGAGAAATGATATTCCCTTTTTTCAGCATTATTATGCCGTTATAGCTAATTAATAGATTATATCTATGTTGATAATATGATATGTTAATTATTAGTTCAACTTCTACCTGCTATCGATGAATACAACAATTTTTATTAACTACCTCTACCTCTAAAACTTTCTTTCACTAATAATCATAGAAATAGTTATAGTAACGTTACCATTTTATCATGATCTCATCAAATACTCCTGTAGTATAGAAAACCGTTTAAACCTATTAAATATGTCAAATAATGACAAAGTTATTTGAAGTGTTTCAATTAACCCACATACCGTTTCAATTGTCCCTAGCATGGGGTCAATTGAACCAATTTACCCGGTCCTCTTCTTTCGGCAATAGCGGCGTAGTTATTTGAGATAGAGCTACAAAATATACTTTATTTAAAAGCCAGATTACCATACTTTATATGACCAAACTATTGAATTCGTGACTTTAATAGATTCTTCGCTATACGCTGTTAAAGTGAAAGTGGTTCAATCGTACCCACCCTACCCTACTAACTTATATACGTAAAATGGTAGCAGTAACCACCATTATTAATAATAATATCTTAACACACAAAACACTGAGTAGGTATTGAAATATCATAAATTACTAATATAGTATCTATAACCAGACCAAAACAAAGTTTAATTATACCGCATCCATTGACCCTCCAGTGATAGTGAATCTTGAACTGCACATTTGCTATCGCCTGTGCCTCTGTTAACGTTGCAAAGTAACTTCCTACCCTCCTCTACTAATTCTCATAGTTTTGTTCGCTTAGTTTAAATTAACTTTAAATAAAAGATTACAAACGGTAGGATCCAAGTAATATTTGCCATGTTTAAAATGTAGTACACGAGGTAAATAGGTATTAATGCATCTTTATAGAAATAGTGATAAATAGTGTTGTGTTGCGATGTGAAAACTGTGAGTGTGGATTATTGTTTTTTTTTAAGTACAGCCTGTGCCCTTGCTCAAACAAATAGTACAATGTATCACCATTTCTCATGTAAGTGAATTTTGTTAATTCTTAATGAGAATAAAGTTCTTAAACCATATATATATTTACTGTTTTAATTTAGGGGTAGTTTTAAGCTTAAGAATATGATAATCATTTTCGAGTGTGGAATAATATTTAAATCCTTTTCATTTTATCAAAAAAAACAAAAACAATTTTTTATCAAGGGGTACTTTTCAAGGGTTCAAAGGGGGTTAAAAATTTGATAATTATTATAGAGAATATAAAATATTACTTACTATATACTTACATCTTTTTATGTCATACCAAAGTATTTTTTTGTGATTTTTTCAATTTAGGGGTTGTTTGCAAGGGTTGTAAGATTTTCAAGGGGTTGAAAATGACTTTAATATGAGGTAATTGTGTTAGAAAACACTTTACAATTTCACCACTTACTATTAGACATGTTTTCTAGCGATAAAATGGCTCAATGTAAATTTTTCCATTAAGGGGTTGTTTACACCCCTTAAAAATAATAGGCGGAGTTCAGATCATTTTCACTTTTGAAGTTAAGGGTAAGATGAGCCTAATTCCAAAATTTCATGCAAATCGGTTCACAGTAAAAAAATTCGGAGGTAAGACCGTATTTTTCGCTTCAATGACTGCACTATATGTATGCTTAGATCTTTAAAACAACGCAACGGATTTTGATGCGGCTTTTTTTAATGGATAGAGTGATTCAAGAGGAAGGTTTATATGTATAATAGATTCTGGTTTATGTACGGATGTTACAGAAAACTCACATAAGCCGAAGCGAAGCGAGGGCGGGTCGCTAGTTAGTAATATAATAAGTAACAAAGTATTTTATCTTGTGTTTAGTACTTCAAATATCATACAAATTGTTACGCATTGTTTCCAAATAGATGGGAGAACGAGATCTACTAATTATAATTTTATTAAAGTCCAATTTATCGATGAAATAATATCGCGTGGAAGTCCCTAGCAAAATTTTATTCGTGCCACCGCGACTTCGAGGTTTGGTAATGACTTTCACACCTTGTTTAAACAAAATAAGTTGAAAATAAGAGATTACTTTATTTTATTTATACTAGAACAGTCTAACAGCCGTAAAGGTGTGACAGTTAATAGAGTGTAGTAGTTAGGTAACAGTGGTAAGATCCGACTAACTTTAACTTAATTTGTGAATAATATGATTCAGTCCACTTTTTTGTCGTAATACACGAGCTCGCCTATAATTTTAAATCACGATTTTTGAAATTCGCTACTTGATAGTCAGAAATGGCCAGAGTCATTCAAATTGACATTGAACGGTTAAAAAGAAGCAGTGTAAAAACTCTATATCTGCCTACCCCACTCTGGGATTACAGACATAAAGGTATGTATGTATGTGTAAACTCTATGTATTCTTAACAAAAATGTCATAGGAAAATCAGTTGAAATCGAAAAAAAAAGTCTGAAATGACAATTCGGTATATGATTTTATAACCGTTTTCCTTTATTCCCGGTTTATTCTAGTCGTGCTGGATAAATCCCTTGGAAATTGTATTCGGGAAACATGATACATTCAAGGTATCAAAAAATAGTTTTCGTAAAATGCTTATTCACATAAAAATAACATAGGCATTTTGACATGCACACAACGTCGTATGAGTTCCACTCATCTTTATCTGTTTTAGATTACTTTGGGCTTGGCAAACTTAGGGTGGGCAAAACGAGAACATATCGTGGATTTATAAGGGATTTGCGAATATAACAAACTTATGCGGCGATGTGGATAAGAATAGTCGATAAGTTTTTCAATTGAAAGTGGGGTTGGATTGTAGTGGTTTGTATTATTGTGTACCCGAATAAAATTGTGTTGAGCTGTTGAAAGTTTGTCTGATTCTGATAGACAGCATTGGTAGGGAATTGATTTAGCGAGTCAAGTTTGGTTGACATAAATAAATAATAGTTTTAGTTCTGCAAACCGGTTTTATTTTACAACTATGGTTGGGTACTTGTATGATGGCACGATTGGCCCGGAGGTGGTTTTGGACGATGTACATAAATTGTCACCAGAGTTATCAGCCTTACGGCCACTTGCACGCTGAATTTAACCCTGGGTTAAGGCACTAACTCGAGTTAGTAGACGTCAGATTCATACGAAAACTGTCATTTTAACTCGAGTTAGTGCCTTAACCCAGGGTTAAACTTTTCGTGCAAGTGGCCCTTATTGGCCTTGTGGTCAATGCAAAAATGTTTGAACTGCTACCTGGTTTGAAAATGTTGAATAAATCATGTTTGTCACTTATGGGAGCACCAATACTTTTAGAAAGGGTTGCGGAGTCGTTGAGGGGTGAGAGTAGTTCTTTGTCCACATCCCTTATTCTTAGCTTATGTAGCGTTTCTTGATGCCTCCCACGATTTATTTGTTGAAAACTGCAACAATTAATAAAAAATACAACAAATTTAGATTTTGATCAATTTCTTAGACGGGGGTTTTGAGTCAATTTTGGATGTTTGTTTTTAAAGAGACTTAATGAGTTCAGTTGGCTTTTTCTATACGTTATATAAGGTTAAGGGAGCTTCGTGTGCATGATATTGGACTTAAAGCTTTTCTATCGTATTCTCATACTTTGTCGGAACTGGTTGCTCGTTTTATATTAATAAATGGTAACAATGTTTTTATCCCTTTCGTGGAGGAAGCCTCAGTAGAGTGGACAAATAGGCGTCCTAGTCACGGCTTTACATTTTGATCAAGCTGCCATATGATAGTTTCTTAGGTGCAATGTCGGGATCTAAGATGGTTCGTCTTAAGGCCATTGTGTAGACTGAGTCGGAAGCTCGGTTGCACACTGTACCGTCGGAACAGCGTGGAAGTGTGTGAGCCTCACTAGTGTGTCTGTGGGACCATGGTAGAAGCGAATGGTCACCACGGTCTAAATTACGTGTGATCCGCAAACCTAAAGTTAATAATAGTTTAGTTTATGTGGTTATGTATTACGGGGCAATACGCTGGTTTGATGTTATGTCTAGCCAGTTCCATTGATTTACAATGTAGACTGATTTATTTTACCTACGATCCATAATATTGAAAAGTATTATTGCGGAATATTGCTAGATTAAAAAAGAGAAAAATGTGAAGTTGTTGGAAGCAATCGCGTAATGTGATAGCTGAGGCCGCCGGCGCAGTTCTTTTGAATATTTCATAGGTTTGCGGCGCAAACGCGGCACAAAGGAAAGGCAACAACGATATTTATAACACGGCGCTGCTATGATTTTACTATAAATCACTGCGTTTCCTTTAGATTAAATTCAAGTAAGGACTAGTAACTCAAATAATAGATATAAAAGGTCAACCACACATAAATTGACTTAATCCCAAACTAAGCTAGGCTTGTACTATGGGAATAGGAAACGATAAACATACTTATTTTTAAAGAGAATACCAAGTAGAGCTTAGTTTTGGACTAGGTAAATTGGTGTGACATTGTCGCCCCATATTCATCTATTATTAAATACTAATGCTAAGAACACAAAACCCAGCAATAAATACTCGCGCTCATCACACAAAATTTACTTTGTCCCATATCTATAATTGAACCCAGAGCCGCTAAGGTCAGCGTAAAATAAAATCGGTGTAAATTATTAAATCATGCCAGTAAGTATAACGTAAATAGGTATAATTTCCAAAGTATGGAGCTGAGCGAGTCCGTCTCCGTGCGCGCTGCCGAGCCTGATGAGCAGCTTTGATGATTGAGCGTTGCTTGTGAGCATTGGGTACAGGTTTTCTAAACAGGTAACAAGACTTGACCCTTCTAACATCCCGTCAAATTATGACTGGAATTTCGCTAAAGGTGATTTTCTTACCTTATACAATATGATTAAAAAATTTGATTGGAACCATATAAATAACTTTAAGAAAGCAGAAGATGCGTTACGCTATTTCTATCAAGAAATTTATAAAATGTTTGACTGTTGTATACCGAAAAAAATTCGAAAGTCGTCGTGTAGTCGTACCTACCCGGTCTACTATACCTCAAGTATAATTCATGACATACGAAGCAAGGCCGAATTCCATCGTGCTTGGAAATCCAGCGGTGATAGCAGATGTCGGGATGAGTTTAAACGTTTGCGAAGCAAAATAAAAGAGGATGTAGAATTAGCCCATTCAAACTATACAAAACTTGTCTCTAAAAACTTATGTCACAATCCTAAAGAGTTCTGGCAATATGTCAACAGTCTTCGAAGCACAGGCGGGCTAGAATCCAAGGTGACACGGGAAGACGTTGAATACACGGGGTCCGACATGGCGGACGCGTTCGCGGATCACTTTAGCTCGGTGTTCTTGCCGCACCAGCCCGCGCTGGATCCCGCCACCGCCGCCGCCGCGCCGCCCGCCGACTGCCGTCGCGTGCACATACATGCTCTCAGTACTGCTGATTTACGCGCTGCGGTCAGAAAGCTGAAACCTGGTACGTCACCTGGGCCTGACGGTCTACCGGCTTATATTATTAAAGGTTGCCTCGATGAACTAGCTGAACCGATAACTTATATTTTTAACCTAATACTTGACACTGGTCATTACCCGTTAATGTGGAAAAAATCAAGAGTTACGCCGATACCTAAGTCAGGCTCCAGGTCTAAGGTCGAAAATTACCGCCCCATCGCAATATTGTGTGCACTAGCTAAGGTGTTTGAGACAGCCCTACACAGCCGCCTGCTACCGCAGTGCCTGCCGTATATTACAGGTGCACAGCACGCTTTTTTGCCGCGGCGCTCTGTTGCTACAAACTTGGTGACACTGGTAGATGGAATATCCCTCGAAATGGACTCCGGGAATCAGGTAGACGTTGTTTACCTCGATTTCCAAAAAGCTTTCGATAGGGTCGATAATGACATTCTACTTATAAAGTTAAGTAATATGGGCTTTACTCCTAAACTTTTAAAACTCTTTGCTAATTATCTATCTGACAGGGAGCAATATGTAAAGTATGGTACGCATATATCCGATTATTATCCTACCCGCTCGGGCGTTAGTCAGGGTTCGAATCTTGGGCCTCTTCTCTTCGTGCTTCTTATTAACGACCTGCCCGATGTTGTTTCTCAGTCGACAATTCTAATGTTTGCTGATGACGTCAAACTGGTGAAGGCTTGCAATACGCCTGCAGATCATGACGCGCTTCAGCGTGACATTGACGCTGTCTTTGAGTGGAGTATGACTAACCGGCTCCATTTCAATCCCAGTAAATGCGAGACGATGACCTACACGCGAGGCCACAACCCTCGACAGCACCAATACCTAGTGGGCGGCACGCCTGTGGCTCGCGTGGAGCGCGTGCGCGATCTGGGAGTGTGGTTCGACCCGGAGCTGACGATGCGCGAGCATGCTCAGCGCGTGACAGACGCGGCGCACCGCCGGCTCGGCTTCCTGCTGCGCAACGCGGCCCCGCTGTCTGCACCAGCGACTCGAGCACTGTATGCCGCACTCGTGCGCAGCGTCCTCGAAACGAACTCAGCAGTCTGGAGCCCACATGAGGATAAATATATTCTCATGCTGGAGCGGATCCAAAAGAAGTTTTTACGGAATCTTTACAGGAAGATGTTTGCGTACTACCCCTACCTGTATCCTACTTTGTACATTCAGGGTCAATTAGGATACCAAACGTTAGAAGTTAGGAGGTCTCTCGCGCTGAGTAAATTTACGCTAGGAATAATTAGGAATAAGATTGACTGCACAGCGCTTGTGGAAGTGTTTCTAAGACTATCTGTACCCAATGCATACACTACATCCAGACTTCGTCCCCGCGCTCAGTGCGTGCTGTCCCCTGCTGAGGGGCATACGGTGCACCGCCGGCAGAGCCAGGTGGAGCGCGCGCGCGACCTGCTCGGCTCGGTGCTCGCGCAAGCGCCACAGTGTGACTTGTTCGTGAGTGGGATAGCGTGTCTGATGAATGAGTGTAAGAGAATGTATGAGATGAATGCCAGAGAAACTAGTGTGCCATTATGATAATGGAATATAAATAAATTGACATTGTTATTATTTACATAATATTTATTTAAATGTTATTAATTACTTTTTGTTATAATAATAATGAAATGACTAAATTTGTACATTTATATTTATAAATGCAAATTATTTTAAGTTAATATTAATGACTGTGTTTGTAACGATTTGGTTATGTTACTGTTATGTTGCAAATTTTATGAATAAATAAATAAATAATAATGCAAAATTATAACGTTTTTCTTAATAAAAATCTATCAACAAACAACCAAGGCACACAGCATTGATTGATACTTTAGGTTATGTGACTGACGGCCACTCGTAATGACATAAGGTCAACATTGGCTATACTCACCTGCCCTGCCAAAAGAGTTTTCTATCTTATTGGCACTATGAAAAATATTTTCGTTTCAAGCAGAATTTTTACTAGCTTTTGCCCGCGAGTCTGTCCACGTAGAAATTGTTTATCGCTTATATCGAGATAAAAACTGTCCTATGTGTCATGAGTCATAATAAGTCGATCCGTGGGTGTCGAATTCCTACAAAACCGTTAAACCGTTTTTGCGTGATTGAAACACAAACATCCACGGTACTTTGCCCGAGTTAACTTTGTAACTTCTTTCATTTCTTTTAATCTAATCTTTATTCTACAGAATAATTGTACCGAAGGAAGTTAGACACCTACTTAATTCAAAGTTTTGCATACTACAATAATAACATTTAAGTACTTAATCCCACTAATCCCACTAATAAATGTAAAAAATTCTCATTCTTTGCCCGTGGTTCTACTGCGTAGTCCTACTGACCAATGATTTCTATTTCAATATCAAATTGACAGGGTTGACGGATCTCCGCTGGCGCGGAGCTCCTATTTCTGGGCGTTTTAGCCCTTCAGGCCAGCTGCAAAACTAACATAACTTAAACCTAGGTACCTCATATTTATGATACTATTTTCGATCAGTAACGATGATTGAATAAATCGTGACACTGCTGTATTGCGTTTACACAAGCGTAGTTCTTTACCAGTGCAAAGGTTACGACCAGCGACTGTATCGCGGGTTTTGCAACTGTATGGTGATTTCATCGCTGAAAAAGATGCTATGGGTGATCTTCCTAAGGGACATTAAGACCTTTAATGAGTAAATGGCGAACTGGACAATAACGCGAATATCAAATTTAATTTTATTTACAAACATACTGACTGGTACTCTAAAAAAGATACTGTTGAAATTTTCACTGCCGCCGGTGTACATGCCTGAGATAGCTGTTCTCCACGTGTCGACCGTGTACTTGAATACAGGCTTCACAGCGTCGTTTAATGGAGTCTATGACGTGGCTGAGATCGGTCGTTTGTCTCAGTTTTTCAAAAACTTCGGTTATTTTGTTTTTGAGCTGTTCCACCGACGTCCTAGGTTCCGAGTACACCTCGTTCTTAACTGCCCCCCAAAGAAAAAAATCGAGTGGCGTTAAATCGGGAGAACGAGCCGCCCAGCGACGTGGGCCAAACCTCCCGAGCCACCTGTCCTCAAACATTGAATTGAGGACATTTCGCACGCGAATTGCCGAGTGAGCCGGAGCACCATCCAGCTGCAGCCATGTCTGCCGGCGTTCTTCTTCGGGCAGCGTATTAACGTAGTCTGCTAAAGGCCCATTCAGAAGCTGTATAAACTTGTCTGTGTTTAGGTTACCGTCGATAAAAATAGGCCCGATAATACGATTGCCATGAATCGCAGCCCAAACGTTTACAGCCCAACGATACTGGTGCCCAGTTTCTTTTAAATTGTGAGGATTTACCCGTGACCAGTAATGACTGTTACGCTGGTTCCAGACCCCATTCCGTGTGAATGTACTCTCATCAGTCCAGATTATCTTGGCCAAAAAATCGCCGCCTTCTCGATGTTGGCTGAGCAACCACTGACAAAGTGCAATTCGTGGCGGCAAGTCCCTGGAGAGCAAAGCGTGAGCCTTTAAAAATTTGTAAGGATGTTGCTTGTCGCGCTTGAGGATATTGTGCACCACCGTTTGACTCACATTAAAGCGTCGCCCAGCATTCCTGGTACTATCCTCTGGGTTAGACGAAAAATGGAGCAGTATTCGATCTTCTGTTTGAACGGGAACCTCTCGATTCACTGCTGCACCATCAGTTCTTCCGGTCACAGGCAAATCCTCTCGAACTCGCTGTAATGCGTTCACAATCACTCGAGCGCTACTCGGAACTCTGCGATTCGGGAACCGCTCTCTGTACAAACTTAACGCTCTGTTTCCATTTTGTTGAGCTTCACCATATGCTAAAATCATATCACTCAATTCCTGAGCACTAAAATTAGATGGTCGCGGCATTTTAGATTTATGTAACTGTTTTCCAGCATATTTTATGTCATAGTTCTGTTATCCTTTTTTACTACATGATGGGTTTTCTGTATGCAGTAGTGCAATTCCTCATATCTAAACTGTTTTCATAATAAAGAAGTATGTAGGTAGGTACAATACAACTTCTTCGTCTATGGTCATCTGAATTGATTACCACAGGTCATGACTCTTTTGACAGTTACAGTTCTTTGTTGATAAATACCACATTAAATCCGCTAAATTAATACATAATCTGTAAATGCAATATTATCCATTAATAAAACCAAGCCCACAAAAAAGATCATGTCAATAATGTGTGAATAATGTATGTGTGTGATAGATGACACACTGGATACCTAGTAAAGATAAGTAAGTAGTATGTACGACAATTTACGTGCATGGGTGCATTAAATTATGATCGTTTCACGTTAAAATCAATAATAATACAAAATAAAACGTTTTTGTTTAGAGAACAATTCTAATTTTTCACGTTAAATGCCATAATTACGCTAGTTTGGCTGCCGATATACGAAAGGTCTGAAAAAGTTATGCATTATACATTGCTGCTCGATGGGACCTTTAAAAATTAATTGCGCTCTATGTATTAGAGTTATTAACGAAATTCCACATTTACATGACTTGTAGAGCTATAACCTACGTCTAGTTTAAATGTTTGCTCGTATTCCATTTACACACTGTATATACCTAAAAGCCTTAAGCCATTTGATGTTAGGTAGGTACGATATTAACCCGTCAAATGGTACCGACCTTATTCTTTAAGTTGTATTCTTAATTTGCCTGGATATACTGATTACAATTAAGAGATTAGTGGATCGCTATTATTATCTTATCTTTTAAACAACCGCAGCAGCAATGTTCGAACTGTTGTGTTCCGGTGTGTGAATATCATTTCATCTTAGTTATCAGGGTTGACAACGCATCTGCAGTCTTAGGATTGCAGTTCTGAGATTGTTAACGTCTGTGAGTATTAGATTCTAAAAAAATAACACGAAAACGCTTTTTTCTCCAACCTTGGTCACGTCCAAACAAACGATGCACCAACATTCATAAAGCAAGGGCCACGTCAAATGGGTACGTTAAGTACAATTCTTCACACGCGTGGTTCCCACACTAAACTGACTTGCACACAGTTTGTTCTAGTTGAGTATGCACTGTCGTTTTGAATTGCAGTACAAGAGGGTGTATATATGTGTGTAGAACGGGGTAAAATTTAAAAAATGCAATGGAATGCTAGATTTACTGCAGGGGTTCTGTTCAACTCAGTATTCGTAATCGTATTTTTAACGTACGTACGTACGTAGTATTTATTTAATTGACGGTAATGACGACCGAGTTTAATACAATACGATAGTAAATCCTACTAATATTATATATGCGAAAGATTGTGTGTGTGTTTGTTACTCTTACGCTGCAACGGCTGGACGGATTTAGATGAAATTTGGAATGGAGATAGCTTATACACTGGATTAACACATAGGCTACTTTTCATCCCGAAAAATTCCAGAGAGAATAACGATAGTCGAAATTTACGCGGACGAAGTCGCGGGCAGAAGCTATTAATTATAGTGGGGATAATCTCACACAAATTGACTTAGGCCCGAACTAAGCTCTGTGCTTGTACTATGGTAACTAGGCAACGATAAATATACTTATATTATATATTGCGAAATAAATACCTATCACCCAAGACTCAATAACAAATATTGGCGCTCATCACACACATGTGTCCTGACAGGGAATCGAACTCGGGATCGCTAGTTTCGTTGGCAGGGTACTTACTACCAATTAGGCTAACTGTATCGTGAACGATAGCATGTCAAAAGTAATAAGATCTTACCGAGTACAATAGAACCCCAGATGTAATACATCATACTACATCGTATATGGTCGTATAAGTTTGTATTTGACTTGCTTTCCCAATAGGCTTACTATAAATGCCTGAAAAGCAAGATAAATACGATTTCCTTTGCTTTTTCACTACATCTGGGGGCTCAATTCTAATAGAATACGAATAAAATTGGAACATATCACATTGTTACAAATACGCAAGCAGTATACGGTGGATTCCAAACTAGGCTGAGCCTGTATCTTGGAACTCATCATGGAGTCAGTCCTTTGACATATTGCACGGAGAATCAAAGTATGGTACACAATGACATGATACATCGAAAGTTTGATGCTATATAAGCTCTCAGGGCGAGACCTAAGGACGGATGATGGCTAATGGCAGACATGACGATAATGAAGGTGAATATATAAATAGTATACATAGTCAATAAGCCACCGCTAATTACATAAGTCGTCTTTACCGCAGCTAATTGCTTTACATTTAAACGTGTAGAAAAAAATACTGTACCTATATGAAATGGGAGCTATCTTGGTATATGCACTCCGTAATATAAAATATTAATGATTGAACTTCAAAATCTCCTTTAAATTTACACATAGCGAAAGAAGAACATTTACACCAATAGGTATTCCTTGTCTGCGATTTAGATGCTAACAAATGCGGTTTCGGTCCACATCTGCCAGTGACGGTTTGACGTCGCAACTCACGTTATCTTACCCAGCAAATTTTGCTCCAATTTCTTGGTGTATTATCTGAAATTCTACAAGTCCGAACAAAATAAGACCATTTTTGTGAACTGGTTTATTTCACTGAACCTCTAATTGAAGTTGATCTTGTGAGATTTGGGTCATACACAATCGCAAAAACAAAAGTTGTCTCTCCTGTGGTCAATAGTTAAGGGCTTGTGTGCATATAAGTTATTTTTTTATTTGATAGGAGTAAAGTAGACGTGACGCCGTGAATGCGGATGTGGGTTCACCCAGAAAATTAGGCCTTAAACACGTTAACTTCGGGTATGTCCACAGGAAAGACGGGAACCTAAATCTGTGTTTGACCCATTTACGTGTTTTATATTGGTTTGGTTTTTAATATTACCTTGACCAAATCACGAATTCACGCCCAAGTACTTGTCTGGAAAGGTAAGAGCTAGAATGATAAAACGACTTAAACAGCACCTTTTTACAAAGTAAAGTTTGAATGACAAATACATTTTGCAAAATAATGTGACGACAGAAATGGCCTTGTTTGAAGTTAAAATTAAAAACACGGAAAATTCTGAAACAAGATCACTCTAATTGCAAAACACGTTTTAAGATATTAAAATAGGAAAGTGCCGCAAAAGCACTATGACTGCATAAAAAGTAGATACTTATGCAAAAAACACAAGTCAAAACAAACCGGCTAGTTAAAACTATATATCGTAAGTTCTAATGCTTAAATCAGTGCCACTACCCCTTGTGTTAATATGGCCGTGTTTGAATAGTTCAAGCCACACCACAATGTCAATTTCATCAATGTTGCTGTGAGTTTGGTATTAAATCCAAATATTTCGGAATACGATCGAGTATGCGTTAATAATGGAGAGCACGCATCCGAAAGATTATTTCCAAAACAGTGCACAAATCTGCCGGTATTACGCTTTTCAAAGCCGTGGCAGCGTGGTCCGATTTTAAATATGCATACCTACCTACTCGTACATGCTACCTTTTTCTGGGGTTTCGGTCAATTTGAATTGGGTTTGTCATTCCTAAACTATTTAAATATGTAAGCATCAGTAATGGTGATAAGTTTGCGCAAAATCTGTTTCAAGCAATTTTTTCGACGACGGCTATTTTCAAGTTTTCCTTATAAGTATTGTCATGTCACACAAAGAGACTTTGCAGGTTTCTGCGCGATACAGTTTTAGCATTATATTTACGATTATGTATGTTAGCAAATGGCAAGTGTCTAATTTTAGGTAATTATTAAGTGGAAAACGGGTGAATTATACATATGCTAATTTAAATTATAAGTGTCTCTCGTACTAAAAAAACAAAACGTTGACTTAGCTAAATTATGACAATTGTTAAATAATCTTAAATCCAGATTAAACATGCTAACCGATTCCGTTTTCAAGATGTGATCTTCCAAATTTACGTCGTATAAAGGCTCCCATATTTGGCTTCGTAACAGGTATGAATAATAAGTGACTACGTTACAAGGAATAGGCCTCCAAGGAGGTTGGAATTATGCGCCAAATGTGCCAACTGTTAAGCGTTTTACAGCCGAAATGACGCGCTGAATCGGATTTGGATCACGTTCTCGAACCGAAGACAGTTTGACGTGTTGTCGTCGACTTGCATAAATTTGCAAGATTAAGCAGCAACCATGGAATCGGACGACCCGAATGCGGTCTCTACTATTTACATATTAACTGCGTTCGGACCTCTGTCGTCTTAAACTTAAACGTAATTCGTTTACCGTCTTCAAAAATATACTAAATTGACTTTTGCTATAAATCCAGTTGAAGTCTCAATGGTTTCGTGCGGCCGGCGGTAACGCGATGGGTTTATTTTGTATAATTTTATATTGGTTACCAATTTATTGCATTGTAAACCTACAAAACTTTTATTTCAGTACCATCGTGTAGAACCCTATACGATAGGCTAGGTTAGTTCTTACAAAATCCTAAAATATTGACGGTTACAAAAAATAAAGCGGCTTGGCAAATGAAACGGTTGGTAAACGTTGAGATACAGGCGACTAAATACAATACAAAAACACTAAAGTGTTTATACTTACTAAAATTCATCACCAAAATAACTTGAATTTTAGAAAATTTGTTCCTAGGTATTGATTGTTTCTCGAGATCGTTTTTTGTTTTTGTAGTAACAGCGTAGGAACCCTACACTGATCATGGTCCGACATGCTCTAACACGGTTTTATAGATAAACCTCATACAAAATGATATAGACTACAATATTCAATTTTAGGCATAGGTACTTTATATTATGATAATATATCCTAAATCGCATAAAGACAAAAAAACAACAAGCACTGGTCATCAAAAATCTATTAACGACGTCTAGTTTTTTTTTAGCAATCTATTACCATAATTCCCACCTTGCTACGGTTGGTTTTAATTGTTGTAAGTATTTTTCATCCGATTTCGTTCATGGTATTCAAACGTTATTTGAGAATTAACCATTTTCCCATTATAACAGAATGGCTTTTATACCTAGTAAAATATAGTTTTTTTTTTTGCCTTTTATATAGATGTGCAATTTCTTGTTCACCGGTATATCATTCGTTTTCTACCCAGACGCGAACTACTCGTATGTACAGTAAAAGGAAGATAATAACCCAATCCTGGCACTTGTCATTCTCGTACAAATTATAACCAAAACCCAAGAATAGGTTATAAATTGCACTGCGCTTATTATCTTGCTTCTTAAATTGCTTAGCTTGTTTGCTCAAGCTTTCTTTTCACATATAGTTATTATTTCAAAATGATTTCTTTCTCTTTAGTGTTTAAACTGACACCTTACAGTATTACAAGTTATTTCAAAAACGTCTATCAGTTTAAAGTCACGTTCACTGATACCTTATCAAAGCACCTGGCCTGTGAATTTATTAACAAATCATGCAAACGCCAGCCGACGAATCAACGCCTCATTTGCATATACGCAGGCAAAAGGGTCGAATTTACATATAGTTTGATAAACATGCTTAATTTTAATAATAAACTGGAGGCACCTTCGCAGACGCTTGTACCTATTACTTGGCGCTACAGTAAACACCCTTTTATGTAAAGTGCGGGTCTCACTCGACATGCGTAATGTTAAGATGACTTGATGTGGTTTGTTATATTCAATTAGAGTGAAACAGTCAAACCAACCATAGAGTGTATGAACATAGTATTAAGTTGCAGAAGGGAAGATTTTACTGTGAACTTACTTCCCTTACTACGAATAACTCTTGGGCGGTAAAATGGACAGAGTTACTCGTATATTATAGCAGTTAAATAGCTAAATATGTCCCTTTACTTTCCTGGAATTTGAAATATACAGCCACTGTTTCGAGTTGCAACTGTATGCTCGAAGAGGTAACGTGAATAACACCAAACTGCTGATAAACTGACTGCAGCAGGCTACAAGACAACAACAAACAAAACGCAACACAAGGTAGATACTAAGATACTTGCTAGTACGTAACAAACCAAGTTGGTCACAATATATATATTTTTTTTAGTAATAACAAAACAAGTGAAATTGAACCAGTAAGACAAGACTGGTCTTCAAAACGATTCCCCACCAAATATTAAAATAATTTGTCCTACGAGTAATTTTAACATCAATGTCGTATGTCGTATTATCTTATCTCCAAAAATAAAAGATTAGATATTAGAACATCAAAACCGTAAAGTTCAAATCAAACTCGAGATTGTTCTAAAGTCTTCTGTTCCATAAGCAGTCAGGGGCACCAAAAGACTTCATAGACAGTTTTATACAAAGAACATTTTTTCTGACGTTAACAAATTCGGCTATTTAATTTTTAGGCGGGTAAATTCTTTTCGGAATTTGAATTAACTCACGAAATTCGCTTTATCGGACTTGGCCTGCGAGCGACACGGCTTTTTGATACGTGATCGGAATGCCTACCAATTATGGGTGCTTGGAATGATTCCGCCCGGCGGGATGTTATGGCTTGAATGAATAGTAAACAGCGGGCGATAATCCACTGAACTACTAGTAGTACCTAGCAGGAACCTTCCTATACTATCCGAATATAATCAATATGCTTATATTACTTAAGATTTGGGTTAAGTTTTGATTTGCTTCCGTAGATGTTACACATGGTTCTTAACGTTCAAACTAATTGTGAGGTTCGAGTTTAAGTACCTACCTAGTTAAGACTTTTTATCCGATATCCTTTTAATTTCGAGTATAATAATAAAATAAACTTTGACTTAAATCAATAATCAATAATAATTATTATAAACGCGAAAGTATTTATTTATGGATTGATGGAATTGAATGAACTTATACACTGGATTAAAACACAGGCTACTTTAAATTCTCGAGGGAATAACGATATTCGAAATCTAGGCGGACCAAGTCATGGGCAGAGGTTAGTCAATAATATTTCAGGTACATGTGATGCAATTTACAGATTATTTAATAAAAGGCTAACTATTAACATACCTTTTTAGACCTCTTCTTAAAATTATCGTAGCATAAAGATATTCTTAAAAATATACCCTGTGAAATTCGTCAAAAGCCTGCAACGTACAATCTCCTTTTAGCTATCGATTCCACTGCCGTTTCTCACTTGCCACTTTTTATTTTCATCCAGGCAAAGAGAAAAAAATGAGGTATGAAAATGTATTCAACTAGGTACGTAACAATCGGAGACAGCTGCGTCCGAGACGAAAACGGCGCAATTTATGGGTTTCATTTGTTTATAAATATAAGATAAGTATGTTTTGTAATTGAACTTTAAAAACCCGATGAACATATTTGAACTTATTTATATACATTATGCTATACTCTATCAACATTTTGATGATTATCAACTTTAGTAACCTATTCGGTCAAGAAAAAGTGACGAGGGTAAATTTTATGTCATCCACCCAACTTTTATTATTCGCTTAGTGTTGCTCCTGACTTCGTCCGTCTGGAATGTGTTTAAATATAGCTTTGGGCGCTGCGTTATTTTCCGGTATTTGAAAGTAAGAAAGAAAGAAAAATTATTAACACATTTGTATGCTTATCGTTGGACCTCATACTTCGTTAATCACACACAGTTAACGTGAAAATTAAATACCTACTTTAGATAGCGGAGCATTTCGAGAACTTTTTGACCTAAACGAAACGATTGGATTGTACGTTATTTGAAGCTTTGATTTTCTTTAATAATAATCTCTAAACCCTTTAAAATTTTGGTACCTATAATATGTATATAGATAAAATGCTTAGTCGTCCAGTATTGTAAAGGTCTTAAATTAAACGGTTCGATGTCAGATGACTGCCCCTAAAATAATTCAAGAAAATGTTCGTTCAAACATTATTTTCTGATTCCTCCCTGGTTTCGTTCCACGCTTTGCAGTGACAACAATACAATTGCAGTGTCTATCTTTTCAAATTCTTCGCCGATAGCTTTTCAGGGTCTCTATTCAACACGATAAAATGATATTGCTTTTGATTCGTTATGATACTGTTTTTAACTCGGCTGGCACTACTATCAAGTAAATAAGCGCTATCATAACGATGACAATACGGTAACACATCAAAGGCAACACGGTTTTTACCGTGTTGAATAGCCCAGGTGTTTTTAATTTATGAAATAACTTAGATACTTCTTACACTTTACTGTTTACTTTTTAGTAAACGCTGCATGCTTCTTAGAACAAATCAATGATAAATCCGATCGTATGAAAATGTTCTTACGGCTGTTGATGTTACAAAAATAACTTCTTATGACATAGTAGTTTAAAATAGATCAAGTCCAACTGAAGCTGGATTTTGGTTAAAAATATTGTGGGACGCCGACTTCAGTTCGTATCTCCTTACATACATAATTAAATATTTTGAAATCGTTTTAATCCGGGAAAATTGAAAATTACGTCACAAAAACGATGCCAAATATAGTATAATCGTTTCCGCTGGTGACGTTAGGGAAAGTGACTGCAAAAGGTTTACCTTTTAAACGGATATAAATATGGCGTGACAGTAGGGCACCAGTTCCATTTAAAAATCTCGGTAGCTTCATTAGTCAGCAGTTAACCGCTGCGGTCACGCGAGACACCTATCAGAGCCGGGTCACACTTTACAGGTGATCAAGATTATCGGCGACGTTGACATTGGCGCTGTTTGTTGTGACTTTGTTGTATTTACCGTTCTCATGTCAAGGTGACATTTTGGGGGCGTAACATTAGGCGCTATAAATAAAGTAAATAGTATTAGATTTTTAATGTAAGTTGTTGGCATATGAACAATTGAGTGACATATCTCATGTTGGTAAGCCATTAGCGCAGCCTGTAGGGATTCCTAAAAGCAAAGAGCAAACGCAAGAGTTAGATGTAAATGAGAGAGATTCGAAAGTGAGATAAGAGGTAGAGGGATTTTGGCACCCAATAATTTAAGCTGAATTTATATTTGTCTGGAGTGTCGTGACGTGACGCGTATGAAAACAACTCTGTTCTGACGCGTCACGCCACGATATCTCGGACAAGTATCCACGTAAGCCGGATTTACTTGAAGATATTGCTTTTTCAGCTTTATGATGATTTTACTACCCTGGTCAAACTGGCCTAAAAAAGGTATAGTTCTAAAACTATAACATTGCTTTAAAACTTTAAAGAAACGTTTCTTGGCTTATTCCAGCCACAAAATTGATCTTATTACCAAGCACTTGTTAACTTTCGTTTGGTATTGTCGGTTAGAATGAATTACCCTAATAAGCGATGAAACTTACATATATTAGGTCTCGCGCTGTCGTCATGTTTGAACTACGTAGCGCATTTGTTGTGTGCATCCAACATAATACGTCACGTTTCACCCGTGTACCGTCAAGCCTTGCACATAGAACCGGAGCCTCTGCAATATTGCGCCCAAGAAACTAATAACTCCTAGAAATGCCAATGGTACAAGTGTTGACGGGTTGGGCTTCTATTTATACGAGTATATTTTTACCTCAAAAATACACTATCACCCAGAACAAAGGTATTGGAAGAAAGTTTAACAAAGAAAGTGTGACAAACCTAAGTAAATAAAAAATATATAAAAGGGAAAAAAGGAAGGAGAACATCAAATTACTTATTTGCGTAATTAATAACAGAAAGTATTTTTTTAACAGCATTAAAACTGTATTTAAAGTGATTGAACATCCTTATTTATAATTTACTAGCGGTTCCCGTGTCCACTTCGTTGGGCAAAACATTTTTTTTGAGTTAATAATTTTCCCGCTAATTCCCGTTCCCGTGGGAATTTCGGGAATTCCTTTCTTAGTGCACCTCTACGGTACCTAAGCTACGTCCCTTCCAAATTTCAAGTGCCTACTTTTAGCCGTTTAGGCTGTGCGTTGATATGTCAGTCAGTCAGTCAGTTTCTCCTTTTATATATTTAGATAAACCATTCCCAACGACGCGCCGGTTTTATACCGCGTGATATTTTGTTTTTGTCTAGGCATGATCATTAAGTATGTTAAGTACCTACTTCATGCAAAATAATTTAAAAATATTTACTTACCTTTTTTTTTACCATAACCATTTTGTTAAGGCCATCCAATACAGCCAGTGAATTTGACAATTTAATTGAAGAGACTTCTACGCTTCCTACTTACTTTACATATACATTAAATGTTGCCGCCAGATCATTTGCTATTTGCAAGACTGCCTGCCTCCTCTACGTAGCGGTGTGTATTGTATGGCAGGCTCAATTTCTTGCTTTATCTCCTTGATTGCACCAGACTGAGTCGTCGCCAGCACGTGCGGCAAGGCGAATGTTTATTGCATTGAGATTGCGGCATAACTTGCCCTAGTTATAATAAGGGGATTTCAGCGTTCCGGGAATTAAGTGGGTTAATCTCGATATAGAGGTTCAGTCCTGTGGGAATTTGACGGATCTGATGCGAGGTATTTGCTTCAAACTGTAAACTTGGTTAGGATTAGTTTTGCTCTGTGATTCAACAATTATTTTTGTAACTAGACAGTGTAGAAAAGTTCTCAGTGCATTCATTATTATTTACGTACACTAATAAACCCTGATTTAACATTTTAATTATTATTTGTTTTTAAACTGTTGCTGCTGTTGGCATAAATATAATAAATAGGTAGGAATATGTTTTTGTTTGTGATAGAGATCAACGAACTTACAGGATTTACCATATCCACATGAAATTTTGCTTTTAACAAATGACTAGTCTCATTAGATTGAGAAAAAACAACGTTTTACGTTCAACACGAACATTTGAACACTGCCAAAGGGCAGAGGTGTAGCCGAGTGTTCAATCAAGACAAGACGAAGGTTCGTTATTGACCTTACTAACTAAGACAACAACCGTACTTACATAACTAGTTCCGTTTGACTAACTACACACATAACTGCTTATCTCACAGGTTAAGGACCCTTTGTAGCGAACCGTGGATGGAATGATCAGATACAAGTATTAAAAGCTGTTAGATAGCAAACTTTAACATTAGTTAACCTACGCATCTACCGGGGCGCAAAGGACGTGTAGGCATACTCATGAAATCACTAAACTTAAATTGTATAATAATTTTGTAGCTGTTCGCACGGAGAAGTTTTCAAAGAACCTGTTGTATGAAAAATGTTATCTCCGTAGAATAGCGGTTAGAGCGCTCAGCGGGGAGTAATTCTAGAAAGTGCGATGAGTTCACGCGAACTTTTTGCGGATTATATCACTTATTTTGCCATAAAGGCAAGGAAATCGATTAAGGTTTAGTTGCACGTATTTATTTTTTGTTAAATCAGTCTGCTCATTTCCATTGTTGTAAATAAAGTAGTACTTTATAATAATACAAGTAAATTTGCAGGTGCTATTACTCTTCTAATTCGTCAAACAAAATTCTATACGCATGAATGATAGCAGCCCGATGACAGATATTTGTATCCGTATCCTTTAATCGCGTCGAGAAATTCAGGGAGCAATTTGCTTGATTTTCCCGTACGAGTTGCCGGGAGTTTTCCTTTTTCCTTTGCACAACAAAGGAACTGGTTTTTATAAGCCGCGGCGAGCTCGCGACACCGACTGCGTTTTAATCCGGATCCTTCTGTTATATGACGTTTATGTCATTATCATTTGTAAAATGGTATTATGTAAGTTTGTACGCTTTTTAGACTCCAAAAACATCAATAGAATTAAGTATATGCAGTACCTAGTACTAAATCCATTTTTTTTTCTTTCTACTAAATAGTCAATTGGATGCTGGGTTTAACACCAAAAAGATCAAGTCCAAGTAACCATTTATAGTACTAGTTTGGTACTATGCACCAAAATAATACATCGATTAGGTATTGCTGTGTGTGCTCCCAATACCAACTGCGAGGTATTTCGAGCAACTGAACTATGCATAATATAAATTCCAGTAACCGTAAACCTAATTGATTCGAGCATCCCCTAACTTCTATGTAAACTAGTACGACACAGCCACACCAGTTGTTATAAGACGTTAACTAAAGAAGAGAGTTGAGGGACAATTTACGAGGGAATCCCGAGCCGTCGCCGCGTTAATTCCGCAGCCAGATAACCGAGCCTCGATTTATTGCTTTAATCAAACCTACAACGTATGCTGACAAAAACTACCCACTTTGCGCTGGCAATAGTTGTGTAGTACGTATTATTTAGTACCATTTCAATCGGCCTGAAAATGGTCGTATTTTATTGAACCTTCTATGACTAGGTATCTAAAGTTTCTTTCTAATTTAACTTTTAGCACATCCAGTACGAACGTCAAAGTTTTCATTCTCTTAAAAAAGAAACCTAAAATTCTGTTACTCATTTCGCTGGTAATCGTTAGTACAAGTCTTTATTGTGTTCAAGCTGAATTTTTTAAAGAAAACCTTTTGTTTAAACGAGCCAAGAAAATAGAGGATATTGCCTCATTAGCAAAAACTCGGAGGTTCCGACCAGATTGGTAGTTTTTATCGGAATTACATGCAGATGTCTCCGGTGTGTAGGAGTTTCTTATTACAGCACGTATTTCCTGCCTTTGTGAATTCATCGTCTTCTTTTTTGGAAGCAATGTTGTTTATTGTATATGTGGTAACGGCTTTGGAACCCTACACTGACATATATATGGCCATAAATAATATGGGTATTAATTTCTGACTTTAAAATTTCGATACTTTAGGTTTATGGATGATAATTAAAGGATCTCCATCTAATGACAAAAACGAGTAAAATGTCGGAGTGTCACACGTCAATTTTCTAAAATTTTAACATTAAAACGGTCTTAAAACAAAGCAATTATTTACCAATCCCCAGAGTTTAACTGTTGTTTACGCGTATTATGAAATGTTTGTGTAACGCGTGTCCTACATTGGTATTTAAGGCATGGATAACTTTTGTTTGTGGAATGATGTATAATTTCAACAAAAATCGGAATACATCTTTAATTTCTACTGATCTTTACTAAAACCTTTGATTAGTGAACAGAATTTTCGGTATCGAAACCAAGCGCACGTATTGAAGACTATCCTTATCGCTAAGGATAGCGGCGTGATCAGCCCCCATATCCCACAAAACTTATACATGTGTACTTTACAATTTGACATCCGGCAAGTGTCCCAAATTTTCACCCAGTGGAAACTAAGCCACAAGAGAAGAAGAGGCTGACCAAAAAGGAGATGGCAGGACGAACTGGACCAGTTCTGTAAATACGGAGCTCAGGAGTGGCCATAGGGAATGATAGAGAGGCCTGAGGGAGGCTTTTGCCCGGCAGCAGTGGGACAGAAGCTAGATGCGAACAATTTGACAAAATTGAAAGGTTTTCCATACAAAAAGTGGACAGTATTTTCAACTTGTACACTTGAAAAGTTTTTTAGAATGGGGGTCAGAACTGAACTACACGGCGGCCTCTGCTGCGATGAAATATAATATTGTTTTCTGTACATGCCGTAAAAGTCGTAGCAACATATCCAAACAAAAAATACTTTCAGTCGGATTTCTATGGTTTTTTCGTGCGGTGTATTTTTTTGTACCTATCCGAAAGACAAATAAAAATTACTAAACAATGTAATATCGTACCTGTGATACTTGGTTTCGTATCCCGTGTTGATTTGTTAGTTTAATGCGCTTTTCTGTTTATCTTGTGGGTGCGGTTCAGATTTTGGTTATTTATATTCCTGTAATTAGATGTTCACGTTATTTATTTTATTTGTTAAATCGCTCACAGTTGTACCGACGGACTTTGGGGACGCGTATTTCTAGAATATGTATAAATATGCGGCGGACCGGGCTTCTAGAATAGGTACTTACACATATTTTTCCTTTGAGTCCTTGTTATTTCTATTAGTAAACATCACGATATGTTTATATTTGTAAATCTGACAACGTTGTTATTTTCGCTGTCGAGACAACTGGCAGAGACGATATTTTAGGTTTTATAGTGGACCATGGACTTAAAACGATGATTTTCCATGGATCCATCTGGCATGCATAATTTAGGAACTATTGAATTTAAAATTTGTAAATCAAAAAGCTAGATTACCACGGTATATAAACTCTGACTAGGGCAACCAGTCTCTCAGTCTCAAAAGTGAAAACTTGAAAATTCATAAGTTAGCTTTGTGCGGGGTCAAGTCTGACCCCGAGAAGCCTTTATCTCCTTTACCTTAAAGTCGACTTTGATTGAGCCAAGTAGGGGCCCACGCCTCAAGAACCCTCCTCTGCTACGTGATTCCAGCTTTCTTCGGAGGCCTGTACTCGTATTTACGGGTCACTCGGGGTACTCGTATTCAGGCCTATCAACTGCCGTGTACCACTCGGGGCGCTGCTGCCTCCGACGCTACGCCGGCGCCGTGCAGCGCAAGCTGATGTGGCGATTCTGTGTACGTACCTATACGGGGCGCGAGCTTAAGGAAGTCCAGGAGGAACTACTTTAACCCTCACCACCATAATATTGAACTTTACCCTGGTGACGCATTTTATTCTTTAAATTGTATATCTTAATTCTGTGTCACGAAGGCTAGTGTTAAATAAATACTCTGACCCTCATTTTCTATTTCTGTCCTTTTCTCTCCTATCCATCTCTCACTCATTATTTCTTTTAACATCTGGTACCTTGTCTTCCGAATGATCTGAAGACCACGTAACACGACAACAAAGCGCATAAGTACTTATTTTTCAAAAGTTTTGTCTACGTGGAGATTTATAAGTTTTATAACGTATACCAAACTTTTGAAAAATTATAACGTGTTTACATTATATACGTACATACTAAAGCCACTTCGTATTTACGCCTATTGTTACGAGTATGTATCGTCAACGGCTTTTATTAACTTGACAGTAAAAGCGGCCAAGTTTAAAGCAATACAATAATATCAGGTGAAAAACGACGTGGAATGAGGCTCGCGGGTTCTAGAGTTGCATATACAGCGGGATGCATCGATGAGTGACGGATGCCTGCAATATATACCAAAGCCGATACAGGCGCAATCAATTCCGCCACCAAAACGCATGTAACTGCGCGTAATAAAAATGTTTAAATCTGAAATCAATTTCGCTGTTTCAGCTACTGTGAATCAAATGTAAGCATTTAAGCTTAGGTTGAAAAACTTCCTATAGAATGTGAAACATCGCTTCATTAGCGAGCATTCACGGCGTGTCAGCGGGCCGGAGCTGCCGACTTGGCAATTCATTTTACATCTGACCTAAATTTAACCTACATTTTGCTCGTAACTTTCTAAAATATATTCGACACGTCAAAACAGATGGCTAATTGTTTGTTAGGAGCAAATCATTATAATTCGACAAAGTGTTTTTTCAATTCAGTTGTGACGTTTAACCAGGCTTGCTGAAAAACAACATTATTGATTGCGTCATCACTTTTATTGTTTTTTAATCATTTCAATAAAGCCAAATCATGTTTATTTACTTAGGTACCAATTTCACCAAGCGATTTTCAATATTGTTAATCGACTGTTCATACATTTTGACAGCTGTTAACAGACTAATAATCTTTTAAGTGGTTGGTGAAGTTCGACATAATTTCTTCAAATGTTTACAATTGTTAAACTTACAGGGTAAAATCACCAGTGGTCAGCCAGAATCCTGGCGTCAGCCTCTGCCTATACTTTGTATGAGTACAAAATATATTATATGTATTTCTCACTCTTCACACTCATATAAGGTCGACTACTACTGGTCTCTGGCAGACTACTGGTGTCTTTACCCTACTACATTTTTTTTATTATTACGAGAGTACAGTTCCTGGGGGCAATAACGAGTAGGCAAATAAAATGTACTGGTCAAGTCTATCAAAATTTGAGTGTTCGTTTGTATTCACGCTACAACACCTGGACGGATTTGGACGAAAGAAATGGCTATTAGCCTATTATCCTATACCCTAGATATAGATAAACACATAGAGTACTATTTATTCCGGAAAATTTCACCGAACCGAAATCTACGCGGACGAAGTCGCGGGCAGAAGCTAGTGTTAAATAAAATTGACTTTGAAGTAGGTACTAGTGCTGGGGTCCGAGTAAACGGGATACTTTGGTCACGCGATCTCGTGACTTCTTATCGCTGTCACTTCACACTACAAAAAAAAGAACAAAGTTAGGGAAATAAAACCGTGGAAAAGCATCCCGCGTGCTAACGCTCTGATTAGAATACCGGTCCTTTCAGACTTTATTGTTATAGAGTCTATTTCTAGAACACAGAGGTTACTTATGACCAGGTTTTGGTCAAACGAAACACATCTCTTAGTTCTCGAACTGAATTCAGTGATTGATCGATTGATCCGTGCTTCGTTGAGTCAAGCAAATAAGATACCAAGGTAGAACTTAAAAACATACCCTAGTTTTAGTTAATCATTCACCATGTCATGTAATTTATACTTTGTTAAGTATATGAAGTAATAAAATCTGAACCTGAATGATTGAACAATGATTTAATTTTTGCAACATAATGTATTTATTTTTTAATGTAAAACCATTCGTTGTTTTTGAAACGATTGTGATTGTTTCGAATACGCGTCTGATTCCATTCGAGCCTAATAAGACATTAAATAGTAGATACATTAACTCATATTTGTTCGTAACTGAGCGGGCATTCGATAACAAATAACATCCAAGATAATTCTGGGCGTATACGGTGTTCATTGTTTTCGAATCAGAAAGCATATAAGAAACCAATTAAAAACATAGTTCTGGGTATACTGGGTTAAATAAAATTGCGGGTGGTACTATCACATTTTGTTAATGTTATTATTATCACCATATTAACCATAGCACAATAAACCTAAGTTAATTACAGTATGATTTGCCACTTTCTATTAATGTTTAATGGGACAGCTAAAGATAAGGTCAAACTAGTATACTTTTATCTTTAAACGGGTGAAAGGTTTACTAGTGTAAAGATTGTCGTAAGTAGATCTGGGTAAAACTTTTTATCGTCCACATTTACGGACAATTGTTTTAAGAAGAGTAACGAACTTGTATCGCCCTACACCAACCCATAATATATCGATTTTAGCTTTATGAAGGTAACATAGGCTTTAGTATTAGGCACAATTGAAAATAATTTAATTGTTCGTAGGTAGTACATACGAGCTGAAAAAACTGAGTTAACAGAATTACTTAATAAGGTTATTTGATTCTTAATTGAACGATAAACAAACGCATATGTTCGAGACTCATAGGTAATGGAGGGGTTATTGAGAAGATAATGCTTAAGTATTCGTGCTAATACTATACTATACTCATATTATAAATGTGAAAATAAGTCTGTCTGTCCGTAACGCGAAATCGAAATCGATTCAGTGGTAGCCGTGAAAGCTACATCACTGAATAGATTTTGATAAAACGTAGTATCGAGATAGCTTGAGTCAAGAAGGACATAGCATACTTTAGTCCCGAAAAATTGGATAGGTCTAGAGGGAATAGCAATAGACGATATTTAAGAGTTGCAACGGCTAGTAATACATATTTTCAGCAGCATTGACAACTCGTCATTTGGCTGTTGACAGTTCTATCGAAGGCAAAACAACAATAAAAGAAAGTTTTTATTTACTCTTAGATCCGTTTTGATCCCCTCGATACGTGATCTAATCAAGAAAGGGTCCCTCAATGTAGTTAATTAGGCAAATACAAAGTTTTCGAACGCTCCCGGCTCGGGAACCCGTTCCTACAAATTTGTTTGTTTCCAATTGTAGTCAATTGTGAAATTAAATGACTAATAATTCATTCGGATATGCAACAACATATTCTTTAATGGAACGTGATTGATTATTGAAAAGTTTTTAAAATCTAAATATCGGGGTTGAGTATGGTCATATGGTGTTTCCTATTGTAGGTTTTAACTCGTAACGTAAAATACCGACATTGATTGATCGGTCCATGTTTTGTTTTCGATTACCGAATCGTTGCTTTTATTACATTATGTACTACTGTACCGGGCTGAGATTCTAGGCGGTAAAATCCAAATCGTATTTAACCTGTTATGAATCATAACTTATGATATTGTTTTTAACTCGTCCGCCATTACAGTCAAGTAAATAAGAGCTATCAAAATGTTCACAATGACAGATCAAAAACGATATGGTTTTTACCGTGTTGAATAGAGCCTTGTTTCTGTTTTGTCAACGTTTTGATCGTTTTTATTTTCTTGACAGTAATGCCGACCGAGTTAAAAACCAAAACCATAACAGAGGGGCTATTGCTTAACGCACTCGCAATTGTTTTCATTTTGAAAATCGAAGGCTTGTCTGCATACAAAATGAAAACAATTGTTCCGCTTTGAAGCCAATTGAGATTGCGAGTGCGTTAGGCAATAGCGACGCAGGTCAAAGATGATTATGGTTTTTATCGCCTAGAATGCAAGTAGAGGCCCTGGACATATCTTTCCTGCTTATAATCTTTATGACATTGTAAATATAATCATTATGGCGCAATGTTATACCGATTCCTTACTCTGCCTGGTTTAAACTTGGCAACCACTTTATTTGACAAATAAGCTAGAGCAGTTCTAAAGTCGCTAACAAACAATGTTAAGAATCTCGTTAAGTTTTAAAATAAATTTACAGTGCAGACAGATATCTGGCTTGGTATTGTGGCGTGCGAAACGTGAGCGAAATTCAGCCGGTTTCGTGTCAACCGTGTTACGATCGAGTGTCAGAACCGTTTCGGTACACCTTATTGGGCTCGGTATCGGTACTATCGGCCGTGCATTCGTAATATTTTATGGGATTTTAATTAAGTAAGTAATTAATAATTTTAAATTATTCAAGTAAATCTAAAATGAAGGTTGGCTTAAGGTTGACTGGTAGAGAATGCTGATAGTTCGCCTTTTGTACACAATTTAATTTTTTAGTGTATTATAATTCAAATTTATTTTTTTAATTATTTACCCACATACTTATAAACGTGGAATAAGTTTGGTATAGTTTATGCCATGCTTTGTCACTTTCTCTCAGATGCAAATGTCACAAAAACAGATAAGGACAAACATGGCATAAACTATTCCAAGCTTAATCCACGTTTATAAGTAAGGGGGCTAAAGTAAATTTTCTATAGGTTTTTTTTCGTTATAGGTAATAGAGTTAAAACATTACCGGTGTTATTGCAAAAAAACTTAGACACGCCTTAGACATTGTCTAAAGTGACAGTATTCTATGCATCGATATTGAATAAATAAGACAAGTGTTTTAGTTTTCGTAAATCTTTTTATCTTTGTTTGCATTGTCATTTTATAATTTTTATCCTCAGTAAAATGACACATTTGAAGGTATTTGTTTATTTATTTCCTCTTCAAGGTTTACCACAGATTGTTTTGCTACAAAGATAGTATTTGTCTCGGAACATAACACAGTTCCCGAGCTTCAACTTATGAACGACTTCTGCACACATGGATTTGCGGGAAAAAGTTAAAAGCTATATAAGGGCAATGTTTTTACAACACCATCGACAAAGTATTACTTTCAGACGTCAATTTTCACTGCAAAGTAAAATTATTTTAAAGCCCTATTTGCAGCTGTAAAATGACCCGACAATATCGCTTGGAGCATGTTTGATAAAGCAACGCAAAGCGGCGGTCACACGTAACTCGCAGTCTCTTGCAGAATGCCGCCCGGCGCTGAGGACACTCGTGCACACACTTGAATACCAGCTCTAACCTGCATAAGTTAGTTTGCGGGAATGCCATTTATGCATTTGTGTTTTATTATCTGTATTATTCTGAAAGTTACTGAAATTTGCTGATTTGAGGATCAAAGTTATGAAAACTGTAATAATGCCATAAGAAGATTTGTTTTCTTAAGCTCAAAATTCTAAAGATAATGGTATCCGCACTGTATTTTCTTTGATGGGTAAATCGCTATTGCTATCCATTTTGGCAGGCAAATATGCATCTGCGAAGCCAAATCGATCGTTTACGTCTGTCTAACGGACGTATTGTTATCGAAGTTCCTTTATCGTTACAATCTCCATGCAATGTCGTTACGGCCGGCAATACAATTCGGGCTTTGATATAAGCTTTGCAACGAATTAAGTCTTGATAGGAGCCGCTGCGTCGTTTGCCAATTCTTGACGATGCATTTTTGAATTTAAAATACTTGTCATTACTCCTTGTGTACTTGTTGTTGTTGATTTAGAGATCATCAATATATTTGAATCTTATATTTATCTGTCTTTTGTGGAGCATCTTATTGTAAATCCTCAGACAAATAAATATATAAGTATATAAGCCTTAATAAGCCAGTCCTCAGGACGTCAAATACCTAAGGTTCCCTTCTTGCCTTTCGTAGTTTAAATTTTTGTTAGCTGTAGATATTTTGGTATCTTACTGTTTTTCAATAAGTAGGTATTTATAAAACTAAGGCATGCGGTGTTTTCGATTACAAGTGGCCGGTAGCCCTTGCATTTGATACCATAGGCGAACTAGTCCAAATTAGTTAAGGCAGCCATTTAGGTGAACTAAACGCCTCTTGGTGCACCCCTATACGTCGTAGGAACCTAAATGCTAAATTTGGAATCTTTAGACCCAGCGGTTAGGGCTGTGCGTTGATCGGTCCGTCAGTTTCTTTTTTTATACACGTTATTGTTTGTACAAAATGTGGCTACATAATTATAAACAAGTTTTCAGACTTGTAGGTAATTCTGTAGCTCTGCCTATCGCACTCTGGGAACGAAGGTGTGAGTTTATGTAAGTATGTATGTGTATATGTTCTTGCATATAAATAAATTCAACATGTAATTAATTTCACTCGCTTATTGAATGAAACGCAATCATTTAGTGATTCTTTTATTTAACGCCGTTGTTCTGTTAAAGCACCACTTCTAGCTGGCCTACTTACTACTGTACCTACCTACCACTACTAAGGTTCACCAACTTCGAGTAGAAGTAATCTTATTTTAATAGTTCTCAAACACTTATACTACAAAGGTACAAAGACGAGTAAGGTATTTTTCAATGTTGCGATGACCCGCTAACTCATTTGCCTATTCTTTCATAAATAATAAACTTAGGACTACAATATACGGTAAAAAATTGACATTGTCCCCTTTTTAATTTGAAACAGGTTTCTCATTATGTCCATGTCATTGATAAGATATTTAGAATTACAAGACTGACGTTAAAAGTACACTTTAAGACGACCTCGCAAACATATCACTATCGCTTTACAGAAAACATACCTAATGGATTTTGTCATGGTAGGGATCTTAAGATCACTTTTCCGAGAAAGTGCTGTGATTGGATTGCAGTTATTGTATGTGTAGTAATAACTTTTAGCTAAGAATTCTCCGAAGTGATCAAGTAACGCTAAAAGCAAGCGCACGATATTTCAGAGGAGCACCTACAAACCTTTAACTAAGTAATTTATGGCGTTCCGTAATGTATTTTCAATTGATAGGTACTTTAATTAACTAAAACGTTATAAAATAATTACGGACCCTGTAGGGCAAAATAATTAATCAAATTAGTGAGACGGAAACCCATCTTTTATCGAATTTTATTTCATCGATTGTAACCATGATGTTTTCAGGATATTATCCATGAAACCATGATGTTTTCAGGATATTATCCATGAAACTATGATGTTTTCAGGATATTATCCATGAAACCATGTTTTCAGAATAAGAATTACGTAGGTTAAATTAAGTCATGCTGCGAGAAAAGCCTTTCAATGAAATGCAAATTCAGAGTAATGATACGTTCGTTGAAAGGTCAGTAGTTTTTTCATATTCAAAATAATTTGGTTATCCTTAATTATGTTTGGTAAAATAAATAAAAAAACAGGTTTAAAATCCTCCTCTTAAGAAACAATATTTTATAAATATAACAAGACTTAATTACTTTAACTTATAAAGAATACTACTGATCCAGTAAACATTTCTTTGGCATCATCGCCACTTAGGTGAGAAACGGTCGATGGCGGTTAGATAACCCTATAAAAAAGAAAAGAAGGTGACGCACGTGATCGTGAACGAACGTGGGGTTATACCGCAAACGAAACTGTGAACGGAGGCGGCGTGCCTCAGCATTTTGGAAATACTAAAAAGTGTTTTCAAAAATTCTGTGGCGGGAGTTTGGTATCTCAGTGCGTTGACAGCTTAACACACATTTCAAGAGACCCGAGGCCCGTAGTCGGCCTCTGCCTATACTTTGTATGAGTGGGAAGAGTACGAAAGATACATTTCCCACTCTTCGCCCTCATTATAAGGTCGACTACTGGTCTCTGGCTGCCCACTGGTGACTTTACCCTAAATGGGTTGTGAAATGTCTTAGAACTATTCCCGCACATTTACTGTCAAGATGTAGCTAGACTGAGATTAGGTACTAACTAGAATCTGAGATGAGTCATGTAAGAACACGCCATCAAAGCTCCTTTGGTTAAAAAGCTGAAGAAGAGAGCGTAAGAGAAATCGGCGTGGATGACAACTAATAATAAAATTACAGTTAAATAGTTTTATTTCTACCTATTTTACGACACTTTTTTGTTCGAAGTTTCTTTCTAGACAATTTTATTATAGCTGCAGAAGCGGACCTAGTCCTCTACTCTGCTGGTTAAAAACGATGTTCCCTATGACGTATTATCGTACTCGTATTGTCAACGTTTTGATAGCTCTTATTTATTTGACACTAATGCCGGCCAAGTTTACATCAATACCGAACCACAACAAAAGCAATGTGGTTTTGAATATAGGCGTGGGCAGTGGCCCAAGACAAGATGCTCAATGCTAACGTAAACGATTGTCTAAAACTGACAAATTATATGGAATTGACACGCGACCATCTGCAACGTTGTCAATCCATACGTCATTTTCTACAATAATATGTCATTTTCGCAGATACGATAACGTTCGCAGAATGCATCTTGTCTAGAGCCTCTGTATACCACATATTTAATATGGTGTAGTTTATATTTTTATTACTTTCTTTATCTTGTAAGAGGACAACATATTATATACATAGGTAGGGTAGGCAGAGCTACTGAATTACTTTAACCATATTTTGCAGGCAGGCAAAGAGGACAATTAGAATATAAAATGACAAAGAAAAGTATCGGAAGCACGGACGGCCATGTTACACTTTTTGCCCAAGAAAATCTTACACTTTATAACCGAACGACGAGTTGGTAGCGGTAAATGTAAACAGTTTTGGCTGTTTTTAATCTTTGCAGCACGTAGTAAATCGTACAGGCTTGAACTTCATTATAAATTCCATTTACAGCTCATAAATGGATAGTGATAAAGTGCTCGAAATCAACGCTCTTTTTTCATGAAAATGTGTTAAAATTATTTTACGAAAATTGCTTAATGACTTTTTGTATTTTACACAAAGTCCATGAATGACTTAGTAATAGCTGGAATGAATGATAAAAGAGATCTGTTTTCGAAATTATTATTCTAAATACAAACTAAAAATGCCCGTAGGTACATATTTGGAATACGCAAATAGACCTACCGGTACCCGTTTTGCAAAGACCAAAAAAGAATAAAATCTTCATGTAGGTATGTTTTTATCAGAGGTGTCGAGTGCGTTATCTCGTGGCGACGGCAGAATTAACGGCGAAAGGCCCGCTCGCCAGCGATAAATTACCGCCCGACTTGATCCCACTCCCCGGATAAATCATGTGTGAGGACGGAATGAGAATTCGATGAAGCCCTGTTTATTTGGATTTAGAGAACACCCTTTAGCTCTCCGCGGTTTCGTGGTTTTCAACATCAGTGCCGTTTTTGACACCCCATATTTATGAGGGTACAAACAAATTGATCATAAAATTTACAACAGTTCATTATACGTAAAACTTATAGTCTTGAGAAACTGGCTTCCAAGTAAACTCATTATTTACATTTGCAGCCGACGGCCCGGCCCGATGGGATTTAAGTAATAAGAGAACTAGTGAATAAAAGCCCCAAAGATAAAAGACACAATACACGGACATACATTCCAGGGACGGGGTATTCCGAAAAGTTTTCACATAAATCAGTGAGCTAACTTTATTCAAACGACTCTCTGGCGACATCCGTTCGGAATCCACGTCAAGTGAAACTTTGTGCGGAGTAGCTTCTTTGTAAAAGTGTGGCTAGTTACTTCACTCCTACACGGAGTTGGTGTCTCGCGCACACGTATGTGACTAGCGCGACTGCCGCGAGGGTGTGCAGCCCTGTAACGTGGAACAGGACGAGAATGTAAGATATGGTACAGGCGGTCTACGATTATGGAGTGAATTCATTCGGCAACGTGTTCCTGGTTGTGTTTTTTTTTTATAATTTTGTAATGTGTTTGTTTATAAGTGAAATAAAAATGCTTTCTGCGCTCAAAATAAACGTTTTTAATAAAAATAATGTATTTAAAGTTTAAGATTAAGCATTGTCATTCCACGTGGCAATGCTGCCAGCATTTTAGGAACAATGCCTACTGATAGCGGTTTTTAAGATTAAAGTAGTTTGTAAAAAGTTCATTTCTTCTCTTTTAGATCTGATGGTCAATGAATGACATGATACGGTATTTCCATAAATAAATAAGTACTTATTTCTTTCTAGTGTACTGATTTTTAAGTATAAAATACATAAAGAAGAAAACTTAATAACTTGAACGCGAACTTGAACCTTTACCTTTTTTTCTTCAATTACATTTACTTTTCATCATTCATTATATTAAGGTAACAGTCGACGCCATAAATATGTTTACACTTTAGTAGGTACCTCGTCACTTTACCCGCTATGACAATTTCAAATGGCAGTTTAAACATGACGCTAAATTTATAGACAAGGTACTAAAGTGTAAACATATTTATGGCGTCGACTGTACAAGAATTATCATTCTTTAAATGATACATTTTATTGTTATTTAAATTAAACAACATTTCTTAGCCAAGTAAAATATATTAAAATTTAATAAATATATTTTAGCTATAAATAAAAATATTTATTACAATTCCTATAAAACGTGTTAATATCTCCAAACGTCCGGGATAAAATTTCAATCCATACGAGTATAAATAAAGGCGCACCAGACCACGAACCCGCGCTCAGCTATTTCACCCTGTCCTCATCCACTGCGGGCCCCGCTCTGCACTCAACTTTTGCAGCTGGAATTTTTGATCTAGTTCATTAAATTCTACTAGGTGGCAATTGAAAGCCGGAACCGTAGTCGCGGCGCGATCACGCCATCTAATCGGAACGCTGCCGCCGCCGCACCGGCCCGAGCCGCTGGGAACCGGAGCACATGTTCAATTGGAAACGCGTACTTGTCAAATTGCGACAGTACCCGAGCACGAGTAAAAAATACGGGGACACTAGTAAGAAACGTTGAGCCAGCGAAATAAACCTGGAACTATTTTTTCGTATACTTGTATTTCTATATTTTTTTGATATAAAGACTCCTTTTACATACATTCATTATAGTAAGGGCCAATTGCACCATCAAATTAAAACTGGGTTAAGACCCTAACTCGAGTTATAATGTCAGTTTTCATACGAATCTGACATTTACTAACTCAAGTTAGTGTCTTAATTAGTGTTAAAAGTGGCCTTAAGTTAAATTAGATTTATCATGCATGCAGGGCCTCTATTTTAGGCGGGAAAAACCATACCTATCGTCTTTGACCTGTTATAAAAAGTAACTATAAGCTAACAAAACGTTGACAATAGTATGTAGGTAGAACGGGTCCGGGGTAGAAGAAGATATGGTTTTTACCGCCTAGAATCTCAGCCCAGATGCTACACATATTGCTACTTAAATTCAAAACGTACTCGTTATGCTAGTAAAACGAAGTTAATTTAGAAATTAATAACATTAATTTTAAATGAAAAAAAGAACAGAAAAAATCGGTTACATTTCAAGGATAGCCCTCAACTTCTTACCGAAACTAAAGCTTGTGAAAATATATAACTATTCCAAATAAAAGCAACAAACATTATTTACGATTAAAATAATGGGTAAATACTGTTTTCGATAATCGTAAATTGCTTTTTAAGTAACTTTGATGGTTGGGGAATGTTCTAGAGAAAGTTATTATTTCAATTTTAAATTATCGGGAATGTTATGATAACCAATTCCCTTCGGTAATGATAAAAGTATTTTTAATATGCAAAAAGCAACAAAATACTGAGAGCGCATTTATTTTTCTTCAATATTGGATAGCATTTTGAAAATGAACTGATATACTACATTGGTCTAGCTAAACGATGCAGATGCCAGAATAGAATGTTGAAATGTTACTTCAAACACCTGTGTAGTGTAACGAAGACGCTCTTCTTAGCTGAAAAATGCTGGAACATATCTAACATTCTTAACATTTCAGTGCATTTATTATTACCTAAATCCATCTATCAAATTAAAAATACTTGTTTTATAGAATCTGTGAACATTATTTACCACAGTTATTATTATAACATTAAAGATAATGTATTGATTAAGGACTATTAATAATATTAAGTAAACGCGCGCGTTTGGGAAGCAGATCGATACTCTCGCAAATGGTTCCTAAACGAACTTTTCAATTTGAGAGACAAATCGAAAGAAATATAAAAACATGTAATGTTTTTTTTTATAATATGATAATAATATTTTATCCTTTGATTACTTTACTTTGAGTACTGTTACGCAATAAGTTTAAAGTGATTTAAATTGGTACACGGGGTATTTGAGTTTCGAGTACAGTCGGCGTTGTTGAAACCGGTTTTCGAGTGGAAAATGGTTCTATATCGGCGAAAAATTCTCTAATTTAAATATAAAATACCAAATTATACAATTACTTATGTAAACACAAGATAACATTAACAATACTTTGGAGATAAAAAAATAACGGATGACCTTCTGTTGGAGTTTCTTGCGGCGCTTCTTCTCTGCAATGATGGTCTTATCCGAATCGCTAGTACTCCATGTTACTGACGTGTAAAAGAGCCCTCATTGGCCACATGAGGGCTGTTACTGAATAAATATTTTGAATATTGAACTTTGGATATTAATAAAAGGCGAACTTATCCCTTTAAGGGATCTCTTCCGGCTAATCCTTAAGGAATTGAGAAAAGTGAAAGGTTGTGCATCGAGTAGGTAAGTGTACAAATTTAGTCTCTGACACAATTTTCATTAAACATGACATTGTTTGACTACTGAATTGATAAATTTCTTCTTTACTTTATCTACTTCTTCTTTGTATTCTTTACATTTACATCTTTATCTTTCTGTGTCTTTTTTGCATAATATTATAAAACGAAGGTGCATACCGCGTCCGTCTGTCTGTCTGATATGTGCTAATTCCTCCTAAACCACGCTATGGATTTTGATGCTGTTTTCACTATCAATTAGATCATTTTACACTGAAGGTTTTTATGTATAAAAAAATCTCGTTTATGTACGGGTGCTACAAGCTCACATAAACCGAAGCGAGGGCGGGTCGCTAGTTAGATATTATGATTTATCGTTAACAGTATGCATTCATGCACTATTATTTATCTGTACAAGCCACATAAGCCGGCCAACGTAAACAAAAAACCAATTTAAAATGTAATTGACAAAGGTGGTTATGACGATTTTCCTTGTAACAAGATAGTAAAAGCAAATAGAAGCAGATAAGTCGAAGCAAAATTTTATTGGGGCGATGGTCGGATCTCAAACAGAATTTTAATATAAGTTAATTTATTCAATAAGACTTGTATATTCTGGCTGGACCCTTATTCTACATGGGTTGGGGTCTTGAGTTTTGAAAGCGCTGTCAATAGCAGGCAAATACGGAAATTTGTGTGATAAAATTAGAACAGAATTAATATTCTCGGCTAGTGCCTATAACTGGACATTTTATGCAAGAAATTTCAAAACAGGGCCTTTTGAATACTTTTGAATAAACTATGAAAGGATTTAATTAAAATTAAACTCGAACACAAACGATTATAAGAACAATAAATGCAATCAATTATACGGAACATTTAAATGACTTCGACTAAGCTGTTCACAAAACAATGATATAAAATTTTGAATAATCGCCGAAAGTTGAATTGGAAGGCGAGTACTTTGCTGATAACAAAGCCTGTGTACGTAAACGAGCTGCGTCTCGGGGAGTCCCGCTGCAATGCCCACTGATTTATTTGAAAAGTTATCTCTTAAAAGTCTCGCAAAGAAAGTGGAGGAAGGAAACATATTCGGACGGTCACAAAACGCTAGAGGTTTATATTTGGAAAAGGGAGAGAAACTTGTGTAAACTGCAAGCAATCTTTTGCGGCAAAGAGTTGCGAGCATTTCATGCCTTGTTAATTTTGGATAGCATCTCTTTCTGTTCACCAGTTTATTTTGGGATAGCTACAATAGCAGGTACTTTAGTTATGTTACCTTTTTTGATCTTGGTGTCGCCTCCACTTTGTGACTTTCGGAGTTTTAATAATATTCTGCGTTTTATTGCGAGACATTCTTGAACAAAGCATACACCACTTGTTTCACATGAAAAAATCTAAATACTTTTCTAAATTTTCTTTGTCTTCATCCTCAACAAGTTATTATGTTACAAAGTAATTATTTTAAGTCCTCACTTAACCCCTAAGCGCCTGTCTTGAGTACGTACCAAGTATGAGTTGCCGGAGAAGTGTCTATTGTTTCAGCAAGTTTTGATAAGTATCATCGCCATTATGCCCCACTCTGCCCCCTCGCTGTGCTGTGTAGTACCGCGGAGTCAAATTGCTCTAAACACGGTCGCGGCGCAAAGCATAAACACGCCACAGTTTATTCTAGTGATTATCCGAAAATTTATCGATGTTTGAAATGATGGTTAATGGTGGTTAATTATTTAGTCTTATATTATTTAGTCTTGTATTATATTATTGTTTTACATAAATAATTGTTATTAGTTGGATTCTTCCGCGTGTCACATGTAAAATAATATTATTTTGATAGTATGATCGCCGATCAGTCAAGGTCGGTATGTAGTCTATTAGCGTTCTAATCTATACCTACTACCTAGTTTTTTTTTTGTTTTAGTGAATTTGCTCTTTCTGGTGATGTTGATTCCTCGTCGACAAAATCTTCGGCCTTAGGGCAAGAGACAAGACCAAACCCATTTTTTTTTTCATTAATTTATAAAAGTTAATTGCGTCAAGATACGTGTGACCGCGTTTAGCTAAAAAAATATTATTAGTTTTACTGGGTAAATCCCATTAGTTTTAAATGTTTTAAATATTTGTAAATTAATGCTTGCATAGATATAAACGATCACACTTAGTTTATACTTTGATCAAAAGTAACCTGCAATCCATTCTTAATATTCAGCTAAGCGAGCATTCCTGGACCCAAGGATCCCTCCCGATTCGGTACGGTGGTATAGGGATCCGCAAAATTTCTAGTATTGCTTTACCAGCTTTTCTTTCGTCGATCCATAGCTCTTCTAGTCTCATAGGAAAAATCCTTAGGGAATTCCCTTTAAACTATGAGACTTCAGGTTTGGAGGACGCAAAGAATGGGTGGTTAACTGCTTGCCCCGGTCAAAATTTTCCTGAAAACCCAAAATCGCAGAGGTGTTGGGATGACATAGTATGTAAATTGACTGTTGATTCCCTTATTAGCCAGTGCTGCGCAGCGGATCGTGCTAGAATTTTAGCAGTCGGTACAAGGGAGGCTGGATACTGGCTTCAAGCTCATCCCTCGCCAAGCACTGGTACTTTCTTAGACCCTAACACACTCCGACTTTCAGTTTGCCTTCGCCTTGGGGTCCCGGTCTGCGCTCCACATCGCTGCCCCTGCGGAAGTGACGTAGATCGGCTAGGACATCACGGACTTTCTTGCCAGAGAAGTGCTGGCCGCTTTTCCAGACACGCCGCACTCAACGACATCATTCGTCGGTCTCTTGCCTCAATAAAGGTCCCGGCTCTTTTAGAGCCGACAGGCATTTCTAGAAATGATGGCAAGAGACCTGACGGAATGACTTTGGTCCCGTGGAATATGGGACGGGTGCTAGTGTGGGATGCAACCTGTGTAGACACGCTAGCCCCATCACATCTCCACCGGACCTCTAATAGGGCAGGTGCGGCAGCTGAAGCGGCCGAAAGCATGAAGGTAGTAAAATATAGTGGTCTCGGCCCAGAATATATGTTTATTCCATTCGGCGTCGAGACCCTTGGTCCGTGGGGTCCTAGCGCTCGGAGCCTCTTCAAAGAAGTTTCGAAGAGGCTCATTGACGTCACGGGAGACCGAAGAGCTGGCAGTTTCCTCGCTCAACGTATAAGTTTAACCATCCAGCGAGGAAATGCTGCCAGCATCTTTGGTACAATGCCGCAGGGGCCATTCTTAGATTTAATGTTTTAGTTAATTTATATATTTAGAGTTAGTTTTATTTAATTTTAGTTTTCTTTTTCAGTTATTGTGTTTTGTTGTATTTTTTTATGTTATTATTGTTGAATAAAATAAAAGTTTACGTTCTATACAAGGAATATTACTTTTTACTTTTTTTTTGTGTATCCTCAGCACTATGACATATCCTCCTTTAAACACGACTTAGAAAAAGTGTTCACTAAACGGCAACAACTTCACTAAGCCCCTGGTATTAAGAGCGACGGTGACTGCCTACCAACAGATGGCCTATCTGCTCGTTTGCCGCTTATGCCTATAAAAAAAACACAGGAAAGTCACTAAATAAGAACAAAACTAACAGAAAATATACTAAGTGTGGTGACACTAAAGTTTTAAAATTCCAAAATGTTATACTTTTTATCGATGTTGTCACCACCCTATATATAACGGAAGTGCGACCTCGCCGCGGCGGAGAGCTGCTTATGACAATCATGACGTGAGCCCCTCTTGCTATTTACACCGCTGGAGTTAATCTCTACTTAAACAACGGACTTAAAAAAGGTGACGCAAAATTGTATTAAAAGCTCTTTTTTTCATCCTAAAGTTTTTAGGGTTGCGTAGTCCACAAGGAACCCTTACAGTTTTGCCATGTCCATCTGTCCGTCTGTCTATCTCTTTGTCTGTCGTTGTACTCAGAGACTCCTTGACAAAGCTGTAATTTGGTATGGTTAAGTAGACACTAATTATTAAAAAAAAACTGTTAAATGGTTTTTTACGAACTAATTAAATAATATAATGTTTTATTCCTTTGAAATCCAGAATAATCCTAGTTCAGGTACATGTACCTATATAATAATATTAATTCTATGCAGACGTAAGTTATAATATAAAGAGTATTCGTAATAAAATTTTAACCGAATTTCATATTCATAAAGAACAAAATAATAGATGTATAAGTAGGTATTATGATTCCACAATATTAAAAACACATCATTTATACTAATGTGATTATTATACATTCCCAATTAACTCTCGAACTATTGTTATTGCCTGTCAGTTCGGGGGAATCATTATGTGCAAATTATCTACACGTACGTGCTGTCAGCAAACACGTCGATGCGAACACAAACAGATCTGATTTATGGTGGCAAACACTGGCAAATAGCAGTGTCGCATTTTCGTTACCTGGAGGAATTGTAGTAGAGCATTAGCTGGCAAGAAATATTTTTAGTTGCTTAAAGTCTATGCGGAACTAAATTAGACAAATCTAATTGATAGCATTTAATTAGTTATACATTAATAAGTTACACTTTTATACATGAAGCTTTTAAAGAAAATTGAGAAAAATAAAAATATTGTTTCAAACTGGATTGATTATTATTTTTGGCTTTGTACGACCTCAGGGGTGTTCTCTCAAAAACAACGGATGATCGGACGAACGACCGAAATCGCAGCGGCGAGTTTAAGTAGTCCCGTCAGAGTGAACAAAACACATTTTAGCGCGTGAATTTTCAATTAAGCGGCCTTATACGTTCGATCCATCGGCAGAAACCATGCTGCTAAATTGAAAATGCACGCGCTAAAATGTATGTTTTGTTCGCACTGACGGGACTACTTAAACTCGCCGCTTGGACATTCACTCGTTCGTCCGTCCGACTGTCGTTGTTGGGAGAATCACTATCCATGAATACGCTGTTAAAATTATTCGGTTTCCTCATGTTACACCCGGTATACGATAAATACACCCTTTTAGGGCATTCTAAATTTTAAGTAGTGTGTAAAGCATTATGAAATTACAAAAGTAATTTTATATATTAATCTTCAGTCTTAACTATTTATGAATATTATTATTAAAATTACAGTATTTTTGATACTCATTTCAACCTTAAGTGGCAAAAAAGGTGCAGCGGCCACAAACGGTACTTTTACCCTACAGTCAGTTTAATTAATTTTTGAGTCACTCTGAATTGACTTAATTATTCACTGAAAATGAAAATAAAATAATTGTTCTGTAAGTAGGCCCCGTAGACACTTTTAAAATGTCCGAGTCTACCAGTGCTTCCCAAGAGGAGATCATTGTTGAGAATTGTTGCAAGAAACTGAACAGTCTTTTAGTTTTCAAAATAATATTTTATTTCAATTATACTTAGATACCCCGTTGGGCACAGTTCAGTGTACGGGTAGTCCATAGTGGCCCAGAAATTCATTTGATTGACTGTACCAAAACAGCTGCAAGTAATACCAAAGGCTGCTAACTGCAAAGTAATTAGAATACTTCGACTAGACTAGTCACTGAAACATGTTGTGTGTACCATTTTGGAAAAGGCATTTACCTATTTATTTCTATTGGTGTCATAGAACAGCTATCTAACAAGCAATAATGTTTAAATTGTATCGTATCGAGCCAGTTTAAATGAGGTCGCGTAAGTTTACAGCCCGAACAAAACTCATCAACATTAATTAAGGAATCGAACACGACACACATCAAGTTGTATTAACTATCCGCCAACATTAAATCTTAATCCATTCTTGCCGATTCAGGCTGCCACCTGCAACGCGCAATGCAAGTCTCAGCTCCGAAGTGCAATAGTCATTAGTGCAGTGCTAGCACCGTGTAACGTCGCGGCATTGTTGTTTACCCACAACTCTAAAGGCTTACTGCTTGTAATTGAAACCCTGGAGTTTATTGAATTGTATAGACTTAATGCTCGAAAAAATGCAGTAATACATCAAGCACTGTAGCTACAGCAACCCCATAATTTTATACTGTCCGAAACATTTTTATACGAATCTTCAGTTAATAAAATACCACGAATACATCGAAACGTCGAATACCTACGTGGTGCAAATTTTAAGAACTAACTAAAACATTTTCGTCAGGTTTTCCCAGTATTATGTTTCCATTTGTGCTCTCTGTAATATTTGTCGACTATTTTGTTTCGAATTACTTTTTAAAACTCTTTGCTGTACTAGATACGTACATATTTATTTAGTTACTTTACTATACTGTAACGGCTGAGTGCCTTTTATTTATTAATAAAATGAACGCCAGAAGGTGCGAGTCTCATCATCTGGCACTAAAAATTGCACTGCAAACTTTATTGTGAATTCATAATTCTATGCATGCCGTAAAAATTGTTTCAATTTTGTAAACGCTTTAAAATTTAATTTAATTTGATATACATACATACATACATACATACCGTCACGCCTTCATCCCAGAGTGGGGTAGGCAGAGCTACAGAATTACCATCATTTAATTTGATATAATACGAACTTAATCTGTATAGTCCTAAAGACCATCAGGAGGGTACACTTAATTGAACATACACAGACCTTGATGTCACATACCCTTTATCGCGTAGATCTGAACAACAGTTGAAATGATTCGGATATCTCGTTCGTAAAATCTAAACGCAAACAATCTAGTGGCGAAGCTGAGTTATCTAAAATTGTATCGCATTCGCGTAGTGCTGCGACGAATGAAGTATAAGTATCATACAAGTGAAGTATAACACAGATGTCGAACCTATGCTCAGCAACATTTGCAGTATTTTTATAATTGAATAAGCGGGCTTGCGAACCTTATTTCCGATAAAATTACAGTTAATTATTATACAGTATTCATTTAATACCTACTAAGTTTAGTTGTGGTAGGGTTATGTTATGAACAATAATATTGAACCGTTCTTTAAGTTAAACCAACATCTGATTGTACAATGTTTTGTTATATTTTACCCTTAATTTGGTAATGTTCGTTACAGCGAACATACCATAATGATCACTTTTTAGGGTTCCGTAGTCAAACTAGGAACCCTTATAGTTTCGCCATGTCCGTCCGTCCGTCCGTCCGTCCGTCCCCAGTCTAGCTCAGAGACTCATAGTACTAGAAAGCTGTAATTTGGCATGAATATACATATTAGTCACGCCAACAAAGTGGTAAAATAAAATTTTGAAAAATATATTTTTTTAATGCACCTCCCCTACACGTAATGTAGGGATGCTTTTTTTTTTTCTTGTCCACCCCATAGTGTGGGGTGTCGTTGGATAGGTCTTTCAAAAATATTGCGGGTTTATGAAAACAATTTTTCGATTCAGGGATCCGTTTATGAAATATTAAGCTTTAAAGCGCTATTTTTTGTTAGAGTCAAGTGTCCCCCCCCCCCCCTACAGCCAAAACTACAAATACTAAAAATCTGAAAAAAATCTTCAACGAAAGCGCATATAACGAATTTTAAAGGAAAACTATCACGGCTAAGTAGACATGATTAGTTCCTGAGATACAGGCGACTAAAGTGTTTATATCTATCAAAATCGCCTATGATAACTTTGATAGAAAAATTTGTTAACGGGGCGTGCAGGACGCGCGGGGGGAGTCGAACTGTCCATGCAACAAATCGATCGACAGCCGCGCTCATAAGCGCGAGCGCCTAGATGCTGTTTGGACGTGCCCCGGAATGCTACCTACAAGTTTGCGATTTGCGATCTGAAAGTTTACAAATTTTCGATTAGATTATTGATTTGAGTTGAGTATCGTTTAGAAAACTTAAAATTCTATTTACTGGACCTTGTTTTTTTTTCAATTTCCATTAATTACTTTATAAAAGATTTAACTTTTATTGTAATTAAAAGTCGGTTTGAAGCACTTTAGATACCTAACTACCTACATAGGTATACTGATCTCACACTTAAAAGCTTGGCTCTTGTTTGAGATATTATATACGAATTTATAAGAAAAATAATCATTACTAAGTAGACTTAATTAGTTCCTGAGATACAGGCGACTAACGGGTTTATACCTACTAAAAATCATCTAAGACAGCGCCAAATAACTTTAAATAGAAAATTGGTTCATACATGTTGATTTTTAGGGTTCCGTAGTCAAACTAGGAACCCTTATAGTTTCGCCATGTCCGTCCGTCCGTCCGTCCCCAGTCTAGCTCAGAGACTCATAGTACTAGAAAGCTGTAATTTGGCATGAATATACATATTAGTCACGCCAACAAAGTGGTAAAATAAAAATCTGAAAAATATTTTTTTTTAATGCAACTCCCCTACACGTATCTTGGGGATGCCTTTTTTTTTTCTTGCCTACCCCATAGTGTGGGGTGTCGTTGGACAGGTGTTTCAAAAATATTGCGGGTTTTTGGAAACAATTTTTCGATTAAGGGATCCGTTTATGAAATATTAAGCTTTAAAGCGCTATTTTTTGTTAGAGTCAAGTGTCCCCCCCCCCTACAGCCAAAACTACAAATACTAAAAATCTGAAAAATATCTTCAACGAAGGCGCATATAACGAATTTTAAAGGAAAACTATCACGGCTAAGTAGACATGATTAGTTCCTGAGATACAGGCGACTGAAGTGTTTATACCTATCAAAATCGCCTATGATAACTTTGATAGAAAAATTGTTAACGGGGGGGGGGCCTGCACGCGCGGGGGGAGTCGAACTGTCCATGTAACAAATCGAGCGACAGCCGCGCTCATAAGCGCAAGCGCCTGGATGCTGTTCGGACGTGCCCCGAAATGCTACCTACAAGTTTGCGATTTGCGATCCGAAAGTTTACAAATAATCGATTAGATTATTGATTTGAGTCGAGTATCGTTTGGAAAACTTAAAATTCTATTTACTGGCCCTTGTTTTTTTTTCAATTTCTATTAATTACTTTTTAAAAGATTAAACTTTTATTGTAATTTAAAGTCGGTTTGAAGCAGTTTAGATACCTAACTACCTACATAGGTAGGTATTCTGATCTCACACTTAAAAGCTTGGCTCTTGTTTGAGATATTATATACGAATTTATAAGAAAAAGAATCATTACTTAGTAGACTTAATTAGTTCCTGAGATACAGGCGACTAACGGGTTTATACCTACTAAAAATCATCTAAGACAGCGCCAAATAACTTTAAATAGAAAATTGGTTCATACGTGTTGATTTTTGAGATAGTTTTTTGTGTATGTCGTTACGGCTTCGGAACCCTACACTGAGCATGGTCCGACATGCTCTTGCCCGGTTTTTGAGATAGTTTTTTGTGTTTGTCGTTACCTACGGCTTCGGAACCCTACACTGAGCATGGTCCGACATGCTCTTGCCCGGTTTTTTGTTTGGATTGTGTTTTTATTTTTTTACTGATTCAAAATCCAAAAGGGTTTGAATTCCCGGCTTTTTTTATTTTTGCCAAATTAAGGGTTTATTTATTTTAGCTATTTAGTGAACTGTGAAAAAAGGTTTTATTACTATCACAATTAATACATTTTTATTTATTAAATCAAATAGTTAACGACGAAAAACAGCGTAGAATATTCATCCGTCATTTAAAATGTGAAATTTTATTGGAATGCTCATCTCATAATATTTAAAAAAGCAAGCAGGCCGAATAAATTCAAACAGATGTATTTCCCCTAGTATCGATACACTGATACACATGTGTCATGGATAATCAGCCCTTTAATTCAACAACCAGGAACATCACTAATCTGAGATGGGAGCAAGCAGTCCGTGAAACAAGATAACGCTTTGCAGAGAGGAGTCAGTCACTTTGCCGAGTTATTTGGGAACGGATTAGAGCTAGTGTTTTGCTATTGCTGGCAGCGAAAATGTATGCCATTGACCATTTGCTGCTCCAATATTATAAAATAGTAGCACAATATGGACAAGTATGAAAAAGTATAAACGCTCGCCTAGAATATCTCAGACCGTAGTCCAAATCGAATAGCGAAGAGGGATATATCAGTTTGGACTATTTTGACTGCATAAATTGCTGATGTTTTAAATTTATTAAAGCTTTTGAACAATAAACACCAATAGTAACACATTTATAATTAAAATTATTTTCTTATCAAATGTTAGGTTTTATGACAACTTTATGCATAACTAATTATATATCCTTTCAGGTACGTGTCATACGGACGGACAAACGGACGTCAGAGACGGACGGTCGGACAGTAGAGTGAAGAGTGCCACAAAAATGACTCCGTTTTACCCTTTCGAACGGAACCCTAAAAAGCATCAGCATAATATATATTATGTACTAATCAGTCCAAAATGTAATACTATCCCATTTAATTTATATTTCCAGAAACATCATACAGACGATGTACAAAAGCAGACAATAAGACAGGTTTACAGAGGTTGTCTTCGAAATTCTAGGAATAAGTTTGTTATTATAGTTAAGATACAAGTGATGGGTAGACGTGCTTCAGTGGGAACGCCAGGTCTCGATAGTAATCCTATACAAAGAGCACAGTACTGCGATTCAGATAATAGAGTTAGAGGAAGTCCTTCAGATCCTTTGTAACAGCTAAAAGCTTTATGCAAAGCACATCTGGTTTAATTAATACCCAGGTATTTAGTAAGTTCGTTGGTACAAATGAAAATAAACCAAAATGTAGCTTTTTATCATGGTTTAATTTGTTTAACTTGTAAAGGAACCCCCACATTTAATGAATTATGTTTGAATCAGTTTAACTCGTATGACTGTCCCGTGGCAGCGAAAGCTGGATGCCAATTTTATTGTGTGGAGAGTGGTGGATTTTTGATCCGGCGCAAACAGCGAGGTAAGTATGAATATTTGTACCATAAGAAATATATGTATACATGTGTGCATAGAAAATTTTAGTACTGGTACTTATTAACCGACTTGAAAAGAAAGGTGCTCAATAATTTGACTGCCGTTTTTGTGTGCATACATTGAATCCATACTAATATTAGCCATACTAATATTACAAATGCGAAAGTCTGTCTGTCTGTCTGTCTGTTACCTCTTCACGCTTAAACCACTGAACCGATTTAGGTGAAATTTGATGCAAAGATAGTTTGAATCTTGGGAAAGGACATAGGATAGTTTTTTTCCCGAAATTCATCCCCTAAAGGGGTGAAATAGAGAGTGAAAATGTGTATGGAGCTACGATATATTTAAACGTCCACGCGGACGGAGTCGCGGGCAGAAGCTAGTTGTTTTATAAAACTATTAATTATCTATGAATGTGTTTTATTGTACCAATATAAGCAAATTAATACTTATAAGTACCTATTAGTATCATTCTCCTAGTTCGAAAATAGATTCATGTTTGTTTAATATCAGAAATCTAGTATTTTGGATTCGCTAACTTTTGATTGGACTTGTTATCGACACGAAGTCGAACATGCGTTCTTGTTTGAGAACCCAATAGATCTTGGAAGGAACGGGGGCAAACCGGTACCCTCAGGGAAATTATACCGTCGCCGCCGGCGCGCCCCCTGTCAACTAGAAACTGACGCACCGGTTGATTGGCTTTAAAAATACCTGAACCAATTATCGCAGGGTATGCTGAAATGCTAGTTAATAAATAGTATGAGGCTTATTGTGGATTGTATTTTTTGATGTCCGCGTGACGTAAAGGAAAAAAATAATGATTATTTCATATTTTACTATGTAAGGTTTAATTAGAGAGTAGGCAATAATAATAAAATAGTAGTTTCGGGTAATTTATCAAGAAGTTTTTTTTTCAATTATTGTATGAAATAAGTACTAAGTTAGCTTTGGTTGATTGAATACAATGAATAAAAATTATCTTGGAAATTCAATACAAACGCCTTTTTTACCGTACTTTTATGTAACTATGTCTTTGTTTTTAAAAGACATTATAATCATTGTTTATCGCAAAGAGTTAGTAAAATATCAGAATGGAGTAATAATTGTAAATATGCACAAAATATCTACGATATTACCATGCAGAATACTTCTTACCCCTCTAAATTGGACAGGTCTGAGAGGAAAAGCAGTCGCAGATTAATTTTCAAGCTACAGTTTTTTATAAATAGAAGTCGAAAACCTAATTAAAATGAAAACCACGGCCCCGGTTCAGCTAAACATGATCTTGGTTATCAAACATTTCCATCTGCGCTAATATTTTCAGCCCTCGCTTTCATTAAGTAACTCGATTTCCTTTTAATGTTATCAGAGTAACGGAAATCTAATTCAAAAGTAACACAATTGCGTGGGCAAAACAAACCGTAGTTGCTTGACGGCTCAATCAACAATGAAGGAGGAACAAGAAACGTTTACAGGCGTAAATTATCAAGTCTAACGTGGGCTCCAAAGGTAAATTGTATTCTATAATGTAATTAGAGAACGGGTTTCAATACGTCATTTAAAGGGGTCGTGGTATTTACTTTAGTTGCTACAGTCTAAATACCGGCTACAGGGGCCGTATTAGGAACTGTTAAAACTACCGATTCCAAGCTGGGTTAAGGGACAGAGATTATGACCCGTATAGTTCCATCCCTTTCAGTGACTTGAACTTGGCAAGATCGGTTCAGCACTGCATAACAAGCAAAATTATCTCGAGATAGTCAATACGGTAAAAAAAAATGTTGTAATGGGTGCAGTAGTTTTTCAGTTTATTCGTTATAAAAATACAAATCTTTCCTCTTTAAAATATTTAGTGTAGAGGGTACGACACGTTAGCCTAGTTGGTAGTGACTAAATCCGCTAAGGGCGCGAGTATTCTTTCCTGGGGTGTTATTCTCTCAAAAACAACGGTCGGGCGCACGAACGAGCGAAATCGCAGCGGCGAGTTTAGGTAGTCCCGTCAGAGCGAACAAAACACATTTTAGCGCGTGCATTTACAAATTAAGCAGCCTTATACGTTCGATCCATCGGCAGAAACCATGCTGCTAAATTGAAAATGAACGCGCTAAAATATGTTTTGTTCCCACTGGCGATGGCGGGACTACTTAAACTCGCCGCTTGGACATTCACTCGTCCGTCAGTCCGACCGGCGCGCGGCGTTGTTCAGAGAATCACTACCCTGAACGTTGGATGTTTTCTATGTATTTAAGTTTGTACTTTTCTAGATAAGTATGTTGATCGTTGTCTAGAGTTTAACTACCTAGTTAGTTTTGGTCTAGGTAAATTTGACCGCATTCAGAACAGAGCTGCTCGATGTGTCAACAACCAGGGGCTTCTCGAAAATCTGGCTCCACTGGCCCTGCGGAGGGATGTTGCTTCCTTCTGTGTGTTTTACCGCATTTATTCCACTATCGTTCAACTCGTACCAAACTATCATTTCATCAACACCATCTTTATAGTTGGAAATTCTCTACGGTGCGTTCTTCGAGGGCGTTCTTGCCATGCACCTTATCCCTGTGGAATCAGCTCTAGGCCTTAAAAAAACGAGCCTACTCTTTTCTCAAAGGCCGGCAGCGCACCTGCGATTCCTCTGGTGTTGCGGGTGTATATGGGTCGTGATGATCACTTACCATCAGATGGCTCGCTTACTCGTCTGCCTCCTTTTTCCCTATGTAAGCAAATCAATATTTCATTATCAGACATAATCAAAATGTTTTTTTTCTTGCTTAATATCTTAGTAAACGTTCGACTTTTAAAACCATAATTGTTACAATGCTTTTCGATACGTGTGTTAGCTAAATCTAATAGGTTCTCATTTTACCAACACATACCCCGCATTTATGAGGTATACATAAATCGTGACCGTAATTATTTTGCAATGTTAAGCGTCTTTGCCTTCATAGTTAGTATGAGGACCTTAATTTCGTAATATAATGGTGAAAATTTATGAGAGTAGGTATTCGGATGCAAAGGTAAAAGCAAATTAAGGCAGGATGTTTAATTGCAGGGGAATGTGTATTTAACAATATGTTACTTTAAAATATACGTTGAAATATTTTCATAACGAAAACCAAATTTATTTCTGTGTTCGATACAGTCAGCATCATATTTACCTAAGGTAACGTGAAAGTGCTTAAAAAAACGGTGCACTATATTAATTGTATCGTGTACCGAACTATTTGAGCACTTTGAATGTCACATATGACGCTGAGTGTACAATCGGGTTTCTTAATAGATAAAAACACAATGTTTTAAGGCAATTTGTTGAAATAAAATCTTGCCATTAAAATAATATAAAATACGTAAGGCCAACCGGGGCAAATGCGTCTATGGGATAAAATTAGAAGACGCCTTTACCCCCAAAACAACACAATTCATTATCGGTAATTCAATCAAACACCTACTGTAGGTACAGTAGGTGTTTTGTTAATAGCAGAAACAATATGTTTGAGTGCGAGTGACATTATTAATCAGGAAGTAATAGGTCAAAAGAAACAACATTATTAATGGATTGTCTGGTCCACATTCTCATGTAAGTATTTCGGGTGGCTGGTTTTGATAACTTTATTAATTTGTAAATTCTTTGAGAGTTAATCCTGAGGTTTGCGCGATAATTAAATATGGTAATAAAACTGCGGTGCTTAGTATAATGTTCTCAAGAAGTAAAATTTATATTTTAATTTTAACACAATGTTTTTCGAAGATAGTTGTTTAAACAAAAGCATTTCTAACGGGAGGTTAAATTCAAAACTGGCTTCTTAAAACACAGACGGTAATTTTTTTTTTTTTTATTTTTTTTTTTATGGCATAGAGAAGACAAACGAGCACACAGGCCACTTGATGGTAAGTGGAAACTGTGACCCATAGACATTCGTATTCACAAGACTGCAATGCAATCCTAAGACTGCAAATGCGTTGCCAACCCTGAGGACTAAGATGGAATGCCTCTATGCTAGTTATTTCACCGGCTGTCTTATCCCCAAACCGGAACACAACAATGCGAACACTGCTGTTTGGCGGCAGGTTAATGGATAAGATGGTGGTAGCGATCCGGACGGACCCTGCACAAGGTCCTACCACCCGCAAAAAATAATAATTAATTAAAATAAATAATTTAGTAACGAAAATAGGGTTCATATTTTTCGGGCTACAATAGGAGAACCATATTTTTGATATTGATTTCGATCTTTTGTTGACGAAGGTTTAGTTTTAAAAAAAAAGTACAATCTAAAATTATAATGATAATCTGATCATATCAGCCCCGTACGGCAGCTCTCCTTTAATATACAAATAAACAAACGGTTAGTTGATTCTGATGTTATATCTGCGTGTGGCATTATTAGCTAAAACCGTATGAGCACTGTTAGTAACTATTTTAGAAGACTGGAATTCTGCGATCTTCATTCTCGAGCCTAGTAAAGTCACCATTCTACGGATATCTCAGGCCAGCAGCAGCATTGAGTTATACCAGGTAATGCACTGGGATCGCCAAGTTTTAAGTATTCTAGAATCCTCAAAGGCATAAATTTTACGATCTTACGGGTCGTAAGCCCACACTGCAAACAAGAAGCAATATAAAATCTGGTAACAGCCACTCTGAAAGACATTTTAGTTTCACTATTCCATCGTCGACACGGTGTCGTAATCGTAAATTGTGTAAAGAGAAATCGTTAAGTAATTAGAACGGTTTTATTTAACTTTATTTTACACGCGTTCTTAGTAACAAAATTGAAGTAAGGGTACATTTTATGGTAAGAACATATATAGATGTATGATGCATCAGTTTAGCAATATGACTATCAAGCAACTCATATCTTTTATGACATGTAGCTTATCATGGTAGCTTGTATGCTTGTCTACAGCACACTTATAAGCCACATCTGATGATAAGTGGGCCCTTATTGGCCAACGGACATTTTGCGATCTTGACATTTCACCGACTGTCTTACCCCTAACCAGAACAAAATCATGCAAATACTGCTTGGTGCCAGATAAGAGAGTAAGATTGTGGTACGACGTACGACCGCGACGGTGGACAGACCCTGCACAAGGTTCCACTACTTCGTTTTTTGCACAAATTGTTTAAAATCCCCTTTAAGTACCGACAAACATTTCATCAAATGTGTCATTTCACCGAATTTCATTTCATCGAAAGTTAATTTGTGCTGAAATCTTACAGTACTCAGGTTATTTTGAGCATTCGTTACGTAGGTGAGGTTAGGTTAGACTTGTGACCACAAAAAAAATAACGCTCCTCGCACGTGGGAAATGCCTGTCGATGAAATGAAAATTCGGCGAAGTGGCTTTATGAAATCATTTTCGTTATTTCAAGGATAAACCGTTCATGACCGTAATCGAATCATGTTTACCTTAGTAGAACCATATAACAGCATGATATTTTATGAGGACTACATTTATTAAGCATTTCGGTAAATAAGCCCTTGAGAATTTAGCAAATTTATGTCAATGCCCACGTTAATGCGTTTAAATATCAGGTTGCTGGTACAACCCGTCCCCTGAGTGATACCTCTCCTTGAAATATAAACGTTTGTTTAACAATCGACACGAGTTACACCTAAAACAACCGAAATAAACCCAAACCTAAACAATTGATTTAGCCGAATAGTGCTCTCAACCGTTGATGAATACATACAATCTATAACTACTACATCTAAACAGCGTGTGAAAAATACGCGTGGTTTAAAAAAAAATAGTTTTGGCCAAAAATAGGCAGCTCACTTTTTCCATTTAAAGAGATCACATTAAAGAGTTCACACCGGGTTACTCACGTAAATATTGTCGAAAAAACGCTCGACATTTTTAATTCACTTTTCATTATTTTAATAAATGTTTGTAATTCATAATCAGTCGTTATAAATAACAAATAAGTTAGTGCCTGTTGTCATAAAGTAATCGTGAAAACTCCATAGATTTAACGTTCCCATTATCGTATTCGTAATTTGTATCGTAATTTCATGCAGGTATAGTAAACTAACTTAAAACGGAAACTACGAGTATATTAGTAACTAGCTTCTGCCCGCGACTCGGTCCGCGTGGAACTCGTTTATATCGTAGCACCATACAAATTTTCACTCTCTATTTCACCCTCTTAGGGGATAAATTTCGGGAAAAGGGCTATCCTATGTCCTTTCCTAGGATTCAAACTATCTTTGCACCAAATTTCACGTAAATTGGTTCAGTCGTTTAAGCGTGAAGAGGTAACAGACAGACAGACAGACAGACACACTTTCGCATTTATGATATTAGTATGGATAGTATAGTATGGATTAGTTTTATAAAAAAAAAAAAAAAAGAAAAAAAGTCAGAGAGAAATGTGAAATAAAAGAAGATGTACCTACTGACTAAGATTGAAAAGGGCATGCTTCGATGGTTCGGTCATTTGGAAAGGATGGATGAAAGGAGATTGACGAAAGAGATATACAGATCGATAGTGAGTGGACGGGTCGGAAGGGGCCGCCCTAGGCGTACTTTTTCGAGTCAAATCGGTGAAATACTGGAAAAGGGCCGAATCTTAAGAACCCGAAACCGACGTGCGTGCATGACTCGATGTATGAATGTGGAAGAAGCGAAAGAAATTTGTCAAGATCGTAGCAAGTGGAAAGAAGTGGTCTCTGCCTACCCCTCTGGGAAACAGGCGTGATTTAATGTATGTATGTATGTAGTTTTATAAGAGGAACGTCATCATAACTCAACCATTAATGAGCATAAAAATCTGTGATAAAATTAAAATTAAAATAGCAATAGCATAGTTTTATTAAGTTATTATAACAAGGTTCTACAGCACGCTCGTCACTCGACACAGCTTACCCATATTTTAATAAAGGGTAATTTATTCAATAAATCTCTTTGTTACTATGCCGTCATAACGAACGGGAAATGGAATATTGATGGTATCGAAATTGATTTTAACCCTCTTAAAACTTACAGTTTACGTTTTTATAATAATTTGTTTGAGATGAAGATTGCTATCAGAAAATTTCGAGGCCCGGAATAATTATATAACAAACTCTTAAAATTATGGTTCAATTGTGTTGATGAAGATATGAGAATACTGTTTTAAGTAATGATACCATGATTTATAAACATAATATTCTTAATATTATACTTATTTCTTTCAATTTTTTGAAATACTTACTTGAAATCCCCTCACACACACACACACATACAGGGGATCGATATTTCCTGACCAAGATGGCCATTTTTTACTTAATTATAGAAATTAATTATTTTTGGATCTCACGTTGACTAACGCCTATGATATGCCGATGATATCAGAACGTACAAAACACATTTAGGCGCGTGCATTCTCAATTAGGTAGCAGGGCTTCTGTCGATGCAATCGAACGTATAAGGCTGCCTAACTGAGAATTCACGCGCTAAAATGTGTTTTATATACTCTGATGGGACTACTTAAACTCGCCGCTCTGTGCTGCGTTCAATCGTTCACTCATTCGACCAACCAAACGCCTCTTTGTTAAGAGAATAACACCCCAGATACGAGTGCCCTAAGCTGTCCAACCACTCGTAAACTACATCATCGCGTGACATAATTTATATTATTAATCACAAAAATCTCTGTAAAATAAAAACAAACTGTGTCTTTATCACCATTAATGTATGATACAGGATTTATTAATACGCAATTTGTTCACCTCGGCTCTGGGATAACTAACGCTACGAGCTCCAATAATGAGACAAGAAAAGATTAAATATACTTAAATAAAACACTAAAATTGAATAGGTGATTGATTTTAGCCTTTACTTAAATTATTATTTCTCAAACTTGCAATGAAATGTTGGCGCTATGTTAGTTACTCGTATTTTAGGCTTCAAATGATGACGTTGCGGGCGGAACAACTCGAGAGAACTGTAAAGGAATTTCATACAAAATTGAAGACCTAGGCCGGGAAGTTTTTTTTTTATTTTGGCGTCTGTGTTTTGAACAGGCTAAATAGCAAAATTATATTTAAAATATTTTTGGGAAAAAGATATGCTTAACGTCAAATACTAGGAGTGCACAAACGTTTGGGAGTCATCCGAGCTGTGTCGTGAGCGCCGCCCGCCCGCTGGAGCGCCGCATCGCCTGCGATCTAAGTTGCGCTATTCCTGATATGCCTCCTAATTACCGCTGCGCTCCTGGTACTTTATTTAAACATGCAATTACTTTTCTTCCCTGGGGTCGACATGTATCACTTTCAATCCTCTTCTAAAATAAACAACGGCCTACTATCAGAGTATGAGACATGAAAATATAATTTACTTTTTTGAGTGAGGTATTTTTTTATTTAATTGCATATCGTCGGCTTAGTGCAAGAAGTCACTAATGGCATAAAATCACTAAGTACAGGTACAAGCACAGGCGGATTCGCCGCGACTTACTCTTTCTAACGCACGGATCCATTTTTTTTTACATTGAATAATTTCGATGTTACAGGCATTACAGCCATGACATTAAGTCATTAACTTTACTTTTTGCCTTATTGATTTGATGTAAATTGGTTTTAGACCATTACTAACTTTAAACAAAACAAATTTGTTATTTTTTATCTTTTTATTTTGTTTAAATATTCACTTTTGTTACTTATCAACTTTAAAAAATAAAAGAATATGAATAAAGCTATGAAAGTATTTGAGCTAGAATTCATTATATGCATATAGTTACTTTTAGCAAACCGTAAAACGAAAATAAAAGTTATTATCATGCTTTAATGATTTTTAACAAAATGAGCATTGGATGCACATTACCACTTTTACTTTAGAATAAAATAACTAAAGCACTTTATAAAGTTTAAAAAAACTAGGAGACAGCATTAATGGCAATCAGAATGATTTTTTAAAGTAATTAATGATATTTATCGATTTTTGTTATGTCCAAAGACATGTAATTCACGTGATTAAATTATGGTTAGTGACTTTTGGCAAATAACTTGTATGAATTTGAACACCTTTAGTGAAATATTCTTGCACAACAGTTCATATTTCAACTCATTTATACCTACGAGTACGTCTTGCTCTCGCGGTAACGGGGGTTTTCGGCCACCGCGACCGAAGTCATACCGTTGCGGCTGCGACCGGGGATGGACGTTACGCGAGAAGTTAGTGATTTCTTACAAAATGAAGCGAAATGGTATTAAATTTAAGGCAGGACGAGGATCTTTGATGTTAGAAAAGATTCTAAATAAGGAGAATGAAGATCACAGCGTAACTACCTTTGTCATTTATTTATAATAAGATACGTGCAAATTACTTTATGCTGTTAAGTTGTAGGTAAGTAAGTATTTCATTTGCGAAATACCAATTTTGTCCTTAGCGCGAGATTTTGTATAGGTACCTAGGTTTTGTTTTTGACTTTTTGACTGATAAGATCAGTGATATTGACGATAATGAGTTGGAAATAAAAGCACTCAAAAAAATTTAAACAAAACTGTCGTCAAAAGGATTTTATACTCGCGAACATATCAGTAAATCCTCCACAAAGGTGTTACGTAAAGCAGTTAGAAAACGAACCATGTCACGTTCATATTTTTTTTCTAATGATGAAGGTAAAATCAAGGTATGTGAAAAGTTTTTTAAAAGTACCCTCTGTATTTCAAACGGCCCTATAAACAATGCATTTTCCAAGGTTGGCAGTTCTGGTCTTTTTGAAGGAGAAGACTAACGTGGTAAGCATGTTGCTCACAATAAAACCAAACAAGACGATATGGATTTTATAAAACAACACATCGAATCATTCCCTACAATGGAATCGCACTATTGCCGAAAAACATCGTCAAAACTCTATTTAGATGGCACGCTATCTATTTCAAGAATGTACGAACTTTATACAGAGGAATGCAAAAAAGCGTCTCGGACTTCTGTTACTATAAACGTGTACAGAAATGTATTTGGAACTGAATATAATTTGGATTTTCACAAACCAAAAAAAGACCAATGTCTAACATGTCAAAAGTACGAGTATAACAGTATCAAAAAAATAAACGGACCCGATCTTGAATCTTGGAAACAAAAATATGACTTAGGCCCTTTTAGCCAATAGCCTACTCGGCATGGCCCCATCTATATATAATAAAATACCTAAATACATTGTAAATCTAGATTTAAAATTATTTAAGAAGAAATTTACCGAATTATTAATTACTAAATGTTATTATTCAATTGCAGAGTATTTAAATTAGACTAAACTGTTACATAATTAGAATTTATTTGACATGAGATATAATTTATTTATTTTTGTTTGTTTACTGTTCATAACATTGACTATTTGTAAAAGTACTTCGCATGCTGCATGCACACGGAAAATTTGTACACCTGCCTTTGCAGGTAAGACAGCGAACGCAACCTGTAAAACAAATCACCATCACTGTATGTACCTACCTATGTTTAACAAATAAAGATTCTGATTCTGATTCTGATTCTAGGTACACATTTCACTAAAAAAAAAGAATTGGACTAAATTCGTGCTAATGAAGATGAAAGCTTTAATTCAATAACCTTAGATTTACAAAAGGTACTTCATATCCCAAATGGAACTGTTTCTATTCTTTATTACCTACGCAAATTGAATGTGTACAATGCTACCATTTATGAAGCTCGCACTCCCAATGACGGCTTTTATTACCTCTGGTCTGAGCTGGATCGCAAAAAAGGAAGCGATGAGGTGGGTACGGCTTTGTATCTATGGATAAAACGTCTCCCATCTACTGTAAAAGAGATTTCCATATTCACTGACACCTGTGGAGGCCAAAATCGTAATCAATTCCTTTTAAGCCTACAGTTGTATTTAGTTCAGACAACTCATCACGAGGTTATAGAACATAAATATTTAGAGTCTGGTCATACACATATGCGATTGAAACCGATTGCGTTTAATGCCAGTGTACTCAATGATAGACTTCTGTAATGTTATTCGATTAGCAAGATCAAACAGAAAAAATAAGAAAAATGAAACCCTGAAAAAACCGTACGAACCGATAGTTATGAATCACACAGATATTTTGAACCCAAACGACTTGAGAGATAACTTGATGCAGAATCGATCGATTGACGTCAATGGAGAAAAACTGCGATGGCTTAAAGGGAAATCTTTTCGACTAGAAAAAAAAAGGCCGAATGTTGTTTTATACAGATACGATTTCAAATCTGAGTATAAAGAATTTCACGTATTAAAAAGTAATACATCCCAATCTATGGCCCCAATAAAACAACTGCGAAAACGTAAGCTTGAAAAACCCTTACAGGGTTTCAATTATAACACTTACATTTTGAGAAAAGCTTACAACCAAAAACTGCCAATCACTCTAGCTAAAAAAAGGACTTACTAAAAATGTGCAATGAAAAAATTATACCCGCGGAACTTCACCACTGGTACCAGAACTTGCCAGCCAAAGAAAGTCGTGATTATGTACCTGAAGAAATGTCTTCAAACTCAGAAGACGAAGAGTAAAAAAGATGGATGACTAGGTTTTTTAACTCTTTTTCGTACTTACAGTATTAGTTCAAAATCAAAGGCTGATCCTTTTATTTTAATACTTTTAGAAGTTTTTATGTTTTATAACAGTAAGTAAGTAGTGCTTGCTGTGAGTGTCTGGGATTATAATATAATATTAAGTTCCTCTATAAAAAAAACATTTTGAAGTTATTTTAGTTTGGAGTTACAAATAACGCCATTTTGAGAATTTTATGTTATTATTGTGGTTTTGTTGAAGTAGAGTTTTTAAAACTGTTTATGCGTTGTTAATTAGTAAATAATGTTCATAAAGTTTCTAAGGTAATAATTAAGACTGATGAAACCAAATTTCTCGTATAAAACTGTGTTTTTCGATTTAATTGTGATTAAAATAAAAAATAACTAATTGTAAGTTCCCTTAAAGCGAGAAAGACAAAAAGTCACTAACTACATATTTAGGCTTTTAAAAAAGTTATTTGGAATTATTGTACAAAGTTTTTAATTGGTTTTGATACTAAATATATTTAGCTAACCACTTGTGTTTAATTTTTAAATCTAGACCCGAACCTACAACAATAATGTTCATTTGACTAAGTCAAAACTTTGGGCCCGTTTTTCTCGGACTTGACTTTTTGTGGGTTAATGACTTCTTGCACTAAGCCGACGATATGTTTGAGAAAAGCACTATACATACCACGCCGTGAAAAGGGGTTGCCAACCTCGTAACTATCCGTCTATATCACCCGGCCCGCCACCCCGAACTTCCCGGCCTCTGTAGTAATGTACCAACTATTAAATTATTATTGAATTTGAATTTCTGTGTTTTATCAATTCTTTGTTGAGTTTTATCAAACTATAAAACATTTGAATCATAAGGTAATCATTAAGGAATCAATACACACTTACTTAATGTTATTGGCTTTTCAGATTGATCTAGCAAAGTAGGGTATTTTCATGAAATCTTTATACATTTTAATTTTAATATTCTTTTATATGTTGTTAATTCAGATGAACAAAGCAGTTTATTTTTAAAATTTTGGAAAAATTAAGTTAATTGCAATAATATAATTATTTACCGCAAGTTTTGGGCTATACGACCCGAGAAGATATTGTGGGCGACGCGGTAGTGAACGGAGCCCGTTCTTTGTAAAAGTTTGTCATGAGGTCCAATTATTCGGTTTTCTGTCTTCTTCCCAAGATCGTAAGGTACACGTGAAAGCAATGTGGGCTGTCGCATTTTGTACGTGAGCGTAATGCAAACAGTTCGCGCCGCCGCGAGACATGTTTCGTCACTTTACGCTGAAAAGGCGAAACATCGGGAACGGTCGACGTTTTGAGAAAAATTGCATGACTTACCTCACCTATTCAAAATGGCTGACACAAGCGCCCGATCGAATTTACTATAAGTAATTCGTTTCCAGTGACAACCTAAACCCTTACCAAGAATTTGAATTTAGATTTAGACGAAGGTACAAATGTCACGTAATGTTACAAGCGGCAATACTCATACTTTTATACCCAAAAATAATATTTTTCAGCTTTATTTAAAGAAAATACAGAAGCGCGGTGCGCGGTTTAGGAAAAGTAGATGTAAATTTAATTCATTTCGAGAGTAGCACGTCTAAACATTATTAACACTGCAAAAAATTTACTTCAAATTTGAAGAAAAATAACAGGTATGAGCTTAATCCCAACAATGTTTGTCATTCTGAATGTTTTGCAAGCTGATATTAAACTTTACGTGTTTTGTTTTTCACATTGCAAGTCGATTTTGGCCCAGACAGATTACGCTAGCTAGCGTTTCTCTTCGTTTAGTTTTTAAACCAATCGCGTCACTGGTAGATGACGTGTTACGAAAAGTCACGTGATATACCAGTGATGCGATTGGTTTAAGAACTAAACGAATAGAAACGATAGTTAGCGTAATGCATCTGGCCTGCCTCTGAAGCCCTAAACCAGATTGAAGATCGATACCTTAGTGCACAATCGTACTAAATGATTTTATTTTCCAGTAAAGTTACGAACTTATTATTTTTGCACAAACATACTTATTACAATAACTTTTCAAATGTAATTAGTTCATTTGTAAACTAAGGTATCGATATATTTATAGGATTGACGTAAGCTGTCGGACGTTCGCGTCGCGTCGAGCGCCTACGTCAATTCCATACATTTTGTCAATTTTCGGAAATCGCTTACGTTAGGGCTAAGCAACTTATCTAGCCTCACAGTTTCTATTATTTAAACGAGCTGAAATTTGGAAAACAGTATTTATATTATTTATAAAACCTAATATAATACTAAACCTAGATTTAATTAAGTAATACTGTTACTAACACGTTATGGACTTTGTCCGAAATAAATGATTTTGAATTTGAATTTGAATAAACCCAACGACGATGCAATAATTATGTTATTTAAGAGCTGAGGTGATGATGAGTCGGAAGGCGTGGTCATAATGTATGATATGTTTAATAGAGACCAAGTAACTTTAGTCCCGATAAGCAGATGACGACTGTGTTAAAAAGTACAGATGGTAACAAAATCTCGTCTCGTATGAAGTCACTGATAAACACTTGTTATTTTATTTCTTGTGTACTTGCAGGTGAAACACTTATTACGACTTGTTTGAAAACGATACAAGGAAAGTTTTAGTTTACAACAAGTTTCGATAGCCCGGGCTACAAACTTGTTCAGTTCAACTGCCGAGTTCAGTAGTTGGTCTGTTTATTATTTTCTTGCAGTATTGATAGTTGGGAAACCCATTGCTACAAACAAATAAATTGGAAACTTTAATAACTTCTTTTAACTGAGGGAGACAATTTACTAATAAACTTTCGGTAATTAAAATCTCTATATAATAATAAATTTTATTTTTTATTATTTTTGCTGTCAAAGTATTGAAAATAACCTTTACTCCTTGATAAAAACAATATTTGTATACGTAAGTACATATTTCGGCAAAACTTTTAAAAATTACCACTGAAAAAAACTGGTTAAAATAATATACGACATGTCAGAGCATGCGAATCCAGAAAATATTTTAAATTAAGTTCTACACATTACAACAACAGTTAAGTCATAGACTTATGCCCCAATTACGTAAGGTCGAAATCCTAAAAATTATATCCGCCTTCGGCTCCTATTCACAAGCCAAGAACCTATGTTCATTGCGGGTGAAAATGCAAAGCGATTTATCGTGCACCTCGGATTCCTCACCGCAAACTAGCATTACTGCCCGCCAAAGCAAAAATGACATATCTGCAGCAACAACCGAAGCACATGAAACCCTCTGTAGTTGCATCTAAGGTCACGTATTAATTATTATTTACACAACTGATGCGTTGTTTGTACTAAAGAGTTTAGATTAGGTATTCAACGGCGCAAGACATCACAAGCTATTGGCGAACCGTTGAGATTAATTTACATTCATGACCAAAACGGATCGTGACGCCATTTCGCTGGTCGTCCCTATTTCCTGCTTATAGTCGACATGAAGACAGCAGGGACGTGCCGGATCATCTCGAGCTAGTCAAAAGTTTCTGCCCGTCTATAATTTCGCAATTTGGAGCAATATCCTGTTCATATGTGCGATGTACTCTCTTTTGTTTTATGGTGATACAAAGGGGTTTTGTTTGAAATGTCCTCTATAATTGTACTGATGTCAATTGCCCGCGTTGTTTAATAATTTATTAAACGGTGATGTTCGATTAAGGGCTGATGTTTCTTTACCACACTATTTTTATACATTGTATACATTTAAACATTCTTTCATTAACATTTGGCTTAATGATGTATCTCTCTAATAGAAACTGAATGGAGCTATTGTGGTCATTATTCGAAACATAATACGAAAGTGCAAATTGGAAACAGATCAAATATGCGCCAATTACCAATCGACGCAACGGGCTACATATTTAAAGTTACGAGTGTTATTACCTAGTATTTTGATGTTTGTATCAAAACGTTGCAATGTATATTGTATAATTATCAATAATTATCTTATTTTAACAAGACTTTTTAGGCTATTCCACTTGTAAGTACGGCCCACTAGTAGAAATAAGTTTTACTAGTGTTGGTATGCAATTTAAGTCATACAAATGTTTGTAAAGCGTGATATTGGCGCAAGTTTTATGACTAAATAGCCGTAAAATGGTTACTCAATCGTCATAATAAGCAAACACATTTGGTAACACAGTTATCATCACATATAAATATTTAACGACTATTTCGTCAGAAAAGTATCGTAACTTCTGACTTCGTAAGAGCAATTTGTTGTAGAAGTATTATAACGCAAGAAGTTTGTAAGTAACAACAAACAAACAAACAAATTAGTTGGTGAGATGCAACAATGAAGGTTTCCATGATAAAAAACAACCTGTTCGCGCGTGCGTTCGCTTGTCAAATAATTCATTACAAGAAAGAAGATACGATAATGAAATGCGAACAATACTTTTTTATATGCTCTCTTTATACTTACTGTGAATTTTACTATATTTTAATAAATTAAATATTTATATTTTTGTCCCTGTTTTGTTATGATTTGTTAAAAGCTATATGATTTAGATATTTGATTATAAAATAGTTGAAATTACTGTTGCAATTTAGCAGTATAATAGTCGTACAATCTTTAAATAATAATACTCACTTTACTCGCAACGTCACTCTAAATGAAGTCAAAATGAAGTGGTAAAACCGGGGAAACTTCTCTCCATTTTTTTTGTATGACAACAATTAAATAGATTTATTACTAGGTATGTCGTACAAACCTGTATACAACTGCGTTTTAAGATCAATTTTCACTTAAACTGTAATGCAGTATAAGTGACATAAAACTTGTTTGTTTACGGCGTATCTACGATGAATCAGTCATAAAGGGTTGAGATTTTACGACCATGTGTTAGTTGGGGAGTAACTTTCCAGTTTTTTTACAGAGGCCCCGTCATCTGCCTTAATTAAGCTAAAACGACTAAAAAATGCAGTGAACTTGTTAAAAAGTCTTTTGCAGACAAACCACATCAATCAATTTTTTTACCCGGCTTTGGTTTACCTATGTTGCTCGGCATATCGTGCCGTCGAATGAATGAAACATTGGCTAGATAGCAAACTGTATTGCATGCCATACTTTTATACTGCTACAGGTAGGATTTGTAGTTATACGATTGTAAATATTGCACATTTGTTAAAATTACAGCCAGCAGCGGAATATAAGAAACGCTGGTTAGTTGGCATATATGATTTGAAATATTGTAGGCAGCAAATTACTACACTTTTTAAATGTTAAAATCTTTTGCAGTATCATCCTACCATACAACGAAATTTATCAATGGATTATGAATCTATTGCGAATTAAATAAAGTCAATTTTCTATTTAGATTAATAGTCATAAAAACAAAACAAACTCCACTTTACTTCGTTTGCACTAGATCTTTATTTGAATGGCTTTATTATGTACTAGTTTTAGTACAAGGGATCTCAGGGGCCCTAACATGGTTACGTTTATCGCGCGACAAAGTTTAGATAAGGCATCCGTCGCCTTTTGACACGTAAATAAGTATGACAGTGACGGATGCTTTATCCACATTTGACACGCGATATAGAGGCAACCATACTAGGCCAACAGGAGGGTATTAGATTAACATTAAGTATTTTTCATTGTTTCAATCTTTTGGACTAATGGAAGTGACTTAACTGGAAGTAACTTGTATTGTCTAACCGTAACAGAAAGACATACATTCTATTCATGATATCACACCACAGGTCATCGTTGAACGGGTCCTTGAACATACCAATTAATATAATTTACGTAGCACAACCCTGATAGTCCTTAACAATGTGTTTGTGTCTCCATCTTTTAGATCAAACAACAAATTATTTTGCTAAACCAACAACAATTGTACGGAAAAGCGCTGTAAATTTAAAATGAGAAATAAAATGGATTGAGGAAGAATTTTCACCAAGAAGCTTTAAAAGAGAAACATCTTTAGAAATAACCAACCGCACTGTCGCGTGCAGTGCACTTACTTTGATTGTACTGCTCTAAACTGCTTGCCTGTCAAAAACTAGTTCTCTACTCCACGGTGTGGGCTTTAATTTGATTTTCCAGTAAAAACTTATGTGAATGCCGTGGAATTTTTACCCGACTGCCGCATAAATAGGGTGATGTTTTTTATGTCTGTATGTATGTTTCTTTAGGCCTTTGTAGAGCTGAACGGATGACCCGATTCTGACAAACAATGTGTCACAAGATTTGTCTTAGCGTTTAAGGCGTGTTATAAAAAAAACATGAAATATAGCGAATTTTAAAGGTTTTCACAATTTGAATTTGTTTTACGCCGATGAAATTCTCTGCGTTTGACATAAGTTAACGGGAAAGTTAGTTATTGTTTGTTGTTTTTGGAAAAAAAATAAAAAAAATATATCTGCTCCTCCTCAACCAATCAATCAATCAATCAGTCAATTTGTGCAACCTCGAAATATTGTCCATTCAACTTAGAACTGGACATTTAATTTTATTACAATAATAAAGTTAGGGCGTAAACGGATTCTGCAAATAAATAAGTTTTTTTTTTCATTTATATGTGAATCACCCAAACATGTACGACGACTATATTAAATCATGTAGGTAGCCGGATTTTTTAAGTTTTCGTTTAACTATATCGCTCCCATAAGTAATTTAAGCCCCATAAGCCAAGAATGTATGGGATGTATGGTATGTATGGAATTTTGTATTGTTTAGTTTCAGAAATGCAGATACAATTCTGCGTTTTTTATCCATCGCCAATTCAGCTTATTGGATTTACAGGGTCGGACGTTTGCGAACGATCGCTCTGAGCTTACAATGCGCCGGCTGATTAATGAATGAAATTTGCCATGGCCGGTACGTGTGGTGAAATTGTTGGAAAGCAAATGGTGTGGCAAGCGGACGGACTGGCGGGCTTCAGCCCATGGTTGAATGCGCTAATTTACAACTCGATACTTTTCATCGCCAGTAGTCGGCGTAACCAGCAGCTGTTATCAACAACTGAAGCGAGGGATGTTACGTATTGGCATATTTTACTTTTCATACCGCGTTCAATCAACATTGCAATTTGGCCAAAATAATAACCACTGGATTGTTATTCTGGAATCAAGAAAAATATCAGTGTACAGAGCAGTAAAACCGCGTCCGGCTTGGTGTTTCGGAATCTAAATGGTTGAATTATTTTTTTCCTTGCTGGGATTTATTGGATGGGCCACTCTAGGTAATTAGTTCCCCACTATAAGTTAAATACGTTTATAGGTACCTATGCGACATTGCTAGTTTCGCAACGCAACAGAGGGAGTTAGAACAGGAAAATACTGTATTAGTTGTTGTGTTTTTGAAATTCAGTAGGGATACTTTGAACCGAACTGTAGACTTTACAAGTCTAGCCTTTGTAAAGTCACACAGCAAAGTGTTAGGACAGCGTTGACGACACGACGACGACGCCGTTGTTTGGTTTACTTACATTGCAAGCGATCCCAGGTTTGATTTTTTGGTGTTTTTTTTATTCCAATATATTTACTATGTATTTATGTGAACTATATATTGCACATAAAAAATACAAGACATATTTGCATCATAATTGATTATTCACGGGCGAAGTTATCGTTGCTAAATAACCATAACTAAATAAAACAGTAAATAATTATCAGGGGACAATCCAAAATAATTTTTTCTTGTTGGATCTTAGTTTGGGACTTAAGTATTACTTTATTTTCAGTAGTCCCCTGATATTTAGGCAGCTATACTTCTTATAACCAATTTTATCTAAACACAATAGATTTAACCTCTTACTCATATGTCAATGAATGCGCAATAGCTAAAGCGTGCTTATATTATGATTTGTACTCATCCGTTTTTGTGACATTTGAATTTGTTAAAGAGACCAAAGAATACTTTAACTAAAATAGGTTTATTGATGTTTATAAATAAATGAGAAGCGTCGCTCTTTGTTAAAATAAAAGCGTTGCGACGACGCACCGCCAACGCTCGTGTTGCATCGCTGCGAGGGGGTATGTAATGTTTGATTAGGCAGTTACAATTATTAAGCTTGACCAGCGCTTATTCAGTTATGTTGATTTTTGTGTCATAAACTCATAGTAAGGTCAAATAGCGTTTGTTCGTGACTCGATTCTGATCTCGATATTTCCCTGGGGAGTAGTGGGGCAAACGTATGCATAAAAATATTATTTTAAAGCCCTCTCCTCAGCCACTTCAATCAGTTCATAAACGGACATACAACATACTTTTGTTATGGATGATATAAGATTAAATATAAATTAGGCACGAAATAATATCGACGCTAGGCAAAAAGCGGCCAAACATCATCAATCTTAATCAAATTAAACTTTCATTTATTAAATCAAAATGCCATCCCAACTTTAAAATACCATATCGAGCCTAAAACAAAGCCGCTTAAAATTCATTATCAAGCAATAAATTACGTATGTAATCAAAGTCGAAGTTAATTGTCAATCATCGCCCTCCAGGCGGCTTGGGGCGCGATCCGCTAATCACGAAATATAAGTTTGTCGCCTCGGCGCAGTCGGAATTATCCATTTTGTTAATTGAAGCGTCAGGGCGAGTCACGCGAGAGGCCGATTAGGGCACAACAGCTTGTCAGTCAGACATGAATTGAGTGGCTCTATCACGAATCTGCGATGACGGATGGCAATGGTTGAAGTGGGAGGGCATCTGATGAGCAAGCAATGGCACGAAATAAAGTCTTGACCGCTTCGATGCAAAAAGCCGGGCAAGAGCGTGTCGGACCATGCTCAGTGTAGGGTTCCAAAGCCTCTTACCACCAACACAAAAATCTATCTCAAAAACCGGGCAAGAGCATGTCGGACCATGCTCAGTGTAGGGTTCCGAAGCCGTAACGACAAACACAAAAAGCTATCTCAAAAATCAACATGTACGAGGGTCATGCCAAAAGAAATTAGATATTCAAAAACTACAAAGTTTATTCTTTATTATTGCTATCTATTTTCTCGAAGTATTCACCGTGAGCACGTATACACTTTTTCATTCGGCTAAACCACTTGGAAAATGTCAATGACCATTCTTCTTTGGGTACCTCAGAAACTTCATAATTATAGGCAGCCAGGGCATCTTCTTTGGTTTCAAATCGCCTTCCTTTTAATTTTTCTTTAATTTTCGGAAACAGGTAAAAGTCACAGGGTGCCAGGTCAGGAGAATATGGTGGGTGAGGGAGTATAGTGATATTTTTCGAACTAAAATAGTCGAGTGTTCGGGCAGAAGTGTGCGGGGCGGCGTTGTCGTGGTGCCAGAGCAGGTGCTGGGTTCCTGACTTTGGCCGCTTGTCACACCAAGCTGACAACACTTGTGGAGCACAAACTGTCACATACCATTCTGAGTTGACAGTTCTTTGATCCTCTAGCACCACAGTCGCAATATGCCCTGTCTTGCAGAAAAATGAGGCAACCATTTGTTTCTGTGTGCTTCGTGCTCGGCGACATTTTGTTGGAGTCGGTTCATCTTCGAAGCACCATACCATTGACTGCCGCTTTGTTTCAGGATCGTAGTTATACAGCCATGTTTCGTCACCTGTCAGTATATCATACACAGTTTTCTTCTCGCCAGCGTCGAATTTATTTATCATAAATTTACACCAATCCACGCGGCGTTCTTTCTGCAAATCGTTGAGTTTATGCGGCACCCATCTCGAACAACGCTTATGGAGGGACAGTTGTCCATGAATTATAGTTTGCAGTGCTGCTGATCCAATGCCTAGATCTCGTTCAAGCTCTACGTATGTAATTCGTCGGTTCTCACGGATATTTTTTTCCACGGCTTGCACATTTTCTTGAATAACTGCGGTTGGCGGTCGCCCCGACTTCGCCTCATCTTCAAAGCTCTCCCGCCCTCTTTTGAATTCAGCAAACCAGTTAAAAACAGTTGCACGAGAACAAGCAGACTCACCAAAAGTCGTGGTTAAAAGTTCAAAACATTCTTGGGGCTTTAAACCTTTTTTAAAGTCATAGTAAATCATAACACGAAAATCTCGTCGACTAAGTTCCATTGTAACCGCAAATTCCCGTCAGATTCAATCAGAAAAAAAATATTTAAAAAATAATTACGCAGATTTCCGGAGTATTCCATTTTTAAATTTATAGCTATATAATCAGCCTTCACTATGGTGTATAACTGGCCAGTATCAAACAAATGAGCATGGAGTATCTAATTTCTTTTGGCATGACCCTCGTATGAACCAATTTTCTATTTAGTTATTTGGCGCTGTCTTAGATGATTTTTAGTAGGTAGGTATGAACCCGTTAGTCGCCTGTATCTCAGGAACTAATTAAGTCTACTTATTGTTAGTAATGATTCTTTTTCTTATAAATTCGTATATAATATCTCAAACAAGAGCCAAGCTTTTAAGTGTGAGATCAGTATACCTATGTAGGTAGTTAGGTATCTAAACTGCTTCAAACCGACTTTAAATTACAATAAAAGTTTAATCTTTTATAAAGTAATTAATATAAATTGAAAAAAAAACAAGGGCCAGTAAATAGAATTTTAAGTTTTCCAAACGATACTCGACTCAAATCAATAATCTAATCGATTATTTGTAAACTTTCAGATCGCAAATCGCAAACTTGTAGGTAGCATTCCGGGGCACGTCCGAACAGCATCTAGGCGCTCGCGCTTATGAGCGCGGCTGTCGCTCGATTTGTTACTTGGACAGACTCCCCCCGCGCGTCCTGCACGCCCCGTTAACAAATTTTTCTATCAAAGTTATCATAGGCGATTTTGATAGGTATAAACACTTTAGTCGCCTGTATCTCAGGAACTAATCTTGTCTACTTAGCCGTGATAGTTTTCCTTTAAAATTCGTTATATGCGCTTTCGTTGAAGATTTTTTTCAGATTTTTAGTACCTATTTGTAGTTTTGGCTGTAGGGGAGAGGGACACTTGACTCTAACAAAAAATAGCGCTTTAAAGCTTAATATGTCATAATCTTGAGTCAATCAAAAATTCAAAATCCCGCCATATTGAAAGACCTATCCAACGACACCCCACGCTATGGGGTAGACGAGAAAAAAAATACATTCCCACGTAACGTGTAAGGGAGGTACACAAAAAAAAAATTTCATGATTTTATTTTACCACTTTGTGGGCGTGACTAATAAGCAAGTTTTTTTAAATGAGAGATTTACAGTGTGATCTGCATTTAAATACACTTGTTCTTATACTTCCCGATACGCTTGCTCATTTCTCGCTGGTGGTATATTATATAAACGAAAACTCTGTAATATTCCTGTTCTGTATTCTCATTTGATGTGTAATTACATTACCATGAATAAATCTTGACTATACTTTTCGTACTGCCTCCTATTTGGGTTTCAACAACTATCTGATCATGCGAATGCCCAGTAAGTATACTTAGTGCCTAACCACTATAAGTAATATTATGATAATTTAGATAAAAAAATATACCGACTATTTTGGCAGATCGAATCGAACGCGGAGCAGAAACGCTCTTAGTCAGATAGAAGCCCACGTCACCTTTACATTGTCATGTTCGTTCATGGCTATTCGACTAGATAGACGTTTCGTTTTACGCTTAGTTATTTACCAATTTCAAGCAAACAAAATATCCAAAAAAGTAAGGTAAGAAAGAAGTGAAAATAACGTACCCATTTGCTGTTTTGAAAAAACAAACATTTTCATAGCAAGCATGCGTTTAATTGAATCAAAGTAGTAATCAAAAGTATAAAAGCACATCACACTAAAACGACACAGCCTTTTCAACGAAAGTGTACTCAATAGTAAGGAAGGCTCGTTGATAGCGAGCAAATCGATTACCTGAACCTCCATCCGCCCACCTAATCAATCAGGCTGGAACACTTACGGGGTAATGATGACAATGATATGTTTCGACTCACTCATTATCGTTACTGTCATTTGTTCTGAAATGTTACAAAATAAATACGACATTACATTTACAACAAAGTGACTCAGTGTAAAACCTACAGTAATTTCTAAGAAAAGATTCTAGGATCAGCCCCCTATTTTACCATCTTGACAATGAAACGTTACAGGTGACAATCTGGTGTACTTGGCAAAGTTAACACGCTGATACATAACTAGGTTTCATATAAGCCGCACCATGTACACTGAAATGTCACCTGTCACCTGATTGCTAGGATGGTGAAATAGGGGGTTGAAGCTATTCAAACATTTAGTGTTCTATTTGCCATAGTGAATATAAAACTAAATTATTTATAAAAAAACTAGCTGTCCGCGCCCGGTGCCCCTCGGGTATAGTTTTTCATACAACCGTCATGAAATGTAGTGTACGTCCTATTCTTACACCTACTGAATATACACACAAAATTTCATAAGAATCGGTCAAGCCATTTCGGAGGAGTTTTGTTATAAACACTACGACACGAGAACTTTCTATATTAGATAGAACTACTCTAGTGGTTGAACACAATTTGTGCCGTTTTTTCAATAGACCTACCTAAAATATAAAATATTCGAACATTTGCGTAAAGGTAAACTATTTAATTTACAAACACAATTGTTACTTACGCAGATATGATTCAATCAGAACTGTACAAATAAGAGCTCAAGAAATCTCTAATTCCAGAATAAAACGACTTTGCGAATTACGAACCTCACGCTAAAACCTAAGCTGTTTGGTCGGGTATCCAAACCTTCCTGATTCCATATCATGGTTCCGCAATATAAGTAGATTAACGAAAGCATGTTTGTAGCGGCTGGGCCCAAGCAAATATTGTACCTACTCTTTAATCGCTCTACGTCTCTGTTCAGCATTAGGAATACGAATGGGACGGTGGAAAGTCCACGGGATGGACGGAGGTTGCGTGGCTAGGCATGCCGATTCGATTCAGCGGACCGCAAATTTGTCGGAACTACCAATGAAATCGGATTACTACAGAGTCGGTGGCAAGGGAGCGCTAACGAGCGGGAACACCATTACCAGACGTCAGTGGCGTCTTCAAGCGCGAATTAAACCGCCGTCAAACGATAGAATATTCCCGGCGAATTTTATTCTACATTTTGTATTCAGCTATATCAACATGCTGCACTTGCTGTGAATGAACTGACTGAAATCCATTTATTAGGTAGTCTGAGGCAAATCCGGCCAATAAGTGGTCTTTCAACTTCCTATCTAATGAAAACGTCGATACTTTGAATTGACAGACGCCACTTCATCGACCTTATGGGCTGACACCGTGCAAATGGAATTCTACCTTTCGGTAGCAGTCCACTTATTTGGCTGCTTGTTCATTTTTTGACTTAACAGTAAAATATTGATGCAACATTACACATTACAAACTATACTGCATTCACATACATACATACATTAAATCACGCCTGTTTTTCAGAGGAGTAGGCTGAGACCACTTCTTTCTTTCTGTATTTAAATTATCAAAAAAACAAAACGACTGATAAAATCTGGAGCTCAAATGTATATTTTTGGTCATTCTTACCCAACCTTCTAGAAGGTGGCGTAATTTATCCCGATCTATCCATTTAACATGTAACACGGTCGAGAAGAGTAAAAAAAAATAATGGTTCATTATTCCAGGAATTTAATTCTTCCCTATTAAACGTGAATACCTACACGACAACATCAAAGCAGTCAAGCAAAACAGCCACTCTACTCAGTACATTCTACTATTGTTGATATAACCATACATTAAACGATTCACGTATTGCAACACTAAACAAAATAAGTATTCAATTAGACAGAGTACACCGTTTTCCGATAGTACTAATCGATTCTTTCTAATAGCAGCGGTCTGAAAAAGCATGCATAATAATCTAATTCAGATTTCGCCTGAAGTTGAAAGCGACACGTGATTCTCATTCCAATGTGTTACAAATACTAGAAACAGAATTCTACAGCGGGCAGTAAAGCTATTCTGATAATGTCTTGTTAGCGGGTGGATTTATCGTCCCATTATCCATTAAGACCTGGCTTGCTTAGCGCGGCGTTGCAGTAAAGTCATTCATTTCCATACCGTAATTCTGCCACGAAAAACAGTTCGGTAATTAAATTACAAGGTTTTGATTTTTTATGATATCATGTATGATTATTGTACACGATTTGGAAGTGATATGAGGGATTAAATTGAGTTAAAAGATTATGCTAGTAGATATTAACAATCATTGAACACCTGTGCTGCATTTTACAGGATAGTACCTAAATTAAGGTAACCTATCAATTTATCGAATTACACTTCAACGATTACGAGTATATCATTTCATAGAAATTTATTTTATCGAACGTTATTTTTACCTGAAACCGTGATGTTTTCAGGAAATCATAAACATTAATTACGTAGGTTAAAAAAAGTTAATGCTGTTTTAAAAACATGTTTAATCTTAATTGCATTAGCTACGTTAAATCTCGGCTATGTAAAAAAAGTCAGATTAAATCTCACCGAGATAGCCAATCCTCACCTGCGTAATCCGGTGATAATGACGTCACGTACTATTAAGGACACATATTTTCACCCCGAGGGAGTAAAGCAAATTGCACGGATTACACTCCGCGATGTTCGTAGTAAAAACTTTAGCCGTAAAGGTCCTCGCACAAAATATCTGCGCAAACTGTTCAATGGTTTTTATTACTGACAACTGGAATATAAGCACGTTCATCACTTTATTTAGGTATTCGGAAGGTTTACTTTGGCAGTGTGTCACCTAAATAGATTGACAAGATTAAATTGAGTTGTTTGTTTGCGACAACTTTTCAACTTCGCTAAAGACTGAGGCCAGGGATTTTTTTTTAACTAGATATGTCTTACGTGATAAGTGTAATTTAATTGCTAGACGTATGTTAACTTAAAACTATTAGCGATAAATGTCCTTTGATATACATAGTTTTAATTAATAGTTTATAGCAAGCAAAGAAAAAAAAAATCTTCATTTTTTTCGTTTATTACATACGTTAAATAATAAGCAGGTTTGTTATGGTGAAACTGAAATGGGTAATAATTAAAAATTCAAAATCTGCATTCGGGTAATGCATGAATACGTACCTTCGCGCGTTGCTAAACTTTGATATTATGAGAATCTAACTAGAACACCTTGTCAGACTGGAGGTAAACTGAATTTAAACTTCGCGTCAAAAAACTTTTGTATAAGTAAATAAAGTTGGCAAGCGTTTGGTTGAATATTCAAATTGAAGGTGAGTGTATACCTACTGATGTTAATAATGTAGAAGTCATAATTATGAATACCATTAGAACTATTATAGAAGTTTACAAATTTGCGCGTTATCCCTTTATTTATGATTAAAATACCAGTTTTATATTTGAACCGCTAGTTTTTTATTCAAACAGAAATATCAGGCATCATAAATAGAAAGAGATTTGCGGAAAAGGAAAAATGATATCACTGTCTTCCACCTACCTACTTATTGATTTTTGTTTCACCCAGTTCCACTGGCAGAAAATGCTTGGCGTTCGCATAATGTAGACAATTTAACTAAATTTAGTCCAAAGTTCTGAATTTGTAGTGTTACTTTGAGACAAGTCTACGTGTAGCCAGGTTTACTCAATCTTGCGTCAGCCATCACTAATTTGTAGGTTTTCTAAGAACCATTCCACACTCCGCAAAGTCACGTAAAAATATTCGCCTCGAACTGAACTGCCAGATAACGTGACAGTACATACTACTACGAGTATATCGTGTCTTGTCACCAAATCAGACTAAAACAGGTCGGGTAACCGTCTGAAAACATCGAGTACATGTAATTATTATTTTATCACTACAGCTCAAAACTCGTAAACGAGTAAAATATTTTTCAAACACAAATGACATGAAGGACGTTAACAATCCAATATGAACAGTTTTGCAATTAATTTCAATAATAACAACTACTGAGATACTTGGACAGGGTAAAGTTGTAATACTGCTGGATTAGTGCCCTCTTTGTTCGGGGTTAATCTTGCCGCATTTACCCTTAAACCAGTGCTGAAGTGAGTTATTGCGAAACAAAAGGTGCATATATAAATTAACACTATTCATTTTACGATTTGCATTATCAACTGGGCTAGTTAACCAACGAACCTAGCGGGTTTCGGTTTGATTCCTGGTACAGGCAAAAAAATATGTAAGCCAGGATAAGCGTTGGTTATTTTGGTTAGTTGGTTGTTCGTTAGTTTATTTATAGAATCTTTATTGTGCAAAAACCAGAAGAATCTAATGGTGGATGGCCTTTTCTACGAGTTTACCAAACTGCCCTCCTGAATAAAAACAACGCATGCACAATTTGATAGTCACAGAAAATTGAACCCTGTATCTTAAGAATTAAGGTCACTAATACATTCGCGAGATTATGAAACATTCACCCTTTTTAGGGTTCCGTAGTCAAACTAGGAACCCTTATAGTTTCGCCATGTCCGTCCGTCCGTCCGTCCCCAGTCTAGCTCAGAGACTCATAGTACTAGAAAGCTGTAATTTGGCATGAATATACATATTAGTCACGCCAAAAAAGTGGTAAAATAAAATTTTGAAAAATATTTATCAAAAATATTGCGGGTTTATGTAAACAATTTTTCGATTAAGGGATCCGTTTATGAAATATTAAGCTTTAAAGCGCTATTTTTTGTTAGAGTCAAGTGTCCCCCCCCCCTACAGCCAAAACTACAAATACTAAAAATCTGAAAAAAATCTTCAACGAAAGTGCATATAACGAATTTTAAAGGAAAACTATCACGGCTAAGTAGATAAGATTAGTTCCTGAGATACAGGCGACTAAAGTGTTTATACCTATCAAAATCGCCTATGATAACTTTGATAGAAAAATTTGTTAACGGGGCGTGCAGGACGCGCGGGCTGGGGGAGTCTGTCCAAGTAACAAATCGAGCGACAGCCGCGCTCATAAGCGCGAGCGCCTAGATGCTGGTCGGACGTGCCCCGGAATGCTACCTACAAGTTTGCGATTTGCGATCTGAAAGTTTACAAATAATCGATTAGATTATTGATTTGAGTAGAGTATCGTTTGGAAAACTTAAAATTCTATTTACTGGCCCATGTTTTTTTTTTAATTTCTATTAATTACTTTATAAAAGATTAAACTTTTATTGTAATTTAAAGTCGGTTTGAAGCAGTTTAGATACCTAACTACCTACATAGGTAGGTATACTGATCTCACACTTAAAAGCTTGGCTCTTGTTTGAGATATTATATACGTATTTATAAGAAAAATAATCATTACTTAGTAGACTTAATTAGTTCCTGAGATACAGGCGACTAACGGGTTTATACCTACTAAAAATCATCTAAGACAGTGCCAAATAACTTTAAATAGAAAATTGGTTCATACATGTTGATTATTGAGATAGTTTTTTGTGTTTGTCGTTACGGCTTCGGAACCCTACACTGAGCATGGTCCGACATGCTCTTGCCCGGTTTTTTTTCTAATGAGGGCACCATAGGTAACCAACCATTGGTTTAAATAGAATTTATGTAAATTTCTCTAGTAAATAGGTTATCTTTGTACAGTAGTACATCGATACAACTTAGTTCAGAGATAAGTAAAGTAAAAATAAGCCTCTTATTAGCATTTTCGTAAACATGTGCTATTAACTTTTCAAGTCATGAAAAAGTTGAATGACGCATTTTTGAGAAAATGAAAGGCCGAAAACCTTTGTTTCGGTCAAGTTTACTACGTTTTTGATCCATTCGCACAAACATGACATAAATGCCAAGAAACACAACATAAAATTGATCTAAACGGCTTTAACACGGATATAACACAAATAATTTTAAAACTAACATCTGTAGATTGAACTAGTTTATAATGGGCGAAAGTACATGCACATACAGCCAAACTTGGCAAAGAGTATAACCGTAATATAGATTCCTCGTCCATTCTCTTTCCCAATGAAAAGTTTAGTGAATCAAAATGAACCTAATAATATTTTCGTGGCTCACTGCCAAGTTTGATCGAATTATCGATGGTAAGTTTACTAACACGTAGAGTTTGTGCATTTAAAGCATAACGTTGCATCGAAGCTGTAAAAAGTTTGGAAATAAATCTTTATCCACTATAAATAATGCAACAGTGGGTTTAAAACTTGTTTTGTTTTTAGTCTGAAAAGTTCAAGCAATTAACATTGTTATTACAAGCCTAAGTGCATCTTGCGTGAGTTGTAACGCTTTATAATCCCATGTGGTTGCCGGGTTTGAATAGTGCCTCTCCATGTCTTCCCGTGGATGTCGTAAGAAGCGACTAAATAAAGATTTGTAGTACTGTGTTTGCTACCTGTGACTAATGCACTGGTAATATCTTGCCTTATTGTGCAAAATTATCAAACAAGTTTTTGAGAGTTGTTGGTAATTCTGTATCTCTGCCTTCCCCTCTCTGGGAACGAAGGCGTGAGTTTATGTATGTATATATTATAATAATTATATTATGTTATATGCTGTGTTAGTAATCTGATAAATAATGCATTTGCGTTAAAGTGAAATCTAACAGCGGATTGTGAAGCGCTCCAGAGATACATTGATTGCATGCCTACCTACAGTGTGTTTGATAATCAGCTATTGTTTCGCTTTCTAATGCTACCAAGTGAAAATTGATTACTTTCTTTAGGAAGTGATCTCCTTTTAAGCACCTTATGGCATCCTTGAAACTTAGCTCGACAGAGTCGATGAAATGCAAGATCTCGAGCTAACGCTAGATGTGAGGCTCGATTTTCATGCAAATATAGTATTCCTCTGCTGTGATACCAATAGAATGCTGGGTTTCATCATGCGATGTCGGTGCAATTACCAATTGTATAGTTGCACTACTCGTATAAAACGCATATGCCGGTTGTAGGCTAGAATTTAGTGCTTGCGTCTAGGATCCCTATGAAACCAAATATTATCTTCTGGGAAGGAAAACCTACAGAGGAAGTTCGCCAGGTTTATGTACAAAAAGATGTATGGGTTGACACCCATATATATACCAAGTTCTTTTACTTAAATAATTATTTCGAAGTAGCTTCGCAACTACGATGCCACAGTTAGAAACACAGATACACAAGTAAAATTTATAACACCCCTTTTTTGTCAGGGGTTTATAATACACTTGAATACAAAGTAAGTAGTATCGCTGTGAGTATAAATAGACAACAACAGTGTTTTGTTCCGTGGCACCCATTCCCTGGCCTACAGAGTGCTCACAAAAGCTATCAAAAGCTATTTACATAGCTCTTGCAAGATCGGATGCAAATGCAGGGTGTTTTGAATTCATTTCCGGCCACTTAACGGAACCGGAAATAGAACGGCATATCGCCGGAAGCGGCATCCACGGGCAGACATTGTGATCACCTGAAGCCTGAAGATATAATTAGATATCGTTACATGGACTGGAAACTATAGCGCTTTGTCAGAGAATTTACGGACTGTGAGTAACTCCTTTTGTGTAAGGTCGTTTGTCCATTAATTTGGACCCGAGTAATTGAATTTGCACATACTATTATATAATTACGCGAGAAAAGGCTATGTTATTTCTTTTAAAATAACAGCTCAAGTTGATGGTCTCTGCGACCATCAGTACAACGAGCTTAAAGTAAATTGCAACAGTCGTGATTGGGTAAAAATTAAAAAGTATTTTTACATTTTGTCAATTGCGCCCTTTCATGTGAAACCTCAAGGGACGACCTCATACATATTGCCCTAGTCCTAAACTAAGCTCTAGGCTTGTACTATGGGTACAAGACAACGATATAAATACTGATAGAAAACTTCCATGACTCAGAAACAAATGTTCGCGCTCATCACACAAATATCTACCCTTTCCGGGATTTGAACCTAGGACCGCTAGCTTCGTAGACAGGGTCACTACCAACTAGGCCAGCGCGTAGTCAAATATAACCAACTACTGACCATCCTTGCGAGGGCCGCTGCTTCAATATCGTTATTTGAACACTAATATACAATCGAACGATTCTCGTGACAGAGTAATTACGTTTCTCAGGTAAGAGAAAATTAACATCACAGACTATAAACATTATTTGCATTGAAGAGCATTACGATCAAGTGTCAAGTAAATTTTACCATAAAAACATTTTTGCCCATACAAACTTGACAACCCCTTCCCTTTAGGGGTTGACTTTCGATAAATCCCTTCTAAGAAATCCAAATCTTTATCTTAAGCGGTTGGGGCTGGGCGTTGATGATTCAGTCAGTCATAGGAAATCCTCTCATATGTATATTATAGATAGATAGATTACGTGTGGTACCCCAATCTGTTTACAAAACAGGATGCTTGGAATTTAATAATAAACATATTTAGATTTATTTAAGAAAATAGAGAACGGACACGTCAGGTAGGTCAGAAAAAAATACCCTTTTTATAATTACAGTAAAATTATTCAATAGTCCTAGTCCCTGTTAGATAAAGAGTTAAATTACTGTTATAAAAATCTGCTATATATTTTTAACAGTAACTCATATCATATTAAAAAGTTATAGAAACTAAGGCCCCGAAGAATCACCCACAGACAAAATCACCATCAGGGTTTATCTTTAACTGTCTATGTACGTAACCGTAAAACAATACGAATTAAGCTTTGCTAAATCAAACTCAAATAGTGATATTTCACTTGTTCCAACTACTGAAATCTTAACTTATAACAATTTGACCTTCATAAAATTATACAAGAATTAATAATACCTAACATTTAAGTAAGCAATAATCCTTTGTCTACCTGTTCAGGAAAGAGTTTTGGGTCGAAGTCAGGAAGTTGGACCATAAATTCCTGCAATAAACAGCTGTTGATATTATTCATGACGTTTGTTAAGTTTGTTTTAACTGCCTCACCTCTCATAATTACTTGATAAAGAATTCTTTCAAAGTTGGCACGGAACCCTGAGGAACGGTTTGCACTTTCAACTTTAAAACTCCTGCAATAAAGCACAAAAGTTTTATCTGCAAATCAAATTAACCCAAATAATTATGATGGTAATAAAAATGATAACCCTTTTCAGAGTTTGATGGGTTGCAAGATATATATGTTAATTTTAATTCAGGTTATCTATTTCTGAGGTCAATTTTATTGCGAAAGGCTGTTACGTGAAATGAGAAAGGTTTTTCATAGCGAAGAATGTTGTTGATTTATGTGAACTGAAAATACATTAAAAGTACCTGGTTAAGATTACATACGGGTTAATACGGAAAGTGATTTGAGATTGAAAGCTGGAGATGAAATTATTTAAACCTAGTATTAACTTGATAAAAAGCATTTCTTACATATTTTAAAGGGACAAACCAATGGCCAGAGTGTCACTGGGCCCCAAAATATTTTATTTTATGTTCTTGCGCTTAAATCAATAAACTTAGCTGTGTCTGCGGGCCTAGAATGGTTGCATTTACCGCATGATAAAACGTGACACTATATAAGTACGAGAGTGACGGATGCTTTATATTTTGTCAAGCGATAAACGCAACTATATAAAACACGGTACCTATATAAAAAAAAGGAACAGGAGCACATAATGCCATTTCAATTCTCAAGAATGCAATCCTAAAACTCCAAATGCGTGAATACATCTTTTTCTTACTTATTTGTCTGTAGGTTCTTGTCTGCCAATACAAGAAATTGGGTGAATTTCAAAAATATTGTACGTAGTTAAGACTGCGCCGAGCGTACACCGAATGTACAGTGGCGCCTTCATTACTATATTATTTTCTAATAAAATAAAGTATTTACTTGAAATTGGTTGGTTAGTTTATGTACAACAAATGAAAACACAACTTATAGGGTATATCACATAGTTTAATAACAATTCACCTTCGAGTTATCAACGTAACGGAAAAAAGTGACCACCTTTTCCCGTTAAGCTGACTACTCTGTTTTTAAAGTTTGTTACGTATCCTTTAAATTGTGTTTTAACTTGCGCTACAAAAACGTATTGTCTGATTGCAAGGAAATTCTTTAATTAATTAGAAAACACAATAATAGTAATGAGGGCGCCACTGGACGCTCGACGTTTGCTCGGTGCAGTCCTTAAGGACTTAATTGAGACACCACTCTCTTCAATTGTACAGTCACGAGATTGAATTTGGTACCCACCTTAGGTCCAAAGTCAATCTGACATTCTACAACACTAAGGTTGAGTTTCCTAAAAGTTACAAATGACTTGACATCTCTAATGAGCCAGAGCCAGGCAACTTCAAGCATATTTTTCTTGAAATGGGTCCCAAATTAACGCTCGTGCCCGTATGTTTAAATAATTTTGTGAATCGAAACAACACTGACGTCATACCTACTAACTCATATTGTAAAATAAAACTCGCAATTTAAAACTTCACTAAACGGTAAATGTCACAGCACGTCCAGAGAGTCACTCGCGAGCAACCAACCGCTAGTTTCGTTGGTACGCTAGTTTTGACGAGAATAAAGCGCAGCGTGTTTTCTCCGAGGGCCTTCGTTACTTGATGGTTTGCGAACCGACTACATCCGGCACAAAGAAGATTTCCCGAAGGTAACGCATATTTTATATGCGCTGTAATTTAAGTGGTTGTTCTTTTATTATGATGGCTGTGCCACAGCCCGGAAGACGTGGCAGTAGGCACTGGACGTACGAGTATAATATTTGTGACAATCCTGTAATAAAGTTGCGAACGTTACAATTTTTATACGATTATGTCCACTTTCGCCTACCACAGCCAAGCCGAATTAATGTCAAAATTTAATCGATTTAGGACTAAGGCGAAATTAAATCTAACTGTGAGTGTACTTACCACGCGTTCATGTAAATATCTTGTTTTACATAAATATTATGTCCAAGTAATTAAGGGCCAGTTTAGCTTGGTGCTTCTTTTAAACGTCAAGTTGATAAATTACGTACTTTTAATCTTGTTAGGGTTCTCAAGTAGACCATTGATTTAATATTCGAAATCCTTACCAGACAATTAGTTATCACCCTGGCTTGTTTATCGCTATACGTATCTGGATTTTTTCGCTGTTGATAGATTCTGTTTACTGGTTCAGGTATTTTTTCCGCGCGATACGCACCCTTGCCGTGTCTTTGACTGAGAATAATGGACCACCCGCTCGCCGAATGGAAATCCGGTTTATGATAAATCACAAACTTTTGAAATTCCGCGCCTGCTTCGTTGATTTATTCGCTAAGTGTACATTACGCAGCAACATGCATTTTGTTTACATAAATGAAGCTAGAAATATAACTAAGAGTTAAGGAATATTTTTGTTTCTTTTTTAATGCGTTAGATACTATGTTTGAATATTTATATGGATTATCGTTACGCAAGTTAAATAAAACTGTACATGTTACATTGCAAGACGTTTGGTCAGATCTACCATTTTATGGATATTTTTTCAGGCCTTTATTATAAATATAAATCCATGTTTTTGACCTAGGGGTGCTGCCACGGGCTCTGCCATGTGAATAGACCGGTATTTTTTTACCAAATTACCCGATACCCGACCTTTTGCAAGGTCACTCTTGAGATACATAGCTACTTATTAAAATATCACATAGGCGGTACAATTTTAATATCAATATAATACAGCACTTGCTTTATTCACTTTTACTTACAATGCGCGGCTTGTGAATATTTTCCCTACTGCATGCAAATTTAACTCAGCTATCAGCACAATCTTATAGTGCCGAAAATGTGAGCGGGTGCTCGAATGGTACGCTGGGTCCGCTTCAATAACCGAGAACATAGGATACCTCTTATTATGAGAGTGCTCCCGGCCTGCCCGTGCACCGGAGATGTATTGGATGCCAATGAAGCGCAGTGGCCGATTCGAGTTGCTTTTGAAGATTTGAGAACAACTGGATAGGTTTTGAGCAATAAGTTTTAAATATATTCTATCTTATCTATGACTGACCAACTAGCACGCATAGGTAATGTCCGTGAAGTTTTTTGTCTTAGTGTTTTTCACGCACATAGCATATAATTTTTCAGTAAATCAAAAATCCAAAACCGTAGTAGCCTGAACCGTTGGACCTAGGATTTTAAAATTTAAAGGGAGTTCCTCGGGTATCTTAGGAATGCAATAAGAAAGGTTTTTTTTAAATCTATCCCAACGGATATAAATGAGGGATGGGAGTCGCGAGTCTCCTCTAGTCGTTTAATAATGTTTACTACTACTTTAGCCCTTAATTTGGCAATGTTCGTCACAGCGAACGTACCATAATGACCACTTTTTTTGTTTGGATTGTGTTTTTATTTTTTTGCTGATTTAAAATCAAAAAGCGTTTGAATTCCCGACTTTTTATATTTTTGCCAAATTAAGGGTTAACTATTGTAAGTTTACACAGGTAATAGTTAAAGTATAGTAGTAGTTGTAGTTAAGAATTTATTCGGCAATGGGAAATAATCTGTTATAAATCTTAAATGAAACTTAATCGCGTAAAGAAATCGCGAACGTGGCATAACCTTAAAACAATCAATTAAATAAAAACAAACAGGCTGTAAAGTCGCTGTCAATAGAACTTGTAAAAGATTTAAACAAAACCGAATGTACCAATTCACCATGATTACTCGATAATCACGTACATTTAAAGATCAAGTGAGATCTTTGCAATAATTTATACACAAGATCATTATTTCCATATTAATTTTAAGATGAAATTATTCTTCATTATACGTTATTTTTAATAAAAACAAGCTTGGTGAATATTTGCGGTTATGTGTCAAACAGTACCTACTCATTTGTTCAAGTACGAATACATCGTTCACAAGTTCTATTGACAGCAACTTTAGCTCGAACCCAAATTTTTCAATCATACGTCACGTTTTTGATTCGCTTGTACTATTCCACAACGTGTTCTGAACCTATTCGTAGTATAAACCCCTAAAACACACTCACGATTCCATAAAATATTTTACGTAGGTATACTACCTTCACCTTTACTACTCGAAGGTGAATTGAAAGCCAAAGTCAATGTAAACTTGCTATCAAACTAGTTAAATATACTAATTTTCTCGATGACGACACGTAACATTGTGCTTTGTGTGTACTGTCACGAGATTGTTAACTTAATTTCGACATGATTTTGTTCATGTAAGTTAATTTGGCTTTGAACCATTATCTAAGCTGATCAAACATCCTAACTAATCTTGTTGCATCGCGTGCTCTCCCACTATCATAACAGAAGTAAACAAACTGTTACTAACGAAAATAAATGTCTCGTCGTGGTGCTACATTTTATTTATTTGCAACACGCAACCATCGTCGATTTATTAACTTTAGTACCTCATTTATAAAACGGCTCTGTAAATGAAATTGATCGATATTAAATCAGATAATAAAAATGGCAAGCTGCCACTCAAGTCGTAAAACAGAGCAATTTCGCTTGAGGTTTTCATTGTTGTTTAGTAAGCACCTTAATTAAATAAAGAGATGATTAAGAAACATTCGTTCCAGGTAATGGTGTTAGTTTACAAAATAAATACGAGAGAGTCTTACTCTACTTAAATATTTAAGCGGTAAATATACCGAGCACTCTTATAAAGGTCGTAGCGGGGCGCAATCGTGCTCGCGAGACGAGTTTCAACGTTTTTTCATGGAGTACATTTTTTGTTGTATCAACTTTAAGGATGCATGTCACTGCGTTTGTACTTTAACAAGCGGTTGCCCGCAACCCTGTCTGCGTAAAACTCGTTGATCGCTATTCTCTTGGAAAAAAAAAGAAATGAAATTATTTATTCGTGACAAACATTGATTAACACATACAGAATTTTGAACACAAATGCATGATTTGTCACGAAATGGTCATAACTCAGCGTGGTAACTTTCTTTTTTTTTGGGATGAAAAGTAATCCCTAGAATACATCTCCTTTCCTTATCATATTTCACTATGATCCGTTCCGGATATCATTAGTGAAAGATGAATAATATTTACAATTTCAATTGAATAATGTCATTGAAATAACGATTTACGCTATGACTATCATGTGTCTAAATTCGAGCAATTTTCGTATTTAAATGTTCGTAGCAGGCTTTAGCTACATAGCGGAAAAATGCTGCTACTGGCTACAGCGTAGCACACGTAGCAGTGGCTGGCGGTGAATGTGTTAACTATTATTACTGTCGTAAAGAACTACAACCACAACTTAAATATTCTAACGGCTTACTGCCAATATAAGCATTTATTCTGGTTGGTCCAAGGTCTCAAGTCGCTCAACATTCATCAATAATCGGGTGAACTAGTAATTAAAAGTGCGGGGAGGTTGAAAAGAAAAGGAGTGTTATTATTATGACCTGTCTGCAAAGATTAATTAATATGCCAAAAGCATAATAGTCACATACTAATTACTGCCTGGGCCTCTATTTAGGTGCTTGAACCCAAATTGTCTTTTACATATTATGGAAATTACGAGTACATATTTTGAAATAAACCTATATTTTTATTTGTACACACATCAAAAATGTCGCATGATCAAAATTTAAAAAAACCGGTCATTTGCGAGTCGGACCCGCGCACCGATGGTTCCGTACCGCACAGTAGTATTCGTATTTCAATTCGACTTCAAATCGAATCACCTTGTCCAACTTACATTTGACCATTTTTTTGTAGCTACATATTAGGTGTTGGTCTTCATGGTTTGTACTATACTCGCACCAAATTTGACGCTTGTATGTTTTACCGGTTTTACGATACAAAAAACGTTTGTTGTATGGGGACCCTTTTCTCACTTTTTTATTTTTATTTTGGTAATTAATACCTACGCTGTTACGATTCAAAAGATACAGCTGTTTATAGTTAGGACGGACGGACGGATGGACGGACAGCGTAGGCAAATTAATAAGTTGGCGTTGGACTTCCTTCGGGTCCAGAACTACGGAACCCTATAAATAGGATATTTTTGATTCATAGACATGTTTGATCAGTTTATAAATATAAAATAAATAAATATCAGGAGACAAATCTTACACAAATGGAAATAGTCCCAAACTAAGCTCTAGGCTTGAACTATGGGACAACGATAAACTTACTTCATATAATTATGTCTAGAGCAATACATACTTAAATACATAAAAAACATCCAAGACAACAGATAACAAATAATCGCGCTCATCACACAAATATCTGCCCTTACCGGGATTTGATCCCGGGACCACTAGCTTCGTCGGCAGGTCTTCTCTACCAACTAGGCCAACGCTACGCGTCGTCAAGAGAATAAGAATGTACCTATTTATTTGTCCTTTGCTTTATTTGAAAACCGTTAAATGCTGAAGTCAGAAATAACACATTTCAATACAGTACTCGAGTGTAATATAATGTTCATAGAAACTTCGCTGTGTGCGAACGAGACCGCAACTCGACGAGTCGAGGCAATTTCATCCTTTTATGAAACAACAAATATACTCATATGAATTTGCGGTGCGAGAACGAAACAGAAATGATAACTAATGTATTGTGACTATTTATACTCACATGTTGTCGCTAATATTTTGCGAAAGTGTGTTTGTTTATTTATTTATCTACACTCATATTTAAAACACTGTACGATGCGTTCAAAAACCGCAAATGACGACTAGCATAAACATAAACTGTTTTGTTAGAGCAAATTTATTATTGCTTAGTAATGAGTAATAACATCAAATTCGATTTTATCGTTACATTCTTTCGAACATCTCTAAAAAACAAAGCCATCAGTAGATATGACATTTTATTCGAAATGAAATGTTAATTACAAATCATGCATGTCACTTGATATCGAACGATACCATAGTGGAGGCCGATGAAGATTGAGTCTGAATAAAAAAAACTACGGTTGCGTGACATCATCACATGTGTGAGACTTTTCTCAAAAGTTTTTATTTGCTGCCATTTTTGACGTTCTGTATGTCTTGTCCAAAAATGAGTTTATTTTGCTGTTTTTAAATTAACCATTGCACCATTTTGTGAAAAATGAGCGATCAAGATATTTCGGAGACGCCACCTGACCTGATATTCGTGACAGAGCAACGAATGCTGAAATAAATGACTTGTTACCAGCAAAGTCAAGTAGGCAGTACGAAAGTTACCAAGATTTTATGGGTGTGATGTGTGTGTAGATAAAGTAGTGTATGTCACTGTACATAATTAGGCATTAAAACACTCGTGTGTACCTTTTAGAGAATGCAATTTTACAGGTTATTAACCCTAGTACCTTTTATTATGTAACAGTCACATAAACGACTATAGTTTGTTTCGTCTTCACGTCTCAGTATCTTAGGAGTACCTATATGAAATTTGGTACAGAAACCGGACCCTTTAAACGACTTCTAGATAGAGTTGAGGGCAAACACGAGTAATAATGTAATCATCATCATACTTTTACGCCTTCGTTCCCAGAGTGTAGGCAGAGCTACAGAATAACCTACAACTCTAAAAACTTGTTGTTAATTCTATGACCACATTTTGCACATACAGGCTAAGATGTTTACCAGCGTATTAGTGACAGGTGGCAAGCCCATCGCCTAGCAACACGCCTTTATTCCCGTCACGTGACTTCCACGGGAAGACATGGAGTGGTAATAAGTAATGTAAAAAGGAAAAACAATAAACAAATGAACCACGCGATATAGTTTGTCGGCCAATAGAAGCAGAACACTACGTCAAAGTGCGATAAAACAGTATTGATTGACTGTTTGACAATGCCACGTGGTTTGGATTGTTTACATTTTTTACGTACAACCTAAACAAACGAAGTATAACCTATAAACTTTTATATTTTGCAATAAATTCTTAAAGTTGCTTTTTATAAACAATAAATAAAACTCTGTTTCAAGAAATGATGCCCATATTTTCATTTATCTGCCAGACTAACATACAATAAAAATCGGTCTAAAGCCTTTTTTAACAAAGTGTAATGATAAATAATGATCCAAAAATAGTTTTGTTCAAATTACTTGTATACTTTTATTATTCGTCAACTGTAAAATTCTAAACGTAGCCTGAATAAAAGAGTTTTATTTGATTTTTAAATTACCACAGAGGTGATAATTTTTATTTATTTATTTATAAAGACACACCAATAGTAACATAAACAGATTAGACTCCAGCAGAATCTAGAAGTCACATTACCGTTTATGTACGCATTATAAGCGTGAATTGTTATAGAGACTAGAAACAATTAATTAAAGAGAAAAAGTACAAGACAGAATGTTGCGTACAGTCCAAATTGGCAATCTGTTAAAATCTCCTGATAGAACAACGTTCGTAAATAAAGCATTTTACAAAAAAGCGTTGGTAGATAAGCATTAAAAGTCGTAATCAGGTGAGCCCACGACTCCCTCGTGTGCATAAAACACGGCCAACTTTAATTAAAAACCCGGATTCGTACATAAGGGAAAAACACAAGTTAGAAGAGTCCCCGGCTTCGGAGGCAAACAGCAGTAAATCTGATGTGCCGCTACGGTAATGGGTTTTCTTATGTCAACAACACATGTACATATATGCCTATATGTGCTACATTAAGTATCTGAATACACCGTTAGGTACGTAGAAACAAGGAAAAACGCGTTTTTCTGGTAGAGCATTAGTTTTTGCAATATAATGTTTTAACTAAATACACAGCGTAAATAAAAACATGGGCAGATAACGGTGCGACATAAAATTTATTTTATGGCATTGATGATTTTAGTGGTTTCGTTTCAGAGGCAGATGCTGGGTAGTGATTCTCTCAACAACGACGGTCGGACGGACAGACGAGTGAATGTCCAAGCGGCGAGTTTATGTAGTCCCGTCAGTGGGAACAAAACATTTCAGCGCGTGCATTTTCAATTTAGCATCATGGTTTCTGCTCATGGATCGAACGTATAAGGCTGCTTAATTGATGAAAATGCACGCGCTAAAATGTGTTTTGTTCGCTCTGACCGGACTACATAAACTCGCCGCGCCGCTGCGATTTCGCCCGTTCATCCGCCCGTCCGTTGTTTTTGAGAGAATAACACCCCAGGAGTTTGAGAGGGGCTTGACCCCGCTGAGGATAGATTTATCAAGGTAAACACTAAAATTCGGGCAAGAGCATGTCCATGCTCAGTGTAGTCAAATCACAACACATATGAACTAATTTTCTATAGAAAGTAAATCGGCGCTGTCTTAGATGAGTATCACTACGTATAGCCACCTGTGTCTCAGGAACCAATCAAGTTTATTTAGTCGTGATAGTTTTTTTAAGGTCTTATATCTACTAATCAGATTTTTATGACTTCTAAGTTTCACTGTAGGACCCGCAGACATACATGGACACGTAACTACAGTGAAAATTACACTTCTCGACTTCAATTATTACCTAAACGGTTCACCAAATCTATAAATATATAATTATACATAAAGTACATACCTAATGATTTTTTAAGAGCTGTCTAATGATACCTTACTCAATGTTATAATGAAAAAAAAAACTAACTTTGCTTTACATGTATGGTATCCCCCTCCGCTTTGTCCTCCCCCCTACCTGGATCCATCACTGGTTTTATTGCACGATTATAGCATGATAATGATATGACTGTCATTAATTCTTTGGCCTTGCATTTCCACACGTGTTTTTGTCAAACATGAAGAATGCAAACGAGCACAGCCAATTATGGTAAGTTGTCAGAATCCCGAAGATATTTGCATTTGACAGTACTCCTAAGACAGAGCAAACGGTTGTCAACCGTGAGGGTTGCTGGTTAGTTCACCAGTTATTTTATTCCTTAACTGGAACACAACAACAACAATGCGGACATTGCTGTATGAGTGAAAGTTATAGAATAATATGGTTATTGGGTGAACCATTCGTAAGGTCGTACGTCAAACTTGTCTTAACATTTAGGAAATACGTAGATGAAAACCGTACTACACACACACACACACACACACACACACACACACACACACACACACACACACACACACACACACACACACACACACACACACACACACACACACACACACACACACACACACACACACACACTGTACACTTAATGCCGTACGAGAATCGTAATGATTGTGTGTATAAGCGATTGACACTGAGAGTCAACGAAAAGACTCTCTTGTCACTCTGAGAGTACTCCACGGCACCTGAGCCGCGGCACCAGCCAACACGAAGCCACACGAACGCGAACGCTGAATTGAATCTCTGGTGTACAATATTGAAAATATATTTAAAGTACACAAAAACACGTGAATACAAAAGTATAAATATTTTATTTCCATATAAGTTAACCTTTAATTCAGCGATGTTCATCACAGTACAATGTGCATAAGTAGTAAATATATCGTTTATTATGTTACTAATTTTATTTTGTATGCGGTTTTAAAATCTAAATATGTGTGAATTAACGACATTTTTTGATTTTCGACAAAATTAAGGGTTATTGATATAAATTTTATATTTGTAAATAGACCCTTCTATCTGTATTCTGAATATTAAATCATAGACTTATATATTTTTTTAAATGTTAATAAGTGAGTGTAATATCTTAATTGATCGTTCGCAGAGCAGAATAGTTTTTTTTATGTAAAATGTTTTTTTAAATTATCTGTTCTATTGCAAGATGTAATTCTAAATGAAATGAAATGACTAGCATAGAGGCATTCCATCTTAGTCCTCAGGGTTGGCAACGCATTTGCAGTCTCAAGATTGCATTGCATTCTTGTGAATGCGAATGTCTATGGGTCACAGTTTCCACTTACCATCAGGTGGCCTGTGTGCTCGTTTGTCAACTCTATGCATAAAAAAAAAAAAAACAATTATTTAAACAAGTTTACCATTATAATAAGTAAACTTAAATTAGTAGAAGTTATTGTTACTACAACTACTTAGTACTGTACTACGAACCTTATTCGTAGAACTCGTAGTAAAGCACTAAGGACACTATTCGTAGACCTTGTTCGTAGTGACTAAGCTACAAACCGTGATACGTAGCTACTTCACCAGAGCGTAGCGCGTAGCAAAGCTTGGCGACCACGACACAACTGACCTTGTGTTCTAACTAACTAACCTTCACTGCGTCGTAAACGATTACGAATATAACATATTTTATACGCCACAAAATCGGATAGCACAATCAAGTAAGTACACTTCATATTATATCTAATTCCTTGTGTTGTTACGCAGCAACTGAGCGAAGCCTTACATGCGATGCGGGAATGGCGGTATGACATGAAAATATATCTCGGTACATTTCATATCACTGAAGCCACTGAAGCACTCTTAATAATTACTTTTGAATTTATTATTGATAGGTTGTAGAGAATATTTATTAAAAGCATTTTTTACTTAAGTATATTAAATGTATCCTTGTGCGTTCATACAGTCAATTCTATTTCACGTACCTAGTTGAATGTGTTAACAAAACATTAGGTTGGTAATTCCTTCTTACAAATGTCTTTTGTTTTTTTTTAGTTTGTTTCGTACTGATTTTACGACATTTTGCATTTTGAGAAATAAAATTTTTCCGCATATTATTGTATTGAACGATATTAGTGTATACATTCATTATACGAGCATACCATAGAACTAATCGTTGGACATCTGTACTAGAGGTATGCATGCATAGATAGCTCTCTTGACCTCTCGCTAAAGAAGCAATAGGATCAGTAGGAATTTCAAACTTTAACGCCGTTTTCTACACTTCGTTATATTCGGGCTCAAGGAGTTTGACTTTAATAAATGAAGTGTAAATCGAATTTCCCCAAGCCCTAAAAGCTTGTTAAAAAACAAGGTTCGCGTCAAAGATTATGGGTAAAATCCTTTAATCGTTAGAGCCGACTGAACAAAATTGATAACATTAAAAATATCCCATTCAAAGTGGTTTATTGAATTACAAATAATAAACGAAAGTGCTTAGTTAGTTACACACAAATTACGGTTTACTGTATGTACGAGGATTTCATGCAAGTTTAATAGGGCAGATTTTTTATTTTAATTTCTAGTTTAACATTGTAACTTTTTTAAACTCTTCCAAAATAAAACTTTTCTTTTTATAAATATGTTCTTTGCTTTGTTTTTGTCGGTCTCTTTCTGTGCACCACTTTTACACTAGCTTCTGTATGGTGATTTAGTTGACTGGTAGATAATGCCATTAGGTATTAAGTCCGCCATTTGTGCTTTTTTGTGCAATAAAGATTAAATGATTTTTCGAATCACTGACCCCCCATGACCTCGAAATTTTGCGAGGCTTGTGACGAAATAATGAACAAACTAAATAAAAGTTTGTCAGAAACACGCAATGATGTAATCAAATTTTAAAACCTCACACAATGCGGCAAAATTAAAAAGGTACATATTCGAATCTATTGCAGTAAAACGGGGCTACTATTATACTTCTCCACTGCGTCATTCAGGCCTAGTTATGTGAGCTATTGACCGTTCCTAGTAGACGATGTGATTACCCGTTAAGTCGAGAGGCTTCTTGACTTGAATGTCTGACCGTTCTCATCTCTCTTAATGCTTAGTTAGATATCGCGTTACACATTCTTCATCCTTTTCGTACGAAATTATTTGGAAATGGTTTAGGGTTTAATAGGCAAAATTTACGCAAAATAATTTAATGTTCCTTGTTAGTCAGATTAGACACAAGATTGAATGCAAATTATTGCGTAATATGATAAACCTAACGATCCTTACGATAGAACTAAAAGAAAATAAATTTCATTATTTCCGATGTTTTTATCTCTAGTAGCTACTTTTATAAACTAAAAACATAAAAAAGTTACACAAATATGTTAAATATTGTGAAAATCTGTCTGATTAAGAAAAAAAAAAATCTCGTGTCCTTCTCCGTCCGCCGTTGATACATAGAAAATAACTTTTACTTACAGCTCTGAGCTTACAGCATAAGACACCTTAATTAGATGCGTTTTAAACTTAAATTGACTTGACTGGTCAAGTTTTTAGTTGGATGACTTTTGGTGAAGGAAGTCATTAATTAGACTTGAATATATTAACGTGCCCGCAACGGGCGCTGGTCAGTTATTCAATTATGAGAAGCCTGATACGTGCTATCGGGCCTCAGCCTGATCGAATAACTTTACCAACTTATAGTGGCTTGCATAGATAACGCAAAGTTATCAGAACAAAATATTATGTTCACTGCTTCTCGCTGCCAAGTTTCTAAAGGTTCGAGCGCAGTTGGATTACCTTCTGTAAGTTAGGGAGGTAAAGTTGTCCGTATCCACTTCTTACATAGGTCATATTCGGTACCTACTTTTTTTTTAAATTAAATGTGTTTGTAATGTTATAAAAAACAATCACTCTTCAAGCTGTATCATTTCAAATAATTTATGAGAGCCCTGTGCAGCAAGTGTCATTTTTTAATTTTCTTTCGTAAATACACAAAAAAGTCTTTTTTGTAAGGCATCAGAGTCGAATTTCAAATACAAAGACACACGTTTCTTGTCGGTATATTATCTGAATTCCAAGTCGCAATACTTCGTAATGAAAGGACCCCTAAGCAAAATGTATCGCCGGCAGAGTAATATTTCACTAGAAACAGAGCCATCCTCCCATTGGGAGCTATACGTTTGCCCCAAAAGTAACCCTGCTATTTACATCAGTATTTAGTTATAATACTCTGGTTTTAAGAATTCAATTTGCTTTGCCTTTGTCAAACATGCGTCGAAATTTGGCGTATAGAAAATTCAGTTAATAACATTATGAACTACTTACTTTTATGTAGGTATTATAAACGTATCCCAGAGTTAACGAAACATGAGTACATTATAATGTGTTTGTATTTGTCGAACAAATGTTATGTGTATAAATAAAATTGTAGTAAACAACGGAATATGTGTATTCTAACCATCTAAGAGCCTAAAGTTATTATGTAGATATTGCTTTTCTAGGTAATTTTGGCTGGTTTTGAGTAGATATTTTTATTTTTCCTTTTACTGGCCATTAATGTACTGTACAAGGATTCATTGCGTCCATTACACTAATCTCCCGCTTACTCCCACGACTAATTTCATTAGGCTGATTATTTTGTTTTACGAAAAATATATATCACAAAAATATTTTTGTGTTGTCGTGTATAAAATTCGACACAAATAACAACGATTCTGTGAAGCAGTATCTATACTTGGAGCGTTCTAATTCGTTTGAACTTTGCTTTGACATTTAAACTGGTGTGGTGTGGAGTTACGGTAGGGTGGGTGGCAAAGAAAGATTCAATGCTATCGAATCAGTTTTAAAGCTTTCTTAATAAGACATAACAGATATGACTTAATACAATGTTAGAATATGTTGAAAAGTGACTCAAAATTAAAAAAACATAATGTGTGAGATGTTAAAGAATTAAGTATTTTAACTCGAATTAATAGTTAGTATGTTAATAATACCTTTGGTAGGTAATTAAAAACACCATACCTATACAAAATAAAAAAAATAATTAATAATTAATTTAAATAAAATTTAAGCAACCTTATACCCATTTTAAAGATGGGATTCCTTAAAAAGGCGAACAATATCGTTAAGCTCCTTTCAGTGACGTTATAGCTACAAAACTTGACGATTTTTTTTTTGTTGAATCTGAAAGAGCCTAAAGGAACAGGTAACTGTACAGGTGTAGTTATACTTAGCACATGTTATAAGTGTTATAACCTATGTTGAGGTTAGATTTGAACAGGGATTAGTTCAGAAACCGGCGGTGGCACGAACGTGAGCTGCAAGCTGCATTAGTGTAAGCGCTTAGTCTGAGAATGTGTAATGCTTCTTACCTGTTACTTACTAACAAGCTGCACTGCTAAACTTACTGAGAAGTAATGTCACCTTATTTGTACTAGACTAATGTTCTTTTTGACGGAGTAATTGTAAATACATTAGGTCGGTGACAGACTACGTCGTCCGCGTTCAGTTTAACCAAGTTCGTTATTTAGTATAAAAAAACGTTTACACTAGTCGGATACCGAAATCAGTCGGTTACGGTCAAACGGAAAAATAAATCTCTTTTGGTCATTGCATATGTACTAATTACAAGGTAGTTAAACATTTTAGTATTCAAAATAGTATTTTTACACTGCCCATAAAAAGGAGTGTAATGTTTTCAGGGTTCATGTACGATTCTTTATTCCACCATAACTTCTAAACGCCTGAGCCTATTTAGATGTGTGTGGTATTATTAGAATCCTTTCACAAATCCGGTGGAAAAGACTCAATAACTATTAAAATTTAATTAACAACAATGGAAAAATGACAGTTATGTACATAAGTCAACAAAAAAGTCTTCTAATTATTACAATATACCTAGGTATTATTTGAAAGGTCTTAATGTGATCATTTTAAATATACTCATATGAAAAGTAAATAAAAAGTTTTATTAAGGCACTATCATCCCGGCTTATAGACTCCTCTGGAGATCCTAGAGCTGGTGCTTACCTCTCCCAAAGGATTGGGCTAGCTATCCAGAGAGGTAATGCAGCCAGTGTCATAGGGACCATGCCGCGAGCGGACCTATTAGAGGGGGTGTTCTTTTTATAGTGGTGATTATTTTTTATATCTTTCATATTTTAGTAGCTTACTTTTTTTTAAAGCTAGCTAGCTTTTTTTTTTTTTGGAAGTATCATAAATAGTGAATCCCGATGTAGTCAAGACATAATCGCACGGATTGCAATAGCAAAAAAAGCATTTAATAGCAAAAAGTACATTTTCAAGTCTAAAATATCCCAGAAAATTCGAAAACGTTTCATAAAATCATACATATTATGGAGTATAGCACTATATGGAAGCGAGGCATGGACCTTAATACAGAGAGACAGAGAGAGGCTCGAAGCGTTTGAGATGTGGTGCTGGAGAAGGATGGAAGGAATTAGCTGGACGGAAATGGTATCAAATCAAGAAGTATTAGCGAGGGTAAAGGAAAAAAGAAAGATATTGGAGATTATAGAGAACAGAAGAGGAGGCATGATTGGCCATTTATTAAGACATGACATGCTGATCAAAAACATTATAGAGGGGAAGATTGAAGGAAGGAGGGGTAGAGGACGACCAAGAAGAAGCTACATGGACCAAATCAAAGAGAAGGTGCATGTCGTATCGTATAGGGAGGTCAAGGAGCTGGCAGAGAGGAGAGAAGATTGGAAATTACTCCACCGACAAGAGCGAGGCTCTTAAATTAAGAGAGAGAGAGACTTTTTTTTAAATTTATATGCGTTTAGTTTTAATTTTTAATTGTATTATTGTTGAATTCTGTAAATAAATTAATTCTTAAATGAATATTGTAGCATTAAATAAATGGGTTTAATAACAATATCAAAAACTGCAGTCGGGTTTTTAAAGTTTTCTTTTCATTTGTTGCTAAACATGATCTCCGTAAAATAATAAGCCTAAGTAAATAAGAATAAGTAGGTAACTAACATTATATTGGATAAAAACTGCTACAGGTCGTATTAATAAACTCATCTTGATTGAGATGCGCGTCACACTATACGTCAAAGTACGAGTAGCTGTCTTATGCCCGTATTACTAAACTCATCTTGGCTGAGATGCCCCTCACAAGATACGTCAAAGTAAACGTCAAACCATAGAACACTGTCATTTTTGCCGCATCTAGAGACGAGCATTAGAGTTGAGATAAGTTTATTAATACGGGCCTTAGTCATAGACAACTGTCAATGTCTACGCATCTTGAGACGAGCATTGCAGTCGAGATCAGTTAATTAATATTGTCTCTTCCAATTACCATCTGTTCATTAAATCTGTATTGTCTTAAGTGTTTTGTTTTGTTTATATGTCTTGTCTACGCCGTCTTTTAACTGACCTATTTTATTTGCTATCCCTAAATGTCAAGGAAAGTAAATAACAATTCTGTTAAACTACAGGGAGTTGCTTTTTAACGAAGCGGAACAAATTTTCACTTAATTGAAAGAGCGTTTATTTTAATTAATAAACCACAATTTTTGATCACAAGGAACGAACGATGAGTAATTTGTCAACATCGTGTTTTATGGATATACGAGCATAATTAACAACACACTGCGTCACAAAAAAAATATTTTTTGTTACAGATAGACAAAAATACATATAAATAAACAACTATATTTTAGTCTATCCAGTTTGAAAGTTATATGGATAACATGAGTATGGTCGACTGTTACAAGTAGCTGCACATTTAAATGCTTTGTCACTTTACTGTCATGCTTGAACTGCTGCACTTATCTGTCAAAAGCATTGAAGCCTGGTACAGGTAGTCACTAAAGCTGGCACGAATGGAATGAACAAAAGTAATGTCACCTATCACTGTGTGAGTGCCGTCCATCGAAATAATAAGTATACATATACCTGGAATATGCACTGTGCAGGAAAAACGACCCGATAGAGATAATTACCACAAGGTGATTTTATCTCAATCTATTAGTGTGACCGTAATTTTATGCAACTAATGAGACATTCCTTCCGATTATCTTAGTACTCCTCAGAAAAAGATTACTAAGGAGAAATAAACAGAAAAGGTATTACCGTATACCAAGGTACAAAACGGTAGTCATTTTTAACCAACTACCAAAACACTTTCAAATTTTACCTACAGAGATTTGAGTTTTTTCGGTAATAACTTGAGCAATTTTATTGAGAATATAACATTTGGTAAAGATTGAAGTCAATTGTTATAAATTTTAAATGTCAGAGAATTAAGGGTAGTTGGCTGAAAATACTGTCACCCTACTCTCAATGACTAAGATAATTTTGAAGTTTTATTTTGTTTATTCTTACCTGTGAAAAGATATACCACAGGCAGAAAATGATTTATTTTCACAACCTTTGACACACCTTTTAACCATTTTAAAACCGTAGAATGAATAAATTGCGATTAACCGTGAGAAACATATTAAACATAACCGATAGCGTATCGAAATAGGGCGCCATCTTATTCTTTGGTGTTGCCCTTAAAAAAATAGTAAAACCTACCGTTATGTTAAAACTAGCTCGTGTAAAAAGATTTGAAGCTTATTTCATAAAAAATACTAAACCGTGTAAGGTTGCTTATTCGAAATGCATTCATTTTTATTCAATATTTTTATAGGACAACGGTCACGAAACTTCGAAATTTACTAATTATTTATTTATTTTTCCTGGCAATAGTTACAGACGACTCCGTTCTTGCCATCTCTACCGGCTCGCGGGCTAATTTACTTTTAAAATATCAACCTTATGTCTATGGAATTTAGGTCAGGTTTGGCTTACCTGTTTTCTGTGTGTGTTTATTTCAGTTGTACGTAGTACGTACGTAGTGCCGTCCTTTGAACCGATGCGCAATGTTCGAATTTCAAACCGAAAATCTGTTATTATTTTACACACTTTCGTTCATTCACTCAATCCATTCGTCCCAGCTCTTGTGAATCGACCTGTACAAAAGTTGCAGGTACTTATAAAGCCAATGATTGTACTGACATGGTAGCGTTATGAAGGTGAGCAATCGCTTGGTTAAAACTTCCCCGTCTTGTTGCGTAAGTATTTACGGTTTCGATAATTACCATCGATTCGACAATAAATTTGTAATTTATGTGGCAATCTTTTCCCCCGAGGGTTGAACGAAGTTATTATCAGTAATTCATCGCCTTCTAGGGATCCTTGTGAAATGTATTTATGTTTGTGATTTCCATGAATTTGATTTATTTAAATCAACGGTCTTAAATATACTCCTTGTGCTTAAGATAAACTTGGTAGTGTACGAATTATTTTCGGATGGAGGTTTAGAAAATAATAGGCAACTAAGAACCTAATATAAGCGGTTGGTATATTTAAAAATAAAACAATAAATACCCACTACATATACGATCATCATACATAATGGATTTATATATATCGGTATCAGAGCCCATATACCATTTCTATGTAAGTTTATTGTTTCTATACTAAACACAAGTGATATAACAAAATACGGTTATGTATTTGTTTGTATTATTTATAGTATGGAGAGAGTATACGAACACACAAGCCACCTAATGGGAAATGGCCTTTTGAGGGAGATTGTAAATGCGGTGCCAATATTGAGGATTAAAATGATGTGCTTTTACTTATGCAATAATTTCATACGCTATTTTACCCTCAACAAAAACCATCACGCCTTGGACTGTTATTTACTTGACAGAAATAGCGGACGAGTTAGAAACAATACCATAACATGTCAAAAGCAATATCGTTCTTCCGAGTTGAAACGAGGCCCGTGCAAATACCGCGTGACGGTTGGTGGTAGGTTAGAGACCAGGTGATCAGATGGTCGTATCCAGGACGGGCCCTTCTTCTTTCTTTTAGGCAAATACAAACATCATATGTTAAAAAATAAACTTCAATAAAAAACAAACAGAACTGTAACACTAACTTTAATAAATTACTAGCTAGTGAAATATACGGGTTCTCGTACACAAACTACCGTCACGCTTGACCGGATATGAAGGCAACGAAATACGCGTGGCTATAAATTTACGTGTACCCCTACCTGTTATGTAAATTCGTCTTCAGGGCGACACCTGGCGAGGCCATAAATTATTAAGATATCGCCTGAGATTGCATGCGACTTCATTAATATACGACAAGAAAAAGTCCACTCGGACACCAGTACCAGCAAACTGTAATTTATACGGGGCAAATTCGTAGAAGCCAAACAATATTCCAATGTTGATCTTAAGTCTCAGATTATCCCTCTTTGGGCTATTGAGCGTGATAAAAGAAATTTTATCGGACTTAAACGGTTTCGTCTTTATGTGGATCAGTGATGTCAAGTTTCATTAAAACGAATTCACTTATAGCTGAAGGCTAAATCCTCTTAATAAAAGGAAATTAACGCTTTAGAATTATTTTATATTTAGTACGATAATTCCAACAGCAAGAACCTTATAGAAACCATGTTTTTACAAATAAAGCAAAAGTGAAACAAACATATTTGTAGGGAAGTAACATCATGAAACATAAGTTTGTGATTTAAAATGCGATCAAAATCAAAGAACCTTTGTACCATTTAGTGAGTAAACATTTCATACGGGCCCAAAGCAGGCTCCAAATAAAATGCAGTCAAGTAGACAACGGCTCGGGGCTCCACAAAGCGACATGTGTAGTCGGGCCCGATGGATAAAAGCACTATTAAAGATAGTGGGAGCGTTACAGTCGTCTTGGTAGGGTTTATTGCATCTTTGTTTGCTCGGGAAGGCAATAGCGGCCCGACCGCCCCAGTAATTCTGCTACTGCTCGCTTCCGATTGTTATTACCCTGTAACTACAACGCTGCGGTTGCGAGTGACTATGATTAATGAACAACTTTATGCGGTACGGCTTTTTTAATCCTAACTAATTGTTATGAAGACGAAAGTGTTTTCCTTTGTTAATGGTTTTTTAAAGACGCACCGAATCAAAGTGATTTTTGCCAACTAAATATGTTGATTAGATCGCTGGGAAAGGTGTACTTTTTCATCAAGTAAGAAATATATTTGAACTCGCTATTCCTTTAACATTTGACACGATGTTTAGGAATAACAAATGCCGAAGGTGGCCATAGGAACTCCACAAATACTTGTAGATCCTCGATGTTGGACTCGTAGGCAAGACTCGTCTTTTTTAATAACGAATTAAATAGTAGGTAATCGGCAATAAAGCGTGTTGTCAAAACAGTTTTTTGACCTAATTGCTTAATAATAATGTTGTGTTAATTTTATCACTGCATGTGCTAAAAGGTATATTTATACCTATGATTCGCAAACAAGGTCAACCCAACAGAACTCGGTTTAAAGATCCTACTTTATTTTAAATACAACCCATTTTGTAAAAGAAACCCCAAGCAGCAAAGCAAACATAAAACTACAGAGTTCATTATTTTATAAAATAAAATGTTCGATACTGGAAGAATAGTTTCGATCTCAGCCACAGTCCTTGTTCTGCATTTAATGGGCTTGTTAGTATGGACTTTTCAAATGGAACGTATTCAATATAATCTATATCGTATTTAATAAGAGTATGGGACTTATGTTTCTGTATGACTGCTGAAATTATTTGACATTTTTCAATCCATTTATCCAAAACAATGCTGAAATACGTGACTACGTTTAGAATAATAAATAAGTATAATAATGATTAAGTTATTCGTAGTATGCTTTGGAAACAGAACAAAGCAAACTTTCTTACCTGACCGTCGTCGTTGAAAGATGGGACAGTGGCCTGATCAGACACTGGTCCTCCCTTCATTTAAGTTTAGGTACTAACTAGTTATTTAAGTTCTCTGTAATACTAACAATATTTGGATTCCGTGGTCTAAAATTAATGGATTTTTTAATTATTATTTTACATACATACCTACATACCCTCAGGCCTTCATTTCCAGACGGGGCAGGCCGAGCCACAGAATCAAAAACAACTCAAAAAACCCGTCGTGAGTTCTGCAACCAAATAATTATTTTTTATTTGGAAAACTTTTAAATAGTTATTCAGGGTTCTTTAACTTTAACTTACTAATTGGTGTACGTTCAAAATTGAATTTGTTAGGAAGTAGTAATCACTTGTGAGTGATTGGAAATTTAGGAAATTAAGATTATCCTTGGTCTACCATCTAATGGATTGATCTTGAATACCAAAAAGTTTTTGGTCGCCTTATCAAGTTAGGTGTCCACAGTCACGCAACGGCGCTTGACGCGACATCGTAGATAAGATAAGGAACAATTAAAAGGGCAATCTATAGAGCTCTCGTATTTTAATCAGCTTTTGCAATTGTTAGCGGGCCAGCACTGTAATTGATTGCATTCCACACAAGTATCGAAAGGTATTATTTTTATTTATTTGTTTGGTTTAACAGAATATACAATACAATGTTACATTACTCATTATTTGTTATTGGATCTTCTTTGTAAAGTTTTTGCAATAACTTGGTACTTCAGTTATCCCATTATGCAACTGCATTATTTCCTTAACAATATGAACAGTGTGCATTCCGTTTTCCTCTTGCAAATTAATTCCCGTCGAGATCGAGCATGAACTCTTGGATATTGTGGCTCTAATTAAAATGAAAAGTTCAATTTGAGGTGTTTTATGTAAACGAGCCTACCTTTACAAGTATGCCAGAGCAAGATTAAGCTTTTAAAGCGGGCGGTTATTATTACTTTTTCTTAATCTTGAGTGATGTTGCCTAGACGAAATTCCGGGTACCGTAATCGTCTCGAGCGTGCACGTATAATATATTATTCGAAGAGAAAATTAGCGAAAATCCTTAGGAGTGTATGAAATATTAAGCCTATTAATTACGAGAGATTACAAAGGACTCGCGGAATAAGCACGGTGTTGAGGACGCAGTCCCGAGATCTTAATGATCGTATGATCCCTATTCGCAGGAGATTTGCGGAGTCGACGAAATTACCCATCTTAGTGGCTGTTCGCGTATTTATATTCCAGCCCGTATTTATGAGCGGCGGAGCTTGTCATTTGAGACGATTCATTATATCTCAGCAGCAACCGGAATTATTTTTGTACCTGTAATACCATTTTAATTGCCTGTTATAGGGAAATGCCGAGGATTTGGTGCAATCGATTTTAGAAGCACATATTTTTACATCCTTTGTGATGTTTTTTTTGGCGTCTATATTTATATTTTAGTTAAGAACCTGTAAATGTAAGTTATGTAATTTTAAAGAATAATTGCTTTATTTAGTCTATTCAACTTATGCACAACACAAACGTCAAATTACAGAACTTAATCAAAATTATCTTTAAATTAAGATGCTATGAAAACAATCCCGCGTAAAGTGATTTCATTGTAAATCTGATATGATAATCCGAAAAAAAATAAAAACGATCCTTACTGGGTGTCCGTTCGTATATATTCGTATATAATTATGTAGAATCCTTAGTGATTTAATTGCATTTTTATACATTATCCAAATCCTCAATGGATAAAATAAACACCTTGACCAAATGTGTCTGTCTGAAGTGTCTGTATCGTAGATATGTGAAAAATGCAAATAGGTAGTTCTGTGGAATTAATGTGAAATAAAAACTATTAACGATTTAAAAAAAGTTTATTTAGAAACGTGCTTTATGCAACCAGAGTTACACTTATAGGGAGTTATTTGCATGTGCAAAATGTGGTTACAGAATTATCAACAAGTTTTTAGAGTTGTTGGTAATTCTGTAGCTCTGCCTACCCCACTCTGGGAATAAAGACGTGAGTTTATGTATGTATGTAGTTACACTTATAGTGGGTTATTTGCATGTTTCATTAAGAGAAGTCACAATAGGGCTCCCCTCCGCGTCGGCCCATCAACACGTTTGCTACTTAAATGAATTTCATTCCCCGACGATCAAAGGTTAATCATTTTTAATACCTCTGGAAATATAAGATAGAGGCCTAGTTTAAGAATATTTTGATAAACTATTTAGACGATTACTCTTAAGTTTTAAGAAAGAAAACAATATATTAAGAAATATAGAAACCTACCAGTAATTGGAATGAAAACTAAATTAATTAACTTGCTTGTAGAAAAAGGTTTTTATTCGGTGTCAGATTGCCTGCTCGAAAATTTCGATGCATAATATGTATATTGTTTGTTATTTTTCATAATTTAATAGTGTATCTTAGCGTAGGATAATAGTATAGTAAGTTTGAGAAATTCTCATCATGTTTTTGTACGCCACATGGCAAAATATAGTGTTCCACCATATTTTTTCCACTACTATTTTAGTTTTACCTATGTTTACAAATAAGCACTTTGACTTTGACTTTAAGTATTTATTTATTTCTTACAATGGTAACTTAATTAAGAGCTATATCGTTGCCACTTTACTTCGTGTTTCTTAGTATTAACATTGGTTCATAGAGGAAATACGGTATACTTCACAGGTACTTACTTACTCGTCAACAAACTGAACAACTAGAGAACACCACGGATGCTCGTCAAAGTTACCTAATTGGTACTGCGTGCAAATGAAAATACCAACAGTATATTTTATGCAATGTTTTTTTTACATATCGGGATGGAAAAGAAGGGTGCTTTCATCATGCGGGTCGCGAGCCAGGATTACTGAATAATGACTTCACGTCACTCGTTAGGGATGGATGAAGGGCGCTGTCCTGTGCGCATTGAGATATATTATGAAATGATTTGTCATAATAACTCACGAAATTCATGTCAGTTTCCTAATGAATAAGTAAATGTTACAAATTATGATTAAACCATCATCATTTTAAGAGTTTCGATATGCGTCTATCTTGGTTGGTATTTTGCTAACCAGCATCTATTTTTGATATTAAAGACATAAAAAATATTATACCTGTATAAACAGGGATCTCAAATTGGAGTTGAAACAATAAAATTTGCGAATTCCAAAACACTATTGTAATAATTTTTTGTAACAACAATCTGTATTCATAGCCAATAAAATTCAAAAAAGACCGTTAAAATAGCCACCACAGATTGTTTATTTAAAACGTTCGTTTACGGGCAATTCAAATTTAAGGAGCAAACGTTTCAACTACCTTTGCTTGATTGCGTAGAATACTGTAGGTATCTTAAAATATCAATCTACTTACTTAGAATACTAATACTCAACAAAATTTATCCCCATTATTACTAAGACCTCATTCGGTTGTCTATGAAGTTCGCCTTACTTAATAAGCAAAACGTAGCTAAAACAGGGTCATTAGCTAGTAATGAAGAGGCTAGGCCGGTATTTTTATGTCTGCGGCACAATACGAACTGTCAGTGGCGCAAAGGAACGGCCAAGTATCGCGTGCGCCGCCTGCGTGCCGATCGACCATTGATCACTGGTCTTAAGAGATACGACACGAATAACAGTTTTTAACGCGAGCTCGGAAAATGGTTGTCCATTTATATATTTTTAAAGTTATATGTATGATCATAATGGCATAGTTTTGACAGGCGTTCTTTGATTATAACTTAATCTAAATGTTTCTTCTCATGTAAGTCCTTTGTCCTTCAGCACTTTGGTCATAACATAAATGTATGAACCAATTAAACTCAAATGACTTGGGAGACAACATTGTACACATAAGTAATTCTCCCAAATAATGAACTTACTATAATTTCAATATAACCTAAAGTGTCACTACAAGCACAGGTCAAGAACGATGAACAGAGTGAACGTGCCGTGGCAAATGTAATTGGGTATTTAACATTAAGAATATTGAAGCATGCACATGTTACATTGTATAGTAAAATGCTAATAAAGCAAAGAATAATAATAACAATCAATACCACGAAAAACCAATAAGAGAAACCAAAAGCCAACTAAAATATAAAAGATTAGGAGAAAATCCAAATCAACCAACAAATGTTGATAAATTATTGGGGTTATGCTGCAGTGGACTAGGGGCAGTGCTCACAGAATAAACAGTCTATGCGGGAGTTCTCAAGTGTCAACTTTTTACTGAAAAACAAAACGTTGTGGAAGTCCGGTGGATATGGGCAGCGCAGGCCGGACGCTGTGTCTACTTTTAACTTATTATTAAGATCTCACGAAACACCATTACCATCCTAATATTTATATTAAAACTACAAAATTAAACAATAAAGATAAAACACAGTGTGCAGTTTAGATAATGCATCACCCTTAACCACTGATTCATAAACGCGCAATAATGCTTAAAATATGCTCTGTCAGGATAAAAGTAATTAACTAAAACAGGTTTATAGTGGGTTTATAAATAAGGGGGTTCGACTTTTAGTATTGTTGGGCTTTACATAGATTGAGAAAAGGTTATTTTTTATGTCCCGTATTGGTGGATTCTACGAGTAAACCACTCAATACGGGACACCCTGTTATATTATTATTATTATACCATCCTACCTACCAACATTCTTTTTTTACCTATTTTTCTTTAATCTTCAACCAGAAGTTAGTCAATGACACCTCATTAGGAATATGTTCGCTCCATTCGTAAAAAATATTTACACGTCATTATAATCTTCCCTACAATATTTTCAACCACAATATTTCTGAAATACGACGTTTATTTATTGGCACATCTCGATTTTGGGTCAAATCAGCGAGTATTATGTAAGTGACGATGTAACAGAGGGGAAAAATCACACATTGTAATCTCGGGCTATCTGCAGAAACCTTACTCTCCAATAATATTCAGTTCTTTGTAGGACGACATCTGCGAGGAATTACATTCTTTTGTGGACCCGCCCGGTCTATATTGTGCCTCAAAATAGAGGAGCAAAACATCTCTTTAGTAAGCACTCGGATATCGGCAATTTCTTAGCTCTCTTAGCATCGAGACCACGCGGGGACAAATACGGCTATTAAACTAACACGTCTCACCAATGTTACAGTGCCACAGGGAATGGAGATATACGACGGTGTAACAGTGGTTGCAAATTGAATGAATCCAAAGATTTATTTTTAGTTTTGCTTTTGGTTTTGAAAAAACACTTTGTGATAAACAAGATACAAGCAAAAGCAATAAGAAACCTATATCTAAGTTCGTAGCCAATTAGTTGCTAGATCCGATAAAGACCTTATTATTTTCCATCGGCATAAGCTCTTTCAATTGCTAATTTGCTTACTAAACACTCCTAAATGTTTTTGTTTCTTATTTGTATCGAAATTCAGGGTGGATATCAATCAAGTTCAATTTATTAATATTTAACACCAATGTCATAGATATAAACGTGCTTTACGTGCCTAAAATGCCAGTTGCTGTAGAATAGGTGATTAAAGCAAACTAGTTTTCCTCAACTGGACGACTTCAATATGTGCCTATTTTTCGTAACAGTCGCTGTATTACTTTATATAAGTCATTTTTGCCATGATTCATGCAAATTCTTCATGCAAAAGAACCGTTAAACCTTTATAAAAGCAACACTGCTGCAAAATAATGTTCTTATGTTGTTATGTGCAATATATACATACACCTATTTGTTTGAAATGTTATTATTGGATAAGGTTGACAAGATTCCCGACATGAATATTTAATCGTTTCCCCGAAAGATATCTACCTACTTAAAAATAGCGCTGGAAAATCAACGAGAGTTCTGTCTAGGTTCGAACTATTTCGTTTAGTAAATCTTATCCGGGGGCGATATTGCGTGACAAAACACGACTGACGCAGTAATCAGATAATCTGACCATTCGGTTGCCTTCACAACTTGTCCCGCTATCGCACCCTATGTAGTATACACCGAACCTATACACTCGCGCCTAAACTTCGGACTATCGGCTTTAACACGCAGTCCTGCCCACGTCAATTTGAATAAAGTAAGAGTAAAAAGTGGGACATAACATCGTCCTCAATCGGTCCCTGATTTTATCAACAGTATGTACGCACCAATAAAATGTAAATTCTTTTTACGCTTCAAGTATTTTTCGTTTTCCATGTTTTTCTTTCGAGGATCACGACAATATATTATGTATAACTAATGATTGGGTTCGTAAAATAAGTATAGTAAACGATAATTACTTATCCATTAATCTGAAGTAGCTATATGCCATTAACGTCCACGTTATTGCTTTAATATGACAACATAACAATTAATTGCTAGAACGGGTGGCAAACATTTGTTGTAGAGGTAATAGGGACCGCGTTTATTATCGATATGTGTTGTTAAGCGGCGGCTTATGATAAATTGTAACTGAAACGTCCTTGGGAAGCAAGTCTGGCGCCTAAGCGGAGAAATAAATTATAGATGTAGCAAATAACCGTAATTATTTTGAAACGATGCTTTAGTGGTCCTTTGTTGTCGCCTAATTATTTTGTAATTTTGTCGTGAGTGGCTTTTACAGTGTGGGCGTATTTAGTTAAGTAGCACTTTTCGCTAAGTAACTTTTTGTGTAGTCACGTTGAACTTAATATAATAGAAATGAATTAATTGGCCTCTATCCAGCATTGGTTTAGGTTATATAAAATACTGAATTATGGCTTCATATTCCTTAAGACTGCGCCGAGCGTACGCCGGATGTATTGTGGCGCCTTCATTACTTTTATTGTGTTTTCTAATAAACTTAAGTATTTTCTTGAAATTGGTTGAAAAGTTTTTGTACTACAAATGAAAACACAACTTATAGGATATATGACATAGTTTAATAACAATTCACCTTCAAGTTATCAACTTAACGGAAAAAAGTGGCCACCTTTTCCCGTTAAGCTGACTACTCAAAGGTTAATTGTTATTAAAGTTTGTTACGTATCCCATAAATTGTGTTTCTACTTGCGCTACAAAAACATATCGTCTGATTGCATTGAGATTGATAGTAATGAGGGCGCTACTGGACGCTCGACGTTTGCTCGGTGCAGTCTTAACTTATAATATTGCTATACAAACATATCGTTGGTTCTCCGAAACAAAATAAACCAATGTTGAATACAAGCTCTGACAAAATTGATGTTTGCATGAGTGACTCGATTTAAAGTATTCAATTCAGTCGACATGAAATCATAAACGAGTATGTATTTATTCCACTCGAGTGTTAATGCAGAGGCGAGTGAATCAGGATTGTTCGAGCTCGACCAGGTTAAGCACAGTGTTATGAGATTTAATTTATTTAGCTGCGTACTCACATTTAACACGTTGGAGGCGGCAGGCTACGCCCTTTTGCATGTCCCTCGTCACTAACTCGCAATGCGTGTTGTATCACAACCAACCGCCCCAGAGCCCTAATTTTTCACCACATTCTCATTTAAACGTGGTTTTCGATAGGAACTAAGGAAGAGCAGGGTTCACAGGAGACTGGTGTGGCCGTAATTATTCTCGTGAATCTCACAGTCGGAACACGTATGCAAATGATTCTTTGCACGTGACATAATGGCTCTGCCATACACGTAGCTGGTGTTTGTCACGTTAGGGCGCCGGGTAAAAATAAAATATTGAGTGTTAATACCGTGAAAATATACAACCCTTCAATTCGTTACAACGAATATTATACCTCGTTTTAGCTGAGTTACGCTTCGGGCTGTTAACTATGTCTATTTGTTGAAACACCGAATAGCCCTTGGCTCAACACTAAGGAAACGTAAAAAAGTTACAAACACGTTGAATAGAAATTCTCTCTTCTTTGTTTCGTGTATTTACCAGAAAATTGCATGGCCGGTTCATATAATCAATGAAATAAGAATACTACTACAACAACCAGTGCCTTTTTTCTCTCTCATAATAAGTATTAGTATGATACGTATAATACACGTAGGAGTGTTTGTATATTTGTTGGTTTCGTCCTCACGGGAAAGCGATCACCGAATGAGATTTTATTCTTAAAATATAAAGTCCACTATTATACAGGGTGTCCAGTAAATAATGGACAAGGTTCCATCCATCGACAGGGCACCTTAGGCTGGTCCCTAAAAAGCACTTATAAGTTTATTAAAACTTGTGTGGTTTTCGAGATAATCGAACTTTAAACCTAAGGTGCCCTGTCGATGGATGAAACCTTGTCCATTATTTACTGGACACCCTGTATACTCGGTCACAAAACATCAATCAAGTATGACGCATTCTGTCAGTACGTATCACGCGTTAGTAAGAATGTTATGAACACACAGCATTCCCACTCATCTCAACTAATAACACACGCCCTCGTCAATGTAAAGTAGCTTTTGTAAAAAAATAAAAAAAAAGGCAAAGAAAATAAATTAAATAGCCTCGTTTGCATGGTAACCTGATAAAACCCTATTAACTTTGGTAATTTTTAATAAGATATCGTGTTACGTGATACCTCTAGGAGCTTAATTTTCAGTTATTATTATTTGCTGGATACATTAATGTGAGTGAAAAAGATGCCTTCTCAAACCCGCACCCGAGTGCACACTTTACGGACGAACTATCACATAACGAGTCGGAGAGCTGACAAAAGAGTATAAGAAAGCTTTGACGATTTGTACGAAATGGCCAGGATAAATTGTACTTTGAAAATCTTCACATGGGTCCCGTAGCTCATTCGTCCGTGATGCTGAAAATAAACCGATTTATGCCTTGGTGTTAGTAAATATCACATGGTGTCTATTTCATTCGGATACGATTGTGCCGTACAGTATGTACAAACAGTTACACCTGCCTCATTTTGTTCCAGAACTTAACGTAAATATTAAGAGTTTTGGGAAGCCCTTTCTATACCTATTCAGAGTACCTATAGTTTTAACTTTTCGATAGTGTTAATTCGTTTTGGACTTATTAAAATTTTAATGATACTTGTAAATTACGTTACGTTGCGGAACACCGTGGCCTGCCTTGATTATAAATAGCTATAATTTGTGATTCCAAATCTTGAAACATATTTACACATAATACCTTCACGCCTGTCTCCCAATAGGGTAGGCAGAGACCATGGAACACCAGGTGCATCGGTCCCAACATACTATTTTTGGTTCCTCTAAATTTGTCTCAACATCTTCATGCAATTACGTCAGATTCGGGTTCGCTTCTTAGCTCTCTATATCATACCGATACGAAACCCGCTTTTTGGCATAATCACGAACAGAGAGCAGTAGTATAATATTGGGCATTCTGGACCACCTCGCTCACTCGGTGGAATGCCCAATATTACGCAAGTGGTCTAGAACGCCCAATAGCTTTTGGGGATTTAAATATTCGATGCAAGTGGTCTAGAACGCCCAATAGCTTTTGGGGATTTAAATATTCGATGCAAGTGGTCTAGAACGCCCAATAGCTTTTGAGGATTTGAATATTTGATGCAAGTGGTCTAGAACGCCCAATAGCTTTTGAGGATTTGAATATTCGATGCAAGTGGTCTAGAACGCCCAATAGCTTTTGAGGATTTGAATATTTGATGCAAGTGGTCTAGAACGCCCAATAGCTTTTGAGGATTTGAATATTCGATGCAAGTGGTCTAGAACGCCCAATAGCTTTTGAGGTTTTGAATATTCGATGCAAGTGGTCTAGAACGCCCAATAGCTTTTGAGGATTTAAATATTCGATGCAAGTGGTCTAGAATGCTCAATAGCTTTTGAGGTTTTGAATACTCGATGCAATTTGACATAACATTGTGATATGCGTTCATCTTGATCGTTTATTCGATCGATGCGAAATCAACAATACGAACTCAAACCAAAGGTTTTGCGTTAGACATCAGACATCACTTTAACATAACGCAACTTGCAACAAAAACCAAAAGCTTAACATTACTTGCGCTGGGTTGATCAGGTCCATTGCAAGTCTGACCATTACGGTCACATAGCGGTGCTATGATGTTTACACACAACATGCCTGTGAAGTGGGCCAAACCCCACAGACATGATGCAACCCCCAGGGTGCTGAACCCCGGCTTAAGGCTGCGTTTGACGTGTTTAGGCGGATTCTCCAAGGATTATCCTTTCAAATATTTCATTTTTCAATTTCAATTTCAAATTACCACAACACACATCACAGAGTTGATCAGGTTCCGCAACATGATTGTGGCGGGTCCTCCATGTGCTACCGGTCGTCATAGACACGGATTTCCCGATGGTTGTAGTATTGAAATTTGTATATATAATGATCAAATCTAAAAAACTTCGATAGCGCGATGTAGAACATTCTTATTTTTTATATATATACAAAGTCAATTTATTCATCATTTCAACATGAAAACACAAGGATTTTTCATAACAACTCGTTGACTTGATCCAAAATATATTTTGTTATTAGTTTTTGCAAGAATTTATAGTAAAATGTGCTTAAACAAATATTATTGAACAATACTGCCATCTATGAGAGTACATGCGATGCACTTTTATAATTTAAAAGTCCCATGTCAGTTCATCATGTTGAAGCAAAATCTACCTTGCAGACTAGAGAATAAAGTTTAATTTAATGCGTAATCGCAGTGACTGTTCAGTTTATTTAGTAAATATGTGTCATCCGCGGAACGTGAGGGATTAGATTTCATATAGGTACCTGTGTAAGCTCGCAACTTTAATAATTCAATGATTACTGCACAGATGTCTCTTTTAACAAAATCTTAATCCTTAATTTGTCAAATTTGGAAGTGACCCCACCTACAAAGCTAGCGGTTCTGTGTTCGGTTCCCGGTCAGAACTAATATTTGTGTGATGCGCATGAATATTTATTTCAGTATAAGAATGTTTGTCATTGTCTAGTAATAGGAAAAAAAGGGTTTTCTTACGAACATCCGAGTTAGCTTACAAATTAATCTTTATTGAAATATGTATAAAATAAGAATATAAAACTTCGTTAGCGTGACGCGTGCAATTACCAATAGCAAAAAGATATTTGAAATGAAAATTAGTCCTAACTCAATAAATCAGTCAGGCTGATTTGTTTCTTTAACAGAGCAAGTTATAGTTTACAATGCGTTGAAATTTCATGTCACTGGTTACTTGTAGTCACTATGCAAGCAAATAAAGCTAGGTTGCACTTCGCTTTCGAGTAAACAAGTCGGCAGAACAAAGGGTATCGCATATCAAACGATTGCGACTTACTCGTAGTTTCGTAATGAATTTAATTTAATATTAGGGTTGCTAAAAAATATTGATTGTCCATCATGGTGAGAGTTTCAACAAAGATCAACTTGTGCTTATAAAATTATAATATTGTTATAGTAAATAGTCAGCAAGTCTCTTACATGTAAAGAAGGTTTTTTTAAAATTGTACTTATGATCTTAAAAACCTTTTTGTGTCATCAGAAATTCATATTTTTATGAATCATTACCTACTAGTATAATATTAAAAGATAGATAAGGTTTTCTAAATGGTTTTATTTTTCCTTGTGCTCTGCCTACCCTTTTTGAGGAATACCAGCGAGTTAATACATATTAATGTATTTAATAGTAGGCAGAAGATGATAATTAAACATTTTTATTACTGTAACGAAAGCGCTTGATAACCCTGCTGCGTTTTGCTAAATTGACAACAAATTATTTATGAATACGTTTGAAGGTGCGGTGTTTCATTACTGAGGTGAATCTCGACCGATACAGTTACTTTCAGACTTAAATAAATCACCATGTAAGTATGTATTTTATATTATTATATTTTAGATAAAATTTATTCAAAAATTTTGTAATCAAACTAATTATAATGTTTCAATATATATTACAGGTCGGATTCAGAAGTTTATGGTAATGAGACGAGAGGATCATCAAAAATAAGAAAAGTAAAACCATCCCGAGCGGAAGCACTCGACGATTTATCGAGGTTAGTATTTTTACTTCGTTCTTATTTAGTTCTACGAATAAGAGTGATTTGATAGTTTACTTAGTGTATGATTATATCATTAGTTTATCATTAATCATTATTTCCTTTAAATGATTTTAGGTCTGACTCTGAATATGAGATAGCGCCGAAACCGAAAAAAAAATCATCTCGTCGTGCAGTTAAAAGTTGTAAATCAGTCCACGCTGTCTCTCGGGATGATTTATCGCGGTAAGTACATATTGCTTAGCCCTATAAATAAAAACTATTTGTTTAATGGTTTAATTGTAATTTTTTCTCTTAACAATTTTAGGTCTGCCTCTGAATCCGAGATAACTAAGCCGAAGAAATCTTCATCGAGCTCTATAAACAAAAAAGCTCAAGCTATCACTTCAGACGATTTGTTGAGGTACGAATTTTGTATTATTAAATGATCGTATTGGAATATAATTTCCTCTAAAAATAAAATAATAATTTGTATGACGGTTTACTTGGAATATGGTTTCAATTGTTTAATGTTTATTTACCGTACGATTTCAGCTCTGACTCTGAACACAAGGTAAAAAAGCCAAAGACATCCTCAACCCCAACAGCGGTGAAACGGCAGCATAACGGAGCAGAAAAAGCTAAAAGGTAAGTTAGATGCTCGTTTGAAATACCTATCTTATTAATGTATTAAAATGTTGTTTAAAATGTTTTTAACCACCACCACACCACAACTTATTTATTTAGAATTTTTAATTTATTCTTTTTTTATTTATTTTCAGCCTGAACAAGAAGAAGGACATTTTTGGATGCGAGTACGAGAGCATTGCAGCATCGAAGGATACAGTGTCAACAGCAGCTATTTCAACCTTCCAGAGCAGAGTAGCCAACGGAGTATCGCGACGTGTTGCATCGGCTAACGGTGAATTTTATATAGATTTAAAGGTGTATAATACTAATGATTTTACTAAATATACTCCCGATGAACGTTGGAAAAAGGCTCTACTAACGCTTAAATTGCAAGCGGATCAAGATTCGTCTCAGTGGAGCCTTCTCCAAAAATTTGTTAAGAACTGTCACACCGTTTTCAAAGATTCAAACGCAGTTTTTTACTCAGATAAAATCAATCCTTAATTAAATAATACAGGTTTTTTTTTTAATAAATTGATAGAGGTTCGCTTAGCTTTACAAAAAATGCCTTTTTGTGCTACGTGTAGTTTATCTATACAAAAAAAACATTGGGTGGGACACTTACGTACGAATGCACACAAAAACAAATGTACTGAGCTTCTAAGTGAGGGTGTTCAGTTAATTAAATCAGCGTTTCGCTATCGTATTGCCAGTTATAGATTAATAGCGCGTACCGAAAATGAACAGAATTCCATCCATTCTTTTTTTAATCATATGTCTAACCAAATTAAAACATTATTAGACGCTTTACTTGAGACAAATACTTGTATTAAAGTTAATGTGGAACTTCTTTGTACGTTCATGCTTTTTAAAAATAACTCTCAAGAAATAAAGTCATTCGCTACTAAAAATATCGCACTCCACAAAAACTATGATTTTCAGGAAATATTTTTAAATTTCCTCAATAGCATTTTAAAAAAAGTTGAAGAATTCCAAGATCGGGACAGTGGATGGACATTTCTGAATAACAATCATTTAGAAATAAATGTTAATAAATATAAACCGCTATCTGGATCAAGCTTTATCGAGTTGCCTAAATTAATAAAAAATAAAAAAGCATGCATAAATATTCATAATAAAGACCCATTTTGCTTTTTGTGGTCGGTAACTGCAGCTCTTTATCCCGCGTCGAGTCACGCCGATCGAGTAACGTCATATCCCGATTTTCGCCAAGTGCTCAATACGGAAGGAATCTCTTTTCCAGTAACGTTTTCAGATATTACAATATTTGAAAATAATAATCCAAACTTATGTTTAAATGTCTATGGTCTAAAAAAGAATAAGATAATAGGACCGCTTTACAAATCTGAATCAAAAAATAAGAAAAGAATTCACTTGTTACTCGTTGAAGATAGGAATAAATCCCATTACTGCTTAATAAAAGATTTGGCTTGTCTCGTTAAGTGTCAGATAACAAAACACCACGGGAAACTATATATTTGCGAAAATTGTTTATGTTTTTTTTCTTCAGCTGAAAATGTAAATAAGCATGTTTGTTGTGGAGTTGCAACTGTCCTACCGAAAAATGGTTCTGTTATTCAATTTCAAAATTTTGAACGTAAACAAAATGTTCCTTTTGTAATTTATGCGGACTTCGAAACAATACTGCAACCCGTAAATAATAGTGAATCAGAATTAAATACAGATAACACAATAACCCTACAACGACATATTCCTGCAGCATTTGCATATCAAATCGTTTGTTCATCAGATCAGAACAAAAATCGGTTTACATCTTATCGTGGTTTAGATTGCGTTGACAAGTTCATTGATTCTTTACTGAGTGATGTAAATAAAATTAATGAGGTTTTAAAGAGCTACACCTCCATGATATATACTGAAGAAGATGATAAAAAATTTAGAACTTCTCAACGTTGTCATATTTGTAATCATTTATTGTTTAACGATAAAGTAAGAGACCACTGTCATATTACAGGACAATTTCGAGGTGCAAGCCATAATTATTGCAATTTACAATACAAACTCCCGAAATTTATACCGGTATTTTTTCACAACTTATCAGGATATGACTGTCATTTATTTATAAAAAAGTTGGGCGAAATCCCGGGGGCTATTAAAATTATACCTAAAACCAAAGAGAACTACATTTCATTTACGAAGTTTATTATGATGGATGACAATAGTTTAATACAGTTAAGATTTGTTGATTCTTATAAATTTTTAGGAGAAAGTCTTAATAAGCTCACTAAGACCTTACAAAAAGAACAATTCGAACATTTACGATCATGTTTTTCAAATGAAAAACAATTTAATTTATTGACTCAAAAGGGAGTTTATCCCTACGATTATGTAACAGGGTGGGACTGTTATAAAGAAAAAAAGTTACCTCCTAAAGAAAATTTTTTCAACTCTTTAACTAACGAAGTAATCACTGATCAAGATTATGAGCATGCACAGTTGGTTTGGTTAGAATTTAACATTAAAAACTTAGGAGAGTATACAGATATTTATTTGAAGACGGACGTTTTGCTTTTGACAGATATTTTCGAAAATTTTCGAAAGACTTGCAAGTATCATTATCAGTTAGATCCAGCTTTTTATCTTACAGCACCGAGCTTATCATTTGATGCAATGCTTTTAAAAACAGGCGTTCAATTGGAATTAATTAATGATCTAGAAATAATACGCATGATACAATCTGGTATTCGAGGGGGCGTTTGTATGTGTTCCAGACGCTATGCTAAAGCCAACAATAAATACATACCTGATTATGATTCATCTCAGAAAAACTCATTTATTGTGTACATGGATTGCAATAATTTATATGGTTTTAGTATGTGTCAAGCTTTACCTTTGAGCGATTTTAAATTCTTGTCGCAAAAGGAACAAAACGAATTAAATATCACAGCCGTGTATGATAATGCGGAGTACGGTTATATTCTTGAAGTTGATTTAATTTATCCTAAAGAATTACATAATTATCACAATGATTTACCGTTTTGTCCAGAAAAAAGTATTCCACCAGGAGGAAAAAATCCAAAACTTATACCTAATTTATACAATAAGTTTTATTATGTGATTCATTATGTTCATCTCAAAAACTGTTTAAAACATGGACTTTTGTTAAGCAAAATTCATCGCGTCATAACTTTTAAACAAAGTTCGTATTTAAAAGAGTATATAGACCTAAACACCAAATTGCGTCAACAGGCTAAAACAATATCTGAACAAGACTTTTTTAAGTTATTAAATAATGCTATGTTCGGCAAAACTTTAGAAAATAACGAAAAAAGGGTCAACGTGCATCTTGTTAATCAATGGAGTGATAAAAATAATAAGACAAAAAAAACAAAAACCGCTAAAAAGCTAATTTCAAGACCCAATTTTCACAGTGTATCTATATTTTCAGAAAATTTAGTGGCTATACAATTAAAACCTGAACAAATTTTCCTTGATAAACCAATCTACATAGGGTTTACTGTTTTAGAATTATCAAAAAGTCATATGTTCGACTTTCATTATTCAATAGTAAAGCCCTTCTATGAGGACCGAGTTCAGTTGTGTTACATGGACACAGACTCATTTATTTATACTATAGAATGTGAAAATTTTTACCAAGATTTACAAAACATTTTTTTACCTCATTTTGATACAAGCAATTATATAAAAAATAATCAGTATAACATTCCTCTCTTGAATAAAAAAGTTCCGGGTCTGTTTAAGGACGAAATGAGCGGAAAAATCATAATGGAATTTGTAGGATTGCGTTCAAAGCTCTACTGTGTTAGAACTGAAGATAGTACTATTAAAAAAGCAAAAGGCGTTAAAAAATACGTAGTTCGAGATTTAAATGTTTCTGATTATACGAAGGTTTTGTTTCAGAACGATGTTGTAAGAAAGAAAAACATTTTGTTCAAATCCATTAAACACGAAATTTTCACACGAAGTGTAAATAAAATTGCATTGTCTTCCAATGACGACAAGCGATTTATTTTAAATGATAAAATCATGACTAAATCTTGGGGACATAAATCAATATTAAATTTGTTATAAATTAAAGTACAGTAGCTATAGTTGTTGCGTCGAACGAACTTCTATCAATTTATGGACTTTTAACAAGTATCTATCACTATTTGTGAAATATTGTATTTTTAATGTTTTCTTCTTTAATAAATGTAGAATTGTAAAACTTGTAAAACTCGTTGGTTTATTATGGTTTAGAAATAAAATGTTTAGTGTATAAGTTGAGAATATTTGTATTGTAATGATTATTACATAAGGAATAAATATATATGTATGTAAGCTGATAATTATAAAATAGATTATAAATAAATAAATATATTGTTATCATAATCAAGTAAATGTTTTTTATTTAACCAATCATTTCCCTGGATGACTTAAGTAAGTTGATAACTGATTGAAAAATATGAACGTAATTTTGAACTTAATGCAATATGTTCAACTTATTCACGCCATTCACGGATTTATACTACCTGTAAAGATAGGTCCAATAATTGTTAAGTTAATCGCTAGACTATTCATAGAATATTCATAGTGAAATAAATGAACTTAAATTATGAGTAAAAGAAATGTGTTATATTATTTAACATAAAATCAAAGCATTTGATCGTATTTTTCTTTAATGAAGTTAAATTATACAATACTAAATCAGAAAGAGTGCTTCTTGATAGTTCTGATGTTGACATGTTGTTACGTGTTCAGATAATTTTGTTAACGCATGGAAATTTTAATTGATAGGTTGATAACATGTTGTTACATGCTCAGTTCATTTTGTTAACGCATGGAATTTATAATTGATATAAATAGAAGCGGCTATAATAAGTTATCATTCCGTATCCTGATATCTTACATTACAAGAGTTGACTCGTATCTCAAGTTTGGTAAGTTTAATCTGAATTGTTTTATATTTATATATGTTTAATCAAGTGCATTACACTGATTAACATACCTTAAACATCGTTTATAATATTTCTTTTGTTTCAGAATATGGAAGGATTCCAAGATACTCCATTCATATTTTCTCAATATGCCCAGGATCCGTTAGAAGGATATCAAGAAGAAGAAGAAGCTAGGATAGCTGCGAAGGAAAAAACAAAAACTAAGCTAACTAAGGCTAAGAAAAGACTAAATAAAGTTGTGAAAAGAAGTGTACGAGGACACCCGCCATCATTCGTTATAAATAACGAAGCTGCTAAGGGCAATAGACTCATAAAAATTCAAATAATTAATATAAGTGACACCATGCCAGATCAACACGACGACAGCAATGAAAACGTTCTACTCAGTGCGCAGTATGTGGCGAATGATGGATTTGACGAGATAATAGAAAGCGCAGAAAATTTAATAAATAAAATATCAAAAAAGTTATGTGGCTATAGTGTTAGTTATTAAGTGTAAATATGTTTTGTTATGTAATAAATATTTTAAAATTATTTTGTTGTTTTATTCCTTACGTATACATCAACCAGAAAGTTTTTTCTTGTTTAGGTGTTAGTGTCAAAAGTAACATTTTTAACTATAAGTAATTAAGATAAACTTCTTTTAAAAAACTTTTTGGTTAATGTTGATTAAATATTAGCACTACTAACAGAAATAGGTATGAGTTGTTATCATTTATTTATTAGAAATAAAATATATCATTTTAAAACAAATGATAACTAACTTTGCTTATCAATGGGGTGAAAAAAAAATCAAATTAACAGTAATATTATGGTTTTTATTAAATCATAATATATGTAAACAATCACAATACATTTTTCAAACATAGATACAATTGTTTTAACGCACAATCTTTGTAATTAATGAAATATATGATCTTTCGTTGTCAAAATACTTCACACAGAGTGAAAATTACAAATGAGAATATAAAGATAAATTATTTTCAGAATACCATTTTTTTATACACATAACATTTTTTAACGCACAAGATTTTTTATGAATTAAACAATTATATGTAGTTCTGTCTTTACAATACTTTTGATACATAGATTCGAATTTAGGTAAGCCATTTTCACCTAAGTCTATTACAGTACAATTACTACATAAATCTTTAACCCATTGAATTTTTTCTAACCCTTTTACATATATTTTCTTGTTTTCCAAGTAGGCGGGAATCATTCTTTTAAATTCCCTATAGTCAACATATCCATCGCGCCATAAAATACCAAGGTTTTTTTCTATCCATCTCACTTGTCTTTTTTCGTTTTCCGATAAAGCCGAAAATGGGTATGGAGGTTTTATTGAAAATACTTGTGTGTATTCATTTGTACTGTATGCAAATTCCTTAACAATAAATTCATTTTTATACGATTTAAATCCCTGAAGATCCACGAACAAACGTTCAGTCATCATGATATTTTTCGTGTAATGTTGCTTAAGGGTTTGTATTCTACAATACTATCATTCAGAATTAGACAGTACGCCGCAGTATTATCGGGTATATCCTGTTCGCACTCTAATTCAACTCTGACATCTATTGAACCTGTTTTTAAGGTTTCGTTTTGACGTGAACAATCGATTACAAAAAGAGGACCTTTCTCTTTAAATTCTTGCGGACTTAACAACGGTGTTTGACCGCGGTTATAATAAGACTGCTGAAATTTAGCGTACTGTTCGTATAATAAAGCATACTTTTCAGCTCCAAAACTTACATTTAAACTTTCATACGGAAAATAGTATGAATTTAAAAAAACTTTGACGTCTCTCAAATGACAATGATCAAACCATGTTACATCTTTGTTGGCCATATTTTTTCTATCCGTTTTTAATCCAATTATAACGTATCGTGGTTTTTCAATTTGAGATGAAGTTTTGATTGACCAAGAATGTTTAGAGGTTTTAGGTAAAAGCGGATACTCATACAGATCCCAATTTCTGAAAGCTATCTGAATAGCACGATCTTTTTCTAAATATTTGAGTAAATTTAATCTTACCTGATCAGAAACTTTAATGTGAGGCATACGCCATACTATTTTAGATATAGTAATATTGTCTATGTATTCATTTGTATTCAACTTTACGCTATTTAAATTACTATTCGATCGTAGAAGAATAAGTTCATGTTTACAGTTGATAATTATTTTCTTATAATCCTCTGCGAAACCAAGAATCTTATTTAAAGGAACAGATACAGAAAATGAGTCATGTGTAATTTTAGTACCATCAACGTTCCAACCCCATAACTGTGACATTACCGAATCGAGTTCATTCATGGATACAAGAGATTTCATAGTTGTGGTAACTCCAGCGTTTTTAATTTTATCTACTTCGATCCCATTCAGTTCATATCGAATATCTTGAAACATATGTAGTATAGGGTTATTAGTTAAAAGTACACTGTTCACCTTTGCTTTTGTCTCTCTATTGAATACTGAAACAGTGCCTTCCACATAGAGAGTACTCGCCGAAGGCAATACGTAAAGATCTTGTTGGTTAATAGGTATACGGATTTCATCATTCAAGTTAAAACTTGTTACGTAGGGTTTATATGAATGATATTCGAAACTTTCAATCGTGTCATCAAAGCTAAAACGATCTGTTAAGTTTAGTATACTCATTTTAACAATCCAATGTTTCTTAAAAATTGTTTATTTTCTTTTGTAAGCTTTGCAAGTTGCTTATTAGGTCTTCTTTTCTTGATAGCACAAAGATTACTAATACGTTTGACGTGCGAGACTTCGCTTTTATTGAAATCTATCATTTTTTACGAAGATGTAAATATATTTGAATCTCTTCACCTCGTAAATTAACTAAATTATCATTTACGTCCAATATTCTTACTTTAAGAGAGCTCAAGTTGATTTGTGTTACAGGGAAATAAATTACGTTTTTCGGTGTTTCTATAATCCGATAGCCTGGTGGTACATTAGGCACAAACTCGTGAATAATATGACTTGGTTTTCCGTTTACAAATGATCCGCTCACTATATCACATTCAACTCGCACTATAGTTGTAGACAGAATGGATACAGGAAAAGGGGACTCTGTTAATATATTAGCTTGAATAGTTTCTTCGCCAAAGCCTAGAAACTTGCCAATCGAATTTTCTTTATTAAAATACACATTTTTTGAACACAATATAGACGTCTTTAACGTATTATTATTACATGTCAGTGAAAATGTGCATCCTTGCAGGTGTCTTTTGAGGTAATCATCAAGGTCTTGGAGTTCGTATGACCCTTCAGGAATTTCTATTACTTCGTTTTTACCATAATAAAATTTATTGTTTCTATAATCTATATTAGGTATAGAGTTAAAAGTCGACATATATAGCAACCCGCATTCATATTCACCATTCAGTTGAAAAGCTGGTGAATAATTAGTGATCAGGGTAGAAGAGGTTCCGGTTATAGATAAAGTGAAAGACATCGTGAGAATGATAAGGTTTTTATTATACAGAGATATTTAAACGTGCACTCCAAAACTTTTTTAAATATTTTAAACATAAATGCCCGCAATTTACAGTGTTAAACTTTTGGTAAGTGTTGTAGTTGTAAAAAATATTATGATGTTTTAAATACTTTATTAATTCTAACGGTGGCTGAAGATCACCATAACTATTAAAATATTCACAATAATTGTTATCCTTAACATAGGCTACCCAGTGAGTCCCTTGGTTTTCAGAACTGTCTAAATTTATGATTCCACATTCTACTCTTTTTGGTTGTTTTGGCAAACTATCTCTCATATAAACACCGCGAAAATGAGGTATTTCTTTAGAATACTTTAAAATATCTATATTAGTGAGAGCACGTCTGGGTAACCTTTTATCTAGTTTTTTGTATGTTTTAAACACAACCCTTTGCCGTTCTTATACGGTTTAATATGTAAACCTTTTCCTAATGCAATAGATTCCATCATTTTGTTATGGCGTTCTGATTCAACTAAGTTTTTCTTTGCAGCTTTGTAATCCCCAACAGCTTTAGCAATCCCAGCAGCCCCTCCTGCCAAAGATCCCAATGCAGAAAGTCCAGCAAAGATAGGTATTAGTGGTAATATACCTCCAGATTTTGGAATCGGAATTAAACGAGGAACTCGTACTTTTTTGTTATTTGCAAATATCTTTTTTGCCGCAAGAAATGCCTGCTCGATCGTAGTGCCATTCTTTTTGGATTTTTTATTTTTCAATTCCCTACGTATCTTAGAAACAAATTGTTTGAATGATTTTATCCCTGCACCAGCTTTTATTTTAGTCTTCATCACTTTGCTAACTAACCATGAAGCGAGCTTTTCTCCTCTTCTTGTATTTTTTGACTTTAATCTCTGTTTAGCCATTTTATAAAGTTCTAAATCTGCACTGTGACGATCTATTAGGTTAGAATGTTTATCGTAAGCAATGTCGTGTTGCATACACGCGTTGTCCAAATCATTAATTCCCTTATCACCTCTTAACAACCGCTTGTGCAATTTTGTACCTGGTCCACAATAATTATAACCAGGTAAGTGCAGCTCAAACGGTAAGTGATTAATAATACTATTTAAAAGTCCTCTCCCTTTCATATCCAATATAATAATGATAAGTTTTAATACAATAAAGTTAATAAATATACTCATACAATAGCATTTCTATCAATCCAGCTATTTTCGCTATCATTAAGCCCTAACCACTTTACATACAATTTTTCCCCCCTCTTTTTGATCACCTTTTCTATGAGGTAAACATCAGGATGTTTCGTTTTCTGAAGTTCTTGTTCGTAAAATGAACCGAGTATTTTATTTTTTCGTTGATCTTCAATAAGGTAAGTAACTGGACGAGTGCGATTAACATGTTTAACAGTAAATATTTCTGTTGACCAATTCGGTGTATAACCTTTATGAAAGGCACTTTTATACTTGCTTATGCGCACGCTATCTCCTATATTAAATTTATTTGATCCATTGACTAGATTGGATTGTGCGCTTTCTATGTTTTTCTTTACTTTGGACTCAATATCAAAATTAACATCAATAGGTTTAAATTTCGTTGTACGATGCATAGTTCGATTATAGGATTTAACTATATCATCCAAAGGTTTTCCAACCCATTTATAATTTCCAATGAAACTAAAATATTTGTAAAGTTTATTTTTGAGTGTTTTTATTAACCTTTCAACAATAGATGCTTTTTTAATTGAAAACGTGGAATAATGATTTATTTTTAATTTTTTTACATAACAATCAAATTCATTATTATAAAACTCTGTTCCTAAGTCTGTCTGTAAGTTTATCGGAACTCGTTTTGATGATTTAATAATTTGTTCGAATGAATTTTTAATTTCTATTTTCTTTTTAGATTTTGTTGGAATACACCACGCGTACTTTGAAAAGGCGTCAATTACAACCAAAATGTATTTATATCCTCTATTTATCTTATGTAAATTTTGTAAATCAATTAAATCCGCTTGCCACAAATCATCAATTCCTTTTAATAAAACTGCTCGTCGCTTAAAGTTTTTTCGAGCTGACCTGTGTATCTCGTTCACGACTTGCTGCTTTGCCATTGTTTAATTTGTTGAATATAACGTCTATTTCCTTTTTTGTATAAAAGTTCAATTTCAACTGATTTGCCAACTGATGAATTTGAGAATTTATAGTATCAAACATAGAATCTAGATACTCCTTCTGATAAAGGTTCAGAACGAGCTTATCGACATACTGCTTATTAACGGCATCATCAGGTAACAATGGAAGCGCAAGCCCCTTTAATCTTAATGATTGTAAATCGAAATGACCATCATCTGATCGGAGCAAAGCATTATTTTTAAGTTCAGAAATTTCAGATACACGAAGGCGTTTATGAAGATGATGACCAAATTTGTCTATGTTCATTTTTATGATGTATTTGTACGTCAAAAGTTCTGCCTCGACTAACGATAATAGTAAAGTAACTGTTTTATATATTGGCATTGTTAACTAATCCTGCTTCTTGCAGTTCTTCAATAACAGATATGATTTCATTATCCAATCCTGTATTCCCAGCTTCACGAGAAGCTATAAGCAATTTTAATCTTTCTACTAATTCGTTTGGGTTATCCCAGTATACATATGATACATCGGCTTTAACTTTTTTCATGGTCGGTAATCCTTCACCACTTATTAAACGTTCTTTAGCTAATTTAAAAAGAGGTCTTATTACGTATAAATATTTCATGCCTTTGTTGCTTTTTATTGGTTTATTAGGATTAAAATCTCTTCTATGTGCATTAGTTTCTAATAATAAGATTTTATAATTGCGTTTATCATCCTCAGTTACAATATTTAAATCCGGTACTTTCTTATATAGCAATTCGTTTAAACCTGGCGTTAAATAGTAAGTATGGCCATTTACTTTCAATTTTTTATCACTTGTTGTGTATACCGGACAGGATCCCAACATTAGCTTGTCTCGTTCCGTTCGAACACCAAAAGGTATATTTAAGTTGGTAATATAATGCTTTTGAAATTTAGGATCATCACGAGGAGATGCGAAAGAATCTGTCGTCTTAAATGAAATATCATTTGTTGAATCCTGATCATTAGTATGTTCACTTTCCACTCCATCGCTTACATCACTTTCATCGTTGGTTGATGTGTCATCCTCTTGATCTTCATTATCAAGACTAGAATGAGAAGATTTCCTCACAACCGTATGATTATGAATAGATTGCTTCTTTTCTTCACTAGGACTCAATTTTAATCTTTTTACCGACTTTCCCCATTGCAATCCGTCATCAAAATCATTATAATTAGTATTTAAGTAATTATTCTCATTTTTAACTTTAAATATTTCATTAAGCGGTTCTGTTATTGGTTTCAATACTGATTCCAACATCTTATCATTATCAGATTTCATATTACGAATCAGTCTAACCTTCTTTTTAACAGCTTCGACAGATTTAATTACTTTTTCTTTCAAAGTTTTCTCGTCATTCATTTTAAGGTTCATGTCTGATCTTGATGGGGTCCTATGAAGCAATAAATGTTTCATTATAATGCATTATGTATTATAATTAATCCATAATGATAAATGTGTCAAAACCCATTCTATAACATCCAGAATTACGACTACAATCCTTATTTATAACCAAGTAACTATATGGCAGTTTCCATACTTCAGCACACATTTCTCTAAACTGTGACCAAGACATATCGCTTCCAACGTGTTCATCATAAGCATGACGTAAATTCATATCATCTTGTTTAAATAGAATTATTAAGTTCGCATTGTCTCTTATTAATTGTTTAGGTATTTTACTATAAGTTTGATTAAGGTAGAAGCTATCAATATTTTTATGACGTCCCATTGCAAAGTAATCCCTTATATTGTTTTGATTTTCACATGCAACATCATCAAATATAATAATTGAATTAATGTTAGCTTCATTTGGACTTAGTACTTCATCATTTTCACTATATTTTTTAAATTCGACTGATGGAACCAATGTTAATATTTTTTCTAAAAACTGATACATAAGTTGGAAGAGAGTTTTAGAATAAACATAAAGGTTTTCAAAGCGTAGCCCCCGTTCATGCAGTAGAAGGCCGACAATTAAATTAGTTTTTCCACAGTTAGAGGGGCCGCAAATGATACTTCGAATTGTATTCGGTAAAAGTTCTCCATGACGTGAATTGCGATCGTTGCGAACTGTACAAACGACATCCAACTGCAAGGTCTGATTTTGTTTCACAAACTTCATATCACTACGTGTTGTAAGCATGAAAGGTTTGTACTCAATGAGCCTAGACTTTCAAGATATTAGGTAGTTATATGTGAATATTAAGTTTCAGAACAAGAATGTGTTCAAGTATTTTAAAACCGTAAGAGCATTCTAGACCACTTGTATCGAGTATTTAAATCCTCAAAAGCTATTGGGCGTTCTAGACCACTTGCATCGAATATTTAAATCCCCAAAAGCTATTGGGCGTTCTAGACCACTTGCATCGAATATTTAAATCCCCAAAAGCTATTGGGCGTTCTAGACCACTTGCGTAATATTGGGCATTCCACCGAGTGAGCGAGGTGGTCCAGAATGCCCAATATTATACTACTGAGAGCCCTTTTTTCGATACGAATTAGCTTGCATTTCTCATCCAACTTTGGTTTTGAAGCACCTGATTTTCTGCCTCTACCAGGTAAATCGTTTAATTTATGATAGTCACCGAAACTCGGAATTGTATTTTGCACTGCATGAATGCTCACACCTTGCTCTTTGTCTAAGTTCCTGTAACTCATACACTTTATAGTGCACCATTTGGAAATGATAGATTTTCGCTTTTCAGTTGCGAGGCCCTTCATGTATAAAAAGGAGAATAGTTGTATTGTTTTTAAAATACAAATTACTCTTTTTTAAGATTATTTGTGTGTACACATAAGTAACGATACTGTATTCTTCAATTATCCAAGCATATAGATTAAATCCATACTTTCTAAGCCACTATTATCTGTTTGTCTTACTAGTGAAAATAAGCAATTATTTAAAGGTAGTAACTTTAACATTAAAAAGTACCTTTACCTGTCCACTCTGAACTTTGATGCTTTTGTTCGCCTCACCCAAAGCTCCGGTCGAAGATAGCCGCCGGGCCCATCCAAAGCGCTAATGATTTATATTTTAACGAAACTTTATAACATTCCTGTTAATGAAACAGTCAAAGATTTAAGTGTTAAGTTACATAATTAATTAATTCTTAATTATATAAGTGTTGCGAGGCAAAACTTGACTCACCCTACATACTTCACAAAAAGCACATTTTGGAACGTAAATTGATTTAAGTCGAATAATTTATGCAAATTTTTAACCATGAAAATGATTATGAATAGGCACTTTTAGAAGTAACATAATAACTTCATTAAATACTTAGTTCAATTTTATGTTGTGCACTAAAAAGTAGTTTTAGGATTCCGCTTCCTAACAATGAGTATGCTCATCAAGACAAAATTGTCCTGCGTCAGAATATAATAAAATAGTGAAATGTTCAGATGCAAATTCGCTAGTTATAGCTAGTTTATTGCATGCTATGTGCATAGCGTGAACAGAGATAGTAAATCCTGGATGTCCTAATCCGTTGCATGATAATTAGCGTTATTATTAGTTTGGAAACGACAAGGGAGCGGCAACGTAGATATGGTCAGTCAGAATGTCTAGACACGAGATTATATTTTACACTGGCGTTTCAAGGGCTAACCCTTGATTTTGACATATTCATGATATTTAGAGTGTACCTTTTGTTATAGCGTAGGTATGTAGTGATTAGTGAGTGACAAACGAGTCACGGGCGCTATATCCTACCCGCTTTGTTCGATGTTAAATGTTTTCAGTTCAGCAACTCAGAAAGGTTTTCCGCTGACTTGATGATGCCGAAGATGTAGGTGCTAATACTGATAATTGTGATCATAGTAATGATAATGATAATGATGTTGATGATGATGATGATAATGATGACTGATGACTGACATGATATATATGTTTATATACCTATATTGTTTCATAAACAAATTGGTTACAAGGGTGATCGAGGCTTCAATTCTCGCTTTTACATTCAAATCAAATAAACCCGCAAGATGTCACATGCTTGGTAAAATGTAATTTTAACTGTAACTCACGCGAAGCATTTATTTTGTCTATACTTAAACGCTGCACACCCTGTGATTTGCAAATAAATTGGGGTCACAGTTTATCGTCGTAAACTTTTAATGTACCGGGCGAGAATTAGGATTTATACGTTTAATAATATTAAAATTAAGTATTTTACGCATTTTGCGATATTCATAATTCAAATGCAGTTTAATTTAGCACCCATAATTATAATGTTACAGGGAAGTAATATCGTTGAAATAAGCTTAATCAGTTTTAATTAAAAGGATAACTCTTATCAGGATGTTATAGTTTGCGTTACATTATATTAACAAACAAAATGATATATATCTGTTTTTCCGTTTCAGTGTATAGGTCTTCTTTTCTTATTACTTTCGCTAGCTTAAAAAAATATTGTAGGTGCTGTCTATTTACAGTTTCGGCAACGTCGTCTACGTAGTTTACAAGTGAGATTACTATTTTAATATTGTTGGAAACCACGGTTGTGTTTTCTTTGATTTATATCTGTGGTTTGAGCAAACCCTTTTCCTTCCGGAAATGTAACGGATAACAGAACTATTTGGAACTAGGAATGATTAGGTTGAAACTTCTAACTTCGTAAATACGCAAAGCTTTATCAAAACTTTGAATTTACAAAGTAAATCTTATCTGTGGGGTTATTATGACATGGCTATGCAGTTCATTTTACGGTGAGCGTAAAGAACGGAGCTATAGCAGTAACATAACTCTGTCCTTTTCTCTCAGCGTTAAATGAATTGCACAGGGAAGTCATAATAACCCCATAGATCTAATAATTTTGACCGTAACGGTTTGTTGCCACGGTTATAAATGGAATTATTTTGTTCTACGACGTCACGCTCATTAAATATTATTTAAGTTAATTTTAATGGAGGCCAATGTAGGTAAAATCCATACTATTAGGTACATTCGGCCAAAAATGTGGTCTACCACCCAACGGTTGAAGTTCATTTGCAAGTTATGATACAACAAGTTCGATTTTCCTTTGCAATAATATTATGACAGTGACAAGTCAACGTTAGCGATATTTAGATCTCACAGAAGCTTTTGTCAAAACTGGTAGACCTCTTTCTTGGCCGACCGTACTATGAATCTCAAATTAACTCAAAGTCTATCTGTTACGCTTTCACGGCTAAACTTCTGACCCGATTTCGATAAAATTTGGTATACAAATAAGTAGCTTAAAACTCAAGGAAGGACAAAGGGTACTTATTTACCGAGACGTATTCGCGGGCAACAGCTAAAATAAAAAAAACTTTGACCAAAATTTAATTTATAACTCCGTCAAATGTTAAGAGTTATTTGTAAAAATTGTTAGTATGTACCTAACCCTAAGTTATAATTTTGTATTACGACGATCTAAAATTTGACGTACGTCCTAAAGTTCTACTTAATTTTGCTTATGGTTGTGATGAATAATACAACAAAGGGTTTTGCAACAAATCGTTGTTTATTATAACATAAAATTTGCTGGCATACTTATGACAATATATTAACAACAAAAGCAGAATGTGAATCAGAACATTTTATATACAACTGGGAACGTGAAGAATCAGCAACTCATCCGAACATAATAGAGTCGGTACAAACAATTACTGTTTCTAACTTCTTACATTCTATACCGTTGTATTTAGTAGAGCCGTAAATATTCAACAATAGTCCTAAAAAAATAAAGGATTTGTATAATTTGAAAAAATCAAGACTTTTCAACGCCATAAGAAGACTGGAAGATAATATTTACGAATCTACCAACATTATCAAAACACTTACTATCTTAGAAACCTCGTTTATTTCTAAGAGACTTCATAAACATAAGACATACACATTCGTTATTTAATAGGCAGTCAGTTAGTAAATTTAGTTTTTTTTGCAAAATACAGCTTTATTACTTAAAACCAACTCAATGACTAGCATCTGAACAGATTTAAGTCTATTCTAAAATGTACAGTTTGAGACCACCTTTAAAAAGTCCGTCTAATTATTTACATTAATTGAATATAAATTGTACATGCACTGCATATCTAAGAAGGCATTTCTAAATTGTATTTACAAACCAGTTACAGGTATACTAGTCAAGTACAGTACAGTACAAATAAATAAATTACTAATATTAATCAAACATCGATTGCAAATACTTTGCAGACCATGATAGACATATTTATAATATCTCCAACGATTCATTGCCGAAGTCCCTGGTCGTTTATATCCCTACTGATTTCATTCCTTCTTTATGGAAAATAATTGAAGCCGCTGAAACACCTGCCCCGCAAAGTCCTGATTTAGGGACCTCCAATTTATCACATTTATTTTTATAGTTTTAAGCCTGAAGCGATCGGTGTGATTTGTCTTTCGTCGATTTAATCAATAAAAACCGGGATATAGTTCAACTGTCGCGTAATATCTCAATAAATATTATATTTTGTACAATTTAACTGAATCTCTCTCAAAAATGTTATTACTTAGTATACACTTGACAAAATATCAATTTCGTAACGGACAGTGAAATAATTGCCTACCCTAATTCACTTATTGTAATAGATATGTATGGAGACTTGTTATGAATAAGTATACACATAAGAATGAGTTCGTTGGCTACTCACAATCTAAGTATATTAATCATACTCTTAGCGGAGGAAAAACCAAGTCGGTGCCATGGATGGTAACTTCCGCTAGGAATATGATAAAAAGACTATAGCGGCCCAATTGACTAATAAATAACTTATAATAATTTAACATTCACTTATATATTACTTTTAATTAAATGATAGTAAAATATTAATTTAGGAGAATGACTAATTATTACAATTCACGAGAACTCACAAGTTGTAGTTAAGGTTTGAAAAGTTAATCAACATAATGACTCTTAAATGTTAAAATAAGTAAGCAAAGAAAAAAATACACATTTAAAATATTCTGAAGTAACCTGATTACATGAAATGAATAAATTTACTTGATAGATATCCCAGGCAAGGTGAATTAAACATTAAAAAACATAACAGACGTAAGTCTCGACTTGGTAAAAAGCGGGGGGCGAGATCTCGTGAATCACATGTTCTTATGATCTTCCTGGTTTGCTAAGGGGGTCGGAGAGTAACGCGTAAATCACGTTTGTTAATATAAGACCGGGATAATTTATCACGTCCCAGATTGCGCGGGGGTGATGAGAAGCCCGAGTGATAGTGTTAACAGGATTACACTCAATGAAGTCACCTCGCTTGAACTCCTCACTGGAAAAATAACAGCAGGATTAATAAAATGAGTCCTGGACGACATACTAAAGTAGTCCAGTTTGGGTTGAGGGTAACCCATCATTTTATCCAATTTCACTTCATCGGTTATATAATTTCATCGAATTTCATTTCATCTAACGCTAATTTCTGCTGAAATCATGATGTTTTAAGGATATCTGTAAGATTAATTACGTTGGTTAGGTAAGGTTAGACTTGTGACTACCAAAAAATATAATCTCATGTGGCCAGAAATGCCTATCGATGAAATGAATATTCTGTGTAATGTAATGAATGATATGTACCTATGTATGTAAACACTTTATTGTACAAAAGAAAAAACCATAACAATACAATTAATATAAAAATTTGTACAAAGGCGAACTTATCCCTTTAAGGGATCTCTTCCAGCTAACCCAAATATATATATTTATATATATATATATATATATATATGTTCGTTCAAAGGTGTTTCGATAAAGTAATAGGTACTCTAGGTTGAGAGAAAAGGACTGAGCTATAACTTGTAGAAAATTTAGAGTTAATTACCTAAGTAGATTAAAAATAACATTTTCTCTGCGAATATCTTAAATATAATTAAAAATTGTGATTAAGCGAGTAAGGCACTACTTTTTGTGCTCAAAGCCACCCATTTGCCACCGTTCGCCTAAGACAGTAAGCGCCGTAATCGCGTCGATACAATTTTGCAAAGTTGTCGCAGCTGGGATCCATTTCCGTCACCCCGCGTTATATTCGTCCGGAGCGAAATTACTTTCTCACAAAGTGCCTGAACAAAACGCGCTTAGTGTATTTAATGTAATCTGTGTCCAAACTTACTTAGGAGCTTAATTTATTTCATGAAATTCACCACTTGTCTTGTGGGAACTATAAGAGTAAAGTTGTTTTTTATTTTATTTAAATCTTCACATTGCTTCAAAGCAGAAACCTAAGTTAAATAAAGTTCTCTAATTCAAAAAGTTATTGTGTCACGCTTAAGTGCATTATTACATAAACTTTTGCTAGTGACTGTACCTACCATTGGATGCAGTATCAAATTATCTTTAACTTCATGACAGTCTCAGAATAATAGGTATCGTAGTTTTTGTCAGTTAAACCGTTCTCGAATTGAAAGCTTTCCCAAAAACTGTTACAAGGGCCGCTATCAGTCCTTGAGTGTGTTCCTATGACTGCTATATTAAAAAAAAAAACTGTCTCACCAAGCAACATGGCCTCCTTGCTGTCTGCCAGCTGGCTGTTCCCCACGACAGCCTCGCTGCCCTCCCGCCAGGCGGGCGCGACCCGCGCCGTGCACCGCACCTCCATAGTCTTGCCCACCGGAACCCTCAGTCCGAGGGCCGATGACATCAGACCGTGTGAGTGGAGAATAGGAGGGTACACTACTAGCAAGTCTGGGTCTGATACCTAGGGTAAAGATAAATAGACATTAACGTTATGTTTAATAACTTCTTCAAAGAAAAGAAGAACAATTTCTAGAACCATAGTGTACCTACTTAAATTTAAAGGATGCTTTACAGCGTCAAATGTTTAAAAAAACACCTATAAAGGGGTTGATAACATAAGTCACGCAAGAAAACATGTTCAGTAGTGGACGAGTTCATACTAAGAAGAAGAAGAAAAAGATTGTATTTTTAATATACAAAGCCCCGTCCTACTACTTAATTTTAAATACTCGTACGTACAGATATTGACGTAACCGTACAATGTGACGGGCGGGCATAGGTACCTTCGTGGTCTAAAAACACTATAACAGTAAGAAAATGTAAGATACCCAAGAGTAGTACACTACCCCTCACTTATTAATTGTTTCTTGGTTCATTTAATTAGCTGTAGCTGTTTTAAGTACAAATTTTAACGCAGTTTACGTAAACATAAGATCTAGCTGTGGGTAACTTACTTATTATTAATATTTACAATCATTTTTAAATAACACAACCACTAATAAATATTAGTATTACGTTACGATCAAGTCTGTATGTGCATTATCCTCATTAAAAAACTCATTGTATAAATAGTAATTATATTCCCAACCGCACTTTATTTATATTCTAAATAAACTTAACCTTTGTGATTCAAATACTGTATTGAGTGAACACTAAACAAGCTCTTCAAATGAAATACAACACACTTTCCCATTTTTAATTACCTTTTCTCCATTTATATCCCAGCTGAGCGTCGCCGCCGGGTACGACCGCCCCGAGGTACAGTTCAGAAATAAGGAATCACCTTTCCTATTTTCCTGCTCGTTGCCAGTTATTCTTGGCCCTTCCCGCGGTAAATCTAGAACAATAAAATTAATTACACATCAAACACACCAATTAAAAACTTTATATTTGGATCTTTATGTCAATGACCTATATTCTTGTGATGTAAGCATCAAAATCGTTTACGTGCGATAGGTCATTTCTCAGTGGATATTATAAAATATTTTGTATTGTAACATTATGGCGATTAAAAACAATTCACGTTTGAAAATGAATGTTTTATTGAGCGGATTAACGTACGAAATACGTATACGTATCGTACGTACGGTTTTAATTTTGTATGGTTACAAAATTGAATTTGGTTAAAATATGATGTAATTAAACAAAGAGAAACAATACATTTTCAGGAAGAACTCATTTTCGCCATAACGAACGAAGTGATTTACCTAACATCCTGAAACTGTAATTGTGGAATGCTATAAACATATGTATTGATCGCAACTTCTGTGCTTATATTATGCTTAATAATGTTAATTTTATATCTTCTGTCCGTGACTTTGTCCGCCGAGAACTCTCTGATTATTGACTATTTAAGTTGCAAAATAAAAAGGAGAACTAATTCTAGTCAGATTTAGTTTCACATATTCAGCGCCAATGACTTGATAGTCGGGTCCACTATTAATTCGTTGCAGATTTTCGCTAAATACTCGTAGCAGAAAAATGCTGCTACAGTGTACGTACACAGCGTAGCACTCGTAGCATTATTGGCAATTAATGACAGTCATTTATGTTCACCATGGTGACACAATAATGTATTACTTTAAAAAATAAATAAATTGTAACCTCGAGTACGTAGTGTATTAAATAAATTAATGTATTAACATTATTAAATTAGACCGTATGTTGCACCGCCACTTATGGCATTAAGTTCGCATTATGTATATTAAAGTGTTATGTTTTGTGCAATAAAAATAACATATTAATTCGTATACGGACCACACAAAATTATTTTAACGTTAAATCTCGTTATTATTTGTTAAGTATCAATAGTATTCCTAAGAATTATGCAGTATTTTCTCAAGGGTGTAATAAATTAATGATCTCCATAATGAAGACACTATGAGTAAAGTTAGATAAGCGATTTAACTCAGAGGGGCTATTGGCTAACGCACTCGCATTCGCAATAGTTTTCCTTTTTTTAAATCGAAGGCTTGTCTGCATACAAAATGAAAACAAATTGTTCCGCGTTGAAGTCGATGGCGATTGCGAGTGCATTAGGCAATAGTCCAGCTGGTTTACGGGTGTGACAAACATACATATTGAAACTTAATTTAGTGTTTTTTAACTGAAATATTTAGGTACAAATTCAATAAATTAAGTGTAAAACTGAAATTACTTACAAATGACTTCTAACTTGCCCTCGCCAGCGGCTGAGGAGAAACTGGGAGCTTCTGCGGAGACCTCGCAGCGATATAGCCCCGTGGTCTTCAGCGTCACTTGGTGCAGGATGACTTTCCGGTCATCTGATTTTCCTACCTGTTTATGAAAAAAAATATTATTGTTTGGGGGTTGAGATGGGCCTTGAATGAATGAATGATATTTATTTTCCAAATTAAGTCACAGTATACATTGCATGTTATGTCAAAAGTACAAGAAATTACATTGGAATTGTGTGTCACTTCGACCATTGCTGATCTTTTGTGGCAGCCCTTTGTTGCGTCCAGGAATTTTCAGGTGTTTTAGGGCAGTGAGGAGTTGTACGAAATAAATTAGTGAATCTTCTAATAATGCCAAGTTCAAGAAAGTAGATTATGTGACTAAGGTAAAAAATGATAATATATTTCCAGCAAGGGTAATGAAAATACATGAAATGTTGACTTTGAAGTTAAATTCGACGAAAGTGTCGGTAATTTGATGTTGAACCACATGACATCACATCACTGAACTTTAAAAGTACTCAAATTGAATCCGTTGTAGGTTTCCATTTAAGTAGGTATTTTCATTCATGCATTTATACATGCACTCATCAAATTATTATTCCTCGAATGGGATATAAATCTGTCATGTACGAGTACAATCATTTATTTTGGCTTTACTGTAGGATTAATTTATTTTCACAATTTGCGTTTGGATTCAATTTTCTTTCAGCATCGAAATGAGCTCCTAAAATAAATCATATTTTCCTATAGTTGAACCAATTGAAATAATAAAATAAAGAGATTGCCTTCAGTATTTTCAGGATTCCGGTACAGAAATCCTTTCAAATAAAGTAATTTCGTTGAGCGTACTCCACCCGTGGTTCGGATGTCGGATGACAGTGCTCTGAATAGTCGGGGTGCTCTTATCCATTGTCTGGATTTCGGCTCATTTCTTTCGCGATCTTTTGTCAATATTTTCCAAACGACGTTCACTATTGTTGTCCCAAATACATCGGAGAGTTATATTCTGCGGTTCTAACGATTGAGATAATCCCTGATATTGTTGAGTGACTTCGTAGGATTTAATTAGCGTTGGTATATTATGATTTATCAGATACGAAATATGGCTTATATTATAGCAAGATTCTTATAGAAAGTTTTATAAAAGAACAAGTAGTAATGCCGTTAAGAGATTCAAGAGTAAATAGACGTATTATTGCAGAAAATTTAAACGTTCTCAGAACATTTCCATGAAAACAATTCAGTTCTACTAATATTGTAGAGAAGCAGAAATTGCAATAAATTAACTCGTGTTACTTGCATCTTTATTGAAATAGCGCAGCAATTTGGCAAGACTACAATATAATTCAATACTTACATCTACTTTGATTCCCTCGATTTTGTAAGCATGTTTCGGTGGGTCGAATTTGGGCATGTACCGGTAGAACTCTTCGTTGTCCCTGTACCACTTGACTGAGTACAACGCGTCGTCCCCGAGGTCGTAGTCACAGTCCAGCTGGGCTGGCTGGCCTCGCACTCGGTACGAGGGTACGGACACGCGCACCATTCGTAACAGTAAAGATTCTGTAACAAATTAACAGTTATCAGTAAATGAAAACGTATTTCAATGACACACATGTAAGTTATTCAGTTTGACGTGAAAAGGTCCGTTCTACTGGACCATGAACCATATTGCTTTCGACTTTTTTGGCTTTTGACTCGGCCGCCCTTACTGTCAAGTAAAAAAGAGCTATCAAAACGTTGACAGTCGGATAACACGTGATAACAATATGGTTTAACCCTGTAGAGCTGAGATCTTAACCAAGATGCAAATGCTGCTACCGTTTTTCTTTTATTTCATTGAAAATGTATAGGATGACAGTTGATCTCGTGGTGTATCATAATGAGGATGTGATTGAAAAGAAAAACGTTGGTAGTGATTGCATCTCCGCTCCAGGTACTCTATTTTACTGGTTACAACCTTTGACATGTTATCGTCTTATTTTTACCTTAGCCGCCATAACTGTCAAGTAAATAGGTAAAAGCTATCGTAATGTAAACAACACGATAATAATATCAAAAGCAATATGGTTTTATCGACCAGACCAGGGGCCCTGGTCGTCAGCATTATCTTTGAATGCAGTTTTTTTTATTTTAAAAGACGTGGTCCCTGAGTACTAATTTCTCTAACTCTCTTACAGTTTTGGACTTTCCCATAGTTTTGGGTAGTTCACCCTGAAAGTCGTAATTTAAAAGACATCTGTCTGTCCTGTCTAGTTGTCTTACAATAAATAAAAATATCTAAAAATTTAATTATTTTGCGGTCACATTAAGATTAAAGTTTTTCATGCTTTTGGATTATTCCCATTGTTACAAGCACTGATCTTAACTTACAGAAGGCTAAATACCAGACGACGAACATAACATTTATGTGTATTCACAAACATCAAACAAAATGTCAGAATACATACATACATACATAAGCTCACGCCCTTATCCTCAGAGTGGGGTAGGCAGAGCTACAGAATTGCTAACAACTCTTAAAACTTGTTAATAATTCTGTAACCACATTTTGCACAATTACGCTAAGATGTTTACCAGTGTATTAGTGATAGGTTGCAAGCCCATCGCCTAACAGTACTCCACAGCGTTTATTCCCTTAGTCGTCTTTTACGACATCCACGGGAGGACATGGAGTGGCACTACTTATAACCCGGCAACCACGCCGGGAAATTAAAAAATAGAAAAAATAGAAAACTACAAAATACCAGATTGACCATTGTCCAAGTGCCACACGATGACAAACCTTCATAGCACTGACGTTTGTTACGAATTATCAATCAATAATCTCTTGATATCAGCTTGTGATTTTTTATTTTATTACCTACCCTTATCCTGGTCAATTTACAGAAATTTGTAGAAACAAACATTTTTTACAATCGAATCAAATTTATACCTTAAATAAGGAATCATGTCGCTATCGTCACTTTAATTTACTTGGGAGACGAGTTTTTTTATCCGGCTGTTGCATTAACGTGCACCGTTGCGCCAAATTGAATACGGCACATTATGATAAAAATATTCACTTCGCGTCAAATCCAGTCACCCACAGGGCAATGAAATACAAATTCCACCGTCCTCATGACGGAGCGGTGCGCTGTGCAAATTTAATCTACTCTATCTCCGTTTATTTCCCTAGAGGTCTTAGCAAACTGGACTCTACAACAATTATTTAAGACAAGTACCTAATACAGGGGTGAAACCTTGTTTAAACCTTAACAAACTTCAACTGTTTAATCTTTGAAGTTCTCGCCTTCGAGTTGACGGTACGAAGCACGCTAACTTGACTGTTTAAAGCCAGAATCGTTAGTGGTGCCTTAGTACCCAGTAGTTACTTGCCTACATGATGGGGTTTCCTATAAACTGGTTCGATGTTACAGATACAAACGCGATATAAGTTTACTTACACAATTGTTTTAGTTACATTTTAAGTATCTATATTAAGGGCTAATTTATTATTATTCAATTATTACATAGCTGACTGACTAACAAAGGTTAGTTTAAACAGCTTAACTAACGTGAAATTTAGGTTATAATAATACTCGTACTCGCTGTGGCACGCATAGTTTCTGCAAAAAAGTAACTCGTTTTGTATAATTCTTTTGAAGTTATATTCAAGTCGAATATTTATAATAACAGTACTGGTACCCGCTACCGCAGGTGTTAGGTACTTGTCCTACCGCCGACGATGAGCGGAAAGCGAGTAGGTATAGCCAGCGATCCACTATTAAGATGGTTATATAAAGTCTGTTCCTATTCAGACTGCCAATGACAATAACAAGTATACCTGCGGGCCTTGTATGGTTGCGTTTGTTTTATTCTAATCTTCTAATAGAAATTTGAACTAGTATCAAGAATGTTTTGTTGTTTAGATAAAAACAAAAGCCGCGAGTAATTACCACGAGCGGTCTTATCGATATTAAATACAACGAGCGATTGTGGCTACCATTAGAATATATATCTTCGAAAGATATTTAATTTTCATTCTTCGTCGTAAGCAGGTGCGACCACAGCTGGATTAAATTATTGGTCTGGAAGTTCTACTAGAGTCCTCACACAATTTAGATTCTTAGAATATTCAAGAAGTTATAGCCTCGAGGTTCACGTAATTTAATTTTATTACAAAAGCGGTTGTTATAAAATTAATTTATTGGTTATATCATTTTTCACTTTATGAGGTTTAATAGAACAAGTATTAGTCTAATTAAATAAATATTTTGTGAACCATTTTGAATAAATTAAACTTGATACTTACGAGTAGCTAAGCTTGTCAAATTGCGACCTACTTATAAAGATAAATAAATATTGATTATGCAATAAATTCTTCTTTTTCGCTTTTATTAAAATTATTACTAGAGTAACGTCAAATGTCTAAAAAAAATAACCCACTTTCATCTTATAAGAGGTTTGAGTAACTTTTTAACCTTCTGGATTTCCAAGAATAACTAAGAAAGCAATATACCTACATTTTATTTTCATGTACGGCCACATAACGGAGGATGAAATTAGTTCAGAAATATTTCAGGATATTAACTCGGTTACTAAGAGTTAAGATTTATTTTATATCGACGTGAACAAAAAGATACAATGAGAAATTGTATTATATTACAAAATTCTACTCCCGTAGCGACTACGTGCTCGCTACGTGATTGAAATTATTGCGGTTTTCTTATAGTCCCGCAAACTAGGGCAGGGGGGATAAAGTTATTTTTCTGGACTAATCATAATATTGTCTCGGCAAAATATTTTTCTACTAGCTCTAAGTAATGGGTGTTAAATGTCAGATTTATTTGCTCTTTATTTTGTGCTGGGACACGTGAGCGTCAGAATTACTGGACCAAAAGAGATTCTAAAAGTATGTGTTTAATGGTATTGATGGTACCTAGTCGGTATAAGTAAGTATTAGTGATCCGGTTTGACTGTGTGTAGACTTAGATCTTTTTTTTGTATTTCCAGTCCTTGCTGTTGTTTGTAGCATTTAATAATGAGATTTTCAGTTTGAGTTTTTTGTTTGGAAATGGTAGAAAAGGCACTTTACTAAGGGATAACTATAGACAAAAACTTGCAACGGAGTCCGCATATATCAGTACTAGCTGGTAAATCAAGTTCCATTTGAAGGAATTTATCCATGGAAAAAGGAAAGAAGAAAGAAAAAAAAATACATGAAAAAATTATGAGCACGTGTTTTCTTATATCGGTTCCAACTCATATTTAATATAAATACTAAATGAAGTGTAATCTTCGATGAGGAATATAATAATGAAGGGCATTCTTTTAAATATGAGTTTTAGTCAATATAACAAAACACGTGCTCATTATTTTTTCATGTTCTTCAACATATAATCAAACCTGTAGGAAAATAGCAACATAAAACAACCTCTATAAGTTAGAGAGGGTTTAGTCACTTTTCAGAACTTTGGAGGACAATTTCTCCCAACAGGTTAAGATTGGGGAGCTACGTAAAAATTGCGTGTCTGTTATTTTAGACTACTCTCTAACATATATCAAAATTAACCAAATCGGAGCCAGACAGTACCTTTCCTTATTGGCCAGTATACAGCATTGACAATTTAGCACAATTAACAAAAAAGTAAAGAAAGATAAAAAAACACTTAAATAAAATTTACAAAGTGCTGGTTAGGAAATTATGTTTTTTGGAGCGTCAACAAGGCACCCGTTGGATGGGAGGGGGGAGATCATTCCAGCACTTGGACGCCACGAACTTGAAACTACCCCGAAACGCCGCTGTTCGGTGCAGCGGCACAATCGCCCTAGGTTTAAACCTGCGTATATTACTGGACCACTTGATCTTTGTAAAGAGTTACGACGGGGTCGTTGTTGCACCACACCGAACATAAGTGTTGCCAGGTGCATGCGCCTCCACGCATCCATGTTTAGCGGCGCTCAAATACGGAGAGATGTGGGAGCGGGGCGGGACTCTAAAACAAAATCGAGCACACGCGTTCTGGACTCGTTGTATTAGCTTCTTAGACCGACCAAGTATACGATTAAATAAATACATAATTATATATAAAATTAGGAGTGGTACCGTAATCAGTGTGTTAAAGAGAAGGGTTGAAATAGGAGAAATGGAAATTACTACACTGACAAGAGCATGGCTCTTGAGTAAATCATGATCATGATGAATAAAATAATCATTTTCCTTTTGCACATGTCTTTACTACAAGGATAACTGGAATAGATGTCATATGGGATAAGTTCGCCTATGTATATTATCTACCGCGATGCAAATATGTCTTACAAAATGTGAAAAATATACAAAATCTAAAATAAAAGGTCACCTATAAACTTACACTAAATAATTAAAAAATTGGTCGATAACCCGCAAACTAAACCTTAAATATAAAAAAGTAGGATTTCTTATATTTCAAAAATCTCTCCTTGTCCAGGTTATTCTGATGCTCGTCTGAGACTTTGTAATTGATGTTCAGTGTTAATATTAATGGAACTTCATTCCAGGAACAAAACTGAAATCAATTTAATAAATGACTTTGCTTTTATTGAATTATGTAGCTAAATTAAACAATTTTGCTTTATAACCACATTGAAGCGGATACGGTAGTAAAAAGCCCGCTGGGAAATTAAAACGAATAATTTAAGATACTTTACAAGCTTATAATTCAATACCACCTTCGGGGTACTGACGGTTACGGTCGTTAATTTTTCGAGACTCAGTCGGTTTTTGGTATCAGTAACATCAAATTCTCAGTATTTAGAACTATGCTTCATTTGTTTAGGTGTTAAAGTATATGTAAACGAACAAAACTACGTGACCTTCACCAACCAATAGACGAAGATCACTGATACGTCAAAGCTTGATAAAACTGTTTTGATTATTAGTTATTTTCAGTGATCGGAATTTGGTAGTGCCATTTCGCGGGATTTCGGTACTTAAGATTAGTATGGATATAGTTTTTAACCCCGGGATTTGATATGAACATTTTTAAGTTTGTGTTTGGTTTAAAAAATGTTTTAAAGAACCGTGGGCCTTACGTATGGGAAATGAGATTTCAGTTAAATGCCCTGGAATTTTGATATAATATTATAGATTTAAATGCCCTGAATAAAAGTCTCTATATTGTAAAATATATGGTTTGCTACTATAATGTCAAAGAAAGTAAGGAATAAAAGATGTTAAATAAATCTAAATATATAAAAGGAGAAACTGACTGACTGACTGACATATCAACGCACAGCCTAAACGGCTAAACGTAGGCACTTGAAATTTGGAAGGGACGTAGCTTAGGTACCGTAGAGGTGCACTAAGAAAGGAATTCCCGAAATTCCCACGGGAACGGGAATTAGCGGGAAAATTATTAACTCAAAAAAAATGTTTTGCCCAACGAAGTGGACACGGGAACAGCAGAGCTAGTAACTAATAATTTAATAATGTTCATTAAATATTTTGATGTTGATATTTCGTGTTTTATTTCATGATTGTATTATTGTTAATTGTAACTGTTAAACGAAACTGATTTTAAATGAATTATGTATTTATAATAACAAAAAAATTAGGTACATTTGTGTTTCGAAGAAAAATTTCTGTGAAAAAATACGAATCCCGGAATCCCAAGTCTTATCCATGTTATGTACAATGTTTAAGGTCATTCACCCGAAATGGCACTACCTATTCCGATCACTGGTCATTTTATAGCGCCGAGTGCTTAGGTATGTTCACATTTTTATACAAACATTGGATTTTCTAAGAAAAAAATGTGTGACAGTTAGGGAGTTATTATATCAATATACTTTCTTATCGATGTTTTTCCTCTAAACTAGTAACCGTTTCCAGTTTTGTGAATAAAATGTGTTTTTATTTTAAAGTATAATATTATTGGTAACGATGATAGATAGTTCATATCGAACTTCTTATCAGTCATTTGATTTTCCCCCATAAATTACAATATCAGATTAAAAATATCTTAACAAATGAAACATACTTTTATTACGTACCAAAGATTTTATTAAATTTGCGCCCACAAAAATGATTTTACTAAATTTATCGTTATACAAATTGGTCAAACCAAGCAAAAGCCAAACCAAGTCACATTTTCCAAAAGCAACTATCGATTGTAACATTTTGTCAAAATTTATGCATTTGACATAAACAAACGCATGGTGGCTAACGTCAATCCTCTACAAATCATTTCATTTCTGCAGGCGCAACGTTCGCAGAATGCATCTCATCTAAACCCACAGGTCCTGTATTGTAAAACTATATGGAGAAAAATGTTCCAACAAAGAAACGGCCACAAATTTGTTAAATTTATTCTTAATGTCTTCGTTCGCGTAGAATTAAGATTTTGAATAAGCTATCTCCATTCGAAATCCAGCTAGCCTTTTTAGCGTTAAGTAATAAACATACTTACTCACACACTCACAAATTTTCTTATTTATTATAGTAGTGACATCGGAATTCTACAAGATTAAAAATTATAATTGTTTGTTGCATGATATGGCTCTGTTTAGTTATTAAAGTAAAAGTAAATGGATAAACACCCCCGACATAGTGGCGACGTCTCCTTTCAGAGCTGATACCTCTTAAAAACGGCTTAGAGCGGATTCGACAAAATGAGAATAAGGTCATATACTTACCTAGATGAAACGCCGAATTAAAAATAAAAGATAAAAGACATTTATTCAGTAAGTAGGCCGTACGGGCACTTTTACACGTCAAGAATCTACCAGTTTGCGAATTCGTATAGACTAATAGAAAATACTAAAATCGATGGTTAATTGATTCCTAAGAAACCTAGATAAAAACTAAACCGATGAAACTAGCCTTCTTTTGAAAAAAAAACAAGTACCTACTAATGAATGACGCTTAAGAGCTACGATGCCACAAACCGACACACAGACACAACACAAACACTCGTTTAACCATAAAAAGTGGGTTCTTTCTTGTCGGATAAACGAATTCTGTGTGAATTGAATTAGATACTACTATTTTTATCTTTTTTGACTATATCACAACATACCTAAAACACTTAATGCTTTCATTCACTTTATAATTAAATCTCGATACTGTATTTGTTTTATTTTTGTATCTGAAATCTCTTGTCCCGTTTGCCTATTGTCTAACGCACTCGCAATCGCAATCGACTTCAAAACGGAACAATTGTTTTTATTTTGTATGCAGACAAGCGATCGATTTTCAAAATAAAAACAATTGTTTTTATTTTGTATGCAGACAAGCGATCGATTTTCAAAATAAAAACGATTGCAAGTGCGTTAGTAGTGCCAGTCGTCCACTCAACTATTGGTTATACTTTATGGCAGTTATTTGCAGAGGGCGGAATTGCTCATGGCAAAAATCAAACGTCAATAGAGTTGGAACGTTGAATTTTATCGACTTTTTCAGCTATCGATAAGTTCAATCACCTTCTACATTTTTGACTTTAACATTAACCTCTTTGATTAGACTGTCATTTCTGCCACTAGTCTTTTTGCAACAAAATTACGTGTGTAAAAAATGGTTAATCCAAAAAGAAAAACAATTAACAAATGGATAAAGAGATATCCTTGTCTTACTTACAACGAAAACCACAACCATATACTGCTATAAATGTAAGGTTCACTCAAAGTAACTAAAAAAATAATGCATTGAAACCCACATAACGAGTAAAACAAATTCTCCTGAGTTTAAAGAGGTAAATAACGATAGTAGTTTTCATCTACATAATGATAATATATCTCGTTTGTTGCAACACTCCATGGAAAAAAATTAATAATCCACATTTCCGGATTTTGTTTGAAAAATATGTTTGTTGTTCTTGTTCTTTCCGTAATGTTCATATGAAGTCTAGAATAGTTTTTTTATGGATTTGAGGTTTAGTTTTATTAATAAACTAGCTGTTCCCGTGTCAACTTCGTTGGGCAAAACATTTTTTTTGAGTTAATAATTTTCCCGCTAGTTCCCGTTCCCGTGGGAATTTCGGGAATTCCTTTCTTAGTGCACCTGTACGGTACCTAAGCTACGTCCCTTCCAAATTTCAAGTGCCTACGTTTAGCCGTTTAGGCTGTGCGTTGATATGTCAGTCAGTCAGTCAGTCAGTTTCTCCTTTTATATAGATATATAAATAAAGATACGCTAGGTAAATATAATTTCAGTTTATTCGAGAGTCGACACAATTCAACGTTCCAACTCTATTCTCCATTGCCATGAGCAATTCCGCCCTCTGGTTATATGTATAAATCAAACAGAAAAGTGGTTTATAATTGTGGCTTTTAGATTATTCAAATAAACCTTATTGCAAATAAAGAAATATTGTAATCTAAGTACACATTAGTAAAACACGCCTTTTTTCTTCATGGCATTTTTAGGTAACTATCTTAATTGAACTTCTAGCGTCAGGAGGAATGAGATACACCGTAAATAAGTTTTAGACAAAGATTTTCTTTTTGAAACAAGCTGACTTACAGTGCAATAGCTCTTAGAAGGTGCTTCGGGTTTGTACTTGTCCCTTACTGTCATACGCTTTTATTAAGGGCGAGTGAGAGAGAAGTACAAACCCGAAGCACCTGCTAAGTGCTCACATATTGTACTCTTTTTTTGCGTTTTTTTTAATTAATGACAACTCGCCCCGCCATTCAAATTAACGTTACGCGGTTGTGTCAATGTACGTAACATTACGTAATGGGCGGGTTTTTACGGATTAAAACACTAAAATCTTCTACCTATCGCAACCATGAAAGACTAGTCAGAATTTGTTAGATACGTTAAATACAGCAGAAATCCTTTTGCCATATTAGATTGCCCGACTGCTTTTTCAAGAATCGCTTCAAAAGGTACTTGCCAAATTTACCCAAACATACATAGGTACGATTGAATTTGAAACAATAAAAAACTAGCTATTGTTTTTTTTTTCCTCTGTACTAATAGTAAGTACAAATGGCGGACTTAATGCCACATGTTTAATTTAGAAAAAAATGCATTTTAAATTATAATTGATACTAAATGTTACCTACGACTCTGTACCTACTTGTTTATAATTTATACATATTACATCGTAAACAGCATGATTCTGCAACTCTCAAGTCTCTAATGACCCTTGTGCAATTCAAACTGCAATTCTGTTTCGAAACGGGACCAAAACCAACAAACAAACAGACTTTCATTATAATTATAGAATTATCTTGCAGGTTGATTCAGGTCAGGTTATCGGTAAGTTTCCGTCAATAACTTCAGTCATTAATATAGTATAATTTATCATAGCTTCCTTTCAATAAATTCGGTTAAAGGTCACCAAACAATACTAAGCGTGTTCAGGAAATATAGCCTGAGTATTGTAACGACTTTTATCGATTATGCTAATCGATCAAAGTCAACAGATGCCATTCAACTCCATCGCTGTTTTGTCGTTAAATAATAATCATGAAAATTTTAAGTTTATTTTACTTTTTTTTTTGTTAAATCGTTTATAAACATGTCCGCTTTATGCTATCTTAAACGGTATTTCGAGATCAAAATAACTTGTTCAAACTACGTGTAAGAATTCTTTTAAAAAAAATTATAACCACTCTCTATCGTCAGTCTTTGAGGGTTGTGATGTCCTAAGATTTGGGATTAACTAGTTTTATAATAAAACAACAATTTAATGTTTGCCCCCCAGACGCTCACACCGCGACCAACCCACTGTCAGCAGTGACAGCTCATTGACAGATGCGGTTCTTAGGCAGGAAGTGGTGCCAACGGCAGCGGCACGAGTTTATTCCAGTATGCCACAGGGGTTACAATGACAGAGCTATACCAGTTACATGGGTATGTCTCTTTCGCTCACCGCAAACTGAACTGCATAACAATGTCATGGTAACGCCCCAGCTTCTATGACAGTATATAATTGCATTGCCATCCGATGTTCGTTCACATAATTATAAAGTTCGCAGATATATTTTTTTGTATAAAAAAGAAGGGATTTTTTCGGGAAACAAATTGCTCATATAAACAAATATAATGAATTAAAAGGTCGCTGTATCTATGTTAACTGTAATATTGTTAACCAACAAAGGCGCGCCCCACCACTTTTCCTTGGATAAGGATATTGATCTATCTCAGTGCCAAATTTCATTCTGATCCGTTCTGTCATTCTGGCGTAATTGAGTAACAAACATCTAAACGTTCGCATTTATAATTTATTAGCTTCTGTCTGCGACTTTGTACGCGTAGATGTCAATTATCGTTATTCCCTCAGGAATTTTTAAATTTTTCGGCATGAAAAGTAGCTTTTGTGTTAGTCCAGGGTATAAGCTATCTCTATTCCAAATTTCATCCAATTCCGTCCAGCCGTTGCAGCGTGAAGGAGTCACAAACTAACACACACACACACACACACACAAACTTTCACATTTATAATATTAGTGGGCTAGCTTCTGCCCGTGACTTCGTCTGCGTGGACTTCAGAATTTGATCTTACCAGGATGAAAAATATAGGTTTGTTCTAACCGAACCAAGAACGAAATAAAAAGCTTATAATTGCGCTGCATAGGAAAAATCAGGTACCTAACTACCCAGTGACTTGACCACACCAAGGCAACAATTCGATACCGAGTTTTAAATCAGAGCTAGCGCCATCTACTTCGTATATCAAGGAGAACTAAAAGTGTTTCTTTAGTGACCTACTTTTGTGTGTACACATCAATGAATGCAAACTGAAAGGAATACAGGATGACAAACGTAGTCCGAAATAAAAACACACTACCCACATATGGATAGCTGAGATTTTACCTTTTTAACTTTGTTAGTCGTCCATACAAAGTGGCGCCACCTTGTGAGCAAATACACAGCTTTTAACGATATAAGTAACTGAATTTCCGGAATACTATTCTATGTCCTATTCCAGAACCTAACCTATACATATGTGTGCCAAATTTCATCCCGTTTAACAAACATCCAAACTTTGACATTTATAATACTAGTAAGAAGTAACATAAGATTGTTTGTATTCTCGGTTATTTTTATCGTATATATTGGAGTAATATAATGTATATGCATACTAATTTACACCAGTAGGGCCCTTTATCCAAACGGTCTTTAATCTGCTAATCATACATAATATATCAAATAACAACACAAACATAAATTCATTATGATTTCGAAGTCAGAATATGGCCAGAGAATCCCTGCTTTAATAATTATCGCGTTAAGTGTTTTTAGTAATTGTAGTAATAATCGCGTTTTTGTATCCTTAAAGAAAACCAGTATTTTTTAGTGCTTTTATAATTAAGTGACAGTACAGACTAATCAAACAGCCCTTGTGATAGAACGAGGGTTTGATATTATGGTTAGACCAAACATTTCTCAAATCAAAGCCATCAATAAGTAATGGCACACACGTTATACGCAATTACAAAAAAAAAGCAAAAACAACACAGTTATGTGAGTATCTTTCCGTTTTTTGAAGTGTTTTGCAACCATTGATTTTCATTTTTTTAAACATTGTTTAACACAACGCTTGATCACAACTTAAGAGAAAACAATATCATTTTATTTTAGAATCCTCCTAATAAATAAGCGTTGTCTGGCGTATTTACTTATTATCCTTAAAGTCCGAGAATGTACCGAAATACGGGATTTTGTAGCTCCACGTAAAACGACGGGCGTTTTTCGTCCATGTTTGTCGACTACCGCAAACGTTGCGACATGTCCGGTTGATGTGTTTGCTATAGATTCGTGTTAGGTCCCGTCACGATCTGTAGGTACTTATCGTTAATATTTTTCTACTTAGGTACTTAGGTATATCAAAATATAGTCACGAGTAAGTCTAACAAGAGTGAGGTTTATTTACGAAACCTTACGTCTTAATTCAAAGTGTGTATGTATGTATACTCGAAAGAAAAGCAAAAAACAGGCAATTTAAAGAAAAACAAGTACGAAGGCAAACTTATCCCATATGTAAATATAAAACTAGTTACGAGTGTAATATACAGCATATTTTTAGTTTATGTAAGTTTCAAAATCACTGTAGTGTATTTATGTGGATGTCAGCATAATAATTAAGTGAAAACAACCGTTGTTTTGAAATGTTGATATTCGTTGATAGAATAGAACTTGAAATAACAAACAAATTAGCTAAACATTGGGAAATAGTTATTTGTACAACAAGAGACCAAAGTTGATTTTAGCTACGAGTGTTGATTTCGAATCGAGTAAGGGAAGGATTATTTAATTGAACTAGCGACCCGTCCTCGCTTCGCTTCGGTTTAGATTTTTCATACAAGAGGATTTTCCCGCTAATTCCCGTTCCCGTGGGAATTTCGGAAATTCCTTTCTTAATGCACCTCTACGGTACCTAAGCTACGTCCCTTCCAAATTTCAAGTGCCTACGTTTAGCCGTTTAGGCTGTGCGTTGATATGTCAGTCAGTCAGTCAGTCAGTTTCTCCTTTTATATATTTAGATACGGGTTAAAATCCTGAGCGCAGTGATCGATTCAAAACTTTGGTTTCGTATTGCACATACAACTTTTCACCTCAGCAACGAGAACATAAGTAAAAAAAATGCAACATGGTAAAAAAAAATTCCCACCCATTTATAGACCCAGCACTGCGGCTTTTAAAAAAATAAGTAAAAGATACTTTTTCTCATACTCGCAGAAAAATCGAATTTTGCTTACTATATTTATTAAACAACAAAACCTGCCTGTTTTAAGTGCCCCGAGGTGAAAAACTAATTATGTAACTCACCTGAATATATCATTCGACATTTTTTCCGTGCTGTGTATGGCGTGCTATTTGTAAAGGTGTGAAATAAAAAAAACGTTTGAATCATATTTTAACAACACCAAGCACTTTGTTTTATTATTATTGAGATACAGCAATAATTTATAATCTGAAGGACTCTACATTATAGCCAATATTGCCATTGTGTTGTTCAGATTTATAGGTTAACGCTTATTTTTATTTGTTTATAAGTATGAACTAGCTTATTGAAAATACCTAGGTACATACGCTCACGCCTTCATTCCCAGAGTGGGGTAGGCAGAGCTACAGATTTACCAATAACTTTAAAAACTTGTTGTTAATTCTGCAACCACATTTTGCACAAACAGGCTGAGATGTGCGCCAGTGTATATTAATGACAGGTTGCAAGCCCATCGCCTAACAATACTACAAGATTACTAATTTGACTCTGGTAACTGCTTCAACATGCTAATTGGGTAGGCATGCTATTGTCACCCGGGTAAAATTAAAGGGCATTGGGTAAATTTGTTTGAAGAATATTGTCATTTCATTTCATCGTCATTTTTTCAGCGGCCATGATGATTTCTACATAGTTATTTAGAGGACCTTAAAATACACATCGATATATATAATTTATGGCGTTTAATAATATCGGAGATAATATTTAAGATTTAAGTGTTAAGTTTTTGGTACTAAAAGTATGACTAGGTAAGAATATGAAAATATCTCGGCTCCGATGCACTTAAGAGTATTACATTACATAACAAAACATATTTATTTTCCCAACACAGGCAACATTTTGCCTAAAGGGTGACTCCATCCCTTGTATCATGTTACCTCATGTATTTTATGAATAAAAAAATTTGTATTTTGTATTTGTAATTTTTGTATTATTTTGAAATATTCTATCATAATTTACCACTTTTACTAATGGCCGCTCACCTTGAAAATGTTTAACTTTTACAAATGACAACACTTTTACCCAAACCCCTTTAAAAATGAAGTTTCAGTTAAGAATGCGCACCCATTTCTTGTGATTATGATATACTTGTCATTTAATGCATTCAGTTAGCCGAAACGTGATAAAAATTAACAAGTGCCAGGACACAAAGTCGGGGAAGAGAGACGTTGATGGGTGAAAATGTGAAATTTCGCGGCGTTTTAAACGGAAATAATTTTTAGCGTCCTCTGGGAAGCGTGCACGTGATGAAGGTCTTTATGTATTTAAAAATTGTGTTGAATCTCAACTAAGTAATAGCTTTAGTGGAATTACTAGTATTATAATAAAAGTAGAGGACGCCCGCGACTTCGTAAGCGTAGATTTAGTTTCCCGCTACTCCCCCTATTTCTCACCGTTGGGGGTCGATTTTCGGAAAATCCTCTATTAGTGCACCCCTAGACGTCATAAGGAACCTACGTGCCAAATTTGGAATCTCTAGACCCAGCGGTTTAAGCTGTGCGTTGATATAATGTCAGTGAGTCGGGTTTGCCTTTATTATAAAAGATAAGGCATAATTGTAAAATTATGTAGTAATCCAAAATTATTATTTTTTACCACATTTTGCTGCTTATTGGTCTGTCTGTTTGGAAAAGTTACAACGTAAAGCATCCCTTTACAATCCTTTCAGATCGGTTTAGGTCTGACGCAATGTAGTATTTCCACCCGCGTCAAAGAACACAGCTGACGTCAAACACAGTTAGTCGGTTGAACAAGTCTGCTGTCTGCCAACATGTCATAAACTAACAAAACCATTATGTCAAGATTTCTCGCAGAAATGGCACGGTTTTCCGTTGGTTGCTAAGTTTCTTGCCATGTTTCGTTTAGCTACAATTAGATATGTCACTCTTGAAAAATCTTGGGTAGGGAAATCTCTCAAATACAGAGCACCTTGTATCTAACAGAACTATTAAAAGGATGTTCAGTTTAAAAAAAGGTGAGTGGGATCTGTGACCCATAGACGTTTGCATTTTTAAGACTACAATCCTAAGACCACAAATGCGTTGGCCATCCTTTCGACTATTTCCTATCAACCGTAAAACGCGCGTTATAGACGGATGTTTTAAAAGATACATATAGCAAGTTCTTATAATATGATACTTACCATTATTACGTAAATAAATGAGTTAGTTAAATTATTAACAAATTTCTTTTACAACGCATTTGTAATAAAAACCAGTCAAACTCAAGCTGTTGTTTACTTTTTTAGACTGGTTTCGTTTAATTAAAACTAGCGAGCCTTTCAGGCTTCACACGGGTGAAATATAAATGTTTTGTACAACTGAGCCTTTCGAAAGTAGTTTTATAAATAAGGGTGCAAATTGCATCAATCCGTTTGTTTAAAGAACTAAGCGACAGAAATAGCTACTTTGTTTTATATGCTCATATTCAGAAAAACAAAAAACTTTACCGTAAAACGACATAACGTCCAAAATTCTGAAATATAAACATTTTCCCATAGTTGTTTCAAAGGTTGTCCAAAGTAGAACCTACTTTTACTTAGTATACCTAATTAGGCTTTGGCGAAGACTAAAACAAAAAATAATCGCATCATGTATTTATTTTAACGAGAACAGTATGATTACATTTTTTGTCAAAGAGATTTTTAACGAGCACTTAATTGGCGCCCAACGTGGGACCCGTGCAAAATTACAACAACAAACGTTAATACTATATTAAGTACTAGCGACCCACCCACGCTTCGCTTCGGTTTATGTGAGTTTGATATAGCCTATAGCCTTCCTCGATAAATGGGCAATCTATCACTAAAAGTTTTTTTTAAATCGGACCTTCGGTTCCTGAGATTAGCGCGTTCCAGCAAACAAACAAAAAAACTCTTCAGCTTCATAATATTAAGTATAGAAGTGATATCGTATTTAAAATATAACACGAAGCCATTGTTATATTTTTATTTTTATTATAACTACACCTTTAAGATTAAACACAATCCTAGTCAATTTGAATACACAAAAACTTTGTGTTTTGAACAAAATCCTAATTACCTTGTATAAGTAAGCTGAAAACTGCTAAGACAAACATCCTCACAGTTTTCTTGACGCAAAAAGTTTCATCACATCTCACTTCTATATTAAAATTAAATGATTGTTGTTTTGCACTGTTATCACATTTGCGATCCCATTTAAATGTTTATTGTAAATGATTATTATTTTATTAAGGTAGAGCACGCGTAATTTTAGCACATGTTGTTAAGGGGCGCATACCGACGTCCGTCGGGCGCGGCGACTGTTCCACGACTGAGCCTAAGTTCGGTATATTCGGCTTAGTACCGCTCGCCCCGCAGCCGCACCCGGCTAGCGGAGGCCCTTTACATTTTCATGACCTTATGGGCTAAGTCAATAAAACTTATGCATCGCTATTACCCATCCTTCCTGAGTAATTTCAATATGCTGAGTTTATCGAGAATTGAATAATAAAGTTGAACTCAATTATTTAAATTGTTCTAACATGCATGATGACTAAAGATCTTACCATATCTTGTTTAAAGATACACATGTATTAGTATAATTTAGAATTGATGAACTAAATAATAAAAGCTTTTCCTTTAATATTCTTGGAAAAATTAAACAGCTCACTTCATTTGTTATTTTAAAGTAAATTGGTTTGTGTTTCCCGGTTTATGCTTGGATCATTTTTGGCATAGATTCGGGTATTCGATTTGATCGTTTGTGACGTAGTTTTTTTTTTAAATTGTACTTCGCGTTTTCTATAATTCGGGTGGGAGCTTCGGTATAGTTTGATATTTATGTGATTGTAAGTAGGTAGGTTTTTTTAAAAGAAGAATCCATGACCCAAAACAAAATATTGTAGAATCGATTGACGTACGATGTTCCTATAAAAACCTCATAAATTTAATAAATGGTTCTTTCTTACGCACTTAGAACCATGGTGAATTATTTTCTCCGTTTCAATATTGGACATAAATTCTTAAGGTAATTATTTAGGTCATAAAGTTTTATGAGGTATACTGTAAAGATTTATAACCTCATTTAGCAGAGTTAACAATTTTATTTAACTTAATAATTTTATCACACTTAGGTCCTTTACGTTAAATAAAACACACGCATTTCAGCCAATTACGTCTTTGTGTTAGGAAGGTATGCGAAGATGTTATATTGCGGCATGTAGTAAAATTTGTTAAGTGCTCGCTGTATCGTATTCACAATTTAAGATAAACATAACATATATAATATTCTCTTTATGCCATCTCTTTTGGTATTTGGTAAACAGTCAATGAGTTTTACTACTTATTTAGAACATAGTTTTATTAAGTATAATTGAAATGCGATAGGGCGATAATAATTATTGTGTCGTTAAATAAGGTGAGTGTACAAAATAATTTAATAAAATCGTCAAACGAATTATTGTTTTTTTTTTCGCGCAAATGCTTCTTCTCGAGAAAGCGCGTTAAATAATTACTTAGAACTTGGACGAGAGCGTCTGTGTCTTAGACTTTAGGGGTTGATTCGTGATCGTAAGGTACCGAGGTCAAATTCCATCGGTTACCATGTACCGGTACATTGCTAGCTATTCTTACGGAAAAAGAAAACATCGTAACGGATTTTGCGCATTCGAATAGCTGAGCTTGATCCTTCTAATATTATAAATGCGAAAGTCAGTGTGTTAGTTTGTTACTCCTTCAAGCTGCAACAGCTCAACGAATTTGGATGGTATTTCGATTGGAGATAGCTTATACCCTGGATTAACACATAGACTATTTTCAACACGGAAGATTTAATAGTTTCCGGAGGAATAACGATAGTCGAAATCTACGCGGACGTAGATGCGGGTAGAAGCTAGTAAATAAATAGTCCCAAACGCAGACAGACGGGTGTTGGAAATTTTCATCTGTATCTGTGTATCTGTCCATGGCATAGGAGCTCGCAAACTGATATGTTGTTTTAGATGCGTTTTACCATGGTAGGTACTTTAGGTAGGTTGATGAAAAACTATTGGACCGTTAAAGAGTTATCAAAGTAGTGATCGCAATTATGCCAGGGATTTTAATCTATTTTATAGCTATTCCGGGCTTTTTATTGGTAACAACCTAATACAGAACCAAGCCATTACAACATAAACCACTCGTTTATCCAGCGCCAATGCCGGCGACATTAGCCCTACCGTTTATAACTGGGACGTGTGTACGACGTTTTTTTTTCAGCACATAGTCGTTACACTTTATCGTTATTGTACGATGCCATATTCGAGAATGGAGGAGCATCGTAAAATCATAAACACCTTCAGTTTGCGCTATATCCCTTACAAAGGAAAACGAGATTAGGCCCCATCCGGGCCGGGAATTATATTTATTTGTTTAATAAGTACTCTGTGACCGTTACCTCGTTTATCGGTTTATCGCACTGGAGAATACTGAATAGTCTTTGTTCAGTGGGTGCAACAGATAGAGTTAACTGTTTTCAATATGTTTATCTAAGGCGATGATTGATATGGCTTCTGGGGTAGATGCGTATCATAATGTATAAAGATCAAAATATATAATGGGTCATAATGCAATAATGGTTCATAATATAAAATAGTGTTTTTTCTGAAACCGTAAAAATTCGGGATTGTTATAAAATAAACCTAACCTAACCTAATGGGTTCTATACAATGGCCTTTAAAATAATCCTGAAAAGTTTACAGCTTTAGAAATAAAACCGTTATATATTATGACCCATTATGTATTTTGAACTTTATAAATTATGATACGATCCCGGCTTCTGCCCTGTTAAACCTAATAGCGGCAACCATCTGTATGATATGCAAATCTACTTACTAATACTAATGTGAGGGAATCAAATCTGCTTTGGCCATGAAACGATGGTTTAGTTAGAAGTGTACCGCGCCAAGGTCCCGGGAAGGCCATTTTTCTACACTCGAAATAGAATGGTTTTACAAAATGCAAAAGCGATGTCAGTTGTCACGATTGACTTATTTTCACTGTAATTGAATTACCTACATTCATTCTTTGAGGAAGTCGTGATATATTTTAACAAAAAAAACAAATCCAAAAAAAAAAAAACTTTAAAAAACATAGCTGTAGTTGATGATGTCGGCAATGGAATGTTAGTTATCATGAATGTATTTTTTATGTCGCCAAGTTCACAAAAAAAGCATCCAGCGATACTCGCAACGCTAAAACGAATCTAACGCCATCTGGCTTGACTAAATGAGGCCATCCGTTTGGCCTTTACAAGGAAACAAAGAACCTTACATACATAGATACAGGTCAAATACATTACTCTCCTCCTTCGGCAGTCAGGTAAAGAGGCAAAAGCTTGGGTTTGTATAAATTATTTTAGAATAATATTTGTGCAATATAACTACCCCCTTACTAATAAACGTTGAGTAACGGTTGTATAACTATACAATGTTTTATCCTTATCTGTCAAATTCAAATGTCACAATGACAGATAACGACAAAACATTGTATAGCTATTCCACCGTTATGTTTATTAGTAAGAGGGATTGAGTTTATATTACATACATACTCACAACGGGGATAGACCATATTCTAACAATTTACCCTTATTTGAAAACCATTTCGAAGGCTATACAACCGTTAAATATTAGACTTCGCATTAAAATTAACTTTTTATTACGAATACTTAGACAAAAGTAAGTTTAACCTTTGTTTGACTTTCGTCGCCGGCTTGAAATTCTCGTAGGTGTATCTTTTAAGTTTGGCGAAAATTACTTGAAGGAATTGCTATTAAACAGCCAGTACGAGTACCTACTTAATTTATTTTAATCTTTTGATTCATGTATTACCATAATTACTGCCGAATAACTTACCTACTCAGCTAATCCATAAAATGCATGGTATTTTTTTTAAACATTACAATATAATTATTATGGACATTTAAATAGTTAGTAAGTTAAATTAAAGTTACTTCAGCGTATTTAGCAAATATCATCATATTATTATCATCATCATTAACTTGAACTTTTTTTTTTTACAGTTAGTTAAACAATATTTATTTAACACAATGTCATCTTATAAGTTAGTAATGATTCAGTACTAAAACTCGAAAAATAACTTACTATTCGGCCTTTTTCCAGTATTTCTCTGATTTGATTCGATTTCATCGGAGAAATGCTGGACAAGGGGCGAATCTTTAGTACCCGAAACCGACGTGCGTGCATGACTCGATGCATAAATGTGGAAGAAGGGAAAGAGATATGACAGGATCGTAGCAGGTAAAAGAAGTGGTCTCTGCCACCCCTATGAGAAATAAAATGAATTCATACAAAAAGTGACCTTAATACCTAACCTAATAGCATTACCTGCAAGTTAATAAAATAATTATTATAGAATAACCACCACAATTACGAGGGTGGATTGAAAAGGTCTGAGCCTGGTAAAAAAAAACTTTTTATACAAAAATATTTTTTCAACATACTCTCCATGAAGGGAACTTCCACCTCGCCTCCAACTTCATTATCCCATCAAAAAAAAAGAATCGCTGACGACGTTAAAATATGAGTCTACTGCTTCTTGTACCTCCATATTTGTCGAAAATCTTTATCCTCCCAAGTGTTTTTTGAGGTTTGGGAAGAGATGATAATCGGAAGGAGCTAGATCCGGTGAGTGAGGGGGACGCGGCAGCACTTCAAATCTACAATCATGTATTTGTGCCATTGATTTTGCCGAAGTGTGAACGCGACCGTTGTCTTGGTGAAACAGTACTTTTTTCGACAGCATTCCAGGTCTCTTTATTTTAATTTCCTCACGCAGACGACGTAAAAGGAGCACAATAGTAGGTAGTCCGAATTTATTGTTTTTCCGTTTTCGAGATAGTCTATCATGATAACCACCCTGCAATCCCAAAAAACTGAGGCCATTACCTTATTAGCTGACAAAATGACCTTGGCTTTTTTGGGTTGTGGTGAACCTGGTCTTTTCCATTGCCTGGATTGTTCTTTCGATTCTGGTGTACTGTGGTGGACCCATATCTCGTCCAATAGTTATAAAATGATTGAGAAAATCTTCGGGGTCACGTTGAAACATGTCCAAACGGTCTTGGGAAATTGTAACACGTAAGGACTCGTTTGTTCTCGACTAAAAGCAGTCTAGGCACCCACTTGGCTGACACCTTAGAAAATCCAAGAACATCGGTGATAGTGTTCTGTGCCCGCTGATAAGAAATACCCATTGCTTCCGCTATCTCCACAATCTTTAATCGCCTATTCTTCATTATCGCATCTAATATTTTATTGGCATTTTCATCCGCAGTAGCCTTCAACGGCCACCCACTCCTAGGCTCGTCTTGAACAGTCTCCCGGCCACGTTTGAAATCAGCTACCCATCTTTTTATGGTAGCATATGATGGAGTAGATTGCCCTAATGTTTGAATCATATCTTCAAATATGTGTTTTGGTGTTTTGCAAATATTTTATGACAGAACGGTGCTCAATTTTATCCATTACTTGAAAAATCCGTTACCTTATGTAGCAGTTCTAGCATAAAATGGAAAATTGTGACCGGAAAAAAACAAAAGATAGACGACAAAATATGGCACTTTAACCTGCCGGTATTTATTTGTTTTTTTTTTCATTATATTCAACCTTAGGCTCAGAACTGTTCAATGCACCCTCATGGCTGTCACCCTCAACTGGAACTGGGCGGTCATGTCTGCCACACGCCTGATGACCTTTGGACAAAAATTACCACAGATTGGATACCCAAGATCGGATACGATGACGTGGCAGACCCCGGCGCAGTTTGCAAGAAGAGCTTGGAGCCGTCTGCGCGATTGGCGGCAGATTGCCCATATCCGTAATACGTGGAAAGGTGGGAAGGAGACCTTTCGCCCAGCAGTGGGACATTCCGGGCTAACAAAAAAATACACACCAAAAACTGATTTTATTATTTTAATTATTTTTACTTTCTGTCAAATTCAAATGTCACAATGACAAATAAGGACAAATGATATTTGAAACACACTTTAGTTATTTTGCGTAAGTAGATAAAAAGAATCGTTTAAGCTTACGTATGCTCATTTAATATTTATTGGTACCTACCTATTTACTTCGAAATCAAATATGCATATACTACATCATTATTAAGTGATTGAATTGAGTGACATTGAGTCAGACTGAGGAGTTCATTCACTCGAGTAACTTCGCGCCGCGGGTTGCAACTTCGCTTGATTAACCCAAATAATTTAATTTAACGTATCTGTGGTATTCATTATGAAGACGTATTATGAGAAATTTAATTAACATATTGTAACGTTCGCTGAATTGTTAATTTTAATTTTATCTTTATTTACAGTTGAGAACTGACAAAGAAAGGTTGTAAGGTGATAATAATAATTATTATAAGACTAGATATTAGGTTTTACAAAGTACTTTCGTATAAATGGGCTGTGTAATATAATTATAACTTTTTGTCATACTCATATATAATCATAAATGGATGTATTATAAGTAAACACTTTGGTTAAAAGTGTTAAAACACTATTTTTAAAACACTATTACACACTCCGCGTACGCCGCCGGTCACACCACAGATTGATGATTTCCTTTTTAGGGTTCCGTAGTCGAACTAGGAACCCTTATAGTTTCGCCATGTCCGTCCGTCCGTCCGTCCGTCCGTCCGTCCCCAGTCTAGCTCAGAGACTCGTAGTACTAGAAAGCTGTAATTTGGAATGAATATACATAGTAGTCACGCCAAAAAAGTGGTAAAATAAAATTTTAAAAAATATTTTTTTTTAATGCGCCTCCCCTACACGTAACGTGGGGATGCCTTTTTTTTTTCTTGCTTACCCCATAGTGTGGGGTGTCGTTGGATAGGTCTTTCAAAAATATTGCGGGTTTATGAAAACAATTTTTCGATTAAGGGATCCGTTTATGAAATATTAAGCTTTAAAGCGCTATTTTTTGTTAGAGTCAAGTGTCCCCCCCCCCCCCTACAGCCAAAACTACAAATACTAAAAATCTGAAAAATATCTTTAACGAAAGCGCATATAACGAATTTTAAAGGAAAACTATCACGGCTATGTAGACATGATTAGTTCCTGAGATACAGGCGACTAAAATGTTTATACCTATCAAAATCGCCTATGATAACTTTGATAGAAAATTTTGTTAACGGGGCGTGCAGGACGCGCGGGGGGAGTCAAACTGTCCAAGCAACAAATCGAGCGACAGCCGCGCTTATAAGCGCGAGCGCCTAGATGCCGCTTGGACGTGTCCCGGAATGCTACCTACAAGTTTGCGATTTGCGATCTGAAAGTTTACAAATTTTCGATTAGATTATTGATTTGAGTTGAGTACCTATCGTTTGGAAAACTTAAAATTCTATTTACTGGACCTTGTTTTTTTTTCAATTTCTATTAATTACTATATAAAAGATTTAACTTTTATTGTAATTTAAAGTCGGTTTGAAGCAGTTTAGATACCTAACTACCTACATAGGTATTCTGATCTCACAATTAAAAGCTTGGCCCTTGTTTGAGATATTATAATTATACGAATTTATAAGAAAAAGAATCATTACTAAGTAGACTTAATTAGTTCCTGAGATACAGGCGACTAACGGGTTTATACCTACTAAAAATCATCTAAGACAGCGACAAATAACTTTAAATAGAAAATTGGTTCATACATGTTGATTTTTGAGATAGTTTTTTGTGTTTGTCGTTATGGCTTCGGAACCCTATACTGAGCATGGTGCCGACATGCTCTTGCCCGGTTTTTTTTTTTTAAATAAGCTTTCCCGCTCGAATGCCTGCGTCATGTCTTTGGGCATGCGATGTGTGTTTTTCTAAATACTTTCAACTTTTATATTAAATAAAATGATAAATGACATTGTAAACAGATGTATGCAACTTTTAGTAAATAAATTAAAACTTCAACAAGTATATCTAATAAATCTATGATTATCTATATCTAGGCATTATATGTGTGCGAGCGTGCGTAAGTGCGTGTTAATTACTGACGGATTTGGATGTAATTTCAAGTGGACATTATACCCGGGCCCTGATAAACACATAATAAAAAACCAATAATTGAAGGATAACCTGTGCAAGATAATGTTCACTGCATTGTCGATCAATTACAAGATTTATGAAAACAAAACAATTATCCCTAACTTCTAAGAGAAGGTACCACCAAAGGTAATAAAATTATCTGTACATCCATCGCTTCAAATATAATGTACACATAGAGCTAATTGTTAGTGACATAAAGGCGTAGGTATAAATATTTTTTACCTTTTGGGAACGCACATATTCTTGACTAACTAACTATGTATGTTCAGGCTTAACTATGGTATAAGAAATAAGATGCCTGTTTGTAGGAGTAACAGCCTCAATCTTCATCTAGAAACTCCTTTGAAAAGTATCTGCTAAAAATAACTACTGGAATGAGCTGTAGGTACAAAGCATTTGAGGAATATTTTTGCGTCACTCTCGTTCACGCGTGTGATGCTTTAACAGCCTCGATGCTCACGACTTAATTAGATTTTGTTAAACTAAGATTACCCTGCCGAATAATAATATAATAATAATATATGATAAATTTATAAGTGTTTTTTTTACAATAACATCACTGAATTCAGGTTTAAGGATGTCATATTATTTAGAGGCGGATTTATACTTTATTTTTGATTAATATGTGTGTCAAATAAACTATCTTTCTTTCTTCATTTATAAATATGAAAGTTAACATTATAAGTATCAATTGCAGATGAATTCTGTATTATTTGATTACAATCCCCCGCATAAAACCGAAGTTTCGAAAGACGTAGCGAAGTTACAGCACTTCCTACAAATCAGTTTCATTCTAGCGACTTGAGAATCTGCATACTTTAAAATTGAATGACGACTTTAAACTTTGGTTATCACTTCTTTTTATTGCGATATATAGTTCACATTGAGTTAAGTGTGGTGACTAAAGTGTACAACTTTAAATTCATCTTTCCAACGCCTGAAAATATTTTTTATTTAGTTTTTTGAACACTTTAATATACCAGAGTCTGGAAGCGCTTCAATAAAGGAAACCACTTGTGAGAAGAAGCGCCTAAGAAACTCCATAGTTGCTCGCTAGGTCTAAATTTTCCTAAGAATATAATTCCTTATTACAGGAAAGATCATACGTATTTAAGTTACGAAAGTTTTATTCTGAAATATTATATTATGCATGGCACTATAACAAATATCATAGTCAAGAAATAAAATAAACAAAATATTGACATAAATACATTTCGAGAGACATAATTCAGCGCGACCCTTATAATTCCATTCATCAAAACAAACTGACAACTCATTGACTCTTAGGCGTCGTGTTTGAGGTTCCTTTCCGTATTCCTCGTTCTTCAGCTACACAAAAGGACTTGGATGTCCTTTGGCGTTCCTCGCAGTCATTGTAAATCTTCTAACCTCTCAGCCATAAATCTCGAGTCTTTGTATTTTAGCTGTTTTAAATTAATGGAATTCTAAACAAGCACTAAGCTCTTGTTACGAAAGTGGAAAGTTAATCGAATGTTAATATAGTTCTAAGAATTTTAAAAGTCAAAGTTCATGGATTGTCATCGCATTATGTTTGATAGAGGAGAAAAGTCAAAAAAATGTTATCCTATTATCGCAAACTAATTTATACTAAAAACTAAACTTTTTAGACGCCATTATAAAAGCTTTGTAGAACTTTATTAAAGTACTAAACATAAATCCATTTTCATAATTTTTAAATGTTTTAGAGACACAACAATGGTTTTGATTGAATTTACCTAATTAACTACGAAAATTTGTTTGATATCGTTTTAAAAAACCCGTATTTAAATAAGAACAGTGGGCCTATTGCCTAACGTACTCGCAATCGCAATCGACGTCAAAGTGGCACAATTGGTTTCATTTTGTATGCAGACAAGCCAAAATTTAAAAATGAAAACGATTGCGGTCGCGAGTGCGTTAGGCAAGAAAAAGAGAAGTAGTTTGAACATTTGAAGTTGTTGACTGTACCTACACTGTTTGACTAAATTGTTTGAAGGTAAAAGTTAAGTCAATAGTAAGTGCACTACTCACTTATAGGGAAATTAGGATGATCAAGTTAATTACAGCACGATTAATCGGGTTTAGCGTTCTTAGAAAACATTGACTGCTAACTGTACTCTACGCTTCCTTCCGTAAATTAATATAACGATGATTACTGGGCAAACAATATTTTGTAATAATTGAATAACTTTCATATATTATTTATTGCAAGGATTTACGTTTAAAGTACCTACCTATGTAATTTAAATTTTTTAAACACTTGAATGATCTTTAAATTGTCAATTCTCGTATTCATTTCCTATCTATGAATTTAACGGCAGTTATTCCACCATCAAAAAACAAAACGTATAAAGAGAAACGTAAACAGGCAAAAGCGACTTTTACGATATTACTTGAGGGCGGCGAACACGTGGAATAATTTCCGAATTATTATAAGGCCAATAACTTTTGATCAATCGAGCGTTCGGAGCGCAAATTCGGCAAATATATTTTCTACGCACAGTTTGCAAGCTCAACATGTCTATTGCATTTTGTTTCACTTAACAACTTTATATTCCCTCAGAAACTGGGTCGAAACTTAAACATTCATAAGTGTTAAGTAATCGACTGAAATTTACATTATTCCTTTGATAATACGACGAGCACACGTTCCATATTTTCAGTTAGAGGTTCCTGAAATGACAACCCACACCTCCCTCTAAATCAAACATGCATAAATCCAGGCCGTTCCCTTCACGCTATTATGTCAACCGAAGCGATTTATGATCGCGTCTAAGAGATTTCCAAGAGGGAGAATATCACAGAGTAAATAGTATTGAGCGAAACTTTCGTGAAAATATTCCGTACCTACGCATTATTTGCCGTGATCCCACAATTTCGAAATTTGGCTGAGTAACAATGTTATAACGGAAGAGAATAGAACAAAGATGATGTTGCTAGGTAATATTTGAGAAAAATAAACTTTAGACTACCGCGAAGTTTGTTACAAGAAGTATTTGCCATCAATAACATGTCCTTTTGTTATTCTGAGCTTTTTGGTGAAAATACCTAAAAAGGTGTGGGTGGTTGAAAAATAAATGCTCTTTGTTTATAACGTTGACAGTCAAGCGTTTTGAGGTGTAATAAAACATGGTATTTCATCCTCTAGAGGCACGAAAAACGCACCCGTGATGATAATGTAATTAATGTCCAACCTTTTTATGAACACATGCGCATAATTGAGTTTATGTCCGCATTGCTTGTTTCAACTTGCGCAGATTTTATAGTAAAAAAAGACAAAAGTTAAAAGATATTTATTCAGCAAGTAGGCCGCACGGGCACTTTTACACGTCAAGAATCTAACAGCGCTTCCCAAGAGGAGACGACTGACGAGAAGAAAGTCCGCAAGAAACTCAGCAGTCAGTCGTTTTTAACCATTTTTAATACGACAATGATACTACTTAGTCTAGCATTACATAAAGCAATAAATATTAATTTAAATATAATATCAAATATCATGCATAGTTCAGCAGGAAAACATGTCAAAAATATTACGAGAGAGATATAGGGAGAAAAAGGAGAAAAATCACAAGACAACCATATAAAAGTTTGATATGTTTTCCTACATCAACGGTGTCCCCTAGACAAACAACTTTGCAATTTTACAAATTATTAATGACTAAGTTTCGGGTTTATGCCAAGCATTACACATTACCCAAGCCAAGTTGCCAAGTATACATTAAAAAGCTCCATTTTAAGCGTCATTAAATTATTCTATGGCAAATCAACCATGACTCGAAACACACTATAATTATCGTTTATTACATTAATTATTAAAAGCAAGGATAAGAAAATGAAAAAAAAAAGTCGTATAGATAAATCACCAAATGTTGTTACTGTTATTTCAATATGATAAAATCGCGATGCTAATCATACCTATCATTTTTTTAAACAGCCACTGCACCCAGTTAATCAATGTGATCAGATGCTCTTGTTAAATTTCGGCATTTTTATTTCATACAAAAATCGTAGGTAATGGTTTTTGTGAATCGGACTCTTTACAACTAAACAGCCGGAATTGATTTTATATTCAACATTGGGTATTGAGGCATATTTTAGGTGAGCGTGATTTATTCTACGATATTACGCACCCCGGCCTGGCTTGAATGGCATTACGTTGACAGCTTATGAGGTCCTTTATTTATGTTTGATTTATGTAGTGAGCAGATACAGGGGTTTTAGTAGACACACGTTTAGTGAGATTTTTTGAGCACAAAGAGATGGAAACATTTTTAGAAGTATTTTACACTCTTTGGAAAAAGTTAACCAGAGTTTATACCTTTATAACTTTGACCGTTGATATTGTTTTAAAAACAGTAAATACTTGACAAAGTTAAGTAAAGTATGTTAGTAGTAGTTCTGATCCTGAAAAACTTGTAAAAAGCGTTTAAATTAAAATAAAATATGTATGTAATAATGCTTCGGTTCACATCAAACTATGTCTGACACCCAACAGAACAAAGGATATTAAAATCAAACTAATGTAGGTACATTTTCGTATTCCCTGAATTGTTCCAATACTAGTGGTAATCATAACGACATATTATTACTGTGGCCAGGAAATTATTCAATTATTCATGTCTGACATTAATAACCGAACGATCGTTTTCTTTTCTCTTTTCCAGATGTTATAATTAACTACCTACTCATCGCTTCACTTCAACAAATTAGGTAGTAGGTAAGTACATGACATGCAGAAATTTCCTACTTAGTTACAGACTACAAAATTAGGGTTGCCATTATGTACAGCAATTCTGTATAAAGCGTGGCCGACTCGACACGCTCTGGGCCGGTTTTTTCCTTTCTAATTCATTTACAGTCAAGTGCCGCGTGCTGCTAAGTGGATAATACCCATACAAGGAATTAACAACAAGAGCCTGCTGACTAAATTCACTGGCACAGAACAAATCGCATTTTTGGTGCTGGCAATGTCATGCAAATTTCGGGGACCTCCTGAATCCGGTTTACAAAACCGGCATTGTTATAAAAATAATTGGGGTCACGTTATGTCGTTAGTCCCCTGTAGCCATTGTTCTCTTTTATATATAATAATGTAATTTTGGAATACGAGAAAAGTCTCTTCAGTATTTCAAATATTTTCTGCCAAGTCAAATTGGGCTCGCTAAAATATCTTGAATTTGAAACTTTAAGAACAGAAATCACTAAAGAGTCTAGGGGAGCTTTGTCAGGTTGTAACACTATAATGTCTGTTAGTTAGACCTAAGCATTTTTTTTACAGGTTCTTACATGCTCAGCAGCTGCTACAATGTGCATGTTCCCTATTTTTTATAGTGTAATAAGTAGTACCGGGTAAGTAATTTACTTACCTAACTTAAAAAGCTCATGGCCCCCATTAATGTGGGAGTCGGATCTCCCCATTAATGTGTGCTGTTTGTAAGTTTATTTTAAACTTTAGTTAACTGGTCAAAATAAAATAGTACCTAAGAACAAAACAAAAAAGCAGACGACTACGTAAAAAACAGTTACCTTAATGATTAATTTCCAGACAATATTGTAAGTAAGCAGACTCACAAATATTTTTCCCCGAGAACAGGTAAGCTGGTATGTAAAAATGTTCGGCCGAAATCCAGGGCAGCCGGTGTCGTGCGTTTCCTTCCCCGGAAGTTATTTGTCCGCATTAAGTTAGGACGAATGGGGCGACTCAGATAGACGAAAGTTTCAACTACTTTGTGCTATCAGCTTATAAGTTAACCCTGTTCTAGAGTTCGTCGTTAAGTTGGAATAGGGCATTTAGTATAAATTTGAAGGAAGAAAGTGGTATGGCTATTATTAACAAAAGTGTTTGATTGATTTCAGAAATTGAACGAACTTTATAATACGCGGGATATTTTTGATATTATTAAACATATTCATACACAGTAAAGCGAACGGGTAATAAAAGTCGCAGTGCCTACTGGGCCACATAAAAAATATTTACTATTGCCCCAGGCTTTATCTGCGTTATCTTTTTTGCCTCTTTGTGCTTAAGTATTATTTAAACAAAATTTTACTCTCAATGAATTTTCTTTAATAATAACGATATACTTTGAATCAATTTTGATGCTTGGTATAAATATAGGCTGGCCCTGGGAAAGAACGTAAACGACGTTATTTCCAGAAATACCATTATAATGTATGGTATAGATTTGTAAAGTATGATTTTTGGATGACCCATTGATAAATAATTATGAAACAATGTAGTTACTGTCATAACCTATTTAAAAAAAAAAATCTAGTCTGTAATATTTTCAAACTCGTGAACATTGAAAATTTATTTTTAGTAGAGTATACCAATTTTTGCACGATACGATTGCATGATGTGATGTTTGTCAATTCTAAACAATAAGCAAAAGTTTGGGGTATATTTTGTTTGCTATTTAAATTGAGCCCCTAAAAACTACCAATACATACATATGCACGCGGGTTTTACGCGCTGTTGGGGATAGATAACAAAATCTACTTTATTTGCATGTGCTATGGCGTTGCAGTGAGCCGCAGTATCGACGAGCTTTGCGCAAGCATTTGTTTCCACCAATTGTGTAACGTTAGCGTTGGAAACCACAGAGGTAGGTGGTAATAACGTCTCGAGTAAGTAATTCACTTCATTTTAATTCTACGCTGGTAAATTTAAAAAAAAATCGGCCTTGTTACATTTAGTATCGCATTAAATATCTATAGGTTACATAGGTTGATTATCGTCAGGTAGGTGATACTCTTGAATAATTAACTATTCCATTGCTTGTCAGTTAGTTAAGTTATTAACTGGCGAACCCAATGTATCCCGTCAGAGCATTATAAACAAGTTATAGTTTGACGTTAATCTAGGACACTATAAAAGAAAATAATAAAATATTTTTAACAGTACTTAACTACTGCACGTTTATAAATAAGAAGGAAAATGTTTCCTTGAAATATTACAAAAGGCGTCACACGACACCAGCCATTATTTTTGCAACCTTAACTATAGCCTTTGTACATTCCTTCTTTAATAAAATTGTTTTGTTACACATACATAGGTACATCGTAGATCAGAAGTTAAAGCTTCAAAAATTGCATTATTACAAACCATAACAGTGGTTATTTATCCTACAACTATTTACTAGCTAAAAGTAGAGGATCATGATTGCAACGTATCGAGCTTCAAGTTTAGGTGTAGGTAATTGAGTGCGTACTTTAACATCAACTTTTTTACAAAAGTTCGTTTTTATTTTCTAAAGTATAGAAGAAGAATAACATTCTAGTGCGATTTAACAGCGGATTCGTTTAATCGCAGGATAAAGGCATTAGTAATAACTAGACCTTGTCGGCAGCTCTGAACCCATTACTGGCGCTGACATTCACTTAGAGGCGAGATGTAGACGGCTCGCTGAATTTTAAAAGCTTTTTACGTAGTTTTATTACTCGATCTCTAATTACAGAGGGCAGGCGTCGCGAAACGCCACCTTCGTCATTATAGATGCCGTGAGCCAAGCTATAAACGAGAAAATGCTTTATGTAAATTATTTAGTAGGCGCACTTGCATGCGGCTGAAATTAGTCACATGTTGTGTACGGCCAGTCACACCTTCAAGGAAAACGCTACTTGAATTACTTACTGACGTCGGTAGGGAATTTATTATTTAAATTACACTTGACGTACATACAATGTTAATTATTTTACACTTTAGATTAAATACAAATCTAACTTTATTTAAAATACCTTTATTTAATATACTATTATTGTCAAAAACTTGAAACTTGAATCTTTAATATTTCGAATCCAATATTATTGAACGAATTTTTATTTTAATTTTCCCTAGAAAGAAGGCTGCTGACACAAAAAAGACGATTTAATTATGTTTATAAAAACTTACCCAATGCCCTTTGTTGAAAGATTAATTCTTCGTCGTACGTTTTTACCAAAACCGGTAATATCATAACAGGCTTAAATTGAAGCTTATATTTAGTTACAGTTACTTGCGTAGGTACTAATCACATTACGGTTAAAACTGCTTGTCTGTTACCAGAGGTGCTAAGGCTACGTCAGGCTTACGGATAAAGTAATCTGATTCATTGACCTGCAACCTCTTCATCATCGAATTACAGAAAAAATGTACAGCGATTTAATATTTCTAAGTAAGAATTTTCTAGCACGCGAGGTTTTATGAAATTGATGTTTTTAAAGGCTTATGTAAGGTTTAAAATCCTGTATGTAGGCGGTTAAGTAGATTTTTTTAATATCAAGGAAATGAATACGAGAACACAGGCCGCCGGCAGGCTTATTGCCTAATGCACTCGCAATCGCAATCGTTTTCATTTTGACAGTCCGAAGCCGAGTCTGCTTTCAAAATGAAAATAATTGTTCCTCTTTGACGTCGATTGCGATTACGACTGCGTTAGCCAATAGGCCTGTGGGCCCAGACAAGATGCATTACGCTAACTACCGTTTCCATTCGTTTAGTTTTTAGACCACTCGCGTCACTGGCCATCACGTGACTTTTCGTATCACGTCATCAACCAGTGACGCGACTGGTTTAAAAACTAAACGATGAGAATAGTGCATCTTGTCTGGGCCCTCAGTTAATGGTGACTGACATATCTGAGACCCATAGACATATACATTCTCCAGGCGTGTTACTCTCAAAAACAACGGATGGTCGGACGAACGAGCGAAATCGCAGCGACGAGTTTAAGTAGGTAGTCCCGTCAGAGCGAACAAAACACATTTTAGCGCGTGCATATTGAATTAAGCAGCCTTGTACGCTCGATCCATCGCCAGAAACCATGCTGCGGACGGGACTCTTAAACTCGCCGCTTGGACATTCACTCGTTCATCCGTTCGGCCGTCGTTGTTAAGAGAATCACTAACCAGACTACAATCACAAGCCTGCAATTCTAAGACTGCAAAAGCGCAACCAACCCTGAGAACTATTTAAAACAAAGCCATTGTTTTAAATAATTTACCAAGGATTTGAACTTATTTACCATTCTAGAATTGCAGTTACTTTCTAGATCAAGTCTCTCCTACAAGGTGAACTATGTTCTGGTAAATGTCTTGAGAGTTCGCTAGCTATATGAACCCAATTTCGTGGCCATTCTTGTAGAGGTATAGAAACGAATGTTTTACGATCAACGTTATCATGATTATCCTGATAAAAAAATTCTTGAATGTTCCTGCAAATTTACTCCTCTCGTTAGTCATTTTAATGTTTGTATTAAAACTAACTTAGTGTTTTCCTTCTACATGTGTTGGAATTCTCTATCGTTATCATACCTAATACAAGTCATGATATACACCGTAAGTTTATTGTAAAAAATGTTGTATTGAGTTATTGAATACCACAAATACCTAGATTTCGAAGTTGTCAAAGCTTCGAAGCAAAAAATATTGATAATATTTTACACGAAAGCCTTATTTTTTCCTCCTCACGGTATTTTTATATCATGTTAAAAATGGGCAATTAAGTTAAACTATTTCACTACTTAGTTGCCGTCTAATTTATGGAAACATATTGCAATAACGCTTTTCAAACATTTTCTCATTTAAAAGTCTGGTATTGCAAATAACGCAAAAAGAAAAGTTTTCTAACTGAATAACGTAAAATAGATCTGACTTATTTTCATCATTTTGTTAACATATACATAAAGTGTTTTGAAAATATAATTTGTCTGCGTTGTATTTGCTCGTACTTTTATGTAAGTACTTACTTCGATCATTCGACGTACGAAGAACAAAATTACGTATCTTCAAATGTCTACTTTTAAGACATGCGTACAAAAACGCATTAACGTCAGCATTTTAATATTTATGGAAAGAGTTTATTAATAGCATGCATTGTTGTACGTTTGGTTGGCTATTTGATTTTTTCAAACATTTTGTAATCGACTTATCGCTCAAAGGTTAACAGAAAAAATCCATTAAAGGTGTAAGTTCGCTTTTGTACATAACTATTCTGTTTCTGTATTTTTTTGTTGTTTGTTATTTTTCGTATTTTATGTACATGCAATCCAATATATTTTCTTAATTAGGTACCTATTTATGTCAAGTTATGAAACAATGTGTTTATGGTACTACTCGTGATACCACATCACTGCAATCCTGACATATTGCACAATTGTGAAGTTTCTGAATATTGATAATTTTAACAGCAGTAAGATAATGTTGTTATTACTATTACTTCACACGCAACAAATAAGTTAAGCATGTTTTTACTGCTGTCAGCATTATCAATGTTCAGAAACTCCATGGTTGTGCATTATCATATCTATACGGCCGTCGTGCCAAATATCTGTAGATGCTATTATTAGTGGCATCGGGGCGTATATATATTTTTGACATATTAGGAACGTGTAGGTATATATTTATGACTTTCACTTTAAACCCATGTTTCCGAGCATTATATTATTTATAGATCGTTACGTTTATTTATCAGTTTTGAGTTAGGTCATTTGCGAAAATTTTACTATGTTTATGTAATTCAAGGGTCGCATTAATAATAATAATAGTAATTTTGAAAACTTAAAATAGGTTTATATGATGATGTTGAAGTTTTGTCTTCCCTGGAATGCAGTGAATCGTGAAACTTTATCAGCAAACTGCCTGCACAGATACGGTAGATACATATCCGGCTTGCTTGGCTGCTTCTAATAGGAACTACGTGGAATCTATTTGGTAAATAGTTGCATCACTCTCTTTGCAAGTATTTTTTACCTTGTAGGTACTGGCTCCAGTCCGTGACTTTTTGCGTGGAGAATTGATAGTTTGCTAGACCGTATTTGTTTGTCCATTCCGCGAGAATAGTATTTTTTAGGAAAAAAAGTTAGGTACTTATGAATTAGCGGTCATCATGTACTAATGAGTTTTTCTAACTTAAGTACTTTACCCGATGCTCTTACGGTGAAGGAAAAACATCGTGCGGAAACTTGGTCATCGAACACCTGAGTGTGTAAGAGGGTAATTGCACAAAATATTCTAAAGGGTTCGAAGTGTACCCAATAGGGCCCATCTTTAAAATAAGTATAGCTAACTAATGAATTAATTTAGGTTTTAAGCTATGTATCTGTTCAAATAAGTTACGAACATGCTAACTGACACACACTCGTACAAAATTTCAAACTTTCGCATTTATAATATATAATAGTATGATAATTGTAAATAACTGGATATTAAAACACAAAACAATCTGTTTACATAACGCAGTCGTAAACAAGTCTTGCATTAAGCTATATTCATCAGCATAAATCATGAAGTTTCCTTCATATAAAACTTCCCATACTAAGCGTATATTCTCAAATATTTCGCGCCCCTCGTTAGATTCAAATGTGCGGTGCCAGTTTGAGTGTGGAGTGAATTCATTATCGCGGTCGGGCAGTCGTTAGTGGTTTACGAGCCTGTTCACAAACTCGCTGAAATAATGCTCCCGAAGGTGCTTTGACGCGCTTTAAAACACCGACTGTACCATGAATAGCCAGCGACATTAATACTTCTGAAACGCTGGCGGTAGAAACGCGTGGGAATGATACAATGGACTACCAGCTGAATTATATTTAATAATAAAAATGTATCATTTCCAGGGAACAAAAGTATTTTGCTTTGGCAATCTGTTGTGTTATCATTTATAAATAATGTCAATCGATAAGAAAAATAATTGATATACCTAGGTGTTGGTTTCGTGTGCAGGCAAACATGTAACGGGAACATCAAGTGTAAATGATATCACAAGGGCTGCATGCTATGAATTGAGTGATTATGTCACCTGTGATTGCGTGGACGCCGCCCTTTAAAAACAAAAACCTGAATAACTAAGTACCTGTATTTAGTCAAACATGAACTTTAACCTATTTAGGGCCACTTGCACGAAAAGTATAACCCTGGGTTAAGGCACTAACTCGAGTTAGTAGACGTCAGATTCATACGAAAACTGTCATTTTAACTCAAGTTAGTGTCTTAACCCAGGGTTAAACTTTTCGTGCAAGTGGCCCTTAATCTATTCATGGCAGCTTTTGTAAAACGAATAAATGAGTACGAATGAATGAATGACCCATATCTAATTATTCTTGAACTTAAAGTTCATTGCATATTACGTTCTCTATTTAGCTTTGTTATCGGTTACTTACTCGTTCGCTTAATCACATATCGCAAAATAATACAAAAAAAAGAGAAGTGTTTTTTCTCAATATTCGTCATAAAAATATTTGATAAAGTTATACACTTTAATAATAAAATAACGATATCGTAATTTTAGCTGTTTCAGCTGCAGGCGTTCTCAATAAAACAGAGTTTCGTGCTAAAAAGAAAATATGAAAAAATAAAGGTTTGCGTCAACATACTCTTTACTTAATAACGTTGCTGAGTTGTAAAAAACCCATATTCACGTTTTTGTGGTCCGCATGCTTTCCTTTATTTGCATAGGTCACCTTAATGGGTACTGGAAAGTACTTGAATTTGATTATAGCTTCAGACATGCGAGTTGCCTTCACGCCCAGGAAACTATACATTCTGCTGCTATTACAATCGCTGTCAAAAGAAAATGGTTCACGATAATTATATTTGGGTAAGGGTGAACCAGATTTATGTAGGTACAATAAAATTGTTTAAATATATACTAGCGTGCATTTTGTTAAATAATCAGAAAAAGTTTATACAATTATATTGCAATCTGCTAATGTACACTGCAAAATGATATATACTTTACTAAAGACTCATTATCTTATTTATAAACGCGCAATAGTTAAAGTGGGATTAAAGTATGCTTAGTCCCTATATGTCATCCATCCAGATAACACTGTCTGGAGCTACAATTTACCTGACAGATAGTGTTATCTGGAGATTGTAAAATCAGCCCTAAGACATGTTAATTTCACAGTAAGTGAACGGATAAGGGGATTAATTTTCTAATTACGGGGCTCAAAATTTTGTCATCAATCTTTTTTACTGATTTTATTCATTTATTTATCAGATCTATTTTGGCAACTTATACGTACGAGGGCTGCCTTTTAAGTTGTGTCGTTTGCCAACCTCCCGCGATTATTTAAAAAAAAACATATGGCATTTTCATCCTTTTGAATTTAGAACTCGAAAACAAAAGAATGTTTTCAAATTGGTCGAATAGTTTTATTACAGCGTCTATTCAAAGGTGACAAGTCGGTTGTAAAAATGGAAATGTCTAAGGAAAATTTGCGTGCGGTAATTTTCTACAACTTTAAAAGGGGATTATCGCGACTTCAGTGCTTTGAGGAGATCACATCTGTGTTTGGTGATGCAGCACCGTGTCTTAGGACTGTAGAACGCTGGTACTTAGAATTTTTACGTGGGCACTCTAGCCTCAGTGATAAGCTTCGTGAAGGTCGTCCAAAAACCGCCATGACGCAAGAGAATATCGAAGCCGTGCGGCAGCTAATACTCGAAGATCGTCATGTGACATACCGTGAAATAGAGGCATCCGTGGGCATTTCAGGGACCACTGTCCAAAAAATCCTGCACGAAGAACTTGTTGTAAAAAAGTTGATCTCTCGTTGGATACCACATTTGCTTAGCGACGACCAAAAAACAGCCCGTGTAAGTTGGTGTCGCAAAACTCTGAAGCGATTCAGCCGAGGAGAGTCAAAACATGTTTATGATGTGGTTAGTGGTGACGAGTCTTGGATATATGCTTACGATCCAGATTCAAAACAGCAGTCAACTGTCTGGGTCTTCCAGGACGAGCCAAAACCGACCAAAGTCATACGCTCTCGGAGCACTTCAAAAAAAATGGTTGCCTCGTTTGTGGCAAAGGGTGGTCACGTCGCCACTATTGTACTAGAAGATCGCAAGACGGTTACCGCCAACTGGTATACCACTGTTTGTTTGCCACAAGTCATCACCGAATTTCGAAAAAACAACTCGGAACGTCGTATGATACTGCACCATGACAATGCAAGTTCGCACACCGCCCGCCAGACAAAGATGTTTTTGAACACCCAAAACGTGGAAATTTTAGATCACCCGCCTTACAGTCCTGACTTAAGCCCTAACGATTTTTTTACGTTCCCCAAAATTAAGCAAAGTCTTCGTGGTCAACGTTTCAGCTCACCCGAAGAAGCTGTTGACGCATACAAATCGGCCATTTTGACTACCCCCACTTCGGAGTGGAATAAATGTTTTAAAAACTGGTTTGAACGCATGCAAAAGTGTATTAAATATCGCGGCGAATTCTTTGAAAAACAATAAATGGTAATAATCTATTAAATTGTCTATACTTATTTCAAACGACACAACTTAAAAGGCAGCCCTCGTATTATTATATCCGTGTATTTTATTAAGCTATGAATCTTAGACTTCCCGGACTTATACATACGTTTATTGGCTCATCACCATCTTTATTTATTACAATCTTGTTTCAATCACTACTAAAATGATAATATCTGATGATTACCAGTCATGTTATTATTAATGTTTTATATTAAGCCCCCCCCCCCAACTTTTATTGGTTTCCTAGTTCCCTTTTAATTTGTGATAAAAAGAAAATAAAGAAATGAATATTTTAACAAAGGTACATACGTTATGATGATTATGTAAAGTCATTAAAAGGGCCAAAGAAAATAAACGCTTTGTGTCAGCCGTCTGTGCACAATTAAGTAAGGGCGTAAAAATATGACTTTTTCAAAGGCATTAACGTTGATATCGTTCTCAGAATAGGACGCATAAGTTAATTACAATTTCATAGAATCGTTGTTCTATACAGCCTCTATAAAATGATATCTTATAAGGCGCTAAATAAGTTATAATCTTACTTTCACTGGGTTTTTTTTAAATTTATATTTTATCGTATGACACGTAAGTTATTAATTAATATAATAAAAACCGCGTTTATTTTTTATTTCATTAAAAAAACACTCAAACAATATAAATTTACTTTTTAGAAGTGAAATGCACAAATTTAGATTTTTTACTTCCAGTTTAATTTATATTTTGAGCAAATTTGTCGTATACGACTCATGAAAATGCCAGACTAGTGTTTTACGACCTTGCGGTAAACATATTTTTTATTATTAGGTATTAAAGGACAGAAATTGTAAAATTTTAATCGTAAAGGACGTTGGTCTTGGAATCTATTATAATTATTTACTACTTTACTTTAAAACTAAAATTCTTCCATCAGATAAAGATATTCAGCTGGGCAATTTACAACTTCATATTATTATGCTTCTGTAAACGGGTCATACTCAATGAGTAAAGGCATGTTACAACTACATGGGTGACGAAATATACAAGATATTCACTTTTCAATGCGTCCAAAATATTTTATACCTTAAGTAGTAAACTATAAAATGAAGAATCAGGCACTATAAATCGGCGTAAGTACCGAAGCATACTTACTCCCAGGCGAATAAACAAATTTGAAACAAATTACCTAACATTAAAAGCAGGATAATTATAACACTCATATCTGAAGAGACATGTTGCATAAACTCGGTCTCTTTTACAATCTGCACCAAAACTGGCCTCGAACGCGGGCAATAAAATATTATAATATGCATGTACCTAGTCTAACAGCACAGCAGAGCACGTTTTATGTCATAAACTACTAGGTATAAAAATCTAGAAAAATGTTATTCCCTAAATCACACTCCATAAAAATATTATATTTCTTTTTAGGGAAAATAAAAAGGGTAGCTCTAACACGTTTTTTAGAAAAAAGATAAAAGTTGTCGCATGGTTAACTTTGTATTGCGGTTGGTAAAATAGTCAATCGGCAAAGAAGCATAAACAACAGAAATGGAATTTACGGTATCTGTCACTTTATGGTGTCTGTCACTTCAAGAACCTGTAGGGTTATTATGACACAGTTATGCAATTCTGTTTACGCTGAGAGAAAAAGACAGAGCTATATAACTGGCATAGCTTTGTCCCTTACACTCACCGTAAAATGAACTGCATAGTTATGTCATAATAACCCCCCTGTAGATATTTGCCTTTTTTATCTTTTTTATCTTTAAAGACGCCAATTAGCAACTTTATTAGACTTCATAATATTTTATACAAATACGATGAAGGTGCTTAAGGCCAACTCGCACTTGACCGGTTTGTTGCTAAATAATACGAATATTTCCAAGGCAGAATGAGAACAGAAACATTGATTTGTTGTTAATTTTTAGGCCACAATTAACTTTTTACTCTACAAGTTAATAATTGCTCTCGCAATTACCGGCAATTTTTTGTAGCCCGTATTCGGTGTTTAGGCGATGTCAAAAGGTCAGTGGACAGAGTAATCAGCTTAACGCGGTTTTACTTTTTCGGGGGTTGAAAATCGTTAAATCAGTTTCGTTTTCCTTTTGGAGGGTGAATGCGGTATTGTGACGTATTTTTGTTGTTATAACTGTTTTAAATTTACTAGCACATTTTTTAACACTGGTACGGCATTAATCTAAACTTCTTAATATATATATTGCCGCGTAAAAAGGCCGTGGATTTTATACACGACGAGTCAGACGAGTTTAGACGTTTTTACTCGTACGTTTTAGGCAGACGTTTTACTTCGAAGTTATCTTCGACATTTATAAAAACCTTAAACGTCTGCCTAAAACGTGTAAGGAAATGGTAGTGTGGACATGGTCTTATGTGTATGTGCGGCAATATTTTTTGTACAAAAGGACAAAAAATTACCAAAACATTTTAAAGTTTCATAAGTGATATTAATAGTGGCAAAATAATTTGACATATTCATGTATTTTTAACAATTTCGTCCAGCTCTGCAAAAAATAAAATACTTTACAATAAATGCTGAAAACATCAATAACCAGAACCAAGTGTTAATATTTAAATAATTGCTTACTCATACGGCTAAAGTACGTCTGTCAGCTTTTATAACCTCAGTCTATCCAGGTGGGTTGCCACCCACAACATTAAAGGAACGTTCAAGGCGTAGGGCCCGAACAATAAAAAAGGAAACTCCCCCAGAGTGTGCGTGACCACCGGCTCAATGCAAATTATACTTCCATCCATTTCATACAATAAAACCAAATGAGCCCTTTTAACGCAACACGAGAAATCGATAAAAATTACAAAAACCTTTACTTGCTAAGTGCAAAACTTGAAGCTAGTAAGCGGTAGTTGGAGTACTTAGAGCATTATTATAGTGTCATTGTCAGTTTATAGAAAATGCTACAGTTAAATTGTATAACTCAACGAATATTAAGTAGGCACCAAAGCACTTCTCTGTCTGTCTGTCTATTTAATAGACCTTTGTGGCTGGTCTGGAAATTAATTATGGTATGGAATTATATACAGATAGCTCAAGCCGGGAAAAGACAAAGTAAATTTGTACCTCGAATAAATATAGTTATATGTACAAGAATGAAAAGAGTTTGACGCTGAGAAAACCTCTGACCTCTGACCTCTCTCTTTTGTTTGATATTATCTTCTAACATTAATTTCAGGTACTTATTAGTCAATCACAAAAACCCGTTAAAATTTAGCTCCAAGGGATAACGTTTCTTACCCCCTAAATGAAGTCCGATTACCACGATTTTTGAATGTGTTGTAGTTATTATAAAGAACTAGGTCTGTACGTTTCCGGTTTTTGTTTTTTCAATTTGTTTCACTCTAAGAAATATTTTCTTGGAAAGGAAAACGTACCAACATTTTTCAAGATATCTACAACGTATTCAAAAGTCGTAAAAATCGAACTAGGTTATCGCATTTTGAATGGAAAGTTTTAGCATCCCAATCCTCTTAAATCTTTCTATAGTAATTATGTAAACCAAACCTTTCACTTTAACTCCGAAAGTAAAAGAACTTCAAACATTGAAAACTAGGTTAAACTGTAAGGGTTCACTTTGATAAGAAAAGCAATAAAAGCGGCTAGCTTCGGACAAGTTTTAACTGCATATAAAAATATACTTAACAGCGCTCGTTTTCTGTTGGGCCGACAATACATCTTGGGTAATAAAGGGTTGTCCCCTGAGTACGGCTTGACCACCGTGCGGTCATAACCCAATTACTGTCCTGTCGCAGTTTTATGATCCTACTACAGCAGTAAGAGCACAGACAAGGTATATTTTGGACGTCTTAAGGAACGCAACGTTCGTCGTACATTGCACATTTCGTTTCATCCACACTAACGAGGCTGTCGTTTTTTGAATCACACGTCAACAAAACAAAAATTAAGTCACGTGGTGATCTCCTGTATGACAGGTATTTGATATAATAGGGAGAATTACAGTCACAAGTGAGATTGCAAAATACGAATTTCTAAAATAAGTAAAATTCATTCATTAGTTTTATTTCATTATTAAAGTTTAATCTCGTACGCTAGTTTGTCCAATTGCAGGAAATGTCTTACAGGCTGGTGAAAGGAATAAGGAAAATAAATAAATAATAGGGCTGATTGTATGAGATCGATCGGTGTTCATTTTAAGTCTTGTATTTATACTCGTATGTTATGTAATACTCTTATTTTAAGCTAACATCCGTTGTATAGGGGCTGCCACCCAAGAACGTTGTAACTTTAATTTGACGTCATCAAATTCCTTTTGCTAAGCTATACAAACATAGAATGTGAAGTGTTACAGCTGAATAAAATTAAGCGAGTAAATTCAACAATTATATTCACCTAATGAGATTCAAAAACCACCGGAGCACTTCTGTAATATTTTGAGAATCAAAAAATGACATCCACAAGACAAAAAACTATTAACATATTATGTAAATAGACTAAAGAGGTAAATAAATATTTACTTAAAAAAGTCGTTAATATCTAAAGCGTACCATAGGGTCGAGGACTATCTAACAGATAAAAATGCTTGGCCTATACCCGAAACTTAGTCATTCATAATTTGTAAAATTGCAAAGTTGTTTGTCTAGGGGACACCGTTGATGTGGGAAAGCATATCAAACTTTCCTCTCCTCTCTTCCCCTGAAAAGTTAAGTGAGGTTGTCATAGCGGCAGACACTTACTAAAATAAAAGTTTTTTAAAATATTTTACACCTAATGCTTAAAGCGTATGATGCGCATGCTGTACGTTTAACAAAACAACACAAAGAACCTCATAGATTACTACGTAGTAATTTCTAACACGTTTTCGCTATTTTGTTTTTATAGATTAGAAACTTAAGGCTTAAACTTAAAAATACCTTACAGGCTAACATACATCCTCCTAATATTATAAATAAGAAAGTTTGTGTGTGTGTATGTGTGCGTGTGTGTGCGTGTGTGTTTGTGTTAGTTTGTTACTTACTCCTTCACGCTGCAACGGTTTGACGGATTTGGATGAAATTTGGAATAGCGATAGCTTATACACTGGATCAACATAGGCTACTTTTTGTCTCGGAAAATTTATAAGTTCCCGAGGGAATAACCATCATCGTAATCTACGCGGGCAGAATCTAGTAACAAAATGAAACTTCAAACAAACACCGAGGTGACAAATCAGTTCACGAAACTTACTTCTTTCTAATGGTAACGTAAGTTTACAACGAGTTTCGGTTCGTATAGACATGCAAAGACAAACATTTTCGTATAACGCTAGAAGGCATTATAAACTATGGCTACATAAAATTTAATACTAACGTGGACTCTTATAATGTAACACAATTCGTTTTCAATTTCGTCAGACTGCCGTGATACCTAAAACGCGGCGAACTGCATAGTAATAGTATAGGTATTTTAAATTCAATTTAGTTACCAATAGATAATAATGCTTCAACTACTAAATTGCTGTTAGACGCCTTCTGTTATTACGACAGCAGAAACGTTATACCTTTTAAAACTTTACGAACGAACTCCAAAGAAGCCCATAACGATATCAACGCGAAGTGCGAGGGAAAATAGTGTTGTTCTTGCAATTACGAAGCGTGAGGCTAATTTTGTTTCCTTGTTACCTTAATTAAAGCAACTTAGAAGTAGGTTTACAAACAGTTTAGTGACAAGTAAACTACGGTAGACGCGTGCTAACGTTTTATTCTATTTAAATGCTTCTTGCGAAATTATTTGTGATATTTTAACTTCGTTATGTTGCTGTCATTGAAACAATAAGTACACAGACAATCGAAGTCATAGGTTTAAAATTTGATGAGATAATTTCGATTCCCATAACCACGATGCCGTATAATCTTTAATTTATTAGTAGGTACTTTTAATATTACCGGCTACATTTATGTTGAGTAAAATTATGGCGGAAAGTCAATGTAATGTAATACGTGCCCATGAGGAGAAATACTTGAGATAGAGTACAATATGTGATCGACTCTTTGACGTTGCAATCTATCGTTAATTTCCCCCGGGACTTACCTGCCGCCACAATAAAGAAACTATTTCATTGTTACACATATTCCAAACCGCTTTCTTAAAGAATCAATACTGTCTAGGTGTGTTCCTTAAATTACATCATATTGTTGTTTCCTGGCTTGGTATTCTAGACCGTAAAAACCATATCGTGTTTGATCTATTATCGTATTGTCAACGTTTTGACAGTAAAAGCCAACGAGTGAAAAAAATATATCTGATACTAGCAAGATTGCGATTGTCTTATGTTTTGCCGTGAAAATTCCGAGCTCTGGTTATTATACTGTTACTTAATACAAACAATCTAAACCTTAATTGATCTTTCTTCAAAGTTAACTATTCAATCAAGCCTAATCAAAATTAACTTTTCACTCTGACAATAAAATTTCCCCAAAACGAAACAATCGTTTTTCCTTATCCCTATCGCATATTGTATTGAATTAAACAAAACACGGTAGCCTGGACACCCTATTAAGAACTCCTGAAAACTCCTTATTGCGTGCTTACGATTCCTGAGGCCGAAATGGGCGCGCGATTCCGCTGACAAATAAATACCCAGTAGTTACTTCCTAAAACTCATATCTCGCCTGAATACAACACAATAATGTGCACCGTAAAGGTGTGCTAATAAAGATCGACTTCGGACACAACGTACTAGTGACATAACAGTTTGAGAATAAGGATACAGGTCGGCCCTCCCACCAAAGGTAAACGTGTGGCCATTAACACCAAGCAGGAACAGTATTCGTCATAATTACCATTTTCCCAGCATAAATTAACGAAAAATTCCTTAGGGAAGCATTATCTGTTTACCGAACTGAACATAATAAACTTTAATTAAATAGATTCCCCGATGAGAGCCGAAGAGACTCGTGGGTAATATTATTATAAGGCGATTTGAATATTTAAGGAATGAAGTGAAGCAATAAAGATGCTAACATTTTTGTATACTTGTTTTAATGAAACTGTATTTTTATTTGAGAGAAGTGAAATTAAAATTACGAAGCGTACATAAATAATTATCCTACTAATATTATAAATGCGAAAGTTTGTGTGTGTGTGTGTGTGTTAGCTTGTTACTCCATCACGCTGCAACGGCTGGACGGAATTGGATTAAATTTGGAATAGAGATAGCTTATACCCTGAATTAACACATATTATTGTAAACGAGAACAAAGGCCACCTGATGGTAAGTGGGATTTCAGAACCATATAAGTACATTTAGATTCTCATGACTACAAACCTAATAGGACGGCAACTTTAAAGATTAGAAAAAGCTAATTCTACACAAAGGACACTTAATTTCATTTCTGAAAAATAAAAATAGCAAACTCGTGTTACTATCTTACTAAGTTTCCAGCTTGCGATACTAACCCAAGTTTCATCATGCATTAATAAAATTGAATACCTATATATTTATGAATGAGGTGCAATTACAAACTTTTTATTAAGTAGGTACATCACATAACGATATTTACATGTATCAATAATAGCTAAGTACCTAGATAACATATTTTCATATAATTAAAAAATAAAATTAAACTTTTATTGCAAGCTAGCAACATAGTTGCATGAATTAACATGGATTTTTTAAAATTTGTCCGTTTTATTCTGGCAAATACTTATCAACATCCTTATCGGCCAAAGAACGTCCAATAAACATATTCTATAAGTATATGAAGATGTCAAGTTATATCTTAACAACCAGGAACTTACACAATAATTAATATAGGACAAAATTCAAAAATAGTCAACCCTTAGACAAATTAAATGAGACGGTCAATCAATGGCAAGTAAAACGAACCCAAGATCTCAAAAACTATTTAAATTATCGCTTTTCCTGTGGCCCGTGCTAGAAGTTTCCCGGGTAGCCTCACGCAAAAGCACCAGTTAACATAAAGGCATAGGAATTTCTTAGTAATAAAAAGGACTGCCCAAAGCTGTGCGTGACCAGCGAAGCCCATGGAAATTCATATTTATTTTCGTTTCACAAAATTAAACACGGCAACGTTTGGAATCACCGGATTTAGTTATTTTTTTCAGAGTTCAAAGCCTTTAGTTTGTCGATGTGATTTTGCTTGTTTTATTTCAATGAATGTACAATTTTTTACTGCTATCTTTGACTTTTACTTTGTAATTATAAATATTTGATCGAGGTTCTGTACAATTTCCTAAAATCAAGTAAGTACATACGTTTACCCTAGATTGTCTCAAAATCAGGTGTTCAAAAACGTGGTAGAACCCTTTCTACTGTGCCTATCTACCTATATCTATTATGCGTATTATATTTCTAAATGTATACCCGTTTAACAAATACCGGAAACCAGTACGCACGTAAGATGACTTTTTTAACTGTTGACAGTTAAGACCATTTCTACCTGAAATGGATGAGGGTATCGAGCTGAAATTTAAGCTAGTGGGATTCAGCAGTCCACTTAACACCTATTTAGTTAAATTTTAGTACAAAAGAAGTTACTTTGACACAAAATAAAGTATTAAGATACGGCGTATGACAATGAAAAATGTTGCAAGGTAAATCTTTGTATTGCGGTTGGTAGAGTAAAAAAGAGTAAAAAACGAGCAGTTAAGGTTCTTGTTAAGTTTAAAGAGCTATATACTCGTATGTCTCCCACTAGGCATACCTTCAAAAATGTCTAAGCAACAGCAGAATTTATTATTTCATAGAAATGAAGCGTAAATGCGGAACCCTCAGTGCTCGAGTCTAACTCAGGTTTAACCGGTTTTAATTTCTAAAGCTTGTATTTAGGCTGTGGTGTAAAGCTAAACGTCTCATAGAAATCAATAAGGTTAATCAGATTACAATACACGTCGCGAATTATTGATAAGTAAAAAGGAACCATAATTTGTAACTTTAATAAGATGTTTTACGTAAAACTAGAAACTTGTTTTTAAAATTCAAACGTTTGAAATTTAAAAAGCATTACTACAAATGACTAAATTGTAACTATTCTTATCAAGAATAGAGCACAATCGAAGTCAGTGATTTCGTGAAATTATTTACTACGTACAAAGTCCTATTCTACTCGGCTATTTGCTCAACGAGAAGTTTCCGCCCAAGTAACCGCATTATACAAAACAAGCGCCATTATAACGTTCCGTTGCTCATTAATTTACAACTATTTGTTCGCTATTCTTGCACCCGTGTACGTTCAATCAGCTGAGTAGATATTTTTATTGTACGTTATGTATTTGTTTTGTATACAGTGCGTTAGTTCTCCCGAGCGCCCGCGACCTTTATCCGTCTACTTCTAATTTCCCCTGAGCCTGGCTGCTTGACCGCAAATCGGAAGGTCAAGTCAAACTACATTGATTGTAATATACTTACTATTGACCACTAAGGTAAGACAGTTAAGTATGTTTAGTTATACCTATCAAGCTATGTACATGAAACAATTATTTTAGCTCGATTGTTACAGTATTTTCAGTCTTAAAAGACGCATCACTGCCTAATTTTACATGATGCGCGATCAATTTCTAATTAGTTATATTCAAATGTGGATTGAAAACAATTTTGGCACATGATCTTCAGCTGTCATTTGAATTTCTAATAGTCTTAGTAGACGACTGGTTTTGTCTTGAATTGTCGAGTCTGTTATATTATAGGGCATACAATACCGGTATTTCAGAACTAGTTCCGGTACTGAATACAAACCAATACTAGTATTGCATGCCTTAGTTCGGACAGGACTGCTGCATTCAGAGTAGCCTATTATACTGTTGAATGTCTATGATTGGTTACTCGTATTAGTGATAATTAGTATTAGATAGTGATGATTTGAACAAGCTTTGTACTAAAAAAAACCCGCATCTGAAGGTTCGTTTAATTGGCAGCTACAATACCATATACCTAGTCTGTGCCGATTGAAATTGGCAAAGATGTAAACACAACCAAACGAACCAATTTTCCATTGTTACTCAATAATCATGTGCTTTTAAAGATCAAGTGAAGGCTTAGTAATGATTTATACACTTGATGTTTACTTTCACATTAAGTTTAAGATTAAATAACTAATAAGAACACGCTTGATGAATATTTGAGGTTATGTGTCAAACAGTATTTGTTTACATATTTGGCAATTTGAATTGACACAGACTATAGACATGTACACAGATACACTTTTAACTACATCCTTGCGTCAGGGGTTTAATAAGCAGCTCCATGGACTAGTTAGGTACGCCAAACTAGCATTTCCAATTAAAAACGAAACACAAAATATTCAAATATCCAGGTGAATTGTGAAAACAAGTTCTCGAACTCTTACGTGGCTGGTAAAAGTTAGTTGCGCATTTCTAGAGTTCGCTAGGCGAAAAGTAATCAACCGGGCGGCGGAAACAAAACACTTCCAACTAGGCTTACTTACTTTAAACTCGGGCCTTCGCTCCGACTTAAACATTATGGTAGTTAAACAAATGGGTTGATTTAAAGTGGGAGTTATTAGCTGGCAATTGGCAGTTAAACAGCGATAGGTCGAGTTACGGTTACGTTTTTTAGGTGAAATATATCAGGGTACAATTTTAAACACTCTCTCTAGCTCTATACATAGATATACTTATAGTTATTGCGGGTAGAAGACAAAGATGAACATACTTATATTTCGTAGAAAACATCCATTACTTGGGATCAACACTGGCGCTTATTACATAAATATTTGATTTACCGAGAATTGAATGAGGAACCGCTACGTGGCAGGGTCACTACCAGCCAGCAACGTCATCAAAATAAATACAGTAAAATGATACAATAATGATGTTGATGATAATAATTATGTAAGTGCCCGTTTACAAGTTACTTTAACATTAGGCAAATAACGTGGAAATATCTTACTAACCACAAACGGTAGGTTATAAGTTGTGTGGGTTATTAAGCCCGAAATGTTAATTGTTTAACTTAAACAAAATAATTAGATGAATTACCTGGTTTATTTGTGTAAATAGAGCTACTAAGTATACAGAATAATAGCGTATAACTACAGCAGCAATCTAAGATGCTCTGGTTTGCATAGATTTTATATAGAAGTATTATAGTACATTCAATGAACAGCCCATTCGAGGTAAAAGAGCCACCATTATAGCACGGTTGCACTCAGCTTACGCAACAGTTCATGTTATACAAAAAGCCGTACAAGCTGAGCTGTAATAATTTTATTGCAAAATAAATTATTAATAACTGGGTGGCAACTGCAGTAAACTAATATGTAATATTGTTATTTTCCGCTCAATATTACATACATGTTTGCGATAATATGCAGGCTTAATACCTATTACGAGTATGAAGGTAAAATCAAAATAATGTCAAACCACACTAAGATTATAAATGCGAACGTTTTTGTGTGTGTAAGTAGGTAGGCTTATTACTCCTTCACGCCAAAACGGGTTGCTTACTTGTATGAAATTTAGAATGGAGACCGCTATTACACATTTTTTGTTGACCCGTGGGAAATGCATAAGCACACTGACCGACCTCCACGGTCTAAAACCCTCGGGGCCTTCCGCCAATAGCTTTAACAGGAGGCTATGGACCGCTATAACGCCAAAACTTGCCCCCCCCAAATCAGCTTATATCCTGAGTTAACATACACATCAGGCTACGTTTAACTGTAAAAAAAAACACCGTTCCCGTAAGATGGTCTACGCGGACTAAGCCACGGGCAGAAGCTTGTTAATATTATAAATGCAAAGGTTTGTATGTGTGTGTGAAAGTTAGTATCTTTGTTACTTCGTCAGACTGAAATGGCCTATATCAATTAGTCTACCTTTTTTCCTGAAAAAATACTTTTTCCCTATTGGATGGTCAACGAAATGAGAAGCTGAAGCGATACAAATTCTACGTGGACGATGTCATGGGCAGAAGGCAGTGTAACACCCGTATTTATAGTCAAGAAAAGTAATTACTTGAGTATTAGTAGTGTCAAAAGCCATGTAAAAAACGTTACTTTAGTCATTACTTTTACTCAAGTAATTACTTTACTTGACTATAAATACGGGTGTAAATATAGAAGCACTCAATAAGTTTAAGGTTTAGGTCTTATTAATGAGAGTCCGTCGCATTGCCTAATGATTTTTCGTCCTAACGATTATTTGGGCTAAAACCTTTTCGTCTAACATCCTTTAGGCTGGAATTACGGAATTTAATAAACATCTATACTTATTATGTAGATAAGTCCAGTTACGTTAGGTTAGTTTTAAAATAATTAAAAAACCCTTTGTAATGGTAGAAACCGTTTTGGTAAAGATTTTAGCCCAAACAATAATTAGGACTAAAAACTTTACATGCCACCTAATATAGAGATCTCAATATTAAAAAAATGTGTAGTTACACCATTACATTTGGGAAGGTACATCAAATCTAGGTATACCAACTTAGAGGTACTTACCTCCTTAGGCGATGGGCTTGCAACCTGTCACTAATACACTGGTAAACATATAAGTGTGCAAAATGTGGTTACAGAATTATCAAAAAGTTTTTATACCTAGTTGTTGGAAATTCTGTAGCTCTGCCTACCCCACTCTGGGAATAAAGGCGTGAGTTTAACACGCGTTATTTGACTTGCGGAGAAAAAAACAGAGGCCTCCAAACTATTACCATCATATTTCTCCTTGCACCCCTTATTTTCGAAGTTTGTTTATTTAATTTTATTTTAAAAGTCAAAAAATCTACCCGCGCCTCCCAGTAACCAGTGTAACCTTAACTTTTTCAACTATTCATTTTGTACAGTACGTTACTTAAGGGACTAATTTTTTTACATGATCTGCCAAAATCACACTACTCTAGAATTCTGTAAGTTTATTCATACCATCAGTTACAGAGAAAAGTATATCTATCCAGGGGGGTTGCTTTTCTATTTGAGTATTCTCTGCGGCTGCCTGTAGCATACCATCCAACCTCGTCTCTTATTTAAATTTGTCTTAATAGCTCGTTATCATACTGTTTACGTTATTTACAGAAAAGCGGTCGTACCAGTCTTAAAAGAAAGTAGTTCATTATAAAGTTCCTATACTTTTACACTTGTAGCAATTGTTTGAAATCGTATACTGTGTACAATACTTGAATTTAAATAATTAAATTACTTTAAATTTACTTCTTATCAGCTATTTGGAGACGGACATTAATTATTATCCACGTTATATGAATAATCTACGAGTAAAATAAACAGACGTAAAAAACGTTTCCAAAGTGACATTATTCGTATCTTCAAATATATAAGACTATATTTTTTAATTTTCCGATCTTTTATGCGTAGATGATTGCGTGGACGGAGGCATGCGTGAGATACTTACAAGGTTTCCTTAATACTTTAAAGCAAAACGAATAATTTCGATATATTTTCCTAAATAGCGAATAAAAAAGTAGGTCCAGTAACGGAAACAGATTTCTGAACCATTGGCTCGAGAGCGTTTCAGTGAAACTTTCCTGATTTCACACGGGAGGTTCACTCATTCATTGAAGTGTAAAAGGAGAAGTTATTGAATTAGCAGTCTCATTCGTACTAGATCATGCTAGTTTTAGGTGCTTTTTCTAATAGAGTACCGTCTTAAATAAAATGTTTCCTTCTAAAAGGGTTTTAAACGATTATTGACTCTTACAAAGAGCTTACCGCCGTTCTCAGAGACATTTGAGAGATAATTAACTCGTTCCATTTACCAACTTTTGTTTGAAAAATTGTCACCAAGGAACGACTTAATCGTCATTAACTGACTCCGAGTGCGGCTGTTACAGTGATATATGATATTAACTCGAATGAAGCAGTTAATTTATTAATAACGGGAGTTTTCGGAAGATTTGACTTCCAAATGTAGAAAATTATAACACGAATTTCATAATTCAATTTGAATATGAGAATTTCCGAGCACTTTGTATCTTATTTCCGTGCATAAGCGGAATATAAGCAAACAAAACGTGAAAGTAATTGAAGGACCAAAAAATCATCCGCTTATCCCCTTATTTGCTCATAAAATAAATGTGAAAGTTTGTCAATAATGTTAGGATGTCTGTGTAGGAGTTTAACTTTGAACAGATCAGAATTTACCAGGTATTAATATTTTTTACTTAGATATTTAAACATGTCTCAACCATAAAAAAAACACGTAAATGTATTGATAATACCGTGAGGCCCTTCTAAAAATATAATCCAAAAACTACCCTAATGCAATCTCTTAATAGAAGGTTTTATCGGATATTGTAGGTTTCATCCTCCCTATCGGCATCGCATGTTTTATGTGAGCGAAATTGTTTCTTCCATCGCTTGACGGAGGGCTGTACGTGACGTCGACGTCGTCGCGATTTTGCGCTTCCGAAATAAACCCATTGATATCATGGAACTTGTATTATTACTCTATTTTATGTCCATATTATTTTACGGCTCATTTACTTAAGAGGCTTTTGTGTCTGACAACGGTGACTCGCGGATAATATTCCCACGATGAAAAGTTAAGTGACTACAGAATATGTATTTCATTTTCGCGAGAGCCTTTTGTTGTTTGGGGTGTTTTGTTTTAGTGATTCTATTTCATGCTTATTCAAACTGACACTCTGGGTTGTAAACCACTTAAAAAGTCCACTTTAAATTTTATTAAAGTCTTTAAAAGTGTTCTGGAATTGTATCCCTTGTAGCTGCGACTTGCCGGTTTTTTAAACAGAGATCGGAAGTTGCTTGACTTTGTTTCCATAGTAATTTATTTTTACATTATGGAAGTTTTTCTCATACGTGAACCGTCTACTCCACTACTCGTTCTTCGGGTAACCCAAGCGGCCGCACTAACAGTTTATGTGAACACATTAATGCCAACAACTCACCGTACAAGTTTTCTCATTTGTTACATGGCCACTACACATCTGTAGTAGCGGAATTCCCTGGCCAGAGCATTAGTAACACTTTGCGTAACTCTCAATAATATTAACCTACTATATCATAATGATTAAATGTAGAAACTTACCTTCTTGTACCTACACTTTGCACGATTGTTCCTGGTAATGAGATTTTCTCTTTTTTTAATTGAGAAGAAAATAAAATATAAGGCCAGGCTATTTTCCTCTTCGTTCACCAAAGTCTCAGTTTCGTCGTGTCACTTGAAATGCCTCTATCAGCTTAAGTGTAAGTACGTGACGTTGCTTACATCTCACAATACAACTTAAATGGAGCCACTGCCGGCGACACCCGTATCACACTGTTTGTAAACAGTATGTTGCACTCGTACTCCCATTATTTTTGGGAGTAATTGGATTCATTTTATGATTAGTTACGTTGAATGTTGCTGTTTTTGTTTAGTTTGGTACTGATGATGAATGTTGTTCTAAATAGTACTCGCTCTCAGTGATTCACTCACTACTAGTGAAGATATATTTAAGCGTTTTTTTTTTATCTTATGGTGCTTCTTTAAGATTTAAAAAGACACCGGCTTATAAACACTTTTTTTAATAAGACATAGATAATGCAGAGGAAACACCAATATGCTAAAATTACTAAACAATTACTCCTCTCCCCCCGCCCCCTATACAGGCTACTATAATATGTATGTATGTAAACTTTATTGCACGAAGAATATAAATATAACATTATTGTTACTAAAATAATGTACAAAGGTGAACTAATCCCTAAATGGGACCTCTTCCAGCTAACCCTGAAGTAGATGAGTAAGGACAATGCATGGGGTTGGGGTTGGCTTATAGTACTGTTAGGCGACGGGCTTGCAACCTGCCACTAATACGCTGGTAAACATCTTAGCCTATTTGTGAAAAATATGGTTACTGAACTATCAACGAGTTTTTAAAGTTGTATGTGATTCTGTAGCTCTACCTACCCCACTCTGGCATTATAGGCGTGAAGTTATTACATTGCTATACAATCAAAGTTTTACCCACCCGACCTCTTGTTAATTTGTTTATCATGTGTACTGTGGCGTCACGGAATAACGCAAACGGGAAAATCGGCGCCGCCACTAAACAGCCTCTCCTCATTATTGTTATGGGCGCAAACGACTTGCCGAGCGGTGATTCACCATCCGTCTCGTTCTTACAGCGCCCTTACGTTTTATGGCTGCGAAACTTAATCAATCTTGAGAATGTCTAATGCAAACACATCTTACATTTTTATGATGAGTACACAACAATAATTATAAGACGAAAACATTTGACAAGGTTGCACGATAACGAATTAATAAGTATTTCAGCTTTCAATAAAATAGTAGTTGTTTTTGTTTTTATTTTTAACTACATAGGTATAGTGTTTTGTGTTTTTTTGTACTTTTGTTTATGATTCCTTGTTTCTGAGTGATAATTATTATTTGTATATTCTGTGAACATATTTTTGTTTTGTTTTATATTTGCCGTAAATGTATACTTAATAATTGTTTTTTTATTTAAAATACTCATTCATTAGGGTAGGTCGTTTTAACCGTACTAGTTAATTAAATAAATTAATAAGTAAATTAAAGTAGGTGATGAACTTATTTAAGGTACTACAGGGTAACTACGTTAACTTTCTTTCTTTGTGTAACGAAAATTAGTCTTACAACCATAATAATGTTTAATTTTAGTAACACATAGGAAAACATTACGATGTTTTAAGCCCTTAACACGTACAATATTTAAAAAAATAGCCATTTAATACGTTGTTATTAAAACAATCATAGGTTTAATTGAGAAACCTGAGTCTGAAGAAACCTGAGTACCTAAATGGAGTAAAAAATCCAAAAGCTGCTTTATTGTCTTATAAAAAATACCGAACAAACGCAGGAAGTTGTTACAGTTAACCGCAACACATACAATAACGAATAAAGTACGAGTAGGTATATTATTGAAAAGGTCTGTTGAGGGTGCCACCCACGCCGGATCAGCCCATGTGCGTGGGCAAATCCACGAGACAGTAAAAAGGTTCCGAGGCACTCAGAGTGCTCTCGTTTAAAGTGGTAATAATTTAAAAAAATGTTTCAAAGCGTGCTTTCAAGCTCATAAATAAAACAATACCAATTAAGACGAACGACAAGCTAAAAATGTGTTATTAATCAATACGTTACTTAACATTTTTTTTATAACGCTATCTATCCATATGTCAACGACATTCAAAGGCATAAAGCTGAGCGAAGACGATTTATATCGAATCGAATAGGTCAAAAAACTGTTCATGCTTATAAACTGTTTTTTTATGTTAAAAATAAATTGTTCTTCATTCAAATGTTCAGAATAAAAGTCATATTTGAGCCCCCACTAACAAAAGAGCTAACAATATAAACTGACGTAATTACGTTTCACCTGAACTGTCTCTTCCATCGCACTCACCTTTGTGCAACGCCAAGTAAAAGTGAATCGATAATGCACGCTGTGGTCATTTGACAGGATTAAAAGGATTGACGGATCACTTCCCAAGCGTCCCAATTCCGATGGTCTGTGTAATCAACGGACACGCCCAGCCTGCCAAATGCACAAACGTTGTTAACTGTCCACGTGACTACGTAGATTAACCAGGCCGTCACTGCGCCTGTCTACCAAAAGTGATTTGTATATTGGGCAATTTAAATATATGACTTAATAGGGTTTTAGGTGATGCAAAAGTGTCAACCAAATATAAAGTCAAGTTTTTAAATTTAGTTACTGTGTACCTAGTGTTTATATTTTAATAGGAATTTCCTTTTCCAGCGACTAGTTAAGAAAAATATAACGCATTCAAATTATAACAAATTAATTCATTAAATTAATTGATTTTACTACCTACACACGAAAGGAAATACTTCGTTATGTTATCGATTTATCATTATAATTATGTCTGACGCTAAGATCTTCATTAAAGTATTAAGTAACTAAAACGACCCAAATATTATTTTAAGCTTTTCAGTTGTGTATTAAAATTCTAACCACGATAAATATGTCAACTTAAAAGTTGAAATTATAATGGGCTTACGGTCATATCTAAATAACGTAAATAATTAAAGCAACGCTTAATAAACTTTGTTTACGCACGGCACTTTATCATCTTGATATAAATTCAACTTTGGCAAAAATGAAAATTTCCCGACCCGCGAAAAGGAAGTTGAGTATTTATGAAAGGGCTTGTGGCAGTTACTACTTTACGAGGTCATTATGGAAACCATTAAATGTATGATTACAGGACCCCCTGTTTTGGACCGTTTGTTTGAGCACATCAACTTTTCGCAAACGACCTGTGCCCAAAAGTATACTAATTCATTACAGCCCGTGTTTCGGACTTTAAATAACCGACGGCATTTGATTAGTTCACGAAGTTGTGTTGTGTTGCGATTTTATGCACAAAAACAAGAAAAAATAAACGCTGTAGTGTATTAAGAATATTATATTATGCATACTTTTATGGCAAGAAGAAGGTAACCGAGCACACGGCCACCTGATGGTAAGAGGGATCTGAGATATTGTAGACGTTTGCAATCACAGGACTGAAAGGGCGTTGTCAACCCTGAGCACTAAGATGGAATACCTATAATATAGGTATTATTATGCTAGTCATACTACACTTGATTGCGTCGTTAAGTGATTAGAAAGTGACATGTTTTATTTGTACTCTAAAAATAGAACAGTAATCCCATTAATATCTATAATAGACTTACAAAATAATATACATCATCACTAGGTATCTAATTTTTGAATGCCTTAAGTGGTCACACTACGTACTAAGGGCAAACTCATTAGACGACTACGCTGAAAAAAATATTGGTCGCTTCTAACAAGATAAAGACAACATTAATTATTCTATTGTATAACAGAGAAATTTTATGTCGTTTAAATTACGCTTTGCAATACCCTTACAGGGTTGTACTTAGAAGTAAGATTCTTTTGTGCAAAATGCAATAAATAAATAACTACATAAAAGATAAAAGACATTTATTCAGTAAGTAGGCGGCACGGGCACTTTTACACGTCAAGAATCTACCAGCGCTTCCCAAGAGGAGACAACTGCTAAGAAGAAACGCCGCATGAAACTCAGCAGTCAGTATTTTTTTAAGATTGTGATTACTGTGCATAGGTGTGTTAGTTGAATTACTAAAGAACTCGCTGTTTTTACTATCAGTTTTGTTTGATGTAACTAAATATCATAAATATTGTATTCATTTTATGTCAACTAAGAGAAAACCTCTATAAGATGGCTCACATTGTTTTGGGTGTAAATAAAGTCACTCTTTTACAGTTAACCCTCTGCAACTGTGGTGACTTTTTTACAAACATTCTACTGAGGTGGAGTCTGTCAGACGTCATCTTTGATAATTCATTAAAAATTAAAATAATTTTATAATTGTAATAGTTAGAGTAAAAATCGATTAAATCAATTATATTTCATCATAATATATAATAAAATTGGATTTAAAATAAAACATATAAGAAATATTTAATCACTTTAATGAGATCAAGATTTCAGACATTTTGTACTTAGGTTAACTTAAAAATTGTAAAAAAAAACTTTACAATCAATAACTTCGATAAACTAGAGTAACATTTCTTCTTTTTAACATTATTAATGCTTATAAAAATAACTGACGAAATCTAAAGATAGAATAAGGCACAAATCAGTCTTAAAGTTGGCACTTATTTTAGAGATCAATTTTACAGTCAACGCAGACATGGTCGGAACATTGGAGACAAATTGCTCTGTTGCAAGCACAACAAGCGAATCTTGTCTTCCTCTTTAATCTAGCAGGGCATATGGTGCATGTTTTGCGTGCAGATGCACTTGGTTCTAGTTCAGGGGGAGGTAAAGGCAAATCCTTTCCCAAAACCCTTTTAATGGTCAAACGTAGTTCTCTTTGTAGCCGGTTGTTATACACGCGTTGTTGCAAGCTCGGGAGAACTAATTCTCTTACCAAACACATCAAAAATTCGCCATTTTAGAGGAGTCCAAGAAGGCTAGGCATTTCTGTTTCGTCAGTATATTTTAGTTCTCCTCTACCAGAATTACGACATTGTTCACGATATGATCGTAATTTTTCATTCGTGTATATCACAAATCAGCCTATCATTTCAAGATCAAAGATTTTTGACCAACTCTCGTGAAAATTGTGAAATACAGGCTGCTCTGTCGGACGCGATATGTGAATAATATTATGAGCTGGTGTTCTACTCGTTCTTTTGCAATTTCGGTTTTTGACCACAAGTAGCCGTTTTTGCCGTAATAGTTAGTGACGCCCCTACCACGTACTGAATTAACCCTTAAGCTGAGAGGTAGGTTGTCTTCATAATCTGAACTGCCCTGCCATTTTCACTTGTAATAGAGCCATCATTTACTTCTCGAATCGTATGCCCGCTATCTGGTTCAAATACATCAGCCAAGAAGTCAGGATCTTGTACTGAGTCGTCTACATCGCTAAAATCACCTTCTTCGATTAGATCTTCCAGCCATTGAGTAATTTGTTGATCACTAGCGATCACTGGAAACCCGCCGTGATTTCGTTTTGATGGTCTGTATCCCCGAGAGCCGCGATCAGCCATCTAAAATATTTTAAATAATAATAATAGATATATTTTTATGTGGTTAGGTCTGTGAGACACTATAGAAACATTAATATTTTTATGAGGTGAGGTCTGACAGACACTATGAACAAGTGCATTATTTTTATGAGGTGAGGTCTGCTAGACCCAGGACTTGTTACTGTACTCACGTCTGTGGGACACCCGCAGCTCGTACCTCCAAGCATGTGCACCGCGTCGCCGCTCGGGCGTTACTAACCGACGCCGCCATTGGTCGGAGGAAGGTACTGAGAGAGACAGAGCTATATCACGCCATACGGCGAAATGGCAACATGAAGTGAGTTTGACGGTGTCTGATAGACCGCACATCAGTCGCAGAGGGTTAAAAAAAATAAGTATAAAGTAAACGATCCACACCTTTAAAAGGACTGCGGCATGAGGGAATACCTAATTATATCTCGAACGTTATTTAAACAGTACACTTAGCGTTTCGTTAGTAGGTACTATTTCTACCTACTAATTAGGTACTATGTAGATGACTCAATCTTTCCAAGAATTCATGACTTCTACAAAATCTTTTATACGTCTTGGGGAAACTTTGCAAATTGGAAAACTTAGAGCTTTAAGTTTTTATTTTTAATTGTTAATGTTTGAAGTTACTATTTGAATATTATTTTATCTAAAAGGGGTTTTAAGTGAATATATAGGTAACCCATCATTTTATCGAAATTTACTTCATCGATTTTCATTTCATTGAACGCTACTTCCTGCCGAAATTATTTTGTTTTAAAGATATCTTAAGCATTCATTACGAAGGTTAAGTAAGGTTAGATTTGTGACTACCATTTTTTTTATTCATGCAGCAAGAAAACCATTTCAATGAAATAAAAGTTCTGCGTAATGATACGTTCGTGGAAAGGTGTTCCGATAAAATAATAGGTACCCGTGAATATAATATAACCATTATTGTTAATAACATCGGAACCCACTTTTTTATCAAATTTTAAATATACTCTCACTTTATTTATAAAGGATGATGAGTTAGTTTAGTTGTGTCACCAAAACCACCGTACCCTAAACAAGCAAAAAGTTTAATGGGAAGTAAGTATTTGACTCCAACCTACATATTTTTGGTAATTTTCATTAGGGATTTAACAATTACTTAAGTACCTAAACATGGTAAAGTTAAAATACGGATTTAAATTATTGTACGAATTAGATTAAAGGATTTTATGACTCCGGTAGCATTTAATTATACAGCGCCTCAATTTAAAACTGTAAAAACCCGTCTTAAATACTATGATTTTGAAATCACTTTTTTACATTACGGCAGCTAGTTCCCTTGACAATAACAGTCACATCAACAGTATAACAGCCCAAATCAAAGAAGATAGCTCTGATAATGTTAAAGAGTCTTCGCTCCTAAGCTCAGTAACGTCACTTTAATAACTCAAAAATTAAAAAATATCGATAAAAAAGGGACTTTTATATCATCGACTTATAACGGACCGATTCTCAGCGTCAAAGCCAAACGAAGTCCCAGCGGAATCCACAACGGGCGCGCACTGCTCCCTTCGTTAATTATGCAATGTTTTTATTCAATTAGTCGTGTGGTCGACCCTAATTAGGGGTCCGTAGGTAATGGAGGGTTGCAGAGACAAGCCGAGCTTGGCGCAAATAGACCAATAAAATAGGAAAAAAGAAAAAAAGAGCATTTCTCGTCTCTTTGCGAACAATGCGCGGGTACAATGGTGTGTGATGCTCGTGTGTACTTTCATTTGTCTTTCTGTCCAATCTTTCATCATGACGATGTTGTTTTACGATTTGACGGTACAATTCTGCAATTACTGAATAAGAAGTGTTTATGCACTTTTTTTTCTTTATTTAGGCTACCTGATATAGGCATATGGAAATAAACTACAACAAATATGTATGATAGTAACATTAAGATAGTGTGGACTTAACCCGGGCTGTTGTGTTACCCGTGAATGTATTTATGTGTGTATTTATAATCACACTTTATTGTACAAAAAAATAATGAAGACACAAAAACAGAATGTACGAAGGTGGGCTAGAAATCTGAGGGATTCTTCCAACTCAACGTTTTGTTGTACGACTGGCTCAGTTGCGTGCCATGGGAGAAGCGTGTGTCCAGCATGAAGCATTCTATCTTAGTCCTCAGATTTGGCAACGTATTTGAGATTGTTTTCGTAAGATTGCTTTTTAACGGATGTGTTTCGTTTGCCTTTTCGATACCATAATAGAGCAGATAATAATGTGCACAATTTATTCATTCAATATCTAAATAAATAACAAACACTTTTATATTGTTGTGTACCTTTCCATAATCAAATTCAAACTTATAATGAAATACGTAAAATACTTAACAGCAGTGTTCGCATTGTTGTGTTCCGGTTAGGGGATAAGACAGCCGGTGAAATGACTAGCATAGAGGCATTCCATCTTAGTCCTCAGGGTTGGCAACGCATTTGCAGTCTTAGGATTGCATCGCAGTACTGTGAATGCGAATGTCTATGGGTCACAGTTTCCACTTACCATCAGGTGGCCTGTGTGCTCGTTTGTCTTCTCTATGACATAAAAAAAAAATAAAAAAAAAAACTTACAACTACGTAGTACCAATTAATCATATTTAGTTAATACAATGAAGTCCAAAATCAGTTTCTGTTTATATGGTTTTGGTTGTACATTTAGTAATAAATTAAATTAATTGTGTTCCTCATATGTATCGTATACATTTATGAGCTTTTATAGCGAAACAATAGTCGAAAATAATTAATACGGCGAATGTTACCGTAACAAATAAATTAGGTCGTTCCCTTTTCTTAAGTTTGTTACAACTTCCTTTACGCCGTGTGAATGAACCGTTTAATTTGTACCCAACAAAGAACCAACTCCTTGTGGTATCTAAGAGCAGATATCATGTCTACTTTATTTTCTTGTTTATTTTCTTGTCCGTGTCGCTTAGTGCACTGGATTAAGTCTGCCTGCTTTTCCGATCCCACTGGATTCAAGAAAATGGCTTATTTTTCTATTCCTTTTAGAGCATTTTTAAGAGGAGCTTATAGGACAAAATGAAAAATATAGTAATAACGTGATTACGATTTTATCATCATCTTTTTAGGTTATTATTCTAGTTCACACTGCTGGTCATACGCCTCTCCCGTTGTTTGCCACCGAGCACGACTTGAGAACGAATTTATATTTGCACACCTGAAATTGGTGCAGCAAAAGTTTTTTTTTAAATATTATATTAAGCGGAAGATCGAATATGATACTTACATACAACTAATTATTCAATATCTTAGGCAACATATTAATTAATTCACATAACAGTGCAAATGCAAGGAAATCTTAACAAAAATAAATGTATCACGGATCTTTGACCGGTATTAAACTTTAACTAAGCCTCAGATGTACTCAAAATAGGTACAAACTTGAAAAGTGTATCCTTCCTGCAGCTTCTAAACGCGCGGTGTCTGCGTTCAACCGCGCAAAATGAAAAAAAAACACGTCACACAATGCTTCATTTACGAGAAGATTCCTCGTGTCGTGAAGACGTGAAGTGACACTTGTAAGCCGGATCGTGTTCTATCTTGTTTATGTTCTGAAACCACCGAGTACATTACATCCGGTCCCTAGCAGTAACCGCAGTAAAGGGTATTTCGGTAAGTAGCACATTTTTTATTGGTTGTGATAATTGTGATGTTGTGTCAGAGAATGAAATTTGGTTATAATCTGTATTTATTATTATTACCTATTATATTTGATTCTGTTTTAATGACTGCAAAACCATTAAGTATTATAAATAGTAAATATTAGCGAAGTATGATTAAAAGACAATATTATATGTCATATAATCTGACTTCAACCTTGGGGCTTTTAAGGTTACCCAAGTGTATTTTATTTATTAAAACCGCTTCTTTAAGGCATTCTTCTTAACGACAAGTAAGTTTACGCAAGAATATTATTATTTGCCAAGAGAAGCAAAGTAAATCTTAAGACATATTTAAAAAACAGTAACATGTGAGCAAGGTTTTACTGCCGCAGTAGTGCAGTGTTGACCTAAAAGGTGAGGATCTTTTTAGCTAAAACAGATTCGGTTATCTTCCATCTGTAATGAATCACGTTAAAAATCCCGTTTAAATATGTTTTTTCAACAACACGAATTATTTTTTACACTACCTACTGTTTAAAATTTTACTATGGAGTACTCGACACCACAGACAACCCATTGCGAATGGAAACAGTGATTAGCTTAGCAAAGCTTGCAGAACAATACCAATTTATTTGATTAAAACGACATCATTTTGAACTTTAAAGTTTAGTAACAAGCATAAAAGGCAGTTACTTCATGGATATTTAATTAACCGCTTGCTGAACGGGTATAATTTTATTGTATGAGCCCCCGAAACAAGCGCCGGTTGAGTGTCCACACTAAACTTAAAGTTATTAACATTAACATTTTTATTTTCATAAATTTAATTTAATTGCAACCATTTAGACTAATTATGTGTAGTCATTAACCACTGGATTATTTGTTTATAATTAATTAGCGTCTGCCCAAAACTTCAATTGAGAAATGCGAGTATTAAGGGAACTTTCTGGATACAACACAGCCCGCGTTACTTGAAACTGTTAAAGGTTTCTATAGTGACTTATATAGTTTATAGAAATGCATCAGCCTATCCAAAAGTATTTTAATTACAAACTACAATTTTACCTTTCTCACATTGTACTGTAAAATTATCAGTTTAAATATCTCTTAATAACATTTGAAGATTATGTTGAGCCAGGTTTTACTGAGGACTTAAAAAATATGTAAATCAAATGACTTTTGTGAGCTCCGGTCTCAATTTCGCTGCCTAAGATTTTCCCTTATCTTGGAAATAATCATCGTTACTATTGAGAGTTAGGAACAAAGTAAATTGCAAACGCTACCAAATGAGCCGGAACGAGGAGGCAAGGTGCCGATAATTCAACTGAGAACGCTCTGACTCAGCACAATTTATTCTACAGCCTTCGTTTTTGTCCGGTTTTACAAAATAAAAACAGAATTTTGAGGCATAAAAATGGTAGGTTGTTCTAAGATTAAAAGTATTCAACTGTTTGATTACACGTCAAACCTATAACGAGTTTAAAAAAAACCTTTTAGTTTAATAGCTACTTATGAACAAAAAATATTTGGTTTTTCGAAAGTAATGTAGGGTAAAGTCACCAGTAGTCAGCCAGAGACCTGTGGCCGGCCGCCCTGTACCTATACTTTGTATGAGTGGGAAGAGTACGAAAAATATATTTCCCACTCTTCGCACTCATAAAAGGTTGACTGCAGTACTGGTCTCTGGCTGACCACTAGAGACTTTACCCTATCAATATTCTAGAGCATATATTGTAAAATTTTGCGTGGCTAACTTTTTACTTAAATTGGATATTTTGTACCAAGCCGTCTTAATCATATTAATTATTATAATCCCTGCACTCGTTTACTAAAATAAATGATTATTATTCCTGCCAGTCGCAGTACAGGGGGGCTATTATGACATGGCTATGCAGTTCATTTTACGGTGAGCGTAAAGGACGGAGCTATAGCAGTTACATGTCTGTTTTTTTTTCTGAGCGTAAAATGAATTGCACAGGGATGTCATAATAACAGGTCCATTCAATTACTGGTTTAAATTAGTGATTCCACAAAAGGCATTGAATGTTACACAAGATATTTGATTCAGTGGCGTTTATGGTGTGAAACATATATTTGATGTTTAATCCATGAACTGTTAAAGTGCATGAGCGCAATAAGCGGGTAATAAGAACGAACGCGGTGACAACTCAGAGATTACCCGAAACCCCGTCGTACCGCACTGCGGAGAGCCGTAATTTTACGTAAGTACCATAATATAAATTTAATTTAAAACCTTTAAATGGGCCTTGTGGCAACCAATTATAAGGCTGCAATATATGCGTGCTGGCTTCATTTCGATAATGCAAATAATGGTTGTAAAGGAACCTGTTTAATTTTATATTTCATATCAAGCGGTTTGCTTTGTAGTCAAGAAACGCCGCAGTAAAGCAATACTGTTATTAGGTACTAATCCCTCACACGCAACAAGTAAGTGTAGGATTCATCATTAATGTTTAGAAACTCCATCTGACTAGTAAAGACTGTATCGTTTAGTATAAATACATACAAAACCTAGTCTAACTTTTGACATTCGTATTATTTTGAATTACAATGTTGTGAGGATATGACCTGAAGGTGTTTTTTAACCATTACATCTGATACTATATGGTTAACTTTTGTGTCTTAGAGACTTTATGATGCTTTTAAAATCGTCCCTAAAATATATTTCGGACAAGCCTATTGAGCTCAATTTGAAGTATTTCAGCAACTCCTAAAGTACAATTTTAAAATGCAATAGGTTGATATGCAGATAAAACATGTTAACTAAGTGTCCCCTTCATGTTTACCCGAATGAGCATCCTCAGAATAAATATGATAGATTTTTACTTTCACACAAAAGCGACTTTTTACGTAATGTTTTGGTTTCCCATCAATATGTATGGTGCGAGCGGGAGGAGGGAGACTAACCAAAGGTCTCAGCCAGACCCAAGCACAATGGACAATCGTGGCGTCCAACCATCGGTAAAACACGTCGATAGAAACGCTTCTTAATAGTTATAATAGAGGTCAAAGTCGGAGTTGTAATGAGCAATATGCCATATTCTCAAAATGGCCACCGCCCATCGCCATCCATGCCATTTTTTTATTAAAAATAAATTAAAGAGAATGCTCAGATGTTTTACTTTGGGAATCATGTGTAATTATGGTTTGCGTAGTATGATAATTTTTTTAGGTTACGTTGTCTAGCTCGCAAACAGTTAAATTTATTTTGCTATTTGTCCACTTTCGTTAACATCACTCAGATGGATTCGGTAAATTTTGACTAAACCATATGTCTCAAGTCGAGCCCGCAGGATGAAATGTGTACCTAATAAAAGCACTAATTAAACACATGTACAATTTAATCTAAAATATACTTTAGGAAAGAAAGACGACTACGTAAAGTTGTGTTTATACTAAACGATACAGTCTTTACTAAAGTATTCTACTAATCATTGACGACGCGATAGCCTAGTTGGTAGTGACCCTGCCTACGAAGCTAGAGGTCCTGGGTTCAAATCCCGGTAAGGGCAGATATTTGTGTGAAGAGCGCAAATATTTGTTCCTGAGTCATGGATGTTTTCTATGTATTGAAGTATATATTTCTTTATATAAGTATTTATATCGTTGTCTAGTACCCATAGTACAAGCCTAGAGCTTAGTTTGGGACTAGGTCAATTGGTGTGACATAGTCCCCTGATATTATTATTATTATTATTATTATTACTAATCGTGATAATTGTTACAATTATAGCTCTTATTTACTTTGCCTACACTAACAGCGGCCGAGTTAAAAGAAATACGATAACAAGTCAAAAGCATATTGTTCGAATTAGAATAGAGCCCTAGTACATTCCTTAAAAGTTATCAGATTTTGTTTTTCTATGAAAACCTACGAGTGACAAATATCAGTTGTAACGAGCCGTACGCTATGAATAAAATGGGAGTGCTGTATTTATTTATAAAGACTTGTTTGGCGTATTTCTACATCAATTTAATAACAAATTTGAAATGAAAACTATTTCTAGGTCGAAAACCAAGTTTAGTGAATGGGAAGGCCATTTTTCTTAGTCTTAAACTCAAATTATCAGACAATAAACTAAAAACTGTATGTAAAGTAGAAACGGGAAAATCAAAAACTTGTTATAATCAAGTCACCCTAAACACAGGTGACAAGCAAATCACCTCAAATAAAGACGTTGCCTTAGCATTCGAAGATTATTTTTCCAACATAGCCATTACTACTGCGAAATGTCTTAAATCATCCGCGGTTGAAGCTCAATCATCACATTGAACTAACTAATATCAGTAAAAGTAATATAAACTTTGAATTATGCCCTGTAAATTCAGATTCAATAGTCAAGATAATTAAATCGCTTAGTATAAAAAAGACTGAGGATTTGTGGGGTACATCAGTTAAAGTACTCTTTCATACAGATGTAATTGCACCCCATGGGTCCATATTGGCTCACCTAAATGTTTTTATTCCTAATGTAGTTTTATTCGTAATCATCGCAACTCCTAAAGTGATTTTTACTGAAACGGTTTTTTATAAATCAAACCTAACCTTACCTTATTTACCAGTTACACTCAGGAGCAAAAATAACGGGTCAGAGTGCGTTTTTCATACAAACGAGGCTATTTCGAAGCCTTGGTTCCTAGCCAGGGGTTGTTTTGAGTGAGGTTTAATGGTGGATACACCAAGGTTCAATAGAGCAGGTGAAAAGTTCTTAAGATACCTAACTGATCGCACATCAGTTGACACCACAGCGAGAGACTTTGAGTCAGTATTTGGATTTCCTTACATTTTACTGTCATTTTAGATGTTTTTCTGAACATGCACAATTCCGGCGTTAGCCGCAGATTCAATCAGTTGGGTGTGCTAGGCACTCTGGACGTCCTGTATCGATGCTCGGGGTATTCATCATCAGATTTCACTACAAGCATCCCCTGGCGAGGAACCAAGGCTTCGAAATAGCCTCGTTTGTATGAAAAACGCACTCTGACCCGTTATTTTTGCTCCTGAGTGTAGATATTTTTTAAATACTGAAATAATATCGGTTTCAGAAAATACATTCGAACTAAAAATAATTAGGGGAACTTTGGCGCACCCGCACCCCGTCTAGTAATAATTTACAATAATTGCATATCTTTCCAGATCTCATGAAATATAGTAAAGTCATACCTCTTTTTAAATCGGGCGAGATGAGTGATTTAACGAACTACCGTCCCATTTCCATACTACCAGTTTTAAGTAAAGTCTTTTAGAAACGAATGCTCAATGATATATTAGGTCACTTTAATAGAAATAAAATTCTTTACAGTAATGGGTTATATCATATTATATATAATAGTTGGGAGGACTCTTGTGATGCGGTAGGCATATTTTGTGACCTTTCTAAAGCTTTTGATTGCGTGGATCATTCGACCCTAATTTTAAACATGCATCTGAATAGGCTATTTGACAGGTTTTTGAAAACCATCTCAGATTATTTGTTGGTGTTTATTGAGTACTCCAAAAGTGATAATTTTAAATTCTTTTATGTATTTCGTCTAAAAAAAGGAAATAAAAATTCACTTTTAAAATATGCCGCCAAAACGCTTTCTTGGGCAAGATGGCGTCGCACAGGAATCAGTGACGTCAGTGGTCAATACATAAACAAACTGACATTGGCTAATCATAGGAAAGCCAGAAAAACAAACAAACGTCAATGTCATATAGAATAATTATACAGACATCCTATAATCTGTGATATTTACCGACCCTTGACGTCATCATGGATTCGGCGCCGTTGGCTATAGATAAAAAATTATCACGTTTTATCGTGGTTTTTTGGATAAAAGATCCATTTTTTTTAAGTAAGAATACCTTAAATCGATTTTAAAACTCATAATTTATATGAATATACATAATTATTACGTTTTTTTTCACCTTGTCAAATAGCCTATTACACTTCGATTATTTCCACTTTGACACACGGGACATCTCGGATTTAATCGTAAAGGTTCGTGTTTTCACATATATAGTATCTATATAAAATCCACTCCATGTCACAATAAATAGTGCATTACGCGGGGCTATTCCTACCTGTTACCTACCACCAATTTGTTACCACTGGTAACAGCTGAGATTTTTTTTCTCACATGTTACCACTTAACTAAAAATCTTTTTTCCCCAGTACCTAGTTATCACCACATATTTTAGTGATAACAAATGGGAAAAATATTCCCACTTGCTACCACCGAGTACTTTAGTGGTAACAGGCGGGATTTTTTTTGCCATCTGTTACCAGTGGTAACAAATTGGTGGTAACAGGGGGGAATAACCCAATACGCGCATTTAAATTGTAGGTAACATCGATATTATTGCTGGTGACAAGTACAAGAATGCTGGCTTAGTTTTAAACAGCACCACCTTCCAACAAAATATTAACAAAAAGTTTCCAGATAGACTTTTACACTCTGTTTAGTTAGTTTAAAGCCCTTGTCCCTCTCAGTCCCAACTGCTCTCACTTTGTATCATTTTTATAACTTAACCCGTAAAAGCAAGCTCACTTGTTACTCATTTAGTGTGGCTTTTTATGGGTGACGATGGTTGGTTACCATTATGCAACTTCCACGTTGCACTTAACAGGGCGTAGAAAAGAGTAGCGTTCATAATGCATGAAATATTATTCTTAAAAGCTAAATAATGAATCCCTTTTTAAAATGTGACAATTATTATTAATAGCACTAATAAAAATAATAGAGTTTTCACCGCTAAACCACAAGACTTCAGTTGTCCTGTAATCATGACGATTGTAACATCGTCAGAATATCGGAAACTCATTGTTAATTTAAACGGCGGTAAGTATTGTTATTAGTGTGCGTGATAATTATTACTCTGTTCTACTTTATCATCAATCGGAAATGCCAAAAACAGATATCAAAGTTTAAAAGACAACTTAAGCAAAACAACAAATGTAAGTAATTATAAAATCAATCCACTGGGATTTACCATTAGATTGGATACCATACGCGTACGACCAAATTAAGAAAATCTCCATCAAGCAGAATTAATTTTGGGAAAATTATTTAACATTATCGAAAGTTTATTTGAAATGAATTTAGAAATAGATCCGGGTCAGTATTAACAAAATATCCAATCAGTAGAATGTAGGATTATTTTGAGTAGCAATCAATCAGACTTGATTGAAATGTGAGTTCGGATAGTGGCGTGCGTGAGAACGTGTTGTCTAAAGCGAAGGATCAGATTCCAATTTACTAGTTATTTACATAGTTTTGAAGAAAATCACTACATAGTATAAAACATTAGATTCTCGCAGTCTGTCTGTCTCTTTGTATGCTTAGGTCTTTAAAACTACGCAACTGATTTTGATGCGGTTTTTTTTTTATAGATTCTTCAAGAGGAAGGTTTTTATGTATAATAAATTCTGCTTTATGTACAGAAAACTCACATAAACCGAAGCGAAGCGAGGGCGGGTCGCTAGTTAAAAAAAAACACTATAGAAACAAGATTTCGATGCCGATCACTTTTTTGTACAATGATCATCTGGTTATCGAAACCAAAGTAACGGATCCCAATTTCGTGCGTCTACGGAGGTCTTACGGCTATCGGAGATGCCATGCCATCTTCTGGATCCATCATCAGATCAGCTCCTAGATACCATAAAAGTGTATTAAGTACCATCAGGTTTACCAAAGTACTAAAAATTTTAGCTCATTACGATACCAGGAAGCGGTTTAAAATTGATTTGCGATTGATGAATAGTGCAAGATAAAACTTGTAAAACCACCAAAATCAACAACTTAGTCAACAAAATAATGTTAAGAAAGAACAGTTGGAATGTAATCGTAGTAAAGTCATCGGAAAACCATGAACGTAGAAGGAAGTCTTATGAAGTTGTGTCGTTGAGGAAAACGATAAGAGAAACCTCTGTCCGGCAAAAATGGACGAGTTTGGTTTACATCGTTATGTAACGGACCACTCGCAGTAAGGCGTGATTTTAAAAGTGTATTATTGTAAAACCCTGTTTAAAACATGTAACTAATCAACAGAATAACACAATACCTAAAGCCGCACAAACAAATAGAACGAATCAAAGTGTCCCGTACTAACGCGGCACCAAACAATTGCCACGGACCTTGTGTCCACATTTAGCTTTGTATTCGCAACGTACACTGGCGAGGCCCGTTTTATTTACCGTTTGTTACGCGGAAACTCTGGGGCCGTTAACAGATATAGACACTTAGGATATTGCAAATTGACAGGCTTAAACATTAAGGATAGGAAAAACTTAGGTAAATTTGGATATTTGTATTTCAACTGGCAATATTATTTCTGCAAATGGCTAACAGTTTCATTCATTTTAACAAAACTAAACGGAACTAAAGACTTTTGGCCGCACTCAAAGTCAGTTAATGACAGTTTTATTCTTTGGTGACGGTTTTCATACTCAAGTTTGAAAAAAGGACGAGTTATTTCTAAAGTGTCTCTGACTACGGCGGATTAATTAGATTAACCATTTAGATGCAAGTCTAAGTGGTGAAAGGAATCTAATGAAAATTTAACTTACTTTTACGTCTATTACGTCTTACGTATTATTACGTCTATCCAAAATACGTTTTGAGGAAGATATTATTGTTACCAGATTCGTATCTAATAGTAGTTTTTGTATCTACTTAGCGTAACCTAAAATAACGCAAAAACAAGCTAACGTGAAACCTTATTAAAATAAATGCTTCGTAACATCCATCAGGGACGACTTTGTTCCAAGAATATAAAGTCGTTGTTTAATACTAGTATTTATTACCCATTAATTATATCGGAGCTCATTTCGAGACATCACAAAGATCTATTTGTTGTTGAAGTCCTTATAATAACCTGAGAACTGGATGAGAATAGTTCTTTTGTCTTGCCTTGAAACACGAATGGTACGCTCACTGTCGTAGAGGTAATGGGTGTATTATCTAATAGTCAGACGGATTAGTCACCATTGTTTTCCGCTTTGGTGAAGCTTAATCCGTAGCTGAGCCAAGGCAATTCAATTAAGCGCTTGAAATAGCTAAAGGCTATCGAAAAACGAACTATTCGACTTTATCGAACGGATTGTAAAATAATATTTTTAGATGGATGTCAGTTGGTTTGAAAATAGCTTGTCCTGTTCGCCATGATTGATACGGTGCCCACATGTCCAGGCCGCCCTTTGACGATTTATCATCTGAATTTTTTACCACGCCTGACTTAGATAGACAGACATACTGCGTTGATGTTTGATACATTTTGTAATGCTTTCTTCGGGACTATAAAAGTTGCATTTTCTTTTGTCTGTACCTTAAAAATAGTAAACTCAACAAGCAAATTCGAAACTTGACTCTTTTGTAAATAATAAATAGCTAACCTAACCTTATAACCCCAATATTGTAAAGTTTTACTGCAAACTTATCTTACTGCAACTAAATTTTATCTAATTCTAAATGTTCGGTGAAATCCCATGTTACGAGTAAGTATAAGTAAATAACATTATCGTCATATTTTTTGGGAATTAACAAACATAGCATTTCAGTGTACGAATAAATTCACAGAGGTTGAAGCTAGCTTGCCTTACAAACATTCCAAGAATCTCGTTTAAAGTTTAGCATACTCTAAAAGTCACAGTTAAGTGCATTATGGTACACTCACGAACTGAGTTGAGATCCTGTCCAAAGCAAATAGTTCCACTTGCATGCGTGGAAAGTAGTAGGAATATACTTGACAATAAACTATTGCCAGATTTATTTGAAAGTTTACTCGTTATTTCGTTAATAACCGTGGTTTAGGCGAAGCACGAGTTCGGAAATGTACTTTCTATTCAAAGCTCTGTTCCAAAACGTCTGCAGACATGTTGTAATATAAAATTGATGAAATATTTTCACTTCAATACGGCTTATTCGTAAAACTTTATGTAATTTTCATTTTATTCTTGCATTGCTTAACAATTTTGTTCAGCGCTTACTTTTACCTAACTTACCTACTTTTCAGTTAGTTTTTAATTTAGCTCTAGGTATTACGTAATCGAAAGTTTGCCATCAGATTACCGGTCTGAGGCGAAATCCAGGCGAGTATAAAGTTTATTCCGAGATAAGTCTGTATTGTTCTGTCATTTAATCTTTAAGGGCAAGCAAATAGTAAATGGAATAAATCTGAGGTAAAAACCTCCGAGGGCACAACAACAAGCATGCTAATTCCTCGACATCAAGTTCGCGTGACCGAGACTCATGACTTAATACTACATTCGAACTTATTAAAAACGTAGACAGGTCGTTTCGGTAAATTCAGATACATAAATACAAATCTACCATTAATAATTCAAGGAATAGATCAGAATTCAGACAGTGACCAATCTCTCTTAATGGCCTAAGATAATATTAAAGTCTGAGAGCTCTATTTTTCATGTACGGTCAAACTCATAAGAAGCTGAATATATTAATTAGTACCTTGTCGCAGCTATTGATATTCTTAATTCAAACCACTCTCAGTTTAATAAGTCATTGCAACAAGGTACTAAAATGTACCGTTATTTATGACTAAACTAACCTATGCCGGCAATTTCTTCCGCGTAGCTAACCCGTGTATCGTTTTTTCCACGAGAACTCTCAAATGTTCTATAATATCCTATGTTTTCATGTAGAACAGATAAACCATCCAAACTTTCCTATTTAGTTGAATCACAAATTATTTATATAAATACAAGCTGAACAGATTTCTGGCAAAACTAAATTAGGAGGAATACCTTCACTTACATTTTCAGTCTTAATCAAAGTATTTTCAACTAGCTCTACTTCAAACTTGCATTTTACTAGGATTCATCTTCATTCCTTAGCAATTATAGCTTTTGCAACTTGTTCACGGCAGGTGCTTCCGACGTGGGTAAAAAATACTGCACATTTAGTTTTCAATTACTTAAGGATTCATTAAAGTGACAATAATAGTATCTTCTTTTCACATTTGACGTTGCTAGGTTGCATCATTATATTATTATGAAAAATAAAGTAGTAGGGCGGGACGTCGTGAATTTAAAACCTCATGACGTCATGACGTTACCTGATTTAAAATTGATTTGAAGTTCGGTTCTTTACGCTAAACGAAACCTGTAGATTAATACTGTCAAATTTGTGTTTATAAATGAAACATAAGTACATAAAATATCCTAAATAATAACTACTAGACATAAATTAGCAAAATATGGATTCGTTTAATAACCACCGTGCCCTTGATAAAAGAACGATAACGGTTTTTTGTCGTAAAACGCAAATAGGGCCGTCATTAATATACAAACTTTGTGTTCTCATGATTTGTACCTCTTGCTTTGTTGTGCTGTAATTTTTATTGCGGGGGATGGCTGGTCGCGTGGCTCACCTGCGTTATCGTATTTTATATCAACAATGGCCCTTATCTGTAAAAACGTATTTGAAATTCATGGGTCTGCGTCGTTGAAAAATCGTCTAGAACATTTTTATGTAAAAAGGTCGCGACGATGATAAAACATCTGACTTGTATTTTTGAATACACAAAAAATGTTTCACGTTTTATTTTTGTCTGTAAAAGTTATGACGAATAGTGAAAATACATTAGTCTACTTAAACCTTATTTTATTTTTCTGTAACATGCTTTTTAGAGTGTTTTGTTACATTTCGTGGAAGTTAGTCAATGAGCAAGGAAAAAAATGCTCTCATTTAGCGTTAAAACAACGAATTCTATTATTCAAATGTTACTGTAATGTAGTTTGAATAAATAAAGGGGAGGTTACATTTAACAAATGTTTTGAATAAAGTTAATCTTACTTTCGAGTTAGTATTTTTATCAATTTCACCACCTCATTTGACATAAATATACCTTTCTGCAATTATTAACAAAATAATATTTTTGGTACATCAAAACTCGGGAGTGAAAAACTGTGTTAATGACCGCCATTTATCTTCTTGCTTATTCAACTGTTTGAAATACGCAAGGTGGCTTGTTTTATTTTTTGTTCCTTTTGGCGTGTAAGAAGGACAAATAAATAAACACGCGCAAGGCGCAACTATCAAAAGATACTAAACTCGAAGTAGCTGCACACTTTTGTACCTTTTCGCTTTAACGCCTTTGACAGATAAATGTAGCAGTACAAACATGATATTAAAGTGACACTGTACTAAAGTGTGTGTAAGCGGCCGACCGTACCACTCTAATATTGAGGTTATTGTATTAAATGCTACATTAATGATGATAGACGTTTGTTGAAACATATTTATAAAACGAGTAATTTCGCCAATTTTCAAGCGAGAACAACGCTCAATTTTATTTGTTAGTATTTTATTTGCAGGTATGTGTGCAGTAATGTTTGTCTTGGGAACGAAAAATATATTTGAAACACTTAACAACCAACAACCTATTAATAAACTTTTTTTGTATATTTTAGTCCTAGCTTCTGCCCGCGACTCCGTCCGCGTGGAACTCGTTTATATCGTAGCTCCATACAATTTTTCACCCTCTATTTCACCTCCTTAAGGGATGAATTTCGGGATCAAAACTATTTTATGTCCTTCTTCGGGACTCAACCTATCTCTTTACCGAATTTCATATAAATCGATTCAGCGGTTTAAGCGTAAAGAGTTGACAGACAGACAGACAGAAACACTTTCGCATTTATAATATTAGTATGGATATTGCAATTTACCTGCTGTAAAGTGGACACAAAAATCAATTTAAAAAGTGATGGGTGAATTTTAAAAGCGTTCTTTTCGTTGGCATTTTACGATATTGGTTTGGAGTGAAATATCGGCATCCTTAACTTATTTATCTTCCGCAGCTAGGCCTACGACGTGCGTGCACTGCAAAGAGTGTCCGAAAATATCTGATGAATTTATTTATTTATTTATTTATTTATTTATTTATTAAGGAAAACAAACAGCACAAATTAATACATGTAAAGGTAATACATTATAGAATATACATAGGCCAAAGAAGTTTCCACCACTGGCTTAAATTACATATGTCGCTCAAAAAGGAGTAACCTCATATGTTTGAATAACAATGAGACTGGATAAATATTAACAAATTTGTATTCTTTTTTAACTTAAATATTCCTATTCTACACACATTTAAACTAAGTGTATTCTTAAGTAATCAATTTACTATTTAATATATATATACGTTTTTATCTACATTTTTTTTTTTTTTTTTTTTTTTATGGCAGAGATAAATCTGCTTTTTGACATGTTGAATATGTCAGTATATACAAACTTAACGTTATGATTTTTACATGCTCTTACAATAAATCTATTCTTTGCATACACTGTACGAGTAGATGGAACTGCAAAAACATTTAAAGAACGTGTTCTGCGATCAGGGCATCGTAACGAAATGTTAGAGAGAAGCTTTTGAGAGTCTACCACACCATTTAAAATTTTGAACAGAAACACTTGATCTCTTAATTCGCGTCGCGCCTGAAGAGACTCAATGCGATCCTCATTAAAATATTTAAATTTAAATTTCATTCGTCTAACGAATTTATTTTGTATTTTATCTAACGCGTCGATATATACCGAATAATGAGGATTCCAAACTGTAGACGCGTATTCCATGTGAGATCTAACAAAAGAATTATACAACATCACCAAAGTTTCGGGCTTCTTAAAATCATGACTCTGGCGAAATATGAATCCTAGCATTCTGTAAGCCTTAGACGTGATCTTATTAATATGAGAAGTAAACTGTACCTTAGAATCGATAGATACGCCTAGGTCATTCACCTCTGTTACTTTATTAAGAGCCTGATTATCAAGAGAGTATGTAAAAGCAATGGGGTCGCGTTTGCGTGAAAAAGATATGTTGTGACATTTACCTACATTCAAATAAAGTTTATTGCTGTCACAATACTCACTCAATCGGTTTAAGTCTGCTTGTAGATTAAAGCAGTCAGCCTCAGATTTAATGATGTTAAATATTTTAGTATCGTCGGCGTATAGTAACGCGCGAGAGTGATGGAAGCAGTCAATAACGTCGTTAATAAATATGTTAAATAACAGAGGACCCAAATGAGATCCCTGGGGGACCCCAGATGAGACCGGAACAAAACTAGATGTGTGACCCTTAACTGCAACTGCTTGCGTTCTATCACGTAGGTACGAGGTAAGCCATCTAAGGAGGTTGCCATGGATGCCAAATGATTCCAATTTCAAAATTAGCAAGGAGTGCGAAATTTTGTCAAAGGCCTTTGAATAGTCTGTATAGACAGCGTCGACCTGGAAGCCACTATCCATTGCCTCGAGAATATAGTCGAGCAATTCGCAAAGGTTCGACTCAGTTGAACGTTTGTTTACAAATCCATGCTGCTCATTTATTAAAAACGGTCTTACGGTATGGTAGAGTGTGTCGTATACGATTTTTTCGAACAATTTTGGAATAGAGGACAATTTTGAAACACCGCGATAATTTTTTATATCATGTTTATCTCCCTTTTTGTAGATAGGTACTACGATTGAACGTTTCCAAGAACATGGTAGACAACCTGTACTTAGGGAAATGTTAAATAACATGCTGATTGGAGAGGCCAAGGTCATGTGACATTTTTTCAAGAATATAGGGTGCACCCCATCAGGACCGCTACCCTTACATTCGTCAAGTTTTTTTAAATACTCCCGGACTATCGATGGCGTTATTCTAATGTTATTAATAAGTACACTATTGGAACAATTTCTGGAATAAATGCGGTCATTTACTGTATCCTGAATAAAAACGGACTGAAAGAACTTATTGAATAAATCAGCTATATCTTGCCCGTTCCTGCCGATATTGTTATCCAGGTAAAGGGTATCCGGAATACCACTATTTTTCATTCTAGATTTTATAAATGTCCAAAATGATTTCGAATTATGATGTATATTATTTTCCGTTCTTAATATAAACAATTTATAGTCAGAAGCTTCCATTAATTTAATTTTAGAACGTATATTAGCAAATTTATTATAATCAACGATTCTATTATATGTTTTCCATTTTTTATGTACTTTTAACTTTTTTTTAATTAAACAAATCAATGGTGACGAATACCACGAGGGATATTTATTTTTAATCGAATTAATTGTTTTAGATGGAACTAACTTGTCAATAATATTGTAAATAATTTTATAAAAACCATCGACCGCACTATCAATGTTATCTTGAGGGGAAATAAGTCGTTCCCAATCTATTTTGGCAAATTCCGTGTTTATGACATCATAGTCCGCCGCGAAAAAGCGACGTACGACCTGGCTTGCGGGTTTTAAGAATTGATCAATCGACCCTACCACAGTCTTTACACAAAAGACTGGGTGATGACCATCAACGGGTACCAGTGGATCTGCAATGGACACAATACATTGGTTATTTGATAACACTAGGTCTAGTTGTCTATTATTTATATTGGGGATATTATTAAATTGCTGCCAATTGGTAAAACTCATAAAATCAGACAATTTGTTTGTCAAAGCATTGTGGTTTGGATTTGTAATTTTAAAACTATTTTGACTAGGAGCTGTGGGTAACCAAATGGCTTCACTGATATTAAAATCACCCAAAACAACAAATACGTCATCAGGGGAATCGATATAAATATCAGACAAATATTCAAAAAAGGTGTTTAGTGAGTCTTTTTGGTGTATATTATGCGGGAAATAACAAGAAAACACTCTTAATTTCTTTATAATGGAACCTCGAGAAAAAAGAATGTCGACCCAGGTGATCTCAGCGTCTGGTAAATTAAGCACCGAACATATATCGCGCTCGTGTACCCGGTACCCGCGGCGCGCGGCCACCAGAGTGCCACCGCCGCGCGTCATGCCTGTTTTGTCGTAGTCACGGTCGGTGCGGTAAACGTAGTAGCGAGAGTCAAAGAGTTCGGCATTAAAGATGTTGGGCAGTAACCAAGTCTCTGTAATACAAACAATGTCGTAATCGAACATCAATAAATTGCGAATAAATTGAGTCGTTTTCGAGCGTAACCCTCGTGCGTTTTGGTAATATATTTTAATATCTATATTGATGAGTCGCCGAAAATAACATAAACTGTATGACTGATGCGCTCGGTAGTGGTGTTCTTAACAAACGCAAAACAATGAGAAATTGAAGGTAATTGAGAGATTTCACTGCCCATCGCAAGGATATGCAAAGAATAATCGTGTCTGATGCAAAACATAACAAGTAAAATCCTAAATAATAATAATAAATACGTTTGAGCATGGAGATTACATTTACGAAGTGAGTTAGATACGATACCGCCGTTAAAGTTGATTATTTCATAATAGTGTGAAAATGTATTTATATAAAATGTGTATATAATTTGTAGAACGTAAGAACCGGCTCCTATGTGATTTTGTTTAAATCATTCTCAGAGCTGATATACAAAACAGGGGACTTTTCATTGCGACGGACCATGACAGTACAATTGCGTACCCAGCAGAATTGATATTGTTTTTTATTGGCTCTCTGTTTCGCTTCCTTCAGAAGAAACTTATTATAAACTGAAAGGTGATCGTTTATGTAAATTCTATTAGGACTACTCGAAAATCCTATATCAGAGGCCTTTAGGTTTTTCAGCTTACGCAATGCTGACATGAAGTCGTCCTTCTTATAACGAGCCTGCATCTTCAGTACAATTGGTTTAGGCTTAGAGTTGTCCACCTCGTTCCTCACCGCCACCCGCGTCACGAAATCAATGTCCGTGTTAGTGTTGAGCGGGTAGTCACTCCGATCAGCGAGTGTCTTAATAATGGTAAAAAGATTCTCGCCTTTACTTTCCGGGACCCCATTAATCTGGATGTTAGAGCGCCTAACCCATTGCTCATTGTTTCGAAAGTCCCGAGTAATATTACAGACAACATTTTTTACCTCGTCCAACTCCGTCCTGCAGACCTCCAGCGCGCTGACACGAGACTCGATTGTGTCCATTCTCCCTGCTACTTCATCCAATTTGGAATCTAAGGATCCTCTCATTTCCGCTATATCTGATTTAACTTGAGACAAGTCGGATTGGATCGTTTGGAACGACGAGAATTGGTCCTGTAAAGCAGTTATCTTTCCCAGAATATCTCTTAGTATATCTCCCGGATACGAGGTTACCAGTGACACGTTAGCGTCACTATTATGGAACTTATTAGGAGGGGTTACCGGCAACGAGCTGCTTCCTATCCCTGATGCAGAAGCAACGTCCACTGCGACCTTCGATTCGTCCAGCGTAACGTCGCAATATGACATAGCAGAATCGTCTAGAGTAAGCTCATTTGGGTTACGCTGGCCCGGGGTGTTGTCATTTCTACGGGGGCGCGAGTTGACTGATGTACAAAATGAACACCACCAATCCTCATTTTTATTCTCTGCAAATTGATTCACCGTTATGTTCAAACAGTAGAAATGATAGGTTCCGCAACAACTCGCGCATTTTAATAGTGCGGTGTCATCGATAGCTTTATTACAAGCTTGGCAGGACATTCTTCAATTAAGATCAACTCGTAAGCCGAATGAGATAAAGTCGAAATTCCTGGCAATTAAGAGAAATGCGCCACAAGCGATGACTAATTTCGGCCGGGAGCGCTCATCAACTCGTGGCTCAGCGGCAGGGCGAGCGGCTGCAACGCAGCGACCCCGAGATCAAATCCAAGCGCACAAAAATAAAAATACAAAAAGATCCCAACGCACAAGATCACTTTACACCTTAATCTCACTTCACGACACCAAACACCGATAACGAATGAGAGGTCCGACACAAATCAATATGGCCGATGGCTCAAATGAAGAAACTCCCAAGATAGACAAGGAGGTACCGATGATTCAAAAATTAGAATATAATTTAAAACAATTCACAAAAATAAAATCCAAGAAACAACCATACGCACGTCCACTCTGAGCAAAGGTTTATGTCGAAAAAAGAAATTTAAAACGAAATAATCTAAAGAATTCCTCTTAGATGCTTCCACGATTAGGTACTGACGTTCATCTCAAGGAAAAGGCAAATAGAATGAGAACGCTATTAACTTTACTGTATTTACGTGCAAGTTAAATTTAAAGAAACCAGCTGAAATTGTATTCCAATAATGTTTAAAATTACACAATTCTAAACGTTCAATGAAGTTAAAAGTGAGAAATGACATTTTAACACCCCTCCCTGTCGTTATTCAAAAATTCTTCCCCATTTCAGACACATTTTAAAAACTCCGTATCTCGTTCTGAAGATAATATTAATAAAAGAATACATAACCACAAGAAAAAGACAGACAAAAAGCATCCAACATCGTCATAAGTACGTACACTCGTGCACTCAAAAGCTCATGAGATTTTTTATGTCAACCCAACATATCTTAGAAACGTCTCAATGAACATGACGTAGATTAACGAAGACATAATGGACTTGCAGCGCCGTGAAGTGGCTTTCCCGAGTAAGGTGAAATATTAGCGCACTTTCGGAGCTTTTACGCATATTATTTATTCAAAGTAAGAATAGAGGATACTTCCAAGCTGCTTCCTCCAGATAACGCTCGGGGCGCAGATCAAACTTGACTTTATTTCTGAATAAAAAACTGAAAAACTTACTAATATGAAAAGTAGTAGGTCGTTTTATTTTATTCGTATTACAACAATTTATAGAACATGTCATAACATAACTTACAATTAGATAAGAACTATTTTTATGTTAATCTATTGCACTAAGTTAGTACCTAACTAAGAGTATGAAAGCACTAGAAAAGGGCTAAGGCGGCGCCATTTCCCGTAGGCAAATGAAATGTTAACACACGACCAAGAGAGTTAAAATAAACATTTTGTTCAAAGAAGTGCGGGTATTACCAGATAATAATAATGTATATTTAGTATGGAAGTGCTAGTTGCAAATGTTAGTTGACCATTATTTTAGTATTAATAAGGGAAACATAACGTAATTTTAATAAAATGCTAAACTTTGATTGTTCCGAAAAACGATATTAATAGAATCTCAATAATTTACTAAGTTAGGAAAATTAAGTTAGTATCGTGACCCTGCAGTCACCCTGAACTGTATATTATGAAATTATTTACTAACTGTACCAGATATTATTTTTTTTAAATTTAAACATATGCCCGCCATGTTCATTACAATTTTCTAGAGCCACTTAGCTACAATCTACTACAAATGTTCTTTGCTGAAATCACGCATATACTATGTCTCAAAGTAGGTACCTGCATACACTCGGTGGATAAAGATAATAATTTCCCGAGGCATTGTTAGGCTAAGTACAGTCGGTTTGGTACAGAACGTAGAATGTACACTAGCAAACCAAGTATTATTTGTATACTTAGCCACTAGATATTAATATGTTTTATATGTTAAGATAATTTTTATTGTTACTTAGCTCTTTCCTTTAGGAAACAGAAAACACAGTACACAAAGGTGTTGTAAATAATTATACGTCGTCGTATTTAATCGAAAAAGTTCACATTTATCAGTTACTGTGTGCTCTCTCAGTTAGTTTCAGTCTCCTTCAATAAATTTCTATTCTATGCATTATGTTGTACCTATCTAGTCATCTTAAACAAGGGTAACAAACAAATCACGTCAATCAAAGACGTGGCCTAAGCGTTCGAAGATTATTTTTTCCACACATAGCGATTAAAGCTCAAGCATTACTTTGTGCTAATGTTCAAAAGTACCTAAGTTTTTTTGTGACTTTACTAAAGCTTTCGATTGCGTAGATCATGCAACTCTTATATTATATTAAAATAAGAACATTATGGTCTCTCGAATAAGTCTTACGTCGTCATATCTTAGTGATAAAAAACAAACAGTTGTTGTAAACCAAACACAGTCTATTGGCATTTCGAGCATTAATTGGAGCATTTATTGCGTGTTCCTCAGGGCTCTATATTAGGTCCTATCTTATTTTTGAAAGTAGATGAAAATTGTGATATTGTGCTATTTGCTGATAATGTACATAAATTTTTAAGGAAGACCGAAAATCCGCCGATAACAGTAGGGTAAACGCCACGCTAGGTAAAGTACTTAATTGGTTTATTAGTAACAATTTTCTTCTCAATACTAAGAATACTAAATGTGTTAAGTTCTCTTTGCCTACTGTTGAACCGTAATGTTAGATAAGGCACTTTTCTTAGGGATAACTATAGACAAAAATTTTGCTATGGAGTCCCAATATAGCGCAGGTAATTTAAGTTCAGCTTACCAATGTTACGCAGCTCGTTTAGTTTAATATAATTATTTTCATAGTGTTATGCCGTACGGTATTCTGGTTTGGGAGAGGCAGCTGACATACAGAATATTTTCGTATTACATAAAGGGACCATCCGTTTTATATATAACTTAAACTTCCGTGTTTCCTTAAAAATTCTATTGTGAATACTATGAATAAAATAGGTCAAACTTAAAATTATATTTAAAAAAAAAAACAGTACGACTGGCATCCCAATTTGTTTATGAAAATATTATATATTATAAAAATTAATGCCACTTTTCGTTGTAATTTTATAACTCAAGAACAGCTTAACCGATTTGTCTGATTTCTTTTTTGTTGTGTTCGTTATTGTTAGGATTAGGTTATTTATGTAAGAAAAAAATTGAAAATTCCAACGACAACGGGAAATTTGCAGCGGGGCGAAGCCGCTGGTGGGCAGCTAGTAGACTCTTTTCGGAATCCTATTAAACATTCTGATAGAAATAATTCGAACACTAGAAATAATAATTAAATTGCCATTACAAAATTTCGTATCCGTAAAGTAGGTATATATTTAAATATTTTTTATTTATTGGTATGCATTCATTTCTATAATAAATTACCCGACGTAGTTTTAAAGTTACTATTTTCAATTTTCAATACTTGAAATTACTTGAAAAAGTCGTTGATAGGTACGAGTATCTATAGCTTGCTCGAAGACTATCCAGAAAAAAATACACAAAATGAATGATTGTTGAGTTTCTTGCGACTTTTCTTCTCAGCAGTGATCTCCTCTTGTGAAGCAGCTCGGTAAAGGTTTATGATTATGCACTAACTACACCTGTATAATATACATGCCTACATTTAAATGCTTTGTCAGTCTAACCACCACCTCTACTCAGATACATTTTAGAGACAATTAATTGGTTTGTTTTTTTTGGCGAGTAACTTATAAATTAATTTCATTGTATATCTAATTTAACTGTGTTACTGTTTTACTTTAATTATGTGCCTTTGAAAAACAAATTGAAAAAAAAAACTTGCTTTCGAGAAATCGTCACTAAGGAACGACTTTATCGTCATCACTTTTTAAATTTAAGTATACCATCTAAAATAGTTACGTTAGCGAAATCAGCTTCCTCGTAATTTGTATTAAAAACCATCTCGGCTCAAGTAACATGATAAAGCATTAAATTCAAAGGATACACTGCTAACCGGGATATTATTATTTCATTACAAAGGCTGTGTGCAATTTAAACGCAATAACTTTTCTCACATACTCGGTATAAATGCCCAGTTTAAATTCCGCAGCCGGCAGGCACGTACATCTTAACGTCTCTCTTCCCTAGATTTATAGGACACCATGTATTTATCAACGCATCCTTACTTTGGTTATCTACTTTCCTGGATTTTAGTAATGTTGTAAATTATTAAAAGCAGGGTAAATTAAGCCCAAGCGCGATTCAGGGTGATTAACGGCGGATATCCTTTTTTTATGTTCATTTTAGTCACGTGATTTATTTCTTTCTGACTATTCATTTTAGTATGCTGCAATAAAATGCTAGACGGATCATTTCAGACCGATATGTCCATTTTATTAATTCGTTCGACAAAAACCTATTGTAATCCTGAGATAAACAAAAACTATAACTTTGTAATTAGCCCAGTAAAAAATGGTCATGCTAGGTAATGAAATGAATAGTGCCAAAGCTTATTCCAGTAGGTAGCGAAAGAAAAACTCATTATTAAACACTTGTTTGCTTTTGAATTTTATAATTCAGTAACGTTAAAGTATAAATTAAGTCGTTTTATTACGTTTTAGCCTTTCTTCCGTCTTAACTTCTTCGTGCAACTATGCTGGTTTATCTTTAGTAAGAAAATAAATATGGTGCTTAGGTAATAAAGTCCTTGAGTTCCGTGAAGCACTTCGAGTTTTTACTTTGTATAATTAAAACTAGTAAAAGTCAGGTCAGGTAGAAGTTGGCAAAGTAATATATTTATTTTTATGAGGGCCACATGACGTTGAAAATTAAAAAATAACACCCTTTCTTTGCATACTTGAGGTACCCCGAAAAAAATGATTTTACTTATTCGATTACTGGTTTCAGATAGCGGTAATATCTTGATGTGTATCAGTTTAGTGACAGATAGTTCCTGAGAAAAACTTAATAAAATACAGATAGACAGACACTGACTAAAAAACACATTTTTATGATGTCTGTTTTATGTATGTATGGTCACGTTTATCTGAACTGCTGGATCAATTTCAATATTGTTTGATATCAGGATCTACGCTGTTCATAGAGGAGAACCACTGAGTTTCGTTAGACAAACATCTTATGTTTATCTTATCTTATCTTACAGATGGGCTCTATCGGCTACACTTTTACCCTTTAGGATATTTTGTAACACTCAGCTGTTGGAATGTAAAGGTTTCCTCACGATGTTATTCCTTTTCTTAACCCTAGGAGCATCAGGTAATGTTCTAATTTAGAAAACTCATTAAGGGGTTTGAACTCTGTACCTTATGATCAAGAGGCGCCACCCTAAGCCACTAGACCACAGACTCGTTCTAGTTTGACTTCAATAAGAAAATGTTGACTGGAAAATAAAGTATTATCAGCAACAAGACCTTCAATAGAGCAAGCCGGCATTCATAAGTACGCTTCAAAGAGAAATTCCTTACGGCTATAACCTGAAGTAATTTTGCAGTGGTTTTGAATTGAATCTTGAAATGCATTTAGTGTATCCACCTGGACGCGTAATATGGTCGCCTTTATAGCGGGGGATAAAGCATCCGTCACTCTCGCACTTATATACTGGTCAGAAAGGGACAGATGTTTTATCCACAACGATAAACACGACCATAAAGACTGTACACGATAAAATCTGGCCATGCATGATCTGGTGTATTTTTTTAATGAATGCTAATTTTCAAGCAGCACTTTTTTGTAATAGTCAGTGGTTATGAAACTACATAATAAAAATACAATCATAATAAAATGTAAGAGCGTCTGTATCTTAGACCCTTATATAATCCACAGTACCTTTATTTTTTTGTACACGATCTTCTGACAGTCTTACCAAATTCTCCGTTTTAAAACATTTTATTATTAATAATTATACAAGCCAAATTATACCTTATTAAATTATCTTACCACAATAGTTAAAACTTTCCTAATTATATTCAGATTAAGATAGTTCTGAGGTTTTTTAACTTTGGCGAATTTGACTTTTTGACAAATAAATGCCTCCCATACAAAAACAACTTTCAGTGCTTGGAGTAAAAAGTCTTCCTGACTACTACAAATAGAAATGAGTTTCAAAAAGTTTTTTTTTCGTAAGACGACATTCTATTGTGGATAAAACTGCTTGTAACAATATAAATACAGTTGTGGCGTAGAAGCAGGAAGTGAGTGAATATTGTCAAAAAACGCTGTACAAGAGATGAAAGGTATGATAGAATATATTTGGCGAAAACTAACACAAACCCATACATTATGATACGATTTTATTTCATTATATAGTATTATAATTATACAACATATTAAAAAAAAACTGCTTGAAAATATGCATTCATCGCAAAGATACACCAGATCATGCATGGCCAGATTTTATCGTGTACAGTCTTTAATAGGCCCGCTGAAGATAAGAAGCGTTTTATACAAAAAACATCTAAGGACGAGCACAAAGAAATCGGTAAGTAGCTACGTAAAGTGAAGGTTAGTGTTAAAAACTGCCACACACAACTCGGCAATGACGAGTCTGAAGAAGCTGCATTCCCAGACTTTACAAATTATTACTCACGGCTGCATTAATAAGTTATCTAGAAGAGATTTCTACTTAGCAATAAAACTGCCCGTTGACTCAATTTATAAAAATCTTTTGTATTTACTTTCCTTGCTGTTTTTATATGAGGGGTCCAATAATAACATTTGTGTTGTACTGTGTTATAATATAAGTTTATAACAGTAATCATTAAGCTGATTTCATCCCGTGGCACTATTTCTGGCCGGATTAAGTGTGCTTCCTTAAAAAAAAACGGTTCTTATCCCATACTCAATTTGCGCATTATTTGTTAGTAGATTGAATATTAAATTGCGTAAACAAGATAATAAAAGGTATGCAATTACAAGCAAAAATTCCATCCTAGCCATAATCCACTTCAATTATTCTGCGTCCTCTCTGTAGGCACGTATTGATTGTTTAAACTAGCATTCAATCTCTTTTTCATTCGACTGCAAAATATTGCCTCCGGATTAGCATTCACACAATGGATTTTGCATATAGATATCCATCCACCCAATAGGCTGAGTTAGGATGCCGTTACACGTTTGCCTATACGTAAAAAAGACAGCGCTGTACTAGATAATTTATTTTTTATGGCATGCAGAAGGAAAACGAGCACACAGGCCACCTGAAATCAACACGGGTTTGCAGAAAATAGCTTTCTATGAAACGAAAACTATGCAAAGTGCACGAGCTATGAAATGAGTGTCGGTGAATCAGGGGCTGCATACATTATTTTTTCTACAAGCTTAAAAATGAAACAAAAGAGTTTGTCGTAATGAGTTTAGTTCTTTCTGGTGGTTTCTAAATTGACAGCAACCACAGAGAAACTATGGCGTCATCATACATCATACAACCTAGTCAATTTATATTAAATAAATAAATATCAGGGGAAATTTATATTATTGGTCGTTTCTTTGTTTGATGAATATAATGTTCTTTGTTAAGCTTATTCGTTTAATATTTTGGAGATTTTGACTCATTCCTTTTCTTTTAATACCTACGTCGTATAATAAACTTTAGTACTTATAAGAATTGTCAATTTTATTCATCAAACACCTTTTCTGGTGCCACCATATCGTTCATTGAATACAAAACGGACACATTCCAAAATGAGTCAGTGTTGCATTTTAAAATTAGAAGCGGTTCATATAAGGTTTTTAATGCAAGAGCGAATTATTTTGGAATGTGTCCGTTTTGTATTCAATAAGCGATATTACCATATTGCCAAACAGTCGAACCAATTTATTTTATTGATAATTTTCTAATTATTACTCAGTTTAAAGCTACTGTTATAGTAATCATTAAATATTTTTCGTAATTTAACACATTTTAATTGTTGTTAATACAGTTTTCGACAAGTATTATATAAAAAACGAGGTGTCAGTTGATAACAAAACACTATTATCACATTGTTCATGCGTGTAACCATGGTAATAACAATGTCATAATCATTTAAAAATACTGTTATTACCAAGACAACGCTCATTATAGAACTGTTTTCACGCTTCGGATACGCTACTGGTGGTATTATGATACTGTTAACGATATAATTATTGGCCGTTTATAGAACACGAGTAGAAACCAAATTCTAATTGACTATGAAAAGACATGGCTAAACTGAAGTATGGGCGACTGCCCTAGCAATATATAAACATTGTAACTAATAATATGTTATGCTAATGAGCTGTATAATTTAGTAATCAGCATGAACATTTTTTAGGAACTTTTCAAATTGTTACAATCCCGAAAATAAATCGTAACATTTTGCGTACAAACCGGATCGTCATACTTACTGACAGATAACAGATATTAACATAAGATTAATGGTATCTGTAATCTATGAGGTCTCGATCGCGAACAAATAAAATTAAAAACAAAGTAAACAACTTTTAAATACTTTATTATTATTCGAAAGTTCTAGGAGAATAATAAACGTGTAATAATTAATTAATTAATTCTCGAATGTTACTAGCTAGTAAAAAAAATCTATACATACACTCTATCGTTTAGCCATGTCCTTTAAATATCACGTCTGTGCGAATAACCATCTAATCCGTAAAGACGAAACAATTTCATTAATGAATTATTACATGTTTATTATTCTTCTAGAACTTTTGAATAATAATAAAGTACTTAAAAGTTGTTTTCTTGGTTTTCATATTTTTTGTTTGCAATTGAGACCGGACAGATAACAGATAACAGATAACATTAATCTTATGTTATCTGTAATCTGTCAGTTAGTATGACGATCCGTTTTGCGTAAAATGTTACGATTTATTTTCCGGATTGTAACGATTTGAAAAGTTCCTGAAACTGTTTTTATGCTGAATACTAATATTCAGGTCATTAGCATAACATATTACTAGTTACAATGTTTAAACATTGCTAGGGCAGTCACCCATACTTCAGTTTAGCCATGTCCTTTAATCCTAGAAAATTGAAGAATTCCCAAAGTAATAAAACCTTATACGCGAACGGAGTCACACTTCATACTTTTTAGAACCGGTGGAAAATCAAGTATCAAGTTTCACCTTTCAATTTTATTACCTCGGAGTGGCCAGCTATACATTTGAATTTCCTTTTTTTGTCATGATATTCCGTTAGATCTATATGATTTATCAAAAGTCCCTCCATCCTAACATTTGTTTTATATAAAATGTGCGGTCGTAAAAATGTTAACGTGTGAAGGTACCTTTATTTCTGTTGCATGGTGGTTCTCTTTTTTGGCTAGTCCCCTGAAAACGATCTACTGATACGAGTATATACGATTTCGGTTCGTTTTTATTCACTTTTTCATAGACTTTTCTTATTTTAATGCAATATTATTGGAACGGCAAGTTAACTTTTTTATTAATTGTATTTTTGTATTGTCCACTTTGTCCATGTCATATTGTAACCGGTGGATTTGTCACTTCATAAATGCGGTATTTAGTTATATTAATAAATACAATAGAAATAACATACACATACAGCAGTCGGTGGTATAGTACAATATGTATGTCATGGGTTAACTTACCTTAACTTTTCCTTGGCTATGTTCAGTTTACGACACATACAAAATTTAAAATTTCCACCGTCGATATAATATTTAGATCAAAGAGTTGGATCTACCCTTTTTAAAAGGTTGATTGAGGAATTAAACTGTTAGTTTAGTTTATTGACCTAACTTTGCAACGCCTAGCGAGTTATATTATAGAATTTGCGCTTTGTAACAAAAATCGGCTACGAATGGAGTCTTGAGTTTTGTTTAAATTTATGTTATTAGTCGGTCTGATTCCATACTTTCTGAATGATTCAAATATAAACATACTCGTACCTATATTTAAATTATATCTACAGTGACCCATCCTCGCCTTTAGGCATTTCTGTCTAAAGTTGTACGTGGCATTTAATACAATATTCACTTTATATGATAAAAACAAAGATAAAAGATGTTTATTCAGTAAGTAGGCCGCACGGGCACTTTTACACGTCAAAAATTTACCAGCTATGAGTTTTAAATACCATAAAACGTTATAAATAACATACCTACCATAGATTTAGATTAGAGATTCTTTAATGATGTTAATTAATTCAGAATAAAATGCTTATTTAAAGTAGAAAAAATATATTGAAAAATGCTCCAGTACTGTTTCCTACAAAACGTTTAAACTTTTTTAAGTCCGTGTGGAGACGCTTTGCCGCGATAGTTACAACATTGAATATTTGTTTATTGAACGGAAATAGTTATAATTCTGTAGTCTTCAAGGTTTAATTTACATTTAAACTGTGTCCCCTTAAAAATGCAGTAGCGTCGCCATATTTGTACCTAATAAAAAACCCCCAATAAAGGGAACACTCTTTCCAGAGATAATTTAATTTTAAATAGGATTTGTGGTTTAATCAGGCAGTTATGGACTTCGCAACATGCTGCATATGCACAGGTGAGTTTTTAACAAAGTTTTGGTCTGGTTGGAGAGAAAAAGTATTGTTTAAATATCAACTTAAACAATATTTCGTGTGTTGAATGTTGTAGTTAAGATAATATTATACCTATTTTTCTAAGATTTGCTGTGCAAAATCGTTACGTCATGTTGGCTACATTTTATCGCGTAGCATATAGCTTCACTTGCAATTGTAACCAACATTGAGTGCAACTAACTTTAACCACTGACTTTGACTGTGTAAAACTGACTGTGTGTTGTTTAGTACAGAAAAACATACGTTTATAATTTTCTCAACCTTACGAGCTATTAAAAGGTATTTAGCCAGGTTTTGTAACGGATTGTTTTTTAGAAACTATTTTGATTTAAGAATGCTTTGTTTATGCCTATTAATGAACTCATATAGAAATATATTTTTTCTGCTTATAAATAAATTACTAATCTGCAAATCTTATTCCGTTTATTAAATATTACTATCTAAATCACGAAATAGTATAAATTTATTTTCGTTCTTACTTATATAATTATTTTCAGAGCGTCGGTGGCCTAGTGGCTTAGGGGGTCGACTCGTGATCGTAAAGTACCGAGTTCGAACCCCCGCGATCATCATTTGTAACAATGAGTTTCTCTAACTTAAGTGCATTACCCGATGCTCTTACGGTGAAGGAAAAAACATCGTGAGGAAACCTGCACATTCGAACAACTGATGTGCAAGAGGGTAATCGCACAAAAGATCCCAAAGGGTCGAAGTGTATCCGAAAGGACCCATCTATAAGATAAGATAAGTTATAAAATTAATTTTATTGTGACATTAAACTTTAAAGGAGAAGACAAAACCATAGTCTTATTTTTGGAGCCGCCGAGTATCATGGTACGTTTAAATTTTATCAATATGTTATGAAAGAAGTAAAGTTATAATAATTTAATGGTTTTATGTAAATTTGTCATTGATGTGTTCAACTTTACTTTGTCTGTTAAGTTACGTGTCCATTTGGTGACTGTCCCCTAAACTTTTCTTTTATTTCATGTTGTGTTTTAGAAATTGAAAAGCTAATATAATAAGTGGTTCATTCTGTTTGTTTAAATTTGTTTAATTGTATCGTTTGTTTTTAAGACAGATCTTTAAAAAATACAAAATCATTAAATAAAACTAAAATTAAGGTTCAATTTGAACACAAGCCGTAATCAAACGGCCTTTTATTGCCTGTTGTAAAAAACTTAATTCAATATTTTATTGATTTTTATTGAACTAAATTCAAAACACAAACGATTTTTCATAACGATTGGAATGCCTTTTTCTTCCCATATTAAAGTTCGTCATAGTATTTATACGTCGCTCTTTTAAAGCGATTTTTTCAATTGACTTGCATTTTTTTGCAGTGGAACATATTAGTATTTATCTCTTCGTTAAATAATTAAACAAATAATATTGCACGATACTATAATATACATATAAATGTGTCTCACTACAGGGCACAAAGGAGGCTTGTGCCCTGCAACGGAACCCTTCTTTCCTCCCTCTTATTCACAATTTTTCCCAATCTTATTTAAAAAATTAAAAATTACAAGAATAATACATTTATTCACTACATACAAAACACACAGAAAAAAAAAGGAAAAACAGAAATAGCAATAAAAAGAGTAGTAAGTGTGTCTTCGTGGCAGTGAATCGGACACTGGCCCAGCATAATGCTGAGGTGTGCAGCGCTGATTTTCAGCCAGCTTCGTTTATGATTATGACAGACGGACGGTACCTACGCTAAACGAATAAATAGTGTAACAGCCCGTTCACACAGAGTTTCCGTATTTACGGTACCCGTTTTAACGGATACAACAAAAAAATATGCTTTGTTCACACATAGGCACCGTATAGCGTTCAACGTATCCGTCATTAACTGTGAGCCCGTTCACATAATTATTCTCCGTAATTACATGTAAAACGTACGGATACATGACGGATACGTATTCCGTTCATCCAGTATTCGATAACAAAACGGAATGTCATAATTTAGCGGACCGACATTTTTTACTGTATACTGAATACTGTGTCATATGTGAAGTCGCTCATACAACTCCATACGCCATCAATGAAAAAAAACGTATACGATAAAACGGAACAGTAAAACGGAAACCCTGTGTGAACGGGCTGTAAGGTGGTGGTGGTGTATTAGTACCTAGTAATAACTTAAAAGATATAATTTTGCATAATATATCAAAACCATACGCCTAATCTAAATCCAGGATTGTTCACCTAAGACAAAAACAAGCATCGTCCCTCTCCGACGTTAATATTCAAATGGCTTTTACCATTCAAATCCCTTCCCTCAAGATTGTCAGCGGCCGGCAATGGAGTGGTTAGTCGTATACGCAAATTGACCGGAGCCCCGCGTAAGCATTGCTCACAATCACAGCGATTGTGTGCCAGCAGGAGACATGATGACGTCATTAATCTTTCTGTAATGGCCGCCCGAATGCGGACGCCCGCTCGTCACGGGACATTTGCTAAAGCGAGTCGGTTACATTAGGTGCCACCTGAACACAGGCTGGTGGAACAAATTCAATTTAGTGTTTATTATATATAGTTCATTGTCTCGTCTGTTTTTTACAAACTTCATTTGTGATGATGATAGGACTTTATTATTGATATCAAAATATTAATTGAGACCTTTCATATGACACATGCTATATGTTTAAGCTTAGAACGTTTTTACGTTTTATTCTTCTTTCTGTTAATTTTCAGACCCCGTGCAGTGGTACCTATGGCATTGACACCGGGTTCAAAATATTAGTTAGCAAACTTGCTATGTATTCTTTGTTTTAAAAATACTAAACAAAAATCTTATTAAACATTTGGCGTTGAATTCCTCAGAGGGACAGTTACCTGCAAAGACACGCGAAGAATAATAAAGGAGCAAAATTTATATTTTATGGTTTTCCGAACAAAGTCTGCAAGTTTACGGTGCCGTCGTCGGGAGTCGTTTTGCACTGTTACGTTCAAAGAATAAATTCGCGTCCCTGAAACATAGGGAAGCTGCACAAACGACGTCAACAGCAGCCAACTCTAAAGGCCCGTGATAAGTTGTTCTAAAGTTAAGCGAGGTGAAAAATTATGTGCACTCTCCTGAGTGTAGGGAAGTCTCGGCTTTCTTTCTAAATCAAAATATTGGGAGAATTGAATCCACTTCGTATTCCGTCAGTGTTGTGGCGGAGCTAAGGCAAAGTGATTGATACGTACTACATGACCTGGTTTGAATTAATATTTATTTGAACGGTTCTGATTAAAAAAACATCGATTAATTATAATTATACCTTACCATCGAAAAATCATCCGCAGAATATTATATTATTAACTAAAAAAGTGGTCTGACTCAACTGAAAGCCAGTTTAGGACGAACGATAATTCGGACACGCAATGCATTGCGATAAACGTTATTATGGATTCCAAATGATACCTTTTTATAGTTCCCTGGTAAACCAGGATGTTTCACCACAACTCAGAAGTCTTGGTCGTACAAAGCTCTTTAATCTATATAATAAAAATGAATCACTAAATGTGTTGCTAAGCGCAAAACTCGAGAACGGCTGAACCGATTCGGCTAATTTCTTTTTTGTTGCGTTCGATATTGCATATAAAGATAAAGTTTAAGTATATGTAAGAAAAAAAAAACCAACGGGAAGGTCGGAATTTTGCAGCGGGGCGAATCCGCTGGCGGGCAACTAGTTTAGAATACAAGTAATTATACATTTAAATCATGCCGACTAAGTTGTAAAATGAAATGTTGAAATTCTTTTTTTTTCTGGTACCCTCATATATAAATAAAGCAAAGGTAAAAGATAAAAAAAAAGATAAATAAAGCAAAGGTAAGCAATTTTTGTACATGTTGATATCGAGTGAAGTATCATTTAACAGTTTATAAAAATCATTGTCCACGTGCTATTATAAATTTTTAGATGTAGGGAACATTTAGGAAACATTAAGAAAGAGAGAAATAAAATGCAATTGAAAGGACCAACGAGAAAGTAATTTAATAGTTTTTTTTGAGCATTTTATTATTTCTCGTTTGTTTAACAACTTTTACCCTGTGATGTTTGAAGCAGTAATAAATATGTTATGATTATGATTGTTGAAGTTATTTGTTTCATTCAACAACGATAGTTAGACAGTAGTAAGTGTACATTTACTTGAAAAATACATTACTTTTTCTTTTTTCAACATACAATTGTTACGGCAAATCATTATATTGCAAGCTTTATCATCGACAAACATACATAAAATACAAAGGAGAACTACAACTAATTTAAGTGGAAATATGATTTTCCTGTTAATGAATCGCTATCCACGTGTAAAACTATATCTGGGTTGCGATTTATTTAATCAAATGCGGTACTAAATTAATATTGGTCGGCAAGTACTATTATTATTTTGTTTCAAATAACAACTCTCTGTGGTGTGCGATAAAGAGTATTGTTTTGTTTTGTATTGTATTGTTTTGGTTTGAGGATATGTATTGTATAGGTAAGTATAGTAGGTACATTATAAATATCAGACCTTAAACAATTTGCTTCAAAATTATCATTTGCAAATATGTGTAAGTTACGAACAATTTCAGATCGTAACAAAAACTCTGAGAGCCCTGAAAAAAAAACTTAAATATTGTTTGAATACACTGAGGGCAGGGCACATAATCATCTCGGATGATTGATAAGCTGCGCACACGCGAGCTTCTGCTTTATATTCAATTTATCTTGGGAAGTTTGCTAACAACACCGGTCGATCGCGGCGCAAGGACCCCTAGAAGCGACTTAGTTTTAATAGTAGATTGTTAACCAATGAATGAAAGTGATCACATTATTAAGATATTCGTTGAAATGTTTTGACCTTCAAATGACCTTTCTGTGAGTTATCAAACGAATAATGGATATGATTCCATTGCCATATTTAAAAAAAAACCGACTGACGTCTGTCTAGTCTATATTAATCACACATTTGACATTGACGTGTCGTTTCTTTTCGTAAATTGTTTGTTTATTATAATTAATAAATGCAATCTAACTTATACGAGTACTCAATAGTCAAGACTTTATTGTTAAACCATTGTGTAAAAGTAATGTGTTTGTTTTAAACAGGTAAATACGAGTACATTTAAATGATCTTGACAACAAAACTGCAAATAGTTCTAGAAGTATTTTTGCTTCACTTCACGACACCATTCCTCTCGCCGTCGTTCCGAAATTGGTACGAATAACAAATCCGGGTTATCCCTGCTGTTATTCGGACATAAAAGAACAAAAAACTTGTAGCCTTCCATTTCAAACAAGTTCAGATAGTGATTTCAAAATATTTTGAGCCCGTCCTATGTGACGTTGACACCTTGATGTTGACTTTACCATAGACTTTACAGTAATTTATTTTTATGCAGGCGAAGACTACATTATCCATTATGCGTTTGATGACGTCACGTCAGCAATAAATTAATATATTTTTTTAATGTAGATAGGATTAATTAAAAACAAAAATACTGAAATTACTTTCTTAAAATAGTCTATATTTATCAAATAAATTATAAAAACCATACAACAAAAATATGAAGCATGGCCAATTGCAGCCCAAGCTATTTACGCTGCACGAGCGATAGCAATACTTTTCATTTCGATTATGAGGAAAATAAAAAAAGTTACTATTTTTTTTACATTTGTCGTCCTATCCTACGATAAGAGCCACAATTGCAAAATGCTTACTTTTCAGGAGAAGCATTATTCTGTTTATTTTAAAAGAAAACTAAAAAATATATAATTTTGCAATTAAATCATGTGGAATTGTGTTCTAGAGTCCTACTGAAATTGCATTTACGTTCGTAATAGTACTTTATGATTATATTTTGTCCCTTAAATCCTTATTCGTCGGGGTAAATAGGTTTAAGAGAGCCATTACCTACATTGTGCCTCTTATCGTCGGAACATTCAGGGCCACTACTGCCCTTAGGGCCAGATTTTAACAATCACACTTCGAATATAATATTAGTCAGTATGAAAAAATACTTAATTTTAGTTGAGCAAAATCTTTATTTATCATAAAATATTAGGTAAAAACAAAATGTAACAAAATAGATTGTTATTTGCAGCTGACGATTGCGGAGTCGGAATAGTGAAACTGGATGTAGGACTGTCCAAAACTATACGAGCGTTGCTATGAATATTTTTAGTTATTTAAAAACCATTCATTTTTTTTACAAATTACTTTAATATTTTTCAAAATATACTCCTCCAAGTTCAATACATCGCCTCATTCTATAAAACCAATCCTCAAAACATTTGAAAAATGCGTACTGTTGAAGATCAAAGAAAAGTCGCTCAAATTCTAGTACTGCCTCGTTCGAGTCCATAAAAGTCCGGCACGCATCATTTTCTTTATAGTGGGGAACAAGAAATAGTCGCACGGGGCCAGGTCAGGACTGTAGGGTGGATGCGACACCAGCTGAACACCTTTACTGGTCAAAAAATCGATTGTTATTGCCGCGGTGTGTGCAGGTGCATTATCTTGGTGAAAAATAATTCCATGAGTGCCGCTCTTTGGACAATCCTCACCAAGTCTGTCAAATGCCTGGGGTAAACAGACCTCTGTGTACCACTGGCTAGTAACTGTTCTTCGATCTTCGAGTGAAACTACAGCTACTGGCCCCCCGCGGCGAAAGAAAACGGCGATAATTTTTTTGTTCACACTACGGCCACGAACAATTTTTAATGGCGGCCTGTCTTCCTCAAACACCCATTGCATAGATTGTTGCTTTGTTAGAGGGTCATAGCAGTATATCCAGGACTCATCAGTAGTAAGGATATTAGAAACCTGTTGGAAATTGCCTCCGTCGAATTTTTTGAGCATAAACTGACACCAATCTACTCGCCGGGTTTTTTGCTCTTCGGTCAGCAAATGCGGTATCCAACGCGAAGCGACCTTCCTGACGCCAAGATGATCATGTAAAATGCTTGAAACTGCGGGTGATCCAATACCATGTTCATGCTCTATTTCCCGATGGGTAATATTTCTGCGTTCTTTAATCAACCACTCGGCTTTGATCACTGATTTTATTTTGCTTTTATTAAATGCTTTTATTATTGGGTACTTATCTGAAAAAAAAAATCAACTAATTTGACAAAAGCAGTTAATTATAAAGTCTGATTTTCATTAATCTTACACTGTCCAATTTTTGGCCTATGTTATACAGTAAATAATTAACTTCTTGCTCATTTCCAGGAGGCAAGGGAGACTCTGCACGTGTTCTTTTCTCAAAAAAATAAAAATAAAAATGAGTTTACCTTTATACTATAGCGGTATTTGGGCTGTATTGAAGCTATTTAACAGTAGATGAGGTAGAAGGTTGCAGGGTCAAAGGAAATACTAAACGGAAGATTGTACGAAGTTATAATGAAGAAAGAATAGTGATAGGTTACAGAAGTTACTTTAGATGCAAAGGAAAATACAGAAACAGATTTAATTAGCGGGAGTTGTTGCCGGCGCGTAAGCGAGAAGGTTATGCGGCTGAGACAAAGTAGTACGTGTGCGCGTCAGAAGGCTCTGGCTCGTACTGGTGTGTCGCGGCGCGGGCGCTGCCCGGCTGCCGCTTCCTTATCTCTCCGACCGGTCCGCGCGCGGTGCACACTGCATGTATCAAGCGCGTACACCGCTCACGAATTAATTGTTGGTATTCTCGCCACACTTCTCCCCTGCCGAGACCGTTGCTACGGTCGACAGTTGTTGTAGTAGTCCGGGAAGGTGACTCGCCGTCCACTACGTGTTGTCCTTTGTTGTAATGGTGGTGTTGATGGTGCTGGTGATAGTACTGGTGGTGGCGAGGTCATCTCGTCCTTGGCAGAAAAGGCAGGCTTCAGTCGGTCGATGGAGACAGTGATGACCTTGCCCTGGACCTCGATGTCGAAAGTTTTCTTTCCACGAGCAATGACCTTGTGCGGGCCGGAGTAGGGGGGCTCGAGGGATCTGAGGGCCGGTCCCTGGCGCAGGTGCACGTGGGAGGCCGTGTTTAATTGCCTGGGAACATAAAATGTTTTTTTTGTTATATGCCACTTTGTTGGTTGTGGCGACATCTTGGTGATGTGATCGCGAAGCCTAGATGCGAAGTCTGTTACGTCGGTAGGAGTGATGTCATCTTTAGGATGTAGGAATTGTCCAGGCAATCGCAGTGATTCGCCATAAACAAGCTCCGCTGCTGTCGCCTGTATGTCGTCTTTCCAGGCTGTGCGTATGCCTAGTAGTACCATGGGTAGCGTCTCTGACCAGCTGGGGTTATCATGACACATGATAGCTGCTTTTAGTTGCCGATGAAATCTTTCAATCATACCATTTGCGGCCGGATGGTATGCGGTAGTTGTGTGGTGCTTGGTACCCATGATGTTTGCTATGGCCTTGAAGAGTCGAGATTCGAACTGTCGCCCGCGGTCTGTTGTCACGTGTGCTGGACATCCAAATCGGGCTATCCAGCCGGATACAAAAGCCATGGCGCAAGATTCGGCAGTGATGTCTGCGAGTGGGTATGCCTCAGGCCAACGAGTGAACCGATCGATTGCGGTGAGGCAATACCTGAAACCATGTGAGTGCGGCATAGGACCTATAAGGTCGATGTGGACGTGCTGGAATCTCGACGAAGGTGTGGAGATTGGGGAGAGTGGAGCTGATGTGTGTCGTGTCACCTTGCTGTTTTGACACTGGTTACACTCACGAACCCACTGGCGGCAATCTTTGCGTATGCCTGGCCAAACGAAACGCTCTGCGACTGACCTGACTGTCGCTGACGCACCGGGGTGGCTGAGGTTGTGAAGCGCGTCGAACACTTGGCGTCGAAATCTGTCTGTCACATATGGTCTCTGCGTTCCAGTGGATGAGTCACAATATAATTGGTGGCTACTACCTGGTATCCTGATCTTCTCTAATTTCAGGCTGGTACCATCTTGTAGAAGCGCCTGCAGCACCACGTCATTGGTTTGATCACGAGCGAGGGCCCCATAGTCCACGTGAGAGCCTATTTCCTCGACACGTGACAAGGTGTCAGCCACGACGTTCTCCTGCCCTGGAACATATTTGATGTCGGTGGTAAACTGTGCAATAAAATCTAAATATCTATATTGTCGGGGTGAGCATTTGTCACGCGGTGTAGTGAATGCGTGGGTCAGCGGCTTGTGGTCGGTGTATACAGTAAAATGTCTTGCCTCGACCATGTAGCGAAAGTGTTTTATGGCCTCATAGACAGCTAGAAGTTCTCGGTCGTAAGGACTATATTTGGCCTGTGAAGAACTGAGCTTTCGAGAAAAGAAAGCCAATGGCTGCCATGAGTCTCCGCTGCGCTGCTGGAGTACTGCCCCGATTCCAGTATTTGACGCGTCCGAATATATGGACATTTCAGCGGCCATATTGGGATGAACGAGCAGGGTAGCATGTGAAAGACTTGCCTTACATTGTTCAAAGTCGTTAAGTTGTTCCAGGGACAGGGTGATTGGCTGTGTTCCTCTCATCTTTGGTCCGGACAGCAACGCGCTGAGAGATGCTTGGATCTGGGCAGCACCTGGCAAAAAACGTCGATAAAAATTGGTCATACCCAGAAAGCGACGTAGCTCCTTTACTGTTGCTGGTGCTGGAAATTCCTTTATTGCTTGAACCTTCTCTGGTATTGGCTGGATCCCTGATGGCGAGACTTTGTAACCCAGGAACGACACTTCTTTTTGTCCAAAAAGGCATTTTGATGAGTTAACCAGAACTCCAAAGTCGCTGAGACGCTGAAATATGGCCTTTAAATGTTCCTGGTGTTCGCTGTCTGTCCGGGAGAAGACGAGTATGTCATCCACATATCCAAAACAAAATTCGAACCCTTTAAGCACTTCGTCAATGAACCTTTGAAAGGTCTGGCCCGCGTTCCGGAGCCCAAAGGTCATATACGGGAACTCGAATAGGCCAAATGGGGTTGTGATGGCCGTTTTCGGGATGTCCTCTTCAAAAACTGGTATTTGATTATAGGCCTTTACTAGGTCAATTTTAGAATAAACTTGCGTACCTGCTAATTGATAGGAGAAGTCTTGAATATGTCGTAGTGGGTAGCAATCGGGAATCGTCCTCGCATTGAGTGACCTGTAGTCGCCGCATGGCCTCCACCCATCGTTCTTCTTAGGAGCTAGGTGCAACGCTGAAGACCACGGGCTTTCTGACCTACGAGCTGTGCCACTCTGGAGCATGGCCTCAAACTCTTTTTTAGCTATTTGAAGTCGGTCAGGTGCTAGACGTCGAGGGCGGCTGGTCACGGGCTGCCCTGCTGTGGTTCTAATATGATGGACTGTTGTGTGCTTTACTTGGGTTGGTTTACCTGCTGGTCTCGTGATTTCCGGGAACTGCTTCAGGATATCATGAAATCTACTATCACCTGTGACAGCTTTTATCGATGATATGGCTTCGGTTGCTTTGCTCTGCCCCTGGACTGAAAGTGTAGTGACATTGTCAATGAGCCGCTGGTGTCTACAGTCTACTAAGAGGCCGTAGCTACTTAGGAAGTCCACGCCTATTATGGGTTTCGTTACGTCAGCTATGACGAAGTTCCATGAAAAAGCGCGGCGAAGGCCCAAATTTAACTCCAGGTGTATGGTTCCGTATGTAGAAATTACCGAGCCGTTTGCAGCACACAACTCGTATTCTGTCTTTTTCCGGCGTTCTCTGATGGATGACCTTGGAAAAACGCACAGATCTGATCCTGTATCAATCAGGAACTGTACCTTGGTTTGCTGGTCTGTTACGAAGAGACGGCCAGATGATTGGGGACAGTCGTTTACCGCCATTAACGACTGCCGTTGGTGTTTTCCTGCATATACGAGCAGGGGCTGGTGCACTTCGTGGATTTAGAGCCAAAGGTATTGTGGTACCAACAATAGTTCGGATTGTCCTTGCCTGCACGGGAGCGGGAGCGTGAGCAGCTTCTGCATCCTCTGCGTTGCCTACTGCGAGAGCGGTTGTATGGTGTGCCACGCTTCTCTGATAACAGCGATGCTACCTGTTTGGTCAGTTCTGCTACTTGCCTTATGAGCTCGTCATGTCCCTGTGATGTAGTCGCTACTTGTGACGTAGTTGCTGCTGGTGCTGTGAAACACCCTGGCGGTGTAACTTCCTGGGGCGCCACGCGAGAGCTAGTCGTTGCAACATGTGATGTCAGCGGCGTCACGACTTCATGGACTCGGTCTGCCAACGTTGCTAACACGTCCAAAGGGCTATCCTCCTGACAAGCAAGAATTGTTTGAATATTAGTGGGTAGTCTGCTTGTCCACATGGTTCTGATAAAATCGTTAGGGTCACTTGTTGTCCCTGCCAGCGACTGCATGTGGCGTAAGAATTGTGACGGCTTCCTATCACCAAGCTCAGCGTGCATCAATAATTGCTTAAGCCTTTTGTCTCGAGATTGCGATAAGCGACTTATAAGCTCAGTTTTTAGCTTTAAATATTTGTCGGTAGCTGGGGGTGACGTAATGATATCCTTAACCTCTGTTGCAATATTAAAATCCAGTTGAGATACGACATGGTGGAATTTTGTGGAATCGGCAGTAATATTGGAGATACAGAACTGACCTTCTATTTGGGCAAACCATAACGCTGCATCCTCCGGCCAAAATGGCGGCATTTTCACGCCGACACGAAAAACGGTTTTTGCATCGTCATCCTCCGTCGTAATTTGCTGATGGGAGCTTGCTGGCGCTTGATCCTTTGACATTGTTGCTGTTCTTAATACGGGGTCACCAGTATAGCGGTATTTGGGCTGTATTGAAGCTATTTAACAGTAGATGAGGTAGAAGGTTGCAGGGTCAAAGGAAATACTAAACGGAAGATTGTACGAAGTTATAATGAAGAAAGAATAGTGATAGGTTACAGAAGTTACTTTAGATGCAAAGGAAAATACAGAAACAGATTTAATTAGCGGGAGTTGTTGCCGGCGCGTAAGCGAGAAGGTTATGCGGCTGAGACAAAGTAGTACGTGTGCGCGTCAGAAGGCTCTGGCTCGTACTGGTGTGTCGCGGCGCGGGCGCTGCCCGGCTGCCGCTTCCTTATCTCTCCGACCGGTCCGCGCGCGGTGCACACTGCATGTATCAAGCGCGTACACCGCTCACGAATTAATTGTTGGTATTCTCGCCACAATACTAATATTATAAATGTGCGCATTCGTCTATTTGCTGACGATGTAACGAAGACACGGATTGTAGTGGGTCATAGATCGGTGGACGAACTCGAATTTAACAAAATTGTATCTGATGATGTCACGAGAAGAGCTTGTCGAGAATAAACATCCCAGCTGAGAAAATATTTAGAATTTCTAAGACCCCATTAGCAAAAGCTCGTGCAAGTTCATATACTGACATAACAAAGAAAATAACAGAGTAAATTTGTCGGAAACAAGCGTTTTATATAATATTAAACTCCATTTTATACACGAAAAAAGCCCCAACTGCCATTAGAGCCCAAAAAGAAAATAAGCAAACGGACATCTTCAAAAGTAATTTTTTTACCAAAAAGCAATAAAATAATTTCAAACATTCGTATAGTTTGTAACCCACCTAAATTATATACTACAAAACCGAAAATTTAAATAATAATTAAACAAAACACAATTTGAGAGTAGAAAAAGGACACAAATGTCATTGTAGCCACCCATTTGCCATACAATGGAAATTAAGCAATTCCGTAAAATAAAGCCACAATTACCGTTCGGGCTTTAATCAACGGAATGTGCACTACTTAATTAAATTGTTCTAGTTTCTGACACTAAGTATGTTAATATGTATTGTGTATATTCTTTAAAAAATCATAAATATATAAAGTAAAAAAAAAGTACTAGATTTGATTTCAATAAGCATTAGGTTATTAAAATTCGTTTTATTTAACTTACTTGGTACATTCCTTTTTCGTTCACCATCGTTTTTTGCCACCATTTTCACTAATCTGTACCCTCGACGATTCATTTTGTATTTTAAACATACAGTAAACTAATATAAACGATCTTCTGAATGAAAACTAAAGCCGTTTGGAACGCCAAACCACTCAATGCCGCTGTCCGCCGAGTAATGGAGAAACGGCGGTTGCGCCCCCTCCTCCCGCATCCGCCGTTCGGTATCGCACGGTGAAAAAGGACAGCAATATACTAAGGGCTTTACTCCGCGTTGAAAGTAAGTCCAATGCAATTGTGGCTTATTCAAAAACTCAATTTACTATTAAATAAAATATATTTATTTACAATTTTTTGATGTCATCTTATGTAACTTGAGACGTAGAACTCAATTTTACAATAAAAACAAAAAGCCACTGTGGTGATTGTGGCTCTTATCGTAGGATAGGACGTTGTGAGAATAAGTTATATCGTCAAATACTAGGAGTGCATAAACATTAAAGTAACCTACTGTGCTGTGCATTCACGAGACATTCGCGATGTGTCGTGTGCGTCCGTCCGCCCGCCGGTGCGCCGCACCGTGCCTACCGATGACGTCTGATCGCCTGCGATCTAAGTTGCGCTACGCACCTCCTAATTACCGCTACGCTCCTGGGGGTCCAGACAAGATGCCAACGCTTCCAGGCCCTTTCTATAAAATTGAACGCCTAGGCATTAGCGTCCAAAATATGTTAGACAAAAGGAGTTAGAACAGAAAAACGTGCTGTCGATTCTACGATCTCCTCAATGTGCGCTATAATGATGATTTAGCCTTAAATTGTCTATTCTTCGCGCAAATTGAAACGTCAAGTGTCGCTGTGTCAAGTTTACATCAACTGTCAAAAGTTTATTTGCAGGTTATAATGAAGTTATAATTTCGGCTTGTAAATAATTATTTTTATATTTCTTTTAGTTAAAGTATCGTCTTGCGTCTATAGTTTTGATGTTTAACATGTTTTAGACAATAAGCAAAGTAACGGGCGGGTCTTTGATACTAATAAGGGCAAAAAAGGGCCTATTCAGGGCGAAAAACACTTCGACGAATTACTGTTGTGATATCACAAGCTAAGTAAAACTGTGTCTACAGAAGGATTACTATAACCTACATACTACGTAGGTTTAGATGTTTTTAGGTACGTGCTTAAACTCTCTATCTCTAATCTCTAAACACCTAGTTTGTAATATTACAGCTAGAGCTACAGATGTAGTAAACAATCGTTCTAGGATAACTTTGTCTTGTTTGTTAATTAGCTTACTGGTGGGTACTAAAAGTTGACTAAAATAGCAAGATCCAGCAAGACATGTTGGCGTATGATATATATATATATATATATTACCTACTACATCTGTACATAATCTGTTTGGATGTTGGTTTGCATAAATTAAAATGCTTTTAATTTATTTATGAATGTTTGTAATTTTTATTTTGCACTTAGGCTACACTCAGGAATTACGTTTTCATAAACAATTATAAACTTAGTAAAGACAAAGACGCGGGCTAGTTGCTAGGTTTTCTATAAAAGTACCTATCCATAGTAAAGAGTAAGTAATTCTATTTGTGTAAGAATGTTACTAGAAATTTCATAATAAATTAATATGGCATTCATAAAAAAAAACTTGTAGCCAAAGAGAACCCCTTTTCCCCTTATCTACTTTCATTTTGTATCAAGATTTGTATAAACTAGCAAGCTCTTTAATTATAAGCTATTGTTATGAACAGCGAATAATAAGCTTTTTATCTTTCAGATGCAAAAACTACTAACAACAGCCAAAAATATTTGTAGGTATACAAGACTGAGTAGCTACAGTGTGGCAAGATATTGAAAATTGTATGTTTGAAGTTTGAACATTATTCATTTGAATTTTAACATTCCTGTGAAATTTGGAACACATGCCAACAGTCATCACATCGTCCCCTTACTTCTAGAACCGCTTAAAGTACCTTTTAGGCAAAATCAAGTTACGGACATCGTTAGAAAGTACTTTCCAATATCTACGTGTTGGTAAAACCCGATTTTTAATACCATGCTCCGTTCCTGAGATAGCCTCTTGCTTAAAGTAGTTTAACGGCGATTTTTTTAATATTGAACAAGCAAAAGCTACTAAATGGTTGTTATAATCGATATTTTTAAATTTTTAAGAAGAAAAACATTTTGTCCTCATTAAAGTGGTTTTAGCAGGTTTCATGTTTAAATAAAATACAATTTAGTTACTCTAATAAGATACTAAACATGTGTAGTAGTTTTTTGGTGCTAACCATAAGATATAAACGTTTATTTTGCCATCTACAAAAACATTCAAACCAATCGATAATATGTTTTTCCACTTCCTAATTACTCAAAAGTCTAAAATATTAATCAGCAAAAACAACAAAAACATATTATAATCTGTTTTGTTTGCATCTTTTTTGCTTTCGCCGGTAGAATCCGATACAGCAAAAACCGCTTAACGTACTCCCTAGTGAGGGCCTCCCCGCTAGGCGTTAACCGCGCGGCGCGGCGCTTAGTCGCGTCTCATCTGTTTGCAAGTGTCGACGCCGATTGCGTGCACGCATGTAATATTTACCTAATAACAGTGATGACAAGTTAAAACATGAATTCCCGTACAAAAAAATGTTAAGCTTGGTGCTTGGAAACAGTGGTTTGCATAAAGGTAAGTAAAAATGACTGTTTCTATTAATTATGTTAAAATTGATAGGTTAGGTAAATCACGAGAACAATATTAAAGCTAAATAAGGCGAACTATTTTAGTCAATGTCATTTAAGACAACGAATTTGCATGTTGAACATATTAATTACGGCAAATCGCGCGGGGCGTTGACCCCAACATACCTAAACAAAAAAGTTTTCGTTATAGATGATGACAACAAGCTATCTTCTGGTGTCAATGAGTCGCCAAGTCACGGACAAATCAACCAAAGGATGTAAGTCGAATGTGAAAACAATTTAGGTAGGTATTACAACTACCTACTTCTTAACTGTTTGCCGCGGATTATAACACGTTCCTACCTACATACTTACCAGTAAATAGGTATGTCACTTAACAAAATTCAATACTATGTATGTATTAAAATTATTTATTGCACAAAATGAAAAAAGAAAATACAATGTGTACAGAAAAGGGATGTAAGTTAAGTACATAACTTAAAGCTAGTATTATGTTTCAGATAACTGTAATCCAGAGCCGCAGCCGACACTAGCAGTGACGAAGAATAACTTTTTTTTTTATATCAGTGGGAGGCAAACGAGCATGTAGGTTACCTGATGGGAAGTAAACACCACCGCCCATAAACACCATCAGCTCAAGAAGAGTTGTCGGTGCGTTGCCGGCCAATAAGGGAGATGTAAGCTCTTTTCTTGAAGGCACCCATGTCATAACTGGTGGGAAATACCGCCGAAGGGAGCTCATTCCACAGTTTCACTGTACGAGGCAAAAAGTGCCTAGTGAAACGCACTGTGGAAGAACGCCCTTCATCAAGGTGATGTTGATGGAACCTGGCATTGCGACGAGTAGTTCGGTGGTAGAACTCTGCGGCCGGTAAAAGTCCAAATCATCAGAACACTCCCCGTTGTAAAGCCTATACAGCACGCAAAGTGAACTGACGTCCCTTCGGATAGAGAGGGAATCCAATCGGACGGAGAGCGCTGGGTCGTTGACGATTCGAACCGCTCTGCGTTGTATCCGGTCAAGTGGAAGAAGGAGGTATTGGGGTGCCCCAGCCCAGAGATGAGAACAGTACTCCATATGCGGCCGAACCTGAGCCTTATAAAGTTGGAGGCAGTGGTCAGCTGTGAAGTACCGTCTTGCTCTACTAAGCACGCCAAGCCTCCTGGAAGCCAATTTGGCTTTATCTTCTAAATGACTACGGAACTTAACGTCATGAGAAATGTCAACGCCCAGGGTTCCGATACTGGGCTTGATGGCGAGGGAAGTGCCTTCGAACTGAGGTGTTGTGACGAAAGGGCTTTTCTTGGCTGATAACACGCACAATTGTGTCTTAGTGGGGTTAAATTGGATCAGGCGATGACTCAGTTTCAGACGCAAGCTTTGCTCGGCAGTCTTCGGTGTCGGCTCGAGAGAGATTACTCCGGCCAAAGTAGCGCGTGTGACTAGTGCTATCATCTGCATAGCAATGAATGTTACTAATCTGCAACATATCGTTGATATGCAGAAGAAACAGCGTAGGGGACAATACACAGCCTTGCGGTACACCAGAATTCACGGGCATGAGTTTCGAGCATGAGCCATCAACTGTTATTTGGATGCTCCTCCCCGTAAGAAAACTGGCTGCCCATTTGCAGAAACTCTCTGGGAGCCCATAAGAAGGCAGCTTCGACAAAAGTGCTTTGTGCCAAACCCGATCAAAGGCCTTCGCTACATCCAAACTAACGGCCAATGCCTCGCCCTTGCTCTCCACGGACTCAGCCCAACAATAAGTGAGGTAAACTAAAAGATCACCAGCTGAACGCCCACGGCGGAAGCCATATTGATAGCTGATTATCCTCCAGATACCTCAGCAGCTGACGATTAATAACATGTTCCATTATCTTGGAGAACAAGGATGTTAAAGCGATAGGCCGATAATTTGATGGATCTGAGCGAGTACCCTTTTTTTTTGTTTACTCCTACGTGTTTTTTATAACCCTAATAAACAATTTTTTAAACCTATGTGACGTTTATTTTAGTTTTACCCACTAATTTCTCCAGTCAACACCAATGTTTGTCTCAATGTTGCTTTTTATCTAATAAACGCCTTATTAGTAAACATAATTCGATGAAATTTTGTAAACGAATAGTTTTAAGTTTTGAATAGTGCAAACTTTACAAAACATACTAGTAACATATTAGCATTTTAAGTGCACTTAATTCTGAAATATCATATTCTCTACAGCCAAAACCAACTAACTGACTCGTGACTGTAATATAAACTAAGATAACTGCATAATTAATCACAATTCCCAATATTTTTCTAGTCCAAAGTGAAACTTATATAAGTAAGAAAGTTAAACTTTGAATTAATACTGCCGAAGCCTATTAGTTTAAAAGATACGAATAAATTGACTCTACAGCAAAAACCGCTTATCTGCACCACTTTTTTTACAAAAGCCTCAATTAAAACCATTTGTTTAAAGATTATACTATTTTTTTACATACAGTTTTGATTACTAATAACCTCTCCTTATAAAATCTATAATATCATTTACTTAGAATTGGGTTTAACTAGACATTTAAACCCTCAAACCTTTAAATGCGTTTTTCTCAAAACTATACTTCATGCAGTTAAGCGGTTCTAGAAGTAAGGGGACGACATAAGTAATGCAGTTATGCTATGAATATGTTGATAATGAAAATGAAGTGGCAACATGACCACCATTGTGCTAAATGGAGTTTAGTGTGTGTAGCTGAGTATGTTTGATATTTTTTATGTATATTAGTATGTATTTCTCTTTACAAGTTAGTTTATAATTGTCTAGTACCCATAGTACAAGCCTGGGATTGCAGTCTTGAAGTCATAGCCTTGAGAATTCAAATGTTTATGGGTCTCAGATCATCAGGTGGCCTGTGAGATTGTCTATTTCTCCCTGATATAAAAAAGGACAAAAGGACAATTTGTGTGAGATTATCCCTTAATATTTATTAAATAATATTTTTTAGTATGAAACTTATAATTTTAGCACTTAAGTTTTTAATCATTCTAGTAATAATGTATTTATTATTATACTTTTAAAAAGAGCTACAGTGCAATAGCACATAGTTGGTATTGAAAATATGTTTTTGTTATCAACTCACGGGCCACCTGGTATATAAATAACATATCATTAGGTACTTATCCTACTAATATTATGAATGCGAAAGTTTGTGTGTGTTTGTTACTCCTTCACGCTGCAATGGCTGGACGGATTTGGATTTAATTTGGAATGGAAATAACTTATACCCTGGATTAACACAGGGCTATTCACAGTTGTCGACACCCCTTGTCCACACTGTGGACAAGTTTTTAGTTAGTTTTTATTTATGTACTTTAGTAGATATTAAACTAACACAGTTCAGTCAAATTAATTAGTGTGAAATGTCCACATAATTTCGAGGGTGTGAAGTACTGGGATTTTTTTTCCCAGTGTGGACAATAGGGTTGTGGACAACTGGGAATAGCCCTTAACACATAGGCTACATTTCATCCCAGAAAATTAAAAGTTCCCGAGGGAATGGCGTAAATCGATATCAACGCGGACGAAGTCGCGGGCAGAAGCTAGTATCGACATAATCATAGCACGAAAGTTGAAGAATACTATTTTTGTGACAAAAGTTAATCTTTAGGAAATTTGTATAATTCAACTTATATTTGACTTTTTACAGAGTTCATATCCAGATCCAACTTGCCAAAGCTAGTGCAGGTAGCGGGGCACCCTTGCTGGCCTCACCTTAAGCTGGACTCCAAGCCTGAGCAAGTCTGCGTGTCAGCACGCGTAAAGAGCTACATCCTGGCCAAATTTCTCTGAACCAAAATCTGACGCATCCAACATGCGTATTTTGAGCACCGGTGTTGATGTGACGCATAAGATACGTCGCTAAATTTACGGTGCGTCATCATATTTTGAGCACCGGTTCGGTCCGTTATGTGATATAAGTAGATACAACAATGAAATCACCAGAAAGCGACGCTGATAACACGGTTAGCCTAGTTGATCCTCTGCCTACAAAGCTAGCAGCCCCGGATTCGATCCTCGTTAGGGCAAATATTTGTAATTAATTGATTTTCAAGTTAAGTAATCTGGAAACAAGGACAGTTATATGTAGGCACTCCTATTAACATCCTTGTTTGGAATTTTAGACGGCCTATAGTTATGTATAATTATAGTTCTGTATACTTAAGTCTTTGTAATAGTTTGGTAGCAAAATCACTGTCAAATTGAATATAAAAACAAATCATGAAACTATTTAATGTATTGACTCCATTTGTTCATTTGGTCGATTCTCTAAAGCTGCCACAAATGGATTGAATGGGTGAAATAAACCTAGGTACATGTGTGTTTAGTTCAAATAGGTACTTATTGGGATTGATGTTTAAACTGCATTTAAGAAGACAGGACTTATACAATCAGCAATCACATGTGTTCCCATTTATGGCAGCTCTTGTAAATAGATATGTACCTATGTTACTTACCCAGACATTGTTCATTCTAGTTATTGCACATAAGAAATAAAAAGGAAGAAATTAAATCCATATTCAATAATTTAAGTCTTTTTTTTCGTAAGAAACACCATTAACTCACTTAAGTATTACATTTGTTGCCATGCAAATGTTATTGGTTTTCATGACAACTTCATGAGTTAAAGCTTTAATTAGATTTTAACAAAATGTTATTCAAAATAATAACTAAGAGCAGTTTTTCAGGTAAGTATAGCATAATTGATTCCAACAATGTTGAAACACTCCCCATGCAAATGATTGTCATTCTCCCTGCTTGATGCGGCTCCCAAAATGAGCCTCATTATAGTCATTATCCATGGCCCCTGAGTACTCTGGATTGCCTGTAATGTAAAAAAAACAAGCAAACTCAGTAGGTAACTTTTCCAAGCAAAGGTGGATGGAACTTTTATGAACTTGGTTTGTAGTAGATAGTATCTTACTTCTCACTTATATTATATAAATGTGAAAATTTGGATGTTAGTTACTCATTCACGCCAGAACGACTAAACTAATCTTGAGGCTTTATTTCTTTTTATATTAGACGGACATGGCTTTGAATAAACTTATTTAGGTAGGTATACAGTATTTTCTAAACAACAATCTGACTAAATTACACTATAACAAACAAGAGAGTCCAAAATTTGGATATACCTAGTGGAAAAATAAAAGAGTACCTACCTAAGTAACATTTTTAAAATCAATGACCTGCAGTAGCTTGAACCTAGTTTAGAAAGTGCAACTAGAACAGCAGATTCAAACTTGTGTAAATGGAATAGCACAACAATCAGGTTTATCATAAGTTTAAAATTCTATGGGTTATACCTACCAAGATATAAAGCACATCATATAAGAGACTAATTAATGGGAATGTGGGACCTCATAATACTTATAAGTACGCATTTATAATAAATGGTTTCTAGGAGGCCCTAACCTTAATTAAGTAGGTATGTCATAATAAATTTTCATTTCATGACGTCACCATAACATTCATCACCATATCAAGGGAAACAGTGCGCTTACAGAGAAAGTATTCAGTGTTGAAAGAAGATATACCTAGGTACCTACCTCTCACTGATGCTTAGCAAATTAACAATCGACTTTGTTTGCGGTCACAACATCCATGTCTTAGTTGGTTGAGTGCTTGCATTACTAGTTACCTAGGTGCTGCATGACAACCATTTTCCGTTGGTCATATCCCTGGCCACACACCATGTCAAATACACGGAACCTGCAAAAATAACCATTTATTAAATAAGTAGCTACATGTTTATTTAGGTTGTTATTCTTGTGAGTCCTAGTCAGGTGCTTACCGTAATTCACATCATCCTTACCTTTACTTCGAATAGAACTACCCTTTGTAGGTACTCTTGCAGCCAGGGTACCTGAGTCCAAAGTTGTTTTACTGTTACATTATTGTAGCAGAGTAATTCATGTGTAGGAAATCTTTCTAACAAGAAAGCTTCGGCACTTCTAATATGGTCTTGATTCGGACGACCACGACGATTCGGATACTTTAATTAAACACTTGTCATTGTTTGCAGCTCACAAAAGTCACAAAGAATACATCATTTGGAAAATAACAATTCAAAAACTTGATTTGAATAATAACAACTCACGCACAGCTGATTCAAAAATCGCCATTTTGATTATTCTCTTGAGCGCCGAGCGCTTTTCTGCAAGTCTTTGGCGAGAGAATAGTTTTCTACATTTTACTGTAGAATACAGAACAGAATGCACGTCAAAAGTGCCACTTGACTAGCCGTTTGTACGGATTTTGTCATTGTGACAGCTCTGAGCGTTTTTCTGTTCGTTTCAAAATATTTACGAAAAACGAAAAGTATAATGTTGGCTAGGTACTTTTCTATTCTCTTCGATAAACCACGTGATCAATTTGTGATCCCATACATTACAAGACGATAGAACAGAAAAACGACAACGGCGTGTGCGTCTTGTCTGGACCCCCTGGTACTTCTATTTAAACATGCAAATACTTTTCTTCCCTAGGGTGGACATGTACAACTTTCAACCCGCTTCTAAGATAAACAATGGCCTAAGTACTTTCAGAGTATGAGATATGAAAAATATTAAAGAGACCTACCCGCCCTTGCTTCCCTCCATTTTAAACGTAACAAAGATAGCAAATGTCCAGCTGGAAAAATGTACCTACCAAATTGTAAAAAAAAATATTCATACAGTGTCAGTGGTTCTGGAGATTACCTAACCCTCTACATAATAAACAAACTTCCAAAATCCGCTCGCTCCCTCTCCTTCTCTTTATAATATTAGTATGATATCGGAAAAAAAAGATTTTCGAACTTATAACGCTAACGTAGTTGGTATTATAGTAACCCTGCTTATGTAGCTAGAAACTAGAGGTTAGATTCCTGGTAAGGTAAAAAATTGTGTGATGAGCGCGACTATGTTCGTTAATACCGGATATTTTTTATGTATTCAAGTTTTTTTTCTCTAAGGTAAATTAAACAGAAGTAAAACGAAAATTCGGAATAAATGATACGATCCCAGACCCAAAAAAATGTTCTTGTTTATTCATACCTTTTCTCTATTATTGACATAATATTTGTTTCTATTCAAACGGTGATATGGTTTATCTTGACTGATAGCAGTGATAGCTATTATAATCTGCTTGACACTTTACCGCTCACAAGGACAAACTAAATTGTTGATAAAGTAGTAGTATCTAACCAATCAATATTAGGTACCTATTTTATCATAGAGCGCAGCGTTACGAGCCGTTGTATACGTAAAATTTGCGGTAACTAACGCTGAAAATCAGCTATAAATATTCAAAGTAATACTTTTAACTGTACTCTTTATAAATCGTGAAAGAGAGATTAGCAAAGTGTTATAAAGAGTAATAACTGCAATCTGCATTTTGTTGTGTCCAGATGGTGCTAAAGTTGTACAAATTGGACGGCAGTCCCCCAGCTCGGGCCTGTATGATGGCTTGTGAACTGTTCAACATCCCCGTTGAAAAGGTCGACGTGGATATTCTGTCTGGCGAACATCACCGTCCTGAATTCACAAAGGTAAAACCATAATAATAATAAAACGTGGAAGTATGTTTTGACCGGTGCACCTAGCGTTCCATAGTATCTGCCGACCCCAATGGAAGAATCAGGTGTGAAGGTATATAAGGGCATTTCTTAGAAAGTTTGTACCTACATAGTTAAGGACTAAAATGACGTTAACGTTAAGTTTTCCGCTGAGTTACGAAAATTTGCTTTACCGTTAAAAGACAAATAGTGGTTATCTCAGACAAAACTCCTGTAGCAAGTGCAAGTATAATACTAACGGGTAACGGGTGAGTATAATATTAATAGTCTGCTTGATTTATTGAATTTGAGATACTGCTAATTGGTGTTGAGAGTAGTATATATATAAATGTACGACTAATTTTCATAACTTTGGTCCTTAGCTAGGTACTTACAAAACTTTCTAAGAAACGCCAATGTTTGTATTTGCATAATTATTGTGAACTTAAAACAAATGCTAAATCTGTTTGCCCTAGTAGTGATCCAAAAGTTACTTACACTGAAATAATGTCTAATTAAAAGCCGATTTGTCCGGTGTGACCGAATAAAATGTTTAAGTGTTCCAAAATCAAACAATAAACTGTTTTTTTTTTCAGATAAATCCGGCTCGTACTATACCAGTGCTTGAAGACGGGGATTTAATTATACACGACAGGTATTATTAACGTTGTTGTCCGTGCACGATTGCAAGAAAAAACCTTTGTAGTGTAAACCTTTGTTTGTAGTGTAAACCTTTCAAGAAATATGAACTTTGATCAATTTTAAAAATGATTACATTGATAACAATCAATACAATTGTTTAAAGCGTTAAAAAACAGCTATGAGAGATTAAATGAGAGGTAACTAATAGAGATGTCTATTAGTTGGAAAAATTTAATAAAATTGTAATGCTATTCGTTATTTTTATCAACCAAAGCTTTAGTAAATAAAAACAACTTCTTCAGGGCTTCAACTAACATCTTAGTTGATTTTATCAAAGATCTTTATAGGCTCATAATTATGGAATCAAGACTCTTGTCCCGCTTAGGTATTCACAATCATAATCTTATTAGAAGCACCTAGGTTTTTATTCAGTGAATATTTGTTAACGATAGGGTTCAAATTTAAACTGCCAGACTAAATATCACCAGACCCAGATATCTTACCAGATTATAAAGATTATTTGACGTTTATTAAACTTAATTTGTTGACCCAAAAAAAACAAAGAGGTAACATTCTACTTTAGTAATGACCATAAAAATGCCAATGTCAAGTATAGAGTTAAAAAAATTATTAACCGTTTAATGCATTCTGTTTTCAGCCACGCGATACTTATGTACCTTGCAGACGTGTACAGCAAGGAAGAAGCTTATTACCCAAAAGACGTAACACAACGAGCTCTTGTTAACCAAAAGCTCTTCTTCAACAGCTCCGTCTTGTTTCCGAGGCTACGTAGCATCACGGTAAATTGCCTTCAACTTATGAAACTTACATGGTCTGCGCTTTAATTGTTCAATTTCGATACAGCTATTATTGTCGTGTTGTTAACGTTATAATCACTTTTTTATACTCGCGCACTATAAACCGCTAATTAATAATTGATATGTTTAACGGTATCAGAAAACCACCTATAGCGTAACCGAAACGTGAAAACAATTGTATAATTAATAACGGGGGTGGCCATGGTAATAATAGTTCTATAATAATTATTAAAGCATTGTTATTACCATGGTAACACGCATGAACAAAGTCAGTGATGGTGTTCGGTGATCAACTCTTTTATTTACTTGTCATGAACTGTTTTAACTGTTTTTTGTATTATAGTAATTAGGAAATCGCGATACGATATACCACCAAAAGTTCAAACCCTACATAGGCAATAATTATGCTATTAGAAAATTTAACTGACAACAAGTTATTTTTGCAGGTCCCAGTAATATCGGAAGGAGAGAAAATAATAACTGTGAAGCAACTCAAGGCAATTGAAGAGGCCTATGGATATTTAGAAGAGTTTCTGACTCGTACTAAGTACTTGGCTGGGAATCACATTACAATTGCGGACATTGGGGCATACGCAACATTTACAGCTCTTGAGATTTTTGTACAAGTGGATGGACAGAAGTAAGTAGGCTCAAAATGGTTCCAACGGAAGACCAGCGCTGGCTTTAATGCCAGCATAACGCTGAGTTGGAACCATTTCGTAACAACAGTTTTTTTGTCTATGTCAGTATTTTGTTCCTTTTGTATGTCTATTTATCACAAATAAATGATTTTTCTTTCTCTCAAAATGCATTTAGTGGTAATAAATGAGTCTGAATCCACACAATGGCCAAACTAAGCACGTGAGAACTTATAACATAACGCATGATTAGCTAAATAAAAATGAGAAATCGGACAAATTTATATTAGTAAAAAAGATATTGGGAATCTTAAAGCACCTAAATGATTTGCATTATTTTTAATACATGTTTTATTTGTATTTTCAGATATCCTAAAATTCAAGCGTGGCATGAGGAGATGGAAAAACTGCCTTACGTGCAAAACCAAAATACACCTGGAGCTAAACGTCTTAAGCACTTTATTGCCTTCAAATTAGCTGAATAATATTAATAAATAAAGATTTTACAGTAACTTAATATTTTATTTTTTGTACCATGGCCATTCTACATTAATCCAACTAACTTTAACAATTTTTAACCTCGTTTACTCATCAAAAATCACCATTTATTTTTTATTACCTTACCTACTTGCCATAACAATACACAAATAATTCAGTAACGGATTTGCTTACTTTAATAATAGAACCCCTAACTTTAAAGCAACTGCATCGACGAATGGTACCAGCAAATATTAAGAAAATATACCTACAATTTAACGTTTTTCGGGATCCGGCTACAGCCCAACGAGACCCTATTCATATACCTACGCTGTCCGTCTTAACTTTAAAGAGCTGTATTTTTTCAAAAGTAATGTATAGCGGGTTGATATTGTTTTCTTTATATGTTTTATTATGTGTCAAATAAAAAAAATAAAGAAAGTAGAATAAAAAAGGGGGTTCTATACAAGAAACGGTATTTCAACGTGTTTTATTTTTGATTTTTATTGTATTTTTATGAAGTCAATTTTCATTTTTTTAAACTGTGAAACATACAAGCGCAAAAGGTTGATTGTGGTAATGAACACAAAAAAATGACAAGTGTAAGTTGGTTCGCACTGATTCGACTCGAAATGTAATTCAAATTGGAATATAATAATACATAGAGTGCGGTGGTACGGAACCCTCGATGCGCGAGTCGGACTCACACTTACCCGGTTGTTTTAAGTAGTGGTTGTATTAGTAGAGAAGTGGACGGTCATCATTACATCATAAATATTGTGCAAGTTCTCGTCAGCAAAATGATTCAGCACTAAAACTTCTTTATCATTATATCATCAACAAACAAATATAAGTTTATTCATTGTGTTTATGAATGCTCTTATCACTGACCAGCGCCTTTATTTTACTCAAGCTTAACCTAATTGCTTTTGACATGTTATCGTATTACCCACGTTATGATAGCTCTTATTTACTTGACAGTAGTTAAAAACAACACGATGACAATGACGCATAGAGTCCAAGTAAAATAAGGCCCCAGTTAATTCGATAATAACGCATCAAGATTGCTGTACTACAAACAGGGAGTTTATTGTGAGTGGGACTTTAAATCTACTAGCGAGGCAATAAAGATCAATTACGTTTGTTCGATTAATACCATTTTCAATTATGAAGATAGAACAATAAACTTTAGTCCCAGTGTGATACAGTTCAAATTTAATTGCCTTGATCATGCACATCCTTTTGCACACTTGGCCTTACCAGTTATTGCACTGTCATTGTCAAGGATTTTTATCGAATTATATAATTAGCGTGTTGTCATGCACATCTTCGTATATTTTGCAATATTTTTGTTAACATGTGTATAACAATAGGTACTAAAACATTCAATGACCGGTTAAGGTACAAGTCGAAGTAGCGCGCTGAGGGTTCCGTATTGTCCGTGTCACACTTGGCCTGTTTTTATTATCAATTGATTTTCTTTAGGGTTTTCATTGCAATCACACTAAACTTGACAGTTGTATGTTTGAACGTTTTGACAATAGAACGAGAACCAAATTAAACTGGATTGAAAGACAATTTAACTCTACCGTTGAAAAACTGTTGTTTTCATACATTGACAAAGGTCGCGATCAGGGTAGTGATTCTCTCAACACCGACGGTCGGACGGACGAACGAGCGAAACTGCAGCGGCAGCGGCGAGTTTAAGTAGTCCCGTCTCAGTGCGAACAAATCATATTATTATATTAGCGCGTGCATTTTCAATTTAGCAGCATGGTTTCTGTCGATGACTTAAAAAAATGTTTTTGTCACATCTCCAAGAGATTGTAGATCTAAGTGTTTAATACTTGTATTCATTTCAACTTAATACCTTCCAATAAATAAGGGCTCTGAAAGACAGATAGACGAACAACGAAGTGATCATATAGGTAAGGGTTATTTTTTCCTTTTGAAGTATGAAACCTTAATACTAGATTATAACTGGGCTTCTTAAGGTATCGGGGCAGGGTTATTATTAGGGCTGCAGAGCAGCGTCATATTCCTTTTCCGTATTTTCTATAATTGAAGTGTCAGCTTTGTCTTAAGTATTTTATCATCTAGTGTTTTTATATCCGTGTTTGTAAGGCCAAGTCTAATCCCGCGGTGTTTACTTAACACTCGTGAAACTTTTCTGATGCCCCACTAAATGAAACCGTTATATGTATTTTGTTTTGTGTTTTTACAATGTTGATTATATGATAAAAAAAAGTAAATGTGGACAGTAGTTATGTGATTGAATTTGAACCATATTTCGTAGTAGCGATTTGTCACCATAATAATACAAGCTAGCGTAAATACCGGCCAAAGCCAACAATGAAATTATTACTCTAAGATCTAAGCCCTGCCCTTAATTGGCAGAGACAAAATATTCGTTTCATTAGTACTATAAGGCAGAACTTCGTGGATTCACACTACAATGGTTTTTATACTCAAAACGAATCAGATAGGTACAAATTTTTGAGACAGTTCTCGGCGAGGCGACTAAACCGCCGTGTTCCTCAGATTGCGTCTAACGTCCAACTTCGAACAGGCTAGATATAACTGCGTGCTGAACCGGCAAAGCTATCAAAGTTTATAACATTGTCTAATACAGTGCTACATGCAAACGCAGGGGAACTTTGTAGTGAACACAGAAACGTGCCGGGCCAACTTAGAGCAGCGGATGGTGACTGGAATAAATTTGGCACAGACCTAATAGGGAGCGTTCATTTCCATATGCATTGCTAAGTAAAGTTTATGCAACAACTAATTGAAAAAACGCAGCGAAAATTAGATAAAGGAGAAACATGTTAACCTAAAACACTCGCAAGCAATGAAATCAGGTCATTACACGTAAAATTTTGCATGAACAGTGACCCGTTTTTATTACCCGAAAATCATATCATATTCAATCTTGATTAACCGAAAACATTTTTTGCTGTAAAATAAAATGTTCTAGGAAAATTGTGTTTTATTATTGATTTTGCATAGGTACCATACCATAGGCAGGGATTGTAACCGGTTACAAATAAACCGGTATTTATTTAGGTTAAACGAGTTAATAATTTAGGTTACGTTCGAACGAAATGATTTGGGAACGTTATTTCGAAGCGCTCCCTAACCGGTTACTCTGTGTTTCGATACGGGATGAATGACCGCTGTCGCGCGTCGAGGCGCTGCTGGTGGCTGCGCTATCAATCTAATACCATAGCAAACCAATCCTGTCTCCTTAAACGAGCGGTCATTCACCCCCCACACGGAGGAACCGCTCTCTAACCGGTAAATTGATTTCGTTCCCTGTTTACGCTCCGACATAGAGATACCGGTTAGAGCGGTTCTTGCGAGCGTAACCTTTATTATGGGTTAGGCTCTCAAAGTGCGGCTCTAACCGGTACGGAAAATAAACCGGTTTTCAATCCCTGACCATAGGTTAAAACTTTGAACATTACCTTGTCTATTGAGAGCGATCTAGGTAGGTAGGTACTAGGTACCTAAGTGGATTACGGATTTAAAAGGGATGTGATAAAATAAAAACCTTTTAAGAAATGGATCTTTACTAACGCCTCAATCGCTCGACGTAAAATTGTATACAAGAATTAAAGTAAGTAGGTAAATTTATACCGTAAAACAGTTCCCGAGGGAACAGTGATAAAAGATTTCAACGCGGACGGAGGCGTAGGCAAATGCTACTTAGATAATACTGAGATATTAAGTTTATTTTAACTTAAATTTTATCACTGTAATTGTAATCTTTGCAGTTTTTATTGCATTTAAAATGAGATCCTGTCAATTTTATAATAATAGCAGTTTTTATATCATTTTGAACGTCTAAACCAACTTGTCTGCTTGGTTTCCGGAACCGAAAAATCTAGACAATGATTACCGTCATTATATTCCATTTGGTCTATCGCACACCGCACAACAAAAAACAACATACCACCACAGTATAAATAAAGCTAAATCAGTAAAGAAACTAGGCCTTCTTTTCGAGATAAATACCTACTCTCCAATTGAGCGTAAGGGATTAAGATTGAGCGTATTTTAGTAAAATTGAAACTCAACTAGTTAGTGCAATATCAGCACAACCGGATCTGTCTTGCAAGCCATAGATCCCACGACCAAACCAGACGGTTTCTGCCTGCCACGTAAACTATGGTGTCGCCTAAATATACTGAGATCGGGTCACGGACGCTGCAACTACTTTCGACATAAGTGGGGTTGGCGTAACTCGGCTCTCTGCGACTGTGTTGGGGAGGGTCAAACCATGGAGCATATTGAACAGCGCTGCCCTCTACACTCCTACTCGGGTGCCCCGGAAGATCTGTACAAACTAACACCTAATACTATCCCTTGAATGTGGACCTGTAATAGCGATCTCTTTGATTATATTTGTTTGAAATATTTATGTAAATACGCCATAAGATTAAATAAAATTAGTGCAATATCGATATCTCGTGTGGTCTGCGACAACGAATCCGTTAGCAGATTGAGAAAAGTAGTCGAATAACTAAAAGAAAGAAGAAATAATATAATGCAAAGGAAACCATTGGTCTCGACGACGCGACACGCGAGTCTTATAGCACTGCCATGTCCGCTTAGCGGTCTCGTAGAGGCGTGCCTCTGTGTGAGTGCGTCGTTTCGAATATTTGTTCCTAGTTTCTTCACTGCTTTAGCTATATTATATATACTGTGATACCACCGAATACAAGTGAACAGGTCATTATAATACTCGTCATTATAAGTCAAAAATCACAAGTATAAACATATCACAAGTTTCACACGCAGCGTGCCAAGCAGTCATACACATATATGACTCAGATAACAGACGCAGCTCCGAGAATTCAAAGTAATAAATCAGTTTAGTCAATTAAGTAATACACTAGCAACCAGGACCAGTTAAGTGCTTTACAATCAAATAAACCCCGATTATTTTGTTCAGATGGTGCTCAAGTTGTACAAGCACAAACTGAACTTGAGCTCGCCGGCTCGAGCCGCCATGATGATTTGCGACCTGCTAAAAGTTAAAATGGACGATGTTAACCCTTTGACGAGCGAGAATCTTACTCCTGATTTAATACAGGTAAAAAATACTTGGACGGTACGTTTACATTATTTTTATTTGGTCGCCCGACGCATTTGCGAATGCAACCCATTCTCGGTCACCGGCTAGTGTAAACGATTTTTTATAGTAAATAACAAATAAGACAAAACCAAATGCGGCTAATGTATTCAGTGCGCCATAAATTAACATTGCTAAGGAACATCAATCTAGCGAACAAATTATTCAATTTAATAAAGATGTTATGTTGATAACAAAACTCTGTATTTATTTTCAGAAAAACCCGGCTCGCACCATACCTGTGGGGTTATTATGACGTATCTGTGCAATTAATTTTACGCTGAGAGAAAAAAACAGAGTTATGTAATTTCTATAGCTCCGTCCTTTACGCTCACTGTAAAATGAACTGCATAGCCATGTCATAATAACCCCCCTGTTCTTGAAGACGGAGATTTGATTATAACTGACAGGTATTTACTTTTTTTAATGATACTGTTAATGGAGTCAAAATGTGACATAATTATACAGTAATTGATCACTAAATATTGCGGCATCATTAAGTTTTTTTTTATGGCATAGAGAAGACAAACGAGCACACAGGCTACCTGATGGTAAGTGGAAACTGTGACCTATAGACATTCGCATTCACAAGACTGCAATGCAATTCTAAGACTGCAATTATGCGTTGCCAACACTGAGTACTCAGATGAAATGCCTCTATGCTAGTCATTTCACCGGCTGTCTTATCCCAAAACCGGAACACAACAATGCGAACACTGCTGTTTGGCGGTAGGTTAATGGATAAGATGGTGGTAGTGATCAGGACGGACCCTGCAGAAGGTCCTACCACCCGCAAAAGTTATTCTATATTCTTCTAATAAAGGTCCAGTGTTGATGGCGTTGGCAATTGTATAATAGGTTGTGTCATCGTTATCTAACTTGCCCTACCGATGCATATTTACCACTCAAGGTTAACACAAGCATTATTAAACACTTTGACTATAAGCTTATATTTAACTTGACGTGTTTTTTTGTTTGTTTACGTTAGTTCAAATGCCTCTTCTTACAATAAGTAAGATATTTGGAATCCATAATATTAAATCCGATAATCCGATGATGACTAAGAGCTGAACTATGGATTCGAAATATGGCGACGGAATCTATGTTATTCTTAACGTAGACCAACCAAGTTTAGATGTGGCTCGATAAGCACCTGATCAAATGATTTGGCAGAAAGTTCAACTAACGTTTTTTTTTTTAATACAAGTGCCTCAAATGTTTCAGCCACGCGATCCTTATGTATCTGGCAGACAAGTACAGCAAAGATAAAACTCTTTACCCGGAAGACGTGAAACAACGGGCTCTTGTCAATCAAAAACTCTTCTTCAATAGCAGCGTCTTGTTTCCGAGGTTGCACAACATCACGGTAAGTCATTCATAAAACTCCGCCACTCGCCGCTTTTTTGTGTAATAAAGATGAATCTTAATCGTTATCTTTACCCATGTTATGTACACCGGCACTAGTTTTCACAAACTGGCAACACCCATAGACATTCGCATAGACATAAAACAATTTTTTTTTCGCATAGACATTCGCATTTGCAAGACTGCAATGTTTGTTCCTTTTTCGATTTTTAACAATTAATTAGTTAGTTTAGTTTAGTTTATTTATTCATCAATGTAATATTACAAACAACTACTACTGATCAAACAACAGGCCCTAATACTTAACGAACCAAAGAGCTCTTTATCCCAATGGCCATTTTTAGGGTCCCGTACCAAAATGATAAAATGGACCCGAAGTCACAGCAGTTTTTCTCTAAAAGTATAGAAGCTTTGAACTTCAAATTTTACATAGTTCTATAATTTGCTTGTCCGCATCTGATTTTTAATACTTAAAAAGGGGTCTAGAATGGGGGGAGGGGTTTAAAAAATAAAGTTATTTTATTATGGAAAACGCGGTAACGTGTCATAAGAAAGGGCTCAATCTGCACACTTCAAAAAATATTTATAATTTTCCGGAACGTACTTTTTGATTTATGGCAGAAAAAGTCTGCTAAAAACTTGGTGTCAATTTTATTATAATTTTATCTTTACACTTAGTAAAGGCTTATTTGACAGCAAGTATGTTTTTTCAGAATCCAATCGTACCAAAAATACCTGAGAAACTACAGAAAGCAGTCGACGAGGCCTATGGATATTTGGAAGCGGTTTTGAGTCGTTCCAAGTATCTAGCTGTGGAACACATCACGATTGCAGATATAGCAGCGTATGCTACAACTTCTTCCCTTGTGCAACTTGTAAAACTGGATCCCAAAAAGTAAGTTAATGTGTGAATTTCGACAAATTATTTTAATAACAAGGTACTAACAGTGTTTCTACACTATCTCCTTTTGGGTTCGGATAGTGTTGGTAAGACTCGTTTAAAAGTAAACCAGAGTAAGTGAGAGAAAAATAAACCCGAAGGCTTTTATGTCAGCTATCGCATTTGGATGGAGCTGTAGTTTATAGTGATAATACAGCATTTTTAATGTGATATTATTATTTATTTCAAATGTTATCAAATCAACTAAAGTAGTTGCATATCCGGTCCAAAACCTAGGATTTTGACTACATGCTCGATAAATGAACCTACTTCAAATGCCACGATCAAAAAAACATGAGTACCTACAATCACTGAAATTGAAAGACGTACCTTTTTCGCTCTTGTCACAGTGTGAATAAAACAAAAAGGTACGTCTTTAAATTATGTGGCCCTAAAGTTTTTTTTATTTCACTAACATTACTTACATGTTTTTGACAGGTATCCTAAAGTTCTGGAATGGCATGTGGCGATGGAAAAAATCTCTTTCGTGCAACGACAAAATGCGGCTGGGATTAAACAATTAAAGGAATTAGTTGATGCCAAGTCGGCTACGAAGAAATAAATTGTAATTTTATCTGGTTAACACAGCCTTTAAGCGATATTTTGCTTTAGTTATTTATCTTATTTGCGTTGGAAATTGTTGTATTTTTGGTGTGGTGTCCGTCCACTAAACAACTTGTGTTAATTAGAGCTTTTTGTTTGTACATAGAATTGCTTGTCAGATTTTATCATTTTTATAATAACAAAATGCCGTATTCACTGTGCGAAATTACGTACACTAATTATACTACTACTAATTATTATTTTTCTATTACTTACTACTAATTAGTTCTGGGGAAAATTCAGAGTTTTGACACATTTTCCTGCTCAACTACGCGTGAATACATTTATTTCTTATCGTATGTAAGATTCATTGTTTTATATAATGCTAGGTTAAGTTTTATAATTGTATATTTAAAAAACGACTAACTGTTGAGTTTTTTGCGGCGATTCTTCTCAGCAGTGTTCTCTTGCGAAGCGCTGGTATTTTTTACGTGTAAAGGTGCCCGTGCGGCCTACTTACTGAATAAACATCTTTTATATTTTTTTTATCTTTTTTACTACTGTAACAACAATCATCATAATCTTTACAACATTTACCCATTTTATTACAATTTCAATGAATAAATCCATATTTTGCATTATAAATATATCTACTGGGATTCAGAATTAATACCGATGAAAGTTCAAATAATATTAATTTTGTAATTTTTTTTATTAAACTTAAGCATTGCTTATTCATTTTCAATGGGTAGTATATTTTTTCTTCATAGAGAGGTTTATGCCAATATGTCGTAATTTTATAATAAAAACCACCTGCAAAATGGTTCATGCTACTTATTAACAACATGTCACCATGAAAAATGTTCTCTATTATAATTATGTGGTTACTTCATAAATACTATAAAGTTGAGTTATTATCTTAATATTCTGTTTGAGCTGTCAATAAAATTAATGAGTGGAATTTTTGAGGAGTCATTTGAGTATTTTATAGGTCCAACCACGGAACTAAGATTAAGGGGCGATCGATATATACATAGTTTACATGATTCATAAACGGTCGTTAAGTGTTATTTTAGCATATACTTAGTAGAAAAAAGCTATATCCCTAACATGTCCGGATTTTTACTGCATAAGTAAATAATTTTATCATGAAAATGTTGACTTAGATACCAGGGACCAGACCAGATACAAGGAGTGGAACTAAAATAATGGAAATGTCACTGTTGACGTAATATAATTACTGATGAGAGTTACTTGGTTACTATAAGTTTTTATTTTAGCTCATCAACTAACATAGTTTTTGTATATTTTATTTGTATCGGCTAAATTTAAGGTGGTGGCAATAAAGAATATTCTTATTCTTATTCTTTTTTTTTAGGTATATATTGTTGTCTTCATATGGGGTATATATACTAAAAACTCTCCTTCAACGACTCCATCGTGTTTCCACGTTTACTCAAAATCTCGGTAAATCACACTTAAGTTAATTTAAATAATTATACTTGGCAAAGTAAGTAGCGTACGTGAACGCGCCTGACTCTTGAAAGGGTAAATGTTGCAAGTTTTATGTGTAAAGTAAGTAACAACTCGTTAGGGGCTATTTTAATGATATATTTCCTCATCCTACGAGTAGGTATCACCCGCTATGCCTTATGTTTCCACCCATTTGTTAAGTAAAGCAACTTAACAATATATTAAACTACAAAATTTTAAAAAACAAGGTCCTCCGCCGCTACTTTTTAATGTATGGTATTTGTACAGTATTATGACGTATCTTTGTAATTAATTTTACGCTGAGAGAAAAGGATAGAGTTATGTAACTACTATAGCTGCGTCATTTACGCTCAACGTAAAATGAACTGCATAGTTATGTCATAATAACCCCCCAGGTGTTACAGAAAACTCACAAAAACCGAAGCTATTTAAACAAGAGCGGGTCGCTAATTGTTCATAAACTTTCGTGCTTTGAAAATACTTAACAAAGTAAAGTACTCTGTTTATTTTATACCTAATCTTGACTCCATCATCTGTCGTAAAATATATATAATATGGCGTGCATCCGTGCATGTATGGCAAATAAATAAAATATGCAAAAAAAAACACTGACAGTCGTTAGTTAAAAAAATAAGTATTAGACCGGGAGATAGTGACCCAAATTTCTGAAGATTATTGTGATTAATATGACCATTATTTCCCTTTTGGTCATTACGTAATTAGACCTCTGAAGGGTCGCCATACGTGGTACAAATTACCGAAAATTTTGTGTCACTATCTCCCGGTCTATCTTGGTAGGCTTTGAACGACAATAATTGGTTATTTGTAATGGGTGATTATAATGATAATTATACCATTTTATGAACCAACGGAATAGAATATAACAAATAAATACGAGTACAATACAATATTCCATTTATAACTGCCTACAATGCGCTTAACCAACTTTATACCTTTATAAATAACATACGTTGATGCTTTAAATACAGAACTGTAGGCGTCTCTTTACCAACGTTCCACAGAACCGCTAATTTGTTCCACATCACACAATCATAATGGAAATAAATCATAAATCAGTGACAATAGGCAGCCGCCGAAATCTTGATCGAGAGTTGCGAGTGCGTGACGCGTTTCATATAGAATATTTTATTCATGACACCTCATCGTTCATACGTGCAATAACAGTTTCTGTTCTGTGCCAATGGGAAGGGAAAGCGGGGAATAAATCCAATTTGTACCGGCATATATCATGGTCAGAGCGCAGCTCACGATTTATTCACAATATCATCCTCGGTTTTTGTAAACTGGTATAAGTACATATACTGGCACGCGGCCCACTTCAATCCAATCTCGTCGGATGCAATGGCAATAATGAAACAGTTTGCAGAATGCATACCGTTCGGCGGAGCTCTTAAGCCCCAATCATATCCGATTGGTTTAATTAGTTGTAATACACAACAATAACGAGTACCTATCTGGTTGAAATAAATAATTTGAGTTCGATCATAATTAGGACAGCTAACGAAATTGTGGGAAGCCGAATAAAATACGTTACATAATTGTATATCCGTAGAATGTCAAGCAGGCTTCCACTTAAAAATTAACCTCGTTAATATTCATCTCATTCATTTCCAAGCGAGTAAGTTTACCTCTGAGAAACAAAAATCTCGGCAAAAACCTAATTCTCGTGTCTCGAGCCTAGTTTCACTTTGAACATTTGATATACTCCTGCCTAACATATCTTTTATTTAACCAGCGCAATGAATGCCCTACCGCGTTTCAGTATGAAAGCTCCATTTAGTGAATTTATGCTTCATTGCGAAACGGCTCATTCCTATTTTGTTTTGCGTTTATTTGAATTTTGGTCGTAATATCTATTTTTGTTTATTTTTCCATTGAAATCTGTACCTATTGAATATAAGCCATGTTTCCAGCGTACAAGGTTTAATCCAGTTTGCTGGTTTGTATAACCGTGTATCGAAGTATTGTCTTTGGGGACATATATTTCAATAACTCGACTGTGGTATCGCGTATAAATCGTTCTTTTAGACATTTGACAATAATTCACGTGGATAATTTGCATCTGGACAAATTTTCCTACTTTATTAACGCACTCGGAAATTTATTCTTTACTGAATCCTGATACGGGTAATTACTTTTAACTAATGTTTTATAGTATTACGAGTTGGCTTGATTACATTTTCGGTAAGGGTAATTCTAAATTATTCTGATATCGGACCGCGTGAACATTTATTTAACGACTCGGGCTAGCTCTCGATGTTAAATAATTGATGGAGGTCGCACACGTAAAATAGCACTTTTTCATCCCATTCAGAATAAGCTATTTTTGTAGACGCCCCTGCGATGACGTGACGTGGGGTCGCGGGAAACAGAGGTGCGACTCGCATGTCAGATACAAAAGCAAACCAGAAAGCCGATAATTAACTCTAAAGTGGGTACCTACCATAACTAATGGGTCATAATACATAATGGTCATAATAATTATATACATGATGGTTTTTTTGAAACTGTAAACTTCTCAGGATTGCTAAAAACAAGCCTAAGTTGACCTAATACAAAGGCCTTTTAAAACAACCTGAATAGTTTACAGTGCGAACAAAAAATATTTTAGCACGTGCATTTTCAATTTAGCAGCATGGATTCTACCGAGTAAGGCTGCTAAATTGAAAATGCACGCGCTTAAATGGGTTTTGTTCGCTCTGACGGGACTAGTTAAACTCGCCGCTGCGATTTCGCTCGTCCGTCCGACCGTCCGTTGTTTTTGTGAGAATAACACGCCAGTGGGGTTATTACGACTTATCTGTGCCATTCATTTTACGCTGAGAGAAAAGGACAGAGTTATTTAACTGTCATAGCTCCGTCCTTTACGCTCCCCGTAAAATGAACTGCATAGCTATGTCATAATAACCCCTCTGTTCTTAGACCATAGTTACAGCAATGTCGTATCACCAGCGTCAGATTAGATTGTATTAAATAAGGAGGTTCTGGTTTTGGTCACTGCAAAAAAACTAAATGAGAGTAGAAGTTGCATGGGGGTAATTTCGACAGGTTTTTGGGTGAGTGGAGAGTACGTTCGTGCTTGGAAGGAAATATCTAAATATCGGTGTGTACTTACAAACGTTAAAGTGATAACTGATAAGGTATACATATATATCGCTCATTGAATACAAAACGGACACATTCCAAAATAATTGGCTCTTCCATTAAAATTCGTATTCCAACCACTTCTAATTTTAAAATGCAACGCTGACACATTTCGGATTGTGTCCGTTTTGTATTCAACAAACGATATGATCTCTCGTTTTTTGTACGTGACTTGGGGATGTAGGCAACTAAAGTGTTTAACCTACTAAAAATCATCAAAGAGAGCACCAAATAACATTAAATAGAAAATTTGTTTATACATGTTTTGAGATAGTTTTTTGTGTTTGTCGTAACGGCTACGGACCCCTACACTAAGCATGGTCCGACATGCTCTTGCCCGGTTTTTTATTAACATTTATGTATGTATATGTATGTAGGTAAACACTTTATTGTACTTGCAAAAGAAAAACAAAAACATTATAATGAACATTACAAAAAAAATATATGTACAAAGGCGAACTTATCCCTTTAAAGGATCTCTTCCAGCTAACCCTTGAGAGATTGCGAACACGTAATTTCGACAACCTGTGGGGTAGCTCCGAATGACTATCAAAAATGGTTTTTATGTGACACCAACTTAAGCAACAAATTAATTCTTTGTTCCCAATGATCCTTTAAAAAAATATTGCTGATCCATGTCAAAGATTATCATTAAATATTTTTTCGTCATTTTATTTTAGAAATTAGGTACCCACAAACAATGATTATGATCCTCAATTATTTTGTAAAATTATGACTCAACCGATTTGTAACCTAAATTAAAGTAAGCCGAAGTACAAATATATTTGTAGGTTGACAACCCCTGATAAAAAACTATGTCACCATCTTTGGGGCTACTTCGAAAGCCCGTTTATTCGAATTTTACCCGAGGGCTAGTTTCAAATGATTTTTCAAATTTATAATTAGAGCGATGTAACCTACTTAATAATGCATAACAATCGTTCGTTAAAACAATAAAATGGGGTAGTTTCAAAATTCCAAAAAGGCACTGTCAAGCTCTTGGGTCGGAAAGTTTGTCACAACTCGCACGCACTTACACCTAGCGACCGAAGCGAACTGCACCCCGGGAGCGGATTAACATCGCACGGTGTCTTGGTAAGTGTCACCAGAGTATAAAATTACCCACGGGTTAGTAGAAATTCGCATTAATCGAATTTTTTTTGCAGGTGGTAGGACCTTGTGCAGGGTCCGTCCGGATCGCTACCACCATCTTATCCATTAACCTACCGCCAAATAGCAGTGTTCGCATTGTTGTGTTCCGGTTTGGGGATAAGAGAGCCGGTGAAATGACTAGCATAGAGGCATTCCATCTTAGTCCTCAAGGTTGGCAACGCATTTGCAGTCTTAAGATTGCATTGCATTCTTGTGAATGCGAATGTCTATGGGTCACAGTTTCCACTTACCATCAGGTGTGCTCGTTTGTCAACTCTATGCCATAAAAAAAAATAAAAAAAAAAAAAACCCCAATTCACCTTACTTTATAGATCGCTTTCATACCGTATATGATTCATCATCATCATCATCGCAAACCAATATTCAGAACGAAATCATAACGGTTCTAAAATCTTCTTGTCCCAGGGATCAATCCCGTGACATTAATCACAGAGGCTTAAAAGCCGCGTCTACAAGTAGGTACACTTCACAAAGTGTCACATTTCAAATTTATTACAGAAAATGGTACAAAGGGAAATGTTATCTGTGGTATCAGTTAAATGGGCCGCTAACGATCAAAATGAACCAATTACCTAATCGACTTAAAGTAAATGACAAAGGGAGGCTGACGGGCCGACAAGTTTGTAGAATAGACCACCTTTAATAGAATATTAATATAAAGGCTAAATATTAATACATTATAACCTTTTATTTTCCTTGCCATATTTGTATGTACCTATGTGTATGTAAGTTGTCCGTTTTAAATCTTGTAAATCAATTTTGAACCAGTTCCCGTTAATGGAATGAGCTGAAATTTGGACCATTTACACCTGATTATGTAACCTCTGATTATGTTACCCCTGTCGTATGTAAGAGCTAATCTGATGATGGCTTCGGAAGGTCGCAACAGGATCTCGACTATAGTTAACGAAGGCCTACCGTGGAAGAACTCAATGTTTTGGTCCTAATAAGAAGATAAAGGTTTATTTTTGTAATGAAAAAGATCGAGGTTTGCAAATGTTGTGAAGTATGTGTAACATTTATTGTTAAGTACCTATCTGTAAGATCCCTTGCAGATTACGACTAAATTGTAAATGACAAGGATGTGTCAAGTTTGCTTGACATTTTGACCACAAAGTTGTTTAACTGTCTAGGCCTTCATTTTATATTTAGTTCATTCCTTGCTTCGATATTTTAATTGCGCTGTTAACTGCTGACTGCTCTGTCAAGTGAATAGGAGCTATCGTAGTTAACGTCAACGATAAGAATACAATATCGAAGCACGATGGTCCAATAAAAAGCGGAATAGAGCCCCACATGTTTGTTTTTACCCAACTGCTGAAGGAGGATGTTTTGAACTGTATGTAGTTATTTATGTATGGTTCTTCGTTCCCAGGTTAAGGCTGAACGGGCAGCCCAATTTCGACCAGCGAGTAGTCGTTAGATTCGTCTTAGCATCGCTGATGTCACTGGGTCCTTGAAATATTGTTTTAATGTGAAATTCGCGAAATAAAAAATATATGAGTACCTAAGTACGAGTACATGATGACTAACTTTATACTCGTATTGACGACATTATTCAAACAGCTTGCTTTTTGTTAGACTTGTTTACTCGTATTTCAAGCCAATCAATAGGTATTCTTCAAAGTTACGATCGCAATAGCATTGTTATTGTAATCTAAAAAGTTTATTCGGCACGTTTTTGATTTAATATACTATAAATAGCGAGAATCTGATGAATACGATAGACATGATAGATATTAGACATTTGCTATCGCTATCACACTTAACTTAATTACTCTTGTAAGATAGGAAAACTAAAATATCCGATAATTGTTAATGCTACTGTCCAAATATCGAAGACCTTGTTTTTTCGGTTACAAACATCTCCGTATAAATAAGCAAAAATATTTTATCTCAACTCCATAGTTTTCTAAAGACAATTTTGATTAATAAAATTATAATAAGGAGCTTATCATACCTCATTTACTGAGGAGAGAAGAGAAAATGATCGAAATTGGACGTTTCAAAGACATCTACAAAAACGTAATTGCTTTTACCAGAAACTTATAATATGAAGCCATTTTATTCATGGTGGCTCAGAAGCCATCCTGAAATATCTACTTTGCGTACCGAGTTAACAATGTGTTATAAAATCCGCCTTGAAAAAAGAGCTACATTTTGTAGGGCCTATTAGATGACCTCTCAAACCCAGATCGCATTTTTTTATAATGTAATCACTACAAAAACCAAAAAAACTTTTAATTGATTTAAGTTACCTGGAAAAGAAGAAATCTAGTTTTTAAAACGATGTGGTAGGTAGGTATATACATATTGATTATGTAAGACATTGTAAGGTTGGGTGGAGCTATTTTAACCGAAAAACCAATTTTAAAATAACAATAAATGTTAGTATGAATAGTTACAATATTACCCCTTAGTCGAAATAATCCCACCTGCCCTTATTTAAAAATGTTTGCGTTTGCGTTTTCTTCGTATTCGTCTTCTCGTTCGATTTTTGCAGAACATTGTTTAATATTTTAAACACAAAATCAGTCATAGTGTTTTATTGGTTTTCTTACTAAAACGGTAGTAATTAACTTTTAAATATATTTACTTTGTTGTTTTGTTGAATTGTGAGTTAGGAAAATAAACACATCTTAAAGTGTTTTGGCAATCATCTAAGTAAGTGTGTCACAAGTATAAATTCACTGCCAAATTCCGGATTATTTCAGAATTTTGCCCTAGAACCAATTCGTTGCCGGCAACTGGAGATTGTATGTAACTTTGACACAACACTGGGTCTCAGGAACTCGAAGTGCTAAAACAAATATGGCTATTGGAATGCTCGCCAGCGAGGCGGACTGTGGACGGAACAAGATGACATCCAGACCCTCGTCATGCCACAATTCTCTTAAGATATGTCACTTAGAAGACATCGCCAAATTTAGCAAAGTTCTGCTGAAGCTGTCTGATATTGTTTTGATATGAGGATTTAAAGTATCGGTTGAGTCATTAAGTATTTATTCTCATTGACACTATCCAATGTTTTGTAACTTTTTTTTAACAGTGAACAGAAACAATCCCGCACTGGATTTTTAGGGACCATTAAAGAATAAAACTAAAAACAATAAAAACTTATGTGAGTTTTCTGTAACTCCCGTACATTAAATATAATACTAAACATGTATAACATAGTTCTAAGTTAATTGTTACTAACCTATGTATGGGCCCTGGCCTGAAATAAATGATTTTTAATTTAATTTAATTTAATAAACCAGAATCTATTATACATACCTATAAACCTTTCTCTTGAATCACTCTATCTATTAAAAAATACCGCACCAGAATCCGTTGCGTAGTTTTAAAGGTCTAAGCATACATAGGGACAGACAGACAGACAGCGGGAAGCGACTCTGTTTTATACTATGTAGTGATCATAGGTACAAAGCGCATTATACTTTGGCGGTAATCCATAAAGATATTCCCAGTGCGTTTAACATATCAAACATAAATGTTAAACCGAAACGAATATTGCATTCACTTACGGCGCCAGAATAAAGAAATAACTAGTTAAGCGGAAACTAGAGAGTTCCGCCGCCGTCCCGCTGGCTCGTGAAGTACAACATCAAGTTGTGTGTAGCAGCAAACGCATGTTGCGGCCGACCTATCAAACTCGAAGAACAAAGCCGACTAAGTCTTGTATTATGCAAACGAGCATCATGTAAGGCGTGGATTTATGAGGCAAGTTCGTTGCGAAATCGCGAGCGTCGCCCATGGGAGCACCCGGCTCACTATTGCTCCATATATTCAAATTTGGGGTTAGACAAAGAGGTACTTAGGCGACTGCCCCCGGCACCCTGCAAGGGTGACTGACAACAATTTATGATTTCGCACGTGACTTATAATTTCTGAAGACTTGCACTCCCCGGCTATGTTTAAGCACTGCATCGAGATTCGGTTCGATGGACCTATTGGGAAATACGATGCAGGGACAGTGCTGGAGATAGCTCCATCATCTTGGTAATTAGAGTTATGACGGTGATATTGTAAGGAGGCTCTATTTAACAGTAGGCTCACTTTTAACTGGAAACATTGAAATAGTACAAAACGATAGTTATATTGGCTCGGTGAAGTAATTCGCAGTCGGGATATTTAATGCCCTTTATTATGTACAGTCACATAAACTATTATTATATTGAACACATAATAATAACTAGAATTTAAGTAACAATAATATGTAAGATGTTAGACAAATTTTATTCTGTTTATTTTAATGTCCATTTTATCACTTTAATTTTAATCTTTACAGTTTTTATTGCATTTAAAACGATATCCTGCCAATTTTATAATAACAGCAGTTTTTATAATATTTAGAATGTCTAAACCAACTTGTCTGCTTGGTTTCCGGAACCGAGATCTCTAGACAATGATGACCGTCGTTATATTCCAATATATCCTATCCTATCGCACAACGCACAACGAATAACAACATACCACGGAGTACAAGTGAACAGGGTCATTATAATGCTCGTCATTATCGTATCTACTCCCGGCAACTATTTGATCACTAGTCTCACGCGCAGCGTGCCAAGCAGTCGTACACCTAAATAACTCAGATAACAGACGCAGCTCTGAGAATTCAAAGTAATAAATCAGTTTCGATTAATGCAATAGCTACCAGGACCAGTTAAGTGCTTTACAACCAAATAAACCCCGATTATTTTGTTCAGATGGTGCTCACGTTGTACAAACTGAGCCCCAGCCCGCCGGCTCGGGCCGCCATGATGATTTGCGACCTGCTGAAAGTTGACGTTAAAATGGTCGATGTTAACCTTATGACGGGCGAGCATCTTACTCCTGATTTTATTAAGGTATAAAATACTTTAATGCAATGGTACGTTTAATTTTTTTTTGTTTGGCCGTTTGCGAATGCAGACCGTTCTCGGTTACCGACTAGTGTAAACGATTTTTTATAGTAAATAACAAATCCAATAAATTCAATGAATGTGCCATAAATGAACATTAGTAAACATCAATCTAGAGACCAACTTATTCAATTATAAAAACATGTTATGTTAATAACAAAACTTTGTATTTATTTTTAGAAAAACCCGACTCACACCATACCTGTTCTTGAAGACGGAGATTTGACTATAAATGACAGGTATTTATTTAATTTTTTTATGATACTGTTAATCGAAAAAAAAAGTTACATAATTATACAGTAATTGATCACTATTGCGACATCATTAAGTTATTCTACATTCTTCTAATAAACGTCCAGTGTTGATGGCATTGAAAACTGTATAATAGATTGTGTCATCGTTATCTAACTTGCCTTACCGATGCATATTTATCATATCACTCAAGGCTAACACAACCATTATTAAACACTTGACTATAAGCTTATGTTTAACTTGACGAGTTTTTTTGTTTGTTAACGTTAGTTCAAATGCCTCTTCTTACAATTAGTAAGATATTTGGAATCCGACCCGATGGTGACTAAGAGCTGAACTATGGAGTCGGAATATGGTGACGGAATCTATGTTGTTCTTAACGTAGACCGACCAAGTTTAGATGTGGCTCCATAAGCACCTGATCAAATGATTTGGCAGAAAGTTCAACTAACGTTTTTTTAACATAAGTGCCTTAAATGTTTCAGCCACGCGATCCTTATGTATCTGGCAGACGCGTACAGCAAGGATAACACTCTGTACCCGAAAGACGTGAAACAACGGGCACTTGTCAATCAAAAACTCTTCTTCAATAGCAGCGTCTTGTTTCCGAGGTTGCGCAACATCACGGTAAGTTCATAAAACTCCGCCATTCACCGCTTTTTTGTGTAATATAGATTAAAGTATTAAATAAACCTTGATCGTTGCTATCTAAGTGAAATTGTGTTCGTTTGTTTGCCTGTAAGAAACTTTCATCCTGCAATATCGAACAGGTCCAGAGGAAAACGCGATAAACGACTTGTTATGATTAACACCAATATTTCCAAATGTGATCGTCTCAAGTTTATACGGCGATATTATGAAAAATACTCTTTTTTTACTGGTGTTACAATTCAAAACTCTCTAGTAAAAAATACGCTGTGCATGAAGAGTAAAATGCATATTGTAGTTTTACATTATTCAGTTACGGGGGCCAAAATAAAATTTAATATTGTAATACGATATTTATACCCTCTTTAGGTAGTTATTATATTATTTTGTATGTATGAAGAACGTATCTACTGCTCGACTACTTGCTAAATAAAATTACAAACCGACTTTGGATTACGTATCTATTACTCATTAAATAAATATTAAGTGACCAAAAATTAATAACTTCACTATCATTTTCCATTTCCTGCAATCTGCAGACCTCTTTGATTGATATATTTGTTGGTAGGTACTTATTTTTAGTACAGTACTGTTATCGCAGTATCAGTACTGTTCATTCAAATAACGACAACGTACGATAAGTATGATCGATAAGGTTACATAATCATGCAGTGTTAACACTTTGTGTACGTTAACGTAATTAATTTGAATTACTTACGTTACTAACAGTTAACGAACCAAAGCGCTCTTTATCCTAATGGCCATTTTAAGGGTCCCGTACCGAAATGATAAAAAGGAACCGAAGTCACAACAGTTTTTCTCTAAAACTATAGAAGTTATGAACTTGAAATTTGACATAGTTCTATAATTTGCTTGTCCGCATCTGATTTTTAATACTTACTTGAAAAGGGGTCCAGAATGGCGGGGGTTTAAAAAATAAAGTGATTTGATTATGGAAAACGGGGTAACGTATCATATGAAAGGACTCAATCTGCACACAAAGTATTTTTATAATTTTCCGTGACGTACTTTCTGTTATATGGCAGAAAAAGTCTGTTAAAAACTTGGTGACAATTTTATTATGATTTTATCTTTAATCTTGGCAAAGGCCTATTTCACTGCAAGTATGTTTTTTTCAGTATCCAATCGTAATAGAAGGATCAACAGAAATACCTGAGCAACTACTGAAAGCAATCGACGAGGCCTATGGATATTTGGAAGAGTTTTTGAGTCGTTCCGAGTATCTAGCTGCGAAACACATCACGATTGCGGATATAGCAGCGTATGCTACCACTTCTTCCCTTGAGCAACTTTTGAAACTGGATTCCAAGAAGTAAGTTTATGAGTCACTTTCGACAAATTATTTTCATAATAAAAAGGTACTAACAGTGTAGAAGTCTTAAAAAGCCTTTTGGGTTCGGGTAGTGTTAGTAAGACTCGTATAAAAGCAAACATGAGCGAGTGAGAGAAAAACAAACCCGAAGACTTTTATAGTGATAATATATAGAAGTTTTAATGTGAATTTTACGATTAGCGCAAGCCATTAATCATAAAACTACGTTTTTCACTGCCCTTTGTAGTTTATATTATTATTTATTTCAAAAGTTTTCAAATCAACTACTTTCATATCCGGTCCAAAGCCTAGGATTTTGACTATACGCTCGATACATGCACCAGGTGCAATGTACGATACGATACGATATACGATGTTTTACGATCAAAAAAACATAAGTACCTACACTCAAAGGAATTGAAAGACGTACCTTTTTCGCTCTTGTCACAATGTGAATAAAACATAAAAAGGTACGTCTTTAAATTTTGTACCCCTAATGTTTTTTGCGAATATTGTATTTCACTAACATTACTTACATGTTTTTGACAGGTATCCAAAAGCTCTGGCATGGCATGCGGTGATGGAAAAAAACCTCTTCGTGCAACGACAAAATGCGGCTGGGGTTAAACAATTAAAGGAAATAGTTGATGCCAAGTTGGCTCCGAAGAAATAAATTGTAATTTTATCTGGTCAACACGACCTTTAAGCGATACTTTGCTTTAGTTATTTAACTTATTTGCGTTGGACATTGTTGTTGTTTTCTTGTATTTTTTGTATTTTTCGTGTGGTGTCCATCCACTAAGTAACTTGGGTCTTTAATAATTAGAGCTTTTCGTTTGTACATATAATTGCTTGTCAGATTTTATCATTGTTATAATAATAAACTTGTGTATTCATTCACTGTGCTTATTTACGGACTACTGTAACAACAATCATCATAATCTTTACAATATTTACCAATTTTATAACAATTTCAATGAATAAATCCATATTTTGCATTATAAATAATATATCTACTGGAATTCAGAATTAACACCGATAAAAGTTGAAATAAGTTATACTATTTTTGACTATTTTTATATTAAACTTAAGCATTACTTATTTGTTTTCAATAGGTACGTGTGGTATATTTTTTCTTCATTGAGAGGTTTATGCCAATATGTCGTAATTTTATAATAAAACCAACCTGCAAAATTGTTTATGCTACTCGTACTTATTAACAACATTATCACTTATCTCCATTATAATTGTGTGGTTACTTCATAAATACTATAAAGGTGAGTTATTATCTTAATATTCTGTTTAAGCCGTCAATAAAATTCAATTTTTGAGGACTCATTTGATTATTTTATAGGTCCAACTACGGAACTAAGATAAAGGGGTGATCGATATATATAAATCGATATATATATAGTTTGTTACATGTTTCATAACGGGTCATTAAGTGTTATTTTGGCATCTACCTAGTAGAAAAAAGTTATATCCTTAACAGGTCCGGATTTTTACTGCATAAGTAACTAATTCTTTAATGAAAATATTGACTTAGATACCAGGGACCAGACCAGCGTCGCTGTTGCTTAACGCACTCGCAATCTCAATTGGTTTTAAAGCGGAATAATTGTTTTCATTTTGTATGCAAACAAACCTTCGATTTTCAAAATGAATAATTATAATATAAGGAGCGGAAATAAACATATTGGCAATGTCACTGTTGACGGAATAAAATGTCACTGTTGACGGAATAAAATTACTGATACAATAAGTATATTGTTGTGTCTTGATATAAAGACACATCGTATCTTTTCTGGGGTGTGACCAAACAACTCTTCTTCAACAACTCCATCATGTTTCCCCGTTTACTCAACATCCCGGTAAATCACACTTAAGCTAAAAGAAAATACTTTAGTCCCTAGAGACTAATGAGCTTTATTCGCGATGTGCAGAGCCGAAAGTAACATTTTAAGAGCATGAGAAGTGAAAAAGTCTCACGTGTGCGTGCGTGGTGTGCGCCGTTGTGGAATTCCGGCTATTTTTGAATTATAATTCTTTATGTACCAAAAATAAAGTCATTTCAAAAATTATTTAAGTATCTGCCAAAGTGCATCGCAGTTTGTTGGTAGATAAGTACTAGTATTCTGTTTCTGCAATGTGAACATATCCGATGGGTATTGTATGCGATGAGTGAGAATTCCTCGTCTCATTGTCGGCTGGAACCTTTGCCGGTGCATTGTGCATTGTACACTAAATTGAGTAGCGCAGAGTTTGGAATGCTAAATTTAATATTGGTCTCTCTGAGGATGGCTTAGGAAAATTATATTTACTCTAGCTACCCGTTTATGTTTTATTAGTGGGTACCGTTGGTTAATCACTCAATATAGACTTAAGACTTAAGACTTGTGGACTTAGGTATATAGTTCCTGTCTGTTATGGTCGTCGTCTTTATTGATGTAGAAAGACATGGATAAAACATCCTGTCAGTTTTTGACCAGTATGTAAGTGCGTGAGTAAGAGATGCTTTGTCCACTGCCATAAAGGCAACCGTAATAATTTATACCGAGTAACAAAAAACACTGATACCAAGTCTGCCAGCTTTTTTGTTTTAAGAATATAGATGATGAGATGCACCGTAAGAGCATCGGGTAATGCACTTAAGTTAGACAAACACAATTGTGGGTTCGAGTTTAGTACCTTACGATCACGAGTTGACGTCGAGTTAAGAGCCCTAGTTTTAAGAACAAAAATGTAATTTATCTGTCATTATGGTCGCTTTCATCGCGGTAGATAAAGCATCCGTCACTCCCGCACTTAAATAGTGGTCACAAAGTGACAGTTACTGTTGTTTTATCCACGAGATAAATAGGTAGTTATTTGTGCAACAAGAGAGCAAAGTGGTTTATGCTGCGAGTGTTGATTTACAATCCCGAGTACGCGAAGGTTTTATTATTGAATCACTCGCTACGCTCGTGATTCTAGGTTTGAACCCTGAGCGTAACGGGGGTTTCAAAGACACGAGATGTACTTAAATAACTTTGGTCTCGTGTGACACATACAACTTGTCACCTTAGCAGCGAAAACAACTCAGCGTGAAGCTGGTAGAGTTAGCGTTGGTCTTCTGTTGTGTCCACATAACGCAATGACGACACGATCGCATAATAATATGCAACAATCAATAGCATTTATGCAAAATACTAATAAAATATAAAGGGGAAAAAAGAAACAGATGAAACATGCCATGCAACTTGATAATGCCGTAGTGCAAACACAATTTTATAAAGCTTTATGTAGGCTGTGGCTTTGAAAAAAACTAAACTAGGTTTTATCTATGGCGGACAAATTAATAATTACGTAGTCATTTACATTATATTTAATACGCAGAAAAAAATTGTAAAAGTAGGTCAAGGGCCATGAAAACCTTTTTTATTTGTACAATAATCCCGCTATTTTTGACATGCGTTCTGAACCTACCTGCGTGTAAAATTGTTCGATTTGTTGAATTTGAACCATAAAATGAGCGATCACGATGATACAGATATTTCGGCGATGCCTCCTGATATCCGTGACAAAGCAACTAACGTCATAATAATTACTGTTATTGGCCCTGAACAACGTCGCTATGCCGATCATGATATGCGGCTCCTGAATGCATCATGGAGCTGTACATAATTAGGCATTAAACACCGTGTGATGTTATTATGTTTCATGCCCTTCATGTTTCATGCTCTTCATTATGTACAGTCACATAAACTATTATTATACTCGTATTGAACACATAATAATTACTTAATGCTTTTGCGAAATATGTATGTACCTAGTAAACTAGAATTTAAGTAATATGTAAGATATTAGACAAATTAGTTTTCATAGCGTTCATTCACAGGTTGAAACCGTTTTACCCTCGAATTTGTTACGCAAGTAGGTATTTATGTGTAATAATGTTGTTACCTAATTGAAATCAGCGTAGGGATTTGTTACTGGGTAATATATCTAGACAATTTAGAAAATGCTTAGTCTTTTGGCTCTTTTCAGAATTAACAACGCTCAAAAGTCTCAAAACCAAATTTTGCAAAAAAGATAGATTTAAAAAAATACATTGATGCATTGATGAATGATAGGGGAGAGGTGCCATGATTGGGACAATTTTATTTAGTCAAAGATTTCAAGCAATAAATGATGCTTAATAAAACAAAGTTTTGTCTATGACGTAACTATATTTATTTATCTTTGAAATATTAAACCAAAAACAATATCTTCTCAAGACGTTTTAGCATTAAAGCTAAATTAAAAAAACTTGACATATGTCCCATTCACGACTAGGTGGTCTTTAAAGGGACAGTGATAGTCATGAAAGGGACATATATAAATAAAAAAATTAAATTCACAAACATTATTATATTCCTCTCAGTTATCATAGAAAAGTTGTTTTATAATCATCTTATAACACTAAATTATTATTTGAAACATTTTTATCACAAAATAGGTTCATTTATGAGATCACAATTAGTCTTATTAAGATTTGTTTAAACTTAAGTTTAATGACACAGATTACAAAAAAAATTAAAGGTGCCTTTGACACCACATTTTTCATTTGCCCATTTTTGGCAAATTTTACATTGAAACCAGTCTTCTTTACTGGTAGAAAATTTTTGTTTGCAGACACAGCAAATATCATCTTTAGTATTTGAAGATTTTCTTAGTTTTTGTAAGGGCTCATTATCACCATCAGAAAAATCATCACTAGAAGTTGATTTAGGAATTGTCAAATCACTGTCACTGGAAATTTCCAATCGTGTCTTACTTGGTGCCTTGCTTGAAACCTTGCTTTGTCCCTTTTTACTTGTCTGCTTTTTTCCCTTTCCTCTATTCTTGCGGCTGCCTTTACTGTCATTTTGTTTTCCTTTGGTCTTTTCTTTGTCAGATAATAAACTTTTGAGTATACTTTTTACATGTGATACGTCTGAGTTGCCCTGTTTTTTATTTAGCAAGTCTGTTAATGACTCTGTCAGCAATCTGTCTTTTTCTGGAGTTGAAGTAATTATTTTAGTTGTGACTTTACTTTTGAATTGTTTCTGTTTGCGGGGTGGTGCCTTAGGAAATGGACGCACTATTTCTGGACTTAAAACAGCTGATGTCGATGGCACAGGATTAGTATACACCGACTCCACAACAGATGTTGACAATGCAGTTGTATCGGGATCTATGTCTTCGGTGTTTGAGATATTATCTGAGGGCATTGCTTGCACTGGAGACTCACACTCATCCCGATTTGTTTCTTGGTGATTTTCTGCATTCAATGGTTGCAAGATTTCACTTCTTTGCATTGTTTCTGGTTCTAATGGACGGTTAGTTAATTCAGATGGCAGAAAGTCATCATCAGTAAAAATATTTGTGTTTAATGGATAAATTCCTGTGCTTTTGAAACCTGACGTTATGTTCTGCATATTGAAAGCAGAATAAAATGCGTCTTTTGCAAATTCAGCAACATTATAAATGGTTACAACCTTACCAGGGTTAGATGTCATCCAATCATTCATTGAAGATCTGTAGCGGGACTTAAATGGGCCAAAAACAGTGACATCCAGCGGTTGCAAGCGATGGCTGCAGTGAGGAGGAAAAGTCAGCATAATCAAATTATTTTGACGCGCATACAATATAACATTTATCGTTATATGTGTTTTGTGATTGTCAAGCACTATTAACGTAGGTTCTTCTTTTGAAGGCTTCACATGGTGTACAAAATGCTTTAAAGCTTCCAAAAAACAGTCCTCAGTTATCCATCCAGACTGATTAGCTAAACCTAAGGCTCCATTAGGTCCATTTTGCAGCATATGGGATTTAAAATGCACCCTCGGAAATATGAAAACTGGAGGAATACTTCCCCCTGCAGCATTTGCAAAAGCCAACATAGTGACTAGAGTGCCACGTTCTGCAGAACTAATCTGGCCAACGCGTTTAAGTCCTGCCTCAGCCACTACCTTTGGTGCATTAACGACTGTGGTACATCCTGTTTCATCGGTATTCCAAATCATGTTTGGTGCAAATTTAAATTTTTTATAACAATCTTCTAAATTGTTAAAAAAATTAGTGACATTGACTTTGTTAAAAGCCGTGGTTCGTGCTAAAGATGTATTTTCAGGCTTTCTAACACTCAATGTATCTTGACGTTTCAAAAACTTCTTTAGCCAATCAATTGTTGCGATTTTGTCAGCATGCCACTTCTCGGGAGCAATCCCTAATTTTAAAGCATATTGATAAGCTAACTCTCTCACTTGGACAGCAGTTTGACAGCATATTTTCCTGTTCTACAGTAAAAATTCTACGATTCCCGATATTAGGACAGTAATGGAAGTCTTCCTCCGATTCTTTAGCCTTTGTCACAAGCCTACCTAAGTGAGATTTGCTCATATTGTAAGCACAAGCTACAGACCGCAAAGGCATTCTTTTCTCTATCACTTCCTTTACGGCTTCTTCTATTTTTTTAGGATCAACTCGGTAAGCTTTTCTTAGGAGGCATTTTAAGTTTTATTTTATAATACTTTCAATCATTTATTCTGAAACAAATTAAGTATTTATAATCAAATACTAGTACACATTACACACGTCATGAAAGGGACGGTCATGAAAGGGACGTCCCTTTCAAGACTCGTCTAGCTGTCCCAAACAAGACTTTCGTGCATTTTTACAAATAACCTCACAGCAAAAATATTTTTAAATAACTTTGTTTAAATATGTACTCACCTTTTAGGTAATAAAACCAATAATAAGTTTGCAGTACAATGAATGTGGAATGTTATCACAACAATTTTATAACCGATTCCCAAAAACACCAAAAAAAATAGTTTGAAGCACGAAATAACTCAACCACGTTTCGCCATTTTGTTTATCAAGACAGCCAAGTGACATTTACGTCAATATTGTCTATGGGTCAGTGTTCCCAGAATGCAGAAAATAAAAATCTACTACTTGGTTCCTAACGCGGTTAATTGAATTTGTCCCATTCAAAACCTGTCCCTTTCATTGCACTTTCCCCCTATCTGCGAATAATAAGCAAATATACATTTGAACTATTATTAAAAGAGGTAGACAGAGTAGACGACAAGTGAAAGATATCTCACATTAAATATGTTGTGCTAGTTCTCGTCAGCAAATCATTTACCACAAAAACTAACAAAGCAAGATATGGTGTTTATTAACTGTAGATTTTTGAAGGGCAAAGTCCTTTTGGTAGCTCACTTAGTGAACAAACATATTTTATCGTTTTTTATCTTTTAATGTTTTCATCACTGATCCGTTTGTTTGATAACAACGTTTATCAAGGTTGCTGTATATTTACCAAGTTAGGAAGTGTCTTGCCACGCATTTCTACAAGTTACGTTAAATATTTTTTTTAGTCTATTCGGCTCAAGACCCTCAGTTCGTGAACTTTAAGTGTTTACAATAAGGAAATTTCAAATAAGCTGATTGAAGTCACGGGTTAAGGAAGAGTCAACCCATTTAACGAGAAAATGCTGCTGGCATATTAATAGTTTATGAAGCAAATCATACTGAGAAATATAAATATCACACAAATTGACCTAGTCCTAAACCAAACTCTAGGCTTCTACTATATGGGTAGGTACTACACAACGAAATACTTACTACATATTAGCCTAATTGTGCAAAATGTAGAACCTTTATAGAATTATCCACAAATTTTTGGAGTTGTTGGTAATTCTGTGACTCTGCATAGTCTGCCTACCCATCTCTGGGAATCAAGGCGTGAAGGTATGTACGAGTATGTATATTATAGAGAAATACATACTTAAATACATATATGTGTTACAAGACTCAGGAATAAATATTCGCGCTCTTCACATAAATATCTACCTTTACTAGAATTTGAACCCGGGACTGCTGGTGGCAGGGTCTATATCAACTAGGCTGACGTGTCGTGGTGTTTTGGGTACATAATTATTGTGCCGCTTATGCAAGCATTGTAGTTCTACTTCATGATTTAGTTCGGCATCCTATTGTTCTAGACTTGATAGCCCCCTTGTTTTAGTTGCAGTTTTAGAATTAAAGTCACCAATAACATTTATTACCTCTGGTTTATCTCTTCTTCGTCGATTTGGGCAGTCGGTGTATATACCTACTATTAAAACATTGAGTTTACGCGGCGGTATTGTATTTAATTTAATACTAATTATACAATGACGGTTTTGCATCCTACTACACCCACAAAGGCCTACCTCTATAACCTCTACTGCCATGTATACAATACTTACATAAAAAATCATAAACTATTATTTAGGAATTATCGTATTTGTGCTAGTAACATTAAAGACATCCCATAAAGTTCAATCCCATATCCTTTTGCGACTTCATTCGGTCAATCCTGGCTATCATTCACTCTCTTTTTCTAAACTCTTAGCCTCGCCTCGCGCTAATAATTTCTAAAACTATGTAAAAACTGCACGTACTATCCCCGTCTGCCTTCTGCATAATTCGTGACTCCCCATAGTGTGACAACCATACGGACTAGGTGTTCAAATCAACAAGAAAAACAAACACTGATCCAAGGATAGAGCGGCGCCGCACAACGTGGGATGCCCGGGCAAGTATTTAATACAAATACACCTGACTGACTGTACTGTCTATTCTATTATTTTCTGTCTAGCAAAATTCTGTTCCTAACAACTGGGCGTTTCAACCGCCTCACTTTCGTGGACATATTTTTGAAGAATTGGGCGTATATTTTGATGCCGTTTTTGGATATTTGTTAGATGTCCGGTAAACTTAGATACCTAACCAGAAACGAAATCTAAATCTGCAGCCACTTCTACAAAAATGTGACCACGAAAGCGATTCGGAACAAACGCTCAAATAATGACCCAACATGTCGTACAACTTAATTCGGGCAACAATGACTTTTATAAGTTTTATCATACCTCACCCCCGCACCTCATCCCGGTTCTCAATAAAGTTGTACTCCTATATGTAGGTAGGTTTTTTATGTATCAGGACAAGCTTATCATAAAAGATTCAAAACAGAGTACCAATAAAAATGTTGAGCATACTTAGAACCTTGTCACTCGGACTGCTGTTGTTGTTGTCATACTTGTCATTTGATGTTTAGTTTTAAGTTAATTATGACTGTGCACTAAAGTGCTTAACATTTTCGTTGGAGTACTCTACCTCTAGAGTATAGTTGTATAAATTATTTTAGTGTCATATGCATTTTCCATTGTTTTATAGTCTCAGTTTGTTGTACTTATTTTTTCATCAAAAGTGTTCATATCTGTTATTGTATTGTAAGGCAGAGTTTAATCCTGCGGTGTTTACTAAATACTCGTAAAATTTTCGTAACGGCAGTTTTATTACTATATTTTTAACAATCAGATACACCTTAACTAGTGTGATTGGTATGTGGTATGGAGGGTTACCTATCTGAACCACTAAAAATGTTAGTCCGAATTTCGTTTCGACAAAAACTATTCGACAAATTTCGTTTTATTTTATTTTCATTTGTCCGAAAATTCATTTCGAATTCTTACAATTCGGCATTTATTGTGTCGGTTTTTTGATCATTCGACAAATTATATGTTTCCATAAATTTCATTTGTCCGAAGTATCAGTTACCCCATGTAACCTTTCGGTTTATTAATAATTCGACTTTTTTTAATTGCCTTTTATTTCATTTGTCCGATGTAACGATCCGAATTTTTAACTACTCGGCTTTTCTGACATGGAATTTATAATTTTTGGCTTTTTAATTACAATACAACACACACGCACGTATATTATCGGGATTACAATTAGGTACTTACGTATTTTTATACCTGGCAAACCAGTCTGCAGAAATCTACCCGCTTTGTAATTCGTTAAAGATAACCCTACCCACCATATAAAACCTAAAACCTAAACCTTTTGTTGATTCACCATACTCTAATTGTAATAAATAAGCAACAATAAATAAATGTAAATATTTTGCATAAAGCAAGCATGTTTTTTTAGGGACGACAAAAAAATAACCTCGAAGGCTAAGGCGGGAGCTTCGCTACGCTTCGCTCCCGCCTTAGCCTTCTAACCTAACCTATCCGAGTCGCTTCTGCCCAGACCCATCTTGCTCGCTCGCTTCGCTCGCTCGCTTTACATTTTTCATTAAAATTAGGTAGAAAAACGGTATGAATAAAAATAATTGATACTATAAAAAATGCTTACCTATCTGAAACACTAAAAAACGTTTGCCAGCTGTTTCATTTGCCATAATTTTCATTTGTCCGAATTGTTGTTTGTATGGGAAATGAAAATTATGGCAAATGAAACAGCTGGCCAACGTTTTTAGTGTTTGCGATAATATATAACAACGGAAAGTCTGTCGAAAAATAACTTAGGATAGCGTTAAAAAGTAAACTGAAAATTTGTCTAAACGTATGCAGTGCCAAAAGTATCATTGGTTAAATAAAAAATGGGCTAATAAACAAAATACGTAACAATTCATAGGGCAAGTAAATGAGACGGGAAAAGTTTTTCGGACAAACGATACTTTTACTAAACGTAAAATGGTGAAGAAAAAAAATTACGAAACCTGTCATCGGACAAATCATAACAATTCGAATAGTTTTTGTCGAAACGAAATTCGGACTAACAGTTTTAGACTTTGAGATAGGTTACCGGTATGGAGATGTCGAGACAATGATTATCAATCTATCGCACGGCAGTGCGCAATGGATAACCACCTACCACCGCGTGGAAGTGCACAAGACACTATTCAACTCGTCATTGTGATATCTATCTAGTCTCACGCGCAGCGAACCAAATTGTGATAGCATATAGCAGACGTAGCAATAAAACATTTCAACAATGCAAAGTAATCATTTTAAATTCCATTTTATACTTAGCTCATAGTTTTCAAGACCAAATACTAGCTACTGCCAGTATCTAGCAGCTAGTAGGTCTAGTTACGTGCTTTACTATCGAATAAAGAGCATTTATGTTGTGTTCAGATGGTGCTCAAATTGTACAAACTGGACGCCAGTCCCCCCAATCGAGCGAGCATAATGCTGTGCGACCTATTAAAAGTTCCGGTGGAAATGGTCGATGTTGACGTTCTGAAGGGCGAACACCTCACTCCTGATTTCCTAAAGGTAAAAAAACTTTACCATAATGGTGCGTTTATGTTTTTGGTTTGACCGTAGTCGATTGCAACCCGTTTCCAAGCACCGACTGGAGTAAACAGTTTTTTTTGTAAATAAAGTATACTGACAGTTTAACCGAGCAGGTAAACGCGCCATAATTGACAAATTGTTAAAGATCAATCGAGCAACCAACATAGGGGCTGTTTTCTAATTTTGTAGGGGTCTGAAGCCAAAATGGCAAAAACCGTCAAAAGCCATGCTTAGCCAATGTTGTAGCCAAAAAACTGCGCTTCTCAACAAAAGGACGTAAATGCTATGAATGCTCTTTTGTTGGTGCACTTTTTTGAGATAGTTTTTGTAACGGCTTTGGAACTCTACGTTGAGCATGGTCAGACATGCAGCTCCTGCCTGGTTTTTTATTAATACATATTTTGATGATAACAAGTAACTGATTATTTTTAGATAAACCCGACTCACACCGTACCTATCCTGGAAGATGGAGATTTGATTATAAATGACAGGTACTTAAGTTTATTTTTGTCATAATAAGGCTCGTACCTGCTTAAGTAGGTACTGAAATAAAAAGATACCATTTGTTTGTCCGTACCTATATGTTTGTTCAAATCTCACTAGTCAATGTAGAACCAATTCCTCTTCTTATTCAGGTGGTCTAATTCTTGGAATAGATACAATCATTAGTAAACCCAATGATCCTCAGAAACTAAAACGTAAATTAGGTTCGTTAGGTATCTTTGAAGTCTAAAAGGCAAACCACCTGGAAATAGGCCTCGTGGCAGGGTTCCGCCGAATAGCAGTAGGACTAATGGGTAAAAAAGTAGGAGTCGGCGTACGGTGGTTAGTTGGTTACACAATTTATCCGTTCCTTTTTCGAACTTGAGTACGAAAACTGTTACTAAGGAACGACTAAACCGTAATTTACTGACTCTGGTTGTAAAAACTGACCTGATAACAAAATCGGAAGATGTCAACAGAATCTTTGTCATATTTGAGGTAGATCCACTGAGTTTGGACTTGCAAGATATGGTTCTCGATAAGCAGCTGAACCTATCGCTGTAATATATCCGTCCGTTGGTTCGTCTGTTGTCTTTAGAATCGTAATAGCTTAGCTACTGGTTTTTTTTGTAAAGTATTGTGTCACTATAGCCGCTATACCAATAAAATACAATAAAATTTAAAAAATAAAGGGTTGTCTCCATACAAGAAACTTATTCTTTCTGCGCTTTTTGCTACAGCTTAATAATGTAGCACGTTAGCCTTTGTGTGCGAGTCCGCCTACTCACTTGGGTGGTTTTTGTAGTATCAGTAGGTACCTTAAATGTTTCAGCCACGCCATCCTCATGTACCTGGCGGACGTGTATGACAAGGATAACACTCTTTACCCGAAAGATCTGAAACAACGGGCACTTGTTAACCAAAGGCTATTCTTCAATGGCACCATCTTATTTCCCAGAATGCGCCACATCACGGTAAGTCAGCAATTGATTAATCCTTATCGTTATCTTTACTCATATAATAATTAATCCGAAAGGGTGATTGTTCGTTTCTTTCGTCTAAACGGTTGAACGACTTACCCGATCGACTTGGTATAAAATAGTTAATAACCCGGAGGCATCCATATTGTATGGAACTTAAATGGCGAAGAATTGAACAGATCCTGATGAAAAAACTATGAATGACGTTTTGTAAATAATAATACTAAAACGTAAACCGTTTAAATGGGTTTCGTCATAGTCGCTGAACTGGATTATTGACATATCTTATCCCCACGTTGAAATAAGTCAAAAAAATAATATTCAAGTACCATTGAGGAGTTCCGGTGGCCGTCTTCATCATCAGTTCCATTTCACCAAATAATAATGGGTATGTATCTTACCTATGACATTGGGGTTTTTTTAACGTGTTTTTTTTGTACGGAATTTATTCATTTCAAATTTAAATTCCAAATTATTTTTAAATTTCATTAATACACTAAGTTACAAAGGTTTTACATACAAATAATATGGTTCAATTTCTCACTTGATGTTTAAAATTAAAGTGTGAACTCAACTCTTTCCATATTATGCTGCGAGTTCAAGTGTTTCAATTACGCAGAGTTTTATGAAGCTAACTATTTTTAGGTAATGAAAATATGTATAATATAGCTTAGAAGGGTCCAATATCCCTGACAGAATTTTATTTGGTTTGCATTTCACGTTACTAAATAATCCGCAAAATGAAATGTATGAAAACCACCGTTTTCATAAAATTCTCCATATAAAACGCCAATTTCATAGGTAATACCCTAATACTTTCGGAATATAAACTCAGCGATATTTGACTTAGCCAAAAAGAGCAGTCAGCTAAAAAACTTGTCCCATTCATAAATAAAATGTTGACCGAAATTTACTTTCATTATAAGATTTATAAAGATAGATACTAAAATATTTCTAGTAAAAAGATAAGTGAAGAGTGATCCAAATCGAGGTGCCTTTTATTAAAATTTACAGTCTTGTCTATAGAGCAACCTCAAATTGGATCACCTTTTAATATATTACAGCATGGGCAATGCGCTCGTTCTATGAAACGTTCTATGACCTTTTTTTTACAGGTGCCAGTTATTGTAGAAGGATCAAAAGAAATTCCTAAGAAACTACTGAATGCAATTAATGAGGCCTATGGATATTTAGAAGAGTTTCTGACTCGGTCTAAGTATGTAGCTACGAATCACGTCACGATTGCAGATATAGCAGCATATGCTACCACTACTTCCCTTGCGCTACTTTTAAAACTGGATGCAAAGAAGTAAGATAATGTGTTTAAAAATGTACTGTATAAAAGCCAGGAATTCACTTTTCACTCGTATTCAATTCATCGACTAATTACTTACCCATTTAGTTTGCCGATTCTCGGTTTACTCTAGAATCCGTTTGCTCCTAGGATTGTCGGTTCTTTGGCTTATGTGACCAGCACAATGCCACTTTAACTTTAGCGAACAACACGCCAGAAAATTAAATTTCTTTTTTAAAGTTAGTTTTAGTCCAATTTGACAGTTCTGATTGTTTTGAGAAGCAAAAATAAGTTACTAAAATCCATAAAAGCCTCACATATCTACACAACTAATGAGACATTCGGAAGGAATCATTTTTCTATTTGCTATGAAACAACCGCAGCATGACCGGACGGACCGTGTCAATGTTTACCCGATAAAATATGGAATAGAAACATTTATTTGTATACTAACTGATTTCCTTAATTAAGTACAGTGATACAGTATGTTAAATTGTTTGGTTTGCGTAAAACTAAGATGTTTATCGACTCACATGTACGTATCTTTTAGTTGTAATGTGACACACACTACATTATAATTTACTTTCGACAAAATAATTAAATAATAAGGTACAGGATAAAAAGGTATAAGGGGTAGGGATAAGGTATTCTGCTCGATAAAACCTTAATGCTTTTGACATATTTTAATGACACAGTTCAACAACTATACATACCAAAATCGAAAAACCATGTTTGTATAAAGTGTTTGGTGATTATTGTATTTTGCAAACATTACTAAAACGATTTACATTTTACAGGTATCCTAAAGTTCAAGCATGGCATGAGATGATGGAACAAAACCCTTACGTGCACCGACACAATACTGCCGGGGTTAAACTTTTAAAGGCATTAATTGATGAGAAGTTAGCTTCGTAATAATAAATTTTATTGCAATTTGCGATCCTTGATTTGGTTTTTGTCTCTTAGTTATTTGTGTTTAAAATTGTTGTGGTTTTGTTGTCTTACCGTCTTTATTTCTTAAATTTTAAGTACAGTGGCATTGTAATAGGAAGTTGTCTATTACTAACTTGTGTTATGAATTTATGATTAAAAGATCACCTCGTTTGTGTTATTAAGAATCAAGTTTTTAACATGTTGGTTAATAATATGTCACATTAGTATGGTACAGTAAATACACAATCACAGTGCTTAGGAACACACTCTCACGCAGACTCATAGGCCCGTATTAATAAACCCATCTTGGCTGAGATGCGCGTCACAAGATACGTCAAAATAAACGTCAAACCATAGAACACTGTCATTTTTGACACATCTCGAGACGAGCATTAGAGTTCTGTTGAGATGAGTTTATTAATACGGGCCATAGAGTTCCTGTTCTCGTTGTTATGGTATTTTCACCAAGATACCAAAAATAAACACTAGAACCAGTCTTCCAGTTTTTTTATTTCAAGAATGAATATAGTTAAGGAGCTGTTGCCGACTATGTCCTAATTATAAGAACGAAACTGTTTACAAGTCTGACGAGTCTTTATCTTTCGTCATGATTTGATTTTCGATCTTAACAAATATTTAAATAAATATACTTTCGTTATTATTTTCCAAAATATTTAGAAAAAAACATTAATTAAATTAATATTCATATTAGTGGGTTAGACAAATTCGTTTCAATAGCATTAATTCGCAGCATATAACCGAATTTCCCTCGAATGCAAGTGTTTATGCGCAATAATTTTGTGACTAATTTGAAATTTGCGTAGGGATTTGTTGCTGGATATAAAGGCAAATTAGAACAAGAATTATTAATTAAATTAATTTACTTATCAATTCGGTGCTCCTACGTTTAGTAAAAAAGCAATTGACTTTTGATTCTGTGTCTTTTGTTTGTTTGTTGATGTTTCAGTATGTTTAGCGATAAAAATACTAAAATCAAAAGTACAGGTTTAAAACTCAAAAACTGTAGACGTATGGTCATTTTAATTAAGTGTGCGGGTTAGTATAGTAATTTTGAAAAATACTTGTTACATGTCGGGTGGGGCCGAATAACCGATGCAGTAAATTTTTTAGGGGATATTGAGTGTGCTAAGATAACTATCGCAAAATGTTCAGTTCCACTAGAGTAATAATACATTTTATCTAATTCTAACATCTCCTAGCCTGATATGCGCTTGACTTCACACTACGTACGGTACGTTTTATTGCATTATCCGTTTACTTCTAAAGAAATATATAGCCAGTGATAACCTGGCGCTGTGAGAAAATAGCATAATACATTTTCAGAGTTATCTGGCCGATTGGTATCGTGTGAGCCCCCGAATAATGCTAAAACTCTACATTTATTCCTCTGACGAGGAGCGAGCCCGGCGATGGTTATCAGTGACCATCGATTCGGGCTGAGAGTTTGCTCAGTATCGCGAAAAGGTTCTTCTTTATTTAATATCACAACACAACTGCTGGTAAACTTAAAATCAAGATTCTAGTTTTAAGTTAATGTTGTCAAGATTTTTGTAATTTTGTTGTTGCAGCGAAACGTCATCTTGCAAAGGTTTAATTTGATCTTATTGCTAAATTTTGCTATTTAGAGAGAGAAAACATACATTGTTACGCATTTTAGCTCATAACTATACCTTCATATTATTATGTGTGGTTACATATTTGTTCAAACAAAAAAATCGAATGTGTCAAATATTATTTTAAATGTCTATTTAACGATACCTTTCATATTAACGTAGTAACGCAATAAACGATTGCTCAGTTTTTTATTAAATACACTTACTTTAAACTTAACTTCGGAAAATGTTGTAAGACTAAGGAAATTGACAAAATTATAAACTTTAATGGCCTGAATTTACGGAACTTTAAGATATTATGGCTCTGTCAAACAACAGACTATCAAATTTTGACGTATCTGTATTTTCTCTGGATTGACAGGATCATTATGATGGATGAGCTACTACGTTTTGCTTACATTTCATATTATATTATAATAAAACTTTTCCTAATTAACTTTAAGACCTTTTCCATTTCTGCTGTCGTAAGACAGCACATATTAAAAAAGTGTAGGTGGTGTCCACATGTCAGGTTGTTTATGTTGCTTGCCAAGCTATACGCACTTCAAATCTAGAGCCACTGAAAAAAGAGACAATATTGAACTGAAATCAGTGTATGATCCTCTAGTACATTGCACTTGAGCAAAAACTATTTTATGTTATTAAAAACTAGAGATATAGGCTCTCGGGTTGATCTGGTTTACCTAAACTAAATAAGAAAATAGCCTATAATAATCAATCAGTACTATTTACTTTTTTTTAGAAACACATATTTTATACCTAATCAGTCCGCCAATTCTAGAGATAGTCCAATTCTAGATACCTTTAAAAAATTTACGCATTTACCTCTAAATCGCAATAGCCCGGCCTAATCTTCGCATTGAAGATAAATTGTTTTAATTTTACAATATTACTCGCATATTTTGGATTTATATGCCTATGTAAGTAAACAAGGAAATAGTCATGTAATAGTCCATTCCATGTTTGTGTTGGCATATGGGCCATCTTATCTCCCCAAACAAAATAATATAAATGGCTTCGTGTAATCTTTTCCCAGTTGAAGAGCCTTCAAGAAAAAAAGTTTCCTAATAATAAAAGAAGAGAGATCCAAACCACAAAGTTTATCCCGGTTTTGGAGACGTCAACAACATTTTAGATAATATTCAATTAGCCTTTTGTAGGCAACGGAGTTTGAAACGGATTACTTAGTAAAGTTTTAGGTTCGTCATTATCAGGAGTTGTGAAATATAGGTACAAAAGCAAAATGGTGGTCGACCGTGTTGTTCACTGAGAGAAGCCTAAGCAACTTTTATAAACGATTATACCTTACATTAAAACACTTAAATTAAATATAATAAAATGTACGACATGACTAAAATGGTTAAAATATTTTTTTTAATTGGTCCGTAATTAACGGAGAATTCGGCGAACAGAATATATATGTTATACAAATAGTCAGACATAGAACCTTCTCTTTTTTTTAAGGTTCCAAAGTCAAACTATCCCTGTCTGTTTGTCTGTCTGTCTGTATTTTACACTGACTTTTTGTCAGAACCAATCAAAGCTACAGAACTGAAATTTTGAACACATTATGGAAAGTTATACCGCGCACTAAAATCAATGATGTAACAGGAAAATATTTCTTTTAAGGTACCTTCCTCCCGTACATGTAAAGCAAGGGTGATTATTTTTTAACTTTACAACATCGTGTGATTGATATTATTGTTGGATAGCTATTAAAAACCATTATGTGTATGCCATCAATTTTTAGATTTGGAGAACCGTATAGAATATTAAACTCTATGAGTGCCATTGTCGCCTACGGCCAAAACTACAAATAATTAATTATGGAAAATAATTGTAAATAAATAAATACATAAACTCATGCCTTCATTCCCAGAGTGGGGTAGGCAGAGCTACAGAATTTCCAACACCTCTAAAAAAAATGTTGATAATTCTGTAACCACATTTTGCACAATTAGGGTAAGATGTAAAAAAAATTTAAAGTAAGTAAGTAAGTAGGTGAGTAGGTAGTTTGAGTAATAAAATCTGAATCTGAATCTGAAAGCACATAATAACTCTGATTATTCTAAGATGATGCCTGTGATAGCCGTATTTCGTGATTTAAATCACTTACTATATATACTCACAAGCGATGTGTTTGAAAATAGGCGATTAATTAGTTAAATTCCTGAACGGCGTCGCTAGGCTTGTACCGATGTGGTATCTATGTAAAGTTAAAATACATGTAACAAGTTTTTATTACGAGCTATCACAGGCATCATCTTAGAATAATTAGAGTATAAGTAGGTTTGATTGGTTCTTAAGATCCAGGCGATTAAAGTGTTTTCATCACACTTGCTCGTAAATAGTGTTCTAACATGCTAGAAAAATCGACCGTAAATCCAAAATAATACCCGCGGGCCTTTTTTTACCATTACGTTACTTAAGTGCGTAATAGCTTTTTTTTTTAAATATTATACGTGGACTCAAACTATCACAATACGTCAGGACCCCAATTCTTGTGCCATTCGATATGAAGTTTCATTCGAGATGAAATGTCAGTTGAATACTATTTCCTAACAATCTCGCATAATAAACTATTGATCTCATATGTCACTAGAATCGGACTCCGAACACGTTTGACATTATCTGTGGTAAGTCACAGACAATGATGTAGTCTGCCGCTAATAAGTTAAAAATATGATCTTTTGTCTGATTTTATTTCATTTCCTCGCAATTGTGATGAAAAACATTGTATGTTACACGGGTGGTAAAGGAAATACAAAGCTCGAGTCATTAAAGCCCTCAGCCTTCGGCTTCGGCCTTCTAACAGACTGTCGTTTGTAATTCTTTCTTTACCACCCTTAATACACAATGTACTATTATACCTGCCAAAAATCACTACACCAAATAACTTAAAATTTAGAAAAAATATATATAGAAGAACCGTTGGTTTTTCTAAACAATGTGTTTTAATAACGGCGTCGGAACCCTACACGGAGCGTACTCATGCCCGGTTTTTTTGAAGTTAGTTTAATATACAGGGTGACTGGTGACTTGACCTATTCCTTGAAAGGGGTTTTACTAGAGCTAATTTGCAATAATTTGGTCCCAGTTAACTGGGGGTTAATGTTACTGGTTTCCGAGTTATTTAACAATTAGATATTAAAAAAATAATAAAAAAATAAAGTGACAATTGTGAAAAAAAAACACTGGGAACTAGAATTGCTTTTTTCTAATAGCTGTGATGAATAAACAAAATCACTTAGCAAAAAATTCAAAAACCTCAGAAATAACAGGTTGGTTCTTAAATCATAGGTCAGTTTTTTTTTCGAACACACAAGACACACTTGCTTAAACAAAAGCCCGACGAATGTAATGTTTTTAATGTCAGTAAACGTAACCAAGCGCTTTCCGGATTAAATTCACATCGCGCCTTCTGCTCGTTTAATCAGCTTAATTTTAAAACCTGTTATATAGTGGACAACATTTACACTTTTTTGGAAAGCTTATGAATTGCTGAAGTTTTTTCCGTGATTTGTATGCCAAGTGTCACTTTTTTTTGGAGAAATCCCTTTCGAGAGGTAATATTTTTTTTGTTCCCGGAGTGAAATACCTTTTTAACAATCGACAGCTTTAGATCAAAAGACATTTTATTTTAAATCAGTATCTAAAAAGTAAAATAATTACACAGCGTGACATACACACATACACTAGTGACATACACAATAATTAGCTCTAGAGTAACCCCTTTTAAGGAAAAGGTCGAGTTACCAGTCACCCTGTATATATTTTGGTATTTTCCTTTTTTGCGCATACCGAATTATAGAGTATTCAATCAATGATGGCGCGCTACGGCCCTCAAATTGACGCGGAACAGTGGCGTACATTTAATTAAGTAGTGGGGTGCGTCATCGTGGATTGAAAAGTCATTTAATTTAACCGTTCCCCAGATAACCGAAGAGCGCGTTGAGTAAAAAAATCATTGTAAATTATCTTATATTTTCATTTCGTGCAACTTGGTGCTGGTGTTGGTGTTCAAACTGAAATAACTCGAGCCCAGGACAAGATGCATTCGGCGAACTTTATCGTTTTCAAAACAAAAATATATGTAGGATTTTCATAACCTCCCTGACTTCTAATCTATCTAATCTTCTTGTCTGGGGTGTCATAATTTAATAGGTTTGTGCGGCTCGCCTGTTTTAGCTTTTTGACACAAAAAAAACATATGGTCTCCAGCAATAATATAGACATAATATAACATTGGGTTTACGAATATTTGACACGCTATTTGCCTAAATAATGTCTGCCTACAAATTTTTATTCCCACGGAAAATAGAAAAACAAAAATGTTATCGTTAACGAAAATTGTTTTGCAGCATTCGAGATGTCATGATTATTTATATTTTTCACATTCATAATAAATCAACTTTCCAAAAAAAAGCCTATACGTTTTAATCAGGATACTATAATTTAATTTGTTGATGGCAAACATTATTTTAACACTAGTTTCTGCTCGCGACTCCGTCCGCGTAGAATTCGTAATGTTGCCGTCTCACGGGAACAGTGTTTTATTTCGGGCGTTAAGGTATAGCCTATGTGTTATTCCAGAATAAAATCTATACCTATAACAAACATCAAAACTTTCGCATTTGTAATATTAGTAAATAAGAATAAGATTTACACTTTCTTAATAGGTAATTTTTTAAGTAACGTATACTCTTCTCGTATGAATAATTTATTTATTACGCTGGTATCACTGTCTCTATTCGCCGAGTGAAAAAGTTGCGGTTCGCTTCACGAACATCCGAGATTAAATACTCCCAAAATCTAAAAAATACATGTGCTGTGTCATTTCACAAATTTCGAAAACAAATGAAACCTTTATAATAAATATTCCTTAATGGACCACACTTTTGGATCTCCAGAAATGTCACTCTGTATAAAGTGACGTAACTTTTATAACCTTTTTCCGTGGGAATAACAATCAGAGTTTAGTTAAAAGAGACGTGTCAGATATTTTTGAGCCTTTGAACGTGACTGCACTAAGTAAAATGAATTGCTTGTTATTGATCTTTTATTTGCAATCAGATTACCTTGTGGCTCATAAGGTTTTGCAAGGTACGATTGAGTTTAAGTAGCTGCACACTTTTGTACCTTGTCGCTATAACGCCTTTGATAGCTGAATGTACTGTTATTTCATATAGACGTACTGAAATCTTAGTCAAAATAATGTATAGGTAATGTTGAAATCAATAAGTAATACTTATAACTTTCAGAGTAGAAAAGTGCATATAATGCACTTCGTAGTTGCTGATGATAAATAAACTGATAAACAAAAAACAGAACCAAATAAACATCAGGAGATATCTAACACGAATTAACCTAGCAGTTGTAAAAGACGGAAAAATAAGGGATTTCCTTTTTCTATTTAATCCAATGAGCGATTAAACGCAATCCAATACGAGGATATTATTCCTAGTTGTGTTGGGAAAACTCTGTTTGTTAGTTTAATAACTTATTATGACGAAACAGCTGAACAGATCGTAATGAATTTTCGCAAGGAGATAGATATAATAGCGATAAGCGACAACTAAGTAGACGAAGCCGCGGTAGAAGTGATTAATATATCTAACATATTAAGCTCTAAACAACATTGGCAATCTCTTTCAAACAGTAACTTAGTAGGGGTAAGTTGCTCTTTAAATGGATGGCCCCCGCTGAACAGAGCTAGCCCAATTAGTGCAATGAACCGGCTGCATTGCAGATAAGTTCGACCTGGAAGTATTCCGCCAACGTCATTAGATCGTAAGAACTTTTAATATGGCTAGATGTTTTTTAAGGAACAGATATTAAATGGTTAAGTTGGTAAGTACTTATGTATACCGTATTGAGGAAAATGTACCTATATTACATGTTTAATGTAATATAGCTAAATATAAATATTAGGTCCTTAGCTATGATATTGTCATTTTATATGGAGAATTTTATGAAAACGGTGGTTTTCATACATTTAATTTCGCGGATTATTTAGTAAATTCAAATACAATCCAAACAAAATTCTGTCAGGAATATTGGACACTTCTAAGCTATATTATACATACTATAATTATTACTTTAAAATAGTTAGATTCATAAAACTCTGCGTAATTGAAACACTTGAACTCGCAGAACATGAAAAGAGTTGAGTTCACACTTTTATTTTAAACATTAAGTAAGAAATTTAACCATATTGTTTGTATGTAAAACCTATAAAACATAGTGTACCTATTAATGAAATTGAAAAATAATTTGGAAGTTAAAATTGAAATGAATAAATTCCGTACGAAATAAAACACGTAAAAAAAACGCTAATTTCATAGTTATTTTCAATATTATCAGGGGACAGCCACACACGAAATAATCAAAGACAGCCAAGTGCATCGTAGATGTACCATTCTTAACATTGTCAGTTTTTTGACACATTTTCAGGCATGGCCGGATAGTTCATAAAGGAATTGCCTTTTTAAAGTTCCCTATTCCAAGAAATAGAAAAAATCCGATTAAAATGAGTTTCACACATAATTTTTACGAAAACCTTTTGAGCAACCTCACAACAACCTTTATACAATCTTTTGAGTAAAAATAGTAAGAAATGCCTATACGTATACGGATGGACTGTGAAAAATTAAGTAGGTCTGTACCAATAACATCTGAAGAATGTGTCTTTTAAAAAAAATAATGTGTTATAAAAATTAACTTAATGATTTAAAATATTTATCGAAAATTTAAAAGATTTTTTTTTTTTTTTTACTTTTCGATTAAAACACCACCCAAACATCCATTTATATGATATGAAAATCAAGTAATTGAATTGACTAAATGAAATTTTCGGCCGTAAATTAGACGTTTCAATTAAAGTGGCTATGGCTAAGCGATTTGGCCAAGTTTCCTCTGACAGTTCCTTAATCCATTTATACTCAACATGACATGACAAAGGAAACTAATAATCCACCATGAAAAGGGTGCATCAGAGCAAAAAAACTGCATAAGCGATTTAATACCTAATGGTTTGTGGTTTCCCATTTTATAAATGTTTTGCTCATTAAAGGGGTTGATTTATTACTTTGTAGTTGAACGGTTAAACGTGTACCTGGTACAATAGAATATTTAAACTGAAATTGTCCGTATGCCTTTATATCTAAAACTTTCAAACCATAAATTGACAAAGATACAAAATGTCTTGAATTCAAACCTCTTTTAAGTTTAAAACAATATAAAAAATTGGACAGGGAAACTAGGACGTTTAATTTTAGTTTTAGTTATAGTCGCCATCAAATATATCTGAACATTAGAGATGCGCCGAATATTCGTTTCGTATTCGGTATTCGGCGTATTCGGCATCTTTTCCACTATTTGTATTCGGCCGAATTATTCGGTTTTGGTGCCGAATATATTCGGTTTAAGTATTTCTATTTTCTTGGCTACACGACCGGTATAGAACTAAAAGACAAAACGTCTTGTGTACGATTTATGTTATATTATATAGTCAAAGAAAGCCTATCAAGAAAGTGTTGAATAAAGCTAATAAAATAAAGCAATAGTGCGATGTTTTGAAGCATAGTGACAGCGCAGTGTGCGCTGGGTAAGCAGCCTTATACGTTCGACCCATCATCGTGCTGCTAAATTGAAAATGCACGCGCTACAATGTGTTTTGTTCGCACTGACGGGACTACTTAATCTCGCCGCTTGGATATCACTTGACAGTCCGCACGACCGGCGTTGTTTACAGAATCACTACCCTGGTGGCGAGTGGTGAGGTACGGCTCGCTCGTCATTTTTAACCAGCAGCGACACGTAGCGTAAATGTTAAGTCCTGTTTACGCATCAAAACAATGAATTGGTAAACCAAATAATTCGGCCAAATATCCGGTTCGGTAAAGGTTAAACCGAATAGTATTAGATTTAAGACTTAAGACTTAAGATTAAGGAAATAAATAATTTTTCATTTTTTCATATTTTTTTCAGTATTTGGTTATTGGGCTATTCGGTGAAACCACTATTCGGCGCATCTCTACTGAGCATACAATGTGCTCACAAATACATGAACACTGAGAACACGTTATGTTTTTAAGCTTTTTGAACAATAGAGTTGAGGCTTTTTGACCACCTAAAGCATAATAATATACAACAAATAAAACATACACATACAAATTATAGTTACAATTAAGATATTTATTTAATTTCCTGTAAATAAGTTAATTTATAATTAATATTCGAATATAAAAATAAAATAACAATACTAAGATAAAAAATAAACACTATACAAAACCTAACAGCTACTCGGTGCTCCCGGCAGCGGGGCAAATTAGTGATTCTCTCAACAACGACGGTCGGACGGACGAACGAGTGAATCTCCAAGCGGCGAGTTTAAGTAGTGCCGTCAGAGCGAACAAAACACATTTTAGCGCGAGCATTTTCAATCTAGCAGCATGGTTTCTACCGATGGATCGAACGTATAAGGCTGCTTAATTGAAAATGGACGCGCTAAAATGTGTTTTGTTCGCTCTGACGGGACTACTTAAACTCGCCGCTGCGATTTCGCTCGTCCGTCCGACCGTCCGTTGTTTTTGAGAGAATAACACCCCAGGGCTCAAACTACCGGTGGTTAGGGCTGCAGATAGAGGAACCTCCTGACAATGCGTGCCGTATCGTGGACTACTGCTAATTGTATCTGGCCCTGATTCAGCCAATTAGCGAGACGCTCTTGGTAATTATTGTTCCTATTGTTTTAACCTGGAACTCTGTAAACGGGCTAAGCCCAATTGCTTTTGATAATGTTGTTCAAAAAAATATCATGCGAAGTTGAACAGGAACACTCAGAATAACAAGAGCAAAGAAATAAAAAACAAGTTCTTAAATACTAATACTATTTTAGGGTTAGGCCCTCATTACTGGTTATTTTTTAAATAAAAGGTGATCTTCAATGGGAAGCATCCTGCCCTTACTCTGATCATAGGCGTTAGGTTTTGTTTAGGGTTCCGTAGTCAACGAGGAGCCCTTATAGTTTCGCCGTATGTCCGTTTTTCTGTCTCCCCGCGGTTGTACTCAAAGACAGTAAAATATATAAAACTGTACATTGGCATAGTTATTTATACATTTAAATTACGCCTACTAAGCTCATAAAAAAACCTGCAAAATATATATTTTCGAATACATGTATAGCAAAGGTATTTTTACATTTGTCCATTATAATTATAACATCGTCTGAGGTATGGTACCGATTTATTTTGAGATAGTTTTTGTTTGTTTGTAGTAACTTCTCCGTCTACATTACACTGAGCATGGTCCGACATGCTATTGCCCGGTTTTTTTACAAACAGTAACCAATGGGTAATATTCGTACATTATATGAATAACTAAAATTGAGGAACCAAGGTTGAAGATAAGGAACTAGTACGTAACTTTCCATTTGTCCCTTGCTATTTTACAATTCGAATGACATCTCTAATGATCATCTATAGGTAGGTACACATCTCAAATGACTAGCCTTATTCTACTTTCTCTCTACACCGTATTGTTTTTATATTGTTTTGGAACTCGGCTGCCATTAACTTCATTAATGTAATTAGATTCTAAGAAATCTGAGAGATAGCGTTTTTGTTGCAGGGCCAAATATAAACGAATTCTGCTGGCAAGTGTGCACTTCATATCTGATATTATCTCTAAGAGCTCGCATAACGTTTACACTACATGTCAAAAGCAGTTAAGTTTAGACCGAGTAGCACAGAGCCCCGGTAATGTCGCGAGTGTTCAAGGCCAGTGCTTATCGATACTAGCGCATCAGATTACACCATATGTAACCTTAACATAACCGTTTGCATCAAATGCAAAATCATCTTGTTTAAATTGTACCAAACTCATAGAATGCGACAGTAAGGGAACAGCATCAAATTGTTTCCGCATAAAGGCCGCTGACAGGCCCGCAGCTGCTCGCTGACAACGGTCGCCTCGAGTGACACAGTAATCTATTACGCGGAACACTCGTCCCTGACTTGCCGGTGCTTACACGCCCACCCTGTTTATAGACCTAAATTGGTGTATAAGTAACGCTTAAAATGCTACATTGCCAGATAAGCTTTGTTCTGGGTTTTTTTATTTACCATTTAATACACATTGACTTTTGTAATTCGTCAAGTGAAAGCGTTTTACCGATAATCTTTTATATTACTTTATATGGAATTTTCTCTAGGACATAAAATTTGTGGTTCTATTCAAGACGGTACAACGATATTGCTTTTGGCGTGTTACCGAATCGTTAACGGTACGATAGTTCTTATTTACTTGAAAGTAATATGTCGGCCTAGTTAAGAACAATACGATAACACAACAATATTGTTTGCCGGTCCTGAACCAACCAATGGTGTCAAAATCATAGCTGTGACCCCATGACGACTGTCTCAGTCCCTCGCCGATTCCAAACCCGCGAAAATGTTGTTTTTTTTTAAATTAGGAATGCCAAATTGTGTTGTTTTGAATTCAGCGAGACTGCTATTTAGTGCAACTTAGATTCTAAGAAATCTGAGAGATGGCGTTTTTGTTGCTGGGCCAAATATAAACTAATTCTGCTGGAAAGTGTGAACTATATGATATTATCTGTGTATCTGATAATTATTATCTCTATCTATATCTATAAAAGTTTTAACATTAGTTTTCTGATGTTAACATTATCCATAATTTACAAACTCCATGGTTGTGCCATGTGTCAGGATTAAATTCATATCGGCCGGCATTATAATTGTGTAGTGAGCTGATTATGGTTGGCTTAAACATACAACAAAAACTACTTTAACTATCTTTTTAGTAGGTACCTTAGTCGAAAATAATCTACACTAATATAATGAAGAGGGAAGATTTGATTGTGTGTTTGTTTGTTTGAATTCAATAGGCTCCGGAACTACTGGACCAATTCGGCAAATTCTTTGACCATTAGAATCTGACATTATGAACATTCATACTAATATTATAAATGCTATTCCTGATGAACATCTATACTAATATTATAAATGCGAAAGTGTGTCTGTCTGTCTGTTACCTCTTCACGCTTAAACCTTAATAGATAGTTTGAATCCTGGGAAAGGACATAAGATAGTTTATTTCCCGAAATTCATCCCTTAAGGGGGTGAAAATTTGTATGGAGCGACGATATAAACGAGTTCCACGCGGGCGGAGTCGTGGGCAGAAGCTAGTTATCCATAATTTACAAACTCCATGGTCGTTCGATGTAAGTATTCTTACGTTTTTTGTATAAGAAAATGTTTGGTTATTACCCTTTTCTATACCCTACGAAGTTTCTCCTAGGTGCTTTGGGCTTCAACTCTCTGGAGGTCAGGCGTAACGTCCGGCTTCTCACTCTAACCACCGAAATCTTGCGGGGGGAGCCTGGGTGTGCTGAATTGGCAGCACAACTTCTGCGTCTATCGGTTCCTTCACGATCTAGAATCGATTTTCGGCCTCGTATTCGCCATCTGCTGGCAGTTCCGACGTGTCGTACTGTGTTTCGCAGGAATTCTCCTTTGGTCCGTGCCTTGCACCTTTTAAACGGGCTTCTCGCATATGCCCCAGAGCGGGATGTATTTGCTAGCGGATGGGCTGCACTGCGAGATGAATGTTTGAGGTACTGCGAGAGTATGGATGTGCGTGTGTCGTCAATTCCTTAAGTTGATATTGCTATTCTATTTTCATTGTATTTTATTGCAATTTTCGGTATTTGTAAGTATCTATAATTTCACAGTGCCTTGGTTTTGTTATACTGTTATACTGTGCAATTACTTTGTAAGAATAAATAAATAAATAAAAATGTGTCAGGATCGACTTCTTATCGGCCGCGCACTATAGTGAGCTGATTATGGTTGGGTTAAACATACAACTAAAACTACCTTAACTATCTTTTTAGTAAGTACGTTAGTCGAAAAGAGACTACACTAATATTATAAACAGGAAAGATTTGATTGTTTGTTTGTTTGAATTCAATAGGGTCCGAAACTACTGGACCAATTCGTCAAATTGTTTGACCATTAGAATCCGACATTATTTCTGATGAACATAGGCTATGTTTTATTTTTCTGCGCGGACGGAGTCGCGGGCAACCGCTAGTGTCGAATACTTTAAATACTTTGATCATGACGTCGGTTACCTTTTCACTTTTTTGACAGTATTATGCTGTCTTACGGAGTATTGTTAAGTTCATTTGAATCTGACGGCCGAGTTTAATAAATCCAGCAGAGCTGTCACCCCATTTTCCTAAGTGGCTCTTTCATCCCATTTAGAGTTAGGAGGTTTAAAGTCGGTTTATCACATCACGCAAGATCGACATAATTTGTTGTTAGAAGCCCATACATTTCAACTCCTAGGCACTGAAGTCAAGTTGAAGATTAATTTTCTGTATGATATTTATTTTCTTATTTCTGTTCGATTAATTTAATCACTTTCATAAACACCTTTTTAATATTGGAATAAAACGTTTATAGTTGACGGTTTTCATGCACACTGAAAAAAAAGTGGATCAATCAAGTCCACTTTTTGCTTGATTAGGAAAAATATAATTGTATTCATTATGTAATTAATCAAATTCATAAACTATACTTTGTACCTACAACAAAATTCATTTGATCGAAGGTTTAATAAAGTAACCATGTTATATTTGATCAGCGTCTTGATTAAATTTCAATTTAATTATTGACTTGACTCATGGATTTATGAAATTGTTTGAATTTATTAAGTATAGTTTATTAATAGTATCATTGAACTTAATCACACGAATCCTGTTAAATCATTAATTAAATTAAAAGCAATTGATTAAATTAAACAGGAAAAAGATTATATCTAATAATCAACTTATTACGATTAAGCTTGCACTTATTAATATTAAACAATGTACTTGATTAAAACAATCATGTCGACTTCATGCACGCAAACATCTGTGCCTCCTGTGACAAGTGATACAACTCGAAAAACATGATTTTTCAGGAGAGCGAAAACAAGTTTAAAAAAAATACTGCTTCTAAACGAATAGATTTTTTTGAAAATTGCTACCGATTTTTATAACGTATAATATCACTTTATTAACTGGTTTGACAAAAATAATGATACTAGTTATAGATTTTGAGATATTCAAAGAAACGTCCATAATGTATCATTTTACATTTCAGATTGATTTATTTAACCCGTGTAAGATGATACAACTCGAATTGTATTATTGAACACAAAAAAGTGTAATCAAGGAGCTCTGGTGATGACTGATACAACTTTTTTTTGAAACCTTAATTTTTCTCTTATTTCTTGAGTTAGAGGCCTAACCTGTATACACAAGTTGTAGGGAATTGAATTAGTAATATTTCTTAAAACAAACGGACAAAATATAAGGATTTTTAGTGAGTTGCATCATTTATCACAAAATAAAAACGTAATTTAAACCGTGACTAATGTTACATATCGAGTTATTCTTGAGTCTGATTACGAATAGTCTTGTGTCAAATAATACAAGTAAGTAATTGATTAAAACAAATAATAGCAATCATGATATCTTTGTACTAAAAATAATGACATTAAATCACTGGGTAAACAAATTAACTTACACTCTTTAATTTCAAAGCAACATTACGATGTTGCAACCATACAGTAGGTAAATTAAACTGTGCATATTGTCATTTAAAACAAAAACTATATAGACACCTACACAACAAATCAAACAATAATTCTCAATAATCACCTACAAAACATGAAAATAATGATAACTAAACCTCAGCTAGGTAACAAATAAAGTAATTTAAATTAAGCTCGCCGTCAGTCGAAGTAGGAAGTACGAGTAGGTAGTTAAGTGACATAGCGCATGGTCCACCTGAATTACATACTGAATTTAATACAATAATTTAAGTCACCACAGAACAGTAGCATTTACTAACCTGCCACTTCACAAAATAAAACACGTTGGTTGGTAAATACCTGTTTCTCTCCAACGAGAGATTTTTACCGTTTTTATCTTGTCATAATATTTTACACAAATAACTAGTAAGCGACACACATGTAGATCATAATATATCGCAACCGTAAAAGGATATTAACATTTATTAAATTACCTACAATAGAAATCATACTTACGCGTCGGTTCATGGCAACACAGCGAGCGTGCGCTCCCACCCTTGATGACGTAGAGACACTATGGCCATTAGTTATGTAGAAAGACACCAAACTATTTTTTTCGGAAAATGAGTTAGCTATGCCATCGTAAACTAGATTGTTTAACCTACGTTATGTTGAAAGGGACTTATTTAACCACGCCAATTCATTAAATTATACCATTATGTATAAAACCGCCAATAACGATATGTGGGTTCTAATGTCGAAAGCCGCCAAAGTACTTGATTTTGTCTATTTTGTCCGTTAAAAGATGATATTTTTAATCTGCAAAACACAGCCAATCTTCTATTAGTCGATTAGTCGGAAAACAAACAAATGTACTTATCAAGTGAGCGGTGTACTGCCTTTTCGCCAAATAACGTTTCGTCAAATGATTCATTTGGTCAAATGCTTCATTTGGGCAAATGCTTTTTATTCCAAAACTGTAAGTATTTCAGGATTTATTTCAGAACCATCATGTAAAACCCTATAGGTTAGGTTAGGTTAGTTTTATAAAAATCCTGAAATACTTACAGTTTTGGATATAAAAGCGTTTTACCAAATGATACATTTGACGAAATTAAACATTTGACGAAACATAATTCGGCGAAAAGGCAGAGAACCCAAGTGAGCACATTCATGTAAGTAAATTACTTACAACGACTAGGCAGATAGTCGCTTTGAGCAATTTTTGTTTTTTGTTCTACTTCATGTTTGGTAGTTTTCGCAGTGATGTTTTTATAACCTTTGATAAAATAAAAAGAATTTAAATGAGTGTTTTACTTATTACAATCAGCATTTAGCTCTTTCTATATAAATACTATAATCTTGTATTTATAATGAGCATGAGACAACTAGAGTAATATAGCATATAGCTCTCTTTATAAAAATACAAGAATGCAATATTGTAATCAGTTAAGTCGGTTAAAGAAATGCTCGCTTTTATTAAAATTACGATCGGAAGCAGGATAGCATATATTAGTTCTATATAAAACGTCCAATTAAATTGTTTTTTTAAAAAACCTATGAATACTCCAAAAAACAAGAATGCGATTTTGTAATCAGCATGTCAGCTAAAAAAATGGTCGCTTTCATTGAATTACGATCGAAAGCAGGATATCAAATATTAGTTCTATAGCCTACGAATAGGTACTCCAAAAACTAAAAGAAGGCAATATTGTAATCAGCATAAATCAGCATAATAATGGTCGCTTTCATTGAATTACGATCGACAGCAATATAGCAAATATTAGTTGCATAGAAAACGTCCTACTACATTGTTTTTTTTAAAAACCTACGAATACTCCAGTTAATTTGTATAACATGTGCTTAATAAAGTACATCATACTATGTTCTACAAATTTGGGTTATTTATGTTTAAGAAAACATACTAGAAAGTAATAAATTATTATTTTTACCTAACAACGGCTATATCTCGAAACCGGATATTTATTATTGATGTCTTTTTGCATAACTATTAAAGATAAACTATTTTATTCTTAACCTTTACAACACTCTGTCACAACAAAGTAATATTAGTAGACCTTACGATTTACATATTACACTTTTTTATGACACGGTTCTATGGTAAGTATCAATAAATTTGTTTAGAATATATTTAAGGTATATTTCTCTATTTAAGTATTTAATATATCGTTTTCTAGTACCCAAAGTATAAGCCTAGAGCTTAGTTTGGGACTAGCTCAGTTGGTGTGAGATTGTCCCCGTATGCTTATTTTATTATTTTATGGTAATTGTATCACTGTGCACCAAACTTTATAGGTTCTAAATGGTCGTAATATTCTCACATTTTTGATACAACTGACTTATACATTTGCAAAGATTAGGAAATATTTGAAGACATTTGATATAACTCGAGTTGTATCAATTAACACATACCAATTGAAGCAAATGTAGGGTTAATTTTTGATCTAACACAAGTTGTATCTTTCAAAATACGCAAAACTCTGGTGATAAATGATATAACTCGAGTTATATCAAAAGACACAGACATTTTTAAAGGCATAAAAACCGTGATGAATAATACATTTTTAGATATATCATGAGGCACGAAAAAAAAATATAGTTATGGTTTTTTGAAGTGTTTTAACTAGAGAAATATCATTAAACACGGAAAATGGGTAAAAAAAGGGTCAATTGTATCATTTTACACGAAAGTATCTTGGAAACTAGAAGGCCTAGGAACACGGGAGTTGGAGCAAACGATGCGTTATTTTTTTTTAAGTTGTTTCATGAAAGAACACGTTAACTGCTACAACTCAAGTTGTATCACTTGTCACAGGAGGCACAGACATAACAACAATCCACTAATCTAGTTTTGTGCACATGGCGCCACCGTCCACTAATCTATATGGTAAATTTTAGTTCTTCTTTAGGCCACTTGCAAAAATAACTTCTCCCACCTTACAACCGGTAATCGAATGTTCTAGACGGTTTCTTTTCAAATTGGGCTTAGGTTGGGTGATGACGTCCTCTTTTTACTTGGTGCGAACTGCGAATTTGGTTATTTGGTTTTGCTTTTGATTGAACAGTGAGTTTTAGTGAGTTATATGGACAATTATATGGAGGAAGTGTGGCTGTGCTAAGCTAAGTACATAAATGGAGGAAGTCGAAGATCTATTAAATGCGTGGAGTCTTCCAGAGCTGGTGCCTATATTTAAGGGTGAGTGAGTACCTACACTTTATCATACTATAGGTACGTGTATATTTACGCCAAAATCGTGACCTACAATGAATAAAAGTCCAAAAGGCTCTGAAAAAATGTGGAAAATGTGGTTACAGAATTATTAACAAGTTTTTAGAGCTGTTAGTAATTCTGTAGCTCTGCCTAACCCACTCTGGGAATAAAGGCGTGAGCTTATGTATGTATGTAAGGCTCTGAAATTGATGCTTTTGCATGTAAGTCGAGTACTTACCTACGTTAAAGAGTAATGTTAGGTTATCTAGGTTCTACTCGTGCGCAGGAAGGAACCGGCTTTCAAAAATGTTCAAAAATGGTTTCTAGAAATTCAAGCCCTAGGTACCTATGAGATTCTAATGTAAGCGTACCTATAGTTTATATTATAGGTGTAATTTGGGAGTGCCTGATGAAACTGTAGGCAGGTTTGCTAAGGCTTGTTTCGACTACAGCTTAAATATCTCGGAAACCCATAATTTTCGTCTAGACTCCTAGATGACCTAAATTCCTCGAAATGAACTCTAGTATGCCCCATTAATAGTATTTTATCGAATATCCTGTCACCTGTAGGTATATCGTCAGAAACAGTTGTTGATTGCAAATGTCCGTGCGCCTCAGCCCACATCTCATAGAATATTATAAAAGTAGCAAAAATAATATTTTTTATCTGTTTTAGGACATACAAGTTTTGGCGCTTGATGATGTAGAGACAGAAGCAACATCCTCATCACAGACATCACCACCAAAAACAATAACGTACACATTAATAGAAGAAATTAATTTTAATAAAGAGCTTAAAATTAATAAAGTGCTTTGATTAATATAATCCTGGACTAGATATATTTTATAAAGGAGACTTGATAAAATCAAACTGATTCCATGAATACATGATACAAATTATTGATAAATCTTATCAAAGTTCGTTTATTAAACCAATCTATTACTTAATTAACCCTATAAACCAACTTAACATAACACTTAAAGCAACATGATTCAATCAATTATTTTAGTTATTTGCAACAAAAATGCTACTTGATTGAATCCATTAAGATGTTAATGGCATCAATTAATGGGCTTTAATAATATACTTTAGATAGTCTGATACTGGGTATAACATACATTGATTGAAATAACTATTTAACTTGATTTCATCAAACACTTTCTTTAATTGTGTCTGCTAAGATGTTGATGGCATCAATTAATGGGCTTTAATAATATACTTTGAGTAGCCTGATACTGGGTATAACATACATTGATTGAAATAACTATTTAACTTGATTTCATCAAACACTTTCTTTAATTGTGTCTGCTAAGATGTTGATGGCATCAATTAATGGGCTTTAATAATATACTTTAAGTAGCCTGATACTGGGTATAACATACATTGATTGAAATAACTATTTAACTTGATTTCATCAAACACTTTCTTTAATTGTGTCTGCTAAGATGTTGATGGCATGTATTAAAGATCTCTTGATGATATTGGTTAAAGAACATGTTTTCTACAATAAAATCATGGCTGGATTTACAAAGTAACTTTGTTACCTTTTTCAATAATTTCCACTTGTTTGCTGCAATTATCTCACTTAATCTGCTCCCTATACATTAAGTTACTTTGTTGTCTTTATCAAGTTTTTGATTTATGCGATCATATTTTTTTTTCAGTGCAGTATTAATTTTTAGTTATTATTAATTTATATTTAGGCTTTGGTTTAATTTCTAAATGTTTTTACATAATTGTATTCAAGAACACATTTCACAAAGCCCTATTATTATGCAATTGTACTGCTAACTGTGCCTGACTCAAAGACAAAACAATATAACGAATAAAACACACCTACGGATAATCTACGTATTAATATAAGGAAAGGAGTCGATTTAGAGCCCTTCATCACAGGGTTTCTTGACACCAACATTTGAGTAAACCATAGACTTTTTCAAATAATCTTCTAAACTTCCAACGCAAGTAAAAAAACAGCCTTATTTTTAAAAGAGAAAGGCTTAGAAACAAAACTAGCTCTGTCACACGACATGAAATAATCCTTTTCTTTTCTATCCTTATCAAAAAACTGCGTTCCAAATCCGGCAAACGACATGGTTTTTCCCATCCGACTTCGCATCCTTTTAGCGTAATATATATCCTCAACACAAGAGATCAGTCCCGATAAGGCAAGCCTGTTAGTTTCTCCATCGGAACGAAGCCGTATAAAGCTAAATCTAGTAAATCTACTTCGATACGCTTCTAAAGGGTAAACTGCGGAGCCATAACTTCTATGTTCTGATGCGATATCTCCTGGGACGGGCCACAGTTGAACAAATTACATTACAGTCTGTCGATTTAAGGATCGAGCGATAAAAGTTTGAGAAGTGCTTGCGGAGGTAAAAGGGTGATATGCGGGAAATCGTAAATCACAATTTAAAGATAGTAAAATACGACGGTAATGGAAATATAAAGTTTTCTCTTTTAACAAGACATTGAAAAATATGTTCTTTAATAAAATTAACAAAGGAATGAACAAAGTAAAGAAAATCAGTAAGCCGCATTGAAATGAACAAAATTCAGCTCTTAAAATAAATGAAATGGTTCTTTTAAGGTGATAAAGTAAAACGAGGAAAAGAAGACGACAGAAAGGCGGAAACATCCATATTTTCGAAGTCGTAAGCGTATTTGACGAATGCTACTGATACTCGGAAATCAATGCGCAGGTATTATGACGAGCCATTGAACAATTCTTATGTTGACGGAGCGAACAAGTGAATGCCTAAATTATGGGATTATACCGTGCATGTATTCCTTGAATGTATTATGTGATGTGTCTGTTACATAAATGTATTCCTTTGCATAATTCTTAAGTGTTTCTGAACAGAATAAATACATTTTTTTTAGTTACAAGGTACCTACTGGCACTTACCTACTGCAGATTTTTTGTTTAGACCATTGTAGTATTCATTAAGAAAAGTTTTAATATGTGATAGCATACCACATGCAATCGTTAAGTTGAGCCACAAGATTTTTTGGGGGACCATTTAGGAGATAAATTAAAAATAAAGTGTCATCCACTAAAGCTGTCTGTGTGTCCGCCTCTCACCCCCTCAACTCACTCACTCAACAGCGTCGGACTCCTACACTGCATGACATGCTCTTTCCCGGTTATCTCTCCATATACATTTAAATAAAAAGTTTTATTGGTTTCCTTTTTTGCAATGAGGTGACTACCAAGAAGCCTCCAGACACTTGGCGGCAGTAAAATTATTACTGTTTAAATTTAGCATTTTCCTAAAATACTTAATCAGTATTTTAACACCAGTAAAAATAATTAGCATTGATTAAATATAGGCACAAAGTTATTCGAATGTTTAAATAACAGCGTACTTAGGAGATGTCCTTCTTATACATAAGGTTTTCTGGTGGATTAACATTTTCTAATCTAAGTAGCACTTAAATGTGGAGAACCCTGCAACATTATAATTACTTAAAATAGAAAAAAAGATAAATGATTGCCACACACAGTACACACACACATACAGTACACACACAATAGTTTTACATATTATTCCTTAAGATAGATAAGAAAACTACAAAAACTACAACATTTCATAATAATGTCTACCAAAGTTATGGCAAAAAGTTCAGAACTCAGCATATGCTGTGACACAGCTTTGCACAGTGCTGTTTTTAGCCTGTACCTGCCTCTCAATGTGTGAATAAGCCTTAAGGGCACAACTGCATACATCACGACGTAAAATATAAACAAAACTTAACACAGAACAAAGACATACTACGAGACCCACATTAAATTGGTGACTTTTAAGGGCAAAACGGGGAGTTAACACTTATATTTAGAAACAAAAACTTATTTAGCATAACGTAATACTAATACAACCACTTAATACAAATAGATGGTTATTATCAATTAATCAGACAGAGCATACTTCAAGTGCTTATAAAGAAATAAAACAAAAAAAAATAGTGCTATGTCTAGATATTTCGTAACGTAAAAATAACTTAAAACACTTGTATTATATCTGCATAACCATCAATAAGAATACAAAAGCAGCAATCGAAGCGCCAAAATCTGTTTCAATTCACCCGCAAGACTGAACACGATATCATAAACTGCCATTGTTTAGTCTAATGGATATTTTATGCAGCGATGTGTGGGCCTTTTCGCCCGCGTTTCCCGGGGATATTATGTAACAGCTATGGATGGGTCCTTTATAAACTAAAGTCATGTCGTGTTACAGACGCACCCTATACGGCTTATTTGCGATTTACAAGATGTTTCTCCTCGCTTACTTCAGACGCATTCGCAACGCAATTGACTTGAAAATGTTGCGGTCTCATTTAAATATTTTATTTCCTTTGACATATTTAAATAATTGTTGATTTAAAAATGACGAAGTTTTCCCCACAAACGTCGGATAACTTATATCTGGCAAATAAATGTACGCAACAATAAGTTATGATGATTAATGTGACCCACATTCATAAAGTTTTACGTAAAAACATTCACGTGATACCGAGGGCAACGCCGTTAATTACATTATGTCCGTGATAAATATATGTATTTTCGCATATCTGAAACAACTTTTTTTCTGTATTCAATTGGTTTTAGTAATAGCAAACCACCGATAGAATGTTACTGTTGCTAAATTTTGAGGTTGCTTAATTTATTTCCTATTTGGATCCCGATTATTTTTGTCAAAAATGACTGAAATATGGCATAAAACTGATTCTCATTTTTCAAATACCTTATTAAAGTCAAGTAAATCTGTCTTTTAAATTTCCAAACACATTCGGTGGGTTATAATTATGTTATTTCTTGCATTAATGCTTAGTGCGGTTAACACATAATCTGCTAGTGACGAACAGTGTTTAATCTTGATTTAAAATATCAAATTAACGTATCGATATGTTTCGTAGCACGATGTCCAATCACTAAAAGGGTCTTTGACTTTTGGTGACACGCAAACAACCTATTTTAATTTTAAATGTGTTTGTTTTTAGTTGTGTGGGCCCGGCGCTGCCCGGGTGTATTTTTTTCATACAAATAATGTCCTCATATTACGAATAAAATAAAAACGAACCCTTCTCGAGTTATGGCGTGACCAAGGCAAACAGGGAATGAAAATATATTTAATAATTAGTAAGAATGAAATAGTATATGCCAATAATAATTAATGCACCCCTAAAATACCACCATGTCTTTCGATCGCGGGAACTTTCACAAGTACAAAGATACGTAACGCTAATTATTCCAGGCACCATGCTACATTGCCAGGAACAAAAACATACCGAAGTAAACACTTTTGTTAAAATAATGTTTGCCACCTATGTGTAACTGTGAGTGCTCAATGCAAAAACGATCTCTTTATAACTGCTACAACGTACCGGCTAAGTCTAGAAATACACATCAGGGTTCAATTGAAAGGGTGCGGCTACATCGCGGACATAAGAAGTAAATATAGGTAAATGGTACCAGTACGCTGGAGGTACGGACTTTTAAAAATCAATCATTCAAGTAGCTGGTACTGATTGAACGGATATAATACAACAGACGCTTATTATGTTGAGGCTGATCGATGATTCAAATGTTTTTGCTTGTTCATCACGTAAACAGATTACGTAACAACCTCGGCATATTTAAAGGTCACCATCGCAATTGGATAAAAGTACTCGTAGGTAAATAATATTAGTTCATCTTGGACTTGATCAATTTTTGTAACATTGTCTCCTGAAATTAGTTTATAATTTTTCATTTTGGTAATTTAATTTTGTTATTGCTACGTTCTTAATGTATATTTTAAATAATGATACGGCTGAAATGGTGGTTTTAGGGTAGCTGTTAAAATGAATATAGCAAATTTCAGCCGGTTTTTTGATTTGGCGTTGGGTTTCTTTTATGGCCGAAATACCGGAATTTTAAAATACCTCATTATGAATATACCTACTTACTGGAATTCCAAATTAAATGACGGTATTTTGGATCATCGTTACTTGACATTTCGAAACCGGCGTTACGGGAATCTGGTTAAGATAGTAGTCTGATATTTTTAAATTCTGGGTCAATCATTATATACTGTCAATGGTGGATCAATAACTATGTGAATCCGTATATGTACTCGTACTGATCCGCTCTATAAGCAAACGTCCGAATGTTCCCTGAATCTAATTGAAAAATACACATATGAGTAACATAACATTCACTGCAGGAAGTTAAAATAATAATTCTTGCCCGCTCTGTGTTATGAAATTGAATAAAGATACCGAGTAAGACATTTAAATAGTTGAACCATTAAGGCCCGAACGGCTAGACGTGCACTCGCCTCAGTTCTCATGCAAATGGACACAAAATTTACGGGCGTAATTTGTGCACGTATAGCCTTATCGTAGCCCGCCTCACAATTAAAACTTATTATGACAGAGGTAACGACCCCATACAGCATTTTTATTATTTCTAGATTAAAAACTCTTTATAAGGTTATGAATTATAATCGCTGAAAGTAATAAAGCCCGGAAATTAAGTAGAATCGTTTAAAAATCTACGCTTTTTTGTGTTTTGAGCGAATGGAAATATTTATTGTTGACCACTGACCCAAAAAGAAGCAAAACTTTACATACGCCTTTGTCTGACAGTGTGTGAAATCGCAAAGCCGGAACTTAGGCCCGTATTAATAAACGCAACTTGGCTGAGATGCCCAATCACAAGATACGTCAAAGTAAACGTCAAACCATAGAACACTGTCATTTTTGACGCATCTCGAGACGAGCATTTGAGTTGAGATTAGTTTATTAATACAGCCCTTAGACGCCCGTTAGTCAGACACTTTTGTTAAATAATATGAGAGTTGCTAAATAATTATTTTATACATTGTTTGGTAAAATCATAGCAAAATAATGGTTTTGTAAAATAATTTATTCATGATTTAAAACTGGTCGGGACGACTTGGACTCTTAAAGATTGGCCGGGGATTGCAACAGGCAGAGAGTTGTGAAAATAATAATAGGCTAATGAAATAATAATTTGAAATAGAACGAGGTCGGTGGAACCTGCAGTTTGGTCACAGCGTTCATTAGCTTAGTTTTGAAGTTTAGCTTTGGGGATCAACCTTGTTTGCTGCAGTGTTCCATTAAGTTATTGCAGGTTCACTTAAGACTAGAAATATTCAAGATAATTTATACCATAGCCTAATATAAATTGAAAATTAACCAAATATTTATTGAAGCTAAGACTGACATTCATGGTCTATTTAAAACCTTTCAATATCAGGGGCTCTATTCTAATCGGTAATAGGTACTTACCTAATTGCTTTTAACATGTTATCATACTGTCAACATTATGATAACTCTTATATGCTTAACAGTAATGGCCTTAAACTATACTATAACATATCAAAGCAATCATGTATTATACCGAGTAGAATAAAGCCCTTGAAATTAACATAAAGTGGTATTATAATGTTGTGAGATTTTTTTTATGGCTAGAAGAAAGCTAACAAGCATATAAGTCACCTGATGATAAGTGAGATCTGAGACCTATAGACATAAGCACTCTCATGACCACAATCTTAATACTCCAATCCTAAGACTGCAAATGCGTTGCCAAACTAACTAAGCTGAAATATCTCTATGGTAGTAAGTATGATGTCGAAGAGAACTGGGTTTAATTTTAACCACTAATTGTTCGCTTTTAGACAGCGAAATGCCAGTTTTGTAGGCTTCCGCACCAAATTGGTTATAAAAGGAACCCTTACGGTGAGACTTCGTGTCTGTACACCTGTCTGCGTGTCACAGCAGATGTTCTCAACTTATCTATTTTATATATAAAAATATGGGATCTAAAAGGGAGGAATGGTGTATCATATGAAAGGGCTTGATTTGATTTGATTTGAGTTTTTGTCATAAAGTTTCGGATTTATGACAAAAACGTACGAAAAATTACTCCCCCTCCCTCTTATCTCTAAAGTTTACGAGCTTAATTTTTTTAAATAATACAGATAAATAGATATTCACATTTATTTTTTAGGAAATGTACAAAGTTACCGAAATCAAGTCTTCAAAATGTTAACAAAATTAGCTAGGTTGACAAAAAAAAACCGTTACGAAAACCTCTGAAATAATTCTAGTGCAGTCATTGAACCATTATTGCTCCGAATTTTGTTACTGTGAACCGAATTGCATACAATTTTAGGTTCATCTTACCCTTACCTTCAAAAGTGAAAATGATTTGAACTCCGCAACCACCCTGGGGGTAGTTGCCACCCCTTCTCGGGGGTGTTTGTTTTTTTCTTCAAAATAACCTCGGATATCGATAGAAGGCTTAATTTTAAGCAAAAAATCATCTATAAAGTTTTTCGAAAAATCCAATACTTTTCATGCACAATTCCGGCGTTAACCGCAGATTCAATCCTCCTCCTATCCTCAGCCTCAACTTGTCACGACGAAATTTTAATAAAAATACTTTATTACTCAACAATAAATATTGGGAAATGTTTCTGATGCAAACGGTAAATAATTACGGACTTAAATACGAAACCCTCGGTACGCGAGTCCGACTAGCACTTGATACGTTTTTCACTAACGTAGATTTCATACATACATATACATACATTAAATCACGCCTGTTTCCCAGAGGGGTAGGCAGAGACCACTTCTTTCCACTTGCTACGATCTTGACAAATTTCTTTCGCTTCTTCCACATTCATACATCGAGTCATGCACGCACGTCGGTTTCGGGTACTTAAGATTCGGCCCTTTTCCAGTATTTCACCGATTTGACTCGAAAAAGTACGCCTAGGGCGGCCCCTTCCGACCCGTCCACTCACTATCGATGTGTATATCTCTTTCATCAATCTTCTTTCATCCATCCTTTCCAAATGACCGAACCATCGAAGCATGCCCTTTTCAATCTTAGTCAATACATCATCTTTCATCAACGTAGATTAGACCTAATTAATGTTTAATGTTTAATGTTTAATCACTTGTCCTTAAAACAATTATCTTAACTAACAATAAAAAAAAATTGTTTGTTTGCTTGTCTTGTGTTCACGCTTCAACGACTCAACCGATCGATCTTAATTTTAAAAAAATCATTAACGCGCATTGAAAATGTGCTTCAATAATGCTTTGTCCGTATCTGTCATTATGACATTTGCATTCGGCAGAATGTGACAATGCATACTTTAACAAAATTTGATTTATAGTATGTTTATGAATAAGGGAGTAAAATTATAGACAGGAGAAAGACAAAGTGTACTTTTCATTTAAGTTCGTAACGAATCAGCGATAAATGACAGACGCAGTTTTTTTTAAAATTAAAAGTGAAGCCGTTTCACGTTAAATTAAAATCAAATTCTTTCTTTTAATACACACGACTAGCTTCTAATCAAATAGTGTGAGAGTTTTATGTTATTTGACGCATTCATCACTTGAGGTTTAAAATGGAGTGTAATTAACAGCACACTGCCCTTACGGCAGGCGATTTATCAAACTGCACACTGCCATCCATCACCGACGGCTAATAATGCACTGGGAAATTAATGATTGAGTCTACTTCTAAACGCTGCCATCATTTGGCTATCTTGATCGAATCTATCGAGGTTAAACAGAGGCATTTCCTACATGATTTAACAGTCACAAGCTATAGGTTTAAATTAGTGATGATGACGGTCTTGTAAAGTTTTTATTATGTATAAAAATCACACCTCATACCTCTATATTTATTAGATGTTGATATACAAAACTTTAAAGCTCCTAAAACATCGTGGAGAATTCTGATAGCAAATTAAATAACTTTAGAAAAAATGCCGCCATACCTAACAAGAATGCCTTTGTTAGATCTTAACTCGGGGCATTAACCTTATTTAAACTTAAAAAATAGTAAGTTGACAAAGTATCCACATTCAGAAAATATATTTTCTACTCGCCTACAGACCGCTAATATGGAAATTGTTATCGTTTATCGTTAACGGTAACCGAAATGTGAAAACAATTCTATAATGAGCGTTGCGTTCTATTTTTGAATTCTTTGATACTTAATATTGGTAATAAATTTACTATACGTAACTGACATTATTCATGCTACAACGTGATGGTTAAGTATCTTAAGGTTTTTTTAAAATATATGCTTGCTTGTAAGATTCGTTTTCAAACACAATGTAAACTGTTTCTAAAATAAAATTTATTGGAAATGGAATCAGTAATAACAGTTCTTTAATAATTATAGCATTGTTATTAATAAGACTATCTTCATTTTTATAATACTTGAAACATTTTATACTGTTTTAAAAACAGTTGAAAAGGGTAAGTATACGAAAAACATTTATATAATTAGACTAGCGACCCGCCCTCGCTTCGCTTCGGTTTAGATTTTTCATACAAAAGGATTTTCCCGCTAATTCCCGTTCCCGTGGGAATTTCGGGAATTCCTTTCGTAGTGCACCTCTACGGTACCTAAGCTACGTCCCTTCCAAATTTCAAGTGCCTACGTTTAGCCGTTTAGGCTGTGCGTTGATATGTCAGTCAGTCAGTCAGTTTCTCCTTTTATATATTTAGATACTTTAACAGAAACTTTAGAAGAAAAATTGATTAGGCCGTTTAGCAATATGGCATTTGGTGGATATTTTAATTTCTGCCTCTAACCCCGTGAAAGTTTAGAGCAAATAACACGAGTGCTTAAAAAATGCTATGAAACTTTTCTGCGCTTATTTTCTTTAACGTACTAAAACATTAATTACAGAAAAAGTTAACGAAGATAAATATGTGCGCACTTTTCACAGAAGAAGTATAATAAAATGCTGCTTTTATTTATTATTCCTGACCTAAAAAGATGCTATTGTTTAACAAATGACAAGCATTTCCATGTTTTCGAGCATGTTGCCCCCAAGTCGTTTATTACACCGTGCGTCGAGCCGGTCCCCTTTAATTAGCCCGATAGCGACCACACACAGAAGTAATTTGTCATCTGTTTGACGTAATCGAATCGGAACAATGTAAGTATACAATTTTTCAGGCTTAATTGGATTTACCAATTTTTTCATTTCCTATAGTTCATTTATTAAATGGATAGTACAATTATGTTGTTTGGCGTTTTGTAACAAATGTAGCTGACGCGCTCTTGTTTGGTTCTTAATGGTTCGTTTGGTTGCAGACGTGACTTCAAAGTTTTTCAATTTTCTTACCGTTTTAAGGTAATTAATTTACTGATTTCGATTTTTTACACGCCACTAGCCCAATCGGTTAAATACGGGTGTAAAGTTTTGCACGCACGATGTGAATAAGACCGGTTCAGTAAATTAAGTGTCTATAATTATTGTGATATCCTTGGATAACCAGTAGGTACTTCTAGACCACTACGACTATGGCACCGAAAATAGAGGATACTCTTTACTAAAACCCTGGCACACGCAGCGCAGCTTACGTCAGTGCCGTACGGTATTTCAGTTTTTGAAAAAAGCTATGTTAGCGATACGCCTTGGGCTTCTATTCCACTGGGTAAAAGAGTACTTATTCTTGCAAAGAGTTATTCATTAACGTTACGATAGCTCTTATTTACATACATAGGTACATACGTTTGACAGTAATGGCGGTCAAGTTTAAAACAATACCGTAACACGTCAAATTCAATGTAGTTTTTACCGAGTTGAATAGAGGCCATTCCCCCTACTGTGCGGCGCGGTACGGAACCCTCGGTGCGCGAGTCCGACTCGAACTTAACATGCTTTTTATTCTTAAGACTGCACCGAGCAACGAGTGCGTCCAGTGGCGCCCTCATTACTATTATTGTGTTGTCTAATTAACTAAAGAATTTCCTTACAATCAGACGACACGTTTTTGTAGCACAAGTAAAAACACAATTTATGGGATACGTAACAAACTTTACTAACAATTACCTTTTGAGTTGTCAGCTTAACGGGAAAACGTGGCCACTTTTTTCCGTTAAGTTGATAACTCGAAGGTGAAATGTTAATAAACTATGTGAAATACCCAATAAGTTGTGTTTTCATTTAAGGTACAAAACCTACCAAACCAATTTCAAGAAAATACTTTAGTTTATTAGAAAACACAATAATAGTAATGAGGGCGCCACTGTACATCCGGCGTACGCTCGGCGCAGTCTTAATGGTTATAAACTATAAGGGTAATATAATAAGGCTTAAGGGTATATGTATATTTAACTTCCATACACCGTACTGCTTTAATAAACAGTTTGTTAAACCGCTGTAGAGATTTCCGTGCCATAGTAATGTAAACGACTCCTAAGTTCATTCGGCCCGTATCTGATCAAAGCACGCGCTTTTTAAATCAAGCACCCCGCTATGACTGCAGTCATATAATGAATACACAAAATAATTTCAGTCGATTGTGTTTTTACGAGTAAAATATAACTTTTTTTTTATAATAGATAGAGGCAGACAGGCCCGCGCAGAGCAGGCGTTCACCGTCGCCCATGGACACCTGAAACGCCCGGGGGGCTAAAAGTGCGCTGCCGGCTTGTTAAAGTGCTTTTCCATCGGCGAGGCAAGGCGAGAAGAGACGATGCAAGAATTTTAATTTTAATTAGAAAAATATTTGCACCAATTTGAAAAAACATTTGCGCGAACGGGAACTATATTTATTTAATACATACTATTGTAATCCTCATATTGCCTCGTATCGCGTCGCCTCACCGGTGGAGTTAGACCTTTTACTTACAGTATCAGAAACACATTTTCGAATCGTCTGTAATTTTCGAAAACGTGTTCATAATCTATCCATAGCAAAAACCCCTTAATATAATTTTTGCGTATACAGGGTGTTTGGCAGTCGGGTGTAGGGGTTTTAAGGAATGATAGTAAGGGTCATCCTGAACATTTTTGACCACATTTACTATTATGCTAAGTTTCACGGTTTCCGAGATATTGATCATTTTAATAGGATTTTTTGTCATTTTTCCTTATGTCCGTGTCCGTGATACGAAAAACCCCTTAATTCAAGTATTAATTTAAAAAAAAAACAGTGTTTTCTTGCATGACTTGAATCACTATGAAATAAGGAAGTTTTAAAGCTACATGCCATTTTTTTTTCCTTACAACTTTTTGAGTAACCTCACAAAATTGGTTTTTCCATACTTGGTGAAAAACAAACGCGGGGTTCTCTTAGTATGGAGAAAGTAACTCTTGCGCGTTTACTCAAAAAGTTGTAAAGAAAAAAAAATGGCATGTAGCTTTAAAACTTCCTTATTTCATAGTGATTCAAGTCATGCAAGAAAACACTGTTTTTTTTTTTAAATTAATACTTGAATTAAGGGGTTTTTCGTATCACGGACATAAGGAAAAATGACGAAAAATCCTATTAAAATGATCAATATCTCGGAAACCGTGAAACTTAGCATAATAGTAAATGTGGTCAAAAATGTTCAGAATGACCCTTACTATCATCCCTTAAAACCCCTACACCCGACTGCCAAACACCCTGTATATTTCACCTGTGTCAACTTGCTATTAGATGTAACTAGGTACTTAATACATAAAAAAATACGCTGATATTAATCACCATACACATTTTCTCGATAACCATACATATTTTAACTTACTTAAATAAATGGTAAAACTTCGTGCTTCGGGTACTGAGCGCCGCTCGTTATTGTTATTGAGAACTTGAGGAAGGTAATTATTATCATTTAAAAGAACATCAAAGATTCAAATAATTAAACAGAAAATAGCAGAATTTCTGTACTAACATAGATGTAGTGAATAATCCTTTCCCATCGATTAATGTCGGATAAGTTCGTAATTATCTTGCTTCAGTACCCATCAATAAGCCAACTGAGAAAGCAAGATAAATACGAACTTATCCTACAAAATACGATGGAAAAGGATTATTCACTAAGATCTGTACTTAGGATCCCATAATATAACTTGGAGACGGGTAGTCTTTATTAGTCCGGTATTTTGTTTATAATTAAATAGCGAGATATCCACATCTCCTTGCAACACTGCCATTATGACAGCTAACGGAAGCGGGTGTTCCGAGTGAAACTATAAATTACTTTCTTCATTTCCTCGACTCAAAGTGGTCCTTGCATTTATGGTTTAACATAAAATAGCACAATTAGCTAAAAACTTGAATAATGTTATGTACTAACAATGTTGAAATGAAAATCTACGCATAGAAAGCATAGTTTGTTAAGACTGCACCGGGCAAACGCCGAGCGTCCAGTGGCGCCCTCATTACATTACTATTATTGTGTTTCCTAATAGGCTAAGTAAAGTTTTTGGAAGATAATTAATTATGTACATTATATTTATTTTCGATAGTCGTCATCCTAAAGATCAAGAAATTGCGGCTCTTTTATTTTTATTTCCTCTAATATTTTAGAAATTATTTTTTTTAGTTATGAAGTTGACATTTGTACACTTTAATGACCGACTAGCTTGTTGCCTTCGTACTTAATGAAAAAGAAAAAAAAACACTTCTATATCTGTCATTTTCAAAACAAATCAAAGTAAACAAACGATTCAATACAACGGCTCTTTTCTGTTTGCTTGTGTCTCATGTGATCAGTGTTTTTAGAAATATTTTTAACGATCTCAGAACGAACTCCGGACTTTCGTTTTGCCGCTTTGCTCTAAGACCTTTGCACGATATTTCTTGCCCTGCTTTTTGATAGCCACGAGAGCACTTTTGAATTGTACAATCCACGCAATGAATTCAGGCAATCCCACGCGGACTGTGGAAATGGAGTATTACAAAGATTTACTTGAATTTACTTATTTGAATTGAACTGTTTGTTTACTTTGATTTGATTTGACGTTGACAGATATAGAAGTGACAGTTTTTTTTTCTATTTCATTAAATACGAAGGCAACAAGCTTGTCGGTCATTAAAATTTACAAATGTCAACTTCATAACTAAAAAAAAGATTTCTAAAATATTAGAGGAAATAAAAGTAAAAGAGCCGCAGTTCCATGATCTTCAGGATGACGACTATCAAAAAAAAAAAAAAATTTACATCTCTTCCAAAAACTTTACTTACCCAATTAACTAAAGAATTTCCTTGAAATCAGACGATTCGTTTTTGTAGTGTATCGGTTTAAACTATGCAGTTATTTTAAGTTCAAACGGATGGCCGGACAAACAGAGTTGGCTACTCAATAATTAAGGCGCGGTTTTAAATACCTCGTCAAAAGTTTGCATCGTTACCTCTGACAAACAGATCTAACGTTGATCTGAACCTAATTAAGGTTAATCCATCAAGGTACTATTATGTTTCACCGCAAAAATAGTATGGATAGCTTATTAATTTAAAGTTAGTTCAGGTTAAAATAGCAGTTTATATTTGTTTTTTTAACCGATGCTTAGAATATCACGTCGATACCTTATGTCGTTACTAGCTTCTTCCCACGACTTCATCCGCGTCGATTTCTATTATTACTATTATTTATTTTTGGATAAAAAGGGTATGTTTTAATCCAGTGTAAAAGTTATCTCCATTAAAAATTTCATCAAATGCCGTCCAGCGGTTGCAGCGTGAAAGAGTAACAAACATCCATACATACATACTTTCACGTTTATAATATTAGTAAGGAGGTAATTATTGTTTGGTCACCCTAATAAAAAGGGATAAAACACTCACCGTAGACTGAGCCTCTGACGTTTTTTTTCTCAAAAATCTGGACACTCTAGTTCTTCTTCATTAATACTTATCATAAACCATATATTTCACATCGCTACGCACAGTTTTAAGACAATAATTAATTGAACCGACAAGATCATCATAAACAGTTACCTCTACCACCCTCTATTATAAATGACTGTGTCAGTGTTATTTATTTTATTGCCATACGTAGAATTTACCACAGATTATAAGGGTATGGAACATGTATGTATGTAGTGATTATTTACTCAGTGGTATATGGAATCTACCAACGACCACCGTCTTGCCGGCCACAGGTTACAGAGTATGTGCCGGCAAGATCATGGACACATTCAACGGTACGAGGGGCGGCTGAAAAGTTCTAAGCCTAAGGTAGAAAAAAAATGTTCAGTTTTTTTTTTCTATTTTTATTTTTTAATATAATCTCCCTCTAATTCAATGCATTTATTACATTTTTTAAATAATGCTTTTAGACCGTTAAAAAAATAAGTTTTATTTTGGCTGTCGAAATGTTCCTGTACAGCCGCCTTCATCTCTTCATCACTGCCAAATCGCTTTCCCCTTAAATCTTTCTTCAAATTGCTGAATAGAAAATAATCACTAGGGGCCAGATCTGGACTGTAAGGTGGATGATCAATTTCCTCGAAGCCAGTTTCCTTCAGAGCAAGCTTGGCAACACGAGCGGTGTGAACGGGGGCGTTGTCTTGCAAAAACAAAATGCCTTTGCTCAGTTTGCCCCTTCGTTTCTCGACTATGGCTTGTCGCACTTTTCTTAATAGCTCAGCATAATAAACTGCATTTATTGTAGAGCCTTTCGCCAAATAGTCTATTAAAAGAATGCCATCGCAATCCCAGAACACGGTGGCCATTAGCTTAGACGCCGATCTTTGAACCTTGAATTTCTTTGGCGGCCTTTCACCCTTTTCGATCCACTGCATAGATTCAGACTTCGACTCTGGATCATACTGTCTGATCCATGTTTCATCAACAGTTACTATGCGGGAACAAACTTCATCTAAACCTTCTTCACATAATTCTAAAAATGCCTGAGAAGTTTGAACACGACGTTCTCTATCGAAAGCTGTGAGCATTTTCGGCACCCAACGAGCACTTACTTTTGTCATATGCAAATGTTGATGCAAAATCTCTCCAACTCTTTCCTTACTAATACCTAAGGCTTCAGCTATTTGCCAAACCTTAATTCTCCGATCCTCTAATACTAACTTTTTGACTTTTTCAGTATTTTCTTCAGTCACAACCGATATTGGCCTTCCTGAGCGAGGATCGTCTTCGATCGACTCCCGTCCAAGTTTAAAAAGTCGACTCCATTTTTTAACAGTGGCATGAGAAGGGCCAGATTCACCGTAAATACTAGACATTTCTTCAAAAATTCTTTTCGGCGATTTGTTACTTTTCGTGAGGAACTTAATGACTGCACGGTGCTCAATTTTCGTGATATGCGATGATAATTCACACATGATGACCTTTAGCGTCGGATATCTCGAGATGTAATACAAATATAAATATATATATAAATATCCAGTGTACAATAGTAGTCTTTGATGTAATAAACAAAAGACGACATTTTTTTCTTTTATTTATTAACTTTTTAAATGGTCTTTTTAGTGGCCAGTATCGCTAACGCATATGCAACCTCAAAATACCTAAGGCTTAGAACTTTTCAGCCGCCCCTCGTAATAGTAGTCTTTAGGCAAGATAGACTTGACCACAGAATAAGTACAAGCATAGAAACCAGAGTATAAAAAATTGTGTAAAGTACATCTTTTAGTCCGCCTTCTATGATATATGTTCTTGTTCTATGAAAGGACTACTATTTAAAGACGGCCATACACGTTACGGTCCACCGGAGAGGTTGCCTGCGCAGGCGACCGGAGGACACGGCTCACACCGTACGATGTCCGAAAGAATTGGTTTTGGTTTTGCTCCGGTCGCCTGCACAGGTAGACCTCTCTGGTAACCGTAACGTGTATGGCCGGCTTTAGATAGAAAATATACGCCTTCTTTAAAAATTTCATGACCTAAGCAGTGATTATAAAAAAAGGCTATCTTTCACTTTGACATTTTTTAGAAATTTACTTCGTAGAAGATTGATGTTTTAAAATATTTTGCATTTAACTTTTAGCTAAAATAAACATGACCTAAAACAACCGGTCAAAATTAACCGTAAATAATAATTGCTTAAGCTGTACTCTCGTGATAAAACAATAACACGAGGGATATAAAAGACGTTAGTAAACATATCACAACAAATCGTCATACCACAAGTACAGTGCCTTGGTGACAATGTGGAAGGCTTGCTTGCTTCTAGTATGCATGGCCATTCAGGTTTTAACTGTTTCTTCGAATGGTGAATATCTTAGTTTTTACTTGATTTAGCAGAGAACGAAATGGCGTGTTTCTAGCCTATTTCTAAAACATCAGCTGGTTATTCACGCGTTATTACAGTGAACGTGTTTCGCGTTATGCGGGTGGTAGGACCTTGTGCAGGGTCCGTCCGGATCGCTACCACCATCTTATCAATTAACCTACCGCCAAACAGCAGTGTTCGCATTGTTGTGTTCCAGTTTGGAGATAAGACAGCCGGTGAAATGACTAGCATAATAGAGGCATTCCATTTTAGTCCTCAGGGTTGGCAACGCATTTGTAGTCTTAGGATTGCATTGCAGTCTTGTGAATGCGAATGTCTATGGGTCACAGTTTCCACTTACCATCAGGTGGCTTGTGTGCTCGTTTGTCTTCTCTATGCCATAAAAAAAACTAATTGCAATGCTATATGTCGATTTTGTTATTTTATCAAGCATTTGCAAAGTATTGTTTGATGAAGCGAGATACCAGAGATGGACTCATCATCATGTCATCATGACATCATTACCCACAGAAGTTTACTGCTAGACAAACGCATGGACATGGGCAGGGTGCGGTACAGAATCTATCCAAACGCATCTTGCCCTTTATAAGTAGTTTCGCCACCTGGCCAGAGGAAAACCCACGCTACATTTACCAAGACATGGTTTCACATCACAATACGCTTGCACCAGCTGTTGTCAGCAGAGCTCTGAAAGGTTGAGCTGTTCTTATGTCATTAATGTCATGTGTAGATATTAATATGGATACGCTCGGAAAGTAAATAAAACAAATCAAAACAATTAATTATGATTAAACTAAGACGAATCCACCAAAAGTGTTAGTTATATGGTTTTTGTAAACATCCCTTTAATTGAGAATTTCTAAGAGATTTGATTGACACTGACTTTGAGGTATATATCAAAGATAAAAAAAAACAAAGTCTCGTCCAAGTGGATATAATATTATTATTACTTAAAAAGGTTTGCTCTAACAGTAGTTAAAATTGTCTTCACATTTAAGCGGACTACAACGGAGCTATGCAAAATCAACCGACATTCCGTAGATTCGTGTTCGTTTTGTTCGGGTTTCATAGCAGAAAAAAGAAAGAAAGCAAATAATTTCTTCGCGACAAACATAACCAAAAACAGAAAAACGTACTAGAAAAAAGTAGCCGCGAAATAGTCCCAACTCAGCGTAATGCTGGTATTAAAGTCAGTGCTGGTATTCCGTTGGAACCATCAGGAGCAACGGAAGGTTACAAACACAAAACATACATAATAATATGGGAAAAAAAAACATAAAATTCAGAAATTTGAAAAAGTTTTCCTAAATTTTCTCCATCTTTAAAGGTAGCCTAAATAAAAACATTTCATGGGACCACTATAATTAAATGACCGGGTAGGTATGTCCATGCGATGAAAACTCTCGAAACAGCTCATCCTTTCAGAGCCCTGGTTGTCAGTGTCAGTTACCAAATCTCTGCTTCGAAACTCTGAACCTCTTCAAAGATTTTTTTTACAAACATTGTCTAGTAACTTTTGAGGTGATGAGAAACTGACGGTTACTCGGGAGTTGCTCTTTTTATAAAATTTAAAAATACTTAAATATAAAGGTTCTTTACATTTTCGAAGTCGTTTATAAGCTAATATTATGTAAATGCAGTTTAAACTAGCATGAGTCTAAAATAGCTTCGTAAGTATTAAGGTATTATTATTATTGGGGGGGTTGAGATGGGCCTTGTGAGCCACTTCGACCATTGCTGATCTTTTGTGACAGCCCTTAGTTTAGAGTTCACCGCAAAGGCCCGTTGCGTCTAGGAATTTCCAGATGCTTTGGGCAGTGAGGAGTTGTATCTCTTGTGGGTCCATGATATGTCGCCCTAGGTAGATACTTCTATTACGCATTAGTGGTCCGCAAGTATTAAGGTAAGGAAACGGCCCGACATGTTTCGTACTCTTGAAGAGGACTTTGTCAAGGGTATTTGCGCGGGCCGGGCGCGGACTTTCAGATACATTATTACTGACTTTATCTATTTTCAGATACTTCTGCTCGGGCATTATCTGCAGCGAATAGATCAGGACAAATGGGTAAGATGCCGTCTATTAACGCATTTTACTGTATGAAGTATGGACTTAAAAATCCGTCCATACATACAATCAATTACTTGTAATAATTAAATATAATTAGGTTAGGTGTATCTTTCGGAAGTTTTTTACCCGACTGCGCAAAGCTAACAAAGGATAATGTGTTGAATAGTCTTTTTTGTTTTTCACACCAATTTGACCTAGCCCCAAACTAAGCTCTAAGCTTGTAGGTACTCTCGGTACTATAAAACGATACAAATACTTATATATAGAAATATATTCTTAAATACATAGAAAACATCCATGACTCGGGAACAAATATTCGCGCTCATCACACAAATATCTGTCCTTACCGTGATTTGAAACCAGGACAGCTAGCTTCGTAGGAAGGGACTTGTATGTATGTATGTAAGTGACCCCAAATTAGATGCTCCACTCTAGTAGTTTCAGAACTAATAGATCGATTTTATTATAATAAGTGAGGTGTGTCATGTAAGGAAACAGTTCACTTTAAATTTTTACCTTTAAATTAATGCACAAAAGTAATTTAAAATACGACGTGACAAAGCCTTTAAGTGTATTAAAAACAAAGAGCGTATTCAATTTAATTAAATTTTATAAAAATTACCAGCTTAGTTTGTTAAATAACGATTTTTTATTAATATGACTTAGAGTTCACAGTATGTAAACAAGACGAAATTTATACGGACTTCAAAAGCCGTGGTTGCATGCCTTTAAAATGCTCCGAACTGGGATTTCCTTTAAAATGCAATCAGCGAAAACCAGGATGCGTCTGCAAAGATAATACCATTCGAGCCAATAACGGCACTTGTGTACGAGTAGACCAGTGCCCATGTAAGTTTCTTAAAATACTGTTCATAACTTTTAAGAGTCAACTTAGTTTCTGATGCCGTTTATATGTACTTAAGGTCTGATTTTTCAATCTCCAGACAACACTATCTGTCAGGTAAATTGTAGCTCTGTCCTTTTCTTCACCATAAAAAAGATAAGGACAGAGCTACAATTTACCTGACAGGTGGTATTATCTGGAGATTGAAAAATCAACCCTGTATGAATCGATTTGTCTTGGTAACCTTCAGAACATTAACTAACAGCGGGATTTCTTATACAGCATGTGGTGGAGATCCAAAAGCGATGTCAGGCTGTGGTTCGAATTGCGGAAGAACTTGTGGCACCTACCAAAATAATGAAACATTCTGCACTTTTAGTTGCACACAAAATGGGTGCGATTGCAAAGATAATTTCGTGTTTGACCCTCAAGTAAAACGATGCGTGGCGCCTTCACAGTGCAGTAAGTAATCCAAATAGAAATATAAATTAGTCTTTGTTTAGTTTCAGCGACTATGTTTTTTATTATACGATGGATAGTTTTTATCTTAACTTGCATTAAGGATTTATAAAAAACTTCATGAATACTAAAGGACAGAGCTACAATTTACCTGACGGATAATGTTGTATAGAGATTGAAAAATCAGCCCTTAAACTCTTTTTGAACAGAAACGAAGACACACACTTAGTGTAAACTGTTACTGAAAGTAGTGTTTTCAATGCAAGTCCCACCCAGTGGGACTTAAGAAGTGACTTAGTATTACTTTTTGTCGCCACGTTCAACGTCAATTTATGTGACGACGTTTTTGGATTAAAAACACGTCATTACTTGTAGCACCTGTATGCGGCATTCACGAGATTATTTCATCCTGTTCAAATGGTGGGTGTGGGCCATTTAAATGTTCAGACCTAGGCTATTCTATACAGTGCAAAGACCCGGTGGACTGCATCAAGGGATGCGTGTGCCAAAAAACGTACTTGCGTGCTGACAGCGGCAGATGTGTTCCGAAAAATCAATGTCCGGGTAAGTGACATCCATTTCGTCCATTTCGTGTTTTACAGCATGTTTGCGTATCGGTTCGGTGTTGATAGTATTGCCTACCCAAAGAACAAGGATATAATGCCACTGGTCTAGCTATTTCTTCGGCAAGCTAAACTATAATACGGGAATGCCACAATGCTAACGTTGCTACTCCGCGATAGGTTTACCGGTGGATAAGTTGGTTTGTGGTTTAACCTTGCAAGCAACAAAGTGAACTTTTACATTAATTGTCTTGTGTTGTGAATTTACTACATAAACGCTATTAAAAATTACAACAAAAAAATTAGACTGGGATTGTCAAAGTAGTAGTTCTTAACTAGTTTGGGTAAAGGTCTATACATTCAAATCGGTCAGTATAGGAAATTCTGTAACTAAGTTAACCTAGTTTCAGACTTTCCCATACTGACTGATTTAAATGTTGCACCCTGTATATGTTTCCGATTTTGAAAGGACGCTCATGAGGAGTTTTTCCAAACAGGGCCATGTGGGGGTGATCCAAATGCCCAACCCGGGTGTGGCATAAACTGTGGCAGGACTTGCTCCACGTACATGGAAAAAGATCCCATTTGTCCTCAACTCTGCGAAGAGAACGGTTGCGACTGCAAAGATAATTTTGTTTACGACCCAAGCGAGGAAAAGTGCGTTCTCACAAAATATTGCAGTAAGTAAAAAAATAGTTGTGCGTGTGTTTTAACCCTATACAAAAAAAAAACAAATTTATTTACTGTTAATATTCAAAGTCAGTGTTTACATTTTTATTCACACGTGAATTTGAACCTTTACCGGGTAATGTCGGACAGTGTTTAATTTTCGTCACAAAACTGACTAAGTTAAAGTTTCTTAATTTCAGTCCTTAATTTGGGGTACACGTTTTAGTGAAAATGCCCATTAAGTCAAATTGGTTCTCTAACAAAATACATTAAAATTGGGGAAGTAAATAAAACAAAGTTTGAAAAAACGACTGAAGAAGTTAACATTATTGTATCCACTTTGAATCGAATTATGTCAATTTATGATAGAAAGCCAATTGTCTTTCTTTTTCATATAGCGTCATTGTTTTAATAAAGGGGCGAAATATTTAATTTTTCCCGTATGTTTTAAAACCGGATAATACTGGATACATTTAGTACGATCTTGCCCTAAAGTGAAAGATCAGATTAAAACATACACCCATTTTAATCTAGGCATCATAGGCTATCCTTACCTGAATGAAATAAAGGATGTGACAATAATGTGCACAAAAAAATATGTTAACAAGCAACTGCAACATGTTAGCTTCGTTACATATTGCAGAATTAAAAAATAATTACTAGTTTACTTAGTAGTTATTTAATTTCTCCAATTTTATCCCGATCCGGTCATACTCCAATACAACTTGTACGAGATTCAGTGTTTTTTCTAGCTCCTGTATGTGGTGAAAACGAGATTGTTTCAAGTTGCGCTAATGGCGGATGTGGGCCATTCAAATGTTCAGACTTAGGTTATCCTATATCGTGCGTGGACCCGTCGAACTGCACTGCGGGATGCGTGTGCCGAAACACACACTTGCGTAATGACAACGGCACATGTGTTCCGAAAGGTCAATGTCCAGGTAAGTGACATCCATTTAATACATACATACATACATACATTAAATCACGCCTGTTTCCCAGAGGGGTAGGCAATTTAATATTTAATATTAATAAATATATTAACGCATAGAAGATGCAAATAAACCCTTTGACTAGTTTACGCTAAAAGCAATACTTATACAATTCCAAGATGGCGAAAGTGGTGCTAACAATTTACCTAAATACTCCCCCTCTTATTTATAAACGTACAATAAACCTATAAGGTTTCTTTTTCCCTTTCCCGTGTGGTTTTCGGGTTAGAATAGTGCCACTCCATGTCTTCCCGTGAATGTCGTAAGAGGCGACTAAGGGCATAAAAGCTTGTAGTAGCTTGTAGTAAGGATATGGGCTTGCTTGCTTGATCTTAGCCTCATTGTGTAAAATGTGGTTACAGAAAAATCAAATTTTTTTTTGAATTGTTGGCTATTGTGTAGCTGCCTACCCCACTCTGGAAATGTCCAATCTGAAATTTCTGTCCAATTCAAATGTTACGATGACAGAATCAGATAAGATCAGAGCATATTTAAAGCACATTTTAGCTATTGCGCAATTATGAATAAGAGAGATCTGGAATCAGGATAATGCCACTGGTCTAGCTATTAATTAAGTCGGGTAAGCTGCTGCTTGGTGGTAGGTTTAGCACTAAGCGAGCGGTAGTGATTTTGCCTTACTTAAGCTCTTGAGTGGAAAGCAATGGATTCTGAAACCTTTCGAGCTTTTTCATTTCATCTTTAGTTATTCAATAAAAACACTAGAAAAAGATAGCAAAATAACTTCTAAGTACAAGGCTGTAGTAGCTAAAGTAGTAGTACTAGTTGGAGTAAAGCAGCATGTTTCCGATTTCGAAAGGACGCTCATCAGGTATTTTTCTAAACAGGGCCATGTGGGGGTGATCCAAATGCCCAACCCGGATGTGGCATAAACTGTGGCAGGACTTGCTCCACGTACATGGCCAAAGATCCAATTTGTCCAAAAGTCTGCGAAGACAACGGTTGCGACTGCAAAGATAATTTTGTTTACGACCCGAACGTGAAAAAGTGCGTTTTAACCGAAGATTGCCGTAAGTAAAAATAGATTTGCAAAAAATTTAAAACACGTACTCAAAGTGAGTAAATATCTGATCTAATAGTTGAATTCACTAACGGCTATTAAACAATCCTATTTTATTTAGCAACAAATGGAATATTTCATTACAACACCGAAATCCTTATTGCCAAGTCACAGACAGACGGGCACAGACCTATCACCTAGGGCTCTATATTACTCTGTGTAACCATATTGATTTTGGTATGTTATCGTTGTTTTTATCTTGGCCGCCAATTATTGTCAAGTAAATTAGAGTTACCATAACATCAACAATGAGAAATATGGTTATACACAGTAAAATAAAACCCATGATAACAAGTGGTTAACGACCTCCAATGGATTTAAGCGAAACCATGAGCGTATTAGGTATGCTGCTGGATTCGTTTTTTTTTTGTATATTGAATATTTGGTTATTCTTTTTATTTTTTCTGATATTTTTAACTAAAACTTTATTTGCTAATAAGCGTTAAAAATACTAACCATGATGTTTTAAAAGTTGACATCAAAAATATGTTTTACTTCGCCTAATTTCAATGGAATAATTAAGGTAAAAAATTCGACATATTCCAGACGTCAACTGTAGATAAAACCTATAATGACATGACATGGAAGACTATAAATAATTATTTGTCATTCAGTACTTACTTGTAGCTCCTGCATGTGGTATAAACGAGATTTCTTCAAATTGCGCTAATGGCGGTTGTGAGCCATCCAAATGCTCGGATCTAGGCAGGCCATTATTATGCGTGGATCCAGTAAACTGCACTAAAGGCTGTATTTGCCAAAACACATACGTGCGTGCTGACAACGGTACATGTGTTCCAAAAGAGCAATGCCCTGGTAAGTGACCATTGTAATTAAGTAGGTATTATTTTTTGCACTGAATACGTAGATTTTCTTATTTAATGATGTAATGATAGAAATAACTTAAGCGGACATAACGCAAATAAGTATTTATTAATAAACTCTTTCACTTTAATCCATTTACAATATAAAATTTGAGATTAGAAATTTTCTTTTCAAAAAGTCAGGTCGTCGATTATCACATTAATTTATCAGAAAGAAGTTCTGTACTTCGAGCATGAACTTTTTTCTTCTATTGAGTAAGTAGCGTTAACGCAATTTCACCGAGAAAAGTTATGTAGAGATTAGAATCAGCGCTCCGCCTCGTGACCGTATTTAGTATTAAAATTCGAAAGAACATGAACGTTGACATTGACTTTCGTATTGTCATCGAAGTATCCGTAAAATAATCTATATTTATATTTTCGTACCGGTCTACGGGAGACTCGAACGGAATGCACGTCAAATTGAAGAGCGTAAAATTTAAGACGATCCGAGTCGACACTTTACAGGCGGGTACTTTTGCAGTTTTATTTTATTATAATTAGGTAAACACAATGAATGTATACGACACAATATGGCATACGAATCTATGTCTAGCAAAAATATTATTCATTGAGAACCGATAACTAAAGAAGTATCACCTACATTTTATAAAAAAGTTGTGGAATATTATTATGAATCATCTACGTTTTACCCGAGCGAAGCCGGGGTTTCATCTAGTGTGAGTAATATAAACGTGACGTATGATAGAAAAGTTAGGGCTAGAGCTACTGACTTGTGTTTCAAAATGTATAATCCACTGTTAGAATTTAAAAACAATTTTAACTACGTAATAAATAACAATTTGTATGTTATATTATAAAATGTTTAAACGTATAAACAATGGAAAAACCAAACGTTTTTAAATAGGTAACTAGGAAAACACAATGTGCAATTAGAAAGACGGTAAACAAATTAATTTCTTCCAAACAGGGTCCTGTGGCGGAGACCCAAATGCTATACCCGGATGTGGCGTGAACTGTGGCAAGACTTGTTCTACGTACATGGTCGAAGATCTAATTTGTCCTTTATTCTGCAATCCTAACGGTTGTGACTGCAAAGACAACTTTGTTTATGATCCGAACGTAGACAGTTGTGTTCTGACTAAAGATTGTAGTAAGTTAAGCAACAATCATAGCTAAATATTCTTCAACTGTACTTATATCATGGGTGCGCTTCAACCTGTCTAAAAACGTTTTGCATAATTTGTAAGGAAGTCATTTTAGTAACACTTTTAATCAAACTTTTTCTCAAGACTACAAAAACAGCCCCAAGCACATGGCTGTGATTAAAATAAAAATAACTGATGAGCTTGACTTATGAACGACACTGGAGTTGTGATGCAAAACCATGTTTACTGTTTAATTCTCTATTATTTTTGGAGAAAGTTGGCAGGGTACTGTTCAAATTTTCAAATTAGTGGAGAAAGCCGTAGTTTAATTTGTTTGCATACTCACGCTACTTTGAATTTTATAATTATTTCAATGTTTCTCGTAGCGCCTACATGTGGACTTTACGAAGTGTATTCTTCCTGCACTAATGACGGATGCGAGGCTAGGGACTACAGCCAGTTCAGCAATCCCGTATCCTGTGTGAAACTTAACCCGAAGTATTGCATTAAGGGATGCATCTGCCAACCAGACTACCTACGAAACTCAAGAGGCGTATGCGTGCCACAGGATCAGTGCCAGTCAAATAGTAAGTGACTAATTGTTGTGCTTTAAATCCTGTTACAGCAAACCCAAGAATTAATTTTGATGTTAAATATTTCCTTTTGCGAACTTGACGTTGCTATTATAACAAGGTTTTATGGTGGTTTAACATAAAATAATATCCTGTGTGTTTTTTTAAATAGTAAAGTTGTTGTATAGTACGGTCGACAACTTTGATTGTTGTTCCATTTATAAACCCAGTCACAAAAAGCCAATACTTAATACAACTTATTTATCGTGGCCTATCGCTCTAATAATTACTGATGGATGAGGTTCTAAGGTGACTATACAATGAAAGTTATTCACTCTACAGTTTCCATATTGTCATTATTATTATGTTTCATTTTTAACAGCAACATGTAGTGGACTACACGAATATTTTGATTCCTGTATCTCTGGGTGCACAAATGAAACCTGTGATGACATCGGAAAAGTATCAAGTTGTCCTTTAGAGCCAGCAGCTTGTAGGTCGGGTTGCAGATGCATTGCTGGATTTTATAGAAATGCAGAGAACGTGTGCATATCTAAAAGCCAGTGCAGTACGTATGATAATGATTGCATTTAATGTTGAAATCTGTTTTTTATTAATTTTAGCACGTTTTGGTATAAATTATGTTGCCGACAGTTTTTTGGTATTTTGATTTGGATATTTAATGAAAAACTTTAGTATGCTTATTAATAAATAATATTTTTTATTAAAATAATAAATTTGTTTAATCTAAATTATTTAAACTAAAGTGTGCTCCAATAGTAAATTAAATACTATTTACTTTTATATACAGTCTGGTACATTAAGATCCATGAAAGTATCTTCTCTTGCAAACTTTGCAAAAGCTCAACATTAGATAAATGCTAATTAAAATTTAGTATTCTGGATTATTCACCGCATATTCCATTTTGTAGTACGTTGTAGTGAAAACACTACTACTATTTGCCCGTGTGTTTGTCGGGTTAGAATAGCACCACCCTTATCTATCCACTGGTGTCGTAGAAGGCAACTAAGGATCTACCATGACTAAATATCATAAGTCATCGAGACGTCCAAGGAGGGTTGGCGTCAGGCAGGCGGCCGGCCGTAAAACTAAGACAAAACTGTAGCAGCTGAGCAAAGTGACATGTTGCGCCGACCCCAAATTATTTGGGGTAAGGGCAGGGGAATGATGATGATGCATAATAAATAGTACCTACTGCAAAAATAACTACTGAGTTTTAGCCCATTTTCTGAATTATTAATATTACTTATTTTCATTATTCAACAGCTACATGTAGTGGACAAAACGAATATTTCGATACGTGCATCTATGGTTGCTCGAATCAGACCTGTTATGACGTCGGAAAAATATATTATTGTCCATTGGAGACCACCGGTTGTAGGATGGGATGCAGATGCAGTCCGGGTTTTTATAGAAATGCTAGCAACGTGTGCGTACCGGAAAGCCAATGCCGTATGTATAATTAAAAACTTTTAAGTCTGACTTATATAAATTAGAGACGTATTGTACCAACTATTATCATTAGGTACCCGATTGTTTCTGTAGTTTTGCTATATGTATATGTATTTTTAATAAAACAGCTATAACCTTAGACATAAAATATAGACATTGGTGAAGATAATACGAGTTCCTGTGATAAAAAATGGGGTGACCCAATTGAACCCTCACCATCCATGAAATTGCACTTCATTCACGTGCAAACTTTTTATTTAGAAGACTTAAGATTAACCGATACACGTTTTTAATGAAATTATAAGGTTTCGTTTTCCAACAGCTGCATGTAGTGGACTAAACGAATATTTTGATTCGTGCATATCTGGGTGCAGAAATCAATCATGTCATGACATCGGCAAGATATTTCGCTGTCCCTACGAACCGGAAACTTGTAGGTCTGGATGCAGATGCAATTCTGGATTTTACAGAAATGCAGACAATGTATGCGTACCAGAAAGCCAATGCCGTATGTATTTTTATACCAGTCATATAAGTTATACGCACTGTTAATACGTTTTCCATTGCCTTTAATCTGCAACCGCCTTGTTCCTACAGAATTTGGCAAAATTTCTAAATTCAGGCCCTTTAGTATTTATTATTTAAATATGACTAGGCTATTTACAAAAATACATCATATTATTATCATCGTGTCCTTATAAAGTGTCGCAACACGGCCTGCTAATAAACTTTTATAAGTTTGAAATACCTATCACAGTATTTTCATTAACAGCAACTCCAACATGCCCCAAATTTGAAACCTTCAGTGAATGCCCAACCGTTAAATGCGACGGAGATTTTTGTCCACTAACACGAAACTCACCTCGCACGTGCCCAGTTGGAATAGTGTGCGATCCATCTAGATGCGTCTGTGAATCCAACAGACGCAGAGACCGACAGACAGGCAAATGTATTGCGACAACAGATTGCCGTAAGTAATCACTTTACCGACCAAGAGAGGGCACCTCATGTCGTTTGCTATTACTATGCTATAAGTTTTAAAAGAATCTTCAGGTTTGTACTTCTCTCTCATTTGCTGTCATATGCTCTTATCCGAGTCTGAACAAGAAAGACACTAGGTGTGTGTTGGTACCGTATAATTTGTAGTAGTAGCATTATGCCATAGCCAGTTGCTTTTGGGTCTTTCTACCGTTTCGGGTGTTACGCCAACTCGTCTACCTACTAAGGTTTATTTTGATATTGTAATGAGGAACTAGGAAAATTACTATTGAATGGACTACTATTTGAATTGTATTTTGTGTTTTTGAACACGCATAATTAAAAGTATGATAGCAATGGTCTGTGGATAGCAATAACGAGAGAATCACTTATAAAAGGAAGCTGTTTCGGGTGTTAAAGTGAAATTACCCTTCTACAGCGCACGTAAACCGACTTGAATAGTACCATCGACCACTTATAACCCAAAAAATCAACAGTAATCACCAGGTCTGAATTTTGCTTACTCTTACTTTTATCTCTCTCAGTCGCAACTTGCAGATGATATTATTTTTCATTTCAAGCATATGATAATTATCCGTAGTTTACTGTAAAGACCTGGCATCTGGCAGTCTATGAGCTTGTTTGCATATTTACAACTTTTTAAAGATTTTTTAATTAGTACTAGCGACCCGCCCTCGCTTCGCGTCGGTTTATGTGAGTTTTCTGTAATACCCGTACGTAAAACAAAGTTTATTATACATGAAAACCTTCCTCTTGAATTATCCTATCTATTAAAAAAACCGCATCAAAATCCGTTGCGTAGTTTTAAAGATCTAAGCATACATAGGGACAGACAGCGGGAAGTGACTTTGTTTTATAATTATGTAGTGATACATTACATTTATATTTATTATTACGTTCACTATATTTATCACACATTTCCATCTCATCACGCGTTTGCGTTCAGCTACGAATAGGTGAAAACCAGCGCTGTGGCTCCTGCTGCAGCACATACTGAGCTGAGTCCTATCTGACACACTACAGTGCAACGATTCTATCTCTGCTCTAATCTTGTTTCTACTTTTTTACCAAGTCTGTTGTGTTGTAGTGTGGTTTTTGTCAAATTAATGTTTTGAATTTAAATTTTGAATTTGTTTGTCGTTAAAGTAAAATTAGTTAGTTTATTAAGAAATCGTTATTTCAGCACCATTCCCATGCATTGGGCCAAATGAGGAGTATCAATCGTGCCCAGCTAGTTGCCCAGGAGACAGCTGCTTGGATTACATCAACAATTCCACATGTGAATCGCAATTAGGAATCGGCATAGTATCTCCTTGTGTGCCACAGTGCAAATGTCAACCAGGTTACTACAGGAATAAAGCTGGAATTTGCATACCAGGCAGCGAATGTTGTAAGTTAATCTATACTAATATTGTAAAGCTGAAGAGTTTGTTTCTTTGTTTGTTTGCTTGAACGCGCTTATCTCAGGAACTACTGGTCCGATTTGAAAAAAATCTTTCAGTGATAGATAACCTATTTATTGAGGCAGGCTATAGGCTATATAATATATCATACTCACATAAACCGAAGCGAAGCGAGAGCAAAATAAAGGACTCATGTATTATATTTTGTTCATTTGTGTTAATTTTTTAACTGCAGCATGTAGTGGACAAAACGAATATTATGATACGTGCATCTCTGGCTGCTCTAATCAAACCTGTGATGACATCGGCAAGATATTTAATTGTCCATTGAAGACCGCAGTCTGTAGGACTGGATGCAGATGCAATCCTGGTTTTTACAGAAATGCAAGCAACGTTTGCGTACTTAAAAGCCAATGCCGTATGTATTTATACCAGTCAGATCAGTTCAACACGTTAATGATAGGTTTCATGTTGCTTAGTTCACAAGACGAGTTACATGTTACATCCGATTTGTCTCGATTATTTATCAATAAGTATTTTTTTTGATAATTTTCTTACATTTGGCTATAGTACATATTTGGCTATAGTACATAAATACATCTTACAACAAAAGAAAACTATTAATCGTCATAATGGTCTTAAGTGCCGAATCACGTCCAGCGCTACAGCAGCTGCTGCTGGATATTAGCCTTCATCTTTTTTTAACAGCGACTCCGCCGTGTCCCGATAACGAATTCTACAGTGAATGTCCAACCGTCGAATGCGAAGGAGATTATTGCCCAGAAACACGATACTCGCGTCTGTTACCTTGCCCAGTTGGATCAGTGTGCAATCCACCTAGATGCGTCTGCGGATTTAACAGCCGCAGAGATCAACAAACAGGAAAATGTATCGCAACAGCAGATTGCCGTAAGTTATTTTCAAAACTATACCCACTTTATTTTTCCGACCATCTCATCTCGACAACTCACGTTACTCGTAATATCATACATACATACCTTTTCGCCTGTAATCCCAGAGTGGGGTAGGCAGAGCTACAGAATTACCAATAACTCTAAAAACTTGTTGTTAATTCTGTAACCACATTTTGCACACTAAGGCTTTGATTTTAACTAGCGTTTACTAGCATTGTTACTTGCGGGTTACGGGAAATATTTGGCATTTGGCAAGCTGTCTGCTTATTAGCATAGCTCGGACAGGTCATAGCAAAATCAGATTTGGAAATAGAACAAGATTCAATAGAGTCCTAATACCTAAGACTACTATTTTCTAAAGCGGATATTATCGTAATGCTACCTTTTTAGATGCATTCAAGTCAATTGAAATTAGTAAAACTTACTTACTTATAGTTATTTTTAAATATTTAAAATATGGTGAAATTAGAAACGGTTAATAAGTGGATTAAGAACTAACCCGAGCTCTCTTATGATGAGAATGTCGGTAAAATATTAAAACAATGAAAATACCTTCACAAACATATGTTTTTTTTTTGGTTACCGTTACAAATGTAATTGAAAAATATAATTAAATAATAATACGATTCTATTAATCTTGTTCTATTACCGTGTTACGATTGTTTTGCTATGACCTGTCCGAGCTGTGCTTATTAGCCACTAGAGAAAAAAAAAATGGCCGTTTCCTCGTGGTCCTACTATTTTTGTCCTACTGACTTTCGACGGAGCCCCGCCCAAGGGCGGAGCTCCTGCTTCTAAGTGGTTTTGCCCTTCGGGCATCTGAAGATACCTAACGAACCTAACCTACCTACTTTTACAACCACAATAATTAGTATTCAGTTCTCAAATCTAGGTTCACTTTTTGACTAGTAGGATAAATTAGTAGGACTACGAGGAAGTATGCAAAAAAATCTAGCCTTTTGAGTATTCCACTGCTAGGCAAAGGTCTCTCCTCGTCATCTCGATGAGTGTTTATTTCCGGCCAGTTGCTAAGGAATGCGTTCATGTCATCCCGCCATCTCCATTCAGGCCTCCCATGTCTACGTCACCCATTTTGCGGTACCCACGTCCTCGCTTGAGCGACAATGGAAGGTTCCTTTGACAAGTTCCTACATGGGCCCTGCTGCTCAACTTCACTATCTAGCTAGCTAGCTACTCTCAGTATTTGTATTTCAGCTCCATTTGCATGTGATGGCCCACATGAAGAGTATCAATCGTGCCCACCAATTTGCCCAGGAGATGACTGCTCGGATTACATCAATAATTCTACATGTTCACGATTTAGAATCGGCATAATAGTTCCTTGTATGCCACAGTGTAAATGTAAACCAGGGTACTACAGGAATAAAGCTGGTGTTTGCATAATAGCCAGTCAATGTTGTAAGTTAAATAAACCATATTCATCCTAATATTATAAATGTGAATCTAACTTTTTCGGTGTGTTACGCTCTCACGGCCACACCGCTGAACCGATCTAGATGAAAATGGGACCCCGAGGTACTTTTTAACGATATAGCGATGAATGACTTCTACTCGGACGGAGTCGCGGGTAACAGCTATAAGCGTTCCCTTTTAGAGTACTGTTCCATAACTGACAAAGTATTTTTATTTCACTCAGAAACAATGGTCAGAAATTGTTGTTGTGTTTACTTAGGGTTAGCCCATACAATGACGGAAAAAAACACATTTATTTTATTTAAATTAAATGAAATGATTATCATGGAACCTAATGTTATCAGAATTTTGGCATAAATACCTACATAACATTTACTGATTCAGAACTTCAAAATCTTTTAATAATTATTGTAAAGAGAAAATTTCTGATAGTAACCCCCTGTGGACCCAACGAAATGCAGTCTTCCTGCATCAACAGTGGTTGTTGCGCTCGGAACTGTAATCAGATCGGCAAGCTCGTAGTTTGTGAGAACGTTGATCCGGAGAATTGCATTAAAGGATGCGTCTGTAAACAAGATTACCTGAGAGACACAGATGGAACATGTGTGCCAAGAGATCAATGTCCGTCAAGTAAGTACATAATTATATAGTGATGCAATTAGCCTAATTGGTTATGTATGACCCTGCCAGGATGTTAACAGTCCCAGGTCCAACCAAATATTTTTGTGTTGTGCAAGGATGAGTATATTTTCTGTGTTAAATATCATGCTGAACAATATGAAATTTGTGAGTTAAAGACTTATTTTTTGATATTTTATTACCTAACCCAGAGATTTGTTAGATAATTTTCACGAAATCGTTATTTCTCAGAAGCGACATTTATTTTCGCATTCATTCCCAGTCTCAATTTTACCAAAAAATAATCCCATTCGATTTTACTACCGTCGTCGCTTTTGTTTTCGTTCGATTTTTTCTAGTTGTATTTATTCCCGTTTGATTTCTATCCCTGTTTCCCTTTTTCCCAAAAGTAATTACATCGTAATGTAGGTTTAGGTAATGTCAGCTCGCAGCAGGCCCGGAGGGCCAAGTTACACAGAAATAGAAGCTACGCGATTGCAGTGATACGTTGAGTCTGTCAAATAAAAATTTTGGAATGGAAACTCACGAGACGGTGAAAATATGATGATAGGAAAAAAAGCGACTTTATAAAAAGCTTGCAAGGGGAAAAACACGGCTAGTAATATCGCGTTGGGGAAAAAACGTGAAAAGAAAATTAGATTCAAAGGAAAAATGCGTTTGGTAAAGTCATCTAACAAATTATCACCAAATTAAATAATCGCGATATTGTAAAAAACAAAAAAATCTTATAAGAAATACGTATGAATTTTTTCATTATTTTATTGATTAATTTTCTCTTAGCAAACCCTTGTGGACTCAATGAAATAGAAATTTCCTGCATCAATAGCGGATGTTTTGCTCAGAACTGTAATCAGATCGGCCAGCGAATAGCTTGTAAGCTTGATCCAGAGAATTGCATTAAAGGGTGTGTCTGCAAACATAATTACTTGCGAGACTCAAATGGGACATGCGTACCAAGGGATCAATGCCCACCACGTAAGTGATATGCTTTATACAGAATGGATTCTTACATAATATTTGTAAGTTCTCAAAAATTAATAATTCAATTAGCAATTATGTTTATTTATATTATTATACAGTTTATCGAGTATTGTCGGTATCCAGTTAGTATCGATTTTGACGGCGCCTAGGCCTAGTTTGTAGTAAGGGTGACCCTGCATTCGAAGGTGGCGGTCCTGGGTTCGATTCCCGGTATCGGCAAATACCTATTTTGTGTGATGAGTGCGAGTATTTGTTTCTGAGTCTTGGGTGTTCTCTTTGTATTTAAGTATTTATTTCTGTATATGATTATTTATTTTGTCGTCTTGTACCCATAGAACAAACCTAGAGCTTAGAGTGTAATTAGTGACAGATTATCCACAGTTATTATTCTTATGTTTGGCTTGTTTATTTCATTAATTATTCTAGTTTGCCAACTTATTTTATTTATCTTATTCTTTTTTTTTGTAAGATTATCCGGAAGAGATCACTAGTTTTCTATATGACCGCCTGTGGTTCACTTTGTAGCATTTCTTGTGGTACTGTTATTGTATGCGATGCTCAATAAAGAGTAAGCATTTGTATCTATCGCATCTACAAGTTAATTTTTATGGTTTAGCTCTGAAACTAAGAGGGCATTGAAACTGTTTTAAACTAGGATCAATATACACAAAGTTACATAATTATTTAGTAGTAGGTACCCACGTACAATTTTACCCTACTAAAACCTTTCATGTGTAAAAGGGTCCAAGCCAAAATTAAACTTCTTAAACTTAAGTTTAGGGTTTAAAAGAGACACTGATTCGAATTTACAGTTTATACTGGGTGTCCCAGAAACCAACGTCAACCCGCCTACGGCTGATAGAGCAGCTCATAAGCTATCGATTTAACCCCCATGTATGTTCAGCAATTGTTATTAGTTTCCGAGATATTGATCATTTTAATCGGTTTTTTTGTCATTTTTCCTTATGTCCGTGATACGAAAAACCCCTAAATTCATGTATTTATACCTTTTTTTTCCCAGTGTTTTCTTGCATGATTAGAATCACTGTGAAACAAGGAAGTTTTTAAAGCTACATGACATTTTTTTTTCATTACAACTTTTTGAGTAAACACACAAAGTTTGTTTTTCCATACTTGGTCAAAATCAAACGTGGGGTTCCCTTAGACACCTTAGGTTAGGTTTTATCTGACAACTCACAGCTAAGCTAACGAAAAAAGCTAATTGGCTATGGCTATCTTTGAATATTCTTATGCCAGATGCCATTAAATATTGAATATGTCGTGATCAACGTCACGTCATTTATGACATAATTAAATACGTCGTAAGTATTTATTTCTTAGAAATTAAAAATAGAAATATTAATAAAATTACAAGTGATAAAAATTATTCCTAACAATTCGGGATTATAAATTCTAACGCGCCTAACATGAACATGCCCGCCTATATTTCGCTAGAAATTCCTACGAAGAAATGAATAAAAAAGATCTGACTTTTAATGGGAATCCTCCGTGGCGGCGTCTTCTGGTAGACATCGCTTCTCTCTCGGCGTCGTCGCGTCTTCTTGAGCCTGGCCTGGATCCATCTTCGATGATCGCTGCCGAACTCGAAACGTCTGCTATCTGCACTTCGTCTTGTTGCAATGCATAGCGGAGCTGGAATATTACTGACCCGAACTAGGGGTCTAATTATAATCAAGTGCCTTTAATCTCCCCTTTTGATGGCCCCATATTTTTTCTTCGGTGCAGTGAAGTGAATAAAATAAGCGACGATGTTGACCATGGTTGGTTTCTATCACTTCCATTTCGTCCATATCATCGTTTATAATGAAAATAGTGTTATTTATGATGAAATTAAATGATTAAATTAATATTATGAATTATTATTAAATATGTACGTAACTTTCGTCTCTGGGGTGGGTGTTGAAGGTGATGAGGCACAGCGTCTACTCATCCTCCTTATTCTTCTTCACTCATTTTGGTAGAGCATCACTTTTTGCGAACTGTTGCGGGTACGGGTGACCCGTCATTCCACCATATAAGGAAATAATATAAAATATTTGCGACTCCCGAAAAACTAAATAAAAATAAACAACCGCCGTTCTATCGAACCATTTACTTTTAAATTTAAAATATTAAAAGCAAATGCGACGTATAACCTAAAAAGGTACAGTGAAATAAGGTCTATTTTCGCATTGCAACCTTATTTCACCTTCTAGACAAAAGCTTATTAAATAATGTATAAGATTTTGTTTAATTTGGGCGTACGTAAAGGAAATAAATTAGACATTATATAATCTTAAGAGGATTGTTAAATTAAAAACTTTTTTTCAGCTCACACACAATGTGGCACAAATGAAGTATATGATGACTGTCCCGTAACATGTCCTCCCCAAAAATGCAGAGTTAATCCAACGCTAACATTGTGTGCACCGGGCCCCAATCCCGGTGACGCTGGTTGTAATCCTGGCTGTCAATGTATCGATGGCTACGTTCGTGACGATTTTAATGTCTGCATCCCTAGGGAAAAATGCCGTAAGATAATCTTTTTGACACGAAATAATTCACTTCAATTTTATTGAGCCGTTTATACCTAAATCATAATCTTCTCAGCACTTTCTCCCAAGCTTTCTTTGATCAATGTTAGTTGCTATTTAGTAAGGTTGTTACTAAAGTAACTTCTGCCGTCCCAAGTATTTTCTTTCCAGTCATTGAAACTGATCCTGACATAAAACTGAGTCAGGCTGCATGACAAATATAATTCGTTACTTCTATAAATTTTTACAAACAACTTACATTATTAGAGTATTTTTTATTTTTTACGAAAATGAACATTATAAATTCAGTTTCCTTATATTTCCTAAGATTTCGGATTTGTCCCTTATTGTCCCAGTCCACAAAATCCACCATTATTTACCATAGCAAACATTTCAATTCTAGATAAGAGTTGTTGGAGTTTTGAGGACGGCGACGACAGCAGTGACGATAATTCAACTAGGCTAGAAGCAGGCCTTACAGATTTTATGGGAAAATTCCTTTACGTAAGTACCTACACTTATCTATTTCTGTCTTTGTCTTTGCTATTGACTCTGTAAGATAGAGAAATGCAATCCAGAGAATGGTGCAAAGTTTAAAACGAGTTGTACGCAGCTGAAGTCGCGCACAAATGCATTTTTTTCTTCCAAGAAACAAATTAAAAAGCATATTTGAAAATACGAAGTAGAAAGAAAATGGAAACACAAACGGTTTTTTAATCACTCTATTTCAATAATTTAGCGGATTTAGGGCTTTTTTTAACTAAGTACTGAACCAGCAATTTTCTTCTTTGATGTCTAATAAATTAATGCGCTAATTACCCTACATAATTTTAAGAAGCATTTTAGAGCTTTCAACCTTAATATGTATTTTCGACGTAAACCCGTGCCTAAAATAAGCTTCAAAGGTTTTATTTTTAGGATCGTATGCAAGCTAATCAAAGAGAGAACATTATCGTCTCAGCATTCTCCGTCTTGAGTCCATTAGCTCAACTCGCGCTGTATGCAAGTGGAGACTCGCTTAAACAACTGTTGACTATTTTTAACGCAAACAACAAAAATTACGTAAGTAATGTTATTATTAAGAGCCTGTTGTGACCTGCTGGACTGGGTGGGCAAGGCCTTCTCCATTTTTTTCAAGTCATGGAGCTCAAAGTGGATCAGTTAGTTTGACACGTAAAATGCTGCGTGGTGTAAAATCCATGACTCGTTGGCAAAGTCCTAATAAGTAAGTATAGTCTGTGTCTATTGAAACTGGCATAGATGTAAATAAATAAGTAAGTACTGTTTGACACAATATAACCTCCAAAATGTATTAAGTGTGTTTTTATTTAAAATTACGTACAATTAATAATTATTTCATCTAAACTTAATAGAAAAGTAATGATCAAGAGTATAAATCATTACAAAAACCTTTCTTGATCTTTAAAAGTACGTGGTAATCGAGTAATAATGGTAAATTGGTTCGTTTGGTTTTGTTTTCATCTTTGCCCATTTTAATAGACAGACTATAGTATTATTAATACAATATCTTCCACAATAAATGAAGTGTGAAAACCTAAACTAACGCAACATTAACTTTCAGTTTTATATGAAAAAAACGCATCGGGTTCTATTATTGAACTGCTATAAAACGGTGTGATATTTCTGACTTTCGAAATAAAATGACTGGTTAAGTTAGGTTAGGTTAATGGTGGTTCTAGTTCAATACTTGAACTCAATCAAAATCTTAGCTGCTTTGTCTTGTCAAACTAAATTTATCCCCCTGCACTTCGTTATCTTACCTGAGGTTTAGTAAAAGCATTGTGGTTATTCTTGGTATTACTGATGGTTTGCAATCTACGACAAGGGGTTTAAAAAAACTAACAACCTTCGCCGCAACATGGCGTACTTTTACCGGAACAGTACCTATTAATTTATCTTACTTACAGATTCGAACTAACTTCCCTGCTCTAACTGGTTTTATAGAGAACCAACAGTACGTTAACTTTACGCTTGCTGCTAAGGTTTATTCCAACCAAAAATACAAACTAAGTGAATGTTTCAAAAAGGACTCCATTGAAGTTTTCGAGGCCGGTGCTCAAGAGCTTAATATTAGTTATCCCGCTTTGGCATCTAACATTATCAACGAATGGGTAACTGCATAAGTTTTTGAATTACAGGTTTAAACTAATAAAAATCATTAAAAAAAATGAATTTTATACATTACAGGTTGCAAATAAAACATATAACCGTATCAATAATCTAGTATCACCTGAAATGTTTAACGAGGCCACACGTATTGTATTAGTTAACGCTATTTTCTTCAAGGTAGGTATTTCAAATATAAAATTGCCACTTAAAATTCTTAGAAAACTAGTTTATACGTTTATTATTTGTAGGGTAATTGGCTTAACCAATTTAATGAAGATGACATTCAAGATGAAACTTTCTACCTAGAAGACGGTAATACTACGACGGCCAAGTTGATGTATCAAGAAAATAATTTCAATTACGGGGAAATTGATGATCTGGATTGCCAGGTATCCGAAATACTGTATGCCATAGCTCACTCCTATATAAGACGGCCAATATTTTCCATAAATCCTATGAAATATTTTTAGGTCCTTGAAATGTACTACGAAGAAAAAAAATTCAGCATGTTCGTAGCTTTGCCGAACCAGGTTGATGGCTTGAAGACATTGGCTGAGAAATTCCGAGACCCCTATACTTTTAACAGAGCGTTCGAAAGTCTTAGCAACAATCAAGTCAAGGTCTGGTTTCCTAAATTCGAAATAAAAACAACAACCAACCTAGCTGACATCTTGCAACAGGTAAAACCACATCATCGTTTTAAAAATTAATCGAGCATTAATGAAATATGTGTGAGAAAATAATTAAAGGTCTTGTATTTGATTGTTCCTCTACGAATTTATTTATTTTTAGCAAAACGTCATGAGCATTTTCGACCCAACCGATTCTGGGTTAAATGGTATGTTGGCAGAACCAGAAGATATTTACATTACTACAGCCGTCCAAAATGCATTTATTATAGTCAACGAAGAAGGTTCGGAAACTTCAGCAGCCAATGGTAAATATAAAGTTACTTTCCAATCAGAAACATGTTACTAAACCCATTAAACACGTTAAATAAAGGCTGTGTAGTACTGTTAGGCGATAGGCTTGCAACCTGTCACTAATACACTGGTAATCTTAGCCTAATTGTGCAAAATGTAGTTACAGAATTATTAACAAGTTTTTAGAGTTGTTAGTAATTCTGTAGCTCTGCCTACCCCATTCTGGGAATAAAGGCGTGAGCTTATATTATGTATGTGTATGGATGTGTTAAATACGGTTTAAAAAAATTAGTTTACCTATTCCCGAAAACAAAGCTTGGTATCTTAACTTCAAAATGTAATTTAATTACCTAATCTCTGCCTTTGTTTAATTTTTATGATACGCTGTTCATTATTTAACTTGTACCTACGTCCTAAGTCCTACCCTTCCTTACACGTTCGTAACATAATGCTACAAGCTCAATGGCACCATCATTATTGAACTTTCATCACCTTAATCATATCAGAAAAAGGACTAAACATAAACTTAAACTAAAAGGTCTTCCTCAAGGATCTCCACAGCGGTTGCCACAGCTGCCCGCGATCTTCGCCAGATCGTCGGACCACCTTGTGGCAGGACTTTTACAGTTTAATTTGTTGTACGCGGTCGCCACTTTAGATCTTTTTCGTCCCAATTTTCCTTTTATTTCGATGTTCAGAAGTACCTACAGTGCAATAGCTCCTAAAAAGTCCTTCTGGTTCGTAATGCTTTCTCACTTGCTCTAATACGCTCTTTTATGCGAGTCTAAACGACTTTACCCGAACCCGAAAGATCTTAATGACTTCTTGCACTGCAGGTTAGTTCTGTATTTCATAATGCAAGCCCGTATGTAAGCCTGTTAAAAACCACCTAATTTGTAACTTAATTTGATTTTATTGCAGCTTTTGTTGGATTCGCGAGTGCTGCAATATTCTCACCGCCTCTGGAAATAACGTTTAAGGCTGATCGGAGTTTTCTTTTTTACATCTGTGTAGTAGATGAAGAAAATTCCTTATGTATATTGAGCGGAACTTTCAGAAAACCTGATTAAGGTGATTACTTGGAACTATTCGTAATTTGGAAATGGTTGAACACAATTTATTTTGATGATCGTCACTGTTCTTCATAATAAATAAACCATCACTTAGGTATACCCGTATTGCTTCATCGAAATATGAATTAGTTTTCATTGGAAAATCTGTCACAATGATTTTTACCCCAAAATTTCGTACTTCTAGTGATTTTTAATGTATAACACGTGCACCGCCTTTGATGTTTCACTGGCGATACGACAACCACCGCCGACAACACCAGTGTTTATGGCTGACCGCAGCTTTCTATTCCACATCATTGTAAACGGGAACACAAATGTTATATTATAATTTTCAGTGGAACATTCAGAAGTTCGGTTTAAGGTAATGCTGAATGATTGTAGTAACTGTGGTTCTAAATTTAAAAATATTGTTTATATTGTTTTTCATTTGACAGCGTGTTTAGCCTAGTTGGTAGTGACCCTGCCTACGAAACTGATGGTCCCGGGTTGGATTTCCGGTATAAGGTCTTGAATGTTTTCCATGTATTGAAGTATGTGTGTCTTTTCGTCATGTAATAGTATTACAAGCCTTAGTTTGGGTTTAGGTGAATTTGTGTGAAATTTCCCTCCGATATTTTACTAACTTTTTGTTTCAAATTATTTTTTCGATGTAGAGGGTAGAAATATACCATGTTCCGGTATCTCCAGATTATGATTCTACACAAAAAATACTTTGATCCATCATGCATTTTTATTATGTTGTTTATATCTTATGACGATATTCATTAATAATTAAACCACGTTATCGGAGTTCAAGCACAATTGTAATGTTTTTCTTAACAACACACCTGATAAATAGTGATAAATATTGACAAGACTGTGTTTATGTTTTTATATCTGTGACTAAAATTTGTTTTTGTACTTAGGTTAATGATAATATTGATAATACTACGGTGACACTAAAAAAATGTTATGAAAGAATTGAGTATTAAATTATTCCTAGAGCTTTATTACATCATCATTATCATCAAAATATATTATTAAGTACGATTTTTTATTACAGGGACTGATAAAGACTGGCGATCCCAGGGAAAGTACCTGTTTCTCAAGTTGTATTGTTTAAAAAAATTGCCAATATACAATTATAAGTTTATTTGTGTCATAATTATTTCAAAAATAAAACCAACACGATATTTTTGGGCAATTTTCTATTCTGTACTAAATCAACCGTGTGGGGGGTTTAGCAGAATTTTCGTTTCATAGAAAGCAATTTTCTGCTGAAACAGTGTTGATTTCAGATTATTTTGAAAAAATATTTACGTTGGTTAGGTTAGGTTAGACTCCGGACTAGAACCATTTCAAGATAACCTGCAATAAATACGGGTTCAGCAGAAAAAGGCTTTCTATGAAGTGAAAATTCTGCGAAGCGATACTATAAAATGTCGGTGAAATAAGGGTAAACCTTAATTTAACATTATATTTGGTACTAAGGTAATCTTTTTACTGCTTTACAAATTAGCCATACAAGCCTGGGAATATAAAGAAGTAGCTGTTGGGCGTGACTCCGCCCGCGTCAGTCTTTTATCGCGGGTATTAAGTACCTAGGTACTGAAGGTGTCAGAAGCAGTCCTCATTTTCTCGTGGTCCCATTTATTCCTCCCATCAATGGGACCACGAGGGAGACTTGAATACAGAGGCCAACATTTTGAAGAATGCTTTCCTACTTCTATCCACCAGTGGATGAACGGTAGCGCCCAATAAGAAAATAAATGTCGTTGTGGTTGCTGTGAAAATAAATGTCAGAATTTTATTTTTAAATTGCATTCTGTATACATCATAATTGTAGAAATATTGATTTCATTAAAATATTAGTCACTTTTTCTCTTACGAGTATTTATTAGCGGTCCACCTCGGTATTTTGCAGTGATTTCGCAATGTCAAGTGAGGAAGAGAATCAGTAAACAGAATAAAATCAAGTCACTATCTGCTACTCTCTGCTGCTGATACGAAAGTCAACGTCAATTTCAACTTACTATCAAATGTAAGTGCTATATTCATACAAGAGGGTACTAATAAGGTATATAGTTACAGTTGAGTACACTTGCATAGCCTTGTTAGTTGCCACTTGCGCATAAGTCAATAAAAAACACGTAAAGAAAAGAAACAAGTAAGTAACAAACAACAAATATTTAAACAACTGTAAACTTAATTTACACGTGTTATCATGATTTATGTTTTGCAATACGATTCTTTACATTAAATTATAATAATCCCAAGTACAAGTTAATTTTCAACCATATGGTATGACATTTGGCATAATACTGCAAAACAACATTATAGGGGCTGGCGCGGAAAATACTTTGAGTTAAACCATGTGCATGTATAAAAATATATTTAAAAAAAAAGTTAAGTATGAAAAAACAATTAGATAATTGCTACTGGTATTCGATAACGAGGACCTCTACTAGGGGTATTAAGACGGGTCTTGACCCGTGCTACGGTTGGCTATGTCCGGTTGACCGAATCACTCAGTTATAAGTACCATAAATATGACGTGTTTAGGTTATGTTACTTCTTCAGCCGGGCCAAAAGGCCAAAACACTCAGAAATAGGAGCTCCGCCTCAGCGGAGCTCCGTTGACTCTGTTAAATTTTATTTTGAAATATAAATTATGATCAACCGGACGTAGCCAACCGTACCACAAGTGAAGGTGGATATTAGACGTCTTAATATACCATCTTGTCATGTGCAGTGATCGGAATTAGGCAGATGTCATAAGTTAACACAAGTAATTAAATGAGCAATGTTATTACCCACGATCGACCGAAACGAAATACATAAAGCGAGAATAATGTGTACCTGTCTCATGAAATCGTGATAACTACTACTTACATGTACAGTGCGATAGTATTTATAGGATCAATCGGACTTGTATTTCTCTTTACTGGTTCTCTTACGCTCTTATGTAAATCTATCAACTTCAGCCGAACCCGAAAGACTTGTCAAGATCTCTTGCACGGTAGGTATTTCGATCATTCGGTAGTATCCCACTCGTACAAAATTAATTGTTTTACGTCTATAAGGTGAGTACTAATACTTTTAATAAAGGTAATATTTGATTCGTTTTTTTCCCAAAAAAAATTTACTACGCAGCAATGCCACACATTAATTTTTTTTTGCTACGTAGAGGCAAACTAGCACACAGGCCACCTCTTATCAGAAATAATACGAATTTATTATTCCGATTCATGTAAATATCATGTACTTAATAATTAAAAATAAGTATACAATAATCGTGTAACATTTTCATCATTTAGTATAATCCAACCCAGGATCTGTAATGTATTGCTAACTTTGCAGGCTGTTATACAATAGTTGTTTTTTACTACGCAAAGAGTCAATATTGATTTAAGTAATGTTCAATATTAACCTTATAATAACGGTTACATTCACAATGACGTATTTTCCACTCAATAAACAACTTAAATGTGCTGTTTTTAATTAATGTAATGATATGATACGTTTAAAAGTCATCCACTACTGGACCGGGTGTCGTGGTGCCGTGTGGTTGCCGGCTTAGAATAGTACCGCTCCATGTCTTCCTGTGGAAGTCGTAAGAGACGACTAAGGGATTAAAGGCTTGTAGTATTTTTAGGCGATAGGCTTGCAACCTGTCACTAATATACACATGATAAACATCTTAACCTGTTTGTGCAAAATGTGGTTATAGAATTAACAACTGGTTGTTAAAGTTGTTCGTAATTCTGGTAGCCCTGCCTACCCCACTCTGGGATAAAGGCGTGACGGTATGTACCTATGTATGTGTACTACTGGACATCACTTTCCCCTAAAATATTCACCGTCGCTTTTGGCTCGGTGGAGAAATGTGAATGACACATAGACATACACAATACACATGAATATCACCATCTTAGCCTGTTTGTGCAAAATGTGGTTATAGAATTAACAACTGGTCGTTAAAGTTGTTGGTAATTCTGTAGCCCTGCCTACCCCACTCTGGGATAAAGGTGACGGTATGTACCTATGTATGTGTACCATACGTAGGTACATACCATCACGCCTTTATCCCTACTGGACTTAACTTTCCCCTAAAATATTCACCGTCGCTTTTGTCTCGGTGGAGAAATGTCACAGAAAGTCCATGTTTTATCCACAACGATAATTGGACTAGAATAGGCAGGGCCACGCTACATACTCAACAAGTGAAACTGTCTAGATTTTTTGGCAACCATAATTCTTGTATTTTTAGGGTTTTTTTTTAAATGATTATTTAACTGTCTCGAAAACCGCTATACTAATAGAATCACAATAATTTACCTAATTACTGAGTAGGGCTAATTTAGTTACGATCACAACCTCGCAGTTACCCTGTAAATAGCAATCTCTAATGTAATTTCAGATGTATGACCAACAATTTACAAATATAATATCGATATATCTGAAGATTACGCGCTGAAAATTCTGATTCAATACTGACAATATAGACTCAAATATTTCATGCGAAAAGTATAACGTACATACATACATTAAATCACGCCTATTTCCAAGAGCGGATAGTGACCACTTCTTTCAAAAGTATAACGAAGCTTTGAAAATCATCAAGTTTCAGCTACCTACTTGACAACAGATGGCGCAAGATAATTTAAGTATTTTTACGGGAATGAGCTCGGCGAGCGCCATCTATATAACGAATTAAAGTTCAATTTATTTCTGGTGCGAAACACGGCAAAATTTCTATATAAATCAAGACGACGTGATTGTTAAGGAATGTTCTTTAGCTATCTGACGACAGATGTCGCAAGCTGTACGCATTATCGACATGGGATTAAAGTATTTTTTACTGGAACGAGTGCGGTAAGCATTATCTAAAATTCAAAATAAGGTTCAATTCCATTCAGGCGCGATACATGGCAATATTTTCATATGAATCAAAACCACATGAGTTTTAGTACGCGAATGTAGCTTGGCTACTTGACTACAGATGGCGTAAGCTAGACTCATTACCACTTTAAATACGGAATCACACTTAGTCGGTATTTTCTTTAATGTCCATATTTTTTATTAATAAAAAAGGCTTCGGTTAAAATCTTTAGTAAATGTAAGTAAATGTTAAAGGCATACAGGTAATTAAAGGTTAAGTATGTACTAATTTCACCAAACGATGTTAACCAATTAACAGGCGATTAGAGCGTTAAGAGCTGTGTAAATATATAAATCGATTAACATTGATTAATTTTAACATCATTTGGTGAAATTGGTACTGAATTGTTGTAGGTAAGTTTGATAAAATTGTGATATACTATGACGTTCTGCCGATCAAAACGAAAACGTAGTAGTTACTTAATGTTCATAGGGACTTCATACTCTTAAACCTACTGCCTTTTTTTTTTTGGATAGCAGTCTGACAGCCCAACGAATTAGCAATTATTAAGCCATAATATGAAATATGATCTCGTTAACCGTTAAACTTTTACTAGATCCACGTTCGACTGCTTTGAAAGAGGTTGGTTTTGGAAAACGAAAACGTAGTAGGCACTAGATACAGGTTGGTTTTGGACTTTTAAATAAATGGTAAGTTTCCGTGGGAATAGAGCTAAATTATTTCTACGTGGGAAAGACATAAAATCTTGTAAGGTCAAACGGGGCTATTCCTTCAAATAAATGCGTCACTTCATTTTTTCAACGGAATTTAACGTTTCAAAACTATTTATATTTCCTTTTATAGAAATTAAGATACTTAAACTGCTATAAAAGGACGCAAAAATTGGTTTTAAAACGTTGAATTCCCTTTAAAAAATTAAGTGACGCATACCCTTCTGTCGGAATAGCCCCGCTTGGCCTAAGATCTTCATGTTTACAACTCGCACGCAGTTCCCTCTTTTAACCGACTACAAAAAAAGTTTCTCAATTCCTCGGAATCTTTATTTTTTTGTTTTTCGGGGAGTACCCCGATTGCTCGAAGACGGCTAAACCGATTTTATAGTAGTTAAAATTAACGTAAATTATTCTTACTTGTGTGAAAATTGGTTCCGATGTATGTACCCGTATCGAGATTTATGCTAGGTATTTATTTAGTTTTGTCTACAGTAATTAAAAAAGTTTTCAGCCATGCCATAGAAGGTGAACTCTCATGTTGATTCAAGTGCGTCAAGTCGTGTAGTGAGGTTATAAAAGAGCGAGGTGACATTGATAACTCAGCAGACCTATCTACGAGCGACAATGAGGAAGGCGCTCTTGCTCTGTGCCTTCGTGGCGGGAGTCATTTTGGTCGCTGCTGATGGTAAATATGTTTGTTTTGTTGAATAATTGTCACTTATTTTAATTTAGAATATTTTCGTTTCCATGCTTGTTAGTTATCTCAAATACAAATCCATTATTGATAAAGATAATATAAAAAAAGTTACTTTGCAAGTACGTAACATTGTTCAGCTAGCTAGACGCACTGTGCAATTTGTCCCAATGTAGTAGGAAGGGACCGATGACATTGGCTAAATCATTGGAAAGCCAGAAAAAAAAAGAAGGGACCGTGTAGACGCGCAGCACTGTGTGTAAGAGGTGGTTCGGGTCGCTGCGCAGGCACTTCGGCAGAGACACGACGCGCTGGCGCATGATGGTGTGGAAGTCATTTGTCCGCGCCTCGCAAAACAAATATTTTTATAATAAACTAAAAAACGATTTACTTCATTTTAAGTTTTTCCGTAACAGCGAGACTTGAAAAGGAAACAAAAGTTCAAGACTAGAAAGTGGCGGAGTATCAGCAAAACAAGTTCAAAGAAAAATCACTTCCCTTTAAAATTACCTTGTAACTATTATATATAAATAATAGATACCTACGTAACTGGCTAACTATTTCGAAACTACGTTGACCCTAGGACTCTCCACAACCAGTATCTGTGGTGTACCTATGTTTAATTATGTCATTAAACGGAATCTGCAACAGATTACGGTTTTATTGAAAAAGCATTTAGTCTTTCTAAACGCACTGCGGTGTTCTTTTGGAAAAGTTTTGCGAAAATACTGGCCATCTTTTCAGATACGTTAGATATATCAGCTACGGTCGCCGTGAATGCTGGTGTAGGAGGAGACGTAGCACCTTCTCCAGACACTACGGAGTCTGCAGACAACACGGACAGTGGGAGTTCAATAGACACTCAAGCCACTAAAGAGACCGATGCTACGGGTTGTGGTAAGTATCCCACAGCCTTTGTAATACTTGTTTTTCGTGAAGAAAAATAGGGTTTCGATTTTTCCTCACTGACAGATAGGCAAAAACTTGATATTTATTTGTTTGTTTATTTAAGGAATCTAAATTTAGAATATCTGAATTTAGTACGAGAAAAAAAAAGACGAGTCCTCTGACTCGTCCCAACACGATAGTAAATACATACAGCAGATTTTTATGTTAGAAGAAATTGCTATATTTGCATACTATTTCAGAATTTTAAAATAAATACAATTGTATCTCAATGTAAATAAGACTTAAAGGCACACTACATTACCTACATCATGATGCTCTTACAACATAAAACAAAACCTAGCACAAAACAAAAACTTCTTACGAGGCTTACATTCTGTGGCCTTATTTTCAACACAAAAAGGGGTCATTAATACGTACATGTCTTACATTGATAACGCAGTAGACGACATTTTCTATTTTTTTTTGTTTGCAGCTCCAAGATGCAGGGAAGACGAAGTTTACACGGACTTTAAAAATGGTGGCTGCACGCCCTTGAAATGCTCGGAACTAGGGTTTCCTTTGAAATGTGACCAGCGTACGCCAGGATGCATTTGCAAGGATGGCAAAATTCGATCCGATTGTGGCCGTTGCGTATCAAGAGACGAATGCCCATGTAAGTTGTTTTGAGGATTTTAATTTAACACAAAAAATGCATTATGACTTAGTTAAATTACTTTTGAGACGGCATAACGGCATGTTTTTATGATATACAGCATGCGGTGGAGATCCGAACGTGACATCGGGATGCGGTTCGAATTGTGGTAAAACTTGCGCGACCTACAAAAACAAACCAGCGCAATGCCCCATAGGTTGCATATTTAATGGATGCAACTGCAAGGATGGTTTTGTTCACGACCCTAATGTCAAAAAATGCGTCTTACCTTCAGAATGCAGTAAGTAGAACAAATATAATTCTATAAAATTATTGCTAATAGGAAGAATTGCAAAAATATTGAACATAGTTAAGGGCTGACTTAGCAAATCCTTAACAATCCTTAACTATTTCCTCTGTGTAACGAAGATTAGTCATTAAGTACATTAGAATCATGTGGATAACTTTCGTTACACAAAGGAAAAACAATGGAAGAAAGTTAACGTTGTCTCAATTAAGTCCTTAACTATGTACAATATTTTTGCAATTCACCCACCAAACGGATAAACGGGATAATAAAATTGTAAAACCAAGGTCAATAAATGTACTAAAAAGTTTTCTTTGATTTGTGGGTTTTCTAGAACTCTACCCTTTGTAGGTTTCAAAGAGTATTTTAAACCTTGATAGAAATGGGACCTGTGAATGTCGATTGTCATCACTTAAAAGGTTAGTAAAGGTCTCTTAAGAGCATTTTCGCGTAGCAGCAAGGGATCTAATAGCTGCCCTTACTGCCCCATATCAACTTTCCACCCTGTAAAGGTTGAACAAACTCGTATCTTTGGCCTCGACTGTACTGTATTATTTAATAAAAAGCGTTCGCTGTAGTTTAAACCGCAGTACAATTTATTGTTTTTTCTTTAATTAACAGTTTTGTTTCAAGTATTGGTTGATCTTAGATATCAAGATGATAATTATTTTTATATTTGCAGCACCTACTTGTGGTAAAAATGAAGTTTTTTCGACCTGTATCAACGGCGGGTGTGACGCCCGGAACTGCAGCCAGGTTGGAAAGCCCGTGCCCTGTGTCAACCTTGATTCTAAATCCTGTATCAAGGGGTGCGTCTGCGCGTCTGGCTTCTTAAGAGCTTCGAATGGAACATGCGTACCGAAAGACCAATGTGGCGATGAAGGTAGGTACTACTGGATTAAATCTTTTGTACTTATTTTTGCGAAAACGTGTCATAGGCAATATGGTTTTACCCAGTAGGATAGAGGGCCAGTAGTTAATTAAATAGCAAAAATCTAGAAATTTAAAATAACTGACTATTTAACGTCATTTGAAATATTGACGAGTAGTAATATACTATGATACAGGGTGTAACAGAAGGAGTGATCAAACGAAGCAAGTCGATAGAGGACGTCAAGATCTATCCATTTCACCCCCATAGGTATCTATATTCGTCAGAAATTATTTGAATTAAAAGTGTTTGTTAAAATCTAGCAATTCATTGTAGTAAGAACTATGAACATAAGCATACTCTATCACAACTTATCTTTATTTTACATAGATAATTGGCACAGAAGAAAGAGGCTCTGTGTCCTGTATTAATTGCTCATAAATTCGTTATTACATACAGGATGCGGTGGCGATCCAAACGCTGAACCAGGTTGCGGAGTGAACTGTGGAAGAACTTGCACTTCCTACAAAAGTAAACCTGTTGCTTGTCCACAAGTCTGCATAGTGGGTGGATGCGACTGCAAAAAGGGCTACGTCTTTGACGATATCGTCAAAAAATGCGTTCTACCCGCTGACTGCTGTAAGTTATTTTAGAGTTGTAATTCCTATGTAAAATTAAGTAAATTATCGTATGTTTGTTTGTTTGTATGTTGTGTTCCGGTTTGGGGATAAGACAGCCGGTGAAATGACTAGCATAGAGGCATTCCATCTTAGTCCTCAGGGTTGGCAACGCATTTGCAGTCTTAGGATTGCATCGCAGTCCTGTGAATGTGAATGTCTATGGGTCACAGTTTCCAGTTACCATCAGGTGGCCTGTGTGCTCGTTTGTCTTCTCTATGACATAAAAAAAAAAAAAAAAAAAATGTTCGAGCTTAAAACAATATCTATACCAAATTTCAATCGAGGCAATGAACCGTAAAAATATAACAAGCACACATTCGCGTTTGTTATAATTATAATTTTGGTAAAGGCCCTTTAATATTCTACATAATATTCTTTGGCAAGGATGAGGACACTCTTCAACCGTAATTGGCTTGTCTTTGTCTTTCACAAACTATAATACTCGTTATTGTTATAGTTAGAAAGGAGAAATAAAAAAGTAAAAAGTTATGGTGAGGCATGTTCATCCATAATTTATGTTTCTTACATCATTTTTCTTTAAATATTATTCCTTATAATGCGTTTTTTTAAGCTGCAGTTTGGTTAGAAAAACTGGAGTTTGAGTACCTATCTGATCATAAGTTGCAATATCAATCATTATCTTTTACAGCTATTCCACCGTGTCCAGAGGGTGAAATTTACAGCGAATGCCCAACAGTTAAGTGTGAAGGGGATTATTGTCCAAAAACACGGGACTCGCCGCTCACGTGCCCGGTTGGGATAGTGTGCGACCCACCCAGATGCGTCTGCGGGTTCAACAGCCACCGGGACCGAAAAACGGGCAAATGCATCGCGACGGCAGATTGCCGTGAGTACTGTTTGTATTTACGCAGATCGGAAAAAGGAATAATTTACATAATTAGCACCAGGAATGGTGCCACATGTAGCGAATAGTACCTTAAGTAGGTACTATTTTCAATTTAATTATCTTTTGAGTTAATGTTGAAGGATGTTTTGATTACAGTTTCTTCAGGGCTAGGTACCTATACTACTTACGCGTGAAATTAGAACATGGAAGATACCTAAATGTAACTGTCATAAAATAATTTCAGCTCCATTCGCGTGCAATGGGCCAAATGAAGAGTATCAGCCATGTCCACCAGTTTGTCCAGGGGAGAACTGCTCGGATTACATCAACAATACTACATGTCCGCGATTTAAAATCGGCATTGTAGTCCCTTGCAAGCCACAGTGCAGGTGCAAAAAGGGTTACTACAGGAATAAAGATAATGTTTGCATATCAAGCAGCACATGTGGTAAGTTTTTCATGTATGTCATTTCATGCAGCTAAAATTTTGCGTAGATCCAGTAAACTACACTGAGGGTTCTGTTTGCTAAAATTCGTTTTGTCGTGCTGAGACCGGCTCATGTGTTCCAAAAATCAATGTCCATGTAAGTCCAGAAGGAACTTCAATTATTTTTGAGAGCTAGGATTTTTCTGAAATCCTAATAGTCATTTACAATCTTTACAAAAAAACTATGAGTTGAAAACAATAACTAGATAATATGATCGTGATACCGATTAGCAACAACTAAGTATTTTTTATCGGTACCTACAGACACAGGATCATGTGGCGGAGACCCAAATGCAAAACCCGGATGCGGCGTTAACTGCGGAAAAACTTGCTCCACCTACAAGACTAAAAATCCAATTTGTCCAAGAATTTGTAAAGTAGACGGTTGCGACTGTAAAGATGGGTTTGTTTTCGATCCGAACCAACAAAAATGCGTTCCACCGGAAGATTGCAGTAAGTTCCAACTTTGTTAAACTGGAAAGTTACCAATAGTGACGTATAATGGCTGCGTATCCAAAATTTATTGATTTCATCTAGAAAGTTGTACTCACTTTATTCGACGACCGAAAAATGTATTTTCAGCTTTTTGAAATTTTAATAAATATCGAAAGCCAACAAATGTTTAATTGGCTTACCAGTCAATTTTAAAGCAGCCCAATATAATATTTATTGCTGAATAAAAATTGATATTAACATTAGGTCACATTAAGTAGAATACAAATTTACTATCAATTGCTTGATTTTTCTGCTGTCCAAAACAGTTTTAAAGAAAGGTTTCCTAAAATAACTAGAAAATGATTATAATTGGGTTTCATTTTATTTTATTTAGGATAGTGGCCCTAGACAAGATACAAATGTTGAATTTTACCGAAAACAAATTTTCGAAAATCATCATACGCTAGAGTTAAGCAGCTTGTATCTAGGGCCACTGAGCGGTATTTTCTATGCGCATAGATTAAAATGTATTATGCTTAACTCCCGTATTTACAGCACCTACATGTGGAGCAAATGAAGTGTTTTCGACCTGCATCAACGGCGGCTGTGACGCTCGGAACTGCAGCCAGGTCGGAGAGCCCGTGCCCTGTGTGAAGATTGATCCGAAGTATTGCATCAAGGGGTGCGTCTGCGACAAGGGCTACCTGCGCGCCTCAAACGGAACATGCGTGCCGAAGGATCAATGTGGCGGTGAAGGCGGTAGGTTAAATTATTTTTATTAACTATCTCAAAAAAATGCTGTCTTGCAAGGCCGGCTTGTAACTGTATTAGTAACAAGTACATTCCCTCTACATACAGTCAATATCAAAAGTAGCTAAACAGAATAACATGCAGATCATTTTGACTTCTTCGGTTGCGTAGCTACTTCTGCTGCTGACTGTACAAACGTGTTCTTAACAGTCACCGTAAATAACGCGGGCGCTAAATTATGGTCTTGATAAAAATACACAGAACCACACAGTTTTAGTTAACTGTTTAATCTTTATTTTGGCACAATAGGAATTTAAGTACACACATTAAAAATGTCCCAGGATTAAAAATGTACCTACATTATTTTAGTATTTAGCCAATTTGTATGTATGTGTGCAAACTTTCTATTGCACGAACGGGAAAAAACAAAACTTAAAGAAGAAACAGAAAATATATGTACTCGTAACTAACGAGGAACGCGGTACGTTGCAAAATATTATTTATTTTTGATCCTTGGACATTTTTGAAGTATTAATAAACTTCTAACTTTTAAACATAAAAATATTGTAGGTAGTATTTACATATACAATCAAATTAACAAGTTAATTAATCCCACAAATAACTAATATTGGACCATACCAGAACTCAAATCTAAGACCACTAATTTTATAGGTAAGGTCACTAAAACCAAGCGCCGTCTTTCAAAACCGAAGTAAGAACTTTTATATTCTTCTTGCTCTTGTTCTCAGCCAATCTTTCACTGCTGAACATTATGCAGTAGCTCTGTATTGATTGTTCATAAATACGTTATTTTGTGCAGGATGCGGTGGCGATCCAAATGCTGAACCAGGTTGCGGTATAAACTGCGGGAGAACTTGCACTACATACAAAAGTAAATCTGTTGCTTGTCCAGCAATCTGCAAAGTGGGTGGATGCGACTGCAAAAAGGGATTCGTCTTTGACAATGTCGTCAAAAAATGCGTTCTACCGGAAGACTGCTGTAAGTCATTTTAGATTTCCTATGTCCTCAATAAAAATACAACTAAAAATTATCGTGTCTTCGAGCTATACAGCGTGTAAATCTCATACGGGCATATATTTTATCTAGACGTAGTTAGCGACCATACAAATCATCTGAGAAAGATATTTTGTTACTAACTTGTATTATTAAAGCGTAGTTAATTTTTTAAAGTTTGTCTTAGGAGCAATGTAACGCGTGCAACTTTTATTTACGTAACTAGTAAACAAATGACAAACCGTAATTCGTAACATGACGTTTACGTAGGTGCGTTAATTGTAATGTGTGATGTATACATTGCTTGTTGAATTAATTAGTAAGAAAAAATAAAATACAACTAATGTTTATGTTAGACAAGTTTTTACGTTAATTGGGGTGTATATTAACTGTTGTTAAAATATATGCCCGTATGAAATTTACACGCTGTATAAACAACATCTATACCAAATTTCAGACGAGGCCATGATGCATATTGTCTTTGATCTGTTATCTTATTGTTACTCTTTTGATAGCTCTTATTTACTAGACAGTAATGGCGACTGACGGCAAAACAATACCGTAACAGATCAAATACGATATGGTTTTTACCGCTGGGAATAGAGGTCCGGTGCAAAAATCAGCATATTTCTATACACATCAAAAAAACAATGTTACCTACAACAATTAGCTCTCGTAAAGAAGATTGTAGACTTGTATTTTGGGACATTTTGGGTTGAATTTAATGTAAATTTCTGTTTTGTTTATTAAACAAAAAGGTTTTTATTCGGAGTCATTTCTTTTTAATACGCCTTTTTAAAATGCAGTTTGGTTAGGAAATCATGAATTAAACTGAAGTTTGAGTACCTATCTGATCAAAAGCTTAGGTTTACTGAGCTGCAATATCAATCATTGTCTTTTACAGCTACTCCACCGTGTCCTGAGGGTGAAATTTACGACAAATGCCCAACAGTTAAGTGTGAAGGGGATTATTGTCCAAAAACACGGGACTCGCCGCTCACGTGCCCGGTTGGCATAGTGTGCGACCCACCCAGATGCGTCTGCGGGTTCAACAGCCACCGGGACCGAAAAACGGGCAAATGCATCGCGACGGCAGATTGCCGTGAGTACTGTTTGTATTTACGCAGACCGGAAAAAGGAATAACCTACATAATTAGCACCAGGAATGGTGCCACATGTAGCGAATAGTACCTTAAGTAGGTACTATTTTCAATTTAATTATCTTTTGAGTTAATTTTGAAGGATGTTTTGATTACAGTTTCTTCAGGGCTAGGTACCTCTACTACTTACGCGTGAAATTAGAACATGGAAGATACCTAAATGTAACTGTCATAAAATAATTTCAGCTCCATTCGCGTGCAATGGGCCAAATGAAGAGTACCAGCCATGTCCACCAGTTTGTCCAGGGGAGAACTGCTCGGATTACATCAACAATACTACATGTCCGCGATTTAAAATCGGCATTGTAGTCCCTTGCAAGCCACAGTGCAGATGCAAAAAGGGTTACTACAGGAATAAAGATAATGTTTGCATATCAAGCCGCAAATGTGGTAAGTTTTTCATCTATATCGTTTCATACAGCAAAAAAATTGCGTAGATCCAGTAAACTAGACTGAGGGTTCTGTTTGCTAAAATTTGTTTTGTCGTGCTGAGACCGGCTCATCTGTTCCAAAAATTAATGTCCAGGTAAGTTCAGCAGGGGCTTCAATTATTTTTGAGCGCTAGTTTTTTCTTATTGCATTTAAAATGGATAAATCAATAACTTGATACCGATTAGCAACAACTAAGTATTTTTTATCGGTACAGACACAGGATCATGTGGCGGAGACCCAAATGCAGAACCCGGATGCGGCGTGAACTGCGGCAAGACTTGTTCCACCTACAAGGTGAAACATCCAATTTGTCCAAGAATTTGTAAAGTAGACGGTTGCGACTGCAAAGATGGCTTTGTTTTCGACCCGAACCAACAAAAATGCGTTCCACCTGAAGATTGCAGTAAGTTTGAACTTTTTTACAATACCGGTAGTAATGTATCGTGACCAGGGATCGGAAAGTCGGTTCGATATTTACCTAAAATTGGCAAAATCCCGGAAAAAGTAAAGCGAATATGGCGTCGGCTTCTTAAAAATATACATACACACATTAAATCACGCCTGTTTCCCAGAGGGGTAGAGACCACTTCTTTCCACTTGCTACGATCTTAAAAATATCATTTTAATAATATAAGTTTCGGGATTCCAGTATTCTAAAAAACGTTTATTTTAATTATTTTACATGTAGGATAAAACGGTCCTTCAATTTGCTCCTCAAACTTCGTTAGGTTAGGTTAGGTTAGATGAGTTACCACTGTTACCAGTAAATTTGGTAAATCTATACATAGAAAATAACATCAAATACTTAATATAAATTCTTAACTATGGATTTAGGCTGGCGTAATTGAATTAAAATTGAGTCCATACACCTCAACAACTACGCCGCCGCCAAAGATTAGGTAAATACTTATCGATCCGAATTTCCGATCCCTGATTAAAACTGCATAATTTACCAAATTTTATTTATTTTATCAAGAAAGTGGCGCTCACTTTATGTTTACCGAACAAATAAAACTTTAATCGCTGACCAACAATGTATTTCAGCATTTGGAAATGCAGCAAACATGTTTAATTGGCTTACCAATCGATTTCAGAGCAACCCAGTATGACATTAGTTGCTGAATAAATATTAATATTATGAGCTGACCATAAGTAGCATACCATTTTACTATTCATTGCTGACCAAATGATTTTTATGCTGACCGAAAACCAATAAAATGATAGGTACCTACCCTGAAAAAACTAGAAACTTTTCAGTATAATTGGTTTTTATTTTATTTTTTTCTATATTTAAAACGTATTTTCGAAACATAACAGCACTGTAGCCTTAGAAAAGATGCAAAACTTTGAATTTTACCGTAAACGTATTTTCGAAAATTGTTGACGTTAGCGTTAAGAGGATTGTGAAGTGCCGATACGTGGTGAATAGGTATTTAAAAAAATGCTATCTGTTTCACACCGCTCGGCTTCCCCCTTGTCCAGTATTTGTGTTATACAACACGCGGAAATTCTCACGCACACTACGATAGCAAAAGCGCCCGACATGCGCGGGCGTTCTTGCCGTTCATAGCGTATATGCGGTTTGCGTACATTCCCAACAAGTTATCTACCTACATCTCGAATTTGTTGTGTGATTTATTCGTTATTGCTTTGAAATTGCACAGTGTAGTCATTTAGTAGGAAAGTACTTATTACCTATACTTATAGAAGTGAGCTCTTATTTTCAATGTTTATTACCAGAATTGATGGACCCTCGAGTTTCTAGAAATATTATGTATAAAATATATATTTCTTCAAGTTGTTACTTTTTTATTTATTCACCTTCCTAGTCGTGCCTACTGAAATTTAAACTCGAAGTCGAATAGGATATTTAGTCATATACAGGGTGCCCTTGGAAGTGTGGATAAAATCGAACAGGGACATAGAATAGAGGCCGTCATTTCCAATAATGTTGACAGATATATTTGTTTATTTGATCCTTGACGGTTAAAAAGTTATGATTTCAATATCTGAGAACATTTTGTTTTAAATAACTGTAATCTGAAAAATCCTGACGTATGGATAATTACTTATATTTTACGGAAAAAATAAAATAAAGTGTTCATTATTTACAGTTTTTGAGCAATAACAAAAAAAACAGAAAATTTGTATTAAAATTTACCAAGTTAAAATGAACCTTTATAGCATACATAATAAAGTTCATAACAAAATGAGTATTTTCTTTTGCGGTTACCAAGTATATTCGCGCACATCTCGGTGCGCGAGTCCAACTCGCACTTGTCGGGTTTTTATTTATTTAAATTAGTAAGTCGTTTGTTAGAATCTGTGTAGGAAACCATTTATTTATCTGACACATAAAACATTTTTTCAACAGAAAGTATCATTCTAAAATACATTTTTGTAAAAAAACAGACAATGAGATAACAGTTATTTTTTATAACAATTTTTTGTCCTGAGAATTTGCGATTTTTCATGTATTTTTTCCTGTCCTGATTGATGAACCTTTCAGTATCGATCCATGTATCGGTATTCTTTTCTCCTCCCTAGGCGATAATAACACCGATACCACCTCCGACATCACTACCATATATCCCTGCCCCCCGACCCGTATCGTGCGATAGAGAGTCGCAAGTCCTGGAGGCAATTGCCTACATTTCCTTGTTGAAACGTTGTTTCGGGCGTTAACGTTTTTACCCCCTAAACCTTTTTGAAATAAAATAATTTTAAAATCATTGGATTCAGTACACTTTAATCTATGTGTGACCCTTTCTTAGTAAATCAGTTTGGTTTGATTATTAAAAATAAAAACGATAGGGAAAGTTTTAAGTCAAAAAATATAGATATTTAGGTGCTAATAATTTTTAACGTAAGCAATATTTACCCCCTTCTGGGATCCCCTTGAAATATCGACAAACATTTCATCGAATATGTCTTTTTACCGAATTTCATTTCATCGAAAGCTAATTTCTGCTGAAACCTTATAGTTTAGGTTAGGTTAGATTAGACTTGTGACCACAAAAAAAATAAAGCTCCTGCACGTGGAAATGACTGTCGATGAAATGAAAATTCGGCGAAGGGAAACGTTCTATGAAATGAGTTTCGATATTTCAAGGGTAAACCTATTGACTATCCTCTTAAGCATCTGCGATCTAGAGCCACTGAGCGGTATTTTTCATGCGGTAGGTATATGAAATGTTGACATGAACTGTCCTGCTTTAAAAAATAACTATACTTAGATTTATTTACAATCACACGTGTTAAAAATATTATATCATACTTAATTACCTACAGCACCTACATGTGGAGCAAATGAAGTGTTTTCGACCTGCATCAACGGCGGCTGTGACGCTAGGAACTGCAGCCAGGTCGGCAAGCCCGTGCCCTGTGTCAAGCTTGATCCGAAGTATTGCATCAAGGGATGCGTCTGCGACAAGGGTTACCTGCGAGCCTCAAACGGAACATGCGTGCCGAAGGATCAATGTGGCGGTGAAGGCGGTAGGTTAAATTATTTGTATCTACTATCTTGACAAAATTGCCGGCTTGCAACAAGTACCTACATTCCCTCTACATACACACGGCTTCCTACCGGACACCGTAAATAATGGTCTTGATAGTAATTCATACAACCACAAAGTTTAGTTAACTGATTCATCTGCATTTTGGCACAATAGGAATATGAGTACACACACCAAAAATGCCCCAGGATTAAAAATGTACCTACCTTATTTTAATATCTTGCAATGTAAATATTGTTTTTATTGCACAAACAAAAAATGACAAACTAAAATAGCGTTCATAAAAGCGAACATAATCCCCTTTTGTAACGAGGTACGTTGCAAAATGTTATTTATTATTGATCCTTGGACATTTTTGAAGTTTTAATAAATGACTTACTCTTAAACATAATAAATTGTTGTAATTATACAATCAAATTAAAAAGTGAAATAATTAGTCCCACAAATAACTGATATTTTTCCATACTTGAAATCAAACCCGGGACCACTAATTTTGTAGGCAGAGTAAACTTATAAAGTAAGGGAAAGCATGTCCTCTTAGAGGAGGAATTAGAAGTTCTATATTCTATCTCTTCTTATTCTTCTTCTCAGTCACTTATGTGATTGCTTATTAATATGTTATTTCATACAGGTTGTGGTGGCGATCCAAATGCTGAACCAGGTTGCGGTGTAAACTGCGGAAGAACTTGCACCACATACAATAGTAAATCTGTTGCTTGTCCATTAATCTGCAAAGTCGGTGGATGCGACTGCAAAAAGGGGTTCGTCTATGACAGTGTCGTCAAAAAATGTGTTCTACCTGAAGACTGCTGTAAGTTATTGCCCAGTTGTTGACAGTAGAGAATATGCATGCATTCTTTAAATCGCATTTTGCTCAACAAACTATGAAAATATCGTAAAAGACATAACCAAAAGTGAAATTTAAATTAAATATAACCATATGAGTACTATAAAAAAATACATACCATCCACGCATCACGCGTTTATTTAATTTAATCTTAATAAACTGTGTTTTTTCGCGGCAAAATGTAGTGGACAAAACGAATTTTTCGACACATGCATCTCGGGCTGTGCTAGTCAAAATTGCAGCGATATAGGCAAAATATTCCTTTGCCCCCGCCTACCAGCCGTGTGCAGAACAGGATGTAGATGTAAGCCTGGATTTTACAGGAATACAGACAACGTGTGCATTCCAGAAAGCGAATGTCGTAAGTAACATTTATTGAAGAATTACAAATTTCAAGGAATGTGCACATCTTTTATACTATAATTAATATTAGGTTTTTTCTCAAGCTTTGGAAACAAAAATTGCCTGACTCGTATTTTAGCACGCCTTGCTAAGGCTGAAACTGCTCACCACCCCGCCATGCAGTCTGTTTTCTGGGCCTTTACAATAATATGTTATTTATTTCAATACCAAATGAAGATGCTGAAAAGTAAACATTTACTTGTACTCAATAGTTCTGCATCACCCGATTGTGTTTACTCGGACTGTTTTTTTTTTTAAATTTCTGTCTGAGATGCCTTTCCAGTACAAAGCAGTAAATTTTTTTTTTTTTTAGTAGTTTATTCCTTTTTTTATTCAATGCAATAAAATGGCCAACCGCTATGCAACTATAATAATAATAATAATAATAATCATTTATTTCAAATTAAAAGAACAACCAATAATATAGTATAAAAAGCAAAACAGTCAATGATCTTAGGTCTAGGAAATAAAAATTACATGATGTCTAAGCTAGGTGACAAAAAAAAATTGCAACCTGTGTTTTAGACATTAATTGAGCCTAAAATCTAAATCTAATTACAATATACCTTTAAACAGTAATAAACGCTTATAAACGCTTACCTATATTAGTAATTAATTAATTACATCAAAACATTAATAATTAGCAGAAAATAAAATAAACAATTAATCTGCAAAACATTATAATACAATCACTTGTCACCTTGCAATCGTCAGCAGATTTTCCGTGTCAACATACGATAGACCTAGAAGACCTATTATAATTATATCATTTAATTAATTGTTATTATTTGTAGCGCCTCGATGCGGACAAAACGAGGTTGTTTCCACCTGCTCGAACGGCGGTTGTGGGCCCTTCAACTGCTCCGACTTAGGCAAGCCAATACTGTGCATAGATCCGCTTAACTGCACTAAAGGATGCGTTTGTGAAAATACATATTTGCGTGCTGAGAACGGCACATGTGTTCCAAAAGATCAATGTCCAGGTAAGTTACACTCTTGTTACAGATGTTCAAACAAGAACTAGACTAGAACCATGCCAAGTGGTGAAAAGAGTCACACTAAATAGAATCGAGTGTCATGAACTTTTTCGAAAGTGGACGTAAAACAGTAAAAGCGTTGTTTATAAAGTTCGGAATTGCGTTGTAACGATCTTTAATATGCGATTTATCTTCTACTTTCCAGCGCTTAATTTCTCAAAGACCCCGTTTTGATTCAGCTATTTCGCTTATGCTGCAAAGAAGATAATCTTCAAGCTATCAGCTATTAAGATACTTATAACTATTAAGCTAATTTCTACAGGACCATGTGGCGGAGATCCAAACGCAAAACCCGGTTGCGGCGTGAACTGTGGCAAGACTTGCTCCACCTACAAGGCCAAAAGTCCAATTTGTCCAAGAATCTGTAAACCCAACGGTTGCGACTGCAAAGATGGCTTTGTTTTCGACCCAAACCAAGAAATATGCGTCCGACCTGAAGATTGCAGTAAGTTTGAACCTTATTAAACTGAATCGGTCCCGGTTTTAACGTATCACGGCTGCATGTAAAAAAAAATACGTTGATAAATTAACGTTCCGGAAATATGGATAGGACATAAACCTCAACCCAAGTAAGTTTCCGGTCCGGAAAAACTGTGAAGAAAGTCGGTTATAAAATTTACTAATCTATAAAAACTGCTTAAGTCGTTAGAGACACAAAATCGTTTTGTAATCCTTACGGAAAAAGAATCGAAGCAAAGAGATGATCAATAGATCACATTCACATTCGGTTACAGATTTTCGACACTTAAGAGAAGATAAAAATAGGTATGAAGTGTGATGTCATGATGTGAAATAAAATAACACTACCACGGGATGGCTTTACAAAATTAGAAAATGATACTTTATCCTTTAATATATAAATTGAGTTACAAAATGTTATAATTATATTAATAATCATTGGAAAATAAAATGTACATAAATGAAAACCTAACTATCATACTCCATTTCCAATTTCGTCGAAAACGTTTTTACAATAACAATTGCTACCAGTATAGCATATTTTAGCCTATTTAAATATTGTGAATGTACCAAAAGAAAAAAACACGATATGCATGCATTTTAAAACACTCCTTGCATTGTACCTATCTCCAAGAGAAAATGCTTAATGCAAAATTTAACTTTCTTAGCGCCTACTTGTGGACTTAACGAGGTATATTCTGCCTGCACTAACGGCGGATGCAGCGCTCGGAACTGCAGCCAGGCCGGCAAGCCCGTGCCCTGTGTGAAGATTGATCCGAAGTATTGCATCAAGGGATGCATCTGCGACGAGGGCTACCTGCGAGCCTCAAACGGAACATGCGTGCCGAAGGATCAATGCCCATGTGAGTCACACACTTTCGAAGCCTACATCCGATGAAACAGTCCATATCTAAAAAATAGGCTCCCTATGTTTTCTCATAACGTTTGTAATCCTAATTTCACTTGCCATGATGTTTGTGGTAATAATAAACGTCTATCCTGATGATTACTTGACACAATGTTTATCGACCTATTTTATCTTGACATAATGTTTTTGTTCCTACTAATCGATTGTCCTTATGATTAACTTAGGCTTTTACATTAACGTACACACACACTTACATTTTTACCATAACGTTTGTAATCTTACTTTCACTTGCCATAACGTGCTGGCACCTAATTATCATTTGTTCTATTAATAACATGATAGTATATGTGTGTGTGTGTGTGCGTTTTTGTAGGCTTACTTATAGTTTGGTTTTAGCATCCTGCATAGGGGGGGAGGAACATAAATTGAAGTAATGATAATAACAATGCTTACAACAATGCTGCTCCAGCACTGTTATAGTCTTAAATTATTTGGTCCAGTATTCATGGAATACCTTGTGTCAGTGTTAAGACACTTAAGACCATACCTTATTCTAACAACGAATGTTTGTATTTATGTAAACTTTTTATTGCACATAAACAATAACATGATCATGTATATTACCGTTAAAGGGATCTCTTTCAGAAACCGACATTAACAACTTCTTCTTTTTGTGTCGATCTGTGTCGATGGTTTCGTGTTTGTCGTCATTAATAACTAGCCTTCTTATTTTTTAAGTACATTACATTACACAAAATCTCGTATCTAATAAATAATAAAACAAAGCTAGTGGTCCTGGGTTCGAATCCCGGTAAGGGCAGATATTTGTGTGATGAGCTCGAATATTTGTTTCTGAGTCATGGATGTTTTCTATGTATTTCAGTACATATTTCTCTATATAAGTATTTATATCGTTATCTAGTACCCATAGTACAAGCCTAGAGCTTAGTTTGGGACTAGGTCAATTGGTGTGAGATTGTCCCACTTATATTATATTACTAGCGACCCGCCCTCGCTTCGCTTCGGTTTATGTGAGTTTTCTGTAACACCCGTACATAAAACAAAGTTTATTATACATAAAAATCTTTTTCTTGAATCACTCTATCTATTAAAAAAAACCGCATCAAAATCCGTTGCGTAGTTTTAAAGATCTAAGCATACCTACATAGAGACAGACAGCGGGAAGCGACTTTGTTTTATAATATGTAGTGATAAACCACCCAAATAATTTAAAATGCTACCTCTGTTTCAAGATACGTATTACCGAGTGAACTGACTAATTAATTTTTCTGTGTGCTATAGCTAAGTGCCCCAATCCGAACGAGGTGTTTGACGTGTGTCCGGCGCCATGCCCGCCGCGGCGGTGCGACGTGGACGACCGACTCATACGCTGCGCAGCGCCACCCAAACCCGGCGACCCCGCCTGCCAGCCTGGCTGCCGCTGCGCAGACGGCTATGCACGAAACGCCAAGGGGATATGCGTGCTAAGATGCCAGTGTGATAAACGTAAGTATATATTTTCCTTATGTATTCCAATCACTCATTATCGCCTCCTGAGCCTTAAAATAAACGATTAAAATTTGCAGCAGAAAACAAATGCCGCGAGAACGAAGTATTCAATCCCTGCACCCGAACGTGTCCTCCTCAAAGATGTGGCATCGATCCAGCTCTAGTCTTGTGTGCCAATCCCGGTCCAGAAGTTAAATGTCAACCTGGCTGTGACTGTATCGACGGTTACGTCCGTAACGATACTGATGTTTGCATCCCGAAGGACCAATGCCGTAAGAAAATTTGCTTTCATCCGTAGTCAAATTTAATCGCACCAATACAACACTTAATTATCATTCCTAAAATAGCTATAAAATAACCCGCGTTAGCGGTAGCGGTCATTATATGCGTCCTGGTGCCAATTTTCGCTTTGCTTTTCCGTAAAATATAACAGGTTTCTATTTCAAATTCAAATATTTATCGAATTGTGAAATAATCACGTTGTCCTTCTGTTAATTCTCCCATTATACATTTTATAATGTATACCATAAATTATCCTTATATTATGATATATTTAGTAATTCAAATCTAGTAAGCAGAGATCCCCTATAGGGAGGGATACTTTCACCTTTGTACATTAATAATGCAACTGTACAATTGAAAAACTACATACACTACATTGGCTTTCATTCATGTGAAAAACTTTAACCACTGTATGTTATAGTTTTTAATGATTTAGGTAAACTAAATGTTTCTTTCGCAGCAAAATGTACTGGACCTAACGAATTTTTTGACACATGCATCTCGGGCTGCAGTAGTCAAAATTGCAGCGATATAGGCAAAATATTCCACTGCCCCCGCCTACCAGCAGCTTGCAGGACAGGATGTAGATGTAATCCTGGATTTTATAGGAATATAGACAACGTGTGCGTTCCCGAAAGCGAATGCCGTAAGTACAGTTATATGTTTTTTCTCAAACATGCTGTGAAATGACGTAATTTCTTTTGGTAGACGAAAACGCGGAAACAAAATTTATTTTTAATACACTTAACTGTTTGTTGTTATCAGACTAAGAATGAAGTTTTTTTTATATTGTCTGAGATACCTTTCCAGCACAAAGCAATAAATTATAATTATATAATTTAATTAATTGTTATTATTTTTACCTAGCGCCTAGATGCGGACAAAACGAGATTGTTTCCACCTGCTCGAACGGTGGTTGTGGGCCCTTCAACTGCTCCGACTTAGGGAAGCCAATACTGTGCATAGATCCGCGTAACTGCACTAAAGGATGCGTTTGTGAAAATACATATTTGCGTGCTGAGAACGGCACATGTGTTCCAAAAGATCAATGTCCAGGTAAGTTACACTCTTGCTACCGATGTTCAAACAAGAACTAGAACCATGCCGAGTGGTGAAAAGAGTGACACTAAATTAATTATTCGTACACGAAAAAAGTTTATGGTTTTTATATAAAAAATAACATGTTAATAATCACGCGCGATTAAAGTCATTTCGTATAAAAAAAAAGGCTTTTTTGAACTAATGGAAGAAGAAGCGCATTGCCCCTTAAATCGAGGGCGTGCATGCATGGTCAAGTGGTGACTAGCGGGTTGATTTTGAGAATCGAGTGTCATAAACTTTTTTCGAAAATGGATGTGAAACAGTAAAAGTCTTGTTTTTAAGGTTCGGGATTGCGTTGTAAGGATCTTTTGCATGCGATTTATCTTCTACTTTCCAGCGCTTGATTTCTCAAAACCCCCGTTTTGATCCAGCTATTTCGCTTATGCTGCAAAGAAGATATCTTCAAGCTATCAGCTATTAAGATACTTATAACTATTAAGCTAATTTCTACAGGACCATGTGGCGGAGATCCAAACGCAAAACCCGGTTGCGGCGTGAACTGTGGCAAGACTTGCTCCACCTACAAGGCCAAAAGTCCAATTTGTCCAAGAATCTGTAAACCCAACGGTTGCGACTGCAAAGATGGCTTTGTTTTCGACCCAAACCAAGAAATATGCGTCCGACCTGAAGATTGCAGTAAGTTTGAACCTTATTAAACTGAATCGGTCCCGTTTTTAACGTATCACGGCTGCATGTAAAAAAAAACGTTGATAAATTAACGTTCCGGAAATATGGATAGGACATAAACCTCAACCCAAGTAAGTATCCGGTCCGGAAAAACTGTTATGAAAGTCGGTTATAAAATTTACTAATCTACAAAAACTGCTTAAATCGTTAGGGACACAAACTCGTTTTGTAATCCTTACGGAAGCAGAATCGAAGCAAAGAGACGATCAATAGAAGATCACATTCACATTCGGTTACAGATTTTCGACACTTAAGAGAAGTTAAAAATAAGTATGAAGTGTGATGTCTTGATGTGAAATAAAATAACACTACCACGGGATGGCTTTATAAAATTAGAAAATGGTACTTACCTTATCCTTTATTATATAAATTGAGTTACAAAAAGTTTTAATTATATAAATAAACATAGGAAAATAAAATGTACATAAATAAAAATCTTACTAACATACACCATTTCCAATTTCGTCAAAAACATTTTTACAATAACAATAGCTATAGTCTTTATTATTTCTAGCGAGCCGATCTTCTACACAAAGGCCATTGTTTGTGTACAATACCTTCTTTCTTTGTGTCCGTAACCGCAAGCCGATTACATACAAAAAAGTTAGAACTACATTGAATGTCCATAGAATTATCAACCCTATCCTCTTAGTCAGTAGGTTTAAAATGTAAAGTACAACCCTGGACAGAAGATGGTAGTATTGTGTAGGGAATAAGACCGGTTCAAATAATAAAGACATATCTGTATCCTGACACTTTACATTTTAAACCTACTGACTAAGAGGATAGGGTTGATAATTCTATGGACATTCCATGTAGTTCTAACTTTTTTGAATGTAATCGGCTTGCGGTTACGGACACAAAGAAAGATAATAGCATTGTACACAAACAATGGCCTTTGTGTAGAAGATCGGCTCGCTAGAAATAATAAAGACTATACCAGTATAGCATCTTAAGCCTATTTAAATATTGTGAATGTACCAAAATAAAGAACATAATATGCAGCAATTTTAAAACACGCATTGCCTTGTACCTATCTCTAAGAGAAAATGCTTAAGGCAAAATTTAACTTTATTAGCGCCTACTTGTGGACTTCACGAAGTATATTCTGCCTGCACTAACGGCGGATGCAGCGCTCGGAACTGCAGCCAGGTCGGCAAGCCCGTGCCCTGTGTGAAGATTGATCCGAAGTATTGCATCAAGGGATGCATCTGCGACGAGGGCTACCTGCGAGCCTCAAACGGAACATGCGTGCCGAAGGATCAATGCCCATGTGAGTCACACACTTTCGAAGCCCACGTCCGAGGAAGCAATCCGTATCTAAAAAAATAGGCTCCCTATGTTTTCTCATAACGTTTGTCATCCTAATTTCACTTGCAATAATGTTTGAGGTAATAATAATCGTTTATCCTAATGATTACGTGACATAATGTTTTTGTTCCTAATAATCGTTTGTCCTAATGATTATCTTGGGTTGATTATTTTTTACCATAACGTTTGTAATCCTAATTTCACTTGCCATAACGTGCTGGCTCTTAATTATTATTTGTCGTACTAATAACACAGCGTGTGTGTGTGTGTGTGTGTGTGCGAGTTTTCGTAGACTTCCTTATAGTTTGGTTTTAGCATCCTACACATGGGAGGGGAACATAAATTAAAGTAATGATAATAACAACGCTTACAATATGCGACTGCTCCGGCACTGCGGGAAGTGCATCACCTCCGCCCTTGCGTACCCAAACGCCGACACCAGTGCTCGACACCGCAGTTTCGGCTTTTTTGTCGCCTTCGGCGACCAGCCTCAGCCGCTGCCGCTCATACTATGTCTGCGTTTGGTTATAGCGGGCGGGCGTTGCCCTCCCTCCGCACCTCCGGCTTTTAATGTACACTCTAGGGGTAGGGCAGATATAGGACCACGTGGAATCGGGGTTGACAGATTCGACAATCTAATCTTACTAATTTAGGTGTCACGTATTTAATACTAACAATATTAGGACAAATGCTTTAGGACTATCGATACATTATGTGAATTAAGCATTATGGATACTGAACATTATGGCTAACATCCATCATGACAAAAGTGTTTTGAGTCTTAAATTATTTGATACAGTATGCATGTAATAGCTTGTGTCAGTGTTAAGACCATACCTTATTCTAACAACGAATGTTTGTATTTATGTAAACTATTTTTGCACATAAACAATAACATAATACATTTGCATCGATTTAGTAAATTACCTTTAAAGGGATCTCTTTCAGTAACCGTCATTAATAACTTCTTATTATTTTTGTGTCGTTCTGTGTCGATGGTTTCTTGTTTGTCGTCAGTAATAACTAGCCTTCTTATTTTTTAAGTGCATCACTTATAAACTTCACAAAACCTCGTATCAAATAAATAAAAGAAACCGCTGACAGTTTTTATTTGTCAAAATAATTTAAAATGCTACCTCTGTTTCAAGATACGTACTACCGACTGAACTGACTAATTAATTTTCCTTTGTACTATAGCTAAGTGCCCCAATCCGAACGAGGTGTTTGACGTGTGCCCGGCGCCATGCCCGCCGCGGCGGTGCGACGTGGACGACCGACTCATACGCTGCGCAGCGCCGCCCAAACCCGGCGACCCCGCCTGCCAGCCCGGCTGCCGCTGCGCAGACGGCTATGCACGAAACGCCAAGGGGATATGCGTGCCAAGATGCCAGTGTGATAAACGTATATATTTTCCTTATGTATTCCAATCACTCATTATCGCCTCCTGAGCTTTAAAATAAACGATTAAAATTTGCAGCAGAAAACAAATGCCGCGAGAACGAAGTATTCAATCCCTGCACCCGATCGTGTCCTCCTCAAAGATGTGGCATCAACCCAGCTCTAGTCTTGTGTGCCAACCCCGGTCCGGAAGTTAAATGTCAACCTGGCTGTGATTGTATCGGCGGTTACGTCCGTAACGATACTGATGTTTGCATCCCGAAGGACCAATGCCGTAAGAGAATCTATACTAATACGTTTAAAAATAATGCTTTCATTCGTACTCAATTTTAATTGTACTAAAACGCCACTGCCATTTAGTTTAAACTCCCAATCTTTCAAAAAAAAATAATTATAAACTGCGGTAGTTTAGTCTTTATCTGCCTCCTACCGCCAATTTTTCCCTTACTTTTCCGTATAGTAAGAGACGTTTCTATTTAAAATGAAAATTTCTATCGAATTGTGAAATAATAATCTGATACCTACCTAATTCTCCCATGAATTTCTTTATAATGTGTGAATGCCAAGAATTATGCTTATAATGTACTAGCGACCCGCCCTCGCTTCGCTTCGGTTTACATGAGTTTTCTGTAACACCAGTACATAAAATAAAAAAATAATATACATATAAACCTTCCTCTTGAATCACTCTATCTTTTAAAAAAAACCGCATCAAAATCCGTTGCGTAATTTTAAAGATCTAAGCATACATAGGGACAGACAGCGGGAAGCGACTTTGTTTTATACTATGTAGTGATGATGTACTTCAAGTTTAGTTGGCAGAGATCCCTTTTAGGGACACGTCCACCTTTATACATTAATAATGCAACTATAGTTGCATTATTAATATGGTACCTATAGTATTAATTTGGTCGACAATTTAAAAAAAAACACACGCATGGCTTTCATTATAATAATGTGATATGCAATAAAATTATTGAATTGAATTCATGAGAAACACATTAATTAACCACTGTATCTATACGGGTTCAGTTTGTTTTTATGATTCATTATAAAATTTATAAACTAATTTCCTTTCGCAGCAAAATGTACTGGTCCAAACGAATTTTTCGACACATGCATCTCAGGCTGCGGTAGTCAAAATTGCAGTGATATAGGCAAAATATTCAATTGCCCCCTCCAACCAGCCGTTTGCAAGACAGGATGTAGATGTAATCCTGGATTTTATAGGAACACAGACAACGTGTGCGTTCCCGAAAGCGAATGCCGTAAGTAAAGTTATATGTTTTTTCTCAAACATGCTGTGAAATCTTTGGTAGACGAAGACGCGGATACAAAATTTATTTTTAATAGGTACATTAACTGTTTGTTGTGTTATCAGACTTAGAATGAAGTAAAATTGTCTGTTATAATTAAAATATTTTGCAAAAATGTATTAAAAAACGTCGTTTCATACACATTCGGGACTGTCACTCGCTTGCAGCTTGGGCCAAGACATCTCGGGACTAATGTCAAATGACATACTTTTCGCACTTGCATCAAAATGTGCTAGTCTAAGAGTTAAAATAAACCTTTTTTTTGTAAACTGCATTTGTTTTTAAATGCGAAAAAAATCCATTCAACCAACTAACCAAAAAATGAGTCTGTACGTTATCGTGCCCAAAAAATATTTCTTAGAAAGAAACAAATAAAGAAAATATACTTCAATAAACAAACCTACATGTTCATAACAACCAACCAACCTACACCTTCGCCTTTGAACATTCTTGTTTTTTAAATCTTTTAGTCACTGTCAGAAAAGGTTCGTCACTTTTGGACCTTAATAGCGTTGAAATAGAAATCGTGGAAATAACTCTGATTTAGGGGATGAAAAATCTGTCCAATCACACACCACGCAAATAAATAGCCAAGTAAACAAATTATCATTCCCATTAAATGTATGGGTGCCAGAAAAAAAGATTTCATTTAACAAGTTTTCCGTCCACAATCTTTCGTTGCCTGGACTATCAGCGAGCCTAGTATCGTTGCATTTAAAACACGACAAAATGTGTATCAAGAATTTTTCACATGTGTTTTTTTAAATGTGATGGATGCTTTATCCACATTTTGTCACGCGATAAACGCAGACATAATTATAAGGCCCTCTGTTTAATTTGTACGCGTTTATCGTTAGTGACTTGCGCCCGTTGTCGAAAGTATGTGTTGAAAATCGAACCCCATGGGGATGAAATCGGGGGAGTAGCGGGAAACTAATTTTATACGTATGAAGTCGCGAACTCGCGAGCCTTCTAAGTTAGAGTAAGAGAGAGTATTCTCTAGAGACATGTACCGGCTGAAGAAATAACTAAGTATTTAATAAGTTAATATCAGATCTCTCTCAAAAAATGGTCTTTACGCCACGGTGGGCTTAAGTTAATAATTTAATTTACTTTAATTTGTAATGAGTAGAATTTAAATCCGATAAATAAGGAATTAAGGATCCTCGATCGGCAATCCGCGATTTTTGCTGTTGATTAAATGCTACCTAAATGTCAGGAAAACTCATTTTGTTTTATCATGACTTTGCTTTTACAGCTAAATGTACTGGACCAAACGAATATTTAGATCCTTGTAAATCAACGTGCACAAATCAAACCTGTAACGACATCGGTACTGTACGTAGTTGTCCAGCGCAAAGAATCGACGATTGTAAGGCAGGATGCAGTTGCAAAAAAGGATTTTTGAGGGATGCAAATAATGTGTGCATTCCTGAAAGCGAATGCCGTATGTTTAAATATATTTTTTATTGTTTAGCAGACAATATCAGAGGCTTTCAGGGATGGTGCAAAAGTTAATCTAGCTTACTACTAATACTAATTGGGAATTTGGAGCCAATGTTTGTAGCAATTTTTTCTTCTTCCGTTTATGGTTCTAGTATATCAATCGTCAGGTCTTAAAATCTCCAAACACCCAGGATGCGCGATTACAAAGCCATGAGCTTGAATTGCCCGTGCAGCGCGGAGTTACAGTTTTTTTTTGGTTTTCATTACGATGGGCAAATTTTATATTAAGGAAATACATTAACGTTAATGTTCATGTTATCGGCTAAACGAAGCCTATATTTACTCTCCTGCTATTGACATCAATTCCTTTGTCTCACTACTGCTAAACTGCCAAAGTGCTTAAATGTCCTTAAGGCATTATAGATGATGGTAATTCGTCCCTTAACGGATTCTTATATGGAGAACCAAGGTTTCATTGTTTCTAATTTGAAACGTGCATTGATTTTGTATTTTTCTTGTTTTACGCTATCAAACGTTTAAATCTTCGTGATAGACCATATTAAACTTGTTAAATATTTTTATCTCTTGGTTCAGGGTATGTGTGTGTGAATGTGTTAATACCGTAATGATATTGTACAAGTTAAATACTAAATTAAGATGACGGTAATAATTTAATATTAGTGAATCACTTCAATTCATTCACTTAAATAAATAATCATTTTATTTTGTTTTATTTATTTAAATGTTTATTTAAGGTTTCCGTAAAGATCGATACAACATTTTACGTTTATTTTTTTTATCTTTCTGTATTATTTATTGAAATTTGATAAATAATAATAAATATTTTTTATTTAAATTAAATCTTTATTGCACATAAATAAGTACAAATGGCGGACTTAATGCCTAATGGCATTCTCTACCAATCGACCAAATAACTAAACAGAAATTTACATTGTGGGTGCACAGAAAAAGGAGACAGAGATAAAAACTTAAAACATAATTATCATCATATAAAACTTGAGATAAAGGGGGGTTGAGGGTTCAAAAAGGATTGTGAACAGGGTAGAAGTAATTTCTAAGAGACCTACAATGACGAATGGGAAGCTAGTCATTATGTCATGTCTATCCGTCTATCTGTCGCGAGAAAACTCAAGCTGATCAACCCGTTCGTGTTTTGCTAGCTTCGAAGGCATCATTAGGCATTTTTTTTATAAAAAGCAATTAATGATTAGTTCAAGTTTTGTTTGGGCGCTGTTCGCAAATTTAATTCGGATTTCTTAATTTACTTACAGTAATTATTAGGGGTTTGGAATAATATGAAATGGTTAACGTTACAATAAACAACACAATAAAATAATATTCTATGTATTCTAAATGGGAATTATGTATATGTAAGTAAGTTCGTTGCATTTCCGTCCTAGACGGACTTTTTATTAAATTTAATCTTACTCGTATTTTTATTTCATCTTATGTATTATTTATTTTACTAATATTATAGATGCGAAGATTTGGATTTTTGTTACTCAGTCACAACAGAATAGCTGAATAGATTTCGATAAAATTTGGCACTGTGATAGATTGTAGTGTGGGTGGAATAGCACATCGACTACTTTTTATTCCGGACGATTTGACATTTTCCGAGGGAATCTCAGGCAACAGTTAATAATATAATATTTGCATACAAAAGAGACTTTTACTTAATTATTACATTATTTTTTATATTTAAGTAAATAACTTCTATGGTGTATGTTTAATAACTTTGTCATAACCAAAATTTACAATAATAATACCCTTTTACGAACCGTTCTCTGTACTCTAAATTTTCCTTTACAGAATGTACTGCACCAAATGAATATTTAGATCCATGTGCACCTTTCTTGTGCTCTAATCAAACTTGTGACAATATTGCTAAGCCATACAACTGCCCAAAGATCGGTGATTGTAGGCCAAGATGCATGTGCAAAAAAGGTTTTTGGCGGAATTCGGCAAGTGTGTGCGTTCCCGCAAACGAATGCCGTATGTCTATTATTAATAATTTAACTATTATTATTAGTTAGTAAGGGTGACTGAAGGATGAATGCTAATGTTTTAAGGGTGATAAAGAATAGTGCAGTGAGAACTGACTAACTTCCCTAAACCTCATGGTAATGGATATTATACCTATACATGACAGCCTCGCAGTTGTTTTCTCGTTGTTAGAATAAATTGGATCACATCGGTTGTTGTTCCTTTTTTTCTACTCGGTTTGTTTGTTGGAAAATTGCTAATCTCTTGGACTCTCTAAATCTCATACTGAATAAATCTTTAGTTATGTCTATAAATAACCAGTTTATATGAATTACTTGACATCCATCATAACATAACTCTTCGACTTTCAAGGCTTATACGAAACAGACGAAGTAGGTACGGTAAAGAATTGAAGACGCAACGTTACCAGACCGATATTTATTAAAGCTTGCAAAATTATTGTTTTATATTGAGGTATATAGTTTAATTTTAATGCATTTTACATATCGTCATTGCTTTGAAAAAACCTCGTATCTCATATTTCGTGACGTACGATTTTAAAATTAAACGTGAAGAGAATTAAGTTCAAACTCATACATTTCGAAAACTCAGATACGAGTTTTTCTAAAGTAGTAACGATATGCAACTAAATTACCAATTGCATTGTACATTGAATGTTCGTCAGCCACTATTACGAGTACATACCACTTTAAATTTTACTCTCTGAAGAATATCGGAGGTGCTCTCTTAAAAACGGCTTCATGACGCTTAGTCGTCGATTTAGCCAGACTATCGAGTCAAATCACGCCCCAAAAATGTCGGTTGTACGCTCTGACGGGACAATTTAAACTAGGTAGTCTGTTATTAAAACGTCCATAGAATTAAAAAGTGAGTTAAGTACTTAATTAAGAGTTCCGCACCGCATTGAATAGTAATTGAAGAGTCTTCTATTTTTATATATTTACTAGCTTGCCGCGCCCGGCGCCATCCGGGTGTAATTATTTTTCATTCAAATCTTATTTAATATCGTTTACGTCCTATTCTCAGACTGATAGGTACTGAATATACACACAAAATGTCATAAGAATCGGTCAAGCCGTTTCGGAAGAGTTTTGTTGCAAAAACTGTGACACGAAAAATTTATACAGGGTGTCGGGTTTGATGTGGTCCAAAAGAAATTTTTTAATAGGTCATCTTGAGGACTAACTAAAACACCCCTATATATTTATGGTCAGTATTTTTTTATGGTTTAGGGGATAAATGCACTTTTGTGCTTAAAACTCTAATTTCAGTCAAATAATCGGTCATTCTAAAAAAAATGTTGAACCTACAGTCATAGTTATTATTTTTGACTGTGATCTAGAAAATAAGTTAAAAGATTAAAACTAAGAAATTATCTCTACTTTTATTTTAAAAAAATAATTACAAAATCTTTACTTAGTCGAGTCGGATAGGGGAAATTTGTCTCCAGAATTTTCTTACGTTTTCTTTTTTTTCTTTAGAAGCAAAATGTACCGGACAAAATGAATATTTTGAAAAATGTATATTTGGTTGCTCTAATCAAACCTGCAATGACATCAATAAAGTATTCTTCTGTCCAAAGCAACCAGCCGTGTGTAGGGCTGGATGCAGATGCAATCCTGGTTTTTGGAGGGATGCAAAAAACGTGTGCATACCTGAAAGCCAATGCCGTACGTATTTTGTAATTCAAGTCAATACAAATAATGTTATAATAGTACCACAAATGGGTTCATTTTGTAACACATTGACCTACTTATGCTATTTATAATAAGTTAAAAATAACTGCTAAGCGAGGTACTTAAAATATTGTAAATAAAGCATGAGACCCATTTTATTACTAAAAATTATGGTGTTCGATATCTTTTACAATAATCATATGTGTATGTATTTACAACGCTCTCTTGGTGTCACTCTTAGTGTTGTTTTTGATAGGGTTACCTACACTACACACTCACTTACTTAATATAAATAGGTACAAAAATCTAAAATATTTTTTTAACTTAAAGCTAGAGCACCAAATAACTTTAAATGTAACATGGCTTTTTTTTTAGGGTTCCGTAGTCAACAAAGTAACACTTATAGTTTCGCCATTTCCGTCCGTCCGTCTGTCCGCGGTTAAACTCAGTCACTCTTGGTTCTACAAAGATATCATTTGGCATAGGTATACATTTAAATTACGCTATCAAAGATGTAAAACAAAATCTAAAAAAAATGCTTTCATTAGCATACAGTATAGAGGACCAAAAAATATCCCATATAGCCAACCTAATAAGTTGGTCGGGCGGCGTCCGGCGGTATGTGTATGAAACAACCTTAATTATTCTCAGTTATTTTCAATTCGGCGCAATCTTTTTTACAAATATCTTTGTATCATTTCCTGAAATTGTTTGAGAAAAGTATGATATAAGTATGCGTCGGAGGACACCTGACTCGTATTTTAGCAGGCCTCACTTAGGCTTGTCAGGGAATCCCCAATTTTTAGATATTTAAATACATTTAATAGTGAAAAGTTTTAAGTTTATGTCAACACAATACTCGAAATTGTAGTTATGAAAGACAGTAAACAGGTTAAGTGCGAGTCGGACTCATACATCGAGGGTTCGGAACTCACATTTCGCAAGTTTTAGTTATTCTTATTTTTCTTTAGGGTTTGCAATATAATCTTGCCAATATTTTCTCACCCCTTAATCCCTCTCATCCCGTTTTACGGTACGTATCTTGCTAATTTGATGATTGTAAGTATGTATTACCGTTTTGATGATAAATAAAACAACCAAAACACATTTTCTTGTAGTATTCCTTTATTTTTTCTATTATTTGTAAGGAAATCCGCTGTTATATTACATATTCTGTTAAAAAAACAACCAGTTATCCTATTGCGGTTCAAAAGATACAGTTCTTTAAAGTTACGATGGACGGACGGACCCAATGGAACCCTGACCCATCATAGAACTGTGCCACAGTGACGTTACGATGCAAGTCGTGTCTAAGAAATTGTTTTAAAAGGCCACTGTGACACCGTTCCATGGTGGGCCAGGGTTCCATTGAGCTGATAGCACAACAAAGGCTTAGTTTAGTCCCATTTGGAGTTATTAGGGTTTTTTTCGTTATTCATGTGTCTTAATTTATTTATTTTAATAGCAAAATGTAATGGACCAAACGAATATTTTGATAAATGCATCTCTGCTTGCTCTAACGAAACCTGTGCTGAAATCGGCCTATCATACAGTTGTCCCGCGCAAGTAGTTTGTAAGACTGGATGTAGATGTAATCCTGGATTTTGGAGAAATGATGATAATGTATGCATACCTGAAAATCAATGCCGTACGTATCTCTCGTCTCGTCTTTTTCACATCAATGAAAAATATTACAGTAGTACAGTTAACTACAAAGAGATTAATCAACACCTGGACCTTATTAGAACTGTACAATGTAAAATATAGCTGTAGGTCGTACTGTAGGCAGAACTGATGTCTGTTTCTGGTCTGTTTATCAAATAAAAGGTTTTTATTTGTCGATTAAAGATCCTTAATTTTTCATACGCTTTTCAGCTGTAGTTACAAACAAATTAAACTCACATTTTAGTATTTGTTCAAAGCACAAACGTTTACCATACAGTATAAATTAATAACAATATTTTACAGCCACTCCACCGTGCCCTGAGGGTGAAATTTACAACAGATGCCCAACAGTTAAGTGTGAAGGGGATTATTGTCCAAAAACACGGGACTCGCCGCTCACGTGCCCGGTTGGGATAGTGTGCGACCCACCCAGATGCGTCTGCGGGTTCAACAGCCACCGGGACCGAAAAACGGGCAAATGTATTGCGACAGCAACTTGCCGTGAGTACTCTTTGGACTTAGTTAGAAAAACTAGACTACCCAGATTATTATCATCAGCACCACATATTCAAGATTATTTTAGTGTTTTCTGATGGTGTCCCTCGGAATCTCTAACAGCATTTTTCCTAACGCTTCTTTTGTCCGAATTATTGATTGTCCTCATCTGGTTTTCAGCTAAGTTGGACCAATTTTTACGCTTTCCAAATATACTTGCTGTTAGGTTAGTTTAGGGTTGTATTACATCAGTAAAAGTTTTGAAATTCAGGCGGTAATGGCTTTAGAATAAATGAAACTTGGGACAAACGATGCATTTAAACAAATAATGATTAGGGATTCCAATATATGTACATAGACGCGTTTTCTTAAGACTTGTACTTACTCCTTCATAATTTATGTACAAGAAATAAGTTATTAAGGTTATTTCAGCTCCATTCGCGTGCAATGGGCCAAACGAAAAGTATCAGTCATGTCCAGCAACGTGTCCAGGAGAGAAGTGTTCGGATTACCTCAACAACTCTAAATGTCCACCGTTCAGAATCGGCATTGTAGTCCCTTGCAAGCCACAGTGCAAATGCAAAGAGGGATACTACAGGAATGATAATAATGTTTGCGTATCAAGCTGCAAATGTGGTAAGTTTGTATACGTATTAAGTTATATATTTTAACAGCTTTCATTAACAGCCACGATGTTATCCAAGGTTCCACAGAGTCACAGGGCTTGACAGTCTTTTTCATTTAGTTATATTATTTAAGAAAACATAAGACAGTAAAACGTTTTTTTTATCTCATCCTTACCAAAATGGCTAATATTTTCAGATTTCCAAAACCAATATTTTATTTAGTATTCGATAAAGTGTATTAAAAAAACACAACAAAAGTAATAAGAGCGCAACTGAACGGTCGATGTTTGATAAGCCTTTTCCTAGACGAATCCCAAAACGAATTTAAGACAGTCTGTCGTTAGTATATTTTAATAATTATTGATTTTATCTAAGTAAAACTTAGATCTTTAGTTTATATTCTAATTCTAGGACCTAAAAACACCGACATTACTACACCACCGCCTACAACTAAACCAATCGACGGCGGCGAGGGCAACGGCAGCGTCGATATCACTAATTTACAAGCAGGCATAGCAGACTTTACTGGGAAATTCCTTTACGTAAGTTGACCTATGTAGAAATAAGGAATAAGCATAACGCAGGTGTCAAATTACCGTAAAACGGGGTGAGTAGGTAGGGACACGACCTAAAGTGAAGCATAATAATATGTTACTAATTATAATACTTACTGAAATTATTTCCAATCGACGTAACGTAATTGTCCATTTAATACTTGTTCTTATTAGTAACAAGTTATGACCAGGTTATATGTAGGTTAGGTTGTGTCCCTAGTCACTCCTAAATACCATAAAATACCATATGGAAATGTAGCAGTACTTCAGTATGTATGTATGGTCGGGTAAGAAAGTGGTCTATCAGTTTTGACAAAAGTTTCTGTGTGATTTAATTATTGCTAAGGTTGACACTTGTCACTGTCATGTAATTATTATTGCAAGGGAAAATTTAACTAGCTGTATCATAACGTGGAAATTAACTTCAACCGTAGGATTGCAGACTAAATTTTTGGGCGACTGTACGTACGTACGTAATAAAAAGGCATAACAATAATTATGTGCAGGTAGAGTTGTGTTAATTTACACAAATAAATTAGTTAAAGTACGATGATGAAATAAGTTAAAGTTTTATATTAAGTATATAACTCAATTCGTTTAGGCACTTAACTATAGTCGGACGGGACCTTTTCATTCCGTCACTTATATAAACAAATAAATTTACCATTATTAAGCTGCGCCCACACCGGAGCTTTACGGTGCGAATATTACGGTGTCGTTGCGTAAACAAAAGACGGGGCCATAGTAACAACATGGCGCCGTTTTTGACGCACCGTAATATACGCACCGTTAAGCAGCGGTGTGCTCGCACCATTACTCCATAGTTGCGTACATTTGAAAGATGAGCATGGTCATATAACATATTTATTTATATACTTAAACATTGTCTTCATGTTTATTTTGAGGTAGGTACTAATCTCTATTTAATCTTCTATTTTTGATGAAAAGCACTTGTGAAAATACAATGAGACTGACTGATGCTTGTCATAATACAATTTATTTTTAGAAATATGTTTTGATAGATTTGATTTATTAATTAGATAAGAGAGGTTTTCGTCTCTGTCGCACCCAGGATATAATACGATGGTGATGACGAATATAATATTCAACCTTTTTAATTTTCTAATTAGAGGTAACCTATTGTCATCACTATTTTATCGTCTATCTAATGACAAATTACAGTCAGAGGTATATTTTTTCTTATCATTGGCAGTCTGAATAGGAACAAACTTTAAATGTAATCAAATCAAACCACGGCACTGTTAAACAGTCAGTCAATAATGTTTTGTGTGACGTATCATATTGTTTTTTAGGTTAACATTTTAGTTAAGACTGCACCGAGCAAACGCCGAGCGTCCAGTGGCGCCCTCATTACTATTGTGGTGTTTTCTAATTAAGTAAAGAATTTCCTTGGAATTAGACGAAATGTGTTTGTAGTGCAAGTAAAAACACAATTTATGGGATACGTAACAAACTTTAATAATAATTACCCTTTGAGTAGTCGGCTTAACGGGAAAAGGTGGCCACTTTTTTCCGTTAAGTTAATAACTCGAATGTGAATTGTTATTAAACTATATGATATACCCTATAAGTTGTGTTTTCATTTGTAGTACAAATACATTTCGTTCAATTTCAAGAAAATACTTTAGTTTATTAGAAAACACAATAAAAGTAATGACGGCGCCACAGTACATCCGGCGTATGCTCGGCGCAGTCTTAAGTACCTAAACAAACGGGAGTATAGGGTCTTGTTTAAATGTAATATAGATTTGTTTCATTTATTTCAGGATCGTATGCAAGCTAGTCAAGGAGAGAACATTATCATCTCACCGTTCTCAGTCTTCACTCCATTAGCTCAGCTGGCGTTGCGCGCAGTTGGCGAAGCGCTTAAACAATTATTGGCCGTGCTTCACTTGAATAGTAAAGAAGAAGTGAGTATTGATTGTGTATTATTTCTGAGGTTATAGTGTTCCCAAGTCAATAGGAGTTCTACCCCAAATATATTTAAAAAAAACGGGAAAGAGCACGTCGGACCATGCTTAGTGTAGGGTCCCGACACGCCGTTACTACAGACACATAAAACCATTTTGAATAATAACAAGTATTATCGAATTTTCTACTAAAAGTTGTTTGGTACTCTCTTAAATGATTTTTAGTAGGTGACTACATACACTTCGGGAATATGAAAAAAAAAAATTATTTTGTTTGTGTATTATTGTTACTAAAACAAATGTGTAATTCAAATATAAGGTCAAATACTTAAAGGGTCAAAAGCTTTATTCCTTGGTTAAAAACTAAACATCAACTCACGATAAAATAACAAAAAACCATCTTTATCACTAGGTACTTTGAAACATTCTCTACTATAACGTATATCCGAGCACTTCGCAGGTCTTAGTTTCTTGGAAATTTCCTCTGTTAAAAATAAGTGTATGAGGGAAACAAATGTTACAGGGAACCCTAATAATGCAGGTCTCTACTAATAATCGTGCCAATAGTGAAACCTTGATTTTTTTCATTGTGGCTAGATTATTTTTTTTTGATCGGTTTCTGTTTTTGCTGAGATGCCAGTATAATGCCAATGTTGAATAGAAGATCAAGCCAAAACAACTTGTTATCTATTCTTAATAATTCCTAAATGGTTGCCCCTTTTTAAGTTCCAGTTATTCTAAAATAAGCACTAATATGCATAGTAATTATTTTACAAATTACAATTTTGCACTTTTCTTGAAGTTCGATGATTTTTAATTGAATTCCTTATAATCTTTGTGAAAACCAACTCCTACGTAATGTACCTAAAATTACCAGACTTATATATTATTCATTTTAAATTTATTCACAGATTCGGACCAAATTCCCTGAATTAGTTGCTTCCTACGACGGCCAGACAAGTGTTAATTTCTCCCAAGCTGCTTTAGTATGCATCAATAAGGAGACACCAGCAAATGTTAGTTTCCAAAAAGAGAGCGTTGATATTTTCCGTGCTGATATTCAAAATGTGGACTTTGCTGATGCCGTTCAAGCTGCCGCAGGCATCAACTCATGGGTAACTATTTTTGTACCTTAACTGTTCAGTTTCAGTTAACTATTGTCCGGTCACGAGCGTTAATTTGGGACCTATTTCAAGAAAAATATTCGTCAATGTCATTAGAGATGTCAACGCTTATGTAACTTTTAGGAAACTCTACCTTATTGTTGTTGAATGTCAGATTAACTTTGGACCTAAGGTGGGTACCAAATTAAATCTCGTGACTGTACTCTCAAAATGTAAGGTGTTCATGTATGTATGTACATCACATGATTAACTATATATTAACTTATCCCTTCAAGCCGTCTCTTCTGTTTAGCCCCAGTTAATGTTCGATATATTCGAGGAAAGAAAACTATCACAATATGTATTAAAAATCACATTATTTTAACAAGAGCGTGTTTAGTGCAGTTAAGGGCATCAATATGTATTGTATTGGCATAAACAATTCCAAGCTTTTTCCACGTTTATAAGTAAGGGGGTTAAAGTACAAATCCTTAAAAAAACTAAAATCCTAAAATGAACTTACACTTGACGGGTTTTTATATTTCAGGTGGCAAACAAAACGGACAACTATATCACGGATCTTGTATCGCCTAATCTGTTCAGTCCAGCCACGCGTATCGTATTAGTCAACGCTATTGCATTCAAGGTATATGTTTATTTTTATTGTTAATACCTTTAAGAGATACTTAAAATATGCATTGAATACGGGTTTAACTTTTTGTATTTTAGGGTGCCTGGCTTTACCAGTTTAATGAACAGAACACCCAAGATCAACCTTTCTACCTTGGAGATGGCACAAACAAAACGATCAAGTTAATGTACCAAGAGGCTAAATTCAACTATGGTGAATTCCCCGAATATGGTTGCAAGGTATTTATCTATAAAAACTTTAAGCATAATTGTATCAAGCTATTTGTGAAAAGCATAATAATAAACGTTAAGCGTACAAATAAATTGCATTATTTTTTCGGGCATACTGTCAAATAACATAACACTCATTAATCATAACAATGAGTTTCTCGTTAGAGCTGTGAATAAATGAGTAGTTGACAAAGACGTTACAATTTTATCTCCTTTATAACCTATAGGCCCTTATTTTTCAAGAAATTATGCATTATGTTGTTATGCATTGTAATATTCATCATCATCATCAGCATTCTCCTGCCATCATCCTAAGTAAATTGGGATCGGCGCAACATGTCTTTCTTCCATACTTTTCTATTAGGCGTCATCGCGGTAGTCACTCCCTTTCTAGCCATATCATCTTTCACACGGTCCATCCATCGTATATTTTGTCTTCCCCTACTCGTATAGCCATTCACATTCATACTCAAAATGTATCACATCTAATATATAAAACATTTTTAGGTGCTTGAAATGGGGTATGTAGGCCGGAACTTTAGCCTGGTTGCAATCTTACCAGACCAGATTGACGGCGTGACCAACTTGGCTAAGACATTACAAGATTTTACTATCTTCAACAAGTTATACAGTTCGCTCACCAGCCAGAAAGTGAAAGTCTGGTTCCCTAAGTTCGAAATCAAAACTACAACTGATCTAGCCGAAATATTAAAACAGGTGAGCTAACATTCATTACAGCAATGTATCTGATTACAGTTTTGTTAAAAGGGTTGCTTTGTAAACGTACCTCAAAAAAAAATGGATCCAGTATAGGAGCACTTTGTTGTCCGTCTGTATATCAAGACCCTTTACCTCGGGAACGCGTGGAGGTATTGAGTTGAAATTAAAACCATTTATTACTCAAGCCTACAGTCCCCTGAGGCTGTGAAAAAATCAAACATCTAAGTTGGTTTAAAATAAGATACGGCCCTTAACCTTTTCGACGCTATGCCAGATATAAAGTCTAAACTCACACGCCAATGACAGCTAAACACCAGAGCTAACATCAACCTTACCTCATTGACACTCCAGTCTATTTTGCGCTGTCAACCATGACGGATATTTCCGTCGTTGGCGTTGAACCAGTGGTGCGGATATATCCGTCAATGGCGTGGAAAAGGTTAATGCCGCAAAAACCAACAAATACAGGGTCTTTATAAAAGGAAAGGAGGTCAAAATTTTGGATTGAGAATTTGTACGAACCCTCGGTGAGCGAGTTCGACCCGCACATGTCCGGTTTTTTTTATAAACTTATATTTATTTTTCAGCTAAACGTCGACCAAATCTTTGACAAAACTGATTCTGGGTTAAGGGACATAATTATTGACCAAAAAGAAAATATGTATGTTAGTTCAGCAGTTCAGAAAGCATTCGTCAAAGTTGACGAAAAAGGATCTGAAGCATATGCAGCAAATGGTAACTATTCAAATTGAAATTATAATGATGTTAAATTAATTATTGCAATACATATTATCACAAGTTATTACGAATGACATATTTTCTAGGTTGAGAAGAACTTGCTAAAAATTCCAATAGGATGTTTTTTTGCTTATTATTTACTAACCCCCTTAGAAACGCGGAATAAGCTTGGAGTAGTTTATGCCATGCTTTGTCACTTTCTGTCAGATGCAAATGTCACAATTACAGATAAGGACAAAGCATGGCATAAACTATTCCAACTTTATTCCACTTTTATAAGTAAGGAGGTAAGGAAAAATATTGAAAAATATAAGTGCTTCGGCCCGCTGTGGACAGAATGACGTCATTTTGTTTGTAGCCGAGTTTTGATTTTTAAGTCTAGCACTAGCTGCGACTTAGAAAAGACCATGTGGCGTTTAAGCTCTTTAGACGAACTTGCTTTTGAGACGAACAAGATTGCATGATAAGTATTTTTTTAGAACGCCTTTTATAAAGTCATTGTAGTCAATTGACGGTCACTCATTTCTGAATCGCTCATAGTATCATCATTATTATTTCCAAAGAAATAATAATTGTAAGATATTATCCTACTTAATATTAATGCAATTTCGCTATATAAATCAAATGTTGGTATAAGAAAAAGAACGTGAACTTTCATACTTGGTACTTCGGACTTTGCAGAGTACGTTAGATTATTATAATGCCTGAATTTTTCAGAGCGTCAAGCTTAGTTTGAAGAGTAAAAAAACTTCTTGAATAGTTCTTAGTGGGCGGACTAAAACGGTTTTTAATGCACTTGTGCATAAAAGTGTTTTTTTCTTAGAATACTTAAATCCAAAAATGCAGTTAGACACTAGATTAGAACAAAAACTTTAAAGAATAACATAATTTTACCAATTTAACTTATATTAATCTTTCTTTTGTGATCTGTATAACTGAATAGGAATTAAAAAACAGGTATACGGATGAGACCAACAAAATTATTACATAAGGAACTTGTGTTTAGGCAGAATGGTCTCCGACCCATGATTTCTTTCATGTAGGTATAATGATTAATAAGTTAAAAAATTACATACATACATAAACTCATGCCTTCATTCCCACAGTGGGGTAAGCAAAGCTACAGAATTACCATCAACTCTAAAAACTAGTTAATAATTCTGTAACCACATTTTACACAATTAGGCTAGTTAACATGTACCAGTGTATTATTTAAAAAAGTACACCTGCAGAAAAGAAGGTATGGGCAACATGACTATGTTTTGCTCCTTAAAATTGTCCTATTACCTACTAAAAACTAAATAAATATTTCGTAAAGTTCTCACAACGAATCAAACCTTTATGGATAACTTTTTGATCAAAGTCGATACAATTGATGAAGTTAAATTCGATAAAATGGTGGGTTACCGTAACATGGACGTCACCCTGTCATTATGAGTGATACCAGCGCTAAAGCAAAAAAAACCCCGTTCATCGAACTGCCACAAAAATATTTTGTACAAATTACAGGTGTCATTGGAAGTTCAAACCGACCTGCCCCGCCACCTCCTCCTCCGAAAGAATTCAGGGCTGACCACGGTTTTCTTTTCCACTTACGAGTTAATGCAACTAGTGTATTTTGTGGAGTCTATGTTAATTAGGTTAAATTTTACCTCTCAAGAAGCAATAAAAAAGACTAACTTTCGTTTCAAATAAACAATAATTTCATTACATGTATTTTAATTTTTGTACCAAACTTTTACTCGCTCATGAGCCTAGGAGCCGATAGCATTACATATTTTAAGACTCGCAGTGCAAACACCGAGCGTCCAGTGGCATGGAATATGTAACAAACTTGAATAACAATTACCCTTTGAGTAGGTAGTCAGCTTAACGGGAAAAAGTGGCCATTTTTTTGCGTTAAGTTAATAACTCGAAAGTGAATTGTTATTAAACTATATGAAGTATCCTATAAGTTGTGTTTTCATTCGTAGTAAAAAAACATTTCGTCCAATTTCAAGAAAATACTTTAGTTTATTAGAAAACACAATAAAAGTAATGAGGGCGCCTCTGTACATCCGGCGTACGCTCGGCGCAGTCTTAACTTTACACAGACTTTAAATAAAATAATATAGGTAATTTCTTGAAAATTATACATACTTCGTTTAGCGATTAGACTGGGATTCGATTGAATTTCATTTTTGAATGTGAATTTTGAATTGTTTGTATACTTAGTTGCTCTTATACTACGAGTGCAGATCATAATTCGTCAACTATATTAAAAAATATTGAAAGAGTATAAGAAGAAATAGTAACTCTCTTGCCGAACAATTACATTAAGTATCATTTAAATTTTTCAGCTTTTGTAGTGGGCGCGACCGCCGCAATTGTGGAGCCACCGCCAGAGATACAGGAGTTTAGGGCTGACCACAGCTTCGCTTACTTCCTCACTGTAAAGGGCAGCACGCGCTCTAACGCTGTACCAATTTTCTGTGGCGTATATACAAAGCCCTAATAAGGTGACTTCATACACGTTGGTGAAAACTGTGATAATGTGGTTCAAATGATTTTTTACATAACGGTGTCTAAAAACGTTTCGCTAAAGATCGGACTCTTTTTATGACGGTTAGATTTTGTCTAAGCGACCGGTTCCTGACGGTGGACTTGTTAAAAATAATCTGGCTGATCTATTCTTGATGAACAATAAACAAACCTACGTATTATCAGACATGTCACCGGGATTTAAACTGTGATCACTTTTTGATTAAATGTTGAGTTCCCGATCTTCTAACAGTTTGAACTCTGAGTCCCGTTAAAAATTATGCTATGTAACCAAAACTAAAAAAGTCATCTTTCTCCTTCTTTAGGCGTCCCAACCAAAAGACTTGCAGTCACCTGTAATTCGTAATAATAATTATTTTTACTTTCCCCAATTCATTCTTTTTCATGAGAGAAGAAAGCAAAATATTTTAGGGCTTCATACGAAATTTAAATTCAAAATTCAAATAATTACTTACATTTTATAAATAAATATACCCTGCGCGCGTCGCTACGCCACTAAGTAAAATAAATTTGAAGAAACAAAAACCTTCGTAGACTCATGCACAACACTTTGCTGAAGGTCATCACATGATCAAAAGCATAGTTTAGGATTCTATAAAGGACATACAGGCAAACATTCATTTATATATATATATATATGTATAGATAGATAGGCCGTACCGGCCTTTTTTACTCGCAGCTTCTAAAGAGTAATTCTACTATTTAGCGCTTCATTCGAGCTCCAAACAAATTGTTTCGAGTTCATAGTATTTTACACAAAATTTATAATGAACGAGATACCTCAATACATAGCATTCCTTTTCTGTGTTCTTTCTTATTTCTGATTCTATACAATCAATTGACAAGTTGATGGGGTTAAAAAGTATTAAAAAAACCCTGGTTACGTTTATATGTATCTACGCTCTTTGTCAGATATTCCCTGTTGAAGTTAAAATGGCTCTGTCTTGAAAATCTATCTAATACATCTATTTTTATTAACTTCCATTAGAAAAAGTAAAAAAGAGATGAAATTCAATCTTTCCCTTGTTTTAAAGATAAAACTATTTTTTCCAGGACCCTAATATGTAACTCTAGTCTAGGACTTACTGCTTTCTGTAAATTCTATTCAAATTTGTTCAGTCGTTTATGCGTGATTGAAGGATAAACATCCAAATATCTTTACCAAGTTTTTAAATTTAAAATATGAATAGGTTACTTAGCTTGGTTTACTAAGTACCTATTATTATAATTCTGCCTTTTATTATAAGTACAATTGTAACAAAAATGTGTAATTTAGTACACTCAGTGGAATTTCATCTTTCAGCTTTTACAGTAGGTGTGACGGACGCAATTGGGCCAATACCAGAAATAAATGACTTTAGAGCTGATCACAGCTTTATTTACTATATCACTGTAAAGAGCCGCTCGCAAACGAACATAGTACCCGTTTTCTGTGGAGTACATAGAAAACCTTAATAAGGTGACTTCAGATACGTGGGCAAAACTGTGATAATGTGGTCCAAATAGTAATTTACCTTATAATATTTAACCTTTTGCTAAAGACTGGGCTGATTTTTTTGGCGTTAAGTGTAACTACTTCAGCGTCGCGAGTGGAAAAGATAGAAGGCAAACCAAAGCTTAGTCAATGCAATTTAAAGCAAAAAAATAGTAAAATATATGTTCAAAAGAGTAATCAACTAGGTCGGATATTCACTCACTGAATCTTAAAAGTACAAATCCAGGAAAACAATTAGTCCTTTAATTAAGAAGAAGTAATTAATTAAACACGACGACGACTGGCCTAGTTGGTAGTGACCCTGCTTACAAAGCTAGCGGTCCTGGGTTTAAATCCCGGGAAAGGCAGATATTTGTGTGATGTGCGCGAATATTTTGTTCCCGAGTCATATAGATGTTTCCTATATATTTAAGTATGTATACCTCTATATAAGTATTAATATCCCTATCTAGTACTCATAAAGCTTAGAGCTTAGTTTGGGACTAAGTCAATTAGTGTGACATTATTCCCTGATATGTATTTTTCATAAAGTATTTTAGACTTATTCACAAGAAAAAACTTTTTAGTCAACGTTTTGTTTGCCATATCTGTCAGCCTCAGCTCAGTCCAGCGGGATGTTTTAGTTTTAAAACCAAAACTACGTTTATGCTAGACAACGACAAAATAATTTGGCTGATATCTATTTAGTTTCAAAGATATTATAGTAATATTCTTTAAAATAATAATTAAACTTAGCGGTTCTCAATTATTTAATTACATCACACAAATTATCAACGGGATGTAGACCGCATTCCTGTTGATTAATGTCGAATTTCACCCACAACTTAACAGACGATTAGAGGGTTAACAGCTCTCAAAATTATATGAAGTAACTAACAGTTGATTAACATTGATTAACATTTGGATTCCCGACATTCCGACGCAGTTATTATGTTTCACGATTATGTTAAAATTGAACACTGATCATAGTGATCATAATATAAAATATTAAACAATATAAAATATTCTACTCCTTTTAAGTCGTCCCAAGAACTAAATATTTTTTTCAAGGTTGATAAAGAAATATTTTCTATTACCTCAAAAAAAACTTATTATTTCAGCATTTGTAATAGGTGTGAGAACCACAGCGGTGCGGCCGCGGGAAAATCCACTGGAGTTTAAAGCTAATCATGGATTCATTTTCGTCATTTCTGTTAAGGGCAACAGTGGCACCACTGACCCTGTACCGCTTTTCACTGGAACATTCCAAAAACCGTAAAAGGTGATTAGACTAATAATTGTGAAACTGTGATAATGTGGTTGAAATTTAATAGATTACGTTTGAAGTAAAATTTCTAAAACGCGCTTATCATCAGAAATAACACAGTTACTTGAATTTAAAAATACCGGTAAATGATAGTGTAAGAACAAATACGTTAAAAAAACACGCCATTACATAGCATAATATTCAACTGGGATGATTCAAATTATGAGTATGTCAAAAATAAAAATAAACATTTACTTCGTGGCAATCTAAAATACAATTTTGTAATAAGTATAGTAATTAGTTTTCCCATCGAAACATAAGTAAATGTAAAAAATAAGCCAGATTCTCATGTGCTACCAAAAGTATTGATATCAGAAAAGGTGCTGAATGGCACACAGTTTATTGCCAAGGGTTTGTGTGTCGTACTAATCAAAACCTGTCAATTCATATCATAAAAAAACGAAAAATTAATGACTAAAATACATAGCCTCGAAAAGCCCACGTCAAATTTCGTTAGTTCGAAAAATAATCTTGTGTCGGTCAACTAAAGCCAAAGCCACTTTGACAAAATGTCCTAAATTTTCCATCAAAATAAATACATACATGAAATAAAATGTAGGGTTTTTCACACACTTTCAGTTAGAAATACGTTTTATTATGAGCTTAGTTTTCTGTTGTTTTCTCTCAGCCCCAGTCGATGCGCTACCATTTCGTCTAATTTCATAATTTAATGTTGATCCTAACCTCTCTTTATTATTGTTACAGCTGTAGTCATAACCACGTTGTCTGCAGTAATAGGACCAACTTTCAACGCTGATCATGGTTTCTTGTATTATATACTTGCTAAAGGTTTACCAATATTCTGCGGCTTGTTGGTCGACCCTTAGAGATGAGGTGACTTGCTTGACAACTTAAAAAAGCATGTTTTTAACGCTGCCTAACAACCTATGGTTCAATAGCTCTTTAAAGTAATTTCCGGTAGTGTTAAAGTTAGACTATCATTAAAAAGGTTGGCACTGAGTGAGAGAGGTACAAGCCCGAAGGTCCCTTTTAAGAGCTATTGCACTGTAAATTAGTTTACAAAGCGAATTTAATCTATTTTACTCAATCTACGCTCACCAAGCGTTTGCTATAAGAGTGTTTAAGACACACTGTTTAACACTTCTCATTAGACCACCTTATCACAGTTCCAGCACTTCTTCCAACTTTGTTGCTTTGATGTGTTTTTTTGTCGCCTTAAAACCGTTTGTTATTTTTGCATGCATTAAGATTTTTTGTCGCATAAATGAATGTTTTGAACAATATAGCTTTTATTTTTTTTAATGATTAGACTTATAATTATGTGTTTTTAAATTTCAGGGCCCGGAGTGACTATTCATTCAACAAAGAGTTTTGGTTTCGTTTCATTTCTAAATTTCCTAAATAAATTGTTGTCACTTATAATGTTGTATTATTCTGTCTTTCAACGCCCACTAAGAAGTAACAACTTAGTCAGTTTCGAAACGTATGAATGAGTACACGGGTACGTGTCTTAGAGTACGTGTCTTACACTTAACACTACTTTCACAACAAAAAAAGGAATAATTTAAAGTAAACTCAATGTGACGAGAGGTCAACTAATTAACACAATGATCAAAGTATTTTACTTTTACTCGTAGAAATTAAAAGAACAATACTTTAAATACGTAGTTATAAAACAAAATAAGTTTAAGTTAATAAGTCATTAGATGAATAGGCAGGTAGGTACATACATACATACATAAGCTCACGCCTTTATTCCCAGAGTGGGGTAGGCAGAGCTACAGAATTACTAACAACTCTAAAAACTTGTTAATAATTCTGTAACCACATTTTGCACAATTAGGCTAAGATGTTTACCAGTGTATTAGTGACAGGTTGCAAGCCCATCGCCTTACAGTACTACACAGCCTACTATACTAGGTACTATAGTCAAAACTATAATTAAAAATACCAAGCTTAAAATCCTCTGAAGGCACCGTGTATTTTATGGTCTGTTTTATTTTCTCTGCATTGAGTACTCGAACCGACCAATAAAAATGTTAATCATACTTAGAACTTTAGCATTGTGTTTTTTATTGAAAGTAGGTATAATATGCTGGTATCTCTATTTTTAGTTTGGAGCTAACCAAGACAACACAATTAAGTGCTCAATATTTTATTGGTGTACACGCGAGTAACGCGGTAGTAGAAATTACATCTAATTTCGTACAATACCCTTACCATGAGTTACAATTAACGTGCTCTATTGCTCGCAGACCTGTTTTACTGTACATGTGTGTAATTTACGAGTACAAACTTTATTTTAAAACCAACAGCTCTTTCGCAGTAATTAAGTTATCACTCAGACAAATTTAAAATAAAAAGCGAAACTACAAACGAGAAACTGTAATAAAGGTACCAGTCGCTAATTTTGACCCGATAGCCAAGTTATTCTCTCTAACGTACACACAGGAACACATCTAGCTATACACTTCAGATATCTGAAATATTGCATGAAAGAGAGTCGCACTAGAATGCGTTGCGTATCGTATGCGTATATGTTGACTTAATACACATATATACATCTCTTTCTTTTTCTCTCTGCTCTGTCTTTAATGGTTAGTTAGGTGTGATGTTGTGTGTACAACAGCATAATATCAAAGAACTATGGTGAAAAAATATGTATGAACGCTTTTTCACAAACCAAGATTTTGAAGTTTTAGCTAAAATAGGCTAGAAGTACCGTTTGTGGCCACTGTACCCCATTTTGGCTATTTATGGTTGAAATGAGCATCAAAAATACTGAACCTAAAATTAAAAATATTATTCATTCGGTTAAGACTGAAGATTAATTTAAAGATAAAATATACAAATAAGTTTGTAATTTCATAATTCTTTGAACATTTCGAATGGACAAAAACGGTGATAAGATGGCCAAAATCAGTACCCTACCAACAAAGTTATAAAAAACAGGGGGCAGCAGAGAGGCACTACATCTCGGGCCACAGACCGCGGCTTACGAGACTTCTATATTGATGATTCAATTAAGCAGTGCCCCTCGATCTCGCGTATTGGGAACGGTCTCGATTCCGCGGTCCTCCGAGAATCCCGCCCGTGACTCTGGAATTTGTAATTAAGAAACAACGTCTCGGAACAAAATCTGTTTACTAACCTAGTGAAAGTATTTCCTGTTCGGTTTTGTTCAGACATAATGGGAAGATGCGGGAGTAACAAATAGTTCGCATTCTTAGGGTTGTTTTCCAATTTCAATCCCGTTCGTTTCGTACAGGACACGAGTTCTAGAATGAAGTTGTAGTAGAGTTTAATACTGGCCTTCTCGATAACGTGATAATTATCCGGAAAGAAACAGATATAGTTCATTAATAATGGCCCTAAGACTTGTTATCTTAGAATTGAGATTTGTAGTTAAGTTTATAATAATGTAATGTAATCAAAGGAAATAATCATACTTACATGTTTTTTGAAAAATATGAATTTAAAATCGCTCCAGGGATAATAATCTCCGCTTCAAATACAAAAGTCAGTTATTATAATATCAGCAATTTTTTGAGCCTTTATGACTGAATCACTGACGAGATTTTGTAAAATTAGAGTACCTATGCACATTACTGTGGAAAATAAAATAAATAAATAAATATCAGGGGACAATGTCACACCAATTGACCTAGTCCCAAACTAAGCTCAAGGCTTGTATTATGGGTACTAGACAACGATATAAATACTTATATAGAGAAATATATACTTAAATATATAGAAAACATCCATGACTCAGGAACAAATATTCGAGCTCATCACACTAATATCTGCCCTTACCGGGATTTGAACCCAGGACCGCTAGCTTCGTAGGCAGGGTCACTACCAACTAGGCCAGCGCGTCGCGTAGGCTAGGTCGTCGGTCAAAAGTAATTATGTAATAAAAATAATTTAGTGCAAATACCTATGTTGGCAAGCAAAAGCTAGTTTTTAAACAAGCACAACTTAATCTGAGCATTACCGACAGGTCCGCAAAGTTTGTAAATTTAGTATTGGATAAATTAAAGTTCATAAATTGAGACCAACTTCGTCAGTTGTGAAGACCGTCGCGTCTCAGGCAAATTGCCCTTATCGGGCGGCCACCCAATGTTCACAGTTAGTGGTCCATAGTCCATTGTGAAATTTGCAAGCAGCGCCAAACTAAGACGGTCAACTAATTTACCGAGCGACCAATCTTTACCTTAAATAGCTAGGCATCGAAGTTTGCTGTCTACAGCCAAACCTTTTTATATTTAGTAGGTATTCAGGATAATATTTTCTTAAGTGTAGATGTTTTAAATTTATCGTACAAATACAAAGGAAGAGTTGATGTTTTTGACGCCATTAAAAGGCAGTTTCATTAATTTTTTTTTTTTTTTTGTTGACCGTACTTTTTATTACACAGTCAACATTAGCTTATTAGACCAAACTAACAAATCTAAAATCGGTGGGCCTACGTTAAGTGCAGCTGAGATCCTATTGCCACCTTCCGACTTAGTCATTAAATCAGCTCACCATAACATTTCACTTACGAAGATACATACGAACAGCGCAAGTTAAATGATATATTAAAAAAGTGAATCCTTTTTAGACCACGTAGGTAATCAATTGCCAACAGTAACCTAAAGTTAAAAAATGTGTAAGTACTCAAATAAATTAAATTGAACTCACTTCAATTAGTAGTTGTAAAAAACGTCAAGTTTCAGGAAAATTTAACTTATCAGGTTATTCATTAAATAAACCGCACGAGCACTTTTAGTTAGTTGTCCATAGTCTATTGTCGAATTTGTAAGTAGAGAGAAACTTAGACCGTCAACTAATTTACGAAACAACCTGCCTTTACGTAAGTTAAAGCACAGATAAAATTGATCATTCAAAACTTTGTATGCTAGAGGACGCCCGCGACTTTGTACGCGTAAATTAAGTTTCTTTGCACCTAGAGTTACCAGTTATAGCCCTTCTTTGCTTACTGTAAAGCTGCGACCACACCGCTGCTTTGAATACGGCGACGGTACGGAATCGCAGTGACGCGTCGTATCAGTACCCGTTTTTGACGCATGCTCCACACACCGCTGCTTAAAATACGGCGACGGTACGGAAACGCAGTGACGTGTCGTATCCCTGTCACTGCGATTCCGTACCGTCACCGTTTTTTCAGCATTGGTGTGGAGGGCATGCGTCAAAAACGGTACGGGTTCTTAAAATTGGACGAAATGTTTTTGTACTACAAATGAAAACACAATTTATAGGGTATATCATATAGTTTAATAAAAATTCACCTTCGAGTTATTTAACTTAACGGAAAAAAGTGGTCACCTGACTACTCAAAGGGTAATTGTTATTAAAGTTTGTTACGTATCCAATAAATTGTGTTTTTACTTGCACTACAAAAACATTTCGTTTGATTCCAAGGAAAATCTTTAGTTAATTAGAAACACAATAATAGTAAGGAGGGCGCCACTGGACGCTCGGCGTTTGCTCGGCGCAGTCTTAAACCCACCGGATAATAAATTGGTCCGTCGAGTTCAAGACCGAGAGTTGTTCAAGAGAATCACCTAAGTACAGTCTATGAGCACTAAGAAGGTGCTTCGGGTTTGTACTTATGTGTCACTCACTCATTCTTTATAAAAGCGAACGAGAGCGAGTGAGAGACAAGTAAAATTCACACCTAGGAACTATCGCACTGTAGGTACTAACTAAGACTTCGCCGTCAACGATTCATCAAAGACTATAAATACCATATTTAAAGGCGGGCATTTAAAAAGAAAAACAAAATTATTAAATATAAAAACAACTACCTTTACAGTTACCATTAAATATTAACTGACAAAGTTGATCCAGTAAACTTATGTTATGATCTTGTCTCGTCTAGACAGGGTAATAGCTTAAATTGTTCAGACAATAACGTTCAAAATCTGATACTTGACAAGGGCTCGAGGAACGTTAACGTTTTTTTCACTTCTCATGCTCAAAAAGTTTGTCAAATTAGACTTATCAAGCGAGACTCAAGTGATACATGTACAACCGAGGGAAAATATAATATATATATTTTCACTAGGGAAAATATGAAATTGAAAATAGAATGATTTACATTTACAAAACATCTTAATTTGACCAATCAAAATACTTCACCAAATTAAATCCACCAATCACAATACACATCGACTGTCAGTCGGAACGTTAGGTTCTTTTTGGTACGAACACTCGTTAACTAATTCAAATCTTTTAAAAAAAAAATGTATTTGATATCAACCAACCATAAAAAAGGTATATTAAAATCGACCAATCAGGTAACAGAATTCATTTCTCAAAACATTAGGTGTTTTTTAGTACCTATTTTACAATTGCTAAAATATCATAAATCGTTTGAGCTACGCTTTAAAGCGCTAAATACTCACTCGGTCAGCGCCGTTTAGTCTATATTTTGTATCTGTGTCAAAGTAGTTTAAAAAAAAACACGCCGCCAAATTAAAACAATATTTTACCGCGGAATACATTGTGGGTGGATAATCATTGTTAATTTTAAGATGTCGTCAAATGAAAATTTTTACTTTTGTATAATTCTTTTTTTTTCTTACAATCGAAGTGAAAAGTAGAGTGTATAACTCGGGTCTAAAAGCCATATTAGGTACCCCTCGCACAATTTTCCCTCGCTTTGCTCGGGAAAATAACCATCTCGGGGTACTATGGCTTATTTGTGACCCTAGTTATACAATCTACTATTTTGTACCTAACTAGACTGAGGTTTATTACATAAGAACTTATACGAGAAAACGTAACGGGCCCTTATTCTACTAGGTAAAACCATATCGCCTTTGACGTGTTATCGTATTGTCATGTTAAGATAGCTCTTATTTACTTGACAGTAATGGCGGCTAAGTTAAATACAGTACCATAACAAGTGAAAGGCAATATGGTTTTACCCAGTTGAATAGTCGCCCTGGTTGCAACAGGCGGCTGTCAACAGTTATTTTTTATAAGAAAGCAGTAAGTATGCTTATTTTCCACTAAAGTGCCATAAAAGAAAACTTTAAACGGTATGACTATTACCTACACAGTTGGCTGTAAGAAAACTCAAGTTCCTATCTAAAAACAGCTTTTACGAGTATGATCGAGAATGGGTTACTATTAAATATGAGATCCCCTTAAAATATCGATAAACATTTCATCAAATGTGTCATTTTACCCGAAGTTAATTTCATCGAAAGCTAATTTCTGCTGAAATTGACACCTTACTGAAACCTTATAGTTGTTAGGTTATCTAAATAATTTCTTACGTAGGTGAGGTTGGGTTAGACCTGAGACCACAAAAAAAAAAACGCCTAGGTACACGTGGAAAAGCCTGTCGATGAAATGAAAATTCGGCGAAGTGAAACGTTCTATGAAATGAGTTTTAAACCATATAAACTAATTAGTTAAGAACCCTTGTTCTGTACAAACAGTGGAACTAATGATTCCGAACAGCAACTTTACGCCTTTAATATCTACACAGGAATTACGCCTCAATATTTATTTGACGTCGGGTAGATGTAATCGTACCCTACTTAAACACGGATGTTTTTTTACCTTAATTACTTCATAATCACATACTTTCTGAGGTCAAGTGAGGTAATTTTACTTAATATGATTTCTAGGGTGTCGTACCCGAAGGGAGTCAAATGGAACCCTCCGTCAACGATGTCCGTCCGTTCGTCCGTCCTTACTTTAACGAGCTGTATCTTTTGAACCGTAATAAACAGTGGGTTGTTTTTTTTTCAAAATTTGTGATATTACGGCGGATTTAACTAATAACAAATAAAAAATAAAGTGAAATAAAAAAGGGTGTACATGAAAGGTTCATTTTCAACATATTTTTATTTTTGTTGTATAGTAAAAACAGTTAAACATATGCAAGCGTCATATTTGGTATGTTTGTGGTACAGTCACCGTCATAAATAAGTGATGATTTTTGTACCTTGTCGCTTTTAATCGTTTGACAATTTCGTATGACATTTCAAACACGACGTTAAAGTGACAAGGTTCATAAATGATAACTTATTTATGCCGGTGACTGTACAAACACTGAATAAAAACAACTAGTACAAAAAAAGGCCCCGTGTGAGTTGGGCTCGCGGTGATTTGATTCGAAATTTAATTCAAATCGGAATTTAATAATAGGTACCTACTATTTTGATAGTATGGAACCCTCGGTGTGCGAGCCCAACTTGCACTTGACCTGTTTTTAATAATAATAACATAATAATAATCACTTCATTTTCGTTAGTAAACATTGCAAGTATCTTAATAGCTACAAGTTAGTAGATTACAGGCAAAATAAATAGGAACTAAAATCAACCTTGCCATCATCAACGACACCCAAGCAAGCTCAGAGGCCCAAGCCAAGATGCATTACATAGTAATAGAAACGCTAGTTGGCTTGGGCCTCAGGATGTGGCTGAGGCTGGCGCGCAGACGAGTCAGTCAGTAGCGACGCGTACCTCTTAATGGGTAGTGATTCTCTAAACAACGACGGTCGAACGGACGGACGAGTGATGTCAAAGCGGCGAGTTTAAGTAGTCCCGTCAGAGCGAACAAAACACGTTCATTTTCAATTAAGCAGCTTTATACGTTCGACCCATATCGGCAGGAACCATGCTGCTAAATTGAAAATGCACGCGCTACAATGTGTTTTGTTCGCACTGACGGGACTACTTAATCTCGCCCCTTGGACATCACTCGTTCATTCGTACGAGAATCACAGCCCTGATGCGAAGCCGTCGGTGCAAGCCTCGGCGAACATGCTCGATGTACTGCAGCGCCGTGGCAGCCCCAGCAGCACTCGGAACGCGTTGTTTTATTGCACGCGAAGCGTTTTGTACGCCTTATGTGTGAAGTTCATCCACAGGCTGCACGAGTAAAGGGACACGCAAAACTTGGACGTGTCTGAAAAGAGAATCTTCTCCTGTCTTTGTCCACTTTATTTCGATTCTTGGCATTCTTATGACTCCGTATGATTGCATTTTAAACTCTAATTGTTTACATTACACAAATAACCATCGCTTCAAATGAATAGGTATGGAAATCTTTCTTTGAAAGCGCGTTTAAAGTTACCCGCAGTTTGTAACAGCCGAACCTACATTATTTCTCAACTATTTCGTACTTTAACTCGTCTGTAGCAATAACGGCGTAATATATTTAAGGCGTGCACGGATGAAGTATTTTGGAGTTTAGGGACTACACAACTTAAAACCACATACTTTTAGTTGCATCTTTTACCCTTCACCAAGGTACTCATAAGTCAGTAGTTATCAACTCTTTTCTTTATGGTACGGTCACGAGCGTTAATTTGCGACCCATTTCAAGAAAAATATGCTTGAAGTCGTCAATGTCATTAGAGATGTCAAGTCATTTGTAACTTTTAGGAAACTCAACCTTGTTGTTGTAGAATGTCAAATTGACTTTGGACCTAAGGTTTACCCACCTCGTGACTGTACGCTTGTAGTTTTCGTTAAGATACTATATTATTATTAATCGCACGGAATAGACGATCAATATTAACGTGGATTTCAAACGTTTGGATTTACTTTCACGATCCTTGTGATTCGCATCAATGATTTCGTTAGTCCAAAATCAATCTGACGTTCTACAAAAATAAGGTTGAGTTCCCTACAAGTTATAAATAACTTGACATCTCTAATGACATTGACGACTTCAAGCATATTTTTCTTGAAATGGGTCCTAGTGTACTTCTCCTATTTAATTTTTGACCTAATAAATAGTTAAGTAATCCCGACATAATGGCGACGCCTACTTTCAGAGATAAATATCTGTAAAACGGTTCAACCCGATTTTCATGCAAACCGGCTATAAACCATTCTAGTAAAAATACATTTCCAAAAAAAAAAAAAAACTTCGTTTGGGAGTCACGGTGATACTGACAAATACCTACACAGACACATGTTAAACATTACACCTTTTTAAAACCGTGGTTATGAAGATGAACCTCCCGCCCGAGTATATTGTATAGAACTGTGCCAATTGAAATGGGCAAAAATGTAAACACAACCAAACGAACCAATTTACCATTACTTCTCGATAATCATGTGCTTTTAAAGCCCAAGTCTTAGCAATGATTTATAAATTTGATCTTTACTTTTACGTTACTTTCAAGTTTAAATAACTAATAATCATACGATATTTTAAATAAAGTCAGCCTTGTTGAATATTTGAGGTTATGTGTCAAAAAGTACTTATTTGTTTACATCTTTAGAAATTTCAATTGAGACAGACTATAATACATATATACATATGAATACTCGTGACGCTTGCTATACAGGGTGGGGCCTGTAACTAAAGCCAAAAATTAAAACGTAGATTCTACTCCTCAAAATAGACAACTTTTGTTTTGCAACTTTTTTAAATCATAAAGTTTTTAGATTGTTATTTTTTCAAACAAAGTAAATAGTATTTTCAATGTACTTAAAACTCCGTCTAATTGACATCGCCTGTCAGTCTAGTCACTCTACAGACATAATCAATTTTATAGTACATTGCGTGTTCGAATTAACTTTAAAATGTAATAAAATTCAAACCGCAAGTTTTTTTTCAAAGTCGTTAAACAAACATTGCGTAGTTTGAGGAGAAGAATGTACATTTTTAATTTTTGCTCTAGTTACAGGCCACACCGTGTATATATAAAATGAGTTTCTGTCAAAAAATTCATTTTTGGGGTAAACTTTTATTGCAGACTGTACTTTTTTTGCACAACCGTCATCTACTTGTCAAGACGATTTTAACCAGCCCTAACACTATGGGCTTATCATGTGTGATTTAGGAGTTCCTATGGCCACTCTGAGTGTCCATCATCAGACCAGCTCGACGGTACTATATTGTCATCATAACTAAAGGCGTATGTAAATTTACATCTTCATCGGAGACCGGGAAGTGGGTCAAATTTAACTTGCAAGATTTGACCCTTACATAAGTTACATACATACACACATACTTACATACATACATTACTAGTTAAATAAAAGTTTTTAAAATAGCATAATTATTATGGCCGTAGTAGTATTAATAAAATAATCTTGACCGAGATGTCCGTCACAAGATACTCGCGCGTCAAAGTAAACGCCAAGCCATAGAAAATTGGAATTTTTAACGCATTGCGAGACGAGCGATAAGCGAGGTTTAGACTAGCAATAAAAATTTCAAAAGTTGACTGCTAGCTTACTCTAACTATAAAGTTAGAAAAGACAGCAAGATTGTGCTACTTGCTCTAGAGCTAAAGTTAAAGTAGGACAGCAATCTAATTCTACAATTTTTATTGTTAGTCTTATACCCTTAACAGTCAAGATTAGGTTATTAATACGACACTTAATGTGCTTTAGGTAGGTCCATTGAATGTTCTTTCCTAGTTTTAGAGCAAAAATGTCGTAAGTAGGCAAATTGCTTCCTTACTTGGAGAGGTCCTTACTCTTAGCTCAAAGCAAGTGTCCGTGTGAATAGGGTTTTTTGGCAGCTGGGATTGCTACTGCATATTTAAGAAGCAAGATAACATCGACAAAAGCGTCGCACTTCTGTAACAGAGGTTTAACGGTGTTATAGTAGAGAGACACACTGTAAGTGTGCTTATAATAATCTGTATACGGGGTGGAAAATAATAATATTGGGGTAAGGCCGGAATCGGACAAGGTAAACTCATTCTCACGATTGGGTAGTCTCCGCATAGTTACTGGAGCCATTTTTTTTCTTATTTAATTGACAACATTTCATTTTGGTGACACCTGCAAATTACTATACGAATCGAAAGGGTTTTACCTCCTGAACATGGCAAAATATTTATTTAGATTTATTTTTCTTTATTTAAAAAATTACAAGTAAGTTAATAAAAATATCGAGTTTTACCAATACTATGCCTGAATAGATATACCATTGCCTTTTTCACGAGAAAAAAAGCTGTCATACTTCAAATTTGATATTGACACTATTGACAGATGGATAGATACTTAGGGCCACTTGCACGCAGAATTTAACCCTGGGTTAAGGCACTAACTCGAGTTAGTAGACGTCAGATTCATACGAAAACTGACATTTTAACTCGAATTAGTGTCTTAACCCAGGGTTGAACTTTTCGTGCAAGTGGCCCTATAGAGAACTTTTTTATATACAGATTGGACTAACGTAATTATCCATTGTGTCGTAGAAATGAAGTTACGCCCTTTTAGAATAAGTACATCTTAATAAATTAATAATAAAATAATTATTCATTCTAGAGAAAATTTAAAACTATTAGTGTCTTCCTCCTTCCAAATAGTATCTATAAAACGAATAAAATTAAAGTCTTGAAAATATGAAATCTTGTCAATTGGCTTAATAACAAGAATATGAACAACAGAAAGCTAAAAAATCAGTATATTGAAAGGGCATCAGAATATACAAAGATTTTTTCGAGTTAAAGAGATTCTAATATTTTATGGGAACGGTAATTAGAAATTTTTGTTAGAGACGGATAAGGTAACTAGAAAATACGCATAAGTATTTAGAAAAAGTATAAGTAATACTTTATAAAACAACAACTAAAATATGAATTTCCAATTTTTATTGCTTATAAATGACTAACTTCGGCATTTAAATAAAAAACTTTTTGATGTTGATGAACATACTAATAAGTACAATTAACTTTATTGCCAGAAATAAAAAATTAAATAGAAAGTATGTAATTGCTTTTCTTATAACAATAAATTAGAATAATCAAGAAAAATACTTGTAATAAAGTATTTGATAAACCTTCTATACCAAACCAAGACTACGAAGTATAAACCTGAGGTGTTTTAAAGAAATGTTACATTATTGCTGTATTATGGTTTTCGGGATTATAGTATTCGGGATTGAAATTTCTGGTTTTCTGGCATTCGATCAAACGAACTAGGTAAGTATAATCATTAAAAAAAAGTCATTTTTATTTTCGGCATTTCACACGATGTTCCCCTATAGATGTTATTAAAATGTGTATAACTTCCTTCAAACCAATACCTACGAACCCCAGTTTTTAACGTTTATTTACGCAATCATGCAACGTCAAATTAACTGGCTGTTCGCGTGTACAATTCGTGCAATTGTACGAGTGTGTACGAGTATAAACACCAATTAAACGTTTTTTACTCAACTACGGCGAAGTAAAAGAAGGGTAATGAGTTTAACACTCTATGTATGTATGTATAATATTAATGTAGTTCCTAATTAAAATCGATTTTAACAAATGAGGTGTCTACCTACTTTGTTGTATTAAAAATTGAACATGGTGGTTGGAATTTAAAAATAATGGAGACGTAGGAACTAAAATAGGTATCTTTTTCAATTAAGTTGCTCAAAAGTTGTAGGATCATGCGGAAAGTAAAATTTGTCGCACTAGTGTTTTACTTATACTTACATATAGGTAAGTATATATTTTTTCATTTAAATTTATTTTTGTGGCACGAGCCATGCGTCCAACCAAAGAGTTTCAAACACTTTTTAAAATGAAGTACGCCATTTAGTATTGAAACTAAAACTTAGGTAAATAATATTACTTAAAGTATTGAATTGCATACTTGACTAAATAAAGAGTTTGTGGCGAGCTAGCGACATCTAGCAACAATTTGTATCAACCAACTCGACAATGCCGACAAGCGTCAGACAGCGCAACTAAAGCGTTACCGCCGCCGCACTCAGAGCCGTCAATTAAGTTTAATGCTTAATTTGTGACGTGTTGTCTTATTCTATTGCTAGCAAAGAAAGTGACAACTGCAACTTTTAAAAAGCATAAGTTTAAATGACGTTTCTGAGTGCAGTAGTTAGTGTTACAGTATGGGTATGTGTGCACTTAATTATTTTATTTATTGGTTCACTTGTTTGGACATACAAGTAACTTAGTCTGAAAATTTTAGTTTTCTTTCAAAACGTTTGCTGAATAGATGGCGCTTCTTGTATATTAAAAGTCGCAATCGTTGTGCTGACACAGATTCCTTATCTGCATGCATCAAGTTTTAAAACTAGACTACCTCGTAACCTCCACCATATAGTGAGCCGTAGATGCTCATTATTTTTGAAAGCTCGCTCCTGTGAATGCCAGCAGGAGTGAGTCTCCTATGAATCAAAGCAAACGAATCTAGGAAGGAAGTCGGCTTTACCTTAAAGTCGTCGGGGGTCTATATGGATTATGGAGTTTCAATCAAACAATAGGTACATTGTTTGTCCTAATCCATATACCAAACAGGTTTATTTTTTCTTATTCTATAATTTCAGCCTACAAGGAAGGCGAAGAGGTTTTATTTAGACCAAAATAATAATTATTTAAATAATAATATTAGAACACACAATTGTATGCGTTTCAAATGGATTCTATGGACTCCTTTGACCTCGAGTTTTGCATGCTATATTATTAAGCTGGTATCATAAAGGAGACGGCCTTCGTTCACCAAATAAATCAATTCTATCTAGTAAAAGCTGGGGTATATCCATTAAAAAAAAAAAAATGTATTTCAATAAAAGCCCTCAAAAAAAATAGTTCCTATAGACATCTATCGGTGAGTAGTAAAATTATTTCCGATAGTGCTCGCATAAGCGAATGCTGTTTGTTTATACCATTACTAGCGACCCGCCCTCGCTTCGCCTCGGTTTATATGTTTTCTGTAACACCAGTACATAAAATAAAAAAATAATATACATATAAACCTTCCTCTTGAATCACTCTATCTTTTAAAAAAAACCGCGTCATAATCCGTTGCGTAGTTTTAAAGATCTAAGCATACATAGGGACAGACAGCGGAAAGCGACTTTGTTTTATACTATGTAGTGATAAAATTTATAACCTAACTCTTCCGTGACTGACTGACAAACTGACAGACATCGCACAGCCTAAACTGCTGGACCTAGGGATTTTAAATTTGGAGGAAATACCCCTTGGGTACTCTAGCAATTCGTTCCCCAACGGCAAGAAATAGTGGGAGTTGCAGGAAACTAATTGTACGCGTACGAAGTCGCGGTCGCCCTATAGTATTAAAATTAAATAAAAATGGTAACCATTCAATGCCACTAGAACTATTCAGTCAACTAAATTGCAACTTTACATAACATCTTAACAACGGGATAAGGTCTAAGACTTTTCGCTAGATGGCTCTACATTCGGCGTTCGGTCAGAATTAGGCAGCAGGGGTTCTGTCGATAAGATCTAACGTAAAATGCTGCCTAATTGAGAATGTACACGCTAAAATGTGTTTTATACGCTCTGAAGGGACTAAATACTTAAACTGGCCAGTTTACATAAGGGTAAAAATCAAAATAAATGTCCAGTTAAAGAGAGTTTTGTCACCGTCACGAAACTGTTGGTTAACGTCAAACATACGTCAATTGTAATGAAATTGTAAGTTAGACATCATTTAAGTGACATTTAAATAGCGTCCTTATTTATTTTGATTTTTACCCATAAGCTGCGCCGCGTTCACTCGTTCGACCAACCGAACGCCGTTGTTAAGAGAATAACACCCGAGGGCGTCTATTCTAGGCGGTAAAAAAACAGATCGTCTTAGATCTGTTTTAGTATTGCTTTTACTAGGCCGCTATAACTGTCAAGTAAATAAGAGCTATCACAACGTTGACAACACGATATCAGGGTCAAAGACGACATGGTTTTTACCGCCTACAATCTTGGCCCATGGTCATCTTGCCTGCTAGCAAGCTGTTCAAAATATTATTCGTAGTTTTTTATACAATCTCGGAAAGTGTACATACTTAGCTACTATTTTAATTCGATAGTTTATGTCATCTCACAAAGTAAATAATCAATCCAGTGAAGAAAGAGCATTTGAAATTATTTTGTATTTCAATTTGCAGTATTTGTAAGATAATTGCAAACCAAATTGTTTTATCGATGTCGTATATCAAGGCTCAAACTATTCCTTACCTAACTAACCTAAAGCGCCAAAGCAATTCCTATGACTAGAAATAACTAGACCCACTTTCAATATGCCTGAAATTCAAAACCATTTCCATCAGCTTGAATTCATAGTTGTTAACAATCCGAGGAGGCATATATCCGAAACCGCATTCTGATCCCCGCGATCATCTGCGGAATCTTCCGGCCCGAAGTCACGTACGCCCGCGCTGTAATATAGTGCGGTGCATTGGAAAAGGGACACGGCCACGTTTATTGGCCTTTTATTTCTGTGACACTATGAGATATGCGTAAGGGCCTATTTGGGACACAGTTTCGAATCGTGCATAGAAAGTAAACTTTATGCTTTGTATTTAATTATTTGTAGTGGTCTTTGGCTGTCTTAAAAACTTCTTGTCGAACAGTCGTTTGAGTGAGCAAAATCATACGACGAAGTAGGTACCTAATTGAGAAAGCACGCCCAAAAATGTAGGTAGTTGGTACACTGACGGGACAACTTGATCGCCGGTTAGTAATACTTCGTCGAGTTGTGTATGTGTTGGATACCTAATAGGTTCCATCTTAATTATTTTTTGCATAAAACAGCGATGAAAAGATTTTTTAAGCGGTAATAAAAAAAAAGTTATATGAGGCTGTAGAAGTGATTCGTATTAGAATACGAATCACTTCTACAGAGGGCGTTGGCATTTGACAACGCAGTTTTGTAGGTGCCTATGAAGATAGCGATCCTGAGTTCGATTCCCTGTCAGGGCAAGTAGGTATCTTTATGATAGTACCTATGAAGAGACATTACATACACGACACATATTTAATTCACAAAAAAATATATTTACCCCGTTATAAATGCTGATAATATACAGTTCTATTCAAACAACACATGCAGTCAGGTTGACAAAATTGATTTTTTATCACAAATTTACCACTGGTGTCAAATTTAACTTTGGCCGGATACCAACGATGCCGATCGGCGTCATTTTTAGGGAAGTGTCGGCATCAAACGATCGGCAATGAATGGGTTAATTCTAGTTCTGCTACCATTGCGGGTTAAATCCAGTCTGCTCGGAGTTGCATTGTGACGGGGGGTTGCCAGCGGCCAGGCAGTCAGAGATGCCGCGCTCCCCAAAGGTAGCCGTCGCTACTTGTATGCTTGAGCCGAACACTGGAAATACAAAACCGTTTTTTAATTACCTAGTTCAAACACTGTAAATCTCGTTATACGCTTAAAAAGCACTGCACAAAATGAGTGAGTCATAGAATTAAATACATAAATATCGGAGGACCATCTCACACCAATTTATTGACCTAGTCCCAAACTAAGGTCTAGGTTTATACTTGGGTACTAGACCACTTTAAACATACATATATAGAGAAATAGATAATTATATACATAGAAAAAACCCCGACTTTGAAACAAACATTCACGCTCATCACACAAATATTTGCCCTGTCCGGGAATCAAACCCAGCTTCGTCATCAGAGCCACTATCAATTAGGCTAACTGCGTAGTTGGCAACATTCATACATACATACATTTTCACGCCTGTAATCCCAGAGTGAAGTAGGCAGAGCGACAGAATTACCTACAACTTGCACCTAAGATGATGTATTTGACAACATGATTTATTTTTTGATTCTAGGTGTCATGCCGCCGCGTCAAATTCTTTATTTTCATGTTTTTTATATTTTAACTGAATTTTCATTGTACGAGACGGGCATTGTCCGAGTAGGCAAGTAGGTAACCTTCACTATTTGGGTTAAAAATCATAATTATTAAATGATGTAAGCTTGTACTATGGGTACTAGACCACCATAAACATACTTATTACCTATAAAGAAATACTTACTTAAATACATGGAAAACTTGCTTTCCCTTACGGTTAAAAAGCTACAGCTGTTTAACGTTGGGAGAGACAGGTGAAGGAAACAGCGTAGGCTTAGTAAAAGGGTGCGGAACCCAAATAAAACCAACACTAAAAAACACAGATGTTTAAACTATTATAGATATTTGTACTTACAATGATCAACACTTCTTTTTTGTCTCGATTCCTGAAATAATATTAAATGCAAACATTAATTAATTTCCATGAAAATCTGCCTTCACACACTGATATTATTGAAAACCAAATAATAAAGTAACAGTCGCCAAAAGAGCATAAACCCAAATGAACCATAAACAACAAAACCACAATTACCGCGTAACACGTTAAATCGCACATTGCCAGGATAACGAACAGAATCCAAGGGAATTTCATGATATTCACAAGCAGACACAATAACACTCGTTGATAATTATATGTCGATTTAATTGAACGTATACGTATATATCTATAACTAATAAATACTTGGAGTTACGAACGTAGACATAACCTCCAACAACTGCGAGACGCAAGTAAATAACTGTAAGCGTTTGTGGAAAGAGATGTTAGCTACGCGACTTAATACAATACCGCAGTTTTTCGACTTACGCGTTTATCGCTCATTGTTCCTTTTGTTTAACACATTTGCTACCGTCTCCCGGCAATGGGTGTAATTTGAACACACCAAGCGTGTCAACGCGGCCAAATATGGTTAAGCTATAAGTGTTATTAACCTATGAAAAACACGTCAGCTGCAAAGTGTGCAAGGCGTGCGTCGGCATGCCAAATCTTAATTATCATGCTACGGTTATTCAATCAAATGAACGTAGTTTATATTTTATAATTTAAAAATAGTAGGTAGCAAAAGTACATTTTACTTTGTTATGTCTTTCTAGTTAAACGTATTTTTAACCGTTTATTTGCTGTGAAATATTTTACAGAGATAACTCATAGCCCAAATACTAGACAGCACACGAGGGACTAGCGATAAACAACTTCTACTTAAAAAAAAATTACTTATTACATCTTGCGTTACCCTTACTTATATTATAAATACCAAAATAATGGTTGCTGGGTTGTCCTTTTATAACGCTGCAAAGAACCATTAGATTGGCGTGATTTGTACGCATATACAGTCTGTGAGCACTTTGAAGGTTCTTCGGGTTTGTACTTCTCACACACTCGCTCTTAATAAGAGCGTATGAAAGCGAGTGAGAGACCAGCACGAACCCGAAGCCATTTCTAAAAGCTATCGTACTGTACCTAGTTGAAGCGGGGCGTGCCATACGCTACTTTGCATCCAAAACAATACACATGTTGCATGAATGGTGATTAAGAACTTACTTGAAAAAAGTCGCAGGCATAGGCGAACCTTCTCAAAGTTCATCATATAAATGTGTGGCTCAAAGCCTTTAAATATCCTTTTGTAAAACGTTATAAGTGGCATGCATGATATTAATTAAAAGTCGCATCTTCTGCAGTCAAAGTGAAAAGCAGAATATTTTACGTCCAACATTTTGCACTTACACAGTAACTGTGTTCATTGCTTATCATGCTGGCTTTTAACAACTCGAGTAAAATGGCTATTCGACATGTTTTTCGCTCGGGTTTCTTTTAACATCGTATTTTAGTTAACTTAATATATTAGTCAAAGTGTTCGGAGTTGTAATTTTAAGCGAGCGGCCATGCGTAAAATTTGTATATTATTATTATGTAATAGATCTTTTGAAAATTAATATATTTTGTTATATATCCCATATCTATACTCTTAAGGGCATCGGAGCCGAGGTGTTGTAAATGTGTTCGTATATTGAAACCTGGTCGTATTTATACCTATTTGTCTCAACGAATTTTAATGCAGTTTTCAGCAATATAATAGTGATTCAAGAGGAAGGTTTATATAATATATTCTGGTTTATGTACGAGTGTTACAGAACACTCACATAAACCGAAGCGAAGCGAGGGCGAGTTGCTAGTGTAATAAATAGATGTCGTTGCGTTTTTTTATTAACAAATTTGTTTTTAGTCACTTAGTTGTGACATATGTTCACCGGATGCCTTGTAGGGTCACTTGAGGTGAATAAGTATGGAAGTCTAACTGACGCTGTAAATCGGCCCCACTGACTTAGTGCTGGCGGGGGTGGAGCTAATACTTAGTGCCGAACCGTATATCAGTCGACTTTCTGACGTAGTGTCAAACAGTTGTTTACAATCACAAAATAATAATTCGATATTAATTATTACCGGATTTAAATGATGCTGCAACAATGCCAAGTTGCATTGTCAATTGGTGCAGGATCCACACAGATGCTAAACAAAGCGATATTTATTTGTTATTTTATGTCATTAGTAAGTTATTACAAATAAAATTATCTTTATCTTTATTGAAATTTAAATATTCCCATACTTAAATGTCATGGCCGATGTTATGCAATATATCTTTGAAAAATGTGAATTACAAGTATGTAACTACCTACTTCGAATGGATAGGAAATTAAATTTTGTGTCATATTTTCTATCGTTAGTTTAGATAATAAAACAAAACGTAAGTAATATAATTATTTAAGTTTTCCAAAAAATTATGAACGCGCGTTCTTAATTTTTTGGAAAAAGCAACAAGCAAAGTATTCCTATAAATAAAGACTATAAGTACTTTTTTACTAATAACGTTCCTATAGAGACATTGACGTAGAGCCATATACTTATAATAGCATACGATAAGCGGTAACATACTCAAGAGCATTCATGTTTATATTTCAGCCTTATAGTTTGCTACAAGATTGTAGCACTAAACAGTTACAGGATACTTATACTTATAGTAACATTTCACCAGCGTAGATAGTCTTAAGATCATTTGGTTTTATTTTACAGACTTCTAGTTACCTACAAGATCGTCTTATAAGACAGTTATAGGTTTAAGTCTCCTATAACAGTTTGCAGAAAGATCAAATAGGCCTGAATAATATTTGATCTTATAGTAGCATTTTGTAAGAGAATAAGATATTATAAGATACTAAGCTGAGGTTATTACAAGTCTACATCGCTATTAGTCTTGTCCAATGTTCTTATAAATGAAATTGTACTTGGTAAGAGTCTTATTAGATGAAATAATCTTATAAGTTATTTGATCAAACACCTTACTAGTAAACGTTTGGTATTTTTTGCTGAATCATTTGTTCGAATTTGTATTGGGAAAGTCGTTTAAAATGGATGTAAGCGAATGGAAACGATTTAAAAGGAGCGGCAATTATAGAAGAAAAGTGAGAAAATGTAATACAGAATTAGTAACGCCCAATTTAACGAAAACAAGTTCATCTGTATTAGAAAGTGAACCTGGTGCGTCAAGTGCAAATACAACTGAAGAAAATAAGGGTTCCGCGGTGGAGTGTGTTTTAGACTAGAAAAAACCACAGAGTATGAAAAAAATTGTGATTTGGTTGAAGATATAAGAAAATGGGCTATAAAATTCAATATAGGTACCTCACTGAGCCTTAAATGAACTATCTGCTGTTGTTAACAAAAGATTAAGTAACGTTTTACCAAGAGATGCACGGACCTTATTACACACTAATAAAGAAATTTCAGTTGTTTCGGAAGTAACATAGACTACAACGATGAAAAGAGTGACGTTACTTACAGTATTCTGTATGAAATCTAAATAATAATATTATGATGTTCTAAAACTTGGTTGATACTGATTGTGTTTTTTTTTAATAGCAGTAGTAACACTCATCTTCCATGTAATGATTGTACACGAGCATAAATATTGGCAGCCTTGACACCACAATTGTTTTATATTAAGTAGTTTCTTAATATTGATTACGTTAACAATAAAGTGGGGATTCATTCTTGAATCAGTGAATCGTCCACATCCATAACACTTTTCAGATAGGGTAAAAGGGTAGGGTAGGGTAGGTTTCATAAGGTCATCTTTACTTAAAAAGCAGTCAACGTCTAAATATACCACCATTTCGAAAAGAACTGAAAAGACAACAATAATTTATTTAAAAAAAGCATGACAGGTAAACTAAAATTGTCTCATTGATGATTGTAATCTGTAATCTAGTGTATTTCATACGGGATGAATTTAAGAAATGGTACGCGATATAATCCGTTTAAGTAGTTTTATTTAAATTTGTAACCATGGACAACCAAACCGAAACATTACTTTTAACTTAAATTAACTTTCTTAGGATTCATAGATAGTAAGAAGATTTCGTGAGGAACCCTAATACGTTTTAATATGGCGGCAAGTTATCTGGATTAAAACTGCTATAAGTGCAAATTTACTTATAATTGTCCTATAACGTACTCAATGCAGAGAATTTTTAGAAAATGGCGGATGTTCTTAATAAATGTGGTAATATTATTTTAACAACATATATGATATGTACACTTTTTCCATGGGCATTGTAAAATTAAACAAATTATGGTTGACATTTACAATAAAAATGACTTCCCCGGTAAATTCACACACTATACATACAGTATTTTACAATACTTACATAATGCTCTACACTATTACAAATTATATTAGTTAGATTAATAAGAAAAATAGGTACTTACGTTTGTTTTTTAGTATTTATTTCCCACAAACACACCACACCCACCGGCCGAAACAACGGAAAGATGTTTACAAAATGTACTTATAACTAATAACTAAGTATATTAGTAGTGCGTTATAAATAAGATTGCTTTAGTATGATGCTCATGCGAGATACTTATAAGAGTTATAAAACTTGTAAATGGGTAGTCTCAGAACGTTATAGGAGCAATTGTACTCTGGTAGAACTTCTGTAAGTGTATTATAGAGCCTAGTGACTTTCTGCTAGTTGATTATAAGATGGTTATAAGAAAGCAATGCTCCTATAACTGCGCCCATTTCCTTGTTTGTAGCATACTTCAAGTATCTTATAAGTACAATAAAAAATAGGCTTGAGAACACTATAAGTACTGATTTTGCTTGTTGGGGCCGTATGACTTGGGTGGATGCAGTTCTTCGCGAATTGCGTTATTACTTGTGATGTTTATTCAAAGTATTCTGCCCTCATAAGCCAATAGGCACTATCTCAAATTCAATAGCAGAAGCAGATTCAATCCTCTCTCGTAAGTAATAAGGTTTCATTTGCTACAGGAGTTTTGTCTGAGATACCACCATATCTTAGCAGGGCAGTATTGAGACGGGGTTTAATATTTTTAATAGTTTAAACGCAATGTCGGAGAGGATATTATTTTTGTTGGCTGTAGGGCCATGCTGATACCAGGCGCGAATTTCAGTTTGTGGGTCCGGCTAGGGTTAGTATCACTCTTAGAACGCTAAAGCCTTGGCCCGTGACTTTATCTTCATGAGACTGGTTTATTCCCCGATTTTTTTATCTAGTATTACTAAAGTTGAAGATGCGTTTAGCCGCGTTGGTAGTGACACTTCCTTCGAAGCTATCCGCTCCGGGTACGCATCTTGTCTTTTGATTGTTTTTTTATGTTTTAAAGTATATTTTTCCCTATTTAAGTCTGATGATGGTTGTCTAGTAGGTACCCATATGACAAGCCAAGCTTAGGTCAATTCAGTCAGATTTTTTTTTTTTTTTTTTTCGTATTCTTTCAACCGTTTATGCGTAATTCAAAAACAAACAAGCAGGCCAAAAATCCACACAAACATTAAAATTTCGAAACTATTTTCCACTTTGTCGATGTAGAACTCGTTCGCATCTCGCAGACTATGTTTTTTTCTTAAATAATAGAAAAATCCTCGTCGTAATCCGTTCAGAGCCTCTATTGAACACGGTACACGAAAATAAAAACAACGATACTCGTAATTCCTTACTTTTGCCTTTATTCTTTATTACAAATAAAATTAATGATCTGCGATAGGTATACGAAAAGATTAAGATCACGCAATTACAAAATTAATTTTCACGTTTTGTTGCGACATTGTTTTATTTCGAGTATTTTCAGAGAACAAATCATTCGGGTTTTAAATAATGGATGCTTAGGTCATTAATTACAAAGCTAACAGTCAAAAAATGTGTAACTAACTAAATACTTATTTGTGCGTGACTATGAACGAATTGAACGAAAAAACATTGTTCAATGTGGAGGCAGAATACAGAATACAGATATTTATTGGTAAAAGTATATATTACAAGTCATCATTTTTAAACATAATTAAATTAAGTTTAATTTAGGTTACACACAGTCACACATTACAATGTTTCTGCGGAGTCATAATACTTATATTATGTTGATCCAGAGAAATGAGGGCAGGAAACAAACGAGATGTAACTAGCATGTACTCTTCTGATGTAAAACATCAATATCAAATAAAAATGGTCTTGTCACAAAAACTATTTTTTAGGGATTTGTAACCAAAGGGTGCCAACGGAACCCTAATATTAAGTCTGTCCGTCTGTTTATCAGCAGCGGCCGATATTTAATGAACCGTAAAAGGTAGACAGAAATTTTCACAGACAAAACATAACAACACAGATAAATCAATTGAAAATTACAGGAATGGTTGGAACCCTTCGTGTGCGAGTCCAACTCGGACTTAACCGATTTTAAACTTAATAATTGTTGCTAGATTCTAGTTCAATTCATCACCACTGATATAAATAAAAACATAAATATGAATCATCACGTGCATACAAAACATATTATTCATAAATTGGCTGCAGTTATTGTAGCTCCACCATTTTGTGGTGGCAGTTTGAATTATTTTGTTACCCGTGTGAATTTTGATAGCACGTTACCTCACGCATACGTAACGGCCTGTAACTTAGACGTGCCTTTCAAAAACTATTTAAATGCTAAATACTTTATCAGAAGGAAGTTGGAAGTACTGACATCCTAATATAATTCGATAATTAGCCGTAAAATTCTGAAACTTGTAAACTGTATTTTTGTATTTACCTATTTTGTGATAGAACCAGCGAATGGCTTCAAATACACATAACATAAGAGTTAGAAGTGATAAGCCCATAGATAAATTAAAAGAGTTCAGAGTATAAACATGATAGATGTAAGAAAGGTGGCAATTTGTATTATAGTCCTAGCGATACGCCAAAGAGTTCTGGAAATCGTGTTAAAAGCATGAAAATCGGAACGATTGATCTTTAGGCAATATGAATCAACTTGACCCGTAGCACGAAAAAAATATGACGTCGTATTGTTTTTAAATGGGAATTTTTTTTTTTCGTTTTGAAACCTATCGTGTGTGGTAAACCAATTCCAAAAATATTTCACATCGTTATATTTCAGTCACTTGTTTTAAATTAAAATATAAACCATTTTCAAAACATACCAAGTAAAGGCTCCACAAGATATGATACGATTGAATTATTACTTGTAAAATATACCTAAAATCGTATCATATCCAACCACAAGAAAGCAATTTTGAAAATATTTACATTTAGGGCGGGTCGCTAGTATATTACACTAGCGACCCGCCCTCGCTTCGCTTCGGTTTATGTGAGTATGATATATAGCCTATAGCCTTCCTCAATAAATGGGCTATCTAACACTGAAATAATTTTTGAAATCGGACCAGTAGTTCCTGAGATTAGCGCGTTCAAGAAAACAAACAAATGAACTCTTCAGCTTTATAATATTAGTATACATACTGTTTTAATTTTCTTGTGTTACCGAAACCTCCATTGACTTCTCAACATCGTCTGAAAACGGATGAAGCCACAACAAAGTACTTGTAACTAGTGTAACGGCTCCAACTAGAAAACTATGCGAGTTCCGTTAAATTTATTAAGCTGTGTTAGCGCTAAACCGAGCGTAAAGAGATTCCAGAACGGAGAAATAATTACAGCGATGCACACTAATCTTTGCATATATATAATTACTCGAGTAAGCTGCACTAAAAGTACTTAGTAACTAAGTGACCTAACCTAACACTATGCGGGTTAATTGAAAACTTTGACTTAGATAGGACCAGGAATTCGGTAGAAGGATATACTGTAATTGACATTCATCGACGACGTAAATGCGACAGACTGCGAGTCTAATGCATTATTCTGACTGTATTCAGATTCCGTTCAGCATGGGTAATCAAACTGAAATATAAGTTCTGGTACCGTCCACTTCAGATAAAAATAAACAACGTTCCTTAAGAGGATGTACCCAACACATTGTATACATCTATAATTAGATTCCAAAGATCTTTCAAGGAAATAGGCAATTTTTCTCTTCATGCGAAATGTCACGCGTTTTTTTTAAATAGAACATACAAAAACACCAACTATAAAAAATTATACTGTATTGTCAAATATGTAAACGTTTGTATGAATAAGTATGCTGTTCGAAGTTTGGTTTGTCATTCATGTATGAACGACGACTTGGATGAAATGTAGTCCATGTTCTGGATTAATCCCAAAAAAAGGAATTCCTCTGTGATTAACGTTTAACGAGATCTATTCAAACAAGTCGTAGGCATATTTTATAAACGAATTAAATACCTTACCAATAAAGTGTCAGAAAGTAACAATCTGCATGACTTGATTAAGGATCACCGTAAACGTCAGAACTGTCTCCGTAACCAACTTAATCAAACAATTTGTTGGGTCGTAAAAACTTATCCAATCTCGTCGAGTGCCCAACTAAGATTTATTGGCGACATGATGTGTTTAGTACTTTAGTAACACCACATGGTTTGTGTTATAATCTGAGATGAAGTTTTTAAACGTCTTAACACTTGTTGGAATTGAGATGACGAGTTCCCTACCAAAATGGTAAAAAGGAACCCAACGAACTTTTATAGTAATTGGAAATGAGGTCCAAAACGGGAGTTTAAAAATTAAAATACTCGTAGCGAATGAGCATTTTAAAACTATATTTTTTGCATATTGCTTCGGATTTATAATACAAATATTGACCACTCCCTTCCCCACCCTCCTCCCCTTACTTAAGATTAAAAGTATTGAATTTTGTTGTATCCTCTGAACTTTACGGGCCAAAACATCTGAAATAATTCAGACTAATAGATATTTTTCTATGGTTTCTAGGAAAAGTACCTATAACGAAATTATCAAATCAACATGTCGATGGGTCCTACGAATAAGGGCCTAAGTGTAAAATCTTAATTTTACAGGACGGGCCTTTAAAGTCCGTAAAGGTCGTAACTCAGAGATGTTTCATCCATTTGTGCTGAAACTTGGCATATCTGTTTGAAGTCCCATGAGGTTCAATCGTATCACACATTTTTTTATTTAAATATATTTTATAAAAAACTAGCTCACTTAAGCCTTTGTACATGTATTTATCACAATTTATTTATTTAAAAAAAACCAGTACAAAGGCCAACGTGTCACTTTGAGACATATACGTGTATGACTTCAAAACCTTAAATAATACAATGTCCGTTATAAAACTAACCTGAAACAACTTAACTTAACACAAAAAGACGAAAAATTACTTACACATAATAAAACGATGATAATTTACGTTAAATAAACCAGTTTGGTCTATATACGTTAATTAATTTCAAAACTTGCAACGTTGTAGTACCTTTAACCCCGAACTACCTACGTTAGGTTGTATTATAATAACACTAAAAAGTTGTAAAATTCAGGTGAAAATGACTTAAGGATGAACGATAATTCGGACAAATGTTGCGTTAGGACAAATAACGATTAGGTATAATAAAACAGTAATTAATCAAAAGAGAAAATATTACTTAAAGTGGTTGAACATGCAGATTTTTTGGTTAGATGCATGGCTTGGAACAACACTAAATAAAAAAATAAATAAAAAAACAACTTTCCGCCTGATACGAAAGTACCACTTTTTGAGCAACTGTATTAAAAATTAACTTCTTCATTTACATTATCAAACGCAGTCAAAATTTGTTCTGGTTTGAACCCCACACCTAGACGGAAACTTTAAGTTAAGAGTAGGTACTTCGCGTGTATGAGTACCCGAAGATCATCATGAGGCACTGCGGAACATGGGCATTCCTCAACGATGGCCGGTTTTGTGCTACATACATGCATTCATCGGCTACCGGAAATCTTCACCAGATCGTCGGTCCATCTCGTGGAATGCTGCCAACACTTCGCTCGATTGACCCGATGATACACCACCGGTGTTATTACATTTTGGTAGTAGGTAAAGACCACTGACCGGAAAAAAACGGACGTAACCACGTCATGAGTAGGGTCAGGACTTTTGGTGGCATATCGTGATTCTAGAATCTATGGGGTCGCTATTTCCTAATTATTATAAACATACCACCTTGATTTTGACCTTCAGTATTGTCATAACAATATTTTTAAATTTCATTTAATTTCATTCATTAACTAATTTGTTAAGGTACTTGAATTGAATTTTGGTAAGGAGTCTATCTCCGTTGTTAAAGCGTTACAAACAAATATAAGTAGGTATTGATAAATCATACCAATTTAGTTTATTTTAGAATATCACAATACTGAAGGCCAAAATCAAAGTGGCATGTTTATAATAATTAGGAAATAGCGACTCCATGGATTCTAGAACCACGATATGCCACCAAAAGTCCTAACCCTAGTCATGAGTGAAGCCTGCAAAATGACTGTAACGACGTAAAGTGTCACTCGTGCCGACCTTGCATACTTCACACCTTTCTTGTGCAACGTGACGTCCGTATTTTGTTTAGGTTCGTGGTCATCATCATTGCATAATGTTAAAGACTTATTATTTGCAGGCGATAAAACATCAAAGGAGTTTTCTGGGGAGTTGTCAATACATATGACTTTGACTTTTCTATGTAAAACAGTAGGTAACCTTCTTCAAGGTCTAACAATGGTCATCACATCATCGAAACAAACGTTAATAAGAGTTTTCCAATGTCTTAGTGGCAGTGAAAAACAAGGCAGAAGATTTAAAAAAAATGCATTACCTATATCTACGCATAGCTAACAGGAATGTAAAAGTGAAAAGAAACGTAGAAAGTACCTAAAACCCCACTGCTAACTAGTGTGACGCACCCTTACATATTCATCCATGACACTCTCACCGTCTTGCAGAATCATACGACATCACTTTTATCAAAATCGGTCCAATTGTTTAGGAACTAAAGTGGAACGTCCGATTTTGATCGCGTATAATACATACCTACATGCATACAAACTTACATATAAACATACATACATCCATACATAGAATATAAAGTTTGTTGCCCCTCGTTGCTCTGAAAAAAAAGGCCAAACTGTGCAATCTCACGATACGCCACGAACTCGAGTAGCGTACAAGTGTCTATGTGACAGATAGACCCATAGACTAAAAAGAACGGCGGGTTTTTCTCGGCGTAAAAGTATCAAACTTTCTTTAGGCCCTTTTACGTTTAAATTGACTACACATTGACCTTTCTACTGCAGAAATATCTCGGTTAATTTGTAAGATATCGGTGTTTTTTTTTAATGATGTTATTAAGGGTGGTCTTGTGGTGCTTTTAACACCAAAAACTCAAAATTGTCAAAATGCGACTTTGGCCCTTATTCGTAGGACCCATCGATGTATATGACGACGATGGCGCAAGCCGTACTCAATTTAGAAATGCAAATTAAATATTTTTTTACGAGGATCAGGGTGGCGAAGGCCATGCACAATATACTAATAAATAATAAAATAATAGCAGGGGACAATGTCACACCAATTGACCTAGTCCCAAACTAAGCTCAAGGCTTGTATTATGGGTACTAGACAACGATATAAATACTTACATAGATAAATACATACTTAAATATATAGAAAACATCCATGACTCAGGAACAAACATTCGCGCTCATCACACTAATATCTGCCCGTACCGGGATTTGAACCCAGGACCGCTAGCTTCGTAGGCAGGGTCACTACCAACTAGGCCAGCGCGTCGTCTAAAGTAAAGTTACTAATTAAAGTTGAATTAAATTCTAGCGCGATACATTGCATTTCCATACAAATCCAAACAACATAATTGTTTCCAAATGTAATTTGGCTGCTTGACGACAGATGGCGCCAGCTGTACTTATTTTCGATATAGAATTAAATTGTTTTTCACGGGAACGAGTGCATCTAGGACCATCTATAATACGAATTAAAGTAAGACATAAGTTTGGCGCGATATATATGGTAAAATTTCCATTCAAATCTAAATAACACAATTGTTATCAAATGTAGTTTAGCTATTTGACGACAGATGGCGCCAGCTGTGCTCAGTTTTGATATGGAATTAAATTATTTTTCATTAAATAAATTATTCTTCACGGGAACGAGTATGGCTATGACCGTCATCAATACGAATTGAAGTTAAACTTCGCTCTGGCTCGATATATGACAAAATGCCCATATCAATCAAAACAATATGATTGTTAACGAATATAATTTGGCTACTTGACAGCAGATGTCGCAAGTTGTTCTCATTTTCTATATGGGATGAATGTATTTAATTTTACGAAAATATTAATATGACCTCTTTTGATTTTAATTATAAGTACAAGAAACCATTAAACACTTTAAGACACTTATTGAACTATACTAAAACTATAATAAAAATTAAAATGTACAAAATAAGATTAAACACAGAGCAAGATAAAAATAAATATACATATATGACACAAAATAATAACAATTAAAATACACACAACTTAATCAAAAAGCCCGCCCCGCGCCACTCCCGGCGGAAAGGTGCCCATCACGCTCGCCGCGTCGCCGCGCTGAATCGCGATGGACACTATGGACAGCCGTTGCGCCAGGAATGACCCGGACTGGGGGTCATGACCCCTCTCCACCAGACGGCGCCCAATCTCCTTCACAAATTTTTTGGCCTCCGAACCCCAACAACCAGTCGTTTCTACCGCGAGCGGGACAAATAAATAATTCCCCAGTGCTGAATATTTGTCCCGCTTCCTAAGAGCCGCCGTCTCAGCGGCCGCTCCAGCCGTGCACGTGGTGCGACCGAGGTGAGAAGCCGCGAAAGTGCTGACGCACGTAGCGTCCCAGAGAAGGCACCTCCCTCTATGCCAAGGCACCAGGGTCAAACCATCGGGTCTTTTACCGTCCGTAAAACGACTACAATAATATGAATTAAAGTTCAATTTCATTCGGGTGCGGTATATACAATACACATAAGGTACTCGTAAATCGGTAACATTGATTACGTAACATGGGGCGAATAGAAATTTGCAGGGTATGTATCCACCACAAAGTCTCAAAACTTATTACTATGGGAATATGGTCTATGTGTACATATTTTTGCAACTTTGTGCGGATATTTATTTTTAACCATGACTTTACAAACAGTTCCTATAGCAAAAGTAGTAGTGTGATGCTCTTACGGTAAATGTGTAGGAATTTCGAAAACCTGCGTGTGCAAGAGAGGTCTCCTGAGTTTTTTCGAAATGGCCCATCGGTAGGTACCATCAGATTATTAATAAATTACAACATCTCAGTTTCACTCAAAGTTTAATCAAGCGAGACTGTAAGAATCGTTGTAATGTTTAACGAAATCAAAGAGAGGAAGACCAGATCATCAGCGTAAATTGAAGTCGTTAACGCCACGATTGGACGATTTTTTAAAATAGAAATCCTGATTGCTCCTATAAAGAGATTTTACTAACGACAAAGGGCGTTGAAATGCTTTGTAAGTGATGCCTTTTAATGAATAAATGCTGAATAACTCGTTGGAAATCAAGTCTTTAAGGTAAAATGGAATCATTAATTGGAGAACCACTCGGAAACAATGGTGTAAATCACTCGTTTAACGGTTTGAGATGATACAAATTGAATGTTAATGGCCTCATAAAATACATACCTACTGCCATGTGCATAAAATAAAATATTGTATTTAAGGATTTAGCAATAAAATTAACCCTTTATAGGGCAAAACTAAAAATAAACCTGAATTCTAGCCTCATTAGATTCCTCCTATTCACACAAAATCCTTTCAATAAAAAATACAAAAAGTATTAGTTGTAAGTGGTCATTATTAGTACCAGGTTTTAAAATTGCCCTTTAGGCCCACTTGCGTGGACCAGAGTTAGCGTCTTAACCCGAGGTTAGGCGGCAAACCACGTACAAAAGTAGACGCTTAACTCTGGGTTAAGGGCTAACTCTGGTCCGCGCAAGTGGGCGTTAAAGGGTTAAAACCTAAAGGTTAGTGACTTACACCATTTTTTCTGCAAGGAATTATAAAAAACACCCGCCAAGTGGGAGTTGGACTCGCATACAAAGGGTTTCATACCACGCAGAAAAAAAAACAAGTTTCTAGCTATTACGGTTCATGAGATACAGCCCGCCGACAGACAGACGGACGGACGGACACCACCGGGTACGGAACTCTAAAAAAATAAGAAGAAAAATGTTATGGTTGCGTCAATGTAAATATAAGAGCATATTAAAAATCTAGTAGGTACGTACAAATAGCAGAGAATGGGCATAAACCTAACTTCACGTAGCGTTCTGCTAAAGCGTTTATGAACTTAGTTGTACAATTGAACCAGCTATCAGAAGTTTTGTATTTTGCACCTAACTAAAACCATCCGGAATATTAGAACTTGTGCGAACAACATTAGAGCTTCAAACGCTTAGTACGGACTATGGAGCGGGAACCGAAATCTGTCCGCATTAAAACAACAGTATGACTTCATACTCTATCGTTTGTAATGTCATACTCATAAATATTATTTTACAATAAAGAGTTTACGTACCTACTTACTTATTTCCTTATACAGACGAGTAATTATTTTCATTTTAATACAATAAAGATATCAATCAATAAAGGTATCTTGAAATCTTAAAGCATGTCAATGAACCTTATTCTAGTGTTTAATCTTATCGTGTGTGTGTGTGTGTGTGCGTCTGTCTGTCTGTGGCACCGTAGCTCTTAATCGGATGGGCCGATTTGGATGCTGTTTTTTTTATTTGAAAGCAGATTTTTAGGCGGTGGTTCTTAGATATGTTTTATCAAAATCGGTTTAACCGTTTTTGAGATATAGAGGTTTGAGGGGGTTAAAAGCCCCCGAAGTAACAGCGCCACATACTTTAAGAGCTGATATCTCTTAAACGGCTTAACCAATTTTCATGAAATGGTGCTAAAAACCACCGATAGAAAACCTGCTTTCAAATAAAAAAAACCGCATCCAAATCGCTTCATTCGTTTGGTGTCTACGATGCCACAAACAGACACTCAGATACATAGACATAGAGATACACGTTATAAACTAAAACCCTTCTTTTTATTTTTTAGTTAGGTATTAACCCCCTATTATTCATTGCTTGTCTTTAAAGATACGTTGCTAGCTATACCCATATTATTAATTTGGATAAGTTTAAAAAGAGTGAAATTAAAATTAAAATAAAACATTTAAAAAACCCCCGATTCAAAACAGTCTTAAATTATATTTTTTTTAATTTTGAATTTATTTATTTTTTATATACGAGTATGCTTTCACATAAACAATATGCAAATGGGAGGTCAAACTAAAAAGTTAAGTTTAATATGACGTCAATTTGTCAAACAGCGCGTATGTTTCACCTCATGGATATGATTACTTGTGAGTTTACGAAGTTGAGTCATGTTAAGTCGCTCGTAAAGCGCAAGACGCCATTAATGTTTTAGTGTTCTTCTGCAACAACTAGTTACCTGCCGCCATAAATATATTAGCGGGCCGCTCTCAGCGGACGACAAGTTTTGATGAAACTCATGTAATATAAGCACGTGCTCCGTAGCATTAAGCAATTTATATAAACCAACAAATGTTGTCGCATTTCGTCCGCGTTTTGAGTTTCGTAAATAGAAAAGCCTAACCAAGATCTAAAAGCTTTAAACGTTTCGGTTTTCCATTGACTCAAAATGTATGGAGTTGACATAAGCGGTCGATGCGATCAGCTTACTTACGTCAATCCTATACGAATGTAAAAAATGTAAAAAATTGTAGATTTTCGATAATTGATAACTTAGCGCTAGATTTGTACAGCTATTTATTTAGGGATTCTACCTTCCCACAAATTGTTTTATTGATTATTACCTATGAGTTAGTATTTACGATGGCACGCCAAAGTAGTTTTAAATATGACAGATAGGTACATTAAAGTTTTTCACAATTTTGAGCCTTATAAAAAATACTTATTATCAAATTTAATGGAGTCTTGTTGTACTGAAGTCCTTTACAATGTTACCCATTATTTCTACCCGCTACTGTTTGTAGGTAATATAAGTCACAGCAAGGAAGTCTGACAAAATTTACGAATTTAAAGTTTATTAAGTTAATAAATGCCGCAACTCCAAATATGCCATCGCTTACACGACATTCCGCTATAACTACACTATTGTGATAATCACCGAATAAGCTAAAAAAATATTTGTGTTAAACAACAATGGCCGCTTGCATGTCGCCCGCCTATAAAAATACATAATTAATAACTGCGACGCAAGTCGTTTATTGTAGTACCGGCAATTTTTCTACACTCTAAACGCGCGTCTTTTGAGTTCAATGTTCTCGAAACCCTACCTTGCAATTTCAGGACCCAAGATGTTATCTCTATCAATTATGGCCCATAAAAGGTAATGACTTCATCGTAAATCTTCAGTTTACACGACACCATTTTACTTGGTGTTGAATAAATGAGGTCAAATTGCTTTGAAGTACTAATGATCGTTGTCCCGCTGGAAAATTGCTGCTCGCAACTAAATTACGATAAAGCTAATTGTGTGTGCTGACTTACAGGAAAAACGGTATTGTAATATTAAAGCTATGTTAGTGGACTAGATGTTTTTTAGTTTTATGGCTTGTAATTAAAAAGTCTTAAGTAACGCAATTACTATTACTATTAAATACCCGCAGAACATTGTTTGTTTATCGTTTTAACTGTGTATCCTACTTACTTATAATCTTAATTCATGTTGCCATTGCCTGCACCAACTCACAGCTAGCCCGCTTGCCACTGGTATCAAAAATCTGGGGTTAGGCGTTGTGCTTGACAGAGACCAAGCACGTTAAGTGAGCAGACCGTGCGCATTAAGTGAACAGACCGCGCGCATCAAGTGAACAGACCGCGCGCATCAAGTGAACAGATCGCGCCCATCAAGTGAGCACACCGCGCACTTCGTTCACCTTTTTAAAAATTAGACGTGATAGCCGACATGCGTCGAAAAGTGAGGGTCAAACAGTTCTTCTCCCGCTACGATCCGTTGCTTTTTGCTTAAATCGGTTCTGACGTCAAAGTCACATGTCAAAACAATTTCAACAGAATTTCGGTGTTTTATTATTTTAAGTAAATATTTCTTTTATTATATAATGTAAGTGCTCTTAATTACTCAAGAAAATTCCGCGAGAACTGGCCAATTCTCAGGATAAAAAATACTTCTCAAAGGTACTCCTTTCGCTCTTCGCACTCCAACTATCTTCTTCTTCTTTTTGCCCCGCGGCGACTTCAACAGCTACTACCGCCGGGCTATGGCGTTTCCACGAATATGATCAGTGATTTCGCCACTTGAGTGTATATAAGTATAAATCAATATAGCAATAAAATACAATCCAATCTTCTCTGGGAAGATTGGGGGCAACGTTGTTCGGTAGTTTGTAGGACAGAGGTCAAGATAGTTTTAACCTATGTACCACTTCGAGTCCACTTGTAACGAGAAGAAAGATGCCAGATACGCGAAATAAGTCCAAGTTTTCAATCACTGTGCAACACAATGGCATAAAAAGTACAAATCACTATCAGAAAAGAACTTTGAACACCTAAATACACAAAAAAATAAAACTAAAACAAATTACACATCCGCCATCTTTTAACGTTGCAAATGGCCCCTCCAACTATCTTCGCGCGAATTACGACGACCGCTTATTTGTTTGTTTAAAAAGTAAACTAAGAATTTGCACGAAATAACTGTTTACATAGTTTTGATATTTGTTTTAGGCAAAAGTGTGGAAACTAAGATAAACAAAGATCCCAGCGTACAGTTCCGATCTGTGTGCAAGAAGTCTAAATCAATGGTTATTAATTTACGTCAGTAGATTAATAATTATGGTTGATGCTTTTGGATCTGGCGAAGAAAAAACAACTTTTGAGGATGCTCTAAAAGCTGCTGGTATGAATCATCCAGCCACACACAACTGCACACAAAACAGCTAAGAAAGAAAACAATGATAATTTGAAAGCTTACTTTACCTACTTAATAGCTCAATAGGAACTCCCAAATCATATGTGGTATAAAACAAAATCACTTTTTGCGTTTGTCCGCCTAATAAACCATGCATCGGATTTTGATGCGGTTTTCACCATCATCATCAGTTACATATTTTTTCACGTAAGTTAATAAATGTAAAAATATCTGGTTTATGTACGTATTTTACTGAAAACTCATATAAACCGCTAAGATGCGATAAAGTCTCGTTCATAAAATACTCTTACTAATTACTAAGTAGGTATCTGAAATTATATTATGTTGAAAATTTCTCTATTAATACCTAATTCCAGATCTGTTATTTTCTCGATGTGAAGTAGGTAAACTAAGTTTTTAGTAGTTATTTTGTTAAAACGTGGCCTTTTTAAGCTTCTGCAACTTAGAACCGGAAAAGACACTAAAGCCTGAAAAGACAAGTGTTTCATATTTTCTAGACATTCCTTAAATCTACGACTGTGTCAAATTTTGCCTCCTCATCCTGTAGGTAAAAGCCCCTTAGATATAGAATGACATACAACCGGATACATCACCCAGTTTTATATTAAGCTAAAAACTTAATAAGGTTTCTTATATAAGACGGAATATTTAACATTTGACAATAACATTCGATTCTCATCTTATTCTCATGATATATGTATTTTATCTGTTGAGAAACCATATTTTCAGGTTTCGGGAAATATAACTACAGGCTGCTGGCAATTAGTATCTTCTCGCTGTTAGCTTCGACGTCAGACACGTTTTCGATGGGAATTGTTACCACGGCATCTCAGTGTGATTTGGATCTTGACGTTGATAAAAAAGGGTTGATGTGTTCTATACCGGTTTTCGGTTAGTACGTAAGATACTCGTTTATATGTAGATTGTTATATTCATCTCTTGATATTACCCAAAATTGAGTGTAGTCTTATTTCCTGGTGTAGATTAAATTTTATCAGTGTATGATTGCTAATTAACTAACATAGGCGTTCGAACTATTTTATTAACGAAATACAGTATTATATAGCTCATGCAATTCACGATGGCGAGTGGGCTTTATTAGTGGTTGAACGTGTACATGCACATTGCGGTAGTGTGCGTGTCTGACGGAGCGATCAGTCGCGAGCGCGCCGTCGCTCGAGTTACTTGTGCATATTGATTCCACGACGCTTACTGCCACGAACTACCGTCAGCATGTCCAATATCCGGAAAAACGCAAAGTTATTCATAGCGAGGTATAACGTATTTTTATTTTGAAGTATCCTTATTATTATTTTGCGGGTGGTAGGACCTTGTGCAGGGCCCGTCCGGATCGCTACCACCATCTTATCCATTAACCTACCGCCAAACAGCAGTGTTCGCATTGTTGTGTTCCGGTTTGGGGATAAGACAGCCGGTGAAATGACTAGCATAGAGGCATTCCATCTTAGTCCTCAAGGTTGGCAACGCATTTGCAGTCTTAGGATTGCATCGCAGTCCTGTGAATGCGAATGTCTATGGGTCACAGTTTCCACTTACCATCAGGTGGCCTGTGTGCTCGTTTGTCTTCTCTATGACATAAAAAAAAAAAAAAAAAAAAAAAAATCCTATAATAAAAATAGTAATTTTATTTCGAACTGTGCCTATCCGTGTTTATCGCTTGAAAAAACGGTAATAAAACATTCGACACTTTCTGACAAGTAGGTACATACATATAAGTGTGAGAATGACGGATGTTTGATCCACGTTTAGTCACCCAAAAAACACGGCAATAATAAGCCCTCTAAAATAAAGACAAACCTACAGATAGGTTTTAATTTTAAGTAACATAAAATTGTACGTAATTTTAAGACAGAAAATACGGAGACATTTGAAATGTCATCTTGTAAACTCAGTCAAACAAAACAAAAAAAGATTTTTTGAAATCGGACCATAATTGATGGAGAAATGAAATCGGTCAAACTGAGAACCTCCTTTTTTGAAGTCGGTTTAAAATACTTAATTGCATTATTTCTTATCATTATTTGCTAGAGGGTTTGCGACAGTATAATACGTATAATGTGTCCAATACTTCTCTTTATTTTTTATGCTTACCATACCCGCTCTCGCTGTCACGCACACTTTGACACGTATACAGATATGTGTTTACCACAAGTAAAGCCCACTCGCCATCATAAATTGCATGAGCTATACTCGTATTATAACACATTATACCGACTATAATTATATCGGTGGAGCTTTATCCGAAATGCTCATTATATAAATTAAATACCAATTTCCTTTATTGAACGCCATAATATACAACAACAGCATGGAAAGTAAATAAAAAAAAGTTACAAAGTCAGTCTAGACGCGGTCTAATCGGTATATAGCGATCTCATCCAGACAACCTTACAGAGAAGAGAAGTTAAAGATAAATAAATATAAATAGACAGGCAGTGCAAAATAAAACAATATTAATAAATAGTAATAAATTAATAATTAATATTTATCAGGAGACAATCTCATTCAAATTGACCTAGCCACAAACTACGCTCTAGGCTTGTACTATGGGTACTAGACAACGATAAACTTACTTGTATAGATAAATAGAAAACATCCAAGACTCAGGAACAAAATACTCGAGCTCATCACATAAACCGCTGGGACCCACAGGGACCGCTAGCTTCGTAGGCAGGGCAATAAACTTTATATTGATTGTTCATTATACCAGTTGTAATATTATATTTCTTGAATTTATACCTGATATTGTTATTATATAAAATATTGTTATTCTAGCAAACAGTAGGTACACACCCTGCGGGCCTAGTATGGTTGAAAACATCTGTCACTTTCTGACACTTTATAAGTACGAGAGTGACGGATGCTTTATCCACATTTTGTCACACGATAAACGTAGCCTAATGGACCAATTGCTTACTCTTTAATTAGTAGATTTAGCACCGTTGCCATCGAAACGTCTCTTTAGCCCAGCTATTGCATACTTTTCAGCCTTAGCAACAATGTACTGTACTTTCAGGAGTAGTGGTAAGTGCTCACTTTTGGGGCTTCTTGGCAGACACACGTGGGCGGCGATTTAGTCTTATCGTCAGCACTGCAGGAACCTGCACGTCCGGTGTCATAGCCAGTTTCTCGAACTGCTGGATTTTCCTTGGCGTGATCAAGTTTATTGGAGCTATTTTGTGAGTGACTAGTCACAGTTTGCAATATTGGGTAGTGTTTTTTTTTAAGTGTCAAAACTATATAATTATGGGGCCTAATGTGGCTGCGTTTATCAACATTTTGCCACGTGATGAGCGCAACCATACTAGACCCGCATATCACAATTATTGTAAAATTATAAAAATCATTTTTTTTCGATCGTGTTTTACATGTTTGTTACACAATACTAATCTTTTGCTAATTACAACTCTAAACATTTGCTTGACATTGCATAATCCCATACTGGTAAACGAGGATAATTTGAAAACGATTTCGCTAAAATTAGTTGTAAGAGTGGTTTACGGGGGCGAAAAATCGATCTGTCAAGTTGTCATTTTCGGGACAATTCATTTTCAACACGAGCGACTCGGTCTTCCAGGTCCATAGGACTCATTTGTCGATAAAAATTACATTTCTCTCTTGTTTTAGCGGATCTGGAACAAATGCAATAACATTCGCATTCCTTGGTGAAGAGATAGGTATCGAGAAGAGACAACCATATATTATATACGCTTACTCTGGAATGCTCTCTTTCCAAGCATATAATGCCGGTAAGTATTTAATAATTTTAAGTGCAATAAGTGCAATAGTTTGTTTATCGGTGGTACCTTACTTTTGGCTATGTATACAAAATACCTATTAATCCTACATCTTTAAACATGTCTATATGTACATATAAAACTCTTCCGTGACTGGATGACTGATCATGATCAACGTACAGACTCAACCGATGGATCTAAAGACTTGGACAAACTGTTCCTGGGGTACCTTAGAGGTTCGCTAAGAAAAGACTTTTATCGAGTCCGGTAAGGGATGAAATCGAGGAATAACTGGATAATAATTCTACGCGAATGAAGTCGTAATCCTCTTAAGTTTTGGGACGATTATGTACCCACAGAATAACTTTCGATACTGCATCTTTTTTCTAACTTGTGTTCATAAGGTTCTTAGTGTTTTAGTTATTATACCAGAGATTATTATCGGATTGTAATTTTGATGAATTCTCTTTCCATTTGCCCAATATACCAGATTCATCCTACTCGCGGTATTTATTATATTAATACTTATTTTTGTATTCTTTTAGTACTGTCATATGCAATTTTGAATATGACTTTCTCATATTACATACCTTTCCTGGGCTTTGCTTTCCGCCCATGGAGATTGTACGTGATGATTATCGGTTTAACCAGCGGTGTGAATCTGCTTCTCATTGTGTTTTACACTTATGAAAGCCCTAAGTACTACTTTGCAAAAAGGGAGCACGAAAAGGGAATTGACGTGTTGCAAAAAATTTACGCAGTCAACACCAGCAGCCCTGTCGAATTCTACTCTGTAAGTTCTAAATCTGTGTAACTTTTGTTTCCTATTTTTTTAAATCGGATATTTTGACACGTCAGCTCTGCTGCTTGAAGTTCTATGTGATATCGGGCACGTAACCAGTATGATTTATTATGAACACACCTACAGATATTTAAAAAGCAATTTGTTCCAGGTTAAACATGTAATATTGAATGAAGACGACTATAAAAGTGAAAAGAGAAACTTTTGCCGTTCTATTTGGGATCAAACTATTCCACTTTTTACAAAAAAATATTTAAAAAGTACTTTATTGGTATTTTTGAGTGGTATTCCATCGTATTGCATGTAAGTATTTTGTTTTTTTCCCATATATTTTTTATTTGATGAAGCGGCGATCATCTAGTTATATTATAAAAGATTAAACTAGGGTTTATTTTTCAGACCACCACCGTTTTCTGTTTGGCTTCCTTTTATATTCAACGTTTACAGTAAATCAACAGATTCCCACGTGTTATTTTGTGATTTATTTCAAAAAGAACATACACCTTCTAGTAATACTGGGGTACGTAGGTAAATACTTATCTTAAGCACTATCTGGCGGTAATGTAATTCCTTACCGAGTGAAACTATTTCAGACACCCAAATGTGACGACCATGTGGCTGACCTCACTCTTATAGTACTTGTAGTATATGCTTTATACCAAACGGCCTGTCCTCTGATCAGCGTATTCTTAATAAAGTATTTCGGAAAGAAGAAAACATTCATTATGGCTCACATATTTGCCATGACTATGTGCCTTATGATAAACCGCTTTAGAAGTACCGTATTTGCTGGCATAGCTTTGTTTGGGATTACAGCAGTTATTATAGGGATGGGCATTTCTACTACTTACGCCATCGAAATGTTTCCGACCTGTATGAGGTAAGTTTTTTTTTCGTCGTCAAAAATATGTTTACACTGTAGTACCTTATCTATTTAACGTCATGTTTAAACTGTCATATAAAATTGTCACACCGATTAAAGTGACACGGTACTAAAGTGTAAATATATTTATGACTTCGACTTTACAGAAATAACACAACAATAGTTTTTCAAGATACTTAAAATTATATTGAGGTGTAAGGAAGCTCTCCTAAGAAATGTGTACGACATTTAGATGTTATGTTTTATGCGCATTGGGTAGGGATATTTTTTAAAACGGGGATTTGATCAAAACCCTATAGGAAATGATCGATTCACAGCAGATATCCAAAACAAAAAACACAAAATTACAAAATTATCCCCTTCCTTTCAAAAAAATGGTGAGAATTAGAATACGAGTTGTTTTTATTCATGGTTGTCAGTATTAGGAAGTCGATTCACTCTCTTCGCTAAGATCGGAAATCCCATAATTTGATCAAAATGACCATTTACAAAAATAAAATAAAATTGTAATTTTTCATCTGTAATGAATTGATAGTTTCACTCAGGGTCTTTCCACGTTTTGATAATAAGTAATCCCTGTTACATGTACACTAAAAAGAACATTATCAATACGGCAATCGCGTGATATAAACATGGACTTTATTTTGAGTGGCATAGAGACGTGTAGATATTTTAGAAGTCTCGGAAACATAATATATTTATGACTGACTGTGCCCCAACGAAAATGTTAAGAACTTTACTTACATTTTCATAATAAACTTAAACTGACCATCTAATAACCAAGCATGACAATTAAAATTACATTCACAATGACAAGGCAATGTAAGCATACTTACAAAAGTATGCTTACATTTTTACTGGGGAACTGTATACATATTGATGGCGATTGAAATCAACATTCAACCTCGCATAGTAATTTGCATTCAATATAAGAAATTACATATTGTCAACTTGACATACTACCAATTACACTCACAGTAAATTACAGATGCATATTTCTAACGTTAGTGATTTTACAAAACTGACATACTTATGAGGTCGACACGATAAATCATCAGTTTATTTCAATTCAGTCACAAGAAAATTGTAAAACGCAATTAAGCTTATTATTTATTTATTTATTTAAGGAGAACCAACAGCTTTTACATTTCCGATAGTAGCTTAAATAGAAGTACAGAGCCAATTACAGGAACTCACAAATAGATGTAAATTAAGAAATATACACCTTAGTGCCACGCACAGCAGTGCCACAGCCACACAAACATTAAACAAAAACAATTAAAAGAACTTAAAAGAACTGCGAACATTCATTGAATGCTCGACCCACTATGCTCGCTTATATACCAGATCGCAACTTGCATGCCGCTCATTCAAAACACAATTTAGTTAATTTACGCCTCACAGAAGGAATTACACAAGGTATTATATAAGATTCGTGATTTGGATCGAACAGTTATCATCTTACTAATTTTAAGTTACTTACTTAGTTCTCGAAAATTTCTTCCTTTGTGAGATCACTAAACTCTGCTGTCGTGTTATATCTTGTATTATGTTTTAGGGCAATGGCGGTTTGTCTTTGTATTTTAACTGGACGCATTGCGTCTATAGCATTCTTCGGTGTCATCGGTGCTCAATTAGAGAATAACTGCGATATTTTCCTTTTTTTGATCGCTGGTCTTATTTTGCGTAAGTACAAACTAAATAAAATACATTTAAATTAATCATTAAGGGAATATAGGCTTGTAGTAATGTTAGGCGATGGGCTTGCAACCTGTCACTAATACGCTGGTAAACATCATACCCTATTTGTGAAAAATGTGGTTCGAGAATTATCAATAAGTTTTTAAAGTTGTAGGTAATTCTGTAGCTCTGCCTACCCCACTCTGGTATTACAGACGTGAAGGTATGTTTGTATGTATAGATTAATCTTCTTTGCATTTTTGCTGTCTTCAGCTAGCCATATTATAACATAACTACAAATCTATCGGCTTAGAATAGTGCCACCAGTCTTCCCGTGGAAGTCGTAAGAGGCGACTAACGGAATAAAAGCGATTTACTGTCATTAAGTACAAAAAGAAATTCGTCCACAGAGAATTAGTCGTCAAATCGGAAAAAATGCCAAATTGAAATATAACTATTAGGATAGTTTTCCATCCAGAATATTGTCCAAAATAGAATCATGTCCTCTGGTAAAATGGTCCAAAACTAATATAGGCCGACAGGAATAATAACCATTTGTATTTATGTTCACTTGGAAGTATTACCATTTGAAATACTTGTACTTAAATTTACATTACGGTCTCAAATAAAATTAGACAATATTCACTTTGTGCGTATTAAATTTTGCACATTTTTTATAATGGACATAATTCATTTCAGACTTAATTAATTTTTAACGAAAATAAATTTGGTCATTTTTTTTTTTTTTTTTTTTTTTTTTTTTTTTTTTTTTTTTTTTTTTTTTTTTTTTGTGGCATAGAGTAGACAAACGAGCACACAGGCCACCTGATGGTAAGTGGAAACTGTGATTTAATTACATTTTATCAGATTTACACTTTGGTCAAAATTCCAAATGGTCAATTCAAGTGGACGAATTTCTTTTTGTACTTAATGACAGTAAATCATAAAAGCTTGTAGTATTGTTAGGCGATGGGCTTGCAACCTGTCACTAATATACACGTGGTAAATATCTTAGCCTGATTGTGCAAAAGGTGGTTACAGAATTAACAACAAGTTGTTAGAGTCGTTGGTGATTTTGTAGCTCTACCTACCCCACTCTGGGATTGAAGGCATGGAGGTACCTCTATATATGTACAAATCTATTTTAATGAATCTACGAGAATTAAAAAAGTACCTGTAGGTATAGTGAATGGGAAATGAATACTAGAGGCATTTGCCGAGCAGTGGGACACTAATAAAATCTAAAAAAGCGTAAGCTTTTATATGTTTTGATAATATTTTATGTCAGTTAGGCAGATGATGCGACACCTGATACGACACGACAGTTTCTTTTTGAAATTTTTGAGGGCAAAGTTGAGGGAAAATGAGGAATAAGAAGACCTAGGCTTACTTACTTCAGCCAAATAAATAATACAGAAGGCTAATATCGTGTCGTATCAGGATGTGAAAAAGCTGGCAGAGAACAAAGAAAAGTAGCAATTAAATATACAAGTAGTAACATAAAATCGAATCATGCATTCATTGTTTTTCATTTGAGTAATCTGTCCTTTTTTCTTTATTTCCAGTAGGTGGCATTGTTGGTATATTCCTACCAGCAGATACGCCTTCAAGAAATACCTCAAACCGTTCATAAATAAGTTGAAATGAGATGATATCCTTGCTAGCATCTGACTAATATAATATCTAATTTACACGGAGTTGAGTTTCTAAATATGGGATAGGTATATGTTATAAAATCACTTCTAAAAAGACTAACCCTCTCATTCATAGACGTTCAATAACCTATGCTTAAAATATGATCTGTATTTGAACTTGACAAAAAGTGACAAAGCGCAAGTTTGTTCCAAACTTTAGGTAAGTAGGAACTATTGGCCCGCAGTCAGTGCGTAGTTAGGTTATTATTTTCTTTTAGATATTGATCACTAAAATATTATTTGTTTTACGATAAAACTTGTCGAAATAAGAAACTTTTTTTCCGTGATAATTAGGAAAATAGAGCTGAATGGTATATTATTACAAAATACATAGAAGAGTTTTAAGTATATTTTTGTGTTTTATTCAAGCCATCCGCACACCTATGGTATTTTAAGGGTCTCTCCAGACCTATCCTATTATTGCATGGATATAAAACTGTTTCTTACCGGCTTAAGCCGATTCCACGTCGATAGGTCTGGGTAGACCCTCAGTCACATTTTAGATACATGAAAGCAGCAGAATTGGCATTGTATATATCGCGGTAATACATTTAGAGAAATGACTAACATTGATGCATTTAATTTTTGTCCTCAAAGATTGCAACGCATTTGGAGATTTAAGATTACAAAATATCCTAAGTACGTAGTACGGAATAAGTGTGACTAACAAAGAGCGTTCATACCGCACTACGGTGTGTAAAATACATAAACTGTGCGTGGCCGCGGTTAGGCTGAAATTACAGTGTGCGGCACGATCATGTTAAACTTGACAATGTTTGGAATACTTAACTGAGAAAATAAAATAAATTCGTATGGAATTTAAATATTTCTGAAGTTATTTTTAACTAGTAACCTTGCTCTCGCGTTGCTTTACAAATATTTAAATTTATATCTTCTGAACCCTGTAACATATAAAAAATAAAACATACACGGAAAAGTAAGTAAAAGAAACATATTTTTATGACAGTAATAATGTTAACCTTACAGTAATGTTTCAATACAATGTTGGACGATGTTTCAGTAACTACAATTTAGATAAAATTTAATAAGTAAATATAAAAGTTGAATTTGGCCCACCGATGTGTTAGTATACCTATAGTATGGCACTCTAACTGTGCCAGTGTGACTCACTCTTGACCTTTTTAAGGGTTCCGTAGTCAAACTAGGAACGCTTATAGTTTCGCCATGCCGGACTCACGTTCCGTGATCACGTAAGAGCTGTGGCCGACGCCGCGTATAGGAGACTGGGGTTCGTTCTGCGCAATTCCGCACCCCTAACCGTGTACGCCACTCGCGTGCTCTACGCTGCCCTCGTGCGCAGCATTCTTGAAACGAATACAGCGGTTTGGAGTCCACATGAGAGTAAATATATTCTTAAGTTGGAACAAATTCAAAAGAAATTTCTAAGGGCTTTATATAAGAGGTTACATTCATACTACCCCTATATGTATCCGACCTTATTTCTGCAAGGGCACTTAGGATACGATTCTCTGCAATTGCGTAGGTTACTCCTGCTGGCAAAGTTTACTATAAGCATAGTCAGAAACAAAATAGATTGTGTGTCCCTCGTAGAGGCGTTTGTGCGTCTTTTTGTGCCCAGTCGGTACATTCGCGCTCGAAAACACCCGCTGCTGGCTGTGCCGGCGGCGCGCACGCGCACACACGCGCAGGCGCCTATCGCGCGCGCTCTTGCGTTGCTCAACTCCGTGCTCGAGGCGGCGCTACAATGCGATCTGTTTGCGAGTCCGATTGGGCGACTGACGATAGAGTGCAAGAGAGTGATAGAAGGAGAAATGCCCAAGAGCACGATAGAATAATGTAAGTTTAGTTTACTAAATAAGTACTTAGCTGTAAGTTTGTGCTGTTTTGGCTCTAGCTGTTAAGGTACAAATTTGTTTTATAAATAAATAAATAAATAAATAATGTCCGTCTCCATCCGTCCGTCCGTCCGCGGCCTAGCTCAGAGACCTAAAAAGCTGTAATTTGGCATGAATATACATATAACATAAGTGACGCCAACTGAACAAAGTGGTAAAATAAAGTAAAGAAAATAATAGTTTTGTTTTCCATTAAGAAATATTTAAGAAATATTAAGCTTTAAAGGGCTAGTTTTTGTCGCAAAAAGTTATTCGTCATAGAGTCGTCCGTATTTAAGGACAATCATAACATTGTACATGTTCTAAATTAACCATTACGCCAATGATTTATTGATCGAACACTGATCGACTTCACTGTTCAATGAATACTCAATACTTGATTGCAATTCATTATTGATACGAGTATGACACAGTTAAAAAACATTGCCGATGCCTACAATAAATATATTTTTTAACAAGTAGGCAACAAGTAGACAGATACTAACATGCATTGTACGTTCTTTCCGTCTAAGGTTTCTGAACAACAACCGATTCCTGTCCAGTGTCCTCTACAAATGATATTCTTATACGGACACTTGGAGTTACCGGCCATCTAGATGGTTCTAAATAAAGAACATTAAGTGGAACGAGGATATACTCGTATTACATTCTCCCATCCCTTAACCAAATACTACTTCAAACGTCACAATACTAATTTTGTCTAAACTTTCTATGTTTTAAAACAGACGAGAAACAGGGCCAATAATTTTAATATGAGCGACAATATTTTTCTCTTTCTTGGTGGGTCAAGTCACATAATGAAGACTGTGACCTACTATTTTCTAACTTCAAGGGGGCTATTATGACATTTATGACATGGGTATGCAGCTCATTTTACGGTGAGCGTAAAGGACAGAGTAATAGCAGTCATATTGCTTTGTCCTTTTCTCTCAGCGTAAACAGAACTGCATTGCTATATCACACATAATAAACCCTCTGTACCTACTTGTCTCACAAAAGATTTCGCAATGCGAACAAAAGACGACAAGAAAGGAAAAGCCGCAAAAGCCGAAGCTTGTCTCGATTACTAAATGTTAAGACACTTTGTTATTTTAATATTTTGCTAGGTACAGTCAGTGTGAAATATTGTGAAGCAGCCAAAGTGGCCAAAGTGGCCAGCCAAGTTGGCCACTTTGGCTGCTTCACAATATTTGACGCTGACTGTACATAAAAACATAGTGAAATAACCTTTATGTTGGAGGAATATTTATCGGTGCTGATAGACTAAACGTTCGCTATAGACGTTCGCCGATTGATCAAATAACCAATCGAAATGCTCATTTCGACGTGCATTCTAGCGAATGCTCGAGTTAACTCTCGTCTATTACAAGTAGTACCTTGAACAAATCAGTATCCACTGCTTGAATGTTTCTAAAGTTTAGAATCTGAACTCATGCCCTAATGCCTTTAATTACTTACCGGTTGTGGCTGATGAAATCTTAAAAGTTAATTATCACCGACTTCACAATATTCAATTTTGCATATGTGATCAAGTCGGGTGACTAAGTATGCCTATGCTATAATATTTATGGTATTTTTGGTCTTGATCTAATGCGGATCTAACACGGGTAGTTTACACATGATTCCTATACTAATCAGTCCCGCCGAGTTAGTTCTTGGTAGATTGGTTTTAATTTAGCAGGTACACAATAAAAAATCTCTTGAAAATATATTAATACTTAATATGTTGTTGCTATAGCGGCAATAGCTTACACACACTATGCTGTATTATACGGTTCATGAGAATACAGCCCGCTGACACACGGACAGACTCAGTGGTTCCATTAAGTATATCCGCTTCATGGATGTTTCCCAAATGGCGTTGCTGCTCACGGGTACTCATAAAGAGAAGGTGTGCAGAATCGAAATGTTTCTTCTGATTTCCTTTTGAACAATAAGCCATACCAAGGACAAATATGTTCGTCCACATACAATCGTAAGGTGTGAATTTAGTGAAGTCCATTTAACAGATCTAGGATGTTTCCAGAACAATAAATTTACGAGCTACTTAAGTGTGTCAATTGATATGCATTGTATTGGCACACGTATAATAAAATACTTAGATATAATTAATAAAAATAGGTATCGATTTATATTGAATAAATCAACTGATATATATTTCAGAGTAAGTACATGTAAAACGCATTTAGTATCGGTATAGCGTCCCGGTGTGACGCGGGACAACATTAGCAGGCATTTATTTATTCCTTGTTCAATTCTAGGTGAACGCAGGCGCACCCTAAGGAACTAATGTTTGACTCCTAGATTATTAAAGTTGCTAGTCAACAACAGTGACATTGTAATCGAATAGTGATTGTTAAGTGATAAGGTCGAATTTGTAGAGTCAAAATAATATAGACCTATAGGACCATTAGGAGGATTAAGAATGCCTTAACAACAGTAAGTATTAACATTTACCATACATTTCAGTCATTTTTCTGGAGTTTTATTAGTCATTTCGTAGGCAGTTTAATGTAGGTATAATGTTTTTAGACTAATGAAGCGCATCCACTTGTATCACATTCTGAACGAATAAAACTAAAGTAGGTAAACTAATGGTGAAGATCGATGGGAACGATACCATATTAAATTGGCCTAATACCTTCAAATGATGTTTCAATTGGTGACAATACTAACAATTGATATCATATCGAACGACAACAATTTATTACTTACTTGGTTAAGACAGTTAGGTACTCAGTTTGTTTATAAATGACGATCTGTCCTTAGTTATTTTTAAAACAGTAATACAGACTCGTCAGCAATTTATAGTTGTCATTATACCTAATTCTTACTTTCCGGTATTCGTACTTACCTGTGTTAAAATAAATAAATAAATAAGTATTAATCTTAAATAAACTAATATTACTGATTCATAATCAAAATGTCAGTAGGTACTACACTATTTCTTATTCTTTACATAACCTTATTATAATATATTTTTGCAAATTAATCAGGTAGGGTATATTATCTATTATTGGCCACCTTCAGTAACGGGCCACTTTGCAATAATATGTGTAAAGCAAAAGATATGATGATATTTGTGCGATTAAACTAGAATATCTAGATCCACAGTGATTATCCGGACTACTGTCAAAGTATCTTTACGAACGGCATCTGTATATAAAATTGTTGACTAGTAACTAAATAACATTTTCTCAAGTGGCCAGTTATTGACAATTTACCATAAGTACATAGTCGTATACTCGTAACGTTCGATAAGGGTTCGATACAAATATTGTCCAGGGTGTCTTTTATACTGAGTAACATCATACATCCCTGCCTTTAACATACTATCGTATTATCAACTGTACGATGGCACTTATGTACTTGACATATCAAATAACATGTCAAAGGTAAATGGTTTTACTCACCAGAAGAAGAGAGGCCCTGTACTAAGATCATTGTACTTGGTAACACCATTGCTTCTTCCTCATAAAGCAACGTACGTATTTGCTACTCAACATACTCATCACTATCATCTCATCATCATCATCCATCAGTAATCATCACCATAGATAAAACTGAGTCCGGTGGATCGCCATTAACCCTTCGGACGTCAGTGGCAAAGACATTATTGCAGCACGTAAAATACTAAATGTATGAAAGTGTAAAATCGCCAACGCTTCAGGGGTTTATAAAAAAAGAAAAAGAAGAAGACAATATATTTGTCGAACACGTCTTTGATAAAGGACTAATGGCGTGATTCACTTGTTACACAAAATGAAATGAACGATAATGTATTCAACTATACATATCAAGATTCTCGTTATAATAGAGTTCAGTAAGCCCTCCTGTAATTGCTGTAAGCGAGGAATGAACCGTTTATTACTTAATTTGCAAGCTAAAAGGCAAGCAGTCGTCGTTCTTAATACAAAGGTAAATGGGCTGTGTGGATAAAACACGACAAGCTCTAGAATTACATTTTAGAACGCTCTTTGACGGTAACCGTGCTTGCATCGCGTAAATAATATTTATCCTGAGTTATAAGGACCAGGATTCATAAGTTTTCCTCTTAGCATTTCATATTTCAGGATATATAATATTCGTACTTGTTTTAGGGGTTCCGCAGTGGAATTTTTAGAGCTTAATAGCTTAAGAGGACGACGGCCTTTATTCTTTTAAGATCTATTCAACAGATCCACTATTATGAGTGGTTTTTCCATCTAGATCTATGCTTTAAAATAATGGATCTAGTAAGGCATTATTACTCACTTGATACACAAGTGGTAAAAATCAATTGGTAAAATGTATCGTGTCCCAACCATCCCATTTGCCAACCTGCTTTTATTTTTTGTAACTTTATATTTCAGAATTTATTCCAGTACCATCGTGTAGAGCTCTTTAGATTAGGTTAGGTTAGTTTTAATAAAAAACCTGAAATATTTAGTTACAGAAAAAAACTGGTTGGCAAATGAAACGGTTGGAAAACGATACATTTTGCCAAAAGGTAGAGATCCATTCCTTGAACTATAGACCTAGTGAGATTTAGTTCTCATTACATGCTTTGACACGCTCGAAAATGGATCTAGCTAGAATATTTTCTCAACAAAAAATCTATAATTATAGATATTTTTTTCGCCCTAAATACATTTTATCAGATCGACTGTGGATCTAGTGTGTTATTTGTCTCATTTGTATCACCACGAGCAGATCTAATAATAAAGCATGTTAAAATTAGTGGCTTTTATAATAACCAAAATAACCATCAGATGTGATAGAGGTCATTCGCTGGTCTGTCCAGAATAAAACAAAAATATATACATAACTGTTAATGCAATAGCAAAGTTAAGTGGTAATGTATTTTTTTTTTTACAAATATTTAAAACGCCAAGCTACTTATACTGGCCCGCAAAACTAAGTATCACTTTCATTGAAAGTGTTATTTATGTGTGTAAGATTAAGCGCTTCACAAGGTTTGAATTAGCATATTAATTAATACAGATGCTGGTTACAGTTATTGATTTTTACTTAATTTTTAATAAGATCTGGCATAAACTAGTACCTACTTGTTGCGTGAGTTTCGCTGACAAAGTTACGGCTTAACATTAAAACCGGGCTTACGTGCTACGTAAAATAATTCAGGCGCAGGAAAACGATGTCGCAAGTGTTATCAAATTTGATTTTAAGGGATACATTTATTTTAAGAACTCCAGCCGTTTACAAGGTTACATTTTTTATTTTGCTTGCCTTAACATAAACAAGCAAAACTTTTTTAAACGGTATTTTCTCATTTATAGACATGTTGAAAATTGGTACAATTTGGGAGAATATGACATGACTACCCTCATTGGTTTAGGTTTAATGCCATACCTAATTTAAGTAAGCAGTCTACCTTGCCTAGATATTCCACTTAAGTTACACATAAATAAGTTGAATGGCCAGTCAAAAACGAGATAAAGCCTAAATAAAACAAAAAGTAGTAGGTAGGTACCTAATCACAGTAATCACAATAACGCGCCAGATAATTCTTAATACAATATATCTACGGGGCTTAAGGAGATCAAGCTTCTCCCAAATGCAAAAAAAATGGAATTTGAGAGGACAAGGTTATGACGGGGGCGCCTACATGTCTGGAAAGTTTAGTGGCGTACAATCTCCAGTAAAAAAGCTTCAACCGCTCCAAACCTGTAGGTTTCTCTTGTGTTTATCTTGATAAAACCTACCCTCTCCGTGTGGCCGAGCGCCTCCCAAACCAAAATCGTGAATCCTATACTGTAGGATTACGTCATTATCATTAATCAGAGCTCTAGAGACAAGTAAATCAAATTGCATCATTATTTCATTTGCATGACGTAAGCTTAGCATGAAAAGAACTGACAATTAATTAATTGTATAATGTATCTTTAAATTATTACATGCTTTATCTTTGTACATTTAGATATTGACATAAAGTACTATTCATCCACCCAAGAAATCATGTAGTTTTATAATTTATTATCAAAGTACAGTGCACTCATAATGACTAAATTGGGTTACGTTTGTTTCGACGAAATATATTTGCCAAATGTATTGTTTCCCAACCTTTTCATTTGCCAAATCGCTTTGTTTTTTCAGGGTTTTATAAAAACACCCCTAACCTATTATAGGATTCTACACGATGGTACTGAAATATATCCTGAAATACAAAGCGGGTTAGCAAATAAAAATGTTGGGAAACGATACATTTGGCAAACGTATTTTTGCCAAACGGCAGGCTTCGGACTAAAATACATTTAGTAAGTTTTATGGATCAAATAGTAACCAAAATTAGAAATGATAAGTTTTTATTTACCTACCTATGATCAACACAAGGAAAACGTCATGGCAAAGTAGGTATCAGTCTTTATTTACGTTTAAATATTTGTTTTAGATAAAAAATATACATACAAATGAAGATCAAAACTAACTCATTTGTTACAGTTCATCCGCGGGACGTTTGAACGCTGTCACTTATTTGTTTGTAAAATTAGTAGGTACCTGACGATGGAAGATAAAAATAAAATAAAAGAGAACTCGTTTAACCATGATTCTCCTAACAAGAAAACCTATGAAAATGGCTTTGACGAAGTTAAAACAACATTTGAAGACGCCTTAAAAATTACTGGTAAGCTTGACATAACTACGTTTATTTTGTGTACACAAGTGCTTAGATTAAGTGGTCACTGAAATGGTTACCAAGCCCTAGCCAAGTTATGTTTAGGCAGACTTACTTTTTAAAAGAAACATAAGTATATCTAAAACAGAAACAATAAATCTTTCCCTTGCTTTCCCATCTAATAAATCCAAAACTTATTCTAAATCCATTTCGGTTTACGCTGTGCGGTTGTGGAATCTATTGCCTCCTGAAATTAGGCAGTCTCAGTTTGTAGATTCTTTTAATGCTAGACTAAAGAAGTTCTGGCTAGACACTTGTTCTTAATTATTATTTTCCGTGCTTTATTTGGCTATTCGTTGTAAATTAATTATTTCTCAATAGCTCAAAGGTTAACTGGAGGAGATCCCTTAAAGGGATAAGTTCGCCTTTGTACATCCCCGTTATATTTTTGTCTTTTATAAAATTGATATCTCTTTTGTTTGTACAATAAAGTGTTTACATAAGTACGTATATTTTCATAGTGACTTCGTGTTTTCTGATTCTGGGGTACTCCGTCTTAAGTTAAACGATAATGAACTGTGTCTCCTGATAATAAGATCGCTGGGATCCATGGATTATAATTATAAAATATTCTGCATAGCCGTTAATGCATAAATGTTTTTCCTTTCTTTCTTTATTTCCTTCTTTCTGTAATAATAATAAAAGAAAGCGGTTGCTTAGCATGACGAGTTCAATGCACATTTCATAATATCTCACAACGAACATTTCTTTCAGGCATTGGAAAATACAACTACAGATTGCTAGCGATTTCCATTTACTCATTGTTGGCCGCGACTGCCGAGATGTTTTCAATCGGACTTGTGACCACGGCTTCCCAATGCGATTTGGATCTCGATGTCGCTAGAAAGGGATTGATAAGTTCCATTCCCATTTTTGGTTAGTACCTACCTAAGTTTAGTACATCTTTAGTTAAAACTGTAAACATGCAATATTATTCAAACGAAGTAGGTACTCTTTATTTGAAACTGCAAAAAACACAAACACATATTTTTTTAAACCTTCTTGTGTGATTTTTAGTAGGTAGGTGTAATCCTCGTGTAAATAATTTAGCCGCCTGTATCTGAGGAACCAATTAAGTCTACTAATCATGATAGTTTTCCTTTTTAAGTTCGTTAAATGTATATACATACCAACTAATAATTAGTGAGATTAAATAATCGAATCTCAGGCTCATTTCTTCCTAATGTACCAAAATCGGGTAATTATCGGTTACAAATATGCTCTTGTTACAACATAACACCTACCTTATTAATTAGGTACTGACGTTCACGAACTCACGACGCTCACGCATTCATTTCTTTTGCAAAAGTACTAAACCATAGTATCTAAGTACTTTTTAGGGTTCCGTAAACAAATCGTGCCAACGTGATCATGATCACTAAGCCTCCGTTGCGTCTGTCAGCGGACTGTATCTGAGGCCTTACTTTGAAAATCGAAGTTCGAAGTTCCGTTAGTTCTTTCCCTTTCTCTCGATTTACTTCCGGTTACTTTACTTCGAACTTCGATTTTTAAAGTAGGGTCTCTGTAAAATGATTTGACAGTCAGCAACTGTCTCAGAAAACTGTTTACTCCACTACATCTCGTATCTGCTTGACAGATTTGATTGAAGATTACAAAATATAGACAACCAAACATTTGCTTAAGTATTACTCTCAGATAAGGAACATAGAGAGAAAGGCATTAATTCGCACTTAGATAAATGAGGTACTTATATAATTTATGATTTTGTATAGATGCAGTAATTCGAAATAAATTCATAATAATATTGCTTTTTCAATTAACTTATTAATGATTGAGTAGGTAAATAAGATATAAACCAACTTTTCTAACCAAATTCGATGTCGTATGTTTACACATTTCCAAAAATTTGCTCACCGAGACTACAATTTCTCACGATGAATTTAACATCCCTAGGTGTAGTGGTAGGTGCTCACTTTTGGGGCTTCTTAGCGGATACACGTGGTCGAAGATTTGCTCTCATCATCAGCACCGCAGCAACCTGCACGGCCGGCCTCATAGCTACCTTCTCTAACAGCTGGATCTTCCTTGCGGCCATCAAGCTAATCGGAGCTATATTGTAAGTCAAAACAAGTTAGATATTGGACAGCGTTTTTTTTTACTTGAAGTCGACCAGTAACACCCGTATTTATAGTCAAGAAAAGTAATAACTTGAGTAAAAGTAATGACTTAAGCAACGATTTTTATATGACTTTTGACACTACTAATACTCAAGTCATTACTTTTCTTCACTATAAATACGGGTGTAAGTCTTTTTGTTACTTCCTTTGAGAAACAGATCCCGCATTGACTTTTTATTTATTGTTTAGCGCATCTGGAACTAACGCACTGTCGTTTACGTTTCTCGGAGAGGCCATAATTGCTGAGAAGAGACAAACCTATCTGATGTACACCTCCGCTGGAGTGCTCTCGTTTCAAGCAATTAATGCCAGTGGGTATCATTTTATTGTATGATATTCGTATAATATACGTATACACCAGAGCTTTTATGAAAATTATAGTCACTACCATCATCGAGCCTTATGTCGTCACTACTTTAGCAAAAACTCGTATCTGATATTTTGAGATGTATGAGTATTAACTTCATTCTCTTCACGTTTAAGTTTAAAATCGTACGTCTCGAAATATGGGATACGAGGATTTTTCAAATAATGACGATGGGCAAGTTCACAATTTTTTATGAACTCATATTTTGATTGTTTCTTTTACTGTAAAGTTTGCTGGTATTTTTTTAAATATGTACTTACTATAGGTACCGTTCATCATTTTAACTGTTTTCAGTGATGGCATATCCTTTTCTGAATATGACATTCTCATATTATATGCCCCTCTTCGGCTTTGCCTTCCGACCATGGAGACTGTTCCTGATGATCATCGGCTTGATCAGCGGTGTAAACCTGCTTCTTATTACATTTTTCACTTACGAAAGTCCTAAATTCTACTTTGCGATCGGAGAACATGAAAAGGGACTGAAGAACATGCAGAAAATTTACAGAGAAAATACTGGTAACGCAATAGAAACCTATTCGGTATGACCTTGTTGCAAGCTTTTATGTTACTTGCTTTCAACTTTAAATTTAAAATTAAATTTTTCCACTTTTGGCTGTCATCCTACTAACTTGAAATTTGGTATAACCTGGAATGTGGTAGGTATGCAAATCGCGTGGCTTTTGATTCCATCATATTTCAGCCCCGATATTAGGTCATTAGTCATTAATAATTGCGCAAAAATTTAGCACACACACATTGGCAAAAAATTGATTTCTAAAGTTTACATTACCCTTTTGTATTTAGTTTATTTATTGCTGGTCTTAAAATTTTAATTTTTTTCGGGACATAGTTTTAAAAAAAAACGTATGACATTTTGTTTCAGGTGAAACATGTTGTTTTGAACGATGATGACTACAAAACCAAAAAGAGAAGCTTTATTCGCTCTGTTTGGGATCAGACCATACCACTTTTTAATAAAAAATATCGAGGGTCCCCGTCTAAAACCCAATAAGTGACAAAAATTGAGATTTTAACCTAAGAATGCCATTGTATTGCATTTTTTACGCTCTTTCTTTTGGTATTTACAGATATTCAAATTTCATTAATATGTCTGAAATAGACAAATTCGTATCCCAATAAATCTTAACATTTTTACATTTTGTTTCATTTAAAATAATATAAGTGTACATATATGTATGTAGTGGCATAATTTTTTTGTTTTAGTTAGTGCAAGAACCACATACTGTATATTTATAGGTATTTGCTGCAAACAACATTTTACAAATATGAACTAAACTCTTAACATAAAACCAGATATGAGTGTTAAACAGGTTTTAGCTTACGATAATTATTCATTGTATTATATTTTTATGGAAACCAAAAACCAATAACAACATTTGTTAGATTTTAGTTGTCCAAGCTTACATAATAAGACGAATTTTTGTAAAGTATAAATCCCAATAAATATACTTATAGTATTCTCAAAAATACGCTTGCGTACAAAATTACACATTAAATTTAATTATAGGGTTCTTACCTGATCCTATAATAACAAAAATATCAGGACGTTGTGGGGTGAAACCCAATAAGTATAGTTGAGGCGGGCAGTGCTGCTCCAAGGTCACGCGTCGCCGCCAGTGCGCGCAGTTTTAGTCAGTTTGGTTAGCAACATGAGTGAACGCGTCACGGTTGCGCGTGCATTGTAATAATAACAAAATAATTATTAGAGTTTGTGCTTCTGTTCCGATTGATAACACAGTTCTGTTCAGTTATTAATGTTATGAGAAATTAGGTGTGATGGGTGATCGGTCAAGGAGACTAGTTGCACTAGCTTGCAAAAATACGCTTAAATCTGGTAAGTAAATTATCTTATAACTTTAAAGGTTAATAACCTTGTTTGGCAAATTATGGTAGGTAATTTAGATTGTGGTTGATTATTGTTTCATTACCGATTTAACTATCAGTCAAGAAAAGTTTTCTAGTAAGAACTTAATGATAAAACTTTGTTTGAATGCCATTATTGCTATCTCGTTTTATTAAGCGCTGAGAAAACGAGATGGCGGCAGCGGGTGTTTCAAGTAGTTCGAACTTATTGGGTTTGAGCACGAACTGTTTTACGTTAAATGGAAACGATGCTTCATAATAATATTATTATAGTGACTGTAAGATTTGTTATTAATATTTTTTCTGTTCTTGGTTTTAGATGAAAGTACTACTTTGCTACTACCACCAATAAATGTAGGTGCACGCAGTACACATTCAAGTGACTCTTCGGATCTTGATGAATCGCAGATGGAAATTGCAAACCGAATGCAAAACATTATGACCGAGGATTTCAATGCAGATGCAGGTTAATTTATTATACTTACCTACTTTCTTATACTAATTTCTACTTAGTATAAGTAAGTAGGTACCTATAACATGATACAAAAATGTGAACATTGGGAGAGTGTGTGAATGTTTGTTTTTAATTTAAACTCACGACTGGTTCAACGGATTTGGATGAGATTCTACATACATTTATTTAAGTTTTGGATTAAATTAAATAAAGAATGCTTTTATCTTAATTGTTAGTTGTTGAGGGGAAAACGATAAAAAGCAATGCTAAGTTGATGGCGGAAAGCTAGTTTTATGTATATTAATTTTAAATCGCATCGCATGGTTTATACATAATAATATTAGGTTTTTTTTTATTTCAGACATTACAAGTACTTTGCTAGAAACAAAACATGTTGGTGCACGTTCTAGTAGCTCTTCCGATCTTGATGAATCGCTAGTGGCCTTTGCTTCCCAGATGCACAACATTGTGAACGAAGATTACAATACAGATTCAGGTCAGTATTTTTATAATTATTGACGTCGGCTTAGTTGGTACGAAGATAGAGGTCCTGGGTTCGATTCCCGGTCAAGGCAAGATGTTCTACTTAGGTTCTTAAACCGCCAGTTTGATTTTACTCAGGTATTTCAGTAACGGTACTAGGATAATTCAATCTAGATGCAATATTTTGTATACCTACCTACTAATGAATATTTCTTTGCAGATGACGACATACGTGAGCATTTATTTGGCAGTGACGATTCAAATGATGATCCCACTTACGTACCGGATCTAGAGGAAGATTTAACAAAAGGAGTTGCATCCGACTGTGGTGATATAATTCCTGAAAGTCCGATTATTCCGTTAAAACGCATTGAACTATCTATGACGATACTAGAAGATGTTTTAGGCCGAGTTTGGACTGTTATTGAGAGTTTAGACAAAGATCCCTGTTACGTACAAAACTCCGATGACGATTCACAATACCAAATTGATACTGACTGCATTACGAATAACGTTATAATTCAGGAGAGCCCGAGTTATTCAGAGATAAAAGAAACGGTTACGTTGATTCTTGATAATGTTTTGGATGGAGTTTGGACTCGTGTTAAACCTTTGAAACGACGTAAAATAGCTCAGCCAGGCGAATGGAAAAAAAATATTGCCAAGAAGAGAAAAATTGAAGGGCTACCTTACATTACCCAAGGTATTTTACGGTCTGCTAAAGTTCCGAAACCTATACAATGCGATAAATGCCAATTCAAATGTACGGATTTTTTTTCTACAGAAGACCGCAACGATTTATGCCGTCATTTTTACGGGATGGATTTCAAATCTCAAAAAAACTTCATTCTTTCTTGTGTTGAAGTGCAGCCGGTAAAAACTAGAAGAGTACAAAAAACGTCCAATAAGAAGGATCGCTCATTCAGTAAAAAATGTTTCATGCAGAAAAATAATGAAAGATATCAAGTGTGTCAGAAATTTTTCTTGGCTACGTTGTGCATAAGTATGGATGTCATGTTTGATGCTTTAAATAAAAGGGATGCATTGGGTTTTTACAGCTCAGATGACAAACGTGGCAAGAAAATTCCACCAAATAAGACCAAGGACGAGGATGTCAAATTTGTCAAGGAACACATAGAATCCTTCCCCGTAATGGAATCTCATTACTGTCGTAAGGACAGTAAGAAAAAGTACTTTTACCCTGACGTAAAATCGGTCGTTCAGATGTACAGAATGTATGAGTCCTTATGTAAAGAAACCCACAAAAAACCAGTTTCAACGTCTAAATACCGCAAAGTTTTTACTGAAGAATATAATTTTAGTTTTTACAGTCCAAAAAAAGATCTCTGTAACCTTTGTTCTAAATACCAAAAAGCGGAATCGAAAGAAGATCTAGAAGATGAATACCAAGAGCATATTACACGGAAGACGATCTGCCAACAAGCAAAAGACGCCGACAAAGCTCGTGCTAACACCGATGAAACATTCATGTCAATAACCATGGATTTACAGGCGGTTTTACAGATGCCTAATAGTGGTGAAAGCATACTGTACTACATGAGGAAATTGGTTCTTTACAATTTTACCATTTATGAAGCCAGTCTCCCCAATAATGCCTACTGTCTTTGTTGGAGCGAGATTAATGGCAAAAAAGGGAGTTGTGAAATAGGCACATGCCTATTTTACTATTTGACAACACAGATACCTAAAAATGTGTCAGAGTTATCAATTTTTTCTGATACTTGCAGCGGCCAGAACCGCAACCAATATGTATCCACTCTCTTGCTTTGGGCTGTTCAAAAAATTGACCATTTAAATATAATCGAACAAAAGTTCTTAGAAAGTGGCCATACGCATATGGAAGTAGATTCAATGCACGCTGCTATTGAAAATGCGTCCAAAAATGTATCAATTAACAGTGTATCTGAGTGGAAAAATGTATTTAAACAGGCAAGAGCAAAAAAAACTAAGACAGTAAAAACCGAAAATGGAAGCAAGAAAGTTGAAGTAAAGAGTTACGAAGTAAAAGAATTCAAGTTTCATGAAATGTTGGACCTAAAAAAGCTTAGTGCATCTATTATTAAAAACAAGAGCAAAGATACCATGAAAAACCCAGTGAATTGGTTGAAAATTAAAAGGATTCGGTACGTTAAAGGCGATTTTAAAATGTACTTTAACTACGATATGTCGGACGATTTTCGTGAGTTAGATATTTTAAGTATCAATTCTAACACACCCAAAACAAGGGCCAAGAGACACTCAAACCCACCGTCTGTTTCACAGCCTTGGCCGGAAGAGATAGAATATCTATACAGCAGCCAATTACCTATAAGCCTAGCAAAAAAAAAAGATTTACTTACCATGTGTAAAAAAGAAATTATCCCTGAAGAACTGCACAGTTGGATACAAAACTTAAAAACATCAAACTATAATGTTTCACAGGAATCAGACGAAGAATAATAAATACTTCTGTGAAACATTACAGTTGTTTTTTTTTTAATTCCACTTCCACTATTTTAAGGCTTAATATTCATTGTTATCTTTAAGAATACACTTAAAAATAACACTCGTAACTTTTTTGTTTGTATCTTATACTTAATAAAACAACCTTTACGTACATAAAGTGGCTTTTTTCTTTATGCTCAAACCCAATAAATCGTCACCCTTGCTTAGAAATCATAATTTTACAACAAAACTAAACTAAGACATAATCTACAAAATACAAAACCTTAAACTTGATTAAATTATCTAATTTGTAAAATAATCTATTGTACAGAATTATTCATATAATTTGGAGTTATTGCCTCGTCAACTTTTAACTTGAGATATCTCAAAATTAGGTTTTTACTACTTATTGGGTTTTACCCGGGAACCCTCGATATATTAAAAATACGGTTTTGATATTTTTGAGCGGCCTACCAGCATACTGCATGTAAGCCTTTATGATGTTTTATGACTTTAATAGTTGTTGTTCATGCATGTATTTATTTATTAAGTGTAATTTTACATGAATGTTTTAAATGTTTTCAGATCGCCACCGTTCTCAATCTGGCTTCCTTTTATTTTTAATAGTTACAGTCAATCGGAAGATTCGAACGCATTCTTTTGTGATATATTCCATAAAAAGCAGACACCTACCTCGAACAGTTCTGTGGTAGGTTTTTTGAAGATCAACCAATCCTTCCAAGCCAAGTTTGTTACTTGACAAAGTGAGTGCATTGTTTCATGAGCATTCCAGTTTCAGTTACTCGACTGCGACGACAGTGTAGCCGACTTCACTCTTGTGGCTCTAGCACTATTTGCTGTGTATCTTACAGTCTGTTCACTGTGCACAGTCTTGGTTATCAAACTTATCGGGAAGAAGTGGACTTTCATAGCCGTCCACGCATTCACGTTTACCATGTGCCTTATGGTCAATCGTTTTAGGATCATATATGGAATCATTGCCTTGATGGCCATGACAGCAAAATGTTGTATGCATGGGGATTGTTACTACTTACGCTGTTGAAATGTTTCCAACCTATATGAGGTGAGTAAAGATACGATTATAATTTTAATCCGAAAAGTGGGTGTATGTGTGGGTGTAAAGGTGTGTAGGGCAAAATCTGATAAAAAAAAAAACATTGAATGTTTGTATTCCGAGGATTTTCTTAACAAAAACAGTTTTGCCGATAAGGACATTGGTACCTATTAGCTCAGTGTCCGTCGGAGCTATTTTTAATAATGTTATATTAGGTAGGTTTTTATCGGAAATCACAGCATAATTATTATTTGATTACATACTGCTGACCTAGGAAGGATGGAATACGGTCGATCGGCTCTCAAACTACAAGCCAAACTAACAAAACTGCTTTGTTATTCTTGCTTCTAGTACTATAGCGTCAGCGTCAAGCTCCCTGGGGAGTTCAACATATAATCATATTCATTTACAACCTGTATGATAGAGTCTACCAATCCCATTTCTTAATTTGTAACTTAGATAAGACTATACCAACATTTTAGATCTGTTTGATTGGGTTGTAGTGTAACGTTTATGATTCATAAGGTAACACGAAAGTACATCCAAGTTGCGTTAGGTCAGCCGTATGTTTTTTATCTCTTTCTGTTTAGTACTTGTTTTGTCCTTTTGTTAGATGTACGAATAAACATTTTTTTTTTTCGTTTGAAAGTAATACTACTACAGCGACATAGTTTGATCGTATACCCTAGGTATACGATATGCTAGTATAAAATAGAGCAAACACTTTAAATTTTGTTTTAAAATTATGACCTAAGTAATACTTTAATGTGGTTTTATATGATTACGATTAGATTTATGTTAAACATTATTTATTTTCAGGGCAATGGCAGTTTGTCTATGTATACTTTCCGGAAGGGCTGTGTCGATAATATTCTTCAATGTTATCGGTGCTCAATTGGAGAACAATTGTGACAACTTTATCAATATTATTGCCGGTGTACTTTTGTGTAAGTATGAAACATAGATATAATCTAATTGCAATTAACCCTTAATTTGGCAAAAATACAGAAGGTCGTGAATTCAAACCCTTTTAAATCTAAGTTTAAATTTAAATGAACATTAAAAAATGAGCAGCCAAAATAACAAAAAAAGTGAACATTGTCAAATTAAGGGTTAAGTCTTGAACTTTTTTATGACCTAGTTACCTATCTTTTTTAGTAGTAGGAAATGGTGTCTTGATAACTGCAGGTACTTATTTAAAGGTTGTTAACTTGTTAAAGTTATATTTATTTAACGTATACGTTAAAAAACGTATGGAAACTATAATATATCATAGTCCTTAATCCATTTTGTTTAATTTCTAGTCGGTGGCGTCGTGGGTCTGTTCCTGCCTTCAGATAGAACACGAAAAAGCAAAATTGAAACGAATAACAAAACAGTTTCTTCGTGAATAATCGACAGGATTTGTTATGAGCTAAAATTGGAATTGCTAAACAAGACTTACAAGATTTACCTAGTGTACACAGAAGGTTAAAAAGTGCAATGAGATTTCAGGTTATATTTTGGCACTTACAGTCTGCGTGTTTTGAGGAATCAGTGGTTAGGGAATCGGCACAAAAACGGACTAAGTAAATCCCTGAATAAGTTCTTCAATATCAGCATTTCATATAGTTATGTAGGTACCTACGTCTACTTTACCATTTATAGTTTCTCATGACTAATGTATTTAAGCATCCAAACTTTGTTGAAAATGCATATGTATTCCAAAACTAGGAAAGTAAAACTATTGTTAGAAAACGGGGGCTAAAACGCTGCAAAAACTGAATGCGAAGGTAGGTAGATATATTGAAAAATGAGAGGTTTTATCTTTGATCCTATATCATATCAATTCATTCCGAGAAATTGCCAGATAATTTTTAATTCTGCATTATTGTATTCCTATGTAGTAGCAGTGGAGACGTATTTCTTCTAATTTTCATAATTAGGAATTGTGTTTTTACTTTTTGCCATTTTCGATAGTAAGTGAATAATGTTATTTTCAATAACTACGTATCTGTTAATTTAACATTGCACTACTTATTTATTAGCAAATATCAATTCATTAGAAGAGTAATATTTGTTTTGGAGAAAGATAGAATAATAGATTGTATAAGAGTAGGTTCATTTTTTTGTGGGCTTTTGAATAATATAACTTAAAATAAGTGACAAACATTTATTTAGCATTATTTTAAAGGAAGAAGATTGATGTCGGCTGTTCAATGATTGATTAGTCATCCAAGAGCCTGTAAAAAAAAAACCTATTAATGGTCTGATCAAAAAAGTAAAGTTACTTCATCCAAATTTATTATTCATTAAGTTTATTTTTATAAGCAATGTGGGTTATTGAGATGAAAACAAAAATACACAAAGCGACGAAGATGTTAAAAAGGTGATTGTATAATGATGATGTGGTATGATAAGCAGTTTAGTCATTAAAAATGGTAGTTTATGCAACTGATGCATAAAATACGAGTGTGGCTTTATGAAACGAGCGTCAGCGAGTTTCATAATAGGATCACAGGAGTGTTTTAAGGCCTAATTATGTACAGTTGCATACACTACTTTATCTTCACACAAATCATAAGTACCATAAGATGGGTTCAGAGCCCGTAGAGAATGACCTGCAATGCTACTAGTGCTACCTGTAAAATATCTATATACTTTAGATATTAAAATAATGCAATAAAAAATAAATTTCCACAAATACAGAATTATATTATTTATTGTAATAGTTTTTATTAAACAATCCTACTTTCGTAACAGCAAAAAACCAACTGACCATCATCAAATGACATCAATTAATAATGGCAGCAATTCGATCCTCCGTGAAGACGATTTTTTTTTTATAGACAAACGAATGAAGTCCCTATTCTGAAGTCACTTTAGATCAAATATTGTGCGGTTTGTATTTAAAAAAACATACTGAATTGACGTTTCGAGTCGATAACTGTTTTAATATCTATGAATACTAGAAAAGAGACCCTCTTGAATTTTGACAGTTGTTCCAAATTTAAACTCATAACCTTACCAAAATCTATATTGTTATTATAACATTACAATACAAATTTTACCTATTACCACAGACAAGAAAGTTCTCATAGTAAAATCGGTTGTAATAATGCTGGTCATTTCCTACGGGTGTTGAACGCATAATAGAGGATTTATGATTTGTGAGATACGTATTTTTTTAAATTAGTTGATTGCTGCTTGGAACAACGTTTGCGTGAAATGTAAAATTTCAATTTGTCACAGGCAGAGTATAATTTGGTATCGTTATACGTTTACATTTCGCCGACAAAGTTGTAAAATAAATTCTTAAAATATTTTTATTCGGTAGCATTCAGAGTAACTTTAGTTTATACAATTAAAGCTACTTAAGGGTTTTTTTTCATTTTGACTTCAAGTTATTATTGGTTAACTCTAAAAAATATTACATATTTGCAGGGCTCCGTCGACATTGCTAAGACAAACGTAGACGTAAAATGAATGAAACTATGTGATCATTTCGCAACTCAGACTTACAAATAAGGTCGTATTTGGGTCATACACAGATTTAGGTTCCTGTCTTTCCTGTGGACATACCCGAAGTTAACGTGTTTAAGGCCTAATTTTCTGGCTGAACCCACATCCGCATAAACGGCGTCACGTCAACTATAGTCCTATCAAATAAAAACATAACTTATATGCACACAAGCCCTTAACTATTGACCACAGGAGAGACAACTTTTGTTTTTGTGATTGTGTATGACCCATTTGCTACCTAGTCCTATCGAGATGTGGACCTCAATTCTGTTTTGCTAGAAAGAGATAGGGACAAATCTTTGTTGACTTCTATCTTGATTACTGTTTGTAACATAACTCAGCTTTTATTGAGGTTCATGAACATTCCCTATTACAAGTATGTAGGTAGGTAAACTTAAAATAACGTAACGTATAATTTTACAGCTACATACATACCTTCAAGTACAGTAGGCTAGACAGGTAAGAAGTCAATCCTGACAAATGGCACAACCATGAAGTAGCAGTAAAAAATGCTGATATTCCTTCAAACCCAACAAGTTTAGCATTATTTTACCGCTGTCATCATTATTTATACTCAGATACTACATGATTGTGCAATAATAATATGTCACAATTGACATCTTATCTGCGTAGTACCTACTATTGTAGCACAATTAGTAATATAGAATCACCTTAATTGGGATTTCGGAATGATCCACTGAAAACCGGTGTGCCTTTTACAAGAATGTAGTACAAGAAGCTGTGATCAGCCCTAAACTCCGGTGGCCTCTGCACCGGTCCGATTGAGGCGGTTCTCGTACCTACGAATGCTGAAACAATATATATAATTCGAGGCAGTGCAACTACTACCTACTCCTACTACCCTACTTCTAGTACTTCTAAGACGACTGCTGCAGCTATTGCTATTACTACCATTACTACTAAGACCATTATTTACGTAATATTCATTATTTATTAGTAAGTCATAAGCAAATACATTGACATTGTACATTACCACATTCGTTTTCCATTATTGCATACTAAATTAAAAATATCAATCATTTAAGTTTTAGCTTCGTCATTTACGCGCAAATGTTTTGTTCATTTCATTATAACTTGCTTACTCATTAGCTATTATATATAGCTAATGAGTGTATATAATAAGAGTTATTTGCTTTTAAACAAAAGTTAGTAAAATAGTGAATGTGTTTTTAAAAGCTTTTCCCATTTGAATAAATATGATCTTATCAACCTTAATCAACGTAGGCTCCACAAAATACAGTTATTGAATTAATTCTCAAGTAATAGAGGAAACTGTGGTCAGCCCTGAATTCTTTTGGAGGAGGAGGTGGTGGGCCAGGCCGGTTTGGCCTTCCAATGACGCCTGTAATTATACAAAGCATTGTTGTAGTAGCTACATAAATCGTTCTGTGGTGAATGGCTCAGAGATAGTGAAAAAACCAGTCAATTACGAGTCAGACTCGCGCATTGAGCGTTTGGAGCGCCGTAGAAAGTATTATTATATTAAGATTTACAAAAAAAACATCAACAAAAGCATTTCGAATCGAATTAGCGCGAACCCAACTCATTGTTCTCATTTTGTATCTGTTGTTTTTCTTCAGGGCTTGTACTATCATCATAAAAAAATCGACCCTGGTATGGTACCGTATACCGTTTTTACCCTTCCGGTACGACAATACAAATACAATGGTTTACAATGTCGCCTATAGGAGAGGGTATCGACTCATGATAGAAAGATATCGATCGACCCCAAGTAGACAAAGTTTGAGGTTGATAGAAACTCCAGTAAGGTTTTCTGAGTCAAGTACATACTATAGTAAGTGATGCTGCTACACAATGAAGAGATTGAATCGAAATAATGTCGAAATCTGCAACTTAGGGCTTATATAAGTAGGTACACACCTGCGCCAGTTCTCGAAAATAGTCATGCTATGCTCTATTGGGATCGATTTGTCATCGCGGACAGGACTATTGTCGCCAATAAGCCTAATATTGTGTTGACAGATCGATCTCAAGCCGAGAAAGACAAGCTTAGCTAGGACCTTGTCACGAGATGACCGCCTTGTGGGATGTTGACTCGATGATCATTGTCCCGGCAGTTGTTTCGGAAAACGGTCTCACAGCGAGAGTCTTCAACAACAGCTCAAGAGACTCGCGCTAAATGGCTGGATCAAGGGACCAGATACAGAAAGCAGTACTTGACACGGTTTGCATTGTGAGAAAATTTCTCTCTGCAGTGCTAACCTAACCTAACCTAACCTAACCACCCTAAGCTTGAGCCCTGCCTTTTCATTTTGTTTGTTTTTTATATTTGTATTGCTATATTGTTTTAATATTTGAATATTAAAATTACAGAAAATTTAATTAATATCTAAATAATAATTATGAGATTAATGTAGAATATTATAATTCGATTAATTGTTTGAACAATGCAACAACCATTACAAACCATGATAGTATGTTATTTATTTATTCTCAAACTTACAACACTGTATTCAAAAAATCAGTTGTAAAATACACCAGAAAACACAACAGTTGATCCAGATTTCAAATAATAAAGGAATGCTCGATCAGCTTTAAAGATCTTTGGTGGTGGAGGAGGCAGCGACGGCAACGCCGCACCGGGTCCCACAAATGCTGGAAAGAGTTGGTGTCCTCATTACATGTGAAATGATATTGGACCTTTCTGCTATATAAACTTGATTCTATGCGAAAATCAGGCATTATGTATGCTCATTTAAGAACCATCCTTTTAGAAATCATAATATCTACAGTGTGATGCGAACGTAAGCTGCGTTCGTTCTAATATGCTCTTATACGAGTCTATCCGACTTTATCCGAAACTAAAAGAATCTGGTCTAGATAGGTCTGGTATTGTGTTCCTAATTTTCTATATTTAGACAAAGCTTAACATGGAAGAATTACTTCATAATAGTAGAAATGAGAGGTACAGTGATGTTCTATTCGATTAATAATAAATAACCTAAATGAATATTTACCATCGTACGAGTAAACATACAAAAAAAAATAGTTTTTTCAAGTTAATAGTGACTAACAACGATTCGAGAATCAAATTGAGACGTAGAACACGGAAAATTTCGCTGCTATAAACAAAGTTCAATCATCATTAAGTTTGTGGGAAAAGAAATCAATAATTGCTCCATTTTTTACATTAAATCGTCTATGTAAAATCGCTTCTTCATGTGTCAAAACAAGAATACGACGAATCAGAAAAACGACGAAAAGAAAGCAATCTGAGTTACCATTTGCTGCAGCGGCTTCAGATCCTTCTTCATTTACTATAATAATTGCGTCCTGGACGGCTGTAGAAATATAAACGTCCTGTGGTTGAGCCAATATGCCTTCTAATCCAGCATCTGCGCCGAAGATTTTGGTGACGTTTTGCTAAAAGAAATATTTCAATTAGGTATATAAGTATACACAATGAAAAAACCCGTAAAGTAGGCAATCATATTAAAATAATCATAATAATATGGAAAGTTTGTTCTCTCACCTTTTTCAAAATATCGGATAAATCAGTTTTTGTTTTGATCTCAAATTTAGGGAGCCAGACCTTCACTTTTTGGCTGCGAAGTGTACCGATTATTTTATTGAAAACAGAAGAATCTTGCAATTTTTCCGCCAAAGTTGTTACTCCGTTAATGTTGTTTGGTAAGACTACAACCATGCTGAAGTTTCTACCTTTGTAGTACATTTCAAGGATCTAAAATGTTTATAAATTAGTGTTTCTTTAATAAGTCAAATCAGTTAAAACTTTTAGTGACTTAAATTACCTTGCAACCAAAGTCGTCATCTTCACCATACTTTAAAGTAGCCTCTTGATACATCAACTTAGTCGTTTTGTTTGTACCATCTTCTAAGTAGAAAGGTTGATCTTGGGTGTTCTTTGCATCAAATTGATACAACCAGGTACCCTACAAATAAAAAAGGCAAGATACATATTTTTCGTTAATATGTTATATGTAGGTACTTCGTATTCTTTAACATTAGATAGAATTACAAAGAACAGTCGGAATCGAGGTCTTTTCATAAATATCAAATAATTCCACAGCTGTAGTTAATTCAGTGCTTTATAATTATAATATATATTTAGCAAATAAATTAACATTAAATACATTTATTTTCTTAACTTGTACCTTATCATTTCACAGATAAAATGTAAAAGACTGAAAAAAACAGATTATCTGCATAAATACAACGTATTATACTCTTACTAATCTTATTACACTATTTAATTAAATGGAAACATGCTGTTCGTTAAAAACTAACAGTTTAGTTTTAAATTGAATTTTTGCTATTGTGCCATTATTGGCTTATGTAATTTATATTTGTGTAATGCTCAAAGGAATACTTGTACATAATATAGCAAAATCTGTAGATAATTATCTTATTTGTTTTAAATACCTTGAACAAAATAGCGTTAACTAATGCAATACGTGTGTCTTCGCTGAACATGTCACGTGATACAAGATCCGTGATACGGTTATTGGTTTTGCTAGCAACCTGAAAACAAAATAGTGTCTAAAAATGCATTTCTAAAAATAAAATGAAAGGATTTGAATCCACGGCTTTCAAAATACCAGAATTTCAAAACCCAGATTCTTTCAATTTACCTTAGTATAATAAATTATTTTTCATTACACTTGCTCGTAAATAGTGTCCTAACATGCTAGAAAAATCGACCGTAAATCCAAAATAATACACGCGGGCCTTTTTTTTAACATTACGCCCTAACGTGCGTAATAGCTTTTTTTTTAATATTATACGCGGACTCAAACTATCACAATATGTCAGGACCCCAATTCTTGTGCCATTCGATATGAAGTTTCATTCGAGATGAAATGTCAGTTGAATACTATTTCCTAAAAATCTCGCATAACAAACTATTGATCTCATTTATGTCACTAGAATCGGACTCCGAACACGTTTGACATTATCTGTGGCAAGTCACAGACAATGATGTGGTAAGTCACAGACAATGATGTAGTCTGCCGCTAATAAGTTAAAAATATGATCTTGTGTCTGATTTTATTTCATTTCCTCGCAATAGTGATGAAAAACATTGTATGTTACACGGGTGGTAAAGGAAATACAAAGCTCGAGTCAGCCTTCGGCTTCGGGCTTCTAACAGACTCTCGTTTATAATTCCTTGCTTTATCACCCTTAATACACAATGTACTATAATGTAAGGTATTATTTATTATTTTTACCCGTCATTTCGAATCTGTTGTTTTGGGAATCTGGTATAGAATGTGGTCTAATATATTGAGAACGCCCGTTCAGGGGGGTTATTATGACATAGCTATGTAGTTCATTTCACGGTTAGTGTAAAGGACGGAGCTATAGCAGTTACATAACTCTATCCTTTTCTTTCAGCGTAAAATGAGTGGCACAGATAGGTTATAATAACCCCACCGAGCTGATAAGTGATTCATATCATAACGCTTAAAAAGTCAAACTGACTGTCTTAATAACTAGATAAGAACCATCTTGGTCAAAGAAACTTAAGACAATTAAAAAATAATTCAAATTGGTTCGTCATTGTAGATGTTAAGAGCCATACGGACAAACAGACGGCAGATAGGCATCAAATTCATAACAATTTTTGATCAAGAGTGAAATTGAATTACCCATTGATTGATAGTGTCAGCTGCTTTAGAGGAATCACCGAAGTTAATTTCTTGACTTTCGGCATTGAAAACATTAACTGTGTCATTTTTGAAACTATCACTTAGTTTGTATTTTAAGCTGGAATAAACTTTAGCAGCAAGATTGAAGATAACGCTTGTCTGGCCCTCGTAGGAAGCAGTCAGTGCAGGGAAATTGGTTCGAATCTGTAATTAAAATTGAAATAGGTAATACAACAAGTAAGACATAGTAAACTCCTGGGCCCTATTTCACGAAAGGTAACTAGTCTAGTAATACCCGTCCATGGACTAATATTTTGTACAAGTTTACAATTGTGGGTTTCAACAAGCTACAATAATAATTGTAAGTTACTAGTTACTTCTTTGTAAAATTGTAAATACTAGGATTACTAGTGTACTTTTCTCGAATCTACAAATATACGGCTTTACTAGTTAGTAGTCACTAGTTAATATGTACAAGTCTTGGTAAATCACGTTTCATTACTTTTTTTACAAGACTTGTAGCTAGTAGCGGTACACAGACTAAAAATACTAGTTACCGAATGGCTGTTTACGCTATTATCAAGGCTGAATTAGGTACCTGAATTTTTTATTCAAAGAATCAGTCAAGTGAGAGTCGAGGACACATTATTTTGAGGCGCCGGATCTAATTAGGTTAATTAATTATTGTTTACTATCGTATTAATTATTAAGCGTGTAAAAATTTGTTGCGATTTTAATGGTAATCGACACAAGACTTAGCAGTATGTCTTAAACCCTTCGCCTATCTTTGATTGAATTTGAAAGAAGTCGTCAGGCCCCTAAAATGATTTCTTGGAAGAAATACTCGACGCCGACGGATAATAACGATTTCTTCATCGCTGCTTTCGGAATCAGTCCACATTGCTTTAAAAACTTCACAATACACTTAAAATCGACAAGACACAACAATTTTCACAATAAAATCGATATTTTTGACAAGAGTTAATTCAACTTCTAATTTTTACAAAGCTTCCGACCTTGGTAGGTTTAGGCTTGTAATTAACAAGTGTATAATTTATTATTTTTAACTTTCGTGAAACCAAAAGCAGTTTACCATGGTGAACTTAGCCAGTATTTACTAGTTGACGACTAGTAACTGGTAGATTAATATTGTAATTTGTGAAACGTAATCTTACAAGCTAGTGAAAAATAATGGTCCATAGAATAGTAATACTAGTCTGATAGCTTTTGAGAAACAGGATTCCACAAGACTAATAAGAGGTAATAGTGAAACAGGATTTACTAGAACTTGTAATTGTAACACTGGTGACTGGTAACAAATAAATCCGTAGACTTGTAGATTCGTGAAATAGGGCCCTGTTGTAAAATGTTATATATACCTAGGTTAAGCTGTTTTAAACTACAATGAAAAAAACCACATTAAGATCAAGGATACAATACATTACTGTTATACCTATAAATACTCGCATAGCAAATATACTAACAGATGGCAGAATGACTGTGAATGCGATAAACAGCCGATCATTATTAATACTTTGGTAATACTTCTTCTTTTTTATTTGTAGCGGTCCGCCATGGTTCGGACGAGATTTCGCCAGTGTCAGGTGGCGAGAAGAATAATCAATCGGTAAAGAAAATTAAATCAAAAGTAAAAGCCGGATATTTTTCTGGAATATTTACTGTACCTATAAGGTCTGCTCGTTTTTAGAGAAAAGGAAGAAAATTATACAAAATTACTCACGTCATCTTGACTGTTTGCATTGAGTACAGTTAATAGTTGTTTAAGCGAGTCGCCTGTTGCGTACAGCGCCAGCTGAGCTAATGGAGTGAAGACGGAGAATGCCGAGATTATAACGTTATTTCCTTTACTAGCTTGCATACGATCCTGAAATAAAAAAAATATACTTCCGTTACACGTAGGTTGTATCATTATTATGATAATTTGTACTTAAAAAAAGCATTATAATGTATTGTATTATGGTATATATTTTCCTTGATCATGGAACTAAATCGAGAGTGTAGCAAGTAATTCAGAGCATGGAGAGAGATTAACTTAAATCTAAACGAAAAAACTTTTCATACTAAGTGACATTAATGACCACTGTTTTTCAGTCTTATAATTCAAACTTGAATTGTAGGTATTATGAGTACGTAGCGCTGTATTATGATATAGAGGTAGTTATTCTTCGACCTCCCAACAAGCAGTAGTTTACGCATTGATAGCTTTCGGCATGAGGGTAAGACAACCGGTCAAATAAGCAGCATTTAATCTAATCCTCGGGATTGGCAGCTTACGAAATACAAACTTGATAAATATAGAACGATGTCTTCCCGTGGATGTCGTAAGAGGCAACTAAAGTAATTATGGTTTATGGTATTGTTTGCCTGCACGCCTTTGTTCCCAGAGTGGGGTAGACAGAGCTACAGAATTACCAACAACTATTAAAACTTGTTGATAATTCTGTAACCATATTTTTTCACTAATAGGCTAAGATGTTTACCAGCGCATTAGTGACAGGTTCCAAGCCCATCGTCTAACAGTACTACAAGCCTTTATTTCCTTAGTCGCCTCTTACTACTTCCACAGGAAGACATACAGATAAAGGTACGTACATTGTTTTTGTTGCCATATACACCTATTAGCCATTGCACCAAATAATATTATGGGGACCACTTCAATTTCCGAATTACAATAAAATAGGGAATATTCATGACTTTTTCTGACAGGTCCAATAAAAGCAACAAACAACATGTAACAAACAGTTAAGAAAAACAATCGCGTTAAAAATAACTAAGATTTAAGGCAATAAAGATTTGTTCTTATCTGTTTTTAGCAAAACATAATTCAATGGAGTTTATAATGGCCGACCTGTAACATGACGTCACAGAATTGTTGATAAAGTGCTTCTTGTATCATTCGTGTTTCGCGGCTGTTTTTAATTTTAATTTCACGTTTACGTTTCACGTCTCTTTTACGGTATTTTCATATTTGTTGCGAAATGTGATTTCAAAAATCCATGCATATTCCCTATATTGTCCTCGTGATACTTAGAGAAGTGATATTCCGTTCCGTGATAGCAAAAAAGGTAATCGCATTGTATAGGCATAATTAGGTCCGTAAATCCAATTTTTCTTTGACAAAGGAGTACTCACGGCAAGCTGCTGTCGCAATACATTTGCCTGTTTTTCGTTCCCGGTGACTGTTGAACCCGCAGACGCATCTGGGTGGGTCGCACACTATCCCAACCGGGCAAGTAAGGGGCGAGTTCCTAGTTTTAGGACAATAATCTCCTTCACACTTAACGGTTGGGCATCTGCTGTAAATTTCACGGTCAGGGCAAGTTGGAGTAGCTGTAAAATATAATTATTGATAAGAATTGCACTGTTAACACCTGAGATTTTGATAACTACTGATAATAAACAACATTTTGATGTACAAAACAAATATAGTTTCTTCCATTGTTTTATTGATGCGAGTGACGAGATACGTACGGCATTGGCTTTCAGGTACGCACACGTTGTCACTATTCCTCCAAAAACCAGATTTGCACCGGCATCCAGTTCTACAAACTGCAGGTTGAATTGGACAGTGGAATATCTTGCCGATATCTGCACAGGTTTGGTTAGAGCATCCGGAGATGCATTCGTCAAAGAATTCGTTTTGTCCAGTACATTTGGCCGCTACAAATAAAAAATATTTATTCATATTCAGTAATGAACGTCCAGGTTTATATCATTTATTACAAAGTACTCCTACATTGCGTTCGAATATGGCGGTAGGTACGAGTATGTGTTCTAAATAAATAAAAAAAACATAAGTTAAGAATAAATTCCAGCATTCAAATCCCGCACTCTACTATTCAAAAATAATCTATTTCAAACTCCAATTTAAATTATTAGATCGTGAAAATAATAATAATATCGGTGGCGGTAGTAAGATTGTTTGAGCGTTTGAAAAAAACTTACAGCACTCTCCGGGTAACACGCATTTTTGAACGGCATCGTCAAAAACAAAGTTATCTTTGCAGTCGCAACCGTTCACTTTACAAATTCTGGGGCAAATTGGATTTTTGGCCTTGTAGGTGGAGCAAGTCTTGCCGCAGTTCACGCCGCATCCAGGCTTTGCATTGGGATCTCCGCCACATGGTCCTGTTAGGAGAAATAAAGAAAGTAGATTAAATCATGCATACAGTCTTCTTCTTCTTGTTCAGCCTATAGCCACCCAATGCTGAGTGTAGGCATCCTGCATTGCTCGCCACTCATCTCGGTCCAGTGCTCTTCTCAACCAGCATACAGTATTAGATATAAAATCACAGTGGTGCGACCTACAATAACAATAGCACCGCAATCGCGGGTAAACGATTGTGTAATCATAACATAGTAATACTCTTGCACGTGGCAGTGCCGTCGTGTTATTCTTTTAGGTTATTAAGGTTGATTATTCTTTGTCTTCTTTTGGGTTTTTTTGCTTTTACATTAATATCAAAACTGAAAGTCTTTTACCTGGGAATTGGTCTTTTGGAACACATGTGCCGTTGTCAGCACGCAAGTACTCGTTTTGGCAAACGCATCCCTTAGTGCAGTTTGCTACATCTATGCATAGTTGTGGCTTGCCCAAGTCGGTGCATTTAAAGGGCCCACAGCCGCTATTTGCGCAGTCCGAAACTATCTCACTTGGGCCACATACAGGTGCTATAAACAATAAGCTCAAATTAAATAATGTTGTTTTTATTCTGTCAGAGAATGTGATGCGATTGTTACCTAATAAGTTAAAATAACTTACAGCACTCTCTGGGTAACACGCATTTTTGGACGGCGTTGTCAAAGACAAAGCCCGCTTTACAGTCACATGCATTCAGGTAGCAGATTGCTGGACAGGCAACCCCTGTTTGTTGGTACGTGGAGCAAGTTCGGCCGCAGTTCACTCCGCAACCAGATTGAGCATTTGGATCGCCATTGCATCCTACAGGTATATGTTTCACTTGAACAACTCAATTCATCATTGGAGTATTAAACGGAAAACTAAAGTACACCGCTCGCCCGTGGGTACGCTAGGGAGACTTAGGACAGTACCTAACGCTTTGGTCGGGTTGCTTCAACGTAGAAACCCCTGCCTTGACTTGTTATTAATAGTAGATCCATCAAGTGTGGACTCATTTGAATGGTCTTTTGTGTTTATTAGAAGTACAGCCAGGACCAAAGTTTTATTTAAAAAGAAGTTTTGAAAAACAAATTGACGGTCCACAGCGGACATTTCGCCAAAGTCATGTGGATAAATCTATAATCAGTAGGGTACCTAGTGAAAATAATTCCTTTAACGTCTTTTCACTTTATGACGTAATTAAATTAAAATAATTAAAAACTTCTGACTCAAAACAGTCTGTAAAGAAAAAACCTCTAAAAAGTAAAAAATAATAAGTATTGGCCCTATAAGTTTTTTAAAATTATTATTAAACTCGGGGGATTTAAACTTCTCCAACTTAATAATAGGGGGTTAGTTTATAACGTGCATCTAAGTGTCTGTTTGTGACATCGTAGCTCCTTAACAGATGAACCGATTTGGATGCGAATTTTTTATTTGAAAGCAGGTTTTCTAGCGGTGGTTCTTAGTAAGATTTCATGAAAATGAGTTAAGCCGTTTAAGATATCAGCTCTTAAAGTACGAGTATGTGGCGCCGTGAAATCGGGCTGCTTTTAACCCCCTAAAACCGCTATATCTCAAAAAATGGCTCAACCTATTTTTATAAAACATGTCTAAAAACCACCGTCAAAAAACATGCGCGCAAATAAAAAAAAAACGCATCCAAATCGGCTCATCCGTTTAAGAGCGGTGCCACAGATAGACACACACACACACACGCCAAACATATAACACCCCTCTTTTTTTTCGTCGGGGGTTAAAAATGTAGATTGAATCAAAGTGAAATACCTACCCTCTTCATCCACTCAAGTCTTTATTTATATACATACATACATACCTTCACGCCTGTAACCCCAGAATGGGGTAGGCAGAGCTACAGAAATACCTAGAACTTTAAAAACTGGTTCATATTTCCGTAACCACATTTACCACAAATATGCTAAGATGGTTACCAGCGTATTAGTGACAGGTTGCAAGCCCATCGCCTAACAGTACTACAAGCCTTTATTTCCTTAGTCGCCTCTTACGACATCTACGGGAAGACATGAAGTGGCACTGTTCTAACCCGGCAACCACACGGGAGAGGGTCTTTATTTAACACTGTAAGGAGACTGTAAGTCTACTATTTAATTATTGTCTGCGTTACATACAATTATACGAGACTGTTTGTTTCTAAATAAATAAATAAAAATAAAATAAACACAGAAAAAAGGAATTAATTATAAAAAAACATCTCACCAGTATCATCGGTCACTGCTGCGGTGTCATTCGCATCTGGAAAAGTTGCATTATAGTAAGTAAATAATTGGGAGGGGCAAAGGCAGACCAAAAACCAGGCAAGAGCATGTCGGACCATGCTCAGTGCTGGCCGCCGAAGGCGTCACCACAAATAAAAAAAAACTATCTCTGAAAACAACAAGGACAAAGTAAACTTTTTTTCTTTTAAAGAAATTTGGCTTTGTATGATTTTTCGTAGGTATAAACACTTTAGTAGTCGCCTGTATCTCAGGACCAACCAAATCTACTTATGTCCGGTTCCTATATTCAAACCGCGGATAGATGAAGCTTTACGTCAGCGGGTCTAGTACCTACCAATTTCACCTTACGATGTTAATAACCACTTAGCAGACGATTAGACCGTTAACAGATGTCAAAATGTATGAACTAACAGTCGATTAGCATTTTAACATCGTTTGGTGAAATTGGTACCTACTAAGTATCGTCACATTTATCGCGTGACAAAATGTGGATAAAACATCCGTCACTCTCGAACTTATACGAGTATACGTGTCAAAAAATGACGGTTGTTTTATCCACATTTTGTCACACAATAAACGCAGCCATATTAGCACAGCAGATTAATATTACACACATTTTGTATAACACCGTTACGTTTGTAATCATGGATTATTAAATATTTTATCACATTAAGACACTGCTACACTGATGGCTTTTACAAAGGCAGCCGCGTTAGACTGGTTACGTATCAGAACGCCTAAAATTAATATGCCTAATTTCAAAATACCTAAGGTCGAAATACCTAATTTTTAAAATACCTAACATGGCTACGCCTAAAGATTGAAAGACCTAAGTTTACAATACCTAAATTTAAATCCCCTAACAGACTAAATACCTAATGGATGAAATACCTAATGCATGAAGTACCTAATGAACGATACACCTAAAGTCAATATTCCTATGTACAGAATACCTATTCTTGAAATACCTAAAGTGCACTTGCTGCGACCGCAAATTGAATTGAACGGCCAGCTAGTTAGGAACCTATAAAGTTCACGCGCTAAAATGTGTTTTGTCCGACCGAACGCCGTTTTTGAGAGAACCACACCTCTGACCTGCTGCTAATGTTTGTGTATGTTTTTTTTGTATACCTAATATGGAAAACTAGTTATATTTTCTGATATAAATAATTTAAATTTAATTTCAATATTTGTTAGGTTAGGTTAGAGTTGCGTCAAGGCGCGAAGCGCCATAAGATAACTACGCGGAATAGGAGCTCCGCGTAGCGGAGCTCCGTCGACTTGTTCGTATACTTCTTTAACCGACTACAAACAAGGAGGAAATTCTATGTTATGTAAAGAAGTATACGAACAAGTCGACGGAGCTCCGCTACGCGGAGCTCCTATTCCGCGTAGTTATGGCGCATCGCGCCTTGACGCAACTCTAACCTAACCTAACCTATAAATAAAGACGAAATTGACCTAATTTAGCAGATTAGTTTGCATGACCTTGATTTAAACTTATAATAATGTATAAATTAGTTATACCTAGAGGCTCTAAGCATGGATTTGTACGTTGAACTTGGAAATGTCTACTTTTGGTACATCATCCATGAGGTATTTCATCCACTAGGTATTATACACTTAGGCGAAATTACCGTTAGGTATTTAAAAATTAGGTAATTCAACCTTAGGTATTTTGTCATTAGGGAAATCAATTTTAGGTAAATCATCCATTAGGTATTTCGTCCATTAAGTATTATTCACTTAGGCGAAATGACCGTTAGGTATTTTAAAAATTAGGTATTTCGACCTTAGGTATTTTGAAATTAGGCATATTAATTTTAGGCGTTCTGATACGTAACCGTTAGACTCTGTTAAAAAGATTATTAATTTTTTTTATAAATTATTTTTTTGTGTTTCAAAATATCTCATATCATTTTCCTGCCTTCCTACTAAGTAGGTACTTATACTCGAAAATCTAATTAAAGACCAAAATCTGACAGTTCCCATCTAGATTATTTCGTTATTTTAACATTATCTCTTTTATAAAAATATGAATGAGAACGACTCGTGTAACCAGTAATATTAGGGTAAGTTTTATTAATGAAAATACCCTACACTTAAACCAAAATGCAGTAATCACAGCGAATGTGCGCTCGTTGAGGTTAAGATTTCGGTCTTAAATTAGATTTTCGAGTTTAGGTGTCTGCTACAAGAATCACATCGAGTTAGGTAGGTATGTTTGTACAAACAGAAAGATTAAGCTTACCAACACACGGTCATATTTATTATATTTTGTAGTAGGGACTACGTACCTTTTAAAAAAAATATAATTGAAATGTAATAGTTAATCTTTACAAGAATATCAAATTTGTAGAACACATTATTATTATTATTATTGTCTTTATTTTTTTACGAAAATATTACAGGAACTATACCAAATTAAATGTAACAAATCTTTTAAAAGGGCTACATACCGCAACCAGTATCATCAGCCTCTAAGGAGACGTTCAAGGTGCCTTCAGTATCTGATGGGTTTGAAGAGTCTGAGGTGACTTCTTCATTGTCCGAGGAGTCTTCTTCAGTGTCTAAAGTGCTTAAAGTGTCCGATGTGCCTTGATTGTCTGAGGTGCGTAAAGTGTCCGAAGTGCCTTGATTGTCTGAGGTGCTTGAAGTGTCCAATGTGCCTTGAGTGTCTGAGAAATCTGCAGTGTCTTGAATTGCCGCCGCCGTGTCGGTAACTGAATCGGATGCATTATTATTGACAATACCTGATGCACCTACAGTATCTGAAACAACCACCAAATATTTTGCACCAAATGCATTGGACTTGTCCCAAAATTAAGACACAACATTTGTTCTCTAATTAGAAATGTTGTTTGAACGCAATCTTAACATGAAAAAACTGGGCAAGAGCATGTCCGACCATGCTCAGTGCAGGGTTCCGAAGCTAAGAACTACGCAAAGAACTATCTTATATCAAAAACAACAAGCTTATGAACTAATTTTCAATTTAAAGTCTAAGAGCTACGGAAATAGGTTTGCAATTTATAGAACAACGAAATCCCTCTTATTAGAGTGCCATACTATAAATATTATTAATTAATCCGGGCGCCTGACAGCGCTGTTAAGCGGTGGTTATGACAGTGGTTGGGAAACAAAAGGGGTTGTAAAATCAATTGGAGGTGTGCAATTTTTAGAGCTCTGTGTTTGATGTAATATTATAGCTAATTATGTATTTAACTCGAATATAACATTGCCAGGCGTTTTAACTGGGGGAAAAGTAGTACCAGGTGACGTAGAGATAGCCAGTTGCTCTTTGTCGTCGCATGGCGGGGTGATCGACTGAATATTTGCTCCTCTATTTTTGCACACACGATGTTGAAGGTCCACTCTAATGAAAAAGTATAGGCCCAGACCTCTATAAATGTCTGAGAATGTGATAACTATATGTATCTGTAATCCGATTGTTACGTAATAAGTTAAAATAACTTACAGCAATCTGTGGGTAAAACGCATTTTTGGACGGCATCGTCAAAGACAAAGCCCTCTTTGCAGTCGCATGCATTCAGGTAGCAGATTGCTGGACAGGCAACACCTGTTTGTTGGTACGTGGAGCAAGTTCGGCCGCAGTTCACTCCGCAACCAGATCGAGCATTTAGATCTCCATTGCATCCTGCGTGGTGTAAAATCCTTATGAGCACTCAATATAGTTTTCTCTTGAACATCTCACTTCTCAATTCATCATTCAAACAGACCGCTTTCCCGTGGGTACGCTTGGGAGAATTAGGTAAGTACCTAACGCTTTGGCCGGGTTGCTTCATCGTAGAAACCATTGCCTTGACTTGTTATTTATAGTAGACTTTTCGAGTGTGGACTCATTTGTCTTTTGAGTTTATTAGAAGTACCTACTGCCAGGACTAAAAGAGTGTTATTTAAAATGAAAGTTTTAGAAAACAAATTGGCGCTCCACTGCGTTCCTGCGGTTCAGTAAAGTAAATAAATCCTATAATGTCATTCTTATTTTGACTTAAAAATGTAGATTAAATCAAAATGAAATAACTACCCTCTTCCTCCATTTAAGTCTTTATTTACATACATACCTTCACGCCTGTAATCCCAGAGTGGGGTGTAGGCAGAGCTACCAAATTACCTACAACTTTAAAAACTGGTTGATATTTTTGTAACCACATTTTGCACAAATAGGCTAAGATGTATACCAGCGTATTAGTGACAGGTTGCAAACCCATCTCCTGACAGTACTATTAGCCTTTATTCCCTCACCTCTTACGATATCCACGGGAAGACATGGAGTGCCACTGTTCTAACCCAGCCACAGTACAAAAAAGGTAATCATTATAAATAAACATCTCACCAGTATCATCAGTATCTGCGGTGTCATTGGCATCTGGAAAAGTTGCATTACAATTTATAGTAAGTAAATAATTAGCAGGGGCAAAGGCAGACCAAAAAATTATTTGGTCCAACCGGAAATACTAACCCTAACGTCTGTTTATACATTAGAAGTTTGTACTTTTGTTAAAACTAATATGTATCTTTTCCCTCAATATTCTAGCCCACAAAATTTACGTCCAAGAAATAGATAAGCAACTCCCTTTTCAACTCTACAAATGATCCATTCTGGCCCATTCGCAATGTCAATAAAAAGTGCCAGGTGACGTAGAGGTAGCCAGTTGCTCTTTTTCGTCGCATTCCAGGGTGATCGACAGAATATTTGCTCGTCTATTTTTGCACACACATTTTTGAAGGTCCACTCTAATGAAAAAGTAAAGCCCCAGACCTCTATAAATGAAACGACATTGCCACTTTTTACCACACCTGGAATTCACCTGGCACTACTTTTCCCCCAATTAAAACGCCTTGCAATGTTATATTCGAATTAAATAGATAATTAGCTATTATATCACACCAAACTCAGAGCTCTATAAATTGCACACCTTCAATTGATTTTACAACCCCTTTGTTCCCCATCCACTCTCACAACCACCGCTGAACAGCTGCCAGGTGCCCGAATTCTTTAATAATGATAGTATTGCACACTAACTAGAGGGACTTCGTTGTTCTATAAATTGCAAACCTATTTCCGTAGCTAGGTCTACGTCACCTAGCACTACTTTTTCCCTAATTAAAACTCCTGGTCTTGGCAATGTTATATTCGAATTAAATTCAGATTCAGATTCAGATTTTATTACTAAATATAACACAGTATAAATTACATTACATGTCAAATTATATGCAGTTACATTGAGGTCGTCAGAAATAGAATTTAATCATGATAATAAAAAAAGTAAAAGTAAAAGAGTAAAATTTACAACACAAATACAAAGTACCGTCAACTGGGGTTACTTTGATTTACGGGGTGACATTGCTCACCCTTAAAACTAGTTTTGATATTCAATTATTCTATTAAATGTTTCATCAGGAGCAAGCTACTTATATAGATATACAATTATTTAAATAACTTAAGAAGATTACTTACCACTAAAATTGGTATAGTTTTAAGGGTGAGCAATGTTACTCCGTAAATCAAAGTAACCCCAGTTGACGGTACATTAAAAAATTCGAAGTCAATCTTACTTATAAGTCAATTTGCATATACTCATTTGCCGAATAGACTGGGTTATCCAACAAAAGATTCTTAAGCCGGCGGGGCGCCTAAACATTTCGTCACATGGTTCGCGTTTCAGTTCCGCGGATAGACGCTCGTAGTAGGTAGGACCGATGACGCGCGGGGTCATAATTAGCAATAAGATTAGGGGACAATTAGCAATAATATTACACCAAACACAGAGCCCTATAAATTGCACACCTTCAATTGATTTTACAACCCCTTTATTGCCCAACCACTGTCACACCCACCGCTGAACAGCGCTGTCAGGCGCCCGGATTAATTAATAGTTATAGTATGGCACTCTTATAAGAGGGATTTCGTTGTTCTATAAATTGCAAACCTATTTCCGTAGCTAGCTCTTAGACCGTAACTTTAAATAGAAAATTAGTTCATATACTTGTTGTTTCTTGTTATAAGATAGTTCTTTGCGTTTGTAGTATCAGCGTTTTTTCATATTTAGATTGCGTTCATTTGGTGCATAATATTTGGTGGCTTTTTCAGATACTGTAGGTGCATCAGGTATTGTCAATAATAATGCATCCGATTCAGTTACCGACATGGCCCCAGCTCAAGACACTGCAGATTTCTCAGACACTCAAGGCACTTTGAACACTTCCAGCACCTTAGATAATAAAGGAACCTCGGACACTTCAAGCACCTTAGACAATCAAGGCACAACGGACACTCCAAGCACCTTCGACAATCAAGGCACATCAAACACTTCAAGCACGTTAGACACTGAATAAGGAACTTCGAACACTTCAAGCACCTTAAACAATCAAGGCACATCGGACACTCGAAGCACCTTAGACAATCAAGGCACATCGGACACTTCAAGCACCTTAGACAATCAAGGCACATCACGCGTTTATTCCAAAATTGTAAGAAAAGATGTCTCCTGAGACAGAGACCTGTCTCTAGGTAAATTTAAGTGGCTAATTATGTTTAATCTTTTTTTTTTATATCTATGTTAACGTTAGTATTACTAAAACCTAAAATTTGCTAAAAAAACGTGGCATAGGGCTAGTCGCTCAGTTCTTCTCGCATAATATTCTAATAAATTTCGTTATTTGTAGTATGCGAATGCGGAACTACAAAAGAAAAACCACAAGGGGTTCTGTAACAAGTGAGCGGTTAAAACATACCGCAAAAGCAGTTTTGGTGCAGAAAAAAGCATCACTGTACATTATTAGGTAGGTACACACAGCAACACATCTAGCTATACACTTCAGACATCTGAAATATTGCATGAAAGAGAGTCGCACTAGAATTCGAATGTTGTTGACATAATACACATATATACATCTCTTTCTTTTTCTCTCTGCTCTGTCTTTAATGGTTAGTTAGGTGTGATGTTGTTTGTACGTATGACAGGCCACACTAATTAACCGAGATTCTGGAGTCATGGACTCCTTTAAAATAATTATGTGATTATAAGATTGATTGTAGTTTCTCTGTATAATAAATAAATATGGTAATAGAATTTTTGCCTTCATGCAGTTCTTGCCTTGCTCAACTTACCTCACTATCGAGGCAAGTTGAGCATGTCTGAATTTGGTCACTTTAAAGAAATTTTCTGCTAAACAATACAGAATACAGAAAATCTGACTGGAGACGTTTATGCCCACACGACATCTTCGATTTATGTGTATGGATTTTACAGTTTTGTCGGAGTGATTTAAATGTACAACTGTGCAAAATTACAGCTTTAGACCGCAGACAGACGGACATGGCGAATCCATAGGGCTTCCTTGTTGACTACGGAACTCTAAAAACATTTTTTTAAAAAACAATCTATCTAATCAGAAGTTTCGTACTTTTGTTTCAACTGTGGTGTCGTAGAGAGACGTGAATTTTGTAAGGGACAAAAATTATACTTTATCATTAGTGTTTTGTGAAATATTATTTCTATTTGATTTATATGGAACAATATAAAATATTACATATTTAACGGTATAAGAAAACGCATACTTTTCACAAGTTTTCATGTAATTAAATTACCTAGTACTTGTTTTAGACCATGACGGCAATTTTATTTTTAACCCCCCACGCCCAAAAAGAGGGGTTTTATAAGTTTGTCGTGTAAGTCTCTGTGTGTGTGTCTGTCTGTCTGTGGCACCGTAGCCCTTAAACGGATGCGGTTTTTTTATTTGAAAGCAGGTTTTTTGGCGGTGGTTCTTAGAATGTTTTATCAAAATCAGTTTTTGAGATAAAGAGGATTAAGGGGGTTAAAAGGTAACGACGCCACATACTTTAAGAGCTGATATCTCTTAAACGGCTTAACCAATTTTCATGAAACCTTGCTAAGAACCACCGCTAGAGAACTTTCTTTCAAATAAAAAAACGCATCCAAATCGGTTCACCCGTTTGGGAGCTACGATGTTACAAACAGACACTCAGATACATAGATATAGAGACACACGTTATAAACTAACTCCCCTCTTTCTCGGTCCCCGATGTGGCGACTAAATATTAATACCTATTTTGATTCAAGCGATACCAAAATACCTATATGTATATGTAATTAAACTTATAGGACTGACTGTTTTGAGTCGGGGGATTTTAATTTTTTTTTTTTTTTTATGGCATGTGCAGTCACGAGATTTAATTTGGTACAATACCCACCTTAGATCTAAAGTCAATCTGACATTCTTCAACAATAAGATTGAGTTTCCTAAAAGTTACAAATGACTTGACATATCTAATGAGTAATGACATTGACGACTTCAAGCATATTTTTGTTGAAATGGGTCTCAAATTAACACTCGTGAGTCGTGACCGTTCACTTTTTTTGATATTCTGCAAAGTATGTATTTATTTCGTACTACCTAAGACAAAACAGGGGTAAAATACGTACGCAGAATATTTACGGAAAGTCTTTTAAGGCCATATAATCCGTAAAAGTGGTTTTATTATCAATTAAACAATAAAATGCTTATAAAAAATCACCTTTAGCAGCGACCAAAACGAGACCCGCCGCGAAGGCCGATATTAAAAGCGCCTTCCACATCCTCACGCGTAGCGTAGACCTTCTGCTAAGTTATCAATGTGTCGATGCTCTTTTATAACCTCGGTCCATAGGTGCTTGCGCACTTGTACCAACACGATATTTAACCTTCTATAGCTTTTTTTCTATAATAATTAATAATACAGGAACACTAGCACCAAATTAAATTTAATCGAATAATTACCTCGTCGAGTGGTTTGTTATTAAAATATACTTAATTCTAATTAAGTAGGTAAATAGTTATAATGTTATAAAGGGATTTCGAAATCATTCGTCGTTGTTGAAAGCAAAAGGATATTGGTCATTTTCGGTTAGAGTTGTTTTTCGTGAACATGCAAGTGATCTAAATAGGGTTTTATAATGATTTGTCAAGAACATGGGAGAGTCATAAGCTTTAAAAATATATATTATCTTTATACATATATAAACATGAATGTTTGTATGTCCTTTATAGAATTTTAAACTATGCATTTGATCATGTGATGATCTTCAGCAAAGTGTTGTGCATGAGTCTACGAAGTTTTCTGAGTTGGTACGACGCAGCAACGCGCGCAGGGTACCTACAGCTAGTTATTTATATATTTCAATGGAATAAGGTATCTTTTACGTCCACCGTACTACATAGTCACCAGTCGGGTTTTATGCAGTGTATAACTTTGACTTTTATTACATTATTTCAATTCAAATATGAAAAAAAACCATAACGGACATCCAAAGTTGAGGATAAACACGCCATTGCAAACAAAAAATTGTCAAATTAATATTTGTTCCCAATAAAATTAACAACTGAACACTCAACGATTTGTATAAGACCGTATTGACCGTTACAAAACAGATATTGGATTGACGTAATAAAATGGTAATAATATGTCTGTTATTTTAAACGATATTCATAAAGAAAACTTAAAACGCTTACCACTACATTTCATATTAAATTGTCATAGCGGGTAAAGTGACGAGGTATGTACTAAAGTGTTAATTAAACATATCTTTGACGTCGACTTTACAAAGAATAACAAAATAGTGTGTTAGAAATGGTTTCTGCATACTATTCGGGTTTTTTTTACTTTATGAAAGATAGTTTTTTTTGAAAAATACTTAATTCTTGACGCTAAAACAGCTACATATTAATGTTATAACTAGCTAGTTGCTTAATAAGTTCTGTTACTAAAGTTCAATCATTTGGGGGAGGCCTATGTCCAGCAGTGGACGTCTTTCGGCTGTCATGATGACTAAGGTTGAATCAGATAACTAACTTATGTTTATTTTTTGATTTTAATACCTATGTATAAAAATTAAAAGCTTAATTAAAGTACATTTTGAAGAAAAAAAAAATCATTCTTGTTAGTCGCCGCAATTTCCGGCGTCTTTGTTTACCTTCTTTTTATATAATTATAAAACTTCCTATCTCTGTGTATGTTTAGAAACCTATAGAGGATTATGCAAAACTCCTTGAATTCACTTTTTAAACGTTAATAAATGTCAGTAACAATAAAACTTATCACCCGACTAGGGAGGTGAAAAGGGGTGAAGGGGTGAAGGGGGTTGAAAAATGAAAGTGACTTCATTATTGCACATGGGGTGTTATATTATATCATTATGGAAGGGCTCAATTTTCACATACCTAATGAAAATATTTTTTGAAATAACTTTTTGCATATCGCCAAAAAATCACAAAAATAAATACCGTCCACATAAACATTTATTTTTATGGGAAAAAAATATACCTACTAACGTAAGTTATAGAAATGAGCATTGAAAATTCGTTCCAAGATTTAACCTAAGTACCTAATCAAATTTCATAGGAAATAAAGTCTTTAAAATAAGAAACAACAATAGTTATTTGTTCAACAAGAGAGCAAAGTTGGTTTTTGCTGCGAGTGATGATTTTGAATCCCGAGTAAGCGAAGGATTCTATTATTGAATCACGAGCGTAGCGAGTGATTCTAGGTTAGAATCCTGAGCGTAGCGAGGGATTCAAAGATACGAGACGTAAAAAACTTTGGTCTCGTGTGAGACATACAACTTTTCACCTCAGCAGCGAGAACAACACAGCGTGAAGCTGGTAGGGCCAACGCAGATCTTCCGTTGTGACCATTTGGTGAATACACGACTAAATAACGACACGATCGCATATGCATCAATCACAAGCATTTTTGCAAAATACTAATAAAATAAAAAGTGGAAAAAATAAACATGAAACAGATAAAACCTGTCACTCAACTTGATAATGCCGTAGTGCAAACACAACTTTATACAGCTTTATGTAGTCTGTGGCTTTAAAAAAAACCTAACTAGGCCTTGTCTATGGCTATTGGCTATGGCGGACAAATTAACAAAAATTACATCGTCATTTACATTACATTACATTTATTTATTTTTAAGTACAATAATCCCGCTATTTTTGAAATGCGTTCTGAAACTGCCCCCGCGGTTTATGTCACGAAATTAAAGATTGTTAAAACGATAACAAAATTATGAAGATACATGATAAACTTCTTATTTTTCATTAATTTTGTCTTCAAAACATTAAATTGAAAAAAGTGATTGTACAGACCTACTGTATAAAATAGTTATAATAAACACATTTCAAACTTGAACAGATAGTTTTATTTGCAATTTACGGTTATGTGTGCATCCGAACGTGCGTTTCTTTTTGGGCCTACTATGTGTGGCCTTTGAAAATCGAACTTCGAATCAAGTTGTTTCTATCTCTTGCTTTTTTCCTATCGAAGTGAAAGTGGTTTCGCGGTTCGCGGTTTTCGAAAATCGTTTACGTTATCGTTATGACCTTGTGTAGTATGTGTAGGGCTCCAATCTGAAAACATTACGGCTGAGGTCTCATTCAGTCTTAATAAGTCTCCATAGTGACTGCCAAAAGTTCGTTACGATGACGCACATCACTTGTGTTTAAAGAGTGTTGTACTGTTGATTTAAAAGAAACAAACAGCATGTTATTATGCTTTTCTCATTAACACTTGGATATTATACATAACTACTTTTTGGAAAAAACTGAATAGTGAAACATTGTGACTACGGATAGCTTTAAATCATAAGATTTCCTTCTAATAAATTATTCATTTGTACGAGTATTTAGGGGGTATTTAATTTTACAGCGATTACTTCCCTAAGATTTTTTTATAAGGCCATATTTTCGAATTAAAATGTAAGAGTAAGCAGTTATTTTTTTAGGTGTGTATCCCAATCAATTTAATGGTTAGTACAAAATATGTTTAGGATTCGCAGCAGCAGTTTTTCTTACACATCAATTGATGATAATGATGATCTTTCAGATGAGCTTTGGGTTTTTGAGGAGAACGACCCTACGTACCTACTAGATACTTAAGTACGAAGCGTCGCTTTTCAATCTTATCATGCTGTTGCCACTGATTAGTTAGGCCAATCCGGGGGGCTTGCATTGCAGCACTGCGTTGTCGTATCTACATATAGTCCTACCCCTCCCCTTAAATAAGATAACTTTAATTATCAAACTCAGGTTAACCACTTAACTTGAACAATAAAGACATAAAATAACTTAAACATAGTAAAACGGTGATAACGTAAAATAAACCAGTTTAGTCTTTATACGTGAATTAATTTCAAATTTTGCACCGTCAAGGTCTAGGCTAATAAGAACAAAGAATAAGTGTAACATTTGTCCTATCGCTATTTGTTTCAGATGACTCGGTTTTTTTTAAGTTTTCAGTAAATGCTAGCGGTGTTGTTAGGTTGAACGAAAATTCGGACTAACGATGCATTAGGACTAATGACGATCGGGGACCATTTCATAGGGAACCTTTGGATCCAAAAACACATGACGCATAGGACTAAGTGATGCAACGGTGTCATTCTGCCGTCCATTATCTAAAAGGCGGCTAAATACAAGAGGGTCATTTTGAGTTATGGCCAAAAAACATGGGAAACCATGTCTCCGAAAACTGGTGAGCGATATTCCTGTATTTTTTTTTGTATACTAATATTCGAGACTTGCTCTATTTTTTACATATAAATTTGATATGGTTTTACGTGTTTTTATAGCTGAAATCTTCGATTTTCCATTTTAGCTATGATACCGTAGCATTTTATGAAATACGTTACAAAGCTTAATGGCGGTTAAAGTATGTTTAGGCGCCTTCTAGTTCAGTAATTTAGGTAATCCACCATAGATTGTACAAATACAAAAAAGTTATATGAAAAACATAACTAAACATTTTGCATTGAAAAGCTTCAAAATAAATTAATCAAACACCTAGAGTGGAAATCTGAGCGGTCGGGGTGTTCGTTCTGCCGCGGCAATGTTGTTTCCCTTGAGAGTCGGCGTACACTTAGAGATCAAATTTTATTGCATAAAATTATTTCGTGTGAGATTGATTCCCCGTATTTGCTAGGCAAAATTGGCCTTAGGACTCCTCGTACTAATGCTCGAAGTATTAGCAATCTATTTCATGTTCCCCTTACTCGTAACAAATATGCGTCAAATTCATTTTTATGTAGAACTTTTAAAAGTTATAATAGCTCATTTTCTCACTTAGATATATTTAGTCTTTCCCTTCTTAGATTTAAAATTGCGTTGTCTAAATATTAAGTTTTGTCAGTATTATTGAATTTAATACTTTACTTGAATTGAATTTATGTAAACTCACATTTTTGACGTGTTACTCTGTACTGTATTAGTTAATTGTGGCAACTTCACTAGTCAATGTGTTATGTAAGTTTTTCTGTTATATTTTTTCTTTACTTGTACCGTTTGTGCCCAAATAAACATTAAACATTAAACATTAAACATTAAAAGGCGGTTACATGATATAGCCACTTTTTAGCTATGTATGCCTAGTTAATCCTGTGCAAACAGACATGACTATAAGACGGCCATACGACTTTAACTGCCTTCTAGTTTAAAATGAGTGCATATGGCAGACTCTAATATACGTTTTGTATCATCAATGCTAGAGAAAAAGGCAGTTAATTGAAGAACAAATAAAAATAACTGCTTTCTTGTTATGGATTGCAATCGAAGTATGTAACTACATCCAATGACTTCGGGAAGTTGCTAAAAACACAGCAAAATTAAACTTAATGAAAACACCATTTACTATGTTGAAATCAAATTAATTCATACAAAATATAAAAATCTTTATAATAAAGGAACCAATTGCAAAGGTACACTGATAAAGTCACAGTTTAAACGCCTAACTTTCTATTGCTTAGCTACTAAATAATACCTTTCTTTAAACTTATAAAAACAAAAAGAGATCAATTGTTCATTCTTAAAATAGAAGGCTGTCATCAGTTAAAACACTTGGAACTTTAACAAGTAGAATATCAAACCTAATCTCAAAATAAAACCGAAACCTGCGGTTAACAGAAATCCAATAACTAATAAATAAAAAGAGGGGTGTTCGTTTATAACGTTTATCTCTATGTCTATGTATTTGAGTGTTTGTTTGTGGCATCGTAGCTCCCAAACAGATGAACCGATTTGGATGCGTTTTTTTTTTGATAGTTGGATTTTTAAGCTAGGTTTTATGAAAACCGCCAAAAAACCTGCTTTCAAATAAAAATAACCGCATTCGAATCGGTTCACCCCTTTACGAGCTACAGTGCCAAAGACAGACACACACACACTTACCGACTTACACGTCACACTTATAACACCCCTCTTTTTTGCGTCAGGGTTTAAGTAAAAAACGTCTTTGTGACACGCTTTATTTTTATAACAGACTCGTTATTAAAATTAAAAGAGTCAAACGAGTCTAAATTTGATGAACCTACCATTAGGCATTGAAGAGTTCCTACGTATAACCACCTCCAGTATTCCTCATAATACCAACTCGATGATACCATAATATTGTTTTGTCATCGGAATAACCTGTATGCAACATGTCAAGTCAATCCGCAAATTAGAAGTAAGTAGGTTAAAATCGACTTCGCAGACAAAATTTAAATGCCGAATACAGCTGCGCGGAGGGCAACCTTCAATTGCTGCAGCAACCTCTTTCTCCTTCAGTGTTTGGAAAATGCTGCATTGATGCTCTTTGAGATGAGCATTGGTTTTTTGAGAAGGTAGATCGTGCTGCCACTGATAAGAACAATGATGAGGGCTTGCAGCACTGCATTATCGCATAGTCATACACCTCCCCTGTTTCGAGGAACAAACGAAATTTGGGAGTCTTAACGTAAAATAGAAAACCGTTTTTTTATGTTTTTTTTTTCAATACCGTTGCCAGGTTTTTTGCATAGCAGCATCGCCATTTCGTGTACTCCCATTAACGACGCGTCTAAATATATATTAGGTCCTTACCTATGAAATTGGCGTTTTTTTTCGTACGGAATTTAGTCATTTCAATTTTAACTTTCAAGATCTTTTTTAATTTCATTAATACACTATGTTACAAAGGTTATAGATACAAATAATATGATTAAATTTCTAACTTAATGTTTAAAATTTAAGTGTGAACTCAACTCTTTTCATGTGCTGCGAGTTCAAGTGTTTCAATTACGCAGAGTTTTATGAAGCCAAATATTTTTAAGTAATTAAGATAATTATGTACCTATAATCTAACTTAGAAGTGTCCAATATTCCTGACAGAATTTTGTTTGGTTTGTATTTGACGTTACAAAATAATCCGCAAAATTAAATGTATGAAAACCACAGTTTTCATAAAATTCTCCATATAAAACGCCAATTTCATAGGTAAGGACCTAATATATCTCATCCGGTAGTCTGATCGAATACAGCTGCGCAAAGGATGACCTTCAATCGCTGCAGCAACCTCTTTCTCCAGTGTTTGGAAAATGCAGCAGTGGTTTTCCCGACACAGAAATTGATGCTCTTTCTGATAAGCATTGGTTTTTTGAGGAGGTCGATCGTACTAGATTTCTAAGTACGAGGCGTCTGTCATGCTGCTGGCACTGATAAGGCCAATTATGGGGGCTTGCAGCATTGCATTATCGTATAGTCCTACACCTCCCCTGTTTCGAGGAACAAACAAAATTTGGGAGTCTTATCATAACAAAAACCCGATTTAAAAAATTTCTTTGAATTTTTTTTTAATACCGCGGCCACGATTTTGTTTGGTTTGGTATGTTTCAGGAGCGCCAAAGTTCATATACAATTGCAAGTTAGATTATTGGAACTCCGAAATTGAATCTCATAGAATTTTACAACCTAATGATCACTCTTCATACTCTTCATATTTTTTTTAGTAGAAATAATCGGAACTTATCATCTGAACTTATAACGCCAATATTCATGGAACCGTACACTTTTCACAATTTCTTAAATATCTTACGTTTAGATAAAATTAAGTTAGGTTGGTTAGATTTATAAAAATCTAAAATGTAACAGTTTTTTGAAAAACTGCTTTATGAGTTGCAATAATTATGACTTAAAAAAGTATGAACAAAAAAGTATGACCAAATTTTTTCGGAGTTATGTTGACTATAGTCACAAATCGTTATTTGTATACAAAATCGAAAGACCAATTTTATATGAGCCAATATGGACCCGCCATTTCGTGTTCTCCCATTAAAGATGCGTCTAAATCACTACATAGTATAAAACAAAGTCGCTTTCCGCTGTCTGTCCCTATGTATGCTTATATCTTTAAAACTACGCAACGGATTTTGATGCGGTTTTTATTAATAGATAGAGTGTTTCAAGAGGAAGGTTTATATGTATAATAAATCCTGTTTTCAGGCTATATATCATACTCACATAAACCGAAGCGAAGCGGGGCGGGTCGCTAGTATATAATAATATATCACATCCGGTAGTCTTATCGGACTAGGTTTAGTTTCATGGGCTCCCCTACTATAAAGCGAGCGGAGGACCAAGCTACAGTAACGAAAGTTTACTTAATAGTAGGTACTAGCTAGACCTAACTGCCTTTTGAGAAATTTTAACTTTACGTAGACGTTTTTCTTGGAGGCAGCGGCATGGTGGAATTGGCGGAAATCGACGCCCGCGCCGCTTGCGAAGCGACCAGAGGGCCCAGACAAGATGCATTGCGCTAACTATCGTTTCTATACGTCTAGTTTTTAACGTGACTTTTCGTATCACGTCATCTACCAGTGACGCGATTGGTTTAAAAACTAAACGAAAAGAAACGCTAGCTAGCGAGACAGGGGATAAAGCGATTGCTGTGCGGGTAATGAGTTGCCGCCTTTTAGTTAGGCAATGTCGTATAGCCGCCATTGAATGAAGCAAGAATTGTTTTTTATTCCTTTGGTTTCTAGATTATAAAACCGTGACGGCCTTTAAGGTATGTATTTTGATAAAAAATAATAAAATTTACATACAAAAAGGCGGCTATTGGATTTTAACCGCTTATTTCTTATGTAAACACGGATAGACCGCTTTTAAATCTAGGACCTCTTTTGCAGTTGAATATTACGTTCTTAAGCTATAAGATGGCTAAAGTCAAATAGCCGCTTTTAAGTTGTGGAAAATAAAATAACTGCTTTTAAGTCTTGTACCGTAACACGTGTTACGTTTAAAAATTGGCAGTTATCGACTTTTAATCGCCTTTAAGATAGGTAAGTGTTAAATAACCGCCTTTTTGGTAGTAATATCCAAAAAAATCTGAATTTAGCCGCTTTTCCGAAGGCTGTACCTATCTCGGCTGTTTTTAAAGATATTGAAACCAAACCTAGATAGATCGATAGCTAATAAGTAGCTGAATCGCCCTGTATATATAACTCAAAAAGGTCGTAAGTGCCTTTAGCCGCCTTTTAGTTAATGGACGGCAGCATTGTGGTTCTGAGTATATTCGGGATTATTAGGCATGCAGGTTTTAAAACTTGAAGTGTCATCAATACGAGAATTCTTCATAGAGGATGGCATGGCACAATCATCTTTAATAATAGTCACTACCTACACAAAAGTACTTTTTAAGACTGCGCCGAGAGTACGCCGGAGGTACAGTGGCGCCCTCATTACTATTATTGTGTTTTCTAATAAACTAAAGTATTTTCTTGAAATTGGTTGGTGGTTTTTTGTACTACAAATGAAAACACAGCTTATAGTGTATATCACATAGTTTAATAACAATTAATCTTTGAGTTATCAACTTAACGGAAAAAAGGGGCCGCCTTTTCCCGTTAAGTTTGTTACGTGTGCATCCCATAAATTGTGTTTTTACTTGCGCTACAAAAATGTATCGTTTGATTGCAAGGAAATTCTTTAGTTACTTAATTAGAAAACACAATAAAAGTAATGAGGGCGCGACTGGACGCTCGACGTTTGCTCGGTGCAGTTTTAAAGTAAAGTCTAAAGTGCCCAGGGCTTGGAACAACAGTAAATAAACAACCAGACAAGTTCGTCTTGGACTTGCCCGCGAGGGTGCCGTAGAATGATCTGTGCTCGTGACATCTACAATCTGTGGTTCGTGTGATCGTGTCATTTCTATGTTTACTGACAGCTGACATCTGTGGCTGACATAATTTGCTTTCATAGTGCAGTCGTTTTGATCTTTCCTTTTTCAGAATTGATTCAGAGCCATAATAGGGGGTTTCTTACACTCATTCTCGGGACTCGGACTTGTGAAGGAACTGATAAAACAAGTGTACAATGTCACATCAAACGGGAATCCAAGGTTTGGCTCCTGCCTGGAGGCTTTTTATACTTGAGATTACGCTTCACTTTTCCACCTCTTTTATGCTCGTATTTGATGTAGCCTTTATCTCTCACGTTTAGAGCCGTTTATAATACCGTACTCTTAATTATAAGTCGTCTTTTCTTTTGTTAGAGTGTAAATGGTGATCGAATAGCTACTTAAACCATAATCTAGTTTAATATAGTCACTCATTGTTATTATTAGATAAACTAGTAGTGCTACTTCACATTCCATTGCTTACCTACTCTGTTTTGTTTCACTTATAGAGTGTTTGTGTTCAATGTTTGAAATTGTTATGGTCATTTTTTTTTTGCTTTGTAGGTTTTTATAAAAAATAATATTCAGGTAGTTTTCTCTCCTGTTGTATCTATGAAATTTTGAAACTGTCTTGCATAGATTGCCCATTTATATATTCAGCTATGGCTAGAGATCTTAATAATAAAAAAATCTATCATTTTGTCTTATAAATCTGTAATATGTTGTATACACACTTACTGTTTTTATTTCTTTCAGCAAATTCAGATTTGAAGGCATACTTCAGCAAATGTCGTGAGGGGAAAATACGAGTATTAAAAATCAGCATTGAAAATGGTACTATAAATAATTGTTAGCAGCAAACATCAATTTAATTGCATGGTCACTGAGGTATCTTTTTTGACTTATTTCATATTTCAGAACAGCTAGCACTAGCCAAACATCTCCCAACAAAAGGAACTTGGGAGCAAGATTTTGACAAATATCTACCTGGATTGATTGTGGAAGACATGCCATGCTATATGTTATACAGGTGAGTTAATTGTTGGGGAATCATACCTATCTATCACATAACTACCAGGGGCGCATGTAACCATACAGGCCCTGGAGAAGTCATTCATTTGGCGCCCTTTATTATTACTGTAAAAAATAAATTTAAAAAAACTTAATTTAATTTGCCCTGGGCGCTCCCGTACCTTAAAGCCGGCCTTGGCCGCAACCACCACCATAGACTGCCGTGGACCAATTTATACCAGAATTGTTTGAATATAAGTAGTCTTCTTGCGCAATTTTTTTTTAACTAGATGTACTCTATGTGCACACCATGCACAATTGCACATAATTGTTGAAATAAAAACTTAAATATTTGCTTACGGTTTAAAAATTTGAATGAAATCTATGGTTGATAGAAATATAAATTTTATTATTATGTATACATATCTAAAAGTCATAAATTAATATATTTATTCATTATTTAAAATTTTTTTCAAGTCAACAAAATAATGTTGTATTGTATTATTTCTGATAATTTTGTCATTTCTCTGTACTGACTGTCTTGAACAACATTCTTTACACATAAATATAATATACTTAAGCCCGGCGTCTTCTGCTACACTGTACTGTACCCCACTCTGGTTTTAGATAGTGATTAAATAATTACTTTCAATACTGTCTTTACCATAAGGGCACACGGGGCCTGTGCCCAGGGCCCATCACCAAGATCATCGTAAAATAATGTTACTATAATTTGCATTCTTTACTTTCCAATTGGGCTTCAAATTCTTGTGTGCATAAACGGCCCCAGAGGGCCTTCTTACATTAACAATATCAATGATAAAAAAACATGTACCTACAAGAGTATGAATAGAACTGCTTTTCTCTCTGTCCAGTTAACTATCCCATCCATCTATCCAACTAGCCTGTATCCACCCACTGTTGCAATGAGGACTCTTCCTTATCACGCCACTTAACTATAATCTTTCTGAATTCCAGGTTTGACTCTACAAACTCCTTGGGCCATGAGTGGCTACTTCTCAGTTGGTCTCCTGATGAGGCTGCAGTCAGACACAAGATGTTATATGCCTCAACAAAAGCCACACTAAAACAGGAATTCGGCTCTGCCCACATTAAGGATGAAATGCATGCTACTAGTAAGGTAAGTAATAGTTCAATTTCTTCAAATAGTTTGCAGACTTTGATGTGCCGCCACAATTGGTACAAAGAAGCCACCGTGGTACGCACAAAGCGGTGTCGGCAACTTCAAAGGGTTGCAAAGCACTCTATTTGAACCAACGAACTTATAATCGGTTTAGCTTCATGCTGATATATTTGGTGGTTGATATGGCGTGACCTGTAACCAATCTGTTCACTGTGATACTTTAGTATGTCAGCTATGCAATTAACTCATGTAAAACCAAAATTATAAATTTGTAGCCTCCTGCCTACATCCTTCCTTTGCAAAGGACAAAAGAAACAAAGCCCTTAGCAATTTCATCTTTAAGTTTCCAAAATAAATACTGTAAAAAGTGCCTCTGATAAGGTGAGGTAGTATCCACTAAGCAAGTAAAAAACTTTGTGTGAAAATGATAGATTTCAATTAAGTGACGAAATTTAACAATGAGTGTCACTTTAATTCATATTATAGTGTTTAAAATTTTGGTAATCATAATTAAGTGGTGGGGCGCGCCTTCGTGGACGGAAATCACCAGAATAGAAATGATAATTAGTGCCAAGTGTATGCTTATTTCAGGCTGAAGTATCATTGAAAGGTTACAAAGCCCACCTGACGGGTATAAGCGCACCCGCACCACTCACTGAGAGGGAAGAGGCTTTGAAGGAGCTTCAGCAGAGTGAACATGGCACCAACTATGGAACTGATTCAAGGTTAGATAAATATTTTTAAAACATTTAAATGCTGAGCCATGGAATGTTTTAAAAAAAATAAGTTGTTTTTAAGCAAAACATTCTGTGGCAGTGATTTGCAGGGGGTTTTCAAATTACATAGAGCTGTTAGTTGATGACAGTGAATGTGTAGTTAAGCAATAAAAGTAAGAGATAATTATTTTTGTGCTAACATGAACTAATACGCACCTGTCCACCGTGTCCTGTCCTGTCCTGTCACTAATACGCTAGTAAACATCTTAGCCTAATTGTGCTAATGTGGTAACAGAAAATAATCAACAAGTTTTTAGAGTTGTAGGTAATTCTGTAGCTTTGAGGCGAGCTATGCCTTTGACCTTATTTGACGCCACTGTCGGTTCTGGCCGACAACTGAAAGTCATGCCATTGAGGCCACCGTCGTCGCAAACATGTTTGGCGTGTGAGTGACACATTATGTAGGTATTTGATGTAAGGCGTTCAAAAGGTTAATGTTCTAAATGGTGTACACTTAATCAATTAAAGCCTTATTGATGAATGACGTTTATGTACACGCAGCGTAATATATAATTATTTACAGGCAATCAACTATTGGTGGGGTTTCGTTCCCTATATCGGAGGCAGCAGAGCAAGGAATCACTGACTTGCAGCGCGGATCTTACAATTATATTCAATTTAAAATTGGTAAGGGATAATTCTACCCATACTTGCAGAGCAATAGCTTTTAAAATAACGGCCTTCTAGTTTACACTTCTCTCTCACTTACTCATATACTTACACTCTTGCCTTTGTCTAACCGACTTTACCTGGACCCAAAACACTTACGATCTATTGCACTGTACTCTGAACTAGTTTTTAATTTAGAGATAAGGTTAATGACGGTTTTGTTCTATTTAAAATACTTTTGATTGAATTTGCAAACAGAGATATTATAACGCTAGATAGGAATAAATTAAATTCCAGAACAATTGTCAACCGGGGTAAAGGCGTCACTGTTTTTTTACATTTTTTTAAGACCTAAATTACGATATATGTATTTACTATATTGAAATACTCATTCGTTCTGTTATTTTTACAACTCTTTGGGAATTTAATTTGTGTGTTAAATTTTTCGCTGCACTATAACTAAAAGATATATAGGCATTTTTTTAAAAAACGAGATTTTAGGCGCTTTTGGCCCAGGTTGGGAAAATGCATCTTTTTAAAATAATTGTTAAAAGATTGCAATTAGGCCTTCAAAACTTCATGACACGTTTCTGCAATACAGTTTTCTAGAAGGTTTTATAATTAGACGGGCCCAAAAACAGCTATTAACAAGCTGAGACAGAAAATAATATAATTGGGGAAAATGCGTCTTCAATTTGTAGACGCATTTATCCAAACCTAAATACCAGATGTCGTAAACATTTTTCTTCGATTGAAAAGAGTGAGATAGAAAATTTATGAAAGAGATGTTATTTTCACCTTGTGACCGATTGCGGGTAAAATCAAATAGAGTTTTTCGATTTTATGTATGCAAGTACTTATTCTGATATTAAAAGAGAGCGGACACTACTCAGAATTATAGTTTATAGGTACAAACAAAACACCAAAATCATTCGTTAATTGTCATCAATAATTTTGTTTATAGATTGTTGTTTTAAACGGCACTAACGCCTGCCTCAGTGTTAAAAGGCAATAAATTTATACATCATAATTTTTAAACAATAATTCAATAAAGTTAAAATTAAAATTACGTAACAAGGAAAAGGTTGTTCACCACTGTCATTGGGGCAAAAGCGTTACACTGACGCAATTACCCCAAAGGTACTGACGCATTTAGCCAAATTTGAAAATTAACCTCCAAACACTTTATATGGAATTAACTTTAAACATTAAGCATTTTAAATACAAATTGGAGTTCGTACGTGTGAGTTAACTAAAACTGGTCATGTTTTAATAAAAAATAATACCGAAACCTAAAGAATAAAGAGGATGTAAATGCATTTTGAACACTTACCTCACGCTCCGCGTTGGTCTAGATTGACACTAAATTTCAAAATGGTCAACGACTCGAATACGATCTGTTAAAACGCCCTCTATGGTACGCATTTTCCTCCAAGTAGTTCAAGTGTCTATCAGTACATGGCGGGAGCAGTTGTAACTCACGTTGTTTAAAAAATAATTCGAATAAACGCAATAACCCCATAGTGGCTTTTACCCCGGTTGACCTTACTTCGGTTCGAGTTCTAAACACAAAAAATACACGAATACTCCCGAGCGCCGCAGACCCTCGGATGACGAAACATGTAGCCTTAACCCCTCGTATGCGGGAGGTCAAAAAAGTACCAAGTTCTAGTTTCTTCTGATTACGATATAGTCCATAAAATTAAGCTTAAAAAAAATACAAAAAGATATCCAAATTTTGAGCACGGATCCGTGCCTTAGCATACGGAGGGTTAAGGCTTCGAATGTCAAAAACGCCTGAAGGTGTAATGTGCTTATGACGGCATCGACGCTTATAGTTGACACAAATACAATTTAAACGAGATATGTGTTGACACGTTTTTATGATGTGGGGCGTCGAAAGCGTGTGACGTCTGGCCCCTATACCGCAACACTATGTGTGTACAAATGTAAAATTCGATATTATTGAACAGCAGGTATTTTATAGGAAACGTTAACAATTTTGGTGAAAGTTTTTTTTTTTAGTAAAATTTTGATTTAGGTCTCTTTGATGTCTCAGGCACATACAAGTATAGCGGTTAAAGGGTACAAAAGACCGGATTCTAACTACTATTGATATTTTTGTATTCTCATATTAATCTGTAATTTTGTAAAGAAACAATTATCATTCTATGTTCATTCATATTCTTCGACAGAATAATAGTTACAAACATTATTTTTAAACCTACAATGAAATCTTTCAGATTTAGAAGAAGAAAAGATCCATTTATCAAAAGCAGCGAACATATCCTTAGTTAGTTTGCCTGAACAAGTTCCCAGCGACCAGGCTAGATATCACCTCTACATCTTTAAGCACAGTCATGAGGGCGATCACGTGGAGAGCATAGGTAAGTTTTAGTAACACTGATAGAACATTTAAAAATATTAAATCGTCAATTCATTAAATAGTTGGGCTATTTCCACCTGTTACCAGTGGTAACTGGGTATAAAAAAATAGTGACACTTTTTGAATATCGACTAAATAGTGTGTCGGTTACAGTTGGGAATAGACTAGTTACCTTATTCATAAAGCTTCGCGTCAGATCCAATAGTTTTGTATGAAGCCCCAATAAGTAATTAAAGTTTTATGAAGAGTGTTTTTATAACATATTTATTTATTACAGTGTTTATCTATTCAATGCCTGGCTACAATTGTTCTATCAAAGAACGAATGATGTATTCAAGTTGTAAAGGAGAGTTCTTAGATATTATAGAAAAGATGGGGTTGGTGGTGGACAAGAGAGTAAGTACCATGAAATTATCAATAGTTTTTGTCAACGTAATATGAGTTTTCGTAACCACTACACTGCAACTGCAATAATGCAAATCAAAATTTAGTTATTTATTTGTAAGTCTTAGTTAACTGTTCAATCGCTAGCGTACATCATGTCATGTCATGCATTTACGTTTTTGCAGCTGTTAACTTTGAATTCGTAAAATGCAACTTGTAGATCTACAGAACTGAACTGATAAATCTACCGAACTCAACTACTGGTCTGTTTCTCAGAACAGTAGGTACCCCTACCCCCTTACTTTCAAAGCTGATAAGTCCAATACGAAACCGTAACCAATCGATTTTCATCAAACCTAAACAAACCCACCGTTCCAAAACATGATTTGACAGCTGTCATCGCAGTACGAAATATAACCTCAAAGTTGGCTACTCATTATTGACCCCCAGGATCTTTAACATAAGGTAATACGATAATTCAACAATCACTAAGTAAGTGCTAGTTACTGGTATTTTGGAGCCCAGTAATTAGGTTTTATTTGCGTTGACAGCTGTCAAATCTGTTTTGAAGCGACAGAGGAGTATAAGAACCATCCCGATTAAACTAGCTTCCTTTTAAACAAACACGTCAGAATTTGTGTATCTGTTTTGGTAGCTACGATGCCACAAAAGTAAAATACACACACCTATTTTAAAGGAAGTACTAAGCCAACACTGTCCGGCCGTTCGTCCCAGCTTTAAATGACTGCATCGTTTGAACCTGTACAAATTTCGCTAATTAAATAATTTGTGTTACTATGGTGTTTTTGCGAATTATTTATTTATGTTCGTGGTTCTCCGCTGCAAGAGATCTAGAATGAAGAAAATCCATCCATAATATGAAAATCCCCTAATATTTATTTCTTTCTGAAAACAATGAGCATTCAAATATGTCAATCTATCTTCAGATCGAAATAGACGATGGCAAGGAGCTGACTGAAGAGTTCCTGTATGAAGAGATTCATCCCAAGAGGAATCTTCACCGGCCCGCATTTGCCAAACCCAAGGGTCCCCCAAACAGAGGTGCCAAGCGGATAACCAAGTCGCAGACGGCTCAGTGATCGTAATCAACTTTTCTTATTCATAATATTTATATCATAGAGGTGAATTTTATTGAAAGTATGTTTCTACCTAAACTATCTGGAACTATAGTGTTTTCAATAGAAGTCGCGAAGCGAGTCCGACTCGCACTTAGCCGGTTTATTCATACATAGTCTCAACCGAGCAACGTCAATTTGACTCGTGGGGAGTGCCGTCGTTGATTGAAAACAGTATACTTACTGATCCGATTGTCAAAATTCTTCCATTTATTCATTTATCCCGGAAATCAAGGCGGGCGAATTCGCGAGAAAAATACTGGCCGTCATGTTGTATACTTACAACTTACTCTGAACTTGATAAGAACTACCCAACTGTTATTTGAAGTAGACAATATTTTATCGAATTCTTTTTGGTATTGTATGAAGTATATCAACATTTTAGGAGGTTTTGCATTACAATGCGCTAACTATAACGTTTCCGAATTTTGTTTACTTGTATTATTTTTGATAAAGAGCGTTCGACCCTTCCGAGATTAAATTATTTAAAGCTTTCTACGCAAAATTGGCTTTCCATTATCTACAATGGGTTCAGGAGCGGGTGGAACGCTGAATAGGGAACTGTGTCCTCTGCCTTTGCCTGTTTGGCATCGACATAGCTAAGATCTAATAATTAACCGCAATGCTATACTTAGGAAGTCAGGTGACTAGATATACCTACATGTAACATGTATATAACAATTGTTTTTCGACAAAGAGTTATTGAAATATAACTAAAAAGTACAAGTCGAAGTACTAGTAAACTGATTTGTACGCTTTTAACCAGACTTCTAGTAAAATGTCAGTTCTTGTGAACCCTGTTCAAGCCTAGTCTAGTCCGATTTTACTTCACTTTCAACTGCTAAAATACAGTTAAAACCGGACTCTAGGGCCTATCTAACAATTCCCAGGTGAATACCATCTACCAGTTAAAGTTATCGCTATCCTCTTTGTTATATTAATGAAACTGTCTGAATATGTTTTTGTTTGATATTTTTCGTCCCCCTCCCCCTTACTTATAAACGTGGAATTAGCTTGTAATAGTTTATGCCATGCACAAACCATGTCCTTATCTGTAATTGTGACATTTGCATCTGACAGAAAGTGACAAAGCATGGCATAAACTATTCCAAGCTTATTCCACGTTTATAAGTAAGGGGGTTAATGTTTTAATGCCGAATCCTAAGGTCTCGTCCTATCTGGGAGCTCAGTAGAGCTACATTAACTTATTTAGTGATGATTTACAATAATGACTATTGCTCATAATTATTTCTTTATAGTTCACTTGTTTTATATTTCACTACGATACTCATTAAGGTAAGATCAGTATTAGATAGTAATAGTTGGAATTGGAGCAATATGAAGTTAATTAATAATAAGTTCTTATTTTAAGAACTCAGTGTGCATATTTTTACAAGTTTCGTTTTTCGTGCACTTTTCGGTAATCAAATCAATTAACTTTTTTTCCGTATAATTCATATTTATCTAGAATTACTAGTATTTCGCTACTATCGCTAGTTTTAAATGCAATTTATGTAAACAACTGCTCTCTCTATATTATCATATTTTTCATATTTTTATTACCAAATGATTTAATCATTTATACTAACTGCTAGAGCTCGTTTTTGGGTTCCGTAGTCTGATTAGGAACCCACATAGTTTTGCCTTGCCCGTCTGTCTGTCTGTCTACAATAAGCCGGCAAATTTGTAAAATAAAATGTTAAGAAAAAAATTGGCTACCTTCATACAAGTAAATCAAAGGTGTTTTTTTATATTATAACATCTAGTGAGCATCGTTGAATAGCTCTTGAAAAATAATTATGTACTTATAACGTAACCTTCAATTTTTAGATTTGGGGGACCGTTTAGGAAATATTGAACTCGAAAAGTGTCATTTTTGCTACAAACTACAACAATTTGAAAAATATCATAAATGAAAGCACATAATTATAACGAATTTTAAAGAAAAACTATCACGGTTGAGTAGACTTGATTGGTTCCTGAGATACAGGCCATTAAAGTGTTCATACCTTCTAAAAATCATCTAAGACGGCACCAAATAACTTGAGATAGAAAACTTGTTTAGACGTGTTGTTTTTGATTATTTTTTTGTGTTTATATTTTTTTTTTTTTTTTTTTTTTAGCCTTAGCCGTCTACATAAATATAAAACAGTTGTCGTATTATAGTCGAGTTTTGTAAAACATCATGTAACATGATCTAAAGTATCCACAATTCGAAAATTAACTTGTGTATTTGGGAACTTTAAATTTGTATCCGCTCAATTAATTTTTTTAATAAATTGTGTTGTAATTTTATGGTAGAAGTTAGTTATTTTTTGTTAACCCTTTAAACGATTGATGATGATGATTGAAAGCAAGTTAGTCAACTGTCTATTATTATATGATGATAGTAATTGTTTGAGGACCGTATTTAATCACTGATTGATCTTAGCCTATAGTCTATACTTTTAGATATTTAAAAAAATGTAATCAAACGTGACATTGTTAAACAGCCAATCAAAACGGTTTTATTGAACTTTGACGTATCAGTGTTCTGCTTCTATTGGCTGACGAACTATATCACGTGGTAGTTTTGTTTAAAATTGTTTAAATACCTAAAAGTATAGACTGTAGACGGGGCTCGGTTCAAGAAAGCTTGTATAATGTATTAGGTAGATGTAGATGTTTCAATGCTTATTGTTCGAATGGGATTTCCGCCTGAAAAACAAGTAACAAGCTCTCCTGAAACTGGCCCCAGTTTTTTTAATATGCCCCTAATATAAATAGTATCACGTCGTATGTACAGTCAAGGTAAAAAATAAATATCCACACAAAGTTGCAAAAATATGTACGCAGACCTTATTGCGATAGTAATAAGGTCTGTGTACATATTTTCGACACTTTATGGTGTATACATATTGGTGAGCTTGACTTTAATATGAACTCAGTCACCCGACAGGCGGTGATTTAAAAATAACCTCTTCTGATGATAATCATTAACTGAGTTAGGAATAGTCAGTTATGATCACAATTTTAATAAAATAACCCTGTTTAAATAAGAGTTTGTTAATTATGATTTGTATTAGCACTAATAGCTAATAGTAGTGTAATTTATTCAAACTTGCCAATAAATAGTATATTGTATTACCTACTCGAGTAAACTTACGCACTAAGAACACGTTAAAGGCTACCAGTTGTTACATATTTAATGTATTTGTTATCATGTTTAAGTATTTGTATTATAAGCAATCATGAACTTACGTATTTTTATGGACACTTGAAAATTTACGCACATAAATATTTGTATATAATTGATCCTATTTTTGTAACATGGAATTATTTTATATCGAGTGCAATATTTTAACGAATAAGAATAGAATGCTTCTGACTTAGTGACCTGTTTTTTATTTCCAGTGTAAATGGAACTAAAGGTACAGTGCAACTACACATGTAACCTTTAATGGCAACTGATATTAGACTTAGGGCCACTTGTACCAACAATTTAACACTGGGTTAAACCTGGAGATAAAATTACAGTTTTGGTATGAATCTGACGTTTACTAACTCAAGTAAGGCCCACTTGCGTGGACCAGAGTTAGCGTCTTAACCAGAGGTTAGGCGGCAAACCACGTACAAAAGTAGACGCTTAACTCTGGGTTAAGGGCTAACTCTGGTCGCATACTTCCTCGTGGTCCTACTAATTTGTCCTACTGGTCAAAAAGTGAACCTAGATTAGATCACTAAACACTAATTGTGGGTGTAAAAGTAGGTAGGTTAGGTTCGTTAGGTATCTTCAGATGCCCGAAGGGCAAAACCACTTAGAAGCAGGAGCTCCGCCCTTGGGCAGGCCTCCGTCGAAAGTCAGTAGGACAAAAATAGTAGGACCACGAGGAAACGGCCCTCTGGTCCGCGCAAGTGGGTGTAAGTGTCTTAAACCAGTGTTAAATTTTGGTACCTACAAGTGGCCCTTACTCTAATTTTGTGTAGCCTTTTGAAGGCCTTAAGTCAAATACAAAACGTGTCACTCACACGCCAAACATGTTTGCTATGCTATGCAAATTATAACTTAATTGATACGAAACAGTGTCTTTAAATCTTGACCTTGTGTCGGCTGCGGCCGGCGCTGGAGTCAGTAGCGTAACTTTAATTTAATTTTGTCCAGTCATTGTTGTGGCCTTCAAAAGGTTAATAGAACATAGAACCATAGAATAGGTAAAAGAAGTACCAAAGTATTATAATAAAGACTGTACACGATAAAATCTGGCCATGCATGATCTGGTGTATTTTTTTAATGAATGCTAATTTTCAAGCAGCACTTTTTTGTAATAGTCAGTGGTTATGAAACTACATAATAAAAATACAATCATAATAAAATGTAAGAGCGTCTGTATCTTAGACCCTTATATAATCCACAGTACCTTTATTTTTTTGTACACGATCTTCTGACAGTCTTACCAAATTCTCCGTTTTAAAACATTTTATTATTATTAATTATACAAGCCAAATTATACCTTATTAAATTATCTTACCACAATAGTTAAAACTTTCCTGATTATATTCAGATTAAGATAGTTCTGAGGTTTTTTAACTTTGGCGAATTTGACTTTTTGACAAATAAATGCCTCCCATACAAAAACAACTTTCAGTGCTTGGAGTAAAAAGTCTTCCTGACTACTACAAATAGAAATGAGTTTCAAAAAGTATTTTTTTCGTAAGACGACATTCTATTGTGGGTAAAACTGCTTGTAACAATATAAATACTGTTGTGGCGTAGAAGCAGGAAGTGAGTGAATATTGTCAAAAAACGCTGTACAAGAGATGAAAGGTATGATAGAATATATTTGGCGAAAACTAACACATACCCATACATTATGATACGATTTTATTTAATTATATAGTATTATAATTATACAACATATTAAAAAAAAACTGCTTGAAAATATGCATTCATCGCAAAGATACACCAGATCATGCATGGCCAGATTTTATCGTGTACAGTCTTTAGTACTTGGCTGTCGATCGTTTCACATGCCAAACAGCAGTGTTCGCATTGTTGTGTTCCGGTTTGGGGATAAGACAGCCGGTGAAATAACTAGCATAGAGGAATTCCATCTTAGTCCTCAGGGTTTATTTATTTATTTATTTATTTATGGATCCATGGAAAACCAACAGCTATACAAAAATTTAGAAATAAGATTAACAACACATAGCCAATTACAGGTTCTCACATTTAGCAATTAAGTATATTGAAAAGAATGAGCCTTACTTACAACGATTACTTATCGACGCTTGAAAGGCGAAATGGGATAAGCGACCAAATAGTAACTTTACAGGAGAGCCCAAAAACGGCACAGATTTTTGAAAAAAAATCACTATTATTTATTTTGTAAGACGATTTTCAAAATTCAACTTTGTACATGATCATGATGGTGTTTTCTATATACTGTGCTCAATAAATTACCCACAAAGGTATTATTTTAGGATTTAGTGTAGCTTACGCAAATTGATCTCAAAAACTGCAGGAGGTAAAATCATCCAACCAAAAATTGTGGTGAAAAATGAATCAAGTAAAAATGTCTAACCGGAAAAAGATTTGAAAGATAATTAGGAAAAACTATCTAACCGCAAATAATTTCAAATTTAAGAACAATGTTAGATTATATAAAAGTCATTTTTAGCCAGAAATTAAATCAAGACAAATAATCTAACTGCTATGAGCGACAATTTTAAACTTCAAAATATTTTATCTAAGCTAAAATTTAACCCTCATAATTAATTCTTTACTAATACATCACCACCAAAATTCAAGATATTGATGAAAAAAGTAAATAAAACAACTGTTACGAATGTTAATGGGTCTTTAATAAAAATAAACTGAATAAATCCAAATGACTAAACAAATATAGGTACTTCACCTATTTGAAATAAAAATAAACAAATAAAGTTACTAAACAATTATCAGAGATCAAAAAAAAGTTACAGTCAAACTATTTGTCGACAAATTTTTTTGTACTAAAAACTCTAATACTTATAGTAACTTTAGAATAAGCGACAGTAAGTAGTTTAAAAATTATTGCAGGTAAAAAAGGATAAGCGACATTACTCTCGAAACTCATATCAAGTAAAAGGCTATAACCTACAATAGTGCGGATAAAGACGTTTAGGTTATTTGATCTAAGCCATTTTTTGTATTTCTGTAGATATAGGTAAAATGATATAAAGGAAATTAAAATACGTTTTACGATGAAGTAATAAAATATAACCGACACATAAAAAGAAAGTTGTAAAAAAGACAAACAGTCTAAGTAACATTTCGTAAAAAAACATTTTATCTAATCTCCAATATTCAAAAAACTGTAAAAAAGAAGTCGCTTAGTAACAAAAATAGATCGGTGTTTCTAAAAATCACCGACGGGATAAGCGACACAAAAGTCATCATACGGGCACGAGACCCGGCTCATGCGATGCAGAAAAATCTGCTGATTTTAACGATGTATATAACTCAATATCACAAAAAATGTCGCTTATCCCATTTCGCCTTTCAAGCGTCGTTATACAGTGCAAATATGTTACAACTACTACAGATCACAAAATATTTCTGTAGACTATGACTATGCTAACCAACACCTCAACTACTACAGGTCGCAAAATATTTCTGTAAACTAAGACTATGCTAACCAACACCTCAACCCCGCACCCGAAAGATCTATCACGAATTAAGATTGTTTACAAGATATTGAATTAATTTGTTTTTAATAGTATTAATATTACTTGCAAATATGTCAAAATCTAACACATTATTCATTAACACTTTATTCAAACTCCTACTAGCCCTACACAAAAAACTATTTTTCCTATAATTAGTTGAAGCTCGAGAAACAGAAATAGGACGATAGTTCCGCACACTCCTAGAGGGAATATTAAAAGAGACTGCCCAACAAATCAGGGCAATCAACATTGCCGTTGACGATATTTAATAGGTAAACTATATCAGCAGCCTCACGGCGCCTTACTAGCGGTAACAGATGGTGATGCTTACACAAGTTAAAGTAATTAGTGGAACTATACTTTACTTTTAATTTGTAGCAGAGAAATTTCATAAATTTAATTTGCAAACGTTCAATCCTATCAATATAAACTTGATATTGGGGATTCCAGATCTGAGATGCATATTCCAACCTGCTCCTCACGTAAGCACAATATAAGATTTTCAAGGTCTTGGGACGCGAAAAACAAGCTGAACTACGCATTAAAAAACCAAGGGACTTGGCAGCTTTAGATACGATTTCATTAATATGATCATTAAAAATCAGTTTAGAATCATGGATGACCCCCAAATCACGCATGCTTGACACTTTTTGAAGAATGCTACTTTTCAATGTATAAGTGGTAGAAATGAGATTCAATTTACGTGAAAAAGTTAATGTAAAACACTTAGAAGGATTAAGGTCCAACTTATTGAAAATACAGTAATCATCCAGACGGCGAAGATCGGATTGTAAAGCAGTAGCATCATCTGGAGACACAATTTCGGCAAAGATCTTCATATCGTCTGCAAAACAGAGAAGCTTAGCAAAATGGAAGCAGTGTTTAATGTCATTAACAAAAATATTGAAAAGGAGCGGTCCTAACAACGACCCCTGGGGAACTCCACTAGGAATGGTCACCCAGCTTGACATATAATTGTTAATGACGACTGATTGACATCGATTAACTATGTAGGACGCGAACCACCTCAAGAGGTCACCTCTGATACCGAATAAATAAAGCTTTCTTAATAATATATCGTGGTCAATCCGATCAAATGCTTTACTGTTATGAGTATAAATTACATCTATTTGACGACCACTATCCATTGCCTGAGAAACAGTATCGTTAAGTATAGCAAGATTAGATACAGTTGACCTACGTTGCGTGAAACCGTGTTGGGTGGAATCCAAAGAATGTTTCAATGCTGAAGACACTTGCGTGTGGACTACTTTTTCCATAACTTTGGCCAGAATACACAGTTTAGAAATAGGCCTATAATTAGTCACGTCTGTCTTTGAGCCTTTCTTTAAAACCGGCGTGATGAAGGCTGATTTCCAAACTGAAGGCACTGTACATTCAGCAAATGAACGACGGAACAATAACAAGATTGGCTTGGTTAGAGACTTAGAGCTTCAGCGCAATTAATATAATATGAAGCAGGTACCTGATCAGGACCCGCAGATTTACTAGAATCCAAACTTAATAAAAGTTTAGTGACCACAGCAGGGTCAACAGAGATACTGGCCATATCACTGATTGAATCGCTATCACTCCGCAAGATATCCTGATTTCCCACATTACCACTAGTAGATGGTGTCAAAAAAACGTTGGCAACGCATTTGCAGTCTTAGGATTGCATTGCAGTCTTGTGAATGCGAATGTCTATGGGCCACAGTTTCCACTTACCATCAGGTGGCCTGTGAGCTCGATTGTCTTCTCAGCCATAAAAAAAATGCTCTCTGCGCTTTGGAATAACAAACTGACAGATGCCTGAGCTTGACAGCGATGGACAGCCGAGTAGTCGAAAGTTTTAATATCTACACAGCCATCCCGTCAAATATAAGTGTACATGGACGTGTAGATATTTTTGGCGTCTGGAAACGTGTATAAATATATGACTGACTGCACAAGCTTATATGTTATACCCGTACAACTTAATTGACAACCGGAGTAGGCTTGAGGAGGTGGGGTGTAAGGTACGACAAAGTTTGTCTAGTCACTATTACCCTCTCCCCGCATCTCATGCCTCCCCCGACTCAATTAAGTTATACGCCTATAGTTTGGGATCATGCATGATCAGGTCAGTCGGTGTTAGATTTTCCCCTGATATTTATTAGGTACTATGAGCCCAATGGAACCCTGACCCACCATAGAACTGTCACAGTGACGTTATGGCTCAAGTCGTAAGGAGCGTCAAAACACACCGCTGCTTACATAGTTAGGTACATACATTAAATCACGCCTGTTTCCCAGAGGGGTAGGCAGAGACGACTTTTTTCCACTCGCTACGATCTTGACAAATTTCTTTCGCTTCTTAACGGTGCGTCAAAAACGGCGCCATGTTGTTACTATGGCCCCGTCTTTTGTTAACGCAACGACACCGTAATACACGCACCGTTAAGCTCCGGTGTGGGCACACCTTAATGTCACTGTGACACCGTTCTATGGTGGGTCAGGCTTTCATTGGGCTGATAGTACATACTGGCCATTTTGATCAATATGAAGTTTTGAACTACAGACGGCATTTATACTTTGCGACTTTTGTATCGTTCGGGCCATTAATGGCTGTTCTTGTGAAACATTAGCTTTCCATTGCAAGTAATAGCTTTCTAAAGTAGTGCTTGATTAAAAACAATTAAGGATCAAATTAGATTCACAAAGGTTTTGGGAGATAATTTCCTTGTATTTTCAATAACTGTAATCTTATAATATAATGAAACAATGCGTGTCTATAAAGATATTATTTAAACACAAAGCACAGCATCTTTTACATTAACTCTTCAACTAATCTGGTAACATTTACTCTATGACTAAGGTTGAGAAGAAATGCGGGCACCTTTTAGCCTATACAAATTTATTTCTCGTCTGAATGAGTAGTTTTACCCTGCCATCTATGTTCTTACAAATAATATTTGCATAATTTCTATAAAACTGGACAAAATTAAAAACATTGCAGACAGCCAGCCCTTTTTAGTTCAGGTTTGAAGGAGAAAATAATATATGGGAACACGAGAAGTTGGTATCGTCTATAATTTACTTCAGTTGTCTTTGTCGCACGATAATTTAACAGATTCAGGTACAATTAGACATCAATAGATCTGCTAAAACCCGCATTTCTCCTAAATATTAACGCAATCACAAATAACATGTACTAACTAACTATTTACATGTTAATAATATTGCAAATCACTTTAAGTCTTGAAGTTTAACTTCTCCCTTCCTCTCCACCATTAAGTCGTGATGCCTTGTCAAATTATCGTGTTTATGCTCCGCTGCTTTCTCTTTAACTTGATTGTATTGTTCAACTCTGAAACACAGAACATATTTTAGGGGATGATTTATTAATCTTCAGATAACATTATCTTCTTTAGTTCTATATTTTTTTTCATATGACTAAAAAGGAGAGTGATATCTTTACCTGACAGGTATTTTCAATGAGGGTTTTCGGGGATAAGTTACCGGACGGTCGTGTCGAACGCTTATGTCATTTCCATAAATTTTGGTACTTTTCGATAATCGTTTACGTTAGCATTAAGCGCTACAGAGTGGCTAGACCATCTTGTATTACTCGTTTGTCGCTCAGTACATGTTTTCTGTCCAGGCTAGTTAGAAAGAGAGATTCGAACGATAAACAAATCCCTACATGTACCGGCCTGACGACTTTAGGGCTGTTCTGTTCTTGTAAGTAAGTAAACATACCTAGTATTAAAACCTACAGATAATAATATGTGGTGCACAAATGTCTGGTACAAACCTTGCTTCATTTATTTTGGTCATAGCTCTCCAAATATCTTTCATACTGACGCCCGTGACCTTTAATATTCCTATGATTGCTGCTCCCCCAATTGCACTTAAAACACCACCTACAAAAAACAAATGATTAATAACTAGACACGTCAATTAGTTTCCCTCTACTCTCCCTATTTCTTCCCGTTGGGGTTCGATTTTTGGGAAATCCTTTCCTAGTGCACCCGTAGGGTAATTAAGGGATACTCCTTTCAAATTTCAAGGCCCTAGGTCCTACGGTTCGGTTTGGGCTGTGCGTTGATATGCCAATCAGTTTCTTCTTTTATATATTTATATAGATAATATGATGACTTCAACCATGCCAGATTGAAAAACCTATACAATTTGCCCCAAACACTGATATTGTACACAAACATACATACGTACCGTCACGCCTTCACCCCAGAGTGGGAGAGGCAGAGCTACAGAATGACCAACACCTAACCACTTGTTGTTAATCCTACAGCCACATTTTGCACAATAAGCTAGTGACAGGTTGCAAGCCCATCACCTAACAATACTACAAGCCTTTATTCCCTTAGTCGCCTCTTACGAGTTCCACAGGAAGGAATGTAGTGGCACTATTCTAAGCCGGCGACCACATGGCACTGATACTGTGTGATTAAACAAATCTTAGTATGTAATACTGTAAATATGACTGTTTGTAGTGTGTTTGGTTGTTCGTCTTTCAATCAGGCTGGAACTCTTAAACAGATTTGCGTGATATTTTGCGAATTTTGCTTCTTGGATTAAGACAGAGGATACTTTTTATCCCGGGAAAAAAAATCCTAACGGATAAATGATATATAAACAGATATATAGAGACAGAGAACAGAAGATGAAATCTTGGGCAAATGCAATAAAATACATACATACCTTCACGCCTGTCTCCCAATGCGGTAGGCAGAGACTATGGAACGCCAGGTGCACCAGTCTAAACATACAACTTTCGCTTCCTCTACATTCATCAATCTCTTCATGCATGTATGTCGGTTTGAGGTGCTTTTGATTCGGCCCTTATTCAGTACATAATAATGCTATAATATGAAACAAATAAAACATACCCAGTCCAGCTCCAACCATCATCGCAGCCATTCCTAAGTTAGCTTTGTACATAGCTCCAGTAATAATCCCAGCTAGTACATATTGTGTGAGACTCGTTTCATTTCGATACACGCAGATAGTTGTCGTTATTAAGCTGAAAAAGACATATTTTACAAGATCAGCAACTATTTTACTTAATAATGACAACGTGGAAAAGGTTGTACATGATAAGGTTGCATGTCAAATACTGAACAACAGAACCCTGATAAGACGATTTTTTTGTCTGTCACTCAATCTATCTGTGAAGAAAAAACAGTACAAAAAAGCTATTTACGGCTTATGTTTATCTAAAAGAATTATAAATATGTCCTGATAGATTGTTACATAGTATAAAACAAAGTTCTTCCTGCCGTCTGTTCACTTAGATCTTCTAAACTACGCAACGGATTTTAATGCGGTTTTCAACAATGGTAAGAGTGGAAGAGGAATTCAAGAAGAAGTATTTTGTGTATAGTAAATTCTGGTTTATGTATGGGTGTTACAGAAAAATCACGTTAACCGAAGTGAAGTGAGGGCAGGTTGCTAGTATAAATTAAGTTAGTACTTACTAATAAAATTTAATATATTTTTATCACATACATACATACATACTACACAGTCAGTTAAGTATCTATAAACATAATTGGGGGAAATTAAAACTTTTAAAGGTATTTAAAATTGTTATTTACTATGCTATGGATTTTGTGTGAATAAATGAAATAAAGTAGAAAATAAAGTAGTAAAATATTTGAGAAGAAAATTACGTAGGTATCGAGAAATAGAGTGGAATAAATTTTGCACCCTCTGTGCTTGAACTTGGCTAGCACTTAACCGGTTTTAAAGATAAGCTTTTGTTACCGACTGTCAACATTACTAATTGAGACCAAACAGCATGTAGTAACTTCATGGTTGTGCAATGCGTCAGGATTGACTTATCTGTCAAGTACTGCAGTTGTAAGTTGTTTTACCTAAATGTGCCAGTAAAAATTCCAAGTCTCCAGCCCCAGTGGTATGCACCTCTGGCAAATGCAACTGTTACAAAATCCTGTAATTTTTTCTGCAACAGAATTTCGCACTATTAGAAATTGTTTGCTCTTGGAGCACAGATGAACAGATAATGTGAAAGACAAACACATTGATAACAATACAAAATAAATAATTTATATGTGTGTGGAATAGGGAATGCAAACAACCAGTCATAACCCGTTTAACTGGTTATTTTCATTCAAAAATGGTTCATAACTGGTTAAATTGCATTCCCTGGTGCAGAATCTCTGTAGTCCAAATTACTGTTTTCAACAGTTTTATTTCTTCGAATTTTCATGTTTTTTTTTCAAAACCACTCAATGAAATAAATCTTTGGACTTGGGAAAGGTTATTTGCAGAAGCCATATCCAGAACTTGACTTGTTGCCAACTATGCTTTCTAGTATTGTAAGGTTTTGTATTAGGAAACTTGAATTTTAGTACAAAGATGTTAATCTTTGCAACATCAACCATATACAAGACACCAAAACTAATGAATGATAGCTTTTAACGCTTAATTTTGCAGTGTTAACACAGTGTACTAGTCTACAATGTTCTATTTTCTTTGTTGCTAATGATTTATGCTGATTCCAAATTTAAAAAGGGTTTAAGACTACGCCGAGCGTACGCCGGATGTACAGTGGCGCCCTCATTACTTTTATTGGGTTTTCTAATTAACTAACGAATTTCCTTGGAACCAAATAAAATGTGTTTGTAGCGCAAGTATAAACAGAATTTATGAGATACATAACAAACTTTAATAACAATTCACCTTCGAGTTATTAACTTAACGAAAAAAAGTGGCCACCTTTTCCCGTTAAGCTGACTACTCAAAGGGTAATTGTTATCAAAGTTTGTTACGTATCCCATAAATTGTGTTTATACTTGCGCTACAAACACATTTTGTTTGGTTCCAATGAAATTCTTTAGTTAATTAGAAAACCCAATAAAAGTAATGAGGGCGCCACTGGACGCTCGGTGTTTGCTCGGCGCAGTCTTAAGTTCACAACCTTTTTTATTTTTGTCAAATTAACTATTATTTTTTGGATGTCGTAAAAGCCGACTAAGGTAATAAAGGTGTGTAGTACTGTTAGGCGATGGGCTTGCAACCTGTCACTAATACACTGGTAAACATCTTCGCCTAAGTGTGCAAAATGTGGTTACAGAATTATCAAAAAGTTTTTATAGATGTTGGAAATTCTGTAGCTCTGCCTACTCCACTCTGGGAATAAAGGCGTGAGTTTATGTATGTATGTAACTATTATTTTGACTATTTATTTTGTTGGTAATTTCTGCACTTTACCTTTACGCCTGTTATCCCAGAGCGGGGTTACCTACAGCTTTAAAAACTTTTTGATAAAATCTTAAAGCACTTAACTTAAATAAAAATTAAGTCTGAAAAATACCTTTGCCTGCATAGTGGAAGTATAAATGGTTGCTTGGTTATTTTCTATAAAATAAAGGTAGGCATCTTTGGACTTGGTGAATCCTCCCAAAGCTGCACCAAAGAAGAACCCACACAATGCCGACTGCGATACTGAACGCAATTCAGGTGACACTTCGTCATACTCACTGTAGGAATAACAAATTAATTAATGAGTTAAATATTTGGAGCCAATCTTAGACAATTAAGAACTACACAGTGATGAACATAATAATATAGAAAAAATAAATACTTTCCAAGGTTCAGAAACTTTGTTACCTAATTGTAATATTAGTAAAAAGGATAAATACATACCTTCTTTTATACATTTCTTTAACTCTCTCCCAACCAGTTTCAGGGCCATTTAATACTTTTTGACCTAGTAAATTTCGATCATTTTCGTGTCTGTCCTCTAAAATAGGAAGTAGAGCCGCCGGTGTTAACCTTGTTACAGTTCTTAACATTTTTTATAAAAAGAGCACATACGCGTAACATAAAATCTTTGAAGTTTCCTTTGCACTGTCTATCCAAATTGTAATATTATTATAAATCAGAGTGTACGATTTAAATACGCACGTACTTTTCTACTAAATTGAGGTTGACATTGACAGATTGATAGACGTCATTTTTATTTCATGTGATGTTAGGTTATATCCAGGGAAACATTATAACATTGGTTCTCGATAAACTGTACTTGAGTATTTCTAAAAAAGTTTGTACATTTCATTTACGACTCCGATTTGCGAAAAAAATTGCAGTTACGAGGGTGGGATGATAAGTACCTAGCCTAAGTAAAAAAAAATTGAATTTTGGTTTTAAAACTAATTTTATTTTTCGACATAATCTCCGTCTAGGTCTATGCACTTATTCCATCTTCGCTCTAAAGCTGTGATGCCTTCCATAAAATGATTCCTTTCGAGGCCTCCAAAATAGTCCTCTAACAGCGGCTATGACGGCATCATTAGTGGCAAATTTCTGTCCACCCAAAAAAGTTTTAAGCTTCGGGAACAGATGGAAGTCGGATGGTGCCAGATCAGGCGAATAAGGTGGGTGGGGCAGCAAATCGTACTTCAATTCGCCGATTTTCGCCATGGCTTTAACACGTGTGAACCCTGGCATTGTATTCTCCATTAATGGTTTCACCTTTAGGAAGGTAATCGATCATTAAAATTCCACTAGCATCCCAAAAGACGGAAGCCATAACTTTTCCAGCCGCTTTACAGCCATAGCTTTTTTGGGGCCCGAACATCCAGATTCAGTCCACTGCTTTGATTGAATTTTTGATTCTGGCGTGTAGTGGTAAACCCATGTTTCATCTGTTGTTACAAAACGACGCAAAAAATCAGCTTTATTTTTCTGAAAACGATCCAAACATTCCTTCGAGTTTTGCACGCGGATTCTTTTTTGATCGGGCGTAAGCAATCGCGGCACCCAACGGGCGGATAACTTTTTCATATTTAATTCTTCATCTAGAATATGATGTACCCGTTCCTTTGAGATCCCTGTAGTCTCAGCTATTTCTGATAACTTCAATCGTCGATCAGCCAAAACCGTATCGTGGACTTTGCAGACCATTTCTGGAGTCGTGACGCTTGTTTTGAACGTCCAGGGCGAGCTTCGTCTTGGACACTTGTACGGCCTCGTTTAAATTCAGCCACCCAGTTTTTTACCGTGGCGTATGATAGAGCACATTCCCCCAAAACATTCTTTAACTCATCATAAATATCTTTTCCCTTCATACCCTTCATGTAAAGAAACTTTATCACCGCTCTTTGTTCAATTTTATCCATTTTTAAAACAATCGTCGCAATAAATTTTCAAATGACAGAAAAATCAATATTTTTTTAAGACATGAATTTCAAATTTCGAACACAGATAGCCAGAGACACACATTTTAAATTACGCTAGTTTATTTTTAAATACAACCTTTTTAAATAGCTAAGGCCAGTTACTTATCATCCCGCCCTCGTAGGTAGGGTAAATGATACTGAGCCTAAATAACATAGTCTCCCAAAATGTCCCAATTAATTTGTATGGAAACTTCCTTTTTTGTTATCCCGAACGGAAGAATTTTGGTAATAAAAAAGGAAGTTTCCATACAAATTAATTGGAACATTTTGGGAGACTATGTTATTTAGGCTCAGTATTCATTTACCCTACCTACCTGCATTTTTTTTCGCAAATCGGAGTCGTAAATGAAATGTAGGTACAAACTTTTTTAGAAATGCTCACTTATTGAAAGGGATGAAATTTTAAGTTCAATTTACTTATCGGTAAAACCATTTGATTTTGTAGGCACTGTTGATATTTTTGCAGATATTTAAACTTGTGACGGTGTAACTTTTGAGCTACTAGCTCAAAAAAGATAAAACACAAAGCATAGAATTGACATTAGTAAGGATTATAATAAATTGATAACAATATTAGACCAATTTAAACTTTTATGGAAAATTTCTGCAAACATTACATTTACATGGGCGGGCCGAAGGCCCTGTTGTTTGATCACTAGGAAGTTAAACTAACTAATTGTTACAAATCGAAAAAGGAATTGAAATTTTGACACATTTCCTTGAGATTACTTAAAATTTTCCATTCCTTTTTCAAATTTTAACAATTACCTAGTTAATTTAACCACTGATCAAACAACAGGGCCTAAAGGGCCTCTTAGATACTAGATATACATACAAGTCTCAGCCGGGAAGGGCGGTTGCTGGACTTGTATGTTGCGAGACCTCGACTGCGTCTCGGCCACGTAAACTCTACTCGTCCCGCAATAGTGTTTTTCCCGGTTTCTGCAGAAAATTATTTATTTATTTATTTCAAGGGAAACAAATAGCAATGTTCAGAGAGTAAGGAGTTCCTTATTTCAATAGCGGGATAAAAATAGCGTTTCCATGTTTAGGGAGGAAAGTGATTTATAAAAAGAATATTTATATTAAATACACATCCATTTCTGACTTGTTACTAGACTGTGGAAGAATTATATTAATTATACTGGCTGCGCCCACCACTTAGTCCGCGTGGAAATCGCAACAACCAACATTGTGTCTAAGGCGTCCCAGAGTTTAGGTACTTATCTCTCAGTGTATCACCCGGCCTAGGTTTTGCTAGAAATTGATTTTGAAAACAGTTCTATCCAAATTGTAGTGAGATCCCTACTCATATTTATAAAAAAACCGAGCAACCATTTATAATTCTACTATGCAGGTAATTTAAAGGTATAATATATCTCATACATACCTAGGTATAATTATGTCTCATACATAAATATACTTAAAGCTATTTATCATTTGGACTTAACTTGACTGCTTTTAGCACAGTGCGGAAAAATACATCAAATTAAATAGTGTACCGCGGCGAGGCTAGGGGTGAAGATAAAACAGCTAATGTCGAAGTCCAACGAGCGATCATCAACCAGCAGCGGGCAGATGGTGTCAATCCAGCCCCCTATTTCACCATGACGACAATGACAGGTGACAGGTGTCATTTCAGTGTGTGTACATGGCGCAATTTACATGATAACCAGTTATGCAATTAGCGAATTAACATTGCATTGTATAACGAATTGTTACCTGTCACGTGTCATTGTCAAGATGCTGAAACAGGTGGCAAGTATGTAATTAGTAAATATGGGAGCTAAGCAGCTTGGCAACGTCATCTAGTGACGTGTAGAATAACTAATTTTAGTCTTGAACTGTTTGGTCGCACTATGAAATTTCTTACTTGTTTTCATAAGAGTTTAAGTTCTCTTAAGACTGCGCCGAGCGTACGCCGAATGTACAGTGGCGCCCTCATTACTTTTATTGTGTTTTCTAATACACTAAAGTATCTTCTTGAAATTGGTCGGTAGGTTTTTGTAGGTACTACAAATGAAAACACAACTTATAGGGTATATGGCATAGTTTAATAACAATTCACTTTTGAGTTATCAACTTAAGGGAAAAAAGTGGCCACCTTTTCCCGTTAAGCTGACTACTCAAAGGGTAAGTAATTGTTATTATTACGTATCCCATAAATTGTATTTTTACTTTCGCTACAAAAACGAATCGTCTGATTGCAGGGAAATGCTTAGTGTACATCCGGCGTACGCTCGGCGCAGTCTTAAAATTTAATTTTAGTTTCTAAAATGTTCTTACGCTAATCATGGTCAGGGTCTCCTGACATGGGTATTTGTTACACTTAAAAGGAGACCTCAACCTTGTCTTTAGTTATGTAAGAAAGAAAGATAGTAAATATTTTATCCTTTTTCATGTAGTGAAAAGTAGATTATAACTAAAGTAAGAGTTAAGCTGCTTGGCAGCGCCATCTAGTGACGACTTGTGTAATGAATGCCGGATTCAATCTGGTCGGTGCCGCCATCTAGGAACGAGTAGACTAACTAAAGTCGGAGATAAACTGTTTGGCATCGCCATCTAGCGACTACTGCAATAACTAATGGCGGGGTAAACTATTTGGTAACGCCACCTAGTGACGAGTGGCGACGAAAGGAGGTAAACAGTATTACAGCACTGCAGTCATAATTATTAAAGTAAAGAAATACGCAGTGGAAAAAATGTGTAAAATATCTTTACTTGACTTATAACCAACGTAAACAACACCATAGAAACAGTCACAAGGATATAAAAACCTAACAGATATAAAGCTACAGGAAACGCATACACTAGATGTGTCTCCTTAACATTCCCTCCTCTTTAAACCAAATTCTTCACAAAGCTTTACCAATCTTGGCTTGTAAACGGGTTTGGTTAGAATATCAGCAAGCTGATCTGTGGTAGGTACCTGTTCTATGGTAATATCTCCTTCACATACACACTGTCTCACATAGAAATGCTTTAGCTTTATATGCTTTGTTTTTCTATGCTGTTCATACGGCGGATTATTTGCAAGTTTAATCGCAGATTCATTGTCAATGCGTAAAACAGGCATATAAAGGTGTGTTTTTAGATTCTTGAATAACCTCTTGAGCCAAATTATTTCACGGCACGCTTCACTCGCAGCCACTATCTCGGCTTCCGTAGATGAGAGCGCAACCATGGTCTGCTTTGTGCTCCTCCAGGACACCGCTGAGCCAGCATATAGACACAGCACCCCGCTAGTAGAGCATCCACTCACAATGTCCCCACCGTGATCTGCGTCACTATAACAGACGAGCCGCTTTTGACTTTTCTTGTACTCAAGTCCGGTGTCAATCGTTCCCTTTAAATAACGAAATATTCGTTTCACTTGATGAACGTTATTTTTTGTGGGTTTCTCCAAGTTTCTTGACACCACACCGACAGCATACGCAATATCGGGCCTGGTCCCAACCATCAAGTAGGCTAAAGATCCAACAGCTTGTCGATAGGGAAAACTTGCAGAACTCTCTTCTTCCTCTATTTCGTTTATGGAATCTTTAATTATAGGCGTCCCAACAAAAAATAAATAAAAATCTTATCATAGTCTATCCCTTTCTTTTGTGTAAATCCAACTGCAACTAAACGTGCTTTGTATTTGTCAATAGAACCGTCAGGATTCCTCTTAACTTTAAATACCCATTTGCATCGTAGTGCTTTTCTATTCTTAGGTAAGTCCGTCAGTTCCCAGGTCTGATTTTCTTGTAAGGAACTTACTTCCTTGTTCATTGCTTCAATCCATTTATCTTTGTCAGAGCTGCGCAAGGCTTCTTGATATGAAGATGGTTCATGAACTGATATAGTCTCATTGATAAACTGCTCAAAACTGAACCTGTCTGGAGGCTTAATTTGGCTTCGATCACGAAGCTGCCGCTCACTCGTTACTGGCGCTGGCATGTCTTCGTCTTGTCGTGTCACATCATGGCTATCAATTTCATCTTCTTCAGTTGAATGGAAGTCTTCAACGCTTTCATTTGGGTCTGAATGAGGGTTCGGATAAACATCCTCGTGAACAGATTGAGAACTTGTAGAAGATACAGGTAATTCGTAAGTTTTACTCTTGTTAGGTTCTACTTCGGGTGATTGAGATGTTATTTCGATTTTCTTTTTCTCTTGTAAAGGAGTCTCATCGAATACTATATCTCGTGATCTGATCAATTTCAGGTTCTTCACATCAAACACACGATATCCTTCGTCACCATCATACCCTATGAGTATTCCTTTTAAGGCTTTTTTGTCTAACTTACTTGACCTTGTTTGCCTTGGAACATGCACATAGCAGTTGCTGCCAATGATCTTGAGATGGGAAATCTTCGGTTTTTTGCTGTACCAAAGCTCGTGCGGTGACTTTCCTTCTATTGGAGTGGGTCCCGTTCTGTTCAGTATGTATACTGAAGCTTTTGATATCTCAGCCCATAAACCTCTTGGTATCTCGTCATGAGCGTGCATTAGTGCTCTTGTCATCTCCACGACAGTACGGTTTTCTCGTTCAGCAGAACCGTTTTGTTCAGGAGTGTATGGCATAGTGAATCTTTGCTTTATGCCAAATTGTCTCAGAGTATTGCATACTTGCTCGTTATCAAATTCTCCTCCATTATCACTCATCAACTCCTGTATAACGTGTCCAGAAGCTTTAGCTTCAGCAAGAAAGTCCTTCAAGCGTGAATTAACTTCAGACTTATGTTTCAGAAAGTAGATCCAACGATATTTTGAGTAGTTATCTTTAAACAGAACATAGTATCTGCACTTTGAGATCGAGTGAGGGAATGGTCCGCATACGTCTGTGCTTATTAGCTCTCCAGGTTTGGTAGCTCTTGGTTTCTCTCCAAATTTCCGTCGATGGCTCTTACCGAAGACACAGCCTTCACAGATATCAGTAGAACTAGAGTCTAACTTCACTCCTAGCTCTCTTTGAATCAATTTTGCTACATGTCTCTTATTCTGGTGTCCTAGACGTTCATGGTAGAGTTGCATATTCTGTGAAGTTGTTAGCTGGTTTATCTTAAGCTTGGGATTTAGTACTTTCACGTTAAGTTTGTACAAACCGCCGTATTTGTCTCGATTCCCGACTAAAATAATTTTGCCATTATTCTTCACATTACATGATTGAGCATTAGACTGAAATATGCTATTCTGTAACGTATCTTGCGCGGCCAGCACAGAGAACAAATTTTTCTTAATGCTTGGTATATACCATACGTTTGTTAAGGTTACTAGTTCTTTAAGTCCATTTATGTCAGCTTCAAGCAAAATACAACCTTTACCGATGGCTTCAATCACCTCTCCGTTTGCTGTCATAACTCTATGAGACTCATCAAAGTACTCAAAGGATTGAAATAAATCTCCTCTATTGGATACGTGATTGGTTGCACCATTATCTACATACCACGAGTCTTTGTCGGTACCCTTATTATCATCGCAGGCTAGAGCCAGTCCTGTCAACATCGCTACATTTGTAGATTGCTTTGGAGGTTTTGGAGGTCTACCGTCCGCTATCCACTTCTTGCAGGATTTGACCTTATGGTATCCTTCTCTACAATAATTACATTTGTTCATTTTTTTCTTACCTTGCGTTTGGTTTCCATAACGCTTCTCACTTCGTACCATAAGAAGTTCATTGCTACTTTCGCATTCACCCGATTTTTTCTGGTTTAGTGACCTTTCGTATGCACACAGCTGAGTGGTCAGGTTTTCTATGGTGTGATCAGTTATCGACATCAAGGCCCAACTAGATTTGAAGTTAAAGTACTCATCAGGAAGAGAATCCATGACTTTACATATTAGCAACATCTCTGGTAGTTCACTTTTGTCTTGTTTGATCAAGATCACATTGACTTCATGCCATAAATTCTTTGCCATAGTTAAATGTGTCCCCATATCATGATTAGAATCTAACTTGTAGCCGAAGAATTGCATGCAGACATCATAGAAGCGATCCTGCGACACTCTCTCATAGAGCCGGTTTAGTTCATCCCAAGCTTCCTTAGCTGTCGAAAAACGCATAACTTTGGCGAGCATGTCCTCCGTCATATTAGTAGTAAGTAGTACTCGTAAGAAGGCAGTACTCTCGCTTCGTTGGTATGCATCGTATTCGATTTTATATTTCGCTATAGCATCCGGCGGGGCTTTGGCGTCTGGCTGTGTCGGCTTTGTGAGGGTCCCTTGCACCGCGTCTAGTGCGCCGGTTTGGGTCTTCAGTAGCAACACAATTTGGAATTTCCATGTTGACCAATTGTTGCCGTCAAACGGTCGAATATCTAGTTTTATTTTAGACATAGTTTTTCGTACCGTTATTACCGAGCTTGCGATATCGAATTTTAGCGCTCTGCTACCATATTAAAGTAAAGAAATACGCAGTGGAAAAAATGTGTAAAATATCTTTACTTGACTTATAACCAACGTAAACAACACCATAGAAACAGTCACAAGGATATAAAAACCTAACAGATATAAAGCTACAGGAAACGCATACACTAGATGTGTCTCCTTAACAATAATTACATTCAAGCTATCATTTTATTAAGCTACAAAAAATCTCAAGACCCTTATTTTTCGCAAGTGGATACAGTGTGTACCTTTTACGTTTTTTGTTAGCAATGCATTTTGACATAGTTATTATGAAAATAAGCTGCATATTGTAATGGAAGCAAGCCGCTTTGCACAGTAGAGACCCCTTAGGAGCACAGATGGCGCCACATCAATTTTTAATTTTTGAAAACATCGTACATACTTAAACGGCTCACTCATTTTAATGATTACGGTATCAATAGAAAGATAATTAAAAAATATACTTATTATAAGAAAAATATATAAGTATTAAAATAAAACACATAATTGTACCAATATTTATTTATTAAAATAAAAAAAATGCTAACAAAGGGTATTACATTATTAACTAACATGATAACTCTTTTTAATAACAGATATAGGTAAGATAAAACGACAAATTTACCAATCTATATTATGTAAAAATAAATGTTTGTCTGTATGTCCCTTATAGAATCGTAAACTATGCATTTGATCATGAGATGATCTTCAGGAAAGTGTTGTGCACGAGTCTACGAAGGTTTCTGAGTTATTTTAGTTAGTGGCGTAGCAACGCGCGCAGGTTACAGCTAATTAGTTCTTAAATAAATAGGTATGATCAGTGACTAGGTAGCGTGCACGATGATGGAAGTAATCGGGACGTCAACAAGCAAACTTTTGATTTTGTCAATGGCATCAATTTGTATAAATGTTTGACTAAAATTCAGGTGGCGCGCGGATTCGAGGTCAATGTCCAAATACTATAGGTTATTTTAGCCGTCTCTCTAGATATTATAGGATGCAGTAATTTTTTTAAAATGTGTTATCATTGTTATCAACAGAGTCATCACTTGAGTTTAAAATATTACCCTTTTCTTGATTTTTTCAATGTAGGGGAAGATGGGGTGGCTTCGTACAAAGGGAGCATTCGTACAGTGGTCATATCTCGACTATCCATCATGCTAAAGCGTTCATATTTATATGTGTGACTGCCGCTCATATGCATAGGCTACCCTCAAAAAGTAATGGCAGTGCAGCAGCAAATTTCGCCATAAATAATTAATATGTGTTTCCGCGACCCGAAAGTAATTTTTGGTTCTCCTTTCAATGCGTCTGTCTCTAATAAGTTTTACTTGAATTAGAAAAAACATTTTTATACAGTTGGTAATTAGATCCTTGAGATTAATATGTAAACAATGGTTTTGGGATTACTTTAACGGTTATTTTCTATTTTGATTATGTTTCTGATCGTTTTGGTTGGGGTACCTTCGTACAGTAAAAATGTATGCAATTTTATACCGTACGAATGCACCTCAAGTAAGTAAAAAAATTGTATATCAAGAATAATTATAATTACAAAACCAGGTCAGTAAGATATGCCCAAAAGATGACTAAAACAGGTGAAATAGCTGAAAATCCAATGAATCCTGGGAAGAAACGAATAGTGTATGAAGGCACCCCACGTATGGGGTACATTCGTACAATTCCCATTTTTTGAGAAAACCATTATATCTTGGCAAAGTGGCTTTGTATTAAAACTGAAATACAAAATGATTATAGCCAAATAAGTGGATGATGAAGTAGCATTCATCTCATATTGAAAAAGCGGTTCGTTTTTTTTTACAAGGCTAAGAGTAAAAAGTGTACAAAGCCACCCCATCTTCCCCTACCTAATTACCTACCTCCGAGTCCAAGTGCTGGAATGATCTTCCTCCACCTATCCAAGGGCAGGTGTCTAGCAGGTACACCCTTAAGCACAAGCTTAAGGGCTAGTAGTGCAGTCATTGAAGCGAAAAATACGGTCTTACCTCCGAATTTTTTTACTGTGAACCGATTTGCATGAAATTTTGGAATTAGGCTCATCTTACCCTTAACTTCAAAAGTGAAAATGATCTGAACTCCGCCTATTATTTTTAAGGGGTGTAAACAACCCCTTAATGGAAAAATTTACATTGAGCCATTTTATCGCTAGAAAACATGTCTAATAGTAAGTGGTGAAATCGTAAAGTGTTTTCTTACACAATTACCTCATATTAAAATCATTTTCAACCCCTTAAAAAAATCTTACAACCCTTGCAAACAACCCCTAAATTGAAAAAATCACAAAAAAATACTTTGGTATGACATAAAAAGATGTAAGTATAGAGTAAGTAATATTTTATATTCTCTATAATAATTATCAAATTTTTAACCCCCTTTCAACCCTTGAAAAGTACCCCTTGATAAAAAATTGATAATTTTTTTTTTTGATAAAATGAAAAAGATTTAAATATTATTCCACACTCTCGAAAATGATTATCATATTCTTAAGCTTTTCTACCCTTAAAACTACCCCTAAATTAAAACAGTAAATATGTATGATTACTGCTACCATTTTACGTATATAAGTTAGTAACATAAGTTTTTGGACCATAACTCCTTCAATTTTCATGCTATCACAATTTATAAAAAACCATTGTAAAGGTAATTAAGAGAGCTACAACATCCTTTATTGCAATACATAGTAAAATACCTTTTTCTAAAACGGTGAAGGGTTAAAGGGCTTAAGAGAGGCTGTGATTGCGCTGCCACGCGCTCTTTAAACAATCATATCTCAGTCATTTTTTTATTTAACAGAAAAAACAAAAAAACCAAATTGTTTGAAAGAAAAATACCTAAATTTTTTATCCCTACACTTGTATACGTATCTGTCGTCATTTTTGAGATATTATGAAAAAAAGGTGGGTATTTTAAGAATTTGAAATTTTTTGTTTTTTTTAATCGTGACTTTTTTGAAAAATATGTGTCCTGATGCAGCCAAACTGATACAATCTATCAAACTCTTCATAATAAAGTTAATTCTAGGCGGAATACGATTAATTTTAATTTTGGTGGAAATGGCACTTATGAAACCCATTGATTTTTAAGGATAAACATTAGATGCTCCTCTTATTTGCAATACAGCTCACTTATTTTACGTGCAAAAGACTTTTAATAGTGCTCATTTTAAAGCTTATTTCAAGCACTACAAAACCCTTTTTTATTAGAATGCATAAAATGCATCTGCTCGCCGCTAGATGGCATTGACCACATCGATTAAATTTCAGACAATATAAAAACGGCTTTGATCTTTAATATCTAGCTTAATATTGCACTTAGAATACTTTATAAAAAACCAAATTGTTAATTTTTTTACCTGCTACAATTTTGTTTATGATAAAATTTTCGATAAAACGTATATTTTTGGAGATATTTGCAAAAAACCGATGAAAAATGTGAAAAAATTGCGAATTTTCAATTGCCAATAACTTGAAAAGTATTGAATTTTTCGAAAAACGGGGGTTATTTTGAAGAAAAAAACAAACACCCCCGAGAAGTGGTGGCAACCACCCCCAGGGTGGTTGCGGAGTTCAAATCATTTTCACTTTTGAAGTTAAGGGTAAGATGAACCTAATTCCAAAATTGTATGCAATTCGGTTCACAGTAAAAAAATTCGGAGCAATAATGCTTCAATGACTGCACTATAGATATTTGTTGATACTCCAGAAATCCTAGCCCTCATCCAGCACTTATCTACCTACACACATTAATATTTCAACTTGTTTCTTTTCAAATTACCCTTTCAATTATTTTTAGTTTTATATCGGTATTCATGTATTATTTTTATTTTATTTTTATTATTATTTTCCCATTTATTTTTCCGCTCTGTTAGTATTATTTAAGTAGTTTACACGTAGGTATTATATAGTATGTTTGTGCAGCGTTCCGTGACTCACTGCCGGTACTGGCTGAAAATCAGCGCTGCAGGTGTCTGAAACCTCAGCATTTTGCAAGGACATGGATTGCGTGCGTTCTTTGTTGCCTGCACTGTTTTCTTTATTTTATTTTTGTAAATGTGTGTCTTATCGTTGGTAAATAAATGTATGTCTTCTTCCTCTTCTTCTTCTAACTAAATAATGAATAATATTGAAAAGTTAAATAACCATTTTTGTTTGTAGAAGTTGACTGCTAACTTAAGTTATAAGATAGCATAATTGTGCTTTTTGGTCTAGAACTAAGGTTAAAGTAAAGCCGGGTCCGCTACGGCCATGTTATCGTGTTTTCTAACACCTAACATATTAGGTCCACCCCCCGCAGGCGAACGCGGAGGTGTTACCCAACCTCCGCGGCAAACATGTTAGGAAAACATGAATAACATGGCGCAGCGGACCCGGCTTAAGACAGCAATCAACTTCAGCACTTGAATGCTAGTCTCTTTGCTGGCCCCTGAGCTTTGGGGCACGGTCTAGCCCTCGATAGTTACGCGGCGTAACTATCGAGGGCTAGACCGTAACTTACGCCACTGCATCAGTGTAAACAGTTCTAGGATATCTATGCAGGAGATTATTTATTTTCAAGGCTGATAGTCTAGTCCAGCTTGTAACATATAACAGCAGGGGCCCTAATAAGTATGGCTGTGTTTATCGCGTGACAAAGTTTGGATAAGGCATCCGTCACCTTCTGACACGTATTTATAAGTACGAGAGTGACAGATACTTTATCCACATTTGACACGTGATATACCTATAGACGCAGCCAAACTGGGCCCGCTGGTGTTGTGGCAGCAGGGGCTTGAAATGAGTCATACTGAGTGTAATTAGTTTTGGTCAAGTAAATCCGTAGACACCGTAATATTGCATTGCTTTCGGGTATATTTCTGCATACCTAACGGTCCGTGACGATAACTGTAATTGGTTCAACATTAACTTGCAAGATTTGAACCGGACTCATAGACATACAAACAAAGCAAGTAAATAAGCTGTAAGAAGAAGTACAGTGTACAGCTTCTCACGACTTCTGCTAAATTTGCCATTTTTTGACTGCAAATATAAATAAATATTTCTAGTTCTAAGCCATTCGGTATTGTGTTAAAATAAGAAATTAAAAGGTATAGAAAAATATCAGGTTTGGATATTAAAACCAATGAAAACGCCATTTTTAACTATATTTTATTATAAAATGACAAAGAATAAATCTAGAGTTCATAATAGGGTAGTCACTTAAGAATGATAATATTTATTGTATATAATATTCATCTAACTGTTATGATGTAGTGGGTAATGTGCCGCGGCCTCCAGACAGCCGTCGGCGAGTCACAAAACCATAATATAGTAGAAACAATCATCAAAATAGTACATTTTATTTCGAAACACGCTTTTTAAAGCTTACTTTTCCTTTCCTTTATCTAGTTCAATGTCTATTTAGAGTTAGGTAGGTAGATTTAGATTTAGTTGAAAGGAAAAATATGTTTAGATCCCTGTTTTTTGTCCCAATGATTGGTCTTTGGCATTATTGATTTAATAAGACTAAAACAAGTACGTTTCGAAATGATCAGCAAACATGATTAGGTAAGTATTAAGATCGAAAGAAATAGATGTGCTTTAGAATCATAAGGAAACGATTGGATAATATTTCGTCACAGGAACGATTTACATCTATTTAAACTATTTTAACTTTACACACAACCCTTTAATTTGCACACCATTTTAAATTCTTTTATAAATCAAATGGTATAGCCCTACAAATTAGTCAAATAAAAAACAAGAAGGTATATTCTCTAGAAGTTACTTTGATAATGTACTAGGCAAACTACTGAAATTAGAATAGGATATCTATGTTTTATTAGTAAATTTTAAAGAAATGATTATGTTTATCTTTACTATAGATCTTATGTATTTAATTTGTTATTAATAATATAATTGTGTATAATATTTACATTCGCAGATTATTATAAAGTAAGGGCAAGTAGGTAACTGCCATTTCATAGAGTTCCTGGTGCTCTAGAGACGCCGGTTTACAATTCTCATATTGAAAGTACACAATATGCCATTTATATTCTGTTTATTTTTAATAAATTAGCTTGCCATGAACTAAACGATGGCAAAGAAACATAAATATTAACATAACATAGTTGTAAGTATCACTATACTTGAGGTCTGCAAGAAGAGTTAAATTATTTTGTTGGTTTACCCCAAGCGCTGAATTTGAGTTACCTACAAACTTAAATATTAAAAATAAACAGAGTACTCAGATACAAAAAAAACGGCAATTAAGTCATTTCAGAATATCGTTATATTAGATAACAGGCAGTTACATATTCTACTGATCTGACGTTCCGCTTAGGAACGAATAGGTCTTTCAGTAGTAGGGAGGAATAAGGGACGCACACGGACAAGCAGCTGCCCTTGCCTCGACTCTGGGCGGCACAACACTCCGAACATACCCTGTTCAAATATATCCCAACTCTGATAACATTTCAAAAACACGTAAATGGCGATACCTCAAGTCCCTTACTCCCGTCATAATTCAACTAAGCAACATGCAACATGGCTAAACTCTCGTGAAAGTCAAGAGGATCCACGAAACCATAGATGAAGTCTAAAGGTCTTAGTGTTCACAAGAATGTATGGATATTTTGAAGCGTTATGGATATGACTGTAGTGATATTTACGTCAGGACAGTTTAGGTCTAAACACGAATATGTCTACAGTACCAATTGTGTACTAATGTACATCATTTCATATATTGATCCCCATTAAATTTTATTTTTATTTACAAATAGTTTTTTATCTCATCGAGCGACTGAGAAAATACATTTAAATTAACAGCATTGGATATGTAAAAAACTAAACAAGATGATATTTGAGAGATTTCAAAGGCCTTTCTTGACAAAACTCTAACCTTAGATCGCTTCTTTTCAAAGTACTTTAGACAATTGGTATTGAATTGAGGAAAAAAAGAACCAAGGAAAAATGAAGAGGAGGCAAAATAAAGAACAAAAAGATATTATTGATAATATTGTTTAATTACGAAATTAAAAATAAGAAAGAAACTAAACACACTTAAGGCTTAACATTAAAATAAGAAAATAGAAATGACGAAATATTACAAAGGCAAATAAAACACAATAAAAATGGGGTTGTCGCCCTCGAAGCGGGCGAACTCGAGACGAAGTGCTAGTTAGTGCCGAGGATATGAAACATGCGCCTTAGACATCTTTATTCACTGATATGTTGGCCATTATCCATATTTTACCATATATGTACGTACGTACTTAAAAACAAAGTACAGCCTATAAGAGATACATATTATAAAGCGCAATAAAAGTAGGTTAATAAGAATGATATGCAGAGATATGTCGACTGAAATGGTTATGCGAGTACCACGGGAAGGGTGAACACAGCCGGCGGCGCGGGCCCCGCCGCTCAGGGCCAATCAAGACTTCGAAAAACAACTTTCACATTTTTAACGCATAACTTTAACTAACAAATTGAAACAATGTTCGCTTACAATGAATAAAATTGCGCTTAATAAAACTCTCAAATATAATTTAACTTTAACATTTTCATCAACTTTTCAATAAATGTTAAGATTACTTCATTTACCTTTTACCTAAAATAATGTGTATTGACTTTAAATTTGGCATCTCGTTCTAAACACTGATCTATTTCTTATTTTTAATAATATTACCATATTATCTAAATATTTAAAATACTTCTCTAAACACAAAAATACCTATAATTATCTATTAGTCAATACCAATGTTATTGAGAAAAGTTTAGGCCTGAAAACGCTACACACATTTGAATAGTAAATTGATTATTTACTGATCTCTACAGATTGAGCACAAGCATCGATTAACCGTGGACAATGAATCACTACGCGGGAGCAAATGATTAAATATCATCTCAAGAATTATAGTAATATATGCTATGTGTGTAGCGTTCTACGCGGAATACAATGGATATGTAATCTCCTTGTTGTGATAATGTTAATTCAAATAATTAATAATAATAATATTTAAATACAAATGCGATCATCGCCGATCTCTCGTCAAGCAGACCACCACCAGTCGCAAACCACATTAATCTCATTTTAAAACAAGAGCGCAGAAATTCTGCACTCTATAGAAAAACATTTTCAAAAACGTGCAAAATATCACCACACCCTGGTCACCTAACATTATCTAAACCAAATAACTACTTTTACATTCCTTATCATACGTACTGAATAATACAATTTGTATGATTAAATTTTTCTAGTAAAACTTACATCATAATGACAATCTAATATTTTTCAGTTTAATCATCTTACTAAGCTCTATCTTTATTTCTTATTTACGGTACGTGATGTATAACGATACATTTTAAAATAGTGTAAATATGTTTGTTTTATAAATGACTGAATAATGTTTTCTAAAATAAAATAATTATTACATTTTCATTTTGACATTGGAAGGGATAAGTTTAGTGACCTTCGAACTCACCAAGTAGCGGCCAGTTTAAGCACGTCACTTTGATCAGCCATTCAACCTGCATCTGGTGCCTTTCCGTGCGACCATCAATTCTGTTCATCAACCTCCTTGTGCATACTCCCTATTCTCGTCCTTTCGTCAATTTAAAATTTTGTAATAGTGTCATCAAAATATGGAAGTTATATTTCCTAGCCAAATGATGCTCTTTAAAAGTTACAACTTACGACACAATTTGAACGCCGTTTGTCGGTGACGTGTGTCCAAATGCCAAACCGTTCTCCTATTTCTGTTTATCAGGTATCTGTTTCACGCATGCAATGCCTAATCATAAACTGGACGTGTAACTGAACACTTAAAGCTGGTCCTACAATTAGAGCTTTATGTTTCACTGGGCATCACTCAATGACCAATATCTTTATAAATACGTATCATTTCTATCGAAAGCTTTTCGTACCAGACTAACCTCATTTTGATAATTAGAGAACTTTCTCGATATGAATTTCAATGAGTATAATTACTTAATCCACGAACTTAAATCTCTTTTGCATTGGACTAGACGCATCTTTTTATTAATTTAAGAAGGAAAAGAGGTGTGAAAACCAATTGAGGGTGCAGCGCACAAGTCCGAGAAGCTCGAGAAGCCAAGTCATGAAAATTGAATGATTTTATACAAAAATAAAATTATAAGGAAGCTATTTAACTAATACTGTATAACGAGTTGTTGTGCCCTAATGTGAATACTGCTCATTCAATATGCTACAGAGAAAGCAAATTCAGATCTCTTCAATTCTCGCCCGTCGCTGTACCCCAGTAGCGGCAGTGTGACAAGACCTTAATAAAATGATATTGACAATTATTCTAATAAATAGGTCATTGTAATATTGCTCCCACTGCCATCTACGGGCACTCCCGACTCCCGGGCGAATAAATAATGACTTATCGTTAACAGTTATGCTCGAGCATTCATAGTATGTTGTAGCTAACATTTATAAAATTAACATCAAAATAAATGCATCATGTCACTATTATGTTCATGAACATAACGTTATACATAGTAATATATCAACTAGTGGCGATATGTCACCTATATAAGAGTTGTGATTACACTAAACTAATGAAGACCTACAATGAGTGAAACAGAACATGGGACATGTCTCCAAACAACAAAACACATGGAAGCATCAGATGTAACACTATCAAGTGCCGGCAAACGAACACCGGCGTTGAAGAAATTAATATCTAAGAACAATATAAAAATTATCCCTAAAACTAATATTGCACACACATACACATTTGCAAATGTTGTTATTCGAATGATAATAAAAAAATGTGTATGCGTACAAAATTATAATTATTAACTTACAAAAAAAATGCAATAATAGTAAATTGTGCATATTCAAATAAAAGGTTTTTACTAAACAATACAATATTAGAATAATAACCGCAATTAATAATGTGACAATGACATACCTGTTTAACAATGTGCTTGCTATAAAATGTAACATGAAACATATTCTTCTAAGAGGAAGGTATAAAATAGGTAGCTGCCAGATTTAAAACAACCACGCATCAACGAAAGCAATGTCTCACATCGCGATAAAACAATCCATTTGACATTATTTTAAATAAATCTAGCGCAATCTAATTGCAAAATATTATCTGTTTTGATAAATTGAATTCGCAAAACCATATTACATTAATTCAATGGAAATTATGAAGACAATGTTGAAATTAAATAATGATTATTAAAATTATGGAATGAATATCACACAAAACGGACATCATCTCTGGCGTTACATTGTCGGTAGGAACATAAAGACATTCTAAAAATATAATAATAAACGTATAGCTGCCATTGAAAGTCGTGTGATGATGACAAGTTTACCTTAGATTACAATGTTGCAGTAATATTAAATGTACGTATTCACTAAGAAAATAGAGTAGCACTTATTCCTCTAAACTGATCCGAGTAAGCGTAATACAGATTACAATGTAATTTTCAGTCGAGTGAAATTCTCGATTAGAGTGAGAGGTTCAGTTTAATTGACAGTCGCATCGATTTTTCCTACGCGTCCGAAATGACGGTCAAGCCTGTGCCGTTCCTCATCGAAGGTGAAACTGATTTGCTTAAGTGCCAGAGACTTGATAGAGATAGCCAATAGCAGGACGCGACTGACAGAGATTGTGTGATATTCCGAATACGTGGAGAGGTCGGTTGTTTAGATGCTAGACTTGGAGAAAGACACTCTGAGGTGGTTGGATTCCGACAGCTGGTAGTTGTGCATCTTGATGAGTGCCGCGACCGCGTCGTCGATCGTCGGCAGCTGAACCAGCGCCATCTTGCGGTCCTTCCTGTAAACACCAAGAAAACAATTGTTGACTCGCACCGGAACAAATTCATTACACCAACAAATAAACAATTTGTCTCTCGTCGAAATGGACCAAATACAAAAGTTGTAAGACGAGCAAGCGGAAACTTACGGGAAAAACTTGAAAGCCTTGATTGTGAATCCTCGTTTTGTAAAGGCTTCCTTAATATCTTCCTCGGAGACAGTGGCTCTGTAAACATAATGTTTTAATTATTTAACAAAAAGCCAAAATTAACATCATATAACACATAGTACACATAGTATCATATAACACGTAGTTTATGCAATAGTTGTATAAGAGACAGAAATATAGTTGTCAAAAACGAGGAGTGGCGTTCGTAAAGGAAGACGTCACGAGTGTTTTTTGACTTTGTTCCGTTGCGTACAATACTTTTTCTACGACTAGGTTTCAAATGAAATGCAAAATTAAGCAAAAAAACGTACGAACGAACGAAGCACAGAACAACAAACGAGTCGGAAACAAGAAAATGACAAATATGTGTCTATGGTTTACTTTATTTTTAAATTGACGAAAAATATAATGATTTACATTTCCAAAACATTTTAATTTGAGCAATCAAAATACTTCACCAAATTAAATCCACCAATCACAAGTTCTTTTATGTACGTGTTATTCTTTAACTCATTTAAATCTTTAAAAAAAACTTTGTATTTGGTATCAACCAACCAGAATACAGCTATTTTAAAATCGACCAATCAGGTAACATAATTCATTTCTCAAAACGTTGTGTATTTAGTCCCTATTTCACAATCGTTAAAATATGATAAAATCGATTGTGCAACGCTAAGCTTTGGCAGCTAGGCGTATCGTTTTGTCTCAAAAACGCACAAGTGCTGTTTTGGTGCATAGACTAGATAGACTTTTGGATTATTCTGCGAACATATTGTGTATGCTCTTATATTAGTGTTCGTGACTATATAAAAGACAAATAAAAGTACAGGAGTAGGAAAAATATCATATCGTTGCACCATACAGATATGTAACGTACATTATAATGAGAGCTTAGTTTATGCCACTTACGGAATGTTAGACAAATGCAGTGTGGCACTTGGCGGGTAGATGTTCTGGTAATTTTTGCTGCCGGGTTTTTTGAATCGGTGTAGTGGGCTCTGCGAGTAGTCCCTTGAAAAGTGAACATAGTTGTTAGCAATCAGTAACAATCTTATCATGTTATAAAATCAAACCTTAAATATCATTTAAGTGACCATCTGTACACCTACTGAATAAAAGTTACATAGGAAAGACGGAGAGCTACAAAATAAAGAGATAGAAAGGGGCAGCAGTTCAAACTAGGCCTATTTTGTTTGTCTGCTCCATTTTGTGAACAACGTATTTACTTAAAAGAGAATTGGTTTTACATAATTTAATATGTAGCTTGCACATGCGACTCATAAACGTTCTGTTAGCGAATAAAGTTTACAGTGGTCACTAAAATGTATCGTTGAATATTAGTACTCGGGCCACTTGCGACAGCCACGAAACGCCGCCACTTAGCTGTTTGCCCTCCATGCAGAAAGAGGGGGTGTTGTAAGTTTAATGTCTGTATCTGCGTATCTGTGTGTCTGTGTACGTAGCTCTCAAACGGATATAACAATTTAGACGTGTTTTTTTTTTAAATAAAGTTGGTTCTTTGGTGTCAGTATGGTTCTTTGATAGGTGGAGGATAGGACCTCTGAAAAAGGAACCAACGCGACTCTGCGCAAGGAGCCCGTGTGGGTAAAAAGTAAGTGTATTCAATGTTACCTCGTGAGTCCGGCGTCGGGTTGTCCCTCTTTGGGTAGCTGCACTGTCTGGTGCTTGCTGAGCATAACGCGCATGGCCTTGCCGAACACACGGAGCTTATCCATGTGGGTCATAGCTGAAACACCAGACTCTACTTTATAAAGTTCTAAGTAAGATTGAGAATGCACCACTACATTTTACGGGTATAGGGTAAAACGTTACGTTAGATAAGACGAATTGAGAACCTCCTCCATTTTATGTTTTTAAGAAGTCGGTTAAAATACCATTTAGTTTATCACTGATTATTATAAAAATAATCTAATATATAAAATTGTCGTGTCACAGTGTTTGTAACAAAACTCTAACAAAATGGCTTGACCGATTCTTATGACATTTTGTGTGTATATTCAGTAGGTCTGAGAATATATAGGTCGTAGGTAAAGTATGTTTCATAAGGTTTGTATGAAAAATAAATTACATCCGGGCGGCGCCGGGCACGGACAGCTAGTCTAAATATAAAAAAAGAGGGAAGTAACTAACTGACTGACATATCACCGCACAGCCCTATGAGGTCTAGGTGTGCATTGAGAATGGATTTTTTCAAAAAACGACTATAGTAGAATAAACACAATGAAACCAAATGTAAACATAGAACCTTGTTAGTAATTTTATCGGTTGTATTATCCCCATATCGGAACACAATAATCCATGCACTTTAATTGCCACCGCGGCGACTCTCGGCATTTGTCATACATTTCTATAATATGCATTTGATCGTCACCGCCTCTGCCGCCATCACGCAGAGTCGTGACCAAACCGTAAGGATTTGTTCCTGATTCGTCATATTCCAGATTCGTCATCTTCCAAACTCGTCATTGTACAGTCAAATTAAATCGCGAGTAACACTCATCTATTAATTATCTAAAGAGGTTCTTATCATAACATTTACCACAGAGGATTTCTATAATAAATTTGTGCAGGCAAATGTACATGGTATGACGAATCAGGAACAAATCACCGTAAGGTATGATACATACCTAGATGAGCCTGGTGGGGCTCAGCCATTTGAATGAGAGCTGAATCCTTCTTGTTGTAGAGTATCTTCACTCGTTGCACGTCACCATACACGCCTACATATAAATAAGTATTTTAAAATCGTAAAGTATGAAGGTACGTGATAAAACAAGTTAATGGATAATATTGAGAGTAACGCTTTACTGTACTGCAAACGTAGAACTATATTATCATGACTTAACACATTCGTTGCTCGGCTTTGCTAAGCGCTACGGGCGTAGCATGTAACTACTTAGGTATCTTTGCTTTGTAGCGAACCGCTACGAACAGTGGGCCCGCGAGGCGAGTTCTTTACTCTGAATGTGTTAACTACATAAGGACTTCTATTGAAAGTAGTTTTAAATTAAAATTCTACGCTTGCTAAAACGTGCCCTAAAATTAGCATAAAATCTAAAGTGTTGTCTGTTACCACCTAAGTTGTTGTTGGTCAAACGAGCTTTAAAACTATTGGCAGGGAATTCGTTAATATCAACGTGATTGTACTGTAAATGTGTTGTTTTAAAACTTTACTACGAACCTACTATTTAAAAATAATATATCTTGAATTAAAACATAAAACACAGATCTACACTGCTTTTAATATAAGTATATAAATTGTTGTGAAACGGGACAGTCGGAAAATGATAAAGGAAGAAACAAATCCAAGCTCTAAATTGGTCACGGTAAGCATCTGTCGTTACTTTAGTGGTAGGTTAATAGCCTGAGTATCGGCTTTTATATGAAGCAGTTACGAACAATCAAACGAATAACTCATTTTGTGTTCGCATTCTGTCATTACATTGCTCTCGAGATGTGAATTCGTTACCATTTGAGCTTTATGTTCTGGTCATGTTATTAGGAAATATCAATAAATACGAGTTATTACCCACACAGTATGGTAAACACTCTACAAATAGATGAAAGTATGTTATTAATTTCAGCTCACAGGTAACGGGCATGAAACCGACAGTTCGGGCAGACGGGAAAATGAAACAAAGACAACACGGGGCAGACATCTAACTTAGCTACAACTAGGATGTCTGAAACACAAATTGTCACAAGTTAATAAAGCATTCAAGGTCGATAGTGTTATCAAGCGAAGCTTCGGCAAAGGTCGTCAGATGCGGTTATCAGTACGGAAGTTGAGAATGGTTGACAATTTGTCTTCCAGGCGACAGGGCTCAGGAGCAATATTATTGTTTTAATATAAAATATGGATGTATATGTGCACACGTACCGAAAAGGGTAAAGAGAGCGTCAGGCGTGACCATCTAAAACAATAGGAAAGAGAAAGAGACAGTATTATAAAGTCGTAAAAGATGTTCGACATCATAATATCTATGAATAAATTAGCAACTTATTTCAAAGAAGTTTAAATAGAATATAAATACAATAGCCTGTAACGCCGACATATTAGTGGATGAATTAGTGCTAGTGTCGACCGGACTCGCGACCCCGTATTAACTGGTGTGGGAGACGTTACCGGCTATTGTGTTAGCATTATTAATAATTCGCCAATAAACACAAAACTACACATTTCTATGTAGAAATTTTGAATAAAGTAAACATTTTAACTTTTGTCGTTTCAACTTTCGAGCCAATGAGTGTTTACGGAATATTGTTCGCCAAAACATTATTAATCAATTAATTTTACATATTTCGACATAGATGGCGTCTGTTGGAATTTGTAGTGTCGAGTAGCGGCGTAGAGGTGTTAATTAGGATGTGTCTGATACTGACCTCTTCGTTAAGGTTGGATACGAGCAGCACGGTGGCCAGCGGCATGGGCGGCGCGGCGAGCGCGCGCAGCGCCGGCGACGCCGGGGTCAGCGTGAGCGCCCCGAACGCCGGGAGCCCGACGCCCCCCACGCCGACTCCGTACGGCGAGGCCAACCCAGATCCCAGGCCCAGGAATTGCGGGGCCAGTACTCCTCCACCTAAGAGAAATGGTCTCGTTTTAACAAACGACTGCAATACGAGCTATTTTAGGGCACCTAACTATCACTTCAAAAAAATCCAGTAGCGACTACTAAATTAAATTGAACAAACAATCCAATTACTCCTTGTTCAACAAAGAAGACCATCAAATTAGACAGCCAAATATATCTGAGGCTCGAGAAAGGTTAATAAAGCAGATTATTCAATTCTTTACTTCACCGTAAGTATATTCAAAGCGTATTTTTTTCCTTTATGTGAGTACGAAAAGAAATTGGTACCATTTTATTCCATAGCGCAATAACAAAACTCGCAATGTCGAAATGATCCTCACATATTACCTACAATCCTCTATGGTGTAATGCGGATTCATGAGAAGTTATTAGTCACTGTGGAAATATTGAACTGAACATTGAATTATGAATAATAAACAAGAAAGGAGTAAGCACAAATTTGAATGCGAAATTTGGGATTGTTACACTTGTACACTCGGTGCTGTATATGAAATTTGAAATAAAAACCACCTACCGAAATTAAAAAAATTACAAAATAACAATTCATACCTACTGAGAATAAAATTATCAGGGTAAAATAGGTAAATAATGCATCCACGTTTTAAACAGCAATCATAACACTATCAAAAAATAAAATTGCCATACTAAAAATGCCAGTCCGTCAGTGAGATATAAAGTAGATACTAAAAAAATATACAATAAATAGGGGCAGATGTATTCAGTTATCGAGCTAAAGTCCCGAACATTGGCTATTGCCTAATTCCTAACACATACCGTAACCGCTTACATCTGCATAATGCTCGACAGGCCTCGAAATAAGAAAGTAACTGGATGCAGAGCAAGGATGCATACTTGGGCTTAACTACAAGAGTCTATTATACAAGTGTGTGAGCAAGACGAAGAGCGGTGTTGGAAGCGTCCAGGTGCTCAGAGTAGTAGTGGACTAACTCATCCTGGATGCGAGGGCCAGGGCGAGGCGAGCCCGCAGTGGCATCAACTCACTGGTCAACAGCTGGTGCGCGTCCCCATCGCCGGACGGCAGCGTGGGGTTGGTGTAGTCCCGAGACTTGTCATTGTTGTATTTGACATTCAAGCAGGTCATCTTTGAGTAATCGATGCGGAGAGTACAGCATCCATTGTAAATGTTCTGTCCGTCTAAAGCCTGTGAACAAAAGATACATTGTGTTTATGAAAACGTTAAGAGTACCTACCACGTATTGTGCATGATTTTAATTCAGACTTTGGATAAATATAGTAGAATAACAATAACGATGGAGAAGGTATTGGGTTAATCAATTAACTGGGGGCGCTTGCTTATGGTGCTGCTGCTGTGTCAAAATCGTTACGTCCCGAGCAGTTATTTGTTTGCCGGTGAAGCCTGTGCGGCGCTGATAACACCGCATCACGATGGAAAAGAAAATTAATTAAAATGCAACAGCGCTTATGCCTTTCTTGGTAGCTTTATGATCTTAACCCTTTTTATCCATAATATACTCACATACACTTATAACTTTTCAATGTATTTGACTGTGCGTATTAAATGTTTTTATACCACTTAAGAATATTGTAAAGCTAAAAATTTGCATACAAAATGCGATCACGTTTTTTTTTCCGATTTCTACGATTTTTGAATGTTGTAGAATATGTTTTCTTTCCATGAAAATAAAAAAATAAGAAATAGTAACGTATAAATGTAGTTCTTCATAAAAACTACAACATATTCAAAAATCGTGGAAATCGAACTTGATTCAGGGGGAGATTAACGTTGTCGCTATAGTTCAATTTGTTCGGTTTTTTTTTGACAGCTACGCGATTTAGGCGTCGGTTCACAATGCTCCTAAATACGTTGAATATATTTTTAAGTAACAACAAAAGTCCATTTAAGATAATTCCAAAAGGAATAATTTTTCTGACATAAAATTAACAGCTTGAATTACTTAATTCTCAAGGAGTATAATTAGCTTCTCTTTGTAACCGGCGTCTGTCAAATGAGTCGTGACACTTTACGGCGAATCCATTAGTTTAACAAAATACTTTAGGTAAGTACCATCTCATTACTTCCGTAGAACACGATTAAAGCGTAAATTACCTAATAATAATAATGGATTCGACAGTCATTTTCCTAAACCACTACGAAACAAATACTCAAAAGGTTGGATTTGTATAAAATCTTACAAAGGAATAAATCTTGTTAAAGAAGAGTAAATTCCTTTACGATTCCACTGAAACCTTTGCTTACAATATCTGAGACGCAACGAAGTAGCAAAAAGTTCAATGTCGGAACGTTGAATATTGGCTTTAGATTTAATAAATTTCTGTTCTATATGCAAATGCGCCCCCTGATGTATAGACGTGAATAGATTGGCTCGTTTAAAGCTCAACTTATATGGAAATGTGAAAGGCACGTAAGAAAGTGTGGAAGAAGATCGCTTCGATACGTAATTAGTTTTGTGGCCCCCACAGTACGAATCCCGTTTCGCGAACGCAAATGCATGCGAAGAGGGAGCGTAGCGAGTAATTAATTTACAATTCTAATGTCTATATCGCTTTGCTGTATTTTAAAGTACCTACTTTTTGAGCCAAATTTTAAACGGTTTTATTTTTTGATTTTCCTCAAGTCGTTAGTTTATATTATTTTCGGTTAAAGCAGTTTTATTTACAGAGTTCACGAATTACGACCCTGTTGTCGCAAACTGATCTTAGAGACATAACTGTTCAGTGTGACGTATTTCTGCTCAATTTAATAACGGGCCGTTGCCAAAGCATATATTATTCAAATAACGAGCTAATATTTATAGTCAACTGCAGAGAAAACTGTAAAACGGTTAAACGGATGAAAACGGTTACATTCTTATTTCAAACCGAAACTAAAAAAAAGAAACTAAATGTATCCATTCTTATTAGAGTTAGATATTAATGTAACACACTGTCAGGTTGTTTCATAAATTTTAATAAGCCGGACCGTTATAAAAGTCCTATATTTTAACTATGTGGGAGTTTCCTGGTGCTGGGTAGCAGAATTTTATTATGCCACGCCCGGTCTACTCCTCTCCCGGTATCAATATTCGCGAGAATTTCATTTAATCTTCTGAAACGATTATTTGCGTTCGCGGAGGGAGTCGTAATTGAAGTAAAAAATATATTAGGAGAGTGACAAGACGATAAAACGACAAACGCTACGCTCGATTGATATTGGGATCCTTTATTGCGTAATAGCGTGAGAGAATCCGGATCATCCTAAAGTTTGAAACTGTTCATTAACTTTGTTGAAAACTTTCTAAGATCTTCTTAAGTGCCAGCTTTAAGACGACTACCGCCGTTCAACTACGGGACAACAGTAGACAAGGTAAGCTTTACATACTTTAACACTACGTTTTTAATTAAAGTATTATATCTCATCCACAATTCGGCATATGAAAGTTTATGTTTTATCAAACTTGTTAATTTAAAAAACAATTGTCTCATTTCAGTCGGGCCTTTAATACTACCCAGATTCTGCTCACAAATCTGCTCCGCTCTCTATACGAGTAAGAAAAAAAAAAATTGCATTATAAAATCACGGACGAGAAGACGTCGAAGCCGGCAGATGGTTGAAGGAATCAAGCAGTAAGACGTAACAAGTGTCCCCCGTATCTCTTAATCACGCTCCCACTAATTGTTTTATCTTCAGCTCGTTAGAACTCGTTTAAGCAAAGCCTTCTTAGTGAAGGATTAAGTGCGGACCGCCTTAATCCACCCCCCCCGTCGCTAATTCTGGCGGTTTTTCCACGAAGACCAGATAAACGTTTTTGTTGGGGGTCCCTAGTTCGCCACGTTTAATATTTATAAGAGCCCACATAGCTCGGAGCGCTTCTGTTGCCGGTGCAAGCAAGGATTACGGAAACACCGGAATGCAACTGTTTCATTTTTTGTCTGCGGATGACGTCGAGAAATTTTAAGGAAAACAAGCCGAATTCCAAAATGCTTGCGTTCATCGTTTAAGTAAAGAGGACCCGTAATAAAACTCATGAAAATACCTTGTTGCTGCAAATATGTAGAGAGAACATAAAACATTTTACCCACCTACTTAAACGCTTATGACAAAATTCGCAGCCAGAATAAACTTAATTAATGTAGTAATCTTAAGTCAAATATCGCCGTGAGAAGAACATAGTATACGTTAAATGAAAACGAAGTTAAACTTTGCAACAGATTTTCTCTTCCTAAAACTCAGGGCGAAATGTTAAGTCCATTGAAAATTTTGCTATCTTAGCAGTTTTAAAGTTTTAGCACCGCAGCAAGCTATTGAGCGTACGAATAGCTGAAGTTGGAGAGTGATAATAAAAGCCGAGAATAGTTTAATTGATTATGGTTACATTGTTGAGTGGAGCCGGGGAGCCGAGCACTCGCCCAATTAGTCACGGATAAAAGGTCACTTATCGAATTGACTCCGGGCGTCGAAAACAAATATCGCACAAGGAAAGCTTTTAAGAAGCAACGAGAAATCCGCATTCCAAACTTCCAGTTTCCTAAATTAGATAAACAATAATTTAAATATAAACGATACAATAGAATAACAGCGTTAAATTATTCAACGTGACGGCCTTTACTCATAATGAGGCAAATAAATAATTATAATATGTATAATGCCCAATTTTTTAAAGTTGCTGTTTTAATTGTACAAAACGAACTATCGATGTTCGACAATGCATAAATAGCGAAGCAAAGAAAGAGTTTTTTGTCAAAAAAACTTGCTAAGCGGTAAATTCAGTCATTGAATGGTTTGTTTGTGTACCGATTGCCTTCCTCTATTAATAGTCTTGTAGAGACGCACTTGAACGTAGAAACTCTATCCAAGTTCCAGACTATAGTATTAACCGACGAATTATAGCTAAGGTATAATTGAACTCTGCCACGTAAACTTATGCCCGCGTGATGTATAAAGTAATATAGTGGATGAACCGGTAAATGCGACTAAGGTATCATCACAATTAGGATATGTACACATCCGAGAACGCGTCACCGAGTAAACCGCGCTCGCTCCATTAGACAATGTAATTAATACTGGAGGTAACCCCTAATTGTGGCGACAGATAGCGACGATCGCCCAAAAACCGCACCCAATCGCCACATTCTAGTTTACTTAACCAAAAATAATTTTAATGAACACTGTTTTTCCATGACACAATAGTGAAATATTTGCTTTTTTTTACTTTATATCACTGGTCAATATGTTATGTAAGTTTTTCTGTTATATTTTTTCTTTACTTGTACCGTTTGTGCCCAAATAAACATTAAACATTACCCCGACTTATAAACCTTTCCCGCAGTTCTAGTCCCACACTATTTCTACTATTTAAAATCATATGGTTATCATGTTATTACGTCTTGATATGTTTTTAAGTGACAATAAAGGCGGCTGCGTATAGCAAAAACCATTATGGTTTCGAAAACAAGATGGGAGAAAATAAAATGGCAGGGGACATTTTTTGATCGCTATTGTTTTGGAACCACGTCATAATGACCAATCATAAACTTAAACAGAACAGCACGTGAGCAGTTTTGAACTCGGGTAACTAAATAATTTAAACTTTCAATCTTCACACTTTAGCAGGCGTCGTGATTAAGGTAAACAAGTCGACCACAAAACACTAACAAAACAAGCGCTAAACAATGTTTGACACGTAACTAGGTGGTGCAGAGTGCAGCTCAGGCGCTGTTGACACAGCCAGCCCGGCGCAGAGGCGCCGACGGCACGTGCAATTTTAAACGGGACTTGAACCTTGGGTTGGTCACTGTTGGATAGCTTGAAATTACAATGAAGTTTGTTCGTCACTGAGCTGGAAGCCAGATAAGCAACCGAGAATTTAGGTTAACTTGTTTTTTTTAATATTTCGTCTATGTCCGGTGCGGTACCTGCACGTCTTAAATGTCACAAATATCTCAATTTAACAATGCTTAGAAATTTTAGCAATGGACAACAATAATATGGTAAGAAAAACCCATATTTCAGCCTGTCTAAGCATAAAAAACTGATAATTATAAACACTCCCAAGAGATAAAGCAAATTTATATTATACTTAAAACAAACGAACAGTTGAATCCTGAAAAATATACGCCCCAGATAGCTCGCGACTTTTTTGACGGTTACATTGTTTGAATACTTTGAATACGTTCCCGTGTTGACACAAAGGCAGCGGTTAGACGTCGCCGCAGTGCAAAGTGCAATTTTAAAACGGGCTTAAACAAAGCCCGCACCTTGAGTCGATAAACGCTGTCTCAGATTTCATGAACCTCGGCAACAAAGAATAATCTTCACATCCACGAAACATGGAATCTTCACCAACAATGGGCCAAAAGGTCATATATTAAACTAGGATTAGGTTGTAAGCAGATTGAAACTAATTCTTCAGTTGTTAATCACTTTGATCAAGAAATTCATTCCGCCCTCCCACATCAAAAAAATAACAATAAAGAAGAAGGTTGATACGAGCGTGTGAAATTATAATCATGATGTACCAATCCGAAATAAAAGAGAGAAAGGCAAGAAAACATCTGAGGGCAGGGCATACAAATCAATTGAACAAGTTGGGTGCACGTTGAACTCACCCATTATGAGCGATTGCCGTAGACAGCGGCTATTATGGATGGCACCGACGGCCACGGACGAGGCGTGCTCGGTGGAATCACACTGTTATCAATCATAACTTATTGATGGAGAGACACGGCGCTGATTAACAGCAGCAATGGACTGTGACCGTATGACCAGCTAATGACTTTTACGTGTTTAATGGACAATTCAGAAACACATAGCGGAGAAGGCAAACGCAATATTGCTCGTCTTAACGTTGTGTCTAAAATATTTCAAACTAACTACATTTTGGTCTACCTAAGTTCTGGGAGGTAATAATAGAGAAGTCAAACTCCACACTTAAAAATTTAACATGCAACATAAATATATCACAGTTTTATACATAGAAGTAACACTAACAGGGTACCTAAACTATTTCCTAGACAGTTATACTCCCAGGGTTAAAATAAATTGCAGGCATAGCAAAAGCAAAAAGTTCATAGGAAAATATTACGCTCTGGTGGTTCATAACAAAACATGTTGCATTCCACATCCGAAAGAGCCGTGATTACCGGCGCAGGGTCTCTATTCTACTCGGGCGAAACTGAATTGCTATTGACATGTTATCGTATTATCAACACAGTCATGACTCATGTTTTTTTTTTATTATTTGACGGAAATGGCAGCCGAGATCAATAAACAATATGTGTAAAAGAGAAAGTAGAGTACGCCCCAGGTGTAACATGCTATAGTTAACTCCTATATCGCAAGTTAAAATTCCTTAGCGTTTGGTTTTTGGGGTCAAAAGGAATGCTTATCTTAATACTAAGCACAAGAAAAGTGCACAGTCAAAAGCAAAAAAAACTGATGACATAGGGTCTCAAAATAGTACAATAAATTAAGACCGATGTCACTGATTATTGTAGTTTACCATAAGTAAATTAACTTGTAATGTATCATAAGTAGGTGACATACCATTCAAGCAGTTAAAGTCATTACTGAGTATTTAAAATTAAACTGGTTCTCTAAAATAGCAATAGTCAGTAATACTACCAACTATCATAAGTGAATATGAATTTTTGGGACTTTAGGACCTCTCAAGACCACCTCGGGAATCGGAATACAAGTTCGGTTAATGTCGGTTATATTCGTTAGACAATCACGCGAAACAACTATAACACCTCTCATTTCCATCAAGGGTTGAAATAAGTCTCTATTACTTCGTTTTGTATTTTTTTTGGAACATTTTATATAAATCCTTTTTAACTGCCGTGATTACCGTAGTTTTCATATGAAGATTTTGAAATTTTGACTTTATCTTGTTTGACACTTGAACTTAGGTAATAATTTAATTTCATCATTCTTTATTGAAATTTCCTGTAATGAGACAGTTATGACATCGTTTATGGTCCTTTTCTTTGAGTAATTAAAAATTCAGTTGCAAATGATACTTTGGATAATCTGTTATATCTGGGGCGTGCTAGATGCTAGAACATGTTTTAAAATGTTTATTTTGATCACTTACTATGACGTTGACTGTACTTTGAGGATTTATTTACACGGCTATAACATTCAAATAGTAAGAGTTTATTGATTGAAGTAGAAAGAAAACTAGAAGTAGGTAGATGTAATTTGAATTCCGTGTTATTTTCTAGCTACTAAACAGCAAGACGAATTGAAATGTTTAATTTTCATGTCTCTAAATACCTGCACCAGAGTTTTTTTTATTAAAACTAAAATAAAATATGGCTTCGTTTTGTCAAACGGGAGCAACACTTTTACTGTAGAGGAGAGAACCTTTGTTTCGCATTTTGTCGTCATCATTATTGATAGGCATAATTTTTATATCGCTGAAACCGTAAACTTTTCACAGCTTCTTAAATATCTAACGTGTAGACAAGGTTAGGTTAGGTTAGGTTTGATTTATAAAAACCTAGAAAAAATAACACTTAATTAAAAATTACTTGCTATAATTATGACCTAAAAATAATAATGGCAGACGACATAGACCCTATCGTAGAGGTCCCTAAAACAGTCTCAAGGTGTTTTCTTAGTGAATTTAGTGCGAGGCGCGCGAGCATGTAGGTAGTGGTATCGAACGCATTAAGAGCGAACATTTCGTGTCTGCGCGCATAAGCCGCCCTCTGAAAAGATTTGATGGCGAGGTTAGAGATTTATGTCAAGGATCATAGAAACGGAGATCGGGGGATTTCAGCGCTCCCAACATCCGACTGTGCCCTTTGTGGTTGGAGCACTATCCGGCTTCACTTCACTTTGTACCTCTTACTTCTCCTACCACTTACATTGCGAGACGTTTTAATTTCATTCGACAAAAATACGCGACCAGTTAGTCCCAAGGGATGCGAACATGAGTGCCTCGGGCACGAAGTTCGAGGTGACGTGAAGTAGGCTGCCATGAAACTAAACACGTTAGTTACTACATATTATTTACGTAGCTTTTAGGTTGTGTAAATTAATGTGGTACTAGAGAACCATCAAAGTAATACCAGAGTTGGTATCGTAGTTTGTTCCAGATATTAATACATTTTATGAAATATAAATTCATACTTGTATTATACTCGTAGCATAAGCTGGCTGTGGTTTTGGAGAAGGAACGTTGCTTCATGTTAGACCGCTAACGAGGCAAGCATTCGCGGTGAACTTTCACTGCTTCTATTCTATTTTATTAAAACCCGCATAATTAAAACTCAGTTTAATGTAAACCTTGAATTTACTACGATTTATATTACTTCATAACTTATTGCAATAAAGAATTTACTACTTTCATTGTTGTAAAATACATAATATAATAATAAGATAAATAATTGAAGTAATAATAAGCCTACCAGAACTAAAAAAATACTCATTTTATTTTATTTTCATTAATTTCTCATTTTAATACACAAATTAACTAAATTACAGGAAATAACAAATAGTACAAACAATACAGGAACAGGAAGAAAATAAAATATATTCTTGAATAAAATACATAGATAAAAGAATATACTAGTATATACTACCGCACATACCTACGTTAATACCAGTTAAAACGTACAACAGACGTAAGGATCAACCCTCAGACTCATCTCGTTGATCTAGCCATGACTTCTTTAACTTCTTGTCTAGGTGCCTCAAGCACGACGGAACCGCATCATTGCTTGTAAGATCGTAAATTGTATTTCTTGTTGTTTCAATTCTAAAGTAAATAATGTATGTAGTCAAAGTAAAAATCAAAAAACATCGTTACTATAAATAAATTGCAATTCGTGTTACTAGCTACATGTTGCAAAGCTCCGGTTCCAGTAAACTCCAATCAGCGTAGTGGAGTTGATGGGACTTAGCGTTGCTAAGTTTTCACCACTCCGCTCCACCAGTGATATCTCAATTTCACGAGGGGTTTCCCCGTTTGCGGGCATTAATCTAACGGCATGTTACAGGATAAACTGGCTAGTGTAGTTGCGGGAATAGCTTGGCTTCGGTGAGATTTTGGTTGGTGCATGGAATTTGATGAATTGTTCCGAAAAAGAACAATTTATTGGAAAATATTCAATAAAATATTTTGCAAGGATATTGGTAATAGATGCTTTAATGAGTTCTTAACACGGTTTGGATATAATTAAGAAGACTTTAAAAATAGTGAATTAATACGAAACCTTGCCAAAAAATACGGTAGGTGTTATTTATGATTCAAAGCATATCAAATCTTATTTCCGTATTTTTTGAAAAATAAGGACCACAAGATTTAGCGTGGAATATACCAAGAAAACCGGTTAACTTTTTTTTTACACTATTCACACATACGCGTTACCGTTGCGCTTTTTAGTGTTTGTGTTCCCACAAATATTTTATGCATATACCTACGCTATAAGTTATTACTATTATTTACTTCTCTAAATTCAATAATAGTTATTACTTCTCTGAATTCTCTGTGTAAATTTGACGTAAAGAGCAACTAATTAGGCTGATACTCGACTCACTATTATAGAATTCATTAGCAGCGACTCATGCCCCACACAAGAGGTATTACAGTTAAATTCGCTGAATGAATAGAATATTTGCCGAGCTTGTCGAAGTTCTCATTGTGCTTCGTTTTATTCAACTGAAATATGGGGTTCGCGAATAAACCGTTCACTCGGAGCGAGTTAATTTACCAGCAGAACATCGCTATTGGTTTGAAACAGAATTATTTGAGTTCACAGATTCATAACACAACGAGTGAAAAAACCAAAACTCAATAATTATACTGGCAAAGCGAGTTTGTGGAAGCCGCAAAACGAAATTTAATTTGCTCTGAACGCTGCATCAGAAATAAAGTTAAAACAGTCGCTGCAGTAGGCGACGGTACGCGCAACTTCTAACGCAAATGAATAGCGAATGGGAAAAGTTGGTTGGAGAAAAATGATGTCCCAGTCGGCGAACCGGGCCCGGCCATTGTCGGCGACGCGCGCGCCGACATTGTTGTTGTTAAATGCACATGAAGTACCTCGCATTAAAATTTTGAGCTTTGTTGGAAAACCATTGTAACAAGAAGTTGACGATTGGCTATAAAGTTCATATTTTTACAATTGTGAAAAACTTTATTCGTGATATTTTGTTGCAGTGAAATTGTTAATTTTTCCTTTTTGCTGATACGTGGTTTCGAATGTTTTGTTTTTGATTGAGTTTACTCGCAAAAAGGTTTTAGGTCATCGTTGATTGTTTTGTTGTTATTGATTAGTCCTCAATAATAAAAAGTCACTTAATATGTATTTTTAAACCACTTATCCAAAACATATGAATGCTAAAGTCTATAAATACGGAACTCTTACATAGTAGAAGCCGAGTGAGTAAGACTCACTTCATTTCCAGATAGTTCGAAAGTGAGTCATTAAACTGAATGAAACGTGCGGCAATACGAACTTTGTTTTATGGTTCAACTTTACAAACAGTTAAATAAAAACAAAGAAGTTAAGTACTTACCGTTTTTGCCGTTTGTGCTGATACAGTATCTGGATACTGGATGAGTGCTTGGAATGAATCTGTCAAAAAAAAGATTATCGTCAATCAATACGTAAGGCTAAAACGTGTGGTGTGGCGCAATATTTGGCTTGATACAAGCGTTTGAACGGGTTTACGCTAAGTAATTTTGCTCTTAGAAGGAATAAACAAGGTGAAATTGGCTCATAACGTAGCATGGCTAGATGCCTTCGAGTCCTTCAGAGTTAGCGGTGCCGCCGCAGGTGCAGCGAGCTATCGAGTCACCTGCGACACTTAGCGAATATGCGAGTAAACAAGTTTCATGCCTATGTGGCTTTCATTATCAACTTGAAGAGCGCAAATTTATTGCCACTGTCGCGCTCCTCGCTTAAACTTGTCGCTGTTGTTGAAACTTTGATGTGGTCGTGTCGGGCTGATCTTGCTTTACGATACTATAGAACACAAGTCAACATTTCAGTGATAAACATTGTAAGGATAACTATTCGAGATAGCAGCCGAAAATAAAATTAAATGGTTTTCGTGAGGAGCACATTAAAGAGGAAAAAATGGTCATAAACATTCGTGAGGAAAACGAAGGATCCACCACCTTACAAGTAGTTGGTCACGAGTCTATTTATTGCTCGAGGATGAGCGTTAAGCTCCCTAATTTAAGGCATGAGCCCGGCGATCATTGCCGTCCGCTGGGCGCGCACATAAATTCCCATTTTTAGGAGCCGTCGGTCGGACACCGCATCACCAGCGTTTACCATATAGCCAACCGTTGTATAAAGGCTGTCCGGCGACAACACGTCTATATTAACGTTCAATGTACCAAGTCATTTTATGCATCACGGTGTTTTTAAATAAATTATGCTAAAATCCTTACTGCAGGACAAACTTGATAAATTGAGCGCAACAAACACTAGATAAATGAACGATATCTGAAAGATCTTTATTTTTGAATGTTTACTTTGTACCAGACTATATCAGACTACATTAATGCCGTAAAACGTGATAGCAAATAAAATAAATAACACAATTTAAAAATCTAATTTCTGTGAAAGTGATCACTTCCAGAAAAAGTTAAAACGCGCAATTTTAAATTTAGAAATTTCACCTGTAGCTAATAATGTCTTAAACTCGTTAAATTATTTATAAGCCCATCTCACTTCCTGTAACAATTTTCTTACACCTAAAATATAGAACGGAAAACCACTCAAGGCAAGAAATGTCGGCGTAAATTAAAAGTAACGCCCTGTCTCCTTCATACATAGTTAAATGCTCTTTAAGGCCCCTATATTTCCTTTGGGCCGACCATTACGTTATATTACAGTAAATTAAAAAGAATGAATAAAAGGATTGTTTTTTCACTAAGTAATTAAAAAGTATATTCGTACGTAAAAAACGAAGTAAGAAAATATGATATTTAAACTTGTAGTAGGTATACAAAAGAATATATTTCAGGACTACATTTTTTACAACTTCCACCACAGTAGGTTTGCATCCATAAGCAACTGACTGGCAAAAATAATAATTTTCTATTGTAATACCAGATGAATAAAAGCGTTTGTCAATGTAAAGTTTACTACAATTCCTACACTGGAGCCATTACGGTTATTCAACACCCTAGCTCTCACTACTAAGTCGTTACAAAAGTGAGGACTTGTGCTTTATGTGAATTCGATGCGTATGTTTATTTCCCGATCTTCTTAGGCAGACGAACGTTTACCTTTTTTAGGATGTTAGAGGCGTTTTAAGGATAATAGAGAAACGTGCCAGTTACTGACCCCCATGCAATATATATACATATACAAAACAATCAAACGTTCGATGAAGTATCTGAAATGATGAGCTTATCGTGGTTAAATGGTTGACGGATGAAGTTGCGTCGTGTAAGGTATTCGTTAGAAGCTATTTTTACGAAACATTTGCAAAAGTAACGTAGTCCAAGGGGAATTCATTATGCGGAGAAACGAGCAAACAATTCGCTTTTGAATATTTGATACAAAAAGTTACTCATGACGGGTTCCGAATAACATCAATAAAAGTAAAACTTTTGTGAAGTGGTCGTCCTCGGTCACCCTTTGTTCGCGTTTATTCATCCAAGCTGAAACATTCGAGTGCTAATTCAATAACCCTGCTTGCGGCTCCGATTGCGCGCAAGATATTCAAATGGTCTCAATCAATCTGTACGCGGCTTCATAATGCTTCATCAAAAATTCAACTCAAACGCGCAATTACTTTATGGAATATTTAAACGCCAATTTCTGCGTAAACAGAAGATGGAAGTTGTGGTTAAAATTAAAATTTTGTACTCCAAATTTCGCTGTGTGGAGTGCGGTTGCTTCCGCTACGTAAATATTAAGCGAAGGCATGGCCCTCCGGCCGGCCGATTACTGTATAATTTGATATCTTGAATCACGACGTCTCCCCTGAAACGAGCGAGTTCTGTCAACCTTAAATACGTCTTCGCTCGCAATTTGTGTGCCTTTTCAGGTAACCTGAGCATTTCCATGGCCGCTAAGTATTTTTGTAGTCTTTGCAATAACTGCAGCAAGCTTGAATAACGGTTGTGTCTAGATGTACATTTAACATACACACTTAGTTTAACAGTTGATGGCTTGCATGAACGTTTGAGCTAATTTTGTTAGTGAAAACAAAGAGACCGCAAAGACGATATCAGTCGCAGATCAAATCCTTAATTACCGGAATCCTACGGCGACACAGACACGACATCTACCGCAAACAGGGGACGCATAATAATTGTAGCGGTCTGCTACACCTTAATAAAGCCAATCGGGGTCGGGAGGGGGGTCGAAGGAAGAGGGGGCTAGGATTACACCGACTCTGCGCTCTTCATTGAGATTTGTTTCGGGATTAGAAACGCGTTTGATGGTAGTAGCCCCGGCCAGGACGTGGCCGACGCGCTAACAGGACGTAACCACTATTCAATTAGTCTTCATAAGCGCCCCGGCCGGGAATCTTTGCTCTCTCTTGTTATTAGAAAAACGATAAAATATAATTTATTTTTATTTCTTTATCTTATCGAACAGACAAACGCTATGTTCATTTCATTTACTAATATTGTACTGTATAGAAAACACTTTCAATCTTTAATTAAATATTTAAAGAAGACTCCAAGACTTTATTGAGGGAAACTTGGTGCTTAAACAAATACATTGACGGCCCGATTAAGGATTTGACGTGTAAATACAAATAAGGGTGAAATATTAAATCTCGCAAACACGCAAGCCACGTGTTTATTTGCCGTCGCGATTGATAACGGTTGAAGGGGCGACATTGCTGCCCGATATGTACGGCGTATCGCCAAGGAAACAGATAAATACGAGTATTTTGACTTTCCTAATTAATTACTATATTCAATCCGTTTACTTCAATAGCAATTCACTGCGGTGGTGAGAAACAAAATCATTAAGTTATATTGCAAAAATAGTACGTAAAAAAAACTCCCTACTTATTTTAGCAAAAGTACCTGGGGCATGTAAAATTACTTAAGGCACAGACGTATTGAATTGAAAGTGAAATGGATACAAAATATGTGGTTTACGTATTTGCTTCCCAGCGAGACAGGATAATTGAAGAAAGGATTTATACGTTTCGGATCTGCAACCCATACTTCGGCTAGTATTCCAATTTGAGCAGAATAAATTTAGGAGTATTTGCAACTTAGATGTTTGCTGCTACTGGCAATGAATAAAAAAGCAAATTCAGAAAAATACAGTGTGCTTCTTTTACCGTAAATTTTGACAATGACGAATGTTTAGCGGAGAGTTTGAAACATCAAATATACAGTGTTTTCGAAAATGTATCGGGCAAAGGGCAGCCGGAAATTGGAAATGCTGCATTAGAAGAGTAACTGTCCTGATACCGAGAAGTTATGAGCGTTTCGAACAAAAGTATTACAAGCGCATGTCGTGCATCATCCATCTAGTCTAGGTAAATGAAGTAAATTGGGAGGCGATATTCATGGTAACAAAAATGAGACATTTTGTTTAAATAAATTATGAGTAGGTATTGGTAACAATATGCTGAAAACAATCCCATTCGTCATTCATTCTAATTAACGTCCGGTTATAATTACGTTATCATTGAAAATTCTGAATCAATAAAATAATTTTATAGTTTATTATTTCTTAATTTCCTTACAAATCAAATTGGCTACGCAACGTTTAAAAACCAGTAGTCGATGTTAAGCTTCTTAACTAAGTATAATAATTAGCCGAGAGTGAGCAGTTGGAGTGGGCACGCCCGCAGGCTCGAGGCCTTATCAAATATGTACTATCCTACCTGCCTCCTGTGTGCCGCCGGATTTATTTAGGATATGCATGAGGGTACGATTTAAATTTTAAACGGATTGCGCCCTTGGATTTTAGACCGGTGTTATGTTTGGTAAATCTATCACTATTATAATCCTAACCAAATTTAATTTATAAGCCGACCAATGGTTTATTACATAAATTGAACCGAGTTTCTGTAATCGCAGTTGCCGTGTTTGTGTCCGATGCGGTTTAACAAATGTTGTTGATTGTTTGATCTTGTCAAAACAGCAACCATAGGTATAAAAGTTCTTAAAAAAACCTTTTTATTTATGAACTTGTTACACAAATAACGAATAATACTGGTATCTAAAAAAGTCGTTATAAATATGATTAGATGATTACTTACTGTTTTTGGTGAATGTGACTATTTTGAGCACCTTCCCATATCGCTGGAAGATCGAGTAGAGCACGTCGAGCACGATCGGGTACAGCATGTGCTCAATGATCACGCGCAGAACCGTGTTCGGCCCGCCCTGTTTAAACAACAAACATACTATAACATACAAGCAGCGACCACTTTTACAAAAGCTATAATCGATAAAAACACCATCGTCGTCGCGTGTTATTTACCATGCTCAACCAACCCAAAACAGAAATACTTAAAGCTTGTGCATCAACCTATTGCAATAATTTAGCATATACCTATATTATATTTTTTTGTAAATCTATATTAATTAAACTTTTGATTTATGCACAGATTTATAAAAATATTTTTGTATCTTATTTTTCAATTATAAAAATTCTCAGTGACAGAACTTATGGCAGGACTAGGTACATGCCAGTTTTTTTCATGTCAACCTTTTGTGTAATCACTCAAAGTTTGTTTTTCCATACTAGATGATACACAAAGATGGGGTCACTTAGAATGGAGAAAGTAAAGTACTAAAAATCGCTGAACATACATGGCGGTGTTTTTGGTAGCCCTGGATGTGACCTATTTATTTTTTAAATTTAAACCACTAGTGAGCCAACACCTTGTACATCAAACCTCCACAATACAAAGAATTATGAATACTCAGAAGATATGCAGTATTAACTTATACCCTCTATCATACAAGGAACTGTACTATATTTAAAAAAAAACGGTTTTTATCAATAGCCAAAACAGGTAGGTAAATATTAAATAATGTTTTACAATATCGGCTATTGCGGCCGTGATTTCGAAGACAGAACTACTTTTCATTAGCAAGTTTAACCAGTGTTGCCGTGATTGGCAGTGAAGCGAGGCCCCTGTGCCTTGGGACACCGCCCCGAGGTGCTGGTGCGTCTTAGAGTGTACACCCGTCTTTGTATGCGCCGGTACACAGCGAATGCGCCCTAGTTAGTTTAAAGCATCCGCTGGGGATTCAGCAGACGCTTTTATGACCGTTGTATGTCTGAAGTATAAATTACTTATGTTGTTCTACCTACGTACATTTGCAATACGAGATAGTGCTTGTACTTTCAACGCATAGAACAGAAAGAGGTTGTGTCCCCAAACTGTAATAATTAATATATTTGTATCATGTTACCTATAACTATGGAGTTATGAATAAACGATTGTATTGTATTGTATTGTATTGGTAGGTACTAATATTATATATAAATGAAAAAAAAAGAGTTTGTTTGTTTAAGAGCAAGAGATAAGAATACAAAACGATAACAGAGTTCTGCGCGGACGAAGTTGCATTTGGCATTTTTTGTTGTACACACAAATGTGTGTTAAGATATTTTTGACCTATATATAAGCTTGTTTGCAATAAACACAAAATAAAATAAATACACAGAACATGACATAAGGCTTAAAGAAGAACAAGAGTAGAATATTCATTATACTGGATAAGCAAAATATTTCAAAGCATTTTATTCTGATAAAACTTGTTAATAACATCATCATGAGCAAGCGTGAGTCATTATAGTAAAATAAACACTTCTACGGTTCAATCTCGTATTAAAATGTTAGGAACTCGTTAAGAGTCCTTCATCAGGACGTGTTATTGCGGGCGCGGACTCCCGTACACTGACGAATCGCCATTCCGAAAAGTACCGAAGCATGTCGGACTGTTTCCTGACATTTATACCTACGTGAGTGAGCGGTAGAAATGTTCATCTTTTTACAAAGTGATCGTTATATTTAATCACGTCTTCTAAAACATGGGTGAATTAGGTGTTTGCAATTATGATAAATGATTTTTTAATTGTTTTTCGTACCTGTATCTCAGTGCCGCCATTGGCGGGTTGCAGAGCGGCGCCGGCGCCCGCCACGAGCGCCGCGCCCGCGCTGTTGGAGATCACCTGCGCGGCCTGCAGAGCCGCCTGCGCCGAAGCGGACTGGAACCATGGAAAAATCTTACTTTTATGGAAACTTTTGCCTACGGGTAATTAGGTCTTTTCAAAAAAGTGTACAAAATTTTTTTTTGGTTTTTCTTAGGATAAGGCCGGTGACGGTCACAAACGTTTAGTTAGGGTCTCTCCTGATTCGACGAAATGTTTTTGGTCGAAACTGTCATTTAAAAAAAAATAGCCAAAAAGTTCTTCCTGCCGCAACATTTTACATGTTATTAAACAAGTGAAAATGGACTGAAATATATATTATTGATACAAATAGTTTGGTACCCACCTAATGGTATGGGAATTCAACCAAAATTATTTTGCTTAAACAGCAGCCTCACGTTTAGTTGCCGAGATACAACCAAAACAAAATGCCAGGTTTCTAGAAAAGCATCACACAAGTTCTAGTAAAAAAATATGATAAATTTAAGAACGAAATGATAAAAGTTATTAATTTGTAGCGGAATCCGTCCTAAGTATTTCTCGTCCTCTTAATGGACCTTACGCTAGTAAACATCTTTTTCAATGTATTCAAGTCGCAGATATTACATTACAGAGGTTCTACGTAGGTAAGTATATCGATTTTGTACTTTAATACATACTTCGGTCAAAATAAGTGTATTATTTTATTTTATTAACTTCAGTTTTTTTTCATAGCTTAAGATACACCGTGGGCCCGAATAACCCGAGGGATTTTAACCATCGATTTTAGAGCCCAATTGGAGTATATAAAGTAGTATAACATGTAGTCCAATAACGCACGATTCCCGAGATTTTTATTATTTAAAAATCAATTCCATAGTTAATTTAATTTGAACTCTTGTCACCTTAGCTTAAAGCATTATTTACTAAGAAAGATTCATGTTGTAAGTAGCACTATCATCAACATACAACATAAATTAATTAATCGATTTCTTAGTAAATAATGCTTTAGGTTAAGGTGACAGAGTTCAAATTAAATTAACTATGGAATTGATTTTTAAATAATAAAAATCTCGGGAATCGTGCGTTATTGGACTACATGTTATACTACTTTATATACTCCAATTGGGCTCTAAAATCGATGGTTAAAATCCCTCGGGTTATTCGGGCCCACGGTGTATATACACACACATATGTTTTTTATTATGAATTGAATATATATATATATATATATATATATATATGTATACATGTATTGTATTTTATCCATATAATGTGCCGATTATATTTTATTTTTATAAGCAGGCAAAGCTTTCACGAATGACATACTGAAAATATATAAAATCACGTAGGTAGACTTATTAAACGTAACATAAATAATGGCATAATGTGTCAGGGAATAACCCCGGTAGGTATTTACGGTCACGTAACAAAAATAAACATGTCGAGTAACCTTTCATAACTCCGGGTATAATGAAACTGAATACTGGGAGAGTTATCTTGCGTACGCGGCCACCTCGGGTGTTCCGGGCCCGGAGATAAGATTGACCGCGTCGCAAGCCTGTATCGAACCACTGTGCAAGTATACGGTTGGGTAGTGTTTGTTTAGATAACGAACCAATAGTCGGTACATTAATCGTGACTAACTTTTCCTAACTCACTTCCACTTACCGAATATACAGTACCCGGCTTCTTAATAGAGTTCGGCCGGCTATCGTTATCACCCTTGCACCGGTAACTGACAGTATATCTGTCACTCGTGTTTCATACAAGAACGAAGATTGCCGAAATACATTAAGAAAATAGAAGCACAGTAAGTATGTTTTGTTCAGTCAACAACTTTAATTGTTGCGCGCTATCATATATTTTTTTGACCTAATTTATTTCTCGTGGCGTACGCTTCCATTATAACAGGGTTGTTTAGTGGCAATTATTAAAGCTGTTGAGTGTTAAGACTTGGATTCTAGGCCTATATATTTTCAAGATCATATAAGCTTAACTAACTAAACCGAATCTATCCTGACTGTGTTAAGGATTGAATTAAATGTTGAAATGACGTGTGATGAACGAATGATGCGTTATAAAGAGTAGAAAAACGTACGCCAAATAAAACACGCTGGGAAGAGGGACGCAGCGATCGCGCTCAGGGGCGCGGCAGTCTTTGATCCTATATTTTCACATGGCTTTGTGCCGACGCCAGCCTGACAAGCGGGCAGGCCACACAAAAATAAGGCTTTAACCGTGTCATGCTAAGCCTGGCGCCGACGGCAAAGGCTCCGGTACAAATTCGCGCTGACTTGCCCCTCCATTTCTAGTTATTTTTTCTGTGTCACATATTCCTTAGTATGTTTCGTGTCCTTTGTTAGATGGAAACCGATAGGTTTCGGGACAAAAATTTGACGTTAATTCGCAAATGTGTTTTTGTTATGGCGCCTTTTAAACCTCAAAATATAAGTACAGTCTGTGAGCGCTTTGAAGATGCTTCGGTTTTCTACATTTCTCTCACTCGCTCTTAATAAGATCGTATGAGAGTGAGTGAAAGATAAGTACAAACCCCAAGCATCTTCTAAGAGCTATCGCACTGTATGTATAGAAGTTTTCTATTGTTAACAAATACTTCGTAGTGCACGAACATTTTAAGGTAATGTATTGGGCACCTAACCTAACGTAACCTAACAATCTGCTAAGGCGATGTGATTTATGAAAAATAAATTTTCGTCCATTTTATAAGTATGGCGCGGTCTGAAGTTATTTAAAAGGTCTTATTTGTGGGACGCGCAATCTTTCAGGCGACCACGGGCAGATGGTCGGGCGACGTCGGCGTCACAAAATAACTTCGCCCGCTGTCGCCGAGTCCTATTCAACAACCACAAAAAGCTCCCATCGCATGATTGATCAAAGCACTGCATTTAAATCGCTCTTTGAAAATGCAGCGCTACTTAATCTTAGTACAAATGAATATAATCATATTTGGAAAAAGGGAAAGTATGACTCGTGCAAAATTGTACAAACCTAGATAGTGCTTTTCAGATTTTTTAAACACTGATTATTAAAGTTTTGTTTTGCTGGCACCAACGGAAAACCAGCGATGACTTAAATGCCAGAATTACGCTGAGTTGCGACCATTTCGTGACTACATTCTTCTTGTGCGTATTTTTCTGTTCTTTGATATTGTCACGAATAAACGATTTCCTTTTTATAGCTTAAGTCGTAGTCCATTTATAATTTATTAAAGGTTAATAATCTGCAGGATAGTTAAAAAGTAATAAAATAATTTATTTTAATGCGGCCTTTAAAGCCTTTAAAAAGCACTGTAGAGTCTACTCAATTAAGGTAACATTTAAATCTTGCTTTATACGTCTGTAAAAGAAATTATGGACCTAGGTTTAAGAACAACCATCTCTAACGACGTTTATCAGTTTATTGTACGATCCCTCATTATAAGTTTGAATAGTGTGTGAATACAAAGAGATCCCGAATTTATCTCAAAATAATAATAATAATTTATAATAAGTTTCAAATCAAGAAATACTTTAGACTTGCTATAAGTAGGTAGCTTTTTTCAAACTTAACACAAAGTAAAACAATAAAACAAAGTTGTTAATTATGTAAACCATAAAGCCGTTAAGTCGGTGGAATTAATTACCTTCTTCAAAGGACAATATTATTTACAACAAAAAATTGTTCGTATTTGATCTCGGAATAATTGTATAAAATAAAGTCCCGTGCTTACATTATAATAGTATTCAATAATATTTCATATTTTTAATAACAAGTTTATTTATCAAAAAGCTTTATTTGATACTTAAAAATCAATTAATTATGCAAAACCGTTTTGGAAATTATGCAAGTAAAACGTTAACATCCCGTCACAAATAAAAACCAGCGAATAAATCTGTAAACGGCAGCGGAAAATAGAACATTTATAATGGTGTAACGAGATCGAGACGAGTGCCCGAGTCACATCATTACCACGGAGCGAGTGCCGCCTGCCGGGTCGGAAGGAAGACACGCGTCGAATCATAGTCGCGCAATTATTTGATCCACCGCTTCAGTGGGCCCGGCGGCTCGAGAGCGCATCAGAACAGTTTTGGATTAGAGCTGTATCTTGAGGATTTATTTATGAGAGCCTGGTAGTATTCCTCTTACACTTAATAAAATTAATTAATATAAAAGTGAAACCTTCATATTTTAGGTAACACTTAGGTATACTAAAAAAATACTACATAATTAAACGCATATTACAGGTTCGATGTCCTAAAAATGTTACAATAACAGATCATTTTCTCGATTCCGTTTTGTAATTTCGAATTGAAACGCAAAGTTTATTCTAAGAGATCAAACATTTATCAGAAGCAGGAGAGGATTTCTTTGTAAGTATAATATTACCCTGTTTAAGGAGACCTCGCTCTTCTAATAATCGTACCTACGGCATGACGTGATCATCTTATAAATATCGAACTTATTTTGACTGAACTCAGCATAACGAAAAAACTAAAACTACTTAAATAAATTATTATTATTATTATTATTATTATTTATTATTATTATTTATGGGACATCCTGTATATGTGACGGAATCGTGTTTCTTGAAATAACTACCTAATATAAATATTAACAGTCGTTAATTTGAACGCTTTTATAGACTCGAACCGATTACACAGGTAAGTAAGTAGAAATAACTTTTTAATCAAATTAAATGAATAGTAAAAAGTACTAAGTATTCAAAAACATTGTTTCAATGATCTGCTCTTTGGTATGCGCAATATTTGGGGAGCCTGATGTTCGGGCGAAATACTTTTGGTCAAATATGACCACTCAAAAAAAACTGCAATTGTATTTTTGCAACCTCAATATTTGCCATATACTTATTTAGCATATTTACTACTATTTATTTACATTATATTTGCCATATATTTATTAAGCATACTTTAATCAATTTGTAACTTTGCAGAATATTTCTTAAGCTGCTTCTATAAAGACATTTAATCGTTTGCCAAATGTTTTACTTAGGCATAGATGATTAGTCGAAAAACGTTTGTACAAATGAACTTTACTTTTAATATAGCGAAATATGTTTGATCGAATGTATTAATTTCCATAATCCGTAAAATGTAAGCTTATAAGACTATTCTCATACCCGGATGGTTAGGTACGACGACGAGCGTGGCGGTGAGTGTGTTAGGTTAAATTGTGTCCAGAACAGTTTTTCATAGAAATGTGTCACATTATGCTTGCATAAGCCGACTAAAAAATAAAGAGTCATTATCATTACTAACGCGTTAACGAGTGGGCCCATTTAAAAACATCTTTCAAGTAATATGTCTTCGCTAGAGACCTGATGCGAATCATTTGCCAAATCTTGTTTTAGATCTTGTACATTTTCTAATCAATTAAATTGATTCCATAAAAAAAAGGGAATTGACCAAATACCTTAGTGACAATACATGCGTTTGCATAACATTAGGGTTGGGAAAAAAATATGGTAAGCGTTTAGTTGCCAAGTAAATTTTGACGTAATGAAATTATGCGATATGTTATGTATGTAATGTAAACACTTAATTATACGAAAATAATTAAATTACACGAAGTGATAAAATTGTTCAAATAAAATACACCAATACAAATAGTAATATGGGGGATTTGATTTCAGTAATATAATGAATTCTTAAGTAGCTTTATAAAGTATTATTTTCGTTTTGGTGAATGTTATGTTTCGAATAACAATAAAATCGGTCCGCAGCCTAACCGGCCGTTGCGCCGCGGTCGATTGCTTTCGAGTAAGATCCTCTCATTAGTCTATCGATAATGAAGGGCAGAGATCTGCACTCGAGCGATGCGGGCCGTCTCAGGTGACATTAAAATTGGGTTTTCGAGAAACGATCGATTTCTATTAGGTAAGCTTGTTACCAAACACGTATAATGAAAAAATGGGACAAGTATAACACTAACTTAGCCCACTAAAACCGTGATTTAGAGGGTAGCATACAACCAGTAAATATACCGTTCCTACGACAATAATCAAAATCGAAAGTCAACATTTAACAAAATTAGCGGCATACGTAGGTAGGTAAATAATAAGCCGTTTTATAATTCTGCGGTGGTTTAATTCCAAATCAGTTTGGGCCCGTTTATTGTACGTATAATTAACTAAATGATACATTTCAATGTGTGTTTATAAGTAAGCGGTGAGCAAATAGACATAAGACGCCTCATTGTATATATTTTGAATTAATCATTACATTAATTAGCCGTGATGTTGACTCGCTTGTTTGTGATGTTGACAATCTGATCAAACACGCCATCATACAACTATATTACCTAATAACTTGTATATGACAATATCGTCTTGTAGCATATGAATAGCTGTTTTTGTCACAATAAGGTTTTGAGAGTATAAACGTCACTAAGTATCTATTTATAGGGTTCCTAGCCACTTCCGGTCTGTCCGTCCGTCTGTCTGTTAGCGGGCTGTATTTCGTGAACTGTAGTATGTAGACAGTTGAAATTTTTACATAGTGAGATTTGTATTGCTGCTATAACAACGGATATTTAAGTAAAATAAAATTAAAGGAATACGGGTTCGAATAATTCTAAGTTCGACCTAGTTTGATCGCACGCCTGAAAAAACACAAACACACACACACAGAAAAGAGAAAGAAACACACAGATTATTATTAGCACAAAAACAGCGTGTTAGGGCTATTTGTAATGCAGATATACTGACATCATGTAAGCCATTATTTAGAAACTTGAAACTTTTGACTGTGCCTAGCATGTATTAATATTAAGTATGTTTATTTGTTAAAATTCACCCAGAACTGTTTAAAATAAATAAAGATGTACATTTAATACGAGGTCCGAGGTACCCCACTCGTCTTGTCAATAATCACTACATAGTATAAAACAAAGTCGCTTCTCGCTGTCTGTCCCTATGTATGCTTAGATCTTTAAAACAACGCAACGGATTTTGATGCGGGTTTTTTTAATAGATAGAGTGATTCAAGAGGAAGGTTTATATGTATAATAGATTCTGGTTTATGTACGGGTGTTACAGAAAACTCACATAGACCGAAGCGAAGCGAGGGCGGGTCGCTAGTGCCAAATAAACTAAATTGTATGGCAAGAACACTTACTGCATGTCTATCAATATTTTTAATCGCTTGCATAATGATATCAAAAAGTTGCCAGTCAGTTTGTTCAAAAATAAACTGAAAAATTGGATAACACAAGAGTTTAGATTATTTTAAATATTGACTGTGACATGCATGATTTAAGATCCGCTAGTTAGATTAAGTTAATGTATTACATTGACATTGTTTTAATAGGGAATCATTAAAATATTTCTTAGTGTGTTTAGGTTTTGTGAAACAACTTTTATTTCTGTTATTTTCTTTTTTTTTGCGTGCCATCTTTTGGTAAAATGTGTGTCTACCGTCATCTGTACCACATTTTAAGCAAATAAATATATTTGTCTTTGACTTTGACCCATAGAAATTTAAATTCTCAAGACTACAACTCTAAGACTTCAAATGCGTATGTTTTGTGTATTGTGTTACACAAGACATTTCTATTGACAAATGGAAGTTGCATTTGCGAGATTGGTGAGATTTCATTCAGATAAAAAGCATTTCCCACTGGAAATAATCAACCATCACCGGCGGAGGGTTGTTTTTGATAGGTTTCGTGAGTAAACGAAACTAATTAAGCGTCTTAATTAATCCCGCCGTTGGGTGTTTTGTTACCGAAAATATTGATCTTGAGTCCCATTGTCGTGGGATCGGGATGGCAGGGCCAACAAATTGGGGGTTCAGCACTATTATTATATAACGGTTTTAGTGTTCCAGGTACACGCACCCGGCTATCCGTTATAACATGTTGGGCTGTAATGAAAATTAATTGCTCGGTGTGAGTAAAACTGCCGTTAATTTGACTCGGCAACAAATATGCTAATGAAGATGGAACGACTATTCAAAAAACAAATCCACAATCGTAAACTCACGCTATCGGTATTTTATCAAGCCCTATAAATCCATTAATAGGTCGGGGTGGGTACAGCAAAGTTACGACGCACACGTTCCTATTATCAGGGCCGGATAGACAGACAACAGTCATAGTTTCGGTAACTCAATCAAATCCGAACAGCGTCGCTCACGGAGTCCCGTCGCGTCGTCCGGGCTTATTGAATACTGTTATCTAAATTGTGGGACCTTGATGCCCCTAACAAAGATTAAATTAACAGGTCGACTGCAGACCGTAGCCCGAGGGTTAAATTTCCCAATTGGTAACGTCGGCTTTAACGCTCGATCGCATACCGCACGATAATCCGCTTGTAGTTGTAATAGGCTAATTGAACTATCGTTACGTCGTTAGTGAGCATGTACGGATAGGACGGATTTTGCGTTACAAATATGTTTAATATTTTAACCATAGCATGAGCATGATTTATCAAGTACTTAAGTATACAGTTTCAGAGAGACACGACGAAGGTTTATTTTATGACGAAGATGTACATAAATCAGATCAAAAGCGGTATACTTACGGCGTTACTGTGCGTTTGATCAGTTTTGAGCTCCTTATGGTTGGAGAACTGCACGTAGACGGCGCGCCCGCGCAGTTGCGCCACGCACCCGCCAAAGTACGCGACCATGGCCACCGCCGATATCTCCTCTGCCATTTCGAGGAATGCCTGGGAGAAAAACGATAATATTATTCAAATATCCCTTATTTTACTAACAGATACGAATGCAATAATTTCTAGCTGTTCACAATCTCAATTCAAATGGAAGCAATACACATGCAATGTATCTTTGTGAAGCGTAAATCAATAGACAAGAGACCAATTAATCGGCTTGATGCAACGTCGCTCCAAAGATAAGGGCAGATTTCGCCAGGTACTTAAATTCGGAGGATCTATAATCCTACATCCGTTACATTAAATTTCAATGGTCCTGTTGTACAGTCTGCATGTTTTGTTCTATTTCACGGGCTCACCATTCATGACCGCAGAATCCTGCTTTTGGCGTTTGAATATGGCTGACCAATGTGCAAAATACACCGCTACAAGCCGCAGACTAAATAGAATATTTGCGTAATGCTAATTAAAAAACAAATACCCAGGCAGCGGTGAAATGCATACCCGCAGAAATTCAAATAGACTGTTGAGGCGGATAATAATAGCTACTTCTGTTGTGGAAACCACAATTCGTTTTCCTTGTATGAAGAACGGAGTAATAGGAATAAAGTATATGTACAAAATGTAGTAATGTCAATGTCAATGTTTAATGTTGATGTGTTTAAAATGTCTTTGTTTGTTAATTAATTTACAATATTGCTCCGCCGCACGCTAGTGATCAACGATCGTAAAGTAGTGTCAATGGCACTTTCGTTTTAATCACAGAGAGTGTAGGCGATTGTCCGCACCCTCTCACGGCGGTGTTTGCCCAGCTCTCGACTGATATGAAGCCTTTGTAACCGGACCCTCGAAACTCCGATTACCTTCAACTACGATACTCTTTTCAAATGAACCTGTCCGAGACCATCAAAGTATTAAAGTTCGGCCAGCGCATGTGGAGTGGTGGCTCCAAATTGATTAGTTTGAAGTGACACAGGACACGTAGGCAAAGGGGTCCTGTGAGAGCTTGCCACATTGAATATGCACCGGAATTCGGCGTTTATAAAGCCAATAGCTTGGACGTATGCCACACAGGGACAATTTCAAAGATAGTGCACGAAATACGAAATATACTGTATATAGATGCTTACGTGTCCTGTTTAGGAATATAAATGTTCGATGTCGAGAAACTAGTTAATTAAGAGTACATAATACTTTGGCGGCTGAAAATAAATTAAACTTATTTGTTTTGCTACAAGAAAGATTGTTCCCCCACAGCGGGATATATGAGGCGGACGTCATACAAGCTATTTATTAGACGGGATAACATTGTCGCGGCCTCTCGTCTACCTCGTAATAGCTTTTCCTTTTTATTATTTTATCTCTCGGCTGTAAACTAACTCGTTTTTAATTTGTCAGGGGGAAATCGTAAATTTCACATTGCACGTAGTCCTGCGGCTGTTCCGGCGTAAAACACGCCGTAAAACCAGTTGGATGTCGCCTTAAACAAGCTCGGAGGCCGCGACGCAGCTCGCACGACTCGCCACTCATGCGAGCCGTCTCATGCATTTCAAATGTAAAACAATATTAATAGTGCAGTTGAAAACACACGGAAATTACACTCGATCGTTTTGTTTCCTGAGGGAAGAAAGTCAGGAGCTAGGAATCGTAACAGTTAGTGTATATCTTCGTCGACTAATAGGTCTGGACCTCTGTTCTACGCGGTAAAACAATATTGCTTTTGACATGTTATTAGTACTGTTTTAATTCGGCCGCCATTTAATTTAGCAGTCAAGTAAATAAGAGGAATCATTACGTTGACGATACGATAACATGTCAAAAGCAATATTGTTTTACCGCGTAGAATAGGGAACCCTGTTATCCTCCAAATGTAACATAGAACTAGGACACTTTTATTAAATTTTAAGTAGGAACATCGATAAAAGATATTCAATGAGCCCTTCTCGACCCAAATTGAAATTTATTTCAGATGTCCCCGTCCCCTTAATTTCCGCCAAACATGATTTTAGATGCAATCTCGCGCTTGGGGTCAATTTTCAAAATTTATTCACTGTCATAATGGATAAAACGCTGAAATTGTATAAAAATTGAAACCCTTTGCTGTTAGGGCTTCATTTTACAAAAAATATAACAATATACATTTTTATTACAAGAATGAAATAAGGTTTCAGAAGCGCGTAACTCTCCTACGAGTAGTGAGACTATCCCTAAGAGTAATTGTGTCCTTGTCGGGGTGTATTGTACGGGGAATACTAAATTAACCGGGGCAATGATGACGTGTAGTCATTGTACGACAATGTCTAATTACCACAAACGGCGATAATATCTGCCGTACACTATCGGGTGATTAATGGTATCCTAAGTACGCGATGTTAGGCACGTGTTTAAAATACTACACCTTCTACGTGTATTTCAAAATGAATATAACACATCGCACACAACTAACGTGTCTTTTTAAACATTTTCCCTAAATCTTGCCTGAACTCGATTATACGCTATATAAATATATTTTGATTGTTGAATATGTTTTGTGAAGTTAATTTGTTGCGGCAATAAAATATCTTAAATCGCTCTTGTAAACTTGTAGTATTGTAAAACACTTTATTGGTGGTATGAGATTGGAACCAGTGGTAAAACGAAGTGCCCCTCCCCGCTATTGTAGTAAATAATTACATTTTTTCTCATACACTATCGGTCCGACATGTTAATTTTATAAGGGGAACAAAATGATTCTGTAGAATTCATTATTACCTCTGCCTGTGGTTGTGATATGTTGTAATATGGATGGGTGGGTTCAGGTAGCGAGGGTACGCTCCCTCTCGTTATGATCATAAAAACAAAATTAAACCATCGGCATATTTCTAAATTGTGTGTTTTTTTATCTATAGAAAACTGTACACACGAGTCCCAAGCTATCGCGTAGACTACAAACGTAAAGCAGAACTGAACTCAACACCTTTTAAGCTAACGAGCAGTGACAGCGCTACGGCGTAGCAAATTAAACGATAGAACGTAGCTTTGTCTCGTAGCAGTGTGCTTATCTCTCACGCAAAAGGAAATTATTCCTATTTGAATGTAGAAAATATTTCAAAGGCTTTACAGAATACACCCTCAGACCGTTCGACGTGATCCGACGACAGGCAAACGAAGCGTCCGATTACAGCGCAGCGGGGTTATTACCGTAACCCACTTAACATGGCTGCATTGTGTCTAGCTAGGTAAAAAAACTAAGTAGGTAAAGGCCCGGTGGTACAATAGTTACCGGCCTATTTGCGGACGAGTCGAGCCGCCCACTTGTTGTGCTTCTGTTCAAAGCGCTCGTCCCATATATTGAGTTTGAGAATGTGATTGTTATCTTTTTGTTATTTACTTTTAATCACTTTAAATATCATACTCGAGTTTTAACTCCAGGGTATTTACCGGCGGCAAATGGAAAGGATTCAGACCGCAATGCCTCTCCCGAAGCTTTGTAGATTTCAAAATTGACATGTAGCAAATGTGTTGTGTGTTTGAAAACTTATACATATTAAGGTAAATTTACTTAAATTTAAAGGACGATGCCGTTCTCTAAACTAGGTAAAACCAATTTGAATGTCATGACAACATTTGATTCCTAAAAAACCCTAAACGTTCAGTCTTTTATTTAGAACGTTTGATCACTTTTTTTATCCAACATATTTTATTATATCAGAATATAAAACCCTTATTCAACGCCTAATGGCCCAGTATCTCGGAAACTATGTAATTAGTGTCAGACGTCAGTTCTTTGTTTTTAAACCCGACATAAATTAGGGTTGACGATTCCGGTGACGCTGCTAGTGTATTAATCTGTGGCCTTTTGTTCGCCGCTACCAGATAGCCTCGAAGGAAAAATGGTTCGATTGAGATTTAAGAGGCAGCGGAACTATAATTATTTTTATTTAAAATGTATTGAAAAATGAGATCGCTTTTGAATTAACTATGTAACCCGGTGCAATATAATTTTCACCCAGCTACCCAGAAAGGAGGGCAATGTTCTCAAGTCTGAATGGGTGAATCCATGTGTCTTTCTCATTCTTAAGTGCGGGGTTTGTTGCACCTAGGGAGTCATAGGCTATATTGGAAGTCTTAAATCTTGAAGCTGAAGGGTTTGTCGGGTTTTGGAAATTTACTTTTTGTTAGACTTGTTCCTTACAATGAAACATACATCTACCTTGGAATTCAATTTACTGCTTATAGTAGAAAATGTTCTACATGTAAAAATCTTTTTATCGATGTAAAACTTAGCTTTGTGTGTTTTTGGACCAAACTAAGTTTTACAACTGGTCTAAGTTTTACAACAGATAACTTTAATAAATGACGAAAACTCACCTGATTTTTTCCCTTAAGCACGAGCACGTTGGTGACCCTGCCGAAGGGCAGCCCTAGCTGAATGATCTCCGCCTCCGTCGTCTCGTTGGGGATGTTCCGTATGTGGATGACGCGGGACGGCTTTCCCACATTCTGTTCCAATTTGACCTGCGGACAAGGCACGATTCACATATAAAACTTTTGACGACATATTCCAAGAAAACTACATTCAATTTGATTAATAATAATACTAATACTAATTAGGTTCTCTAAATTTAATATTCGAGCTGCGATTTCTAAGGGTCTAAAGAAACGGGGTACCAATAACTATGGTTTTAAGCACGTAAGCAAAATAAAAACTTCTCTATTATTATAAATTCATTATAATTATAGTTTTCAATGCAAATCTAAGTGTAAAGATGTCAAGTTTCTGAGTACTAAATGTAAGTGTATATTAAACAGTTTAATGAATATATTTAAAAGTTAAATTTAAATACAACTGGAACCATATATTTACCAGCGTAAACAAGAAGAAGTAAATCGCAGTGCATTAGCGTAGATCTTCAAAAGAATACATACGGAGATCTTCGCTAATGGATAACGTCGAAGTGAGCGCGTGTCTAAATGGCGTAGAAATGACCGTTTTAATGTCAGTACATAAATAAGCTAGCATTGTTCGCGGGAAGAGCCGGTTGGATAATTGAAAAGTCGATGTAGTATAATTGTCGAGGCTTATCGGGGCGACCCGATGTGGGCGCCATTGTTCCCGGGAGAGCCTTTTGATTACGGCGGCCCGAGCCGCGGCCCCGAATATATTGTAGCTCGCTGCGACACTTCACTTTCTGGTGAGGTAAAAAATAACCCGTTCATTCAATTATGACCGATATTAATAAAGCTAATAAAGTGAAAATTTAAATAAAAATACTAAAAATTGTTATGAACATAAACGCACACAAAATGTTTAACAATATACTAACAGCGCTTCTCCGAATTTCAGCGTGTTCTGAACAGTTGTGAACTATCTATTCAGCTTTTTTGGCCCTTTCTTTGGCAAGCGGCGGAGCGTGGAGGTGTAACAAATGAGTCTAATGCCTATTAGTTCGACATTGTTAGGTTCAGACAAAGTGGGCAGCTGGTTCGGCGAAACGGCCGGGAAAAGTCAAAATAGTCCAAAATTCTTACATAATATAATGGTGAAAAATATATCGGGTAATTACAATTAAATCGAAATTTACTATTCGTCTAAACATTTCTTTTCCGTGCGCTTATAACATTTTTTCCAAGAAACCATTTAGAAAAAAGGTACACAGACATAATATTTTTGTTTGCACAGCCTGAATCTTGTGACAATCGACATCAAAGGAACCAAATCGCCGTAAGTAAACAAATAAAAATATTTTCCAAACAGGCCCGCGAAAGGGAAAAAAATAAATCGGGGAATACACTCGCCTACCTAGAGGGAACGATTCGGTATTTTTTTGATATGGGAACGCGAAAGAAAACAAGTGGTACGTAAAACGTAAAGAAAGACATTACTTTCGGTGGGTCAGAAAATCTGCGAGGAAGAATTTCCACATCAGGCACTTTAAATCATCCGCTCGGTCTCACATTTCATCCATAAATATTAAATCTTGTCTGGGTCGGTGGGATAGAAAAAAGAGATCTCGTGTGACATTTTCCTGGAGGAGATCCGGGAATCGGTCAATTTTCCTGGTGATCGCGCGGGCCGTGTTTATTGAAACACTATTTCTCAGTTGGCCGCCTCCACGCGACGCCATTAACAATCTCATCTCGCCGCTGATGTGTTAATGACCCGGTCGGAATCAGCCTTCATTGTTGCTTCCTTGTCGGAACAATCGCTATTAACGCGACCATATCCACTTCTGTACTTCTGTTTCATAATGCCAAGATATTGTTTTTTTATTTTTATTTATCTAAATGACTTAAATATAGTACATGGATTAATTACAGCAAGCGAAAACCGCGTTGATATGATCAGTAAAACAGTTAATAATCAAGTACCTTTAAAACACTATTATTAAATAAGATCTGAGCGATGCGCGATTAAAGTAAAATTACCTAAACTAAAACGCCGCGTGACATAAACTAAAAAGCCGTGGAAATTTAAAATGTGTTTAGTTTTGTTATTTTTATAATTTCATTTATTATTATACTACAAGGAAATAGTATCTACATCACTTTAAGTATTCAAAAGCCAAAATTAGTTACATCTTTTAAGAAAGGTAAACTTAGTTCTACAAAAAATATTGAAAAAGTGAGTGATGTGATGAAAATAGTAAGTGCTATTTTAGTTTAGAATCAAGTTGGATTCTTAAGAATACAGATGCCTACGGTATTATAGTCGGTATAGTATTACATAACTGACACTAACATTTTTAGAAGCCTGTCGACGAAGTACCGAGCACAAGATCTTGACAGAATACAGTGTACGTCGTCGTACCGAGGCGTAATCGGCTTGTGGCGGGTCAGGCAAGGCGGATGGGCTTACGAGATTACATGGCAGCATTTTTTTATGAAGCATTATGTCAGTACAATTAAAAACTTAATTTTAAGGGTTATATTTTTCTTCTCCCAATTAAGTAACAAATTAAAGTTTGGTCTGCGCAGTGTTAAATGTGAATCTTAATTAATACAGCTTTTTCATATTTATAAATTGAAGTATTCTTATGTAAATATAATATTTCACTACTAACCAACGCGCCGTCTAAGAATAAAGGTGCCTTTCCACCAGAGAGGTGCTATGCAGCTATGCTGCGAGGATGCGAAAGCTACGTGTTTCCACCAGTGCTATGCTATGTGGACCAATGAATATGGATATCAACGCATCCATAGAGCAACGTAGCGTAGCACATCTCTGGTGGAAAGGCACCCTTGAGATGGCACGCACAATGCTATAATAGATATTAATGGAAACCAGAATTTCAATTAATTGATAAGTAATGAATCATTGGCTTTATAGGTAGGTAGGCTTATTCATTTTTTTATTACTGGAATTTGGAGTCGGATGCTTACGTTACAGCTAAATTGTATTTCTCAGAAATAGCTTCGTTTAATCAACCCTACATGTCGATTCTGTACTAGACACATTAACGAAAAACTCTTCCTGGTACGCCGTTAGGAGCTCACGGGTTCAATATATAATCAATCCAGCAATATCGGCCCCTACAACTCAGTTACATCCCACAACGCCTTCTGAAACCTGAAGCTTCCTAACTTTTAATTGGCGATCGCGGAATAGTTATCAAAATGCTGAGCATCATTGATACTTTATTGCAATTGGTTAAAACTTTTCTGTTGCATTTCTACAGGTTCAGGGGTCGAGATAAAAAGCAGTTGTTATTATAAGTCGTAACGTGTTAGATTCATTTGTGGGTCATAATCATTTTAAAACGAAGTATGTTAACTTTTTATACCCAGTCAATTGCTGCAAAGAATGAAGTTCAATAATTTATTAATCGTGAACTAGCGTAGGGATTAAAAAAATAAAATAAAAAAATTTAATCACTGCGAGTGCGAGGTTCATAATACGTAAGCAACATTGAAAACATGGTGTCCGAATTCCGAATTTTGCCTGTTAGCCTGTAACGTGCGAGTGATTATAATTTTCTAACGCCATTATGGATTTAATACCTACACAGCGTGGCTTTGAGCTCAATTATCGTGACGCGTCGAATTTCAGCGTAGTTGTCAGAAACAATATTTACATGAAAATGGCAAAATATTTTAATGTTTTACGTTTTTCAAGCATTTTGGCATGTTGTCCTATAGTTTTTCTGTCAAGTTGTCGGTAAAATTCAGCAGTGGTGAAAAAACTACTGCAAATGAAATCCACGAATTAATCACGAGTAACAAGTAAAGTTCATTAGTAGCTACAACGCAAATTAACCCCATTTCACAGTTAATAATGTATATAAAGAAGCGGGAGAGTGCGGGCCCGCCTTTGCCGAGCCAAGTGCTAATTCATGCATAGGAATGGACTGGAGGACAACTTCGTGGCAGAAAACTTTTAATAGTGAAACTCCTTGAACCACCGAATCGCTTTACAACTAGAAATTTAACTGAAAAATATTCATCGGTACAATATCTGTTACTCAAACTTCAAGTCTGTACCCAGATGTTTTAACTTGAAATGGTACATTAAAAATATATCCATTTTTATTTAACGTATGCAGCTTTTTAGGTAAACATTGCTCTGAATTGTTTCATAAGTTTTAGTTTGAATGGGTCATTTGCCCGCGCGCGGTGGAAATCCATAAAATGAGATAGCCAAATGGTTTTAGTGGCCCTAAAACTAGTAGTAAAATGTAGAGTGCCCTTACAATGAATACCCTTATAACATCATGATTGATTAAGTAGATAGGCAATGCAATGTTTAGCAAAGAGATTATATTAATACTTCTACTTGTTTTAGGCTTTTTTTAGAGTTGAAAAGCAAAAATATATATAATATAGTGATATGACTACAAATTACCACTTCTTGTTCGTTTTTGTTTTGTAACCCTGCAACTTGACAAACTTCTTGATTCTAGATCAACGGCATAGGTTTTAAAGACTGAGATCTTGAGAAAAAAAAATCCAGCCGTATCTTTTGATTGCTTTGACTTTTTAACAACTCTAAGGTAGCTCTGGATATTAACTCAACTTGATACTTTTATACAATACGGAAATAGGGGTCATGACAAACTGATAGACTGACGAAAAGGTAATCCTATGAGAGTTACGTTTTATCATTTTGAGATACGGAACTCTAAAACTTCAAACTAATAAGAAGTCCATATTATCACTTGCTTAATCATTATCGCGAAAGATTGTAAAACACAAAACACCTTTGAAAGCGGCTTATGAAGACCGTAGGATACCCCAGGGTTGAGCGGTGAGTCTAACAACTGCAGATTTGATTGATCTTCCCTCAGGACGCCACGTTTTTGCTGGGTAAGAGAAACGGGGAAGAAATGCCGAATGTAATTAATTACTTTATTTTGACATTAATGACCCGGTCAAAGGGACGAGGTAGATCAGTGTGTTTACCTGTTTACCGTGCGTGTTGCCTTATTTGTAAATTTAAAGCCTAAGCGTGGAGCTGTCAGGTAATTTTTGCTATTATACGCTACTATGTTGTTTACCATAACTCTATAGCAGTGTACATTAATAACTGTTAAAACAAACAAACCATTTCACAAGAAAAAGTATCTTCCGTTGGGACATTTCATTATTCTTTTAATATTTTTGCAGCACAAGGTGCTCTTCAAACAATACAAAGAGAGAAAAAAAACTTTTAAAAACGAGTCGCCATTCCGCCTATGAGTTCCAAATGAATATTCAGGGCGACAGAAAAGAAAGGGGTGTCCGCAAAAAAGGCACTGCCTAAATTTGCGCAGGGAAAAAAGACGCAATCGCAAAACCATAAAATAGCAAATAAATAAGCAACGCAGGGACACGTCCCTATTTAATTATGAATTAAGGCCCGGCTGTAACGAGATCACAATGTAATTAAGATTACTGCGGCGAGGTTTTTCAGGACGCCCATAACAAGCGAGACTAAACGACTGGCAAAACTAACATGGCCGCCCTGTCTACTGCCCACCTTTTTTGCACATTAGAACGAGGTGGAATTTAGTAACTGTTTTTAAACATTAAATGAATACAGCGGGCTTGGTATAAGTTAAACTGACACTGTTTCTTCAAATAAATACAGAAAATGTGAATACCGGTTTTATTATATTGAAATGACTAATCTAATTTAAAAGGTACCGTAAAACGGAGTGAGAAGGGATAAAAGGGGTGAGTAGGGCACAACCTAAAATGAAGCATATATCACTAATTATATGACTGAAATGATTTCCAATAGACGTAACGTTATTTTCCATTTAATACTTGTTCTTATTTTAGGTCCCCTTAATCCCTACTCACCCCGTTTTACGGTATTAAGCTAGAACCACCAGCATTTATAAATTACACGTCTGCTCAAAATACTCTCTTCATTTATAACAATTACAAAAACCCACAGCAAATTTTGGTTAAAACTTAATAAATTAATACTCAAAATAATAATTTAACTACCATGACAAAAGCAACGACCACCATAATAATTATTTCGATTCATTAAACGACATGGAAACCAAAGTCATTTAAACGCATTAATTAGCTCCGAAATACCGAGCACTGCGAGTTCAATAGAAGAACAAAAGTTGTTTCATTAATAACCGGGGCAGAATATGTTTTCTACTTGTGGGTAAGCACCTATATAAATACATTTTTACCAGAGGCTGACATAATGACCGGTGACAGCGGTGAAATAAACTGCCCGCGGGCGAGAAGAAAATGGCTCCCTTTCAACAACGCGCGTCTTTGCTTTATAATTTATGTAAATAGCATCTACGCTACGTTACCATTTAATAGAACGTAAAATAAAAATGTCGCCATTCAATATTAAATAGCAAACGCCAGTGGGCAATGAATCAAAATATTAGAGCAGAGGCTGCCAGTGTTACCATGACAAAATAACACGAGTAGGTGCATTCATATTTTTTTCTTTAAACTATGTAGTTTAGCGTTTCAGTTTTAATAGCAATAACTAACACAATCTTTATGCTTTTATTTGAAACAGCGGCCTTGAATCTCGATATTCAATATTGATGTTTATGATATTTGACGCGCAGTGACAATCCAAACCAACAGTTTTCAATAGTAAAGTACACACACATTGCAAGTGAGTTATTCAATTAAACAAAATCAATTAATAGACGCTTTAGAGTTATGCAATCTATTCGCGGTCAGCCCACGCGGGCCCATGACAAACAAAAGTGCTCTGTTTGCATTCGGCGAAGTGCGCATGTAAAACTCGCCGCCCCGTATTTATGTGAATACACAATGAAACTAAACTACTGTTCGGCGTGGCCGCTAAAACCGCAACGCGTTTATTTTCACCGTTGATTGTTCCTTGTTAGACTACTACTCATTTAGTTACTTCATCTCATTTATTTGCACTTTTAATTTGTGTAATTGTGTCGAAAAATAACCTATTTGGCTTGCCATTGTGGGATTAACCGAGAATGTTTTTTTATGTCTGCCTCTTCTTCGACTGAAGTTGGTTGGTTGTACCTAGTGATGGGCGATTTCTGAAACATTGCACAACTTTCCTTAACTGCGCAAAATTACAGCTTCTGACAGTTACATAATTAGATGAAAATTATTCTAACACAAGTAAATTTCGTTTAAATTTCATGAAAAGTTGGGTAAAATGTCGAAACTATAGTAATTTTCAGAAATAAAACGATTTCACTTTCGTAATTTCCAAAATATTGATTGAAATTCTAGGTGAAAGTTTCACTTTTGAAACTTATAGAGTATTGCAGAAATTTAAATGAAACTTTCACTTTTCAAACTTTCAAGCCGCCCATCACTAGTTGTACCCTTGTCCTATCGACATCAAATGTTATCATCAACGGATCATTTGCTGTAGTCTTTACCACTTCTCTGCTTTTGCCACAATGTTGTCGTTTCATTACGCATTAAATTGAAACATTTACAAAGCTTTTTGTAGTAATATTTTTTAAACCTACACTAAACTCCATGATCCGCTGCAATGTCGACGAATCCATACATGTCTGTGCTTCATCTAAACTACGCAATGTAAACCGAATGTTCCCTGTCAGTTTTGTCACATCGGAGGCTTTAATAGCTGTGTTAACAATTAATTCTGTAAATAATGACTGCGTCATCGAGAAAGAAATAACGACAAGATTTCAATAATTATTAGCTATCAGTGGCATATTGTGCTGTAGTGGATCAAAAATAACTGAATAGATATATTTTACGGTAAAAGGTTCTTGCATTTCCTAATCCACTTAACATTTCACAGGTTATACCTATTTTTTAAACGTCCGACATCGTATTTTGTAAAATATGTTCGTATTCGTTCTGCTTTCTCTATTGGGTCACTGAACCTGACTGAGAAAGCAAGATAAATAAGAACTTTTCCAACCAAATACGTTGTTGTAGGATTATTTAGTACATTTGTAAATATTATTACAGATATAAAAGTATTTCAAAGTGTCGTAAAGTAACTATCAAAGGGTAAGTTGGCTAGTTACCATGCGTGGTCTTGGTGACAGTAAAATGATTATAAAATTGACAACATCAACCTTCCTAAATAATCAATTATTATAGATTATGATCCAGCATTATTATATCACTCAATTTTCAGTGAAAAAATCATCGTTCACTTTGGCATCCATAAGGCAGGGTAAGATTATTAATAATTTGGCCCTCGAAGTCACTAGGGAAGCCCCTTTACGGCACTCCGTTAGGAAAGCTCTTTTATTTTCGTCGTTTTTTTTTTCGATTTTTACCTTTGTGTCATCTTCTGTAAAACGTGTTATAATTTATAATTTCGTAGCATACAATTAGAGGTAGTAAAATTACTGCATTTTTTTCAAGGAAGTAACGTTGGTGCGTCTTTTACAATGTTCAAATATTGTTTTTAACACATTACTGAACCTACAAGTAAAGTCATGGAATGAAGTTACGGGATACATTTACATGTAAACATTTAGTAATATCGTTTTTGACCCTTCAGGTATGTTAAAAAGCGCAACCAATAAATTACTAGTAGAATATTAACACGGAAAGAGCGAATAGTACCTTTTTAGCAGCTGAATCTTGGTTGTTGTTGTCGGCGTGGTGCGGAGCAGCGGGCGCCATGACGGTGACGCCACTCTGCGAAAGAAGCTCGTCGGAGCCCCTCTGAAACAAAAGAATATATGGTTAGGTCGTTTACTCTCTCCTCCCACTAACTTTATACCCAGAAATTCATCAGGGTATTTAACATTTAAACTCCGACCAAAGGTCATATTTAGAGTTAATTTAAATTGTTTGAAGTTGTTTCCCACTGCAAAGCATAAGTCTACCGTTCCTGTCCAACTCTTCTGCTAATGATATTTGAACCTGTCAAGGTCGTTGCGCCATCTGATTAAACTAAACTTGATCTAGCTTATTTTTTTTTTAACATAATTTTACATCCTATTAACGTCCCACGTCACGAGTGTTAACATACCTAGGCTTTTTTTACAGTTGTACAACAAATAACGCGAAAAAGCGCGTAGCTAAAAATTATACTTTGTAAGGTTGAACCTGGGGATCAATCTCAATTTAAGACAGTAAAATGACAAACCGCTGTCGTTAAACACACCGGGCGAAGTATAAATCACGCTATGTAATAAAGCAAATGTACAAATGACAGAGCGTCGGAGACGGCGTCGCGGCCCCGCGGAGCGCCGCACCTGTGCGTGGCTGTCGCCTCCGCCAGGGCATCCGTCACGCCAGACACATAATAAACCCAGAACACATCACTCTTACCCTTCCCTCACACCTTAGCCAACAAAAAAGCAAACCATCTCAGACACGTGTCAACGACAACACACCAAGTTCCAAGCGATTAATATAATTCCTTTAGAAATAAAAGCCTTATAAAAAAATAGATCACGCTAACAGCAGGAATCTCATTTTGCGGCATAAAGCTTTCATTGTAGAAAAAGGAAGGTTTTCTCTGAAATAAAACCGGTATCCGCGAGGTGCTATTCCTTGGAGTAATTTCGTAGAGCGCATGTAATAATTGCCCGAAATTAAAGAACATTTTTCACAACAAAGAAACAACGCGATGGAAAATTTTAAAACCAGAATTTTGCATTGTGATGTTGCAGTTATTTTGTTAAAAAACCGGCCAACTGCGAGTTGTACTCGCACATGAAGGGTTCCCTACCATTGCCTCACCCGTACAACATTAGACACTATACCAATTGCCGTTATTAATATCGAGCAAAAAACGGAAAAAAAATCACGTTTGTTGTATGGGAGCCCCATTGAATTTTTTATTTTATTCAGTTTTTAGTATGCGTTATTATAGCGGCCACAGAAATACATCATCTGTGAAAATTTCAACTATTTATCTATCACGGTTCATGAGTTACAGCGTGGTGACAGGCAGACAGACAGTGGAGTCAGAGTAATAGGGTCGTTTTAACCCTAAAGGTACGGGACCCTAAAAACCGTACAAAGCATGAGAGTACTTCACTATTTTAAGTCAATAGTACTAATGATTTGAAGGTGGCTTTTGAACATATTTTTTTAGTCTATTACTTCGTTTACTAATAGACAAAAAATATCTTCTAAACACAATAGGGTAAACGTTGAAATTTTTAATCAAATATTATGTTTAAAAGCACAATAGTAATTTTATTCTCTAAACACAATTATTTGTCAATTGTGTAACATATTAAACACAGCTGTTGCCCGCGACTCCGCTCCGTCCGCTTAGAAAGGTTTTTTTTTTAATCAGCCTAGTAGTTTTTGAATTTGTTAATTATTTGTAATGTAAAACACAAATCTTTGCTCATTATATTATCACTACATAGTATAAAACAAAGTCGCTTCTCGCTGTCTGTCCCTATGTATGCTTAGATCTTTAAAACAACGCAACGGATTTTGATGCGGGTTTTTTTAATAGATAGAGTGATTCAAGAGGAAGGTTTATGTGTATAATAGATTCTGGATAAACCGAAGCGAAGCGAGGGCGGGTCGCTATATAATTATAAAATAATACTGTAGATTCCTCAGATATCACCCAAGTTGTGTTGTGTAAAGCTTAGTCCTCAAAAAGTACGGCTCCTATTCTTTCGTTTTGTGCTGAAACGGTTCTCCAATATGTCATTTGAATGAACGTGATACGAAGGGCCTTCATATCAGAATTGCTGGAATAAAATATCCATGACATGAAAGGCGAAGTTTACTTAGATCAAGATGAGCGAGCGGTGGCCCCATACAGGAGATTGGGGACGCTCCACGATATGTTTACGTGGCCGAAGAAAGAATTTCAAAATCCTTTGTTAACACTTTTAGTGATATTAAAATTCCGAGTTAGAGCGTTACTACGTACGATGTCACATCAGAAGTTATTAAAGTCACGTAAAAGCTGCCAAAGAAGATTACAACCAAAACTTTCATACTGTTCACATTTTGAACCTCGTGAACAAAGGGGCCGATAATGAACTATTATAATAATATCACATACGCCAACCCTAAAATAACTTTTATTTTAGTTTCTTTGTGGAAAAATAGTTTCTTACAACAGTTTTATTTATCAAGTAGCTACCAAGAGTTTAGAATAAAATGTAATCTATTATTGACATTAACCTCAAAGGATTCCACTCCGCATTTTTGTTTTGTTTTCAGAATATAGCCATATTCCAAAAGTAAAACAAACACAGGAAGACTGAACATTAATGGCATTATAAAAATCACTTCAGCATTTATGGCGTGGCTTCTCTTGAGAACGGGGCTAATTCGAAAAAGAATAAAACGAACGTACACAGTCTAATAATTTTATTGCCATTTCACGAGCTTGAAGTCAGATTTAACACGGCGTGTGTAAATTATGGTATAATTTAATAACCACGTTTGAATACGTGCGTATAAATGTTTTTATGTTAGATAATATACTTTTCATTAAGAGTCACGCGTTACTCGTACGATTTTATTTTTCTTTTTATGAGTTCGGCTTAGCATACTCAACGATATTGGATCTGGTTAAAATTGTAGATATGTTTTTTTGTTATTTATCCAATTTATTTATTAACAGCTTAACACAATAAACTAAATATCCTGATTTGAATTCGAGTTAACTCAGATTTAACATAAAGTGTTATTGGTTTCGATAAAAATCGAAATGATTTTATAGAAAAGTCAAAGGCTCCTGTGTCAAACAGTTTTTCTCATTAGTTTCATACGCGGGAACTGTTATAATTGAGCTTACTTTACCGCAGAAGTGGTAACGAAGAAAAATACCGTGTAGCCGATTGGATAAAACAGACCTCCCGCCAAAGTCTCTAATTACCGGCACATAACTACAAGTAAGTACTAAATAGCAAATGTTTAACGAGCTAACTCGAGTTTTGATTGTACAAAAGAAAACAATATTAACAGAGTTTAATTATTTATCTTTAATTACAGTAACAATTAATTCATCCTTATACTATTTAGTTGTTAAGGATAATATTGAAAGGCTTAATAAACAGATAGAATTAAGTATGTATGCGTTGCGTACGCACCGTGTGTGCCGCACATTCGTCACGACAGCGCGTAAAGCGCCAGACAAGGCCAGTGGGACGTCGAAATTAACGATCTTGATAATATTTGCCGGCTCTGTGCCACCGGCTCCACTTGTTATTAATTGCGCCAATTTGTTCCGTACTTATAACGGACATTTGTCAAGCGGCCCCGCTACGAATGATTTTCGCACCAACTTCATAATCGATATCCGAGAGTATCGATATAGAACAAACTTCTGGCCCGAGTTAAAACCATCTTGCCTCATTAATAAACTAAAACGATCCTTGTTTCCTCAATCTAAGAAAGCTTTCCCGACTTAAGGTTATTTATTAGTTCATTACAAGTTGGTGTTTTTAAACGAACATTAAAGAAGTTGATATGAAATATTATTATTGTATGTTCGCAATAAAAAGCTAGACGAGATACAGTATATAGAAGTTCAAAATAGTTATCATAACTAGAAGGCAAACCTCTTAGCCCCAGAACAATATAAGAAGACATTACTCGCTGTCACAACTCTACTTTATAGGGAAAACGGGGTAGCGAGTTTGTGAGAACAAAGTTAAAGTAGGGGTTGGTAGCTTTCTTAATGAATAGAGACGTCAGGCCTCAACCGCGGCCCGGGTGCAACTCACATACTATTTTAAACTTTAGTCCAGCGGTTAATTCAACTTATAAAAGTGGTTTTACTTGTGAATCATTGAAGATTACGTAAAATGTTTATGATGAACCCTTTTATTATATTTCCAAGCTTGATCCTCTAGACGTTTAAGGAGGAAGAAATTAGTTTTGCTTTAAATATGCTATAAAATTAGTCAGAACAAATTTAATACCATCTTGTTTACGAGTTAGGTGTACCTAGTGTCACGGGACCGCTACGGGCTGGATTTACGGCACAGTTAGGGTAAAACTAATCCAGTCTTGAGAAAAGTTGGACGATAGAATTAAAGTTAAACAAAGAGAGAAACAAAGCCAGCGCTTAGCGATTATCATTTTGCAAATAAAGCGATTTATAAGAAATACGTGTCTGAGTTTGTAGCCACAATTCTTAACAAACTACTTATTATCTATTAGATAAAAAAAAAGGAAATATAGGTTTGTAATGTTTTAAAATGTCTCAATAAAATTAAATGGGTAGATGTTGGGAAAGTACTGCGTATGATGTAAACTTTCCAAGGTTTGTAATTAAACATCTGGGGGGTTATTATGACATAACTATGCAGTTCATTTTACGGCGAGCGTAAAGGACAGAGCTATAGCAGTTATATCACTTATATCGCACCGTCCTTTTCTCTCAGCGTAAACTGAACTGCATAGTTATATCATAATAACCCCCCTGAAAGATAATAATGTCAGCTTAACCTTCTGTATATACAAACAAAACTCTTCCGTGAATTTACTGACTGACTGACTGACTGCCTGACTTACACCCGTATTTATAGTCAAGAAAAGTAATTACTTGAGTAAAAGTAATGACTAAAGTAACGATTTTTATATGACTTTTGACACTACTAATACTCAAGTAATTACTATTGTTGACTATAAATACGGGTGTTACGGACGACGCACAGCCTAAGCAGCTGAACCTAGGCACTTGAAATGTGTAGAAAACATTCCTTGGGTACCTTAGAGGTGCACTAAAAAAAGAATAGCGGGCAAATAATTTAATTTTATATGTACGAAGGTGTCCTCTAGGATACAATATAATAAAAGGTGTCCCAGAAGTAAAGAGACAATTTCCATAGACAAAATTGGTCAAAGAGAAAACATCCAAAAAAGGTTAAACCAACTGTCATGTCGAGAGTCGATGTTAAATCTTTCAAATAAGGCGGGAGTCGCGTATTATTTCGCTTGTTTTCTATAATAAAGAAAGCGAAACAAGAACTAATTGTAGAAAATACTTTTTCAGTACTATCAATGTCACGGGAAAACGCACACGATACATAATTTTATTGAAAAGGAATCATTTATGTAAAGAAAACCAACATTTTAAATAGATTATTGGTCGACAACGTACGGTTTCGACCGTTCAAAACATAAATAAGGTAAAAACCTTGGACCTTATTACAACGCAGTTGACTGTACCTTTTAAGTACGTTTCTAAGTGTTTAAATGCTAGAATAAATTGTTTTACGTTAATGGTACAAAATAATAATATTAAACATTATTTGTCTAATGTAGACTTGACAAAATTGTCACAAGGAAGCCAGTCGGTTAAATATCATGTTGTTACATTGATATTTTTATAGATTTAAAATATTTTACTGACCGTCGTATTCAAAGACATTTTAGGGACAGTTTTTTCGTTCATTTTCAAGTCGTATATGATAAATCGTCCCTAAGGAATGACTCAATCGTAATTAATTGGCTCTGATCCCACTCAGATAGTATCTTAACCAATAATTATTTAAAATGATAACTCATGTTCCAAGGTTGTCTGGAAGAGATCGCTATTTAGCGGTAAGACCGCCTGTTTTTTTTTTTTGTTTTTTTTTTATGGTATAGGAAGGCAAACGAGCAGACGGATCGCCTGATGGAAAGCGATTACCGTCACCCATAGACACCTGCAGCACCAGAGGAGTCACAGGTGCGTTGCCGGCCTTTCAAATGAGAGTACGCTCTTTTCTTGAAGGTTTGAAGGTCGTAACGGTCCGGAAATACCGCAGGCGACAGACCATTCCACAGTTTAGTTGTGCGAGGCAGGAAATTCCGTGTGAAACGCACAGTTGTGGACTGCCAGCCATCTAAATGATGGTGGTGGAATTTCTGTCGCGTAGGACGAAGGCGGAAGGATGCGGCAGGAATTAATCCGAACAGCTCCTCGGAGCACTCCCCGTTGTACAAGCGATAGAGAATGCAGAGTGAGGCTACATCTCTACGCAGCGCCAAGGAGTCAAGCCGGTCAGAAGTACGCTGGCAGCCGACAATTCGAGTGGCTCTCCGCTGGATGCGGTCCAGAGGGAGAAGCTGGTATTGGGGAGCCCCAGCCCACAGATGAGAGCAGTATTCCATATGTGGCCGTACCTGCGCCTTGTACAGCTGCAGGCGGTGGGCCGGAGTGAAATACTGTCTCGATCTGTTGAGCACACCGAGCTTCTTCGAGGCCAATTTGGCTGTTGTATACCTATAGTTCAAATGTACTGTTATGTAAAGAAAACCAACATTTTAAATAGATTATTGGTCGACAACGTACGGTTTCGACCGTTCAAAACATAAATAAGGTAAAAACCTTGGACCTTATTACAACGCAGTTGACTGTACCTTTTAAGTACGTTTCTAAGTGTTTAAATGCTAGAATAAATTGTTTTACGTTAATGGTACAAAATAATAATATTAAACATTATTTGTCTAATGTAGACTTGACAAAATTGTCACAAGGAAGCCAGTCGGTTAAATATCATGTTGTTACATTGATATTTTTATAGATTTAAAATATTTTACTGACCGTCGTATTCAAAGACATTTTAGGGACAGTTTTTTCGTTCATTTTCAAGTCGTATATGATAAATCGTCCCTAAGGAATGACTCAATCGTAATTAATTGGCTCTGATCCCACTCAGATAGTATCTTAACCAATAATTATTTAAAATGATAACTCATGTTCCAAGGTTGTCTGGAAGAGATCGCTATTTAGCGGTAAGACCGCCTGTTGTATACCTATAGTTAAAATGTACTGTTCCGTGTTTTGTTTTCTTTTGGTGTTCAATAAAGAGTATTTGTATTGTATTGTATTGTATTGTTTCATTTACTACCTAAGGAGTTAAGCAAATTGCTAATTATATGCAAAAACTATTTGATTTTTCTTGTTTTCTACTACTAGTCATATTTCGTTTAAGGTTGTATCACCACTGTGCGGCCTTAACGACACAAGTAGGTGAAAACCCTGTCTATTTAAGAAAAAAAGTTTCTTATTAATAAAAAGTTTATTAATACTAACTTTCTTAAAAACAAGGTCTCAATATAAAATTCACCAGTTAAACTACGGATCCCTAAAGATGTGGCAAATACTCAGTGCTATGGTTCCAATAAACCGCTCGTAATCGATATCACTTGACTCCGCGGAGACAACAAATAGGTTCTTTATATCAATGGTAGGAAGGTAAGAATTCCTCGCTTCAATAGGCGCGCGGAACCTAAAGCGATCGTAATTCCGTCGGGCCATATTCTGCTTTTTCATATTTTCCTCCCGTCTGCTGAATGTAGTATCCCACCCGATACACGGCCGCGATTTCATTTGTTATTTCGAGCCCTCTCACGCCTCTCCATCGTCACATTTACTACATCGGCACGTGAAGCATACGTTAAACAAATATACAAAATCGCATCACTTCTTAACACTGAGTACGTATACATATTTAAGATCTAATTTCATTGCCGAATTTTCAATATCAAGTTGGAAATTGGAAACAACAAAAACAACAAAAAAAAAACCGTCATTGCGATTTGTGCTGATTACTATCCTCAAAAATAACAACAAAACTCAATCATACACAACCGCGCTCGTAAATAGAGTTAAACACACCAAAACATCTAAATTAATTAAGTTTTACATTCACACATTTACAGACTGATTTTATGCATAATTTTATATAATTTTCCGCATTTGCGCACAATCCCTGAAGATGTAAAAAAATATGAATGGTGAGCATTTCGTATTTATACGTGTATATGTTCGTAAAAGATGGTAACTTCAAAGGCAATGCTGTGTTTACATTTGTCTCTGCGAGAGCGGGACGGGCGGCCGCAGATATTTAGTCGCCGTTGGCGCTCAAGATAAATACAACGACTGAGATTTAAATACTTTTTCGTAGGTACTCAACTCTCTTACTTTCCGCCTTTGAAGGGTTGTATTTGGTTTTCCCTGATACACAGAAAATATTATCAAGGATACGGCGCGTTTGTTTTAAGAACTTTAGGTTGTGCTATAAAACTAGTGGTTTTCTTAAAATTAATCAAAAAAAATATATAAAATTAAAATACTATCGGCGTGAACTTGTAATTAGCTTTTTGTATTTATGTTAGCTGCTGGTTTTCCTTAAATAAATAAAAAAAGTTCTGTAGAAAAAAACAATTATTGTGATAAGTTCCTGGACCTGATTAGGTAAGACTATCTCGCTTTGGGTTCCATATTTCATATTGAGTTAAATATTTGTGAATCACTTTTACAAAGCCGACCAACCTCTAGTGTTAGTTAAAGAAGAACTATTACTTAAAGGACAAAGCTTGTCGCCATCCTCGATGACACTCAACCCTTGCTGAAGTGATTACGTTACACAAAAGTATTACAGTGTAATCCAATAAAATCGTTGGAAACTTTCGTACAAAGTCTTTACACTACAAAGCAGTTGGGCGGATAAAGCAAATGTGGGACCGAAAAACCGATAGTGGCTCGGGACCAAAAGCCTCGTGTCAAAATAGTTGGCGTCAAAACATCGTGTTAATGGACTTACGGAGCTCCAGTGAAGTTGTTCAGAAGGCTTTGCTGCTGCAACATTAACCCTGTTACGAGTTTTAAATGGAATTAAAGCTGCGTTGAAAATACGCCATAAACAACTTGTAAACGCGCCAAATCTTCCAAGTTTTGTTAGGATCATGAAGTGGACATGATGATGAACAATAAATTTAAATAATTTCGTCTTTTTAAGCAATTAAATACCTACTAAACGTGTTTTTAAATAATAATGTTAAGCCTATATCTTGTAATTTTGGACAGTGTAGAATTAAAACGTGCTTGAAATGTGTCTGCGAAAGTAATAGGAAAACGTTTATGATAGAAACGAAACGATCGTGTGGCCGAACGGTAACGAAATTCAAGGCTGTCAGAAAATGGGTCCAGATTAAGGAAGCTTATGTTTTTAAATCCTAGTAGTGGGATAATGGACTCGGACAAATATTTTGCCACTTCGCAACGTTACCTGGACTGGGCAAGTGGCCACGAGCGCGGCGCGGGGAGACAAAGTAAATATGTCCCCGGTACTCGGGACCTCCCCACATTTTATCGGGGAGCGATCGGCTCACGGGTCGGGAAATGAATTTAAAACGTGTTTGCGGGTAATCTGTTATCGGTCCCTTGTCTCCTGCTTGAATATAGACGTTCGGACCGGCCTTATATCTTTGCGGAGATTTTGAAACACCTACCAGTGAATATTATGTGTAGGTAGCTGAAAATATAAGACATTATAGAGATGTATTAGGTAAATCAATTTACTGGAACTAGGTTAATCAATTTAATGAAAAATGCATTTGCACAGAGGCATTTATCATTTTTATCTTTACCTTTTAGTTCGCCTTTGTACATTCCTATTTTGTAAATATTGTATTTGGGTTATATTACTCGTAATGCAACAAACCTTTACCGTAACAAGAATTGATATAACAAGAACCGTTCTTTACCATGTTTTATTAAATTCGCTGGTGTCAATATGATCCCATATGTTTAAAATCATTGATCACATTGTTTGTAAAAATATCATGACATAGAAAAAACACGTTTTCTGTAATAAAAACATTATATGATACAAAGCCGAACGCGAGTAAGTAGCGCCAGGTTAATTATTTCGTCATGAGAGCTCCCGTAAGCCACCGTACAGCGCTTTAGCTGAGCTCAGGGGGCCATAAAAGCAACATAATACGCGCAAAGTAAAGATCTTATTATTAAAGTATCTGTGAAACCGTCGCGGCAAACATCTCATAAAATAATACTCGTCACAAAGATGCGAGTAGAATACTCGTATTTCTCAAAGGCGCCTTTCGCACAGCCAATGAGCGAGGTCTCTAAATCCACGTAGATGCAGCGCGCGTGGACACCGGTTAGGATTGAATACAGCAAGCTGGGTGGATTTCTATGGAAAATGCAGACTTTATGGTAGCTGAGGGATAAGTTTCCATTTGAAATTGAAGAGAAACTGAAACGTTTCCTTGTCTCCCACAGGAGCTGTTTACTGGAAGCTGAATAAAAATTCAAGCTAGCACACACCTAAATTTACACAAATACCTAACTCTTGCAGAATTCGGGTTTCTTAAGATATGTGAAATATTTAGATCGAGAAGTTGCAAATATTGCACTACGCTGGGTGCCAAATCTATTATGTACCCTTTCAACTTCAAAATACCATAAAAGCTATATCCGTCTAGGTAAAATTGTAGAATCCAAAATTATTCAGTAGCAAAACGTTTTTTGGCGAAAACGAGACTTAGTCCCGGAAACGCCCATTTACATAGACGATGTCGGCGCGATGGTGCGTGGCGACTTCGAATGGGAATTATAATACCAAATTGAATAGAAAACTTTCCTTTCAGTACCGAGTAATGGAGAAGTCTATGCACCGGAACATTCGAAAAGACAAATAGAATGAGAGACGAGACACTCGCTCTGTTAAAATAATAAGTGTTCGATGTCGTTTTGGACATTTCTATCGCGTCTTTTTGTAACGATAAATTTTTACGCTTTGATCTTTCCAATTCAAATAGGCTTTTTTTCTCATTGAATCAGAAGTTATAGGAATATTTCAAATGCTTTAAGTGAGGTGACGGAGCGGATTTTCCTTTCCACCGGCTATATCGTTTTGATTGAAATGCAAATGAAATGGTGTCCGTTCAGATCGTATTTATTCTATACATCTTTTGGTTAATCTTTGGAATTAGAAAGGCATTTCATAAAATGAGCAGGTGCGGTATAATTGTGCTTAGAGGTTTTGTATATTTTAGTAAGCAAAGGCGGACACAGCTCAATTCCATATCCGTAACGTTGGCTGTATGTTTTTTTTTTAAGTTACATCGTTCGGGTTTACTGAGGCATCTTGCTCGCAGTTACCAAACCACCTCCGGTGTGCTCAGCGGAGTTGTTACCTCAAATCCGAACAAGTTATCCGGCGAAACAAGCTGCAACAAAAACATTTGCCTATGCCGACGTTAGTGAATTGTTCTCCCGCTCGTGACTGGGTAATTTCCATACATTTCAAGTTCCATCGCCTGCGGGACGTTCGTTCTTTTGTTGATAAATGTTTGACGGGAACTCCGGGGACGCCATTAAAAGTTTTTTCGTGAATAATTCGAGTTTACATACGCAAATGTTTACTCGTAAGTTTACCAACGCTCACCTATTCGATGATTTCTTTTCAAACTACGCTCTCCGAAACTACGAAACTCTTGTATGGATAAATAAAGACAAATACATGTCTGTTTAGGCTTCTTTCTTTCAACCACGACTATGTCAATTTAGCATAACATTGGACTAATAATGTAACTTTAATGTAGCTTTCAATTATTTGACCGAATGTTTTAAGTTATTACAAGCAATTCTACAGTATTTGTTCCCCCACTTTGGTTGCATTTAACGTTGCAGGATTTATGCTATTGACAGCTGACATGGTGTTTGGACGTGCTGACTATTAAACACTTAAATATTAAAGACACGACAATTGTAATACGTATAAGTACCGGATTGAGTTGCTTTGACGGAACCTTTAAAGTTGTCTGGTCGGGTATAAGTAAGTTCCTAGAGCCATAATTCACTACGGGGCAAAGTTGATCCGCAAGATTGTCTGCAAGGTAGACAAAAAGAGCTTGCGATGTCACGAAGACAAGATTGCGTGGATAAACGCGCGTGCTCATGCTTCGGAGGGTTAAGCTTAGCTCTCACAACTTCTGAGTCCATCGGTTACACATTGGATTTGATAAAATATATTCCTTGAATTCGTAAAAAAATTAACTGTTCGAAAATTGACATGTTCCTTAAAACAAATCTATAAATAACCGGGATAAAGAATGGCCTGTGACCTTTTCCCTGCAGCAACGTTACCTGTCATGTCATTTCAATCTGATCGGTACAGCGGTTTCGTATTAAAACGAAACAAATTTTAGATGTTTAGGTAAATTGGCTTTTTCACAAATTAATGTATAATTATTTACAGTTTAGTAATAATAATTATATATATATTAAAAGTCAAGGGGTCAAGTTGCATGCATTCTATGAAAGTTCGCTACTTTACCAAGTCTATCAAAATCTTTGATTTTTGAAATCATTACGTTCCTCCCCTATCAAATAGATCGCTCAATTAGATATTATTCTTCTAGCGCTTGTAAGTTGAATCGGTGCAGATTATGCTTCGTTAAGTACATTATTTTAGTTTAGTTAGTTTTTTTATTTCTTACTCAAAATGCTACCATTAATTATGTTTTTAAATTTTTTACAAAAATGAAATAAGAAAAAAATCGTCACTTACCGTTATTCACTACCCAAAAACAGTACAATGCCGAAAAAAATACAATGTTCCGAAGCAATAAACGTCATACTCACATTAGAGTAGCAAGAGTAACTGGATCACATCAAAGGCGACGCAAATCGAGGGTGTCCATGTCCACATCAAGTCTCGTACGACAAATTATGTGCTCGCGAACAGATAGCGATATTGTCGTCCCAAAAACACTTTTCCCTTGTTTTCCCAGAAAATGGGGAAGGAAAAGCGCTAGTTCGGGAAGACAGCTTGATCCGGCACACGGCCGTTTGAGGGGCAGCAACAAGTCCAACGTCTTAACGCTTGATTCGAAACGCTATTTTGAAAGGCATAGAGGTTATTTTGGTTTAAAAAATATTCAAAGATAATAAAAGAATTCATACGTGCCTAACGTATGGCAGGATGGCAGAGGAAACCGAAAGTTAAATGATGGAGAGTTACAGACATTAGGTAAATTGTTTGTTGGGGAGCGCCAAGCTGAAGCTCAGTGATAGTTAAAATAAGAATGATTGAAAAGGAGATTAATTGAATTCGAGTTATGCAAGATGCTCAAGTCTTATGAATACTCCTAATACTCACATTATTAGGAGTATTCCTAAATCAACAAAATAGCAACAAATAAACACAAATGGATAATCAGATAGCGTCACACAAAACTATCGAAACAACTATATTTTGAATTTTTAACAATATGGACACAAAGAACCCGAGTCGCCAGACCGAGAGTAATTTGTAGTTGTAACGAAATCAATGTCTGACTTAGCAAGGAGCCTATAAGCGTAACTGGATGGTTTATCGATATGCATTGATTATTTTGTGAAAAATACAGCTCGATGAAAAAAAATATCACTGGGGCTACCACTTATTTACTTTTAAGTCGCGAGTTTAATTCTGTATAAAAGTTAAGTGACTCAGTTACGCAACCAAATTATTTGTTTTTTTTTTGTTAATTATTGTCCTAATTTACGATTAAGTAAGTTATATTTACGGGACCGCAGAGCAAGGATTCCTTTTGACCTACAGGTAGTATATAACTTCATAGAGGTTGGACTAATTTCCCGATTTCAATGAAAGAGATAATGTTTGTTTTTATAGAGAGGTGTTTTATTTCTGATTTATATGTATTGCTGTTGTTAATTAGATTCGTGCCTGTGCCTGCACCGCGCGCCGGAAGTATAAAGAAATGTGTACTTTAATTAAAAACCATGCCAAACTACTGTTAACAAAATAATAACGTGACCGAAAAATTATGCATTAACCCGCCGAAACACCAAAAACCATGCCATTGGTTTTTAAAGCTTGTATTTAAAAAACATTGAAATTCAAATTTTAAAATGTTGGCCAAGGGGAGGCAAAACGAGAAAAACCAATTGTGCATCTTCCTCCGCTTTATTGTAAACTGTCAGGAAAGCCCGATATAGGCGAAGGACGGGCACTTGTTACAAAGTTATGAAAGGAGAAGATTTGGGAAAAAAACGAAACTGCGGTAAACAATAGAGACGCGGTGGTCGGCGGCGTCTGGACAACTTTTCAATAACAACGAAACTTCGACTGATAGTGACTTACAAAACTTGTCTGTGGTTTAAAACGCCTGTCGATGATATCAATAAAGAAGTAGATATCCTTTTGAAAACCAGTAATGCTGCAAGGAGAAACATTTTCAGGGCTTTTTACAATTGGGTATTATGCTACCTAGACCGAAAACACTGCTAAAACAAAATATAAAGATGATACCATGGCAGAGTAGTGTTTTATGTAGTGCAAAGCTGTGATTCGTCGAACGGTCGACATGCGTTATAGGAGGACTTCAACTCGCCGGTTAATATTTGGTACGTCGAGGTCAAGGCGCAAGTGGTTTAAGAGAATTATCTCCCAGGTTACACCGGCTAGAGAATCGAGTGGTTAACCGGAGTAATTCAGTAAACATTGTATAAAGGCTGCTGCCTTATAATTCTAAGATATCAAAATCGGTTGTAAAAGTAAATAAAACGTGGTTAAAATGTGCTACATTTTTTGCGTTAGGTGTTTGTGTTGAGCCGTGCGCAGGGTTTGGGCTCGCCGCAAGCTGAGTGGTTTAAATGGAGCGTGGACGCCGCGAGGACCGTTGCACTTGTTGCAATTTCTCTCCACTCCACTACTTAATTGTAGCGAGTGCGCCCTTACATTCACTATAGACGAATGGCGTTAATTTCGTCCGGGAGCGTAACGTCCATTATACTAATTGCGAGCCACATTTCGTCTAAGCATCTGGAACTCCTTCCAGCGGTGTAGACTCCTCGAACAAACTCGAGAAAATTCACTGAAGCCGACTAGCAAAGAGTGTGGAAGTAGACGCGGCAACTTTGGTAATATTCCTAATTGAGCTTTTAATGAAATTAAAAGAGTGAGGACACGTCGTGATTCAAAGGAGACTGCGAGTCGTCTCGCGGGCGGGGCAAGGGAATATTCTGAGATGAATTGCGGGGCGAGTTTAGCGAACAAATCGGTTAATGATTTTATTCTATAGAACAGTGTAGTTACCTAACACCGACAAGGACCGGTAAGCACTACTATCATACCCAAGTCACACTTATGATGTTGTTTTTTACTTTAATCAACAAATCTAGGTTTATATTTTAAACGATTTTTGTAGTTGTACACTTAACCTAACCACCCGGAATAACCTTAAAGTAACATACCAGAGTGCTTGTTAAAGTTCTGAATCGAAGATCGAGCTAGGTATTTCCGTTAAACTGTCATGTTGTAATTTCATTAGTAGTAGCGTTCCGGAAAAAAATCCGATATGACATCAGGCTTCCGAGTGAAAGGTGCTTTCGGATATTGTTGTCTAGCAAGGAGGCAAATAACAGGAGTACAGGAGCACCTGTGCTCGATAATGCGCCCGTCTGGCCGAAGGGGCAAGGAATCAATTAGGCCTGGAAGGTTACTAAGTACTAAATACAAAACTTCGAATGCTTTATCCCTTTCACTCTTCAGTTATTACATGATGGTGCGAAAGGGACAGGGCTAAGGTGAGCTCAGAATTCAATTTTGGTAGTAGGGCCTCTTTGCCGAATTGCGTAACGGCTCTAGTTACGAGCGCTGCGAGTGGGCCCGCAGCTGCTTTTTGCTCATCTAACCTCTTGTTATTGCGCAATCGACATCCAACGCCTCAGATTAAGATATCAAGTATTCATTAAAGCTTTATCGTAAAATGTGCTTTTATTGGAAGAGGACCGTGATCTCGGGAGGCTTTCACTCGAAGGTGACGGGCCGTGTCACTGGCGTAACTAATGAATGAAAAATATTTTTAAATGGCCTAGTTGGTAAGTGACCCTGCCTACGAAGCTAGCGGTCCTGGGTTCAAATCCCGGTAAGGGCAGATATTAGTGTGATGAGCGCGAAAATCTGTTTCTGAGTCATGGATGTTTTCTATATATTTAAGTATACAGTGTGGAAATTAAACTCAGGCCCTGGAGGGAATCTACTTTAAATCATCCTTAAGCTAGCTCATTTTACTTAAAGGAGACATTCCTTTATTTTTGAAAAGAAACAAATCTGCATTAAAAGATTTTTTTAAACTCGCTTGCTTCGCCCGGGACTCGAACCAACTAAAATTTAAAAAAATAAACACTTTATTTTATTATACTAATCGGTAGTATTAATATTCAGGATAAAGTTTCTCTAACAAACATTTGGTCTTAAAAATAAAAATAATCGTTAAATCTAACATCAACTTATTTTAGTTTATTTGTTTAGTTTTATTTAATTTTAGTTTTCTTTTTCAGTTACTGTGTTTTGTTATAAATAGAATATATTTAAACATCAACTTTATTTTACTATGAAACTTGCTATGAAACCGTTCAAGAGCTAAGGATTGCGGTAGAAAATGTTATTAGGGGCATACACCACAACACTTTGCTGAAGGCTACAAGAAATGAATTTCAACGGCGACTAATGATGTGTAGCCGGAACGACGGGGCTCATTTCGAACAATTTATCAGTTAAATAATTTAAGTGTTACAAAATTGATAGTAAAATAAAGTTGATGTTAGATTTAACGATTATTATTATTTTTAAGACCAAAAGTTTGTTAGAGAAACTTTATCCTGAATATTAATACTACCGATTAGTATAATAAAATAAAGAGTGTTTATTTTTTTAAATTTTAGTTGGTTCGAGTCCCGGGCGAAGCAAGCGAGTTTAAAAAAAACTTTTAATGCAGATTTGTTTCTTTTCAAAAATAAAGGAATGTCTCCTTTAAGTAAAATGAGCTAGCTTAAGGATTTAAAGTAGTTTCCCTCCAGGGCCTGAGTTTAATTTCCACACTGTATATTTCTCTATATAAGTATTTATATCGTTGTCTAGTACCCATAATACAAGCCTTGAGCTTAGTTTGGGACTAGGTCAATTGGTGTGACATTGTCCCCTGTTTTTTTTTTCATTATTATTATTTATGGTCAGAAAAAAAACACAAAACAAAAATCCTTTTTTATCGAGTCATTTCTGTTAGCTGCCATAAAAGTTTATTTTTGTTTTTTAACTGAAACAACCGCAACACGTGAACAGGCCGAGTCAAAGTTCAGAACAGATTTTTATTTGTACCCTCGTTGTGGTTAACCTGACGATACAGTTGCGTTCCTAGCTATCCATTAATTGTGGTTAGGTCGAGCGCACCCCACGTCCAACTATGAATCGCTAACAAGAAAATAAGTGTGCAAGTACGACTTCAGCTTAACTTCACTGCCAGTTTAGCTGTCTTATGTCAGATTTAGACACAATTTGTTCGGCCTAATATTAAAAATCAAAATTGTTTCAAGATACACATTTAGCATAACAAATTTGTGAACGTTCAAAGCCAATATTTTCTTAACTAATATATATTAGCCTTGGTACTTTACAAGTAACCAAACTTTATAGACATTTTAAATAAATTTAATGTATAATTTATCGCTACTGTGACTCAAAAACTTTTTAGGTGGTGTCTACGTGACACGATGAGGTAAATCGCGAAAGCGCGTTTGAAATTGTAAATAGATTTAAGGTATATTTATACAACCAATTTCGAGAAAAGTAAGTAAGTTAAAGTAAGAACTTACTTAATTACGTTAAGTAAATTTAATTAAGTACAATTACGTAGCAACATATAACGCTGCAAAAAAAACAGCAAATAACAATTAATTACTTGGAATTGAATCGTCAAGCGGTCGTAACTTTTGTCGTGTCCGCTGTAGATTGCGGCGTGTGAGGGCAGTCGTATGTGAATTATTTAGAGGCGGTCACTGGCGGGCGACTGGCCCGCAATTAATGAAGTAGCCCTAGTCGTTTGTCAATGCGGCGCGGGCGGCTCGGGCGGCCGGCCCGGCCCGCGACCTGCACCTGGACCAATCTGTTCTTTGCAACTCAAATGTACCTTCTCTACATCTTCTTGAATCTTCTTTGAAGTCATAAACGCTTCAGCAGTCATCAACATTAACATCTTGAGAGATTTAAGTGCGGTTATGTTCGCTTTACCCAAGCATTATCACGGCAGCGATATTCTAAACGGCGATTATAAATCTATTGAAGAGGTCGGAAGCGGACTGCCAGCTCCGAGGTCGCCGTTAATTTTAATGGTGAGATTTATTTGTCCCCGATTACACGGAGTCTGATCAAATTCCGAGGCGGCGTGTAAGCGCCTCGGAACGACATTAGGCAGCGGTGCCGCCGCGAGCCGCGACCCGCCGCGCCCCCGTAATCGCCCCGTTTAAATATAATTGCAATAAGTTAATAAAATCCCTCAGCGATTTTAATTAATTTGTGGCGACACAGGCGCCCAATTAAATAGGGATTTCGAAAATTTCATAAAGCAGCCCCGCATGGTTCCGGTTGTTTTTGCGGTTTGATTGTACGAGCAAATGCGTCGCCCGTCAATTGTAAAAAGCGCGAGAGTAAATATCTGCTGAAGGGTTTTCATTAACTAATTGAACGAGTCAGAGCGAGCACTTCAAATAATCACTGTGTACATTTTTAATAATCTTTTACAATTACCTACAGGATTAACGAGATGCTTTGCTGCCGGTCACTTTGAAACTATGAATTGGAACATTTTATATCGAGTGTTTCACACATCAGAAATATCAAAGGATCAAAATTGCAATGTACTAAGTTGCGACACATTGTAAAATATATTAATATTTTAACCGGATCTTTTAGATCCAAACTTTTTGATGTGTGTGTTAGTTAACTTGTGACGAGATAGACCTATGAATCTTGGTAATAAGTATCTGAATTAATTTACTTCGACTTATCTAATGGCGTAGAAGGAGCAGTATTCGGGTGTAAGGAGTCTATTCTCTATTCTTATTGTAAATATGCATTAGGGCGGATGACGCGCCGACTTTGGTCCCTCATTACGCCGATGTGCCATCAAAGACGTCGCCGATCCAGACCGTGAAGTGTCCCGGATACAAGCCGCTCAATTATGGTAATGGTTTCGCAGCGTTTTCCTTACAACAGAACTATCGATATAAACGCTTCAAATAATTAAATTGTTCTCTTTAGAGACTGATAAAATGAAGAAAAGTTTCTTCAATTAAAAGAGTTTACAGCTGAATCATAAAATATCCGAGATTTGATAAACTTCATGGGAGTATAGAATCAGGAAACAAACGCAGGATATCAGTAAATTCGTCCAAAATCAATAGCTGTCCCCCAATAAAACAAACACATTTTATTTCTCGGCGTGTCTAGCCGCAGGAGAATGATTGATTGTGCTTTGAGTACACATCGCGTTTATTGGACGGCGCGGTTGAGGACGGTCGCCATCACTAAAAATACGACATAATCACAAACTTAATAAGTATACGCACACACGAGAATGTTATCAAAAATACATTAGACCCGTAAACATAGCTCTGTTACACGCCGGCAGCGAACGTATCCGAAACAAAGTAAGTAAACTAGCGTGCGGAAGCACGGACTTTAATTGTTCCGGAAAATTAAAAATGTAAGGTTAAAAAGGAACTTTAATTTGCACTAGTGGGGTGAGCTTGCGGTACGGAACCTTTGGGGCTATTGCCTAACGCACTCTCAATCGCAATCGTTTTCATTTTGAAAATCGAAGGCTTGTCTGCATACAAAATGAAAACAATTGTTCCACTTTGAAGCTGATTTCGATTGCGGGGGCGTTAAGAAATAGCCCCTCTGGTCAGCGAAACTAAATGGTTAACGCGTGATTTTCAGAACAGTCAAGACGAGTCGTGCACCTGCGAGTTTCCGTAAGATTGTCGACAAAACGCCAGTCATGGGGCCGGTATAAGCTTAAATTACGCGTAAAGCCGAACACAAAGGCTATGCGTATTCAAATTCCATTAATCTCCCGTCCGGGGGAAGGTGGGGTAAAATGAACCGGCGCGGACAAAAACAATGCCGCCGGCAAATAACCGGCTCAGCATTGTTCCGGCAATTAGAAAGCTTTCCCATGTACCGGCCGTGTATAAAAACAGTGTAACATCAGCACGCATCGCTGCCTATTGCTCGTTACCGTTGATGTTTATTACGGTTATTAGGCCTAAGCTGCGCAGTTCGATATTAATGCTTTCGGTAGACGCTGATTTAAATTAATCGTACGGTACGCGCCACTAAGTGCTTTTTCGACTATTCAGCGCTATAGTATTTTTGAAAACTCCATTCATATTTGATGACAAAATTATTTCTGTGCTGTGTGTTATCGGGTGATGACAATCTGTTGAATTTTCGGCTCAGGGTTAAATTTGGACGAATTAAAACCAATCGCGAACGGACAAATGACACTGTGCGACAGCGACGGGTTGATCGCGGGCTTAACCCGCTGCACGGGGCATTTGTATCCAAACATATTACGCATTCATTTGTTACCCTCCGTTTACATGAAAACCCTGAGATTAATTCCCTTTTTCCCATGTGATCTTTCATTGTTTTCTTGGAGCTCAGCGCGATAACACACGAGTAAAGACAAGTTGTATGAAAATCCAATAAATGCATTAAACAATGACATAGCACATTCAAGTTTACTGTGCAAGTTGACACAACCTGTACATTTTAATGGAAGAAAGGGAACAAAACCGTGGACGCGGCGGTCACAAGGAGCCTATTGTTTTGCTGGCTGTACGGCGCAGTAGCAATAAGCGAGCGCTGTTTGCTCAGCCGAGTATTGTTGCGGGTTATTAGGACAGGATCGCGGGCCCCGCGGCAGTTACGGGTTGACATTGGCTACGTTCGGTGACACGGTGTTAAAACCACCCGTTGTTTAGCAATATTAGCTTATTATAACTATGCTTAAACATAAACATGTTGAATTTTGGTTTCACAGCCGACATACATATATATACATAAAATAAGATACTGAAAAAAACATATTTAGACTACTGTCATACACAACAATCTAGTTTTCACGTTTTCGGAAAGATCGACGACCACAAAATATCTGATACTTTTGGTGTTTTTGTTCAAAACAATCCAAATATGAGAAATAAGTTAATATGAGAATTAGGTAATTTCAAAGTTAGAAGTAAAACTAAGTAGGTATATAAATTTATACAGGGGGCACATGTAAACAAAATTATAGCTACATGTTTTAGAAAAGAACTTAGTTCATACAAGAAATAACGCTTGGGCGCTGATGACTTGATTCAAGGGAAATGATTACAAAAAAGAACACAAACGAAAACGGAACGTAATTTCCCAAAATAAAATGTTGTTTTAATCAATAAATGACTTTGAACTAACAAAGGGCACGTTTCAATATCCGTACCAAGTGAGCAGCGAGGAACATCCGCGTGTAATACAGAGCTCATCCCGATAATGTACGGAACTACGTCACTCGCGAACAGTTCAGTGGCTCTCAATGGACTGTCTTAGTGGCAAGAAGGAAATACGGTGGTTGCAATTTAAATAAGTAATTGCTTGTTCCTTAAATAAGTAATTGCTGTTTTGTATAGTATTAAAACGCCAAAATAATCTTAAAGGTTTTGAAGTGTAAATAAACGGTATACCTACTATATATATATATCTATCACAAAATCATAATTGGGACAAGCTTTTGTTGCAGACTGTATTATTTTTTGCAAAGTCATTATCTGCTTTTGAAGAGCAGAGTAACGAGTCCCAAGATGTTGGATCTACGTTAAGTATAGTACTACCTTCCGACTCCATCACCAGACCAGCTTTACGATACCAAAATATTCCAATGTTGGACTTTAACAACTACCTATGTATTTCATATTTAAAAAAAATAATTACAATAATAAAAAGTGGTTCAGAATAGACTTACAAAATTTGACCCATTAGAGAGGAAAGTCAAACAAAAAATCTCGTAAAAAGTCAAGCGCATACAAAATATTATTAGCAGAGAAATTTTCGATTTCAAGACAATACTATACTTTATTAAAAAATACAAGAATAGTAATGAAGGAGCCACTGAACCCTCGGTGCAGTCTTAAGCGAATTTTGATGTTATGTTTTTTAGTCCATAACTAGTAGGTTATTAACATTAAGCTGCAGTTTTTTTATGTATTAACGGTGCAATTGCATTTACATTGTTTATATTATGAAATAAAATGAGATCCTAATCTGCAGTGCAAATAAAGTGTAACGCTAGATAGACCAACAATCGCCGGCAAAACACTACAGCAAAATACTATATGTATGATCATAAAGAACACAAATAAATGTTATCGATCTCAAAATATTATAAAAAAACATCAGGCAATCTTACATAAATAGTTAGGCACAAACTAAGCTGTAGGTTTTTATTATGGATAACTTTTAATGGGAACATACCTTTATAATAAATAGTAAATATTTACGACTCACGAACGAAATACATGCGCTCTTCTTTTTTGTCCTTACCGGGAATAAAGCACGGGACCGCTGTGCTTTGTAGGTAGGGTCACTACAAATTAAGTGCATCGTCTAAATAACATGGACTTGGGAGTATAATGAGAAGATTGACAATGACGCATATTACATGTTATTATATTAGATTATTAGAATTCATCTAAACTTAATATAATAAAAAGGAAAGATTTGATTTATCGTTTGTTCGTAATGGATAAACTCAAAAACTACTTACTGTTTTTACATTTCTTTTACCAATGTAAACCTACATTATACATAAGCGTGCATGCACGAAATTTTGTATCAAATTAAAAAAAAGGATATTAATTCAAGCGTTTTTTTTAAATTCATTCCTAATAGATTAGTCAAAGGAACTGAAGATTTCTAAGGAAATTTAATAATTTTTAAATTCCGGTACCTAATCTTTAAGATTATGAAAACTGAGTTTCAAATTTTTCACAGAAATACTGACTCTTTGTAGATGAAGTCGCAGTGGGCAAACTAGTTTCCAAATAAATATGACAAGAATATAACAAAACTTCACAAAACACGTAACTGACACGACAAAATTCAACTTGTTTGAATGGGATCCATTTCTTGTTACACAGTTCATTACAAGAGTTCGTAAAAGCCTCCGCCGTCAGTCTCCTGTAAGAACAGCCCAGGTTTTGTCACGGCAGCGTCGGAAGTTAAAACCCGAAGGCTCAGTTTTTGAACATAAAGCGTTCGTCTTTTCACGCAAAAAGCTCAACTCATTTATCAAATCACCGTTGTCTACATTACAGAGTCGGGGGCGTATTGTGAGCGGCTAAAAAGCCCGTCGTCTACACAAAACGGCGCGTCGCGACGATCATTGCAACAGATGCCTCCAAAATAGACCTTAACAATACCAGTTTTGAACAAAATTTGGGTTGAGGGTTACGAACGTTCGCACCTACTCGCTGAGTTCAGCCCGATTGGAGAATTGGAGTTTCGTTAACGAGTTAAATTAAACAAATAAAATTAATGAAAGCAAAAACCGTTACGATTTTCTAAATAAATACGGAGCGCTGAATGAAAGCAGTTGGAATAATTAAAATTTAAGAAAGAACTTTCTATTTGCTCAGCAAACTTGTGAATATTTATGGACGCGTCAAGTCTAGAGTCTGTTGACATCTAAACTTACGACTTCTGTAACTTGTATTAGTTTTTAATTTTCTTGAGCGCAAACATTTTTAATTTTAATACATTTTGAGAATATTATTCAATGCATACATTTTTAAATTATACATGGGTTTTTAATTTAATTAAAAAAAATACAAAATTCAGTCACAGTACGTTTACAGACAGGGAATAAAGAGACATTAGAATAAGAAGAGAAGACAACAGCCATAAGCTAATGGCCACTAATGCCTGCAAGTACCATCGGCTACATCCACCAAAACCACCAATGTAAGGATAAATAAATGTCATATTCGGTACACATTAAAATTTCACCGCCTTTTAGTAAAGCGGATCGGCTGGAAGCACGAAGAACGTAAGAGCTTTCATTTGTTTAAGAGTAGCTTTGCCTCCTTTAGTACTTTAACATGCAAAGAACGCGGCTGAATAACCGTGAGCGTTGCAGCGGGGAGGGCTCACTTAAAAATTACCTCAGCACGTTTTCTATGACGAACACGTACGTTGCCGAGTGCATTCCACATTCGGATTTGGAGTCGTTTCGCCGCAGATATTCTCGAGGCGGGGATTGCTTAAGCCAATTTTGTTCTACCACTCGGCCCATTACTTGAGCGAGTACACGGACACTTATTCCTTAGGGACGTGATTAGGAGCTAAGTGAAATGTATTTTTTCCTTGGAAAGGTGCCTGGGTAACAGCCGTGCTAGTATGCGAGCGGCAATTAAAATGCGTCTTTAAAGGAGACGGCACTTTGAGAAGTGTTCATATTTAAAATTATGCTTAAGCTGAAAGTATTTAAGTACTATATATTTAAGAAGAAGCTTATACAAAGTAAAGTTACTGACTTGACGATGCAGTTAGCCTAGTTAGCAGTTACGCTGCCTACGAAGCTTGCGGTCCCAGATTCGATTCCCGGTCAGGGAAAATAATAATTCATGAGTCTTGTATGTTTTCTGTGTATTTAAGTATTTGTCTCTATATTAGTATGTTTATCGTTGCCTAAATAGTACCCATAGTACAAGCCTAGAAGATAGTTTGGGACTAGGTCAGGAAGTATCTTACTACTATACTTAAATAAATATCATATTGCAAAAAATCAAGATTTAAACGTCAGGTGTTATAGGTACTTTATTTTATAGCCGGCTAGTTTCCGCAACTATATCTAAAGTAATATTAAAAAGAGGTAATTTATAATAGAATATAATATTATAATTATAAATTACAATGTTACTATATCTATAAGTACTAATATTACAAAGAGGTAAAGTTTGTGACGTTGTATTACGTTACGTTATTATTACGTTCTGGATCTACTGAACCGATTTTGAAAATTCTTTTACCAATAGAAAGTCACGTCATTTGCGAGTGTCATAGGGGAACAGCTAGTTTTATTATATTTTAATTTACACTTACAAAAAACATACTTCATAAGACTGGAAAAGATTATAACAGTCAGATCCGATATTTGTATTCTAAAGACAATTTCACATAAGAAAGAAAACCAACAGCAAACACCGCGTCGATATCATTGAGTTGGCAACTTAAAAGACATTTTCGCCGGAGCTTCTATCGGTGGTATTATTCAAATTAATTTAGCGCGGTGAGGCAAAAAGTGCGCGCGTCGGGGAGCACCCCCATATTCATAGAGCTGCCCTAAATTAGCATCACAATGAAGTGTTAGAGGCGCGAACGGCAAGTGCTTAATGCGACCTGCGTCTTCTCACACGGGTATATTACATACTAATGAATTAAGTACCCATAAAACTTTGCAACCGCAAATTTGTTTGCAATTAAGGGAACTTGCCGAGTCTGTGATAATTACTGGTGATTTGCGACGCTTGTGCACGCCACGTTACGGGGCAGGTCTGTGACTGCGCTTTAAAACGTAGTTAGCGATGCAATTGATGGTGGAACTACGAGTTCTAGGAGAAAAGTTTGTGGTTAAGAATCAACGGTAGCTATGTCAAAAGGTAGGGGTTGTTATTAAATACCTATTTGCACAAGATGTGGACGATTTTGCTGCATCGTATTGGTTTATATAGACACCAAAGGAATTCTATGGAATTAATAGTCTACCATGACATTATACGCTGATATAGATGATATTTTGACTAAAACACGATACAATTAGACATTTATTATTTACAAAGGGCTAATCAAAGCGATCCGCACACGCGTGTTGTACGAGCTCGAACACTTTCTCGCGGGCGCATAATTATGTTAAGTGTCCGCGGCGCCGCGGCACCTGAGCGGCGGTATATTGTTTTTTGGACCACCCTTTTACGCTTTCCCGCCTATAAATAAATCAAAATATTCAAGAAGGGCTCGACTTTAAGGCGGCTTAGCGGAATCGTAAAATTCAACAGCGTTCGCACCGCCCCGGGGTTTATCTTTCGGCAACGTTTGCCGTGTTTTTGCTTGAATCGTAAAAGAGTATCACAGTATATGAATAGAAAGCAGCACTCCCTTTTACCGGGGACATATGGAGCGCAGCACTTTACAAGTTTAATGCTGAAAGCAGATTATCTGTTTATAAGAAAAACATATGAAACGCTGCTGCTCACAGTTATGAATATGAAATTTGTTCTTCTAGTTTTTCACTTTTAAATATTTAACTTGCTAATAGTGCATGTATTTTTTTTGCTGCAAGTGTGCTAATGTATAATCATGTTTAAAATACAACACTGTGTCCGGACAATTTTCATAATTTACGTAGATAAAAAAATAAAAACAAAAAACCGTATACCTACTCGTAAATACGGATGAAGAGACGATAAGAACAACCATTTCGGTGATTAATAACAATTATTTATCAAAATAACGTCGGCCTGTCCTTCGAACGAAACTAAAGGGAAAACCTAAATTTGATATTAATAGGCAATCTTTTGTGAATTGATTAGATAGTTTGTGATAAATTGGACAAGTTACAGTTGCGCCGTTTGTTGGGCCGAGATATTGTAACCCTTTTTTACCCCTGACGGACGGGGGCAGGCGCTCAGGGTGAAGGATTGCTCATTATTTTCTGTTAACTTTAAAATAATAGGAAGTATACTATACAGGTTTGAGCGTTTAGAAAATTGATATTATTTGCGCCGTTTGCTAAATACAGGTACTTGGGTATCCGGGACACAAGAAATAGGGAATTTAAACCAGACCAAAGAGCAAATAACCTTTTTACCATTTATTTTGATTACGATCAGGTTAAGGTGATCACAAATAAAAAAAACTGACAGGTTAAGGTAATTTACTTCCGTATCAAAATAACCGTTAGCATAATAATAAATAAATATATTTAATAACGTAGGGATTGTAACTTATAATTAAACGCTGACTTTAGTAACAACTATACAAAGGCGGTTTTCATACAATCGACGGCATTCTTATCGACGGAGGAAGCTCGGTTGGTTTTTCAAAATACTTCCAGTTTGGTACTCAGTCCAGTAACTCGGGCGAAGTTGGGGTTTTCAAAGTTTCCCGTTCACGACGGAGGCAGGCCATTGTGGCTAATTCGAGACTGTAATTAAATTTGTTTACATAATATTCTGTTAAGGGACGAAAAGTTTTCAGAATATTATCTCAGGAGCCAGGTTAAAAGCATAAGCAGGTGTTTTTGTATTTTATTTATTTTTAAATACTTACGTTATCGTATTTGTCGACAAAGTAAAAGTCAAGCCCTGATATTTAAACGTTTTGATGAGGTTATTTCGTTGGTAGCACTAATTTCCCCAGTCGGTCCGATGTTAATATCGGATGATTTTGCCCCACTAAAAAGCCTTTTTACAAAAACTCATCCTAAACCCAACAACTTTTCCAATTAGAGATCCAAATCTATTTTTTAATAATAACCAAATTATTCTTGCTAACTAAAATGAGGAAAAGCAACATTTCCAGGCTCTCACTACAAAGAGAGAGCATTTGTATTATCATTCCATTAAACAAAAGTCACCGGAGTTTCGAGTAAAAACACAGAACTCATTTTTCCCGGGACAGAGAAATAATTTCAAATGTTAACAAGATTCCACATAATAGAGTTGTTCACAGAGAGATTTAAGAATAACAGGGTTTGAGCTGCGGGCGCGTCTTGCGCCTGATTACGAGTTTGTTACTCAATAAAAATGTCTTTCTGAAACAGTTAACTGCAAACACCGGGGGGCACAAACCAACCAGCTTCAAGAAAAATGTAATATTGTTTTATAATTTCCATTCCCCTTTACGTTGCGTGTTCAAGCAACCTATTTACAAAGAAAATTTGATTGTTATTCAATTTTAACAAGTGTTACGTATCATTGCAGAAAGATTTTCAAAAAAGTCTGCGTTTTATTAAAATCCGCATTACCTACCAAAATTATTTAATAATCAATAAAAAATAAGATATATTTTTATTGAGTTTATTAGATTCATTAATTTTATTACGTCTATCAGCCCATTCTATAAGTTAAGTCACGTGTTTGTCTTAATCTCAAACATGAGCGAAAAAGTAGGGGCGTAACTAGTCGTTATATATTTATGATCATTTATTTCTTAACATTGCGAGGTACAAGAAATAAGCTACGGCAAATCCAGTACATTTTCGCGAAGGCCCCTTGAGGTATTTCTATGTTATATAACGCACCGGGGAGGATCATTCTGGTGTTTTACTGCCGGATATATCTGTGGATGCTCGTTTGTCAAATGCACAGTCATTTATTCAATGATATATTTCCGGTCTGTGCCTCCTCTTAACTAAGGGAGTGATTTTGTGGATTCGATGTAAGTATACTATCATTGCTAGATATCACTAGGCCGATGTCACTTACAACATAATGAAAAAAATAGGGGCAAGTTTTATATAGTTCGCATACAGTTAATTTAATATGATATTATAATGTCTTTACATTCAAAACAGTTTATTATGATATGATTAGCCTTATCCTAACTAAATATAAATTACTTCTAACAAGACAGTCTTGTTATTTAATACCCCATTACTTGGTAAAATATAACTATAAAACGAACCTTAGGAAATATTAACTAATATACCGCAAAAAATCGTTTATTTAGATGATCTTAACTGTGACATAGAATAGAGCAGACTCTCAAGCTTAAGAGTAGCACGGACGATCTTCGACTTTCCAAATTAGTAACCGTTGTCAAAGACTATCCAAAAACCACCAAAAAACTTCATTCAACTTTTTCAAAACATTCTAGGTAGGTACAGTCAAAGTCATTTATATACAATCAGCTGCTTCATACATTTTGGTCGAGAATGTATTGAAATTTTCTATGAAACAGCTATTTTGTTTACGTGATTTCAGAGTTGGTCCCATAGTGAAAGTTGTTCATATTCGTGATCATTTGATTCACAACTTAGATAACACCCTGTATGTACGTTCCGAAGACGTCAAAAATATCTACACGCACTTATGTCACTAGCAATAAGTCATATGTAAACATACACATATATTTGACGCAGTTTCGACTGTACCAACCGATGTTTCAGACACAGGCACAAAAAAAACGACAACTTTTGTTTGTTTTTAATTCACATTGAGTCTTAATTCCGTACGGAAAAAACACTGGAAACTGAGCCCATGAATAGATCTGTGAGGAAATCCTAGTATGACTGCAAAAGCCGATTCCACGAGTGACTGATACGTAATTTCAGTCGCTGCGCTGCGTTGCAGGGTTCTCACCAATCAAACAGTGGGACTGAAAGCGGGCACAAAGCCTTTGTATCACATAATAAACTTGTCATCCGGGTAATGCATAGCCTGCGTCGAGTAAGAATTAAATGCAATGTACCATGGTACATCTGATTGTTGGGATTGGGGAAGTGTAGCCGTGTTTGACTCTTGGTTTGGTGTTTGGGGTTTTTAAACTTTTTGAATAAAGAGACGAAGTCTTTAAAATATGAAGACATTATTTAAAAAAAAACAATACAGAGCAAAATAAGACACGAGCTCGGGCAAGAACAACGCGTTCGTTCATTCTAAAAACATTATTTCATATAACGTCTAAGCAATTGTTTATTTCTTAAAAATCAAAACAGTTAAAACAAATACGCATTATAATAATCGTTCGCAAGTTTGGTCAACATCTAGTTGGTTGGTTACGCCTAAATAATTAAGCAAAATAAATATAAATTCTTAAAGGGAATTCATTTATTGATTCTATTTTTTTGGTCATTATTTTTTGCGTATAAAACCGAGGTAGTTTAGAGATTGGAATATTAAATCAAACTATGTACCTACTTTGGGTACTTATAATGCCCGGTCGATATGAAGTCCATTCTGACACCTGTCTAATTATAACCTCAAGCCCAAGAATCCTACTAATATTATAAATGCGAAAGTTTGTGTGTGTGTGTGTGTGTGTGTGTGTGTGTGTGTGTGTGTGTGTGTGTGTGTGTGTGTGTGTGTGTGTGTGTGTGAAGGCAGGGCAGAAGCTAGTATGTTATAAATTGTACTGCGATGACCGCTGCCGATCACTATAGAAATAGAGATACAAAATATTTATGTCGCTTCATTTTCAATAATAAATACGTCATTAAAGTATTTACAGGTCGGCTACCCTGAATCATAGACTCGTTAAATGACGATGGGTTGAATCGCTGCATTGTTGCCGACATTAACTGCAGTCAAATTGATTGTTGTGACGTCACGTCGACGATGCTTTATTATTACTTGCTTATAATCCAACCGAAACACTGTTTGGCTTAGTGTAGGTACCTAATGTGAATGCAGAGATCAACTATTTTTTAAATTGTAGTACAATTAAGGATGAGTGATTGTTATTTTTATTTGTTATTAGGTATTTAGTACGTTTGAGTCATAAATTTACATCCACATAGCGACACATTTTTTTTATAACTATAGTTACTAACAGGTACAAACCATGATTATAATTAGAAAAACTCGTGTTCGACGCCCCTGTCGTTTAAGTAAACGCTACTACCGAGACATGTGTATCATAATGAGCCGGTGTTAAAACGCGGGTGATTGTAAAAGTTCCCAAAAGCATAAAACACTGCGGTGTAAAACGTAACATTCATATTTGTATCTGTTATTCGTTAAGGGCATCGTAAAGTTAATAAAGGGGTTTGTTGGTACGGGCAGGCGTCCGAGATAAGCCCCGGTCCCGGCGGGTTGAAATCTTTTAAAACGCCGTTAAAACCAACCCCTGCCCGCCCAGACAAAGGCCCAACAGCCTAATTGTTGACGAAAAATATTCTCGATGCAAATTCGCACTCTTTACAGCCTATTTCGAGTTTGTACTCGGCCTAAAAGAAGTTTACCCAATTAGCCCCGCGGTGGGGTGTATATTTTGCGAAACAGTGCCGGGAGGTGATCGCAGTAAACTTACTTGTTTGCATATTATAAAGTTTATAAAATTATTAATTTGACCACGGATTCGCAGTATTACTAGGTTAGATTTTACTTAGAACAATTTTATTGCTAAAAATGTATAAACATTCTTGAACTTTTTTCATACTTAAACCAAGTCAGCCAAGGTATTAAAACTGCTTTAAGTTATTATTTTAGGAACATGTTATGAAGTCGGAGCATTTTAAAAATGTTAAGTTGAAGAATTTATTACAAATACAAGCAAATAACTACGAGTTTAAGAATTTCTTTGCCGTCTCATACCTACCTCGGAGTAAAAGTTAATGCAATTTAAGGCATCGGTTCATGAACACGTTTTTAAATATAAATATTGTAAAGATAGGTACCGTTTACTTCTCGAAAACAACCACTACTTTTATTGGGGTTATAATAATCTAATAAAAAAAAAGCCTATAGTTAACAAAACTGCAAACGCACCGTGGAGGTGCAGGTGGGTCAGATCTTTAATTAAGACTTTCCTTAAATGGAACGTAATGAAGACCTAGGACTCTAAGTACAGGGAGAGGAGATCTGGCAATTTAAGCCAAATTGCATCTTAGATGCAGGTAGCAAGACATTAGCATGATGATAGATTTCAAGTTGAATTGAGAGATATGTACGAGTACCTAATGTTCCTTCCTAAAATGCCGTGTAAATATAGTTCAGCATAAGCATGTTTTATTCTTTGACGCATGTACGCAATATATAATTCAGAATTGAGTATTGAATATGTACGATTTAAATACTTGGCATTTATATTGACTGATTTTCAGGGAGTCAAATAAATTTACAAGTTGAAGTTTCAAGCATTACATTAAACTTTATTTCTTGACATTTCTTTGTCTTAAGAAACCTCATGATTACGTAAAAAAGAGCAAATACGAAAGTACTCTGACCGCAATAAATTTTTCAATCATCCCGGAGCAACGGGATCATCCGAAAAAGAGAGCAAACATTTTTTCAGATAAAATATTTTCGTTTCATACGTTTCCGAGCAATCCGCTGCCATCAGGAAGATACATTCGAAAGTGTGAATATGTTTGTGTTTGCGACGCCACTTGCGAATAATTTTACTGTTTATGGTTGAGTTTTCACGACTGAAGGTATATTTTTAGTGGAGCAGTGGCACTTGAATCGGTTGCTTCTTCTAATTGGTATAGGTATCTGGAGAGCTCATTGGGCACACCTCTCCCCAAAGACAAAGGTTCTTCGAGTCCTTGCAATCCGATCCACTGCCGCCACCCTCTCGGTAATTTTCTCGTTAACGGAATGAATAAAACATTTCATTCCTTACCTTTCTTTTGTAATTGTTAATGGTTGATGGGTTTTGGAAATTTATGTCCGGTTCCCTCCTAGAAAACCTTGTTCTGTGGCATTTTTGTTATTTGCTAGCGTATTTAGAAGATGACTGTGATATACATCATTGCAACCTGGAAAACGCTTAGATCAAGGCAAACTATTTTCTGTAAAAAGTTATAACCACCATACAATAATTTGTGACGAATGATACATCACAATAAAAAATGTTGCTCTAACGAGAACCTGAAAATGGCTCGTAAGCTATGAAACAACGCAATTTCATGAGAAAGGCGGCTCGCAAATAAACCAAAGCGTAGTACATTCCCGCCTCCATAAAACGCGGACTGAAATATACGTAACAGACTCGGTTCTTTAAAAAATCCGGGCGACGACAACCGCAAAGCTCAGCAAAAATCTCTAGTGTGAGCAGGAATTCCAGCGTTGGAATTTTCATAACAGCTGCCGTGTGGCATCGGCGGGCGTTGAAGCGTTGTAGGTGAAAGATGCCAAATTTATGTCTCGCGGCGCGTTCTGCCGCCGATCGCGATCCGTGCCCGCAGGCCGCGGAGCCCTGGCTGTGCTTTATTACCGGCCTCCGCGCGCCCCGGCTGCCGGACCCCGCCCGCCTCGAAACATGACTGAAGCTCCGGATCACAATAAACACACCGTATGAACGCTGCCCACGATCAAAAGGTTTTATTTCGCCAGGTGTCGTGTTCACGTATACGTATAAAACGTGAACGCATCATCTCACGTTATTAACATCATGGCGATGAACGTAGTTAAATACAAGTTACATCAGATTAAAACAAATGGGTTAGAGAAGACATAATATTATCATAAACAAATATTGATTTAGGATGTTAGTAAAGAATATTAATGCACTGGAAAAAACCGTTGTAATTGAAAAGGAAAAATCAAGGTGTTTTTACAAGATGTTCGAGTGGCAAGTGCAAGATATTGTGGCGCACACCCTACGAAGATTACGCGAGTTTTTCATATAAAGCCATTCAGCCAATTTCCTCATATCCTACACACGAGCATAATAAGGGAGGCTTTTGTGAAGGAAAGAGGTTCGTGCACCTACAATGCGTAGTCACCGCGTGTATTCGCCATTGAAAAGGGTAGAGAGGCGCAATATTCGGTCTCACTCGGTTTGGATATTTTAGATATTTATGGCGCTTGTGATAGGAACATTTCTTTGATTTGGTTTAGCACACGTCTGTGGGTTGAGTATCCGCTTATTTATACCATTTAGAAGGTTGAATCTGAAAAAAGGTAACAACAGTTGGGTGTAAGGGCGATAAGGCGCTAAACATTCCACGTAGCACACTTAGGGTGTCCTTAAAGATTTTAAGCGGCCTAATTTCAACAATCTCTCCATTAAGGGTAATCGACCGATTTCAGCCTTGGGTTAAATGCTCTGAAAATTGGCTACCTTATCATTAGAGCTGTTCAAGTTAAATGTCTTATTTGATTGATCTATGTTTCCTTCAAATTATGTGAGTAAAATTGATTACTTTGTTTTTGTTATTTTGTTTGTACGTGTCACCTATGACAAAATGATCATATCAATCATAGAATTAAAATGACTAGTAGAATAATTTTGTAAGACTAGATTCAGTTTACTGTAACATATGGCTCACTGCTATTTCATGGAAAGTACATTTTCCCAATACAAAAGTATACCTACTCACTAATTCACTGCGGTACATTGCATTTGCTTTCGTTCAGCCTTAAACGATTAGCGAATCTATCGCTATCATTTACAAGGCCGAAATATTAAAACATAAATATGTTAAAATATAACCTCATTCCCGTTATAAACGAATGGTTTATTTTGCTTACCTGAAACAAAACAAAATCAATTAGTATTTAAATTAACTGTAACATTCTAACATGGAATCGAAACTCCGCTTTATTTATCGGCATGTTAACAATATTATGTTATGGAAGATAATAGCCCCTGCCACCTTAAATGACACACACAAAGTGTAGGTAGGTACCTATGTCGGCGTTGTTCAAACAGCTGATACTGACAGCGGCGGTCGCGGTTGCCGGCCGCGCCAGTGTTCACGATGTTACTGTATTTACATTACAATTACATCAACCAACCACTCACAAATTACCTAAAAAATTGTGTTATATTCCCGCTAGCTGTAAACTCGCAAATCAAAGTAGGTACTCATTTTATAAAAAAACACTTTCTTATCAATCTTATCATATAGAAAAATCGTACTTTTGTACACGGTGAAATCTTACGAACAATACTGAAATATTGCAGTAATTCTCTCTAATTTTTATCATGTTTTATTGCATGGCAGTTTACTGAAAAATGATTTAAGTAATCTTCTTATCGTCGATCGACATCATTACGGTCATAAATATCGTTATACTTTTGTTGAAAATGGAAAACCCTTTGAAACTGCAGTCAAAAAAACAACTATTGAAAAATCTTTTACATATAGGTATTTGTGTGGTTATTAAAATGTCAACACCGGTCGAGGCTCGCGTATTTTTATTTTTCCTACTCGTTTACATTTATTTGCGTTAATAAATAAAGCATCAAAGGATTCTTCAACTACCTACTTACACAGAAAATAATTATTGAACACGCCGTTTTAAAATATATTTTTCTACCCGCGTATTATAAACCGCTAATATTGATATCGTTGATGTTATCAGAATACCACCTATAGCGTAACCGAAGCGTAAAACCAATTCTATGAGAGTTGCCATGCTAATAACAGATCCATAATAAGTATTATAGCATTGTTATTACCATGGTTGCGGTCATTCCGGATATCAGTCTTGGCGTTTGACATCCTAATTTGTAAAATTAACCGCTTTTTTAATAACCAATTCCAATTACGTATATTCATTTAAAAAAAAATGAGACTAATTATGTGTTTAAAATTACATTTGCTCGCAAACTCGCGCTATAACCTCGGCACTCGTACGTTTAGAAGCTTCTTCAATATGTACCAGTTACATAAATTACTATTTTACTTGTGACACGATTTTATAACATAATATCATTGATAATAATAATAATTATATGACGCCCAAGTGCCCTCTTCACTTTTTGGCACACACACATTTTATATGTATTAATTTATTAAATAATTTACCTATTGACAAATACAATACAATATAAAATAGAATGAGCATTTTTAGACATTGGTAGGTAAGAGTATTCAAGCTTTTGTTTGTCCGACGATCGTACCTTCATAATGAAGACACTCGATATTTCAAGGCGAAACTATGTTACGGCCGAGTTATTGCTATCTAATACTTAAAGGATCAACATATTTTGGTATACCCGTTAAGGGTCGCTCGGAAATTTATTTGTGCTGAAACACTCCCAGTAGTGGGGTGGGAGACTCCGAAAACGCCATTCCTTTTGCAATAAATCTTTATAGACGCTCGGCCGGCGTGCCAACACTACGACTAGTATTCGGTTCAACGTTTTTATTGTCCATACCCCATAGTTTTCTGCGTTAGGCTACAAATGTCGGGTAGGAGCAAATAATAGTACTGTGGCCGCCGTTTTGGTGTGAGCGGTCTATTCGATTGCAGTAGGTACACTTTTTCGTTTCAAATGAGGAATTTGAAGGAATGAATCCATAGGTTGGTAATAATTTTGGTGGTCAATATTTACTTTATATTCTCGGTGAAATTAATTTCTTTGGATAAACAGAGCGAGTTTCGATTCATTCAATTACTGAAATGAGAGCAAGCTAGCTTTCAATTATTTTAAAAGCCACCAAAAGGTTTTCTAGTCGTGTCACTGAATAAGTCAAGTACCATAAATAATTAAAATTAAAATTTAGATGTTTCTCTTTTAAAAATCATGTATTAACGCAGTTTAACAAATTTAGATGAGATTAAGCAAATTGATAGTCAATTTCCTTGATAAAAAATATTAGAACATGATTATATTTGAGCCCGAAAAGTTTTAAGGTTAACAAGGAACAACGATAACGGACAATAAGTAATATAATCTTACCGGGATTTGACCACTAGCTTTGTAGGCAGGGTCACTACCAAATAGGCTAACGTGTCCTTGCTCTCGCTAGGTGATTTCGTTCAGGCAAGCAGAGATTACATCTGCTGTAGTTATAGTTGTTTTGTCAGCAGGGTTTAACTACCCGCGAGCCCCGTAACGTGAATAGATTAGTTTTATGCGAAACTAGTTTTCTTCGATACAATGCCGTTACCGCAGGTTTACTGAGGGTGTAAAATATAGCCACCGCATTTTTACGAGTGGCGCTTAACATATAGTGTCGTAAAACTAAAAAGGTACAGAAAAACCGAAGAGACATCAACAGCGGTCATTTCGCAGTTCGTTAGTTAACTAACATCTTCTATGCGTGAATGGCTTTTAATTAATGTTTCGTCCAAAACAATGCAACTAGCAGTTCAGTTAAAATACTAAAAAACATGTTAATTGAGATACCTGAATTTTGTCGTAAGTTCCATTATTAGAATTATTTCAGAAACGGATGACACTAATGATCATTATGCCAGTCAAAAGAATCCACTGCAAAGGTGTGCAATACCACGATGTTATTACAAAAGTTCCACATTACAACGAAGCACATTGGATATACGTTTTATTTCAAAGCCTTTTGAGATAAACGTTTAAATTATTTCAAAAGGAGACAGAATGTTCCAAACCTCGTCGCATCGGAGGGCGTGGTACGCTGACAGCTAAATAAACTACACGCGTTTGATACGCTAAACGTTCCGACAAAAATTACACATTCAGCTCATTTCGTTGCTCGTCTGTGGATTATTTTTATTTAATTCTAGGCAGGTGCGCCGCGGCCGTGTTTCAACCAATATTTTTGCACGATTACCATGCTGATGAAAAGCCAACACGTCTAGAACATGGCGTTCGTTTACACGTAGTTTTTGAAATGAACAGTTGTCAAACGGTACAACGGCGTACCTGAGAACCGCTGAAAACAAAATAGGAAAAAAACAAGAGTTAATTGAAATTCAAATTAGAGCGGATGGCAGCGATTCCGTAACCAACAAAGAAGAAAGAACCTGAAGTGCGGTTTTCTTCAATAAATATATCGTGATGAGACCAAGATAAACATATCGAAAAGAGCGGTGGGTGCTTTAAAATATGCAGCCTTCCGCGCTTCGTGAAATTCGTGTAAACAAGTGAAGCAGCCCACTGCGGATGAACCTTCGGATATTATTGTCAGCGTATTGCACGAGGGAGGCGTTTCTGTTTTTTTGTTTGTTTTCGTCAAGTCGGCCGATAAGTCCGTAACATAATCGATTACGTGACAAAAGCTGATGTATTAGAATCTACTTTTATATTTTAGGATTACTTCATATGTTGAATTTTAAACCAAAAATGGTAACTACTTTATACTAAAAGCTTTAGTAATTTAAATAAAATTAATAACTCGTTTTTTCTAAAATGTATCAACGTGATGGTGACTAAATAGTCTAATGTTGACATGCGTACTTTCTTTGCAAGATACAAGCTTTTACAAATCAATGTCGCTATTAGGTGTCGAGAACAAATAGAAAACGAGGAATCGCAATCCTACTAATTTACCGTCAAATAGAGGGGGAAGGCAAACACCCCACTAACCCCTTTACGCAGAGTTACGAAAGACAATGCAATTTTCTGTTTCATTGGACGGCTACTTTCGTTAAGGTATAATGAGACATTAAACATTTATAAAAGAATATTAAGGTGTTAGATAAATCTGAGTTTCCTACTTTAGAAAGACGATATTGTTGGTGAAGTAATTGCGTTATACTAGCCTAACTGCAAAACCATAGTATTTGCTTGAACCTACTTGTTAAAGTAACTCATAGAGAGGATATCATAGCACGTTGTAAAAGGCGCAGCGCATCAGTAGTTTCAGAACTGTAATAAATCAAGCGCAATTTGCCCGTCTCCACCAAATGTTTCGACTGGTCATCTTTTGCAGAAGTAAGAATGATGAATACCCGGTAAACATCAGCGTTAATATTCGTAACATTTTATGAACGTTTTTCACAAAGCTATGCTACTACCAACCAAAAATATAATGATCTCTCGATTCATGCATTTCAAATAGATTCAAAAGTTGCCAATAGCCATGACGTGTCCCAATTTAGAGCCAGATTGGATCGCGGCAAATTGACTGATCGACTATGATCGGTCGTTTAACGTATGCTATAAAAATAAAAATATGTCGCACCAAACAGAATTCATATGCAAATATCGAAGCGAACGCGTTCCCGGCGAAAGTTAAACGGCGGGGATAAAAGTTGCGCAAATATGTTTATTTGAGCGAATAAAAATTATCGCTGCAAGCTACCGACGTGATGTTAGCCTAGATGAATCCCGCTGCGTGCGAGCAGAGCCGCGCGCGCGCTGCGGCGCTGCAGCGACGGAATGGCGACGAAGCTCAGCGTTGCGAGCGAGCGGAAGTCAGCCCAGCAAGTAATATATTTTTAATTGATGCACACAGCGGCCGATGTGTCGGGTAAACATTTACGCGTTGCCTTTGTCGACCGTTTTTAACTCAAAACATGAATTGGGGGAAAAGTGTGCAATTTGCATGTTTAAACTTTCAGTCATTGTAAATATTAACTCAGTAATTACGGGAGGGTTGATTGTGAATCTCGTGTGTCAATTTAAATAAAAATCAGTTGCTTTAAGTCTTTGATTGCAGACTACTGAGTTGTTAAAAATAATTCAGTAATATGCCTATAGGGCATTCCTATCCAGGGCATGCAGTGTGTGAAAGGCAATACAATCATTTTTAATTTCCGTTGTAGGCGCGTCCAGTGCACTGAATACCAATTACTAGGCCCGTAACTACTGAACATGTGGAATGTGAGTCGGGCTGCCGGGTTAATCCTCGGCATGCTAGCAGAGATTTGTTGATCAGTGTGCAGTAGGTTTAGTCATTGATGGAAAAACTTTATAATAGTACCTATAAAGAACACCAGATTAAATATGTTGATTTTCTTTTCTTTTAATTCCTCTCTATTTAAACAATCCCTGAATTGAACCTTAAGTATTTACTGCCTGTTAGGAGAAATTGGAAACAATCTGGCAATCAGAAATATGTCTTAAGAAGGATGGTGCGGCACGCATTTGTCTGACAACATACGACACCAGTGTTACTAGCATATATTTTTTAGTTAACAGAGAGTGCTTAATAACTGACTGACAGACATTAACCTTGAAGCCAGAATGCAGCAACTAAAATCTTTGACCTTCTACACAATTCAACCATTTCCACTTCGGAGAAGTATTTCATTATTACATACTCCGTCCTGTCTAGAGGTACATATATTTTTTGCATGTTAACCAAAGTTGGCAAAACACCTTGACATTATGTTTCGATCACAATAATGTTGGGTTAAACTGGGCCCAGGTGCAGCTTAAAGTTTTTCGACTGCACTCGAGCAGACGATGCATTTTGGGTGGCGCGACGGTGAAAATTATTATACCTAAGTTGGTAAATATAATACCATTCTTTTAGCACAGGTGTTTCCAATACTGTTTTGCAAAGTAGAATTTTGGATGACGTAATAAAAACAACTTGTCTAAGATCTTGAATAAAGTAAAACAGTTTATAACACTAAGGGCTGATTTTTCAATCTCCAGATAACACTATCTGTCGGATAAATTGTAGATCTGTCTTTTTCTTTGTCATAAGAAAGATAGGGACTGAGCTATAATTTACCTGACAGATAGTGTTATCTGGAGATTGAAAAATTAGCCCTAAACCATATCTTTTTCTTCCAAAACATTAAAATTGACTCGTCAGATAAGTAAATGAAACTTTTCATAAGTTCCTTATGCCAACGAAAATGAATTGAAATTGGTTGTACTTAAAGCAAACAACTGAAAAGTTTGTTAATGTTGGAAACACCGTAGACCATGACCATAAATATCTACGGAGCTTAAAAACTACAAGGCTTATTGTCAGCGAACTTCTTGGTTATCAAAATTTACTTTAAAACAATGTCAAACTGCATGACGTTGTCCGTATTTACGCTGCAAGCGACGGTAGTGGGCAAAGTTTTTACGATAGCCCGTCCCAGGGAATATTGTTGGTGCATTACCGTTTAAAGCTTTCCGCAGTTTTAGTGGGTGAAATTTTAAATTGGCTCGCAGAACAGTTGCGGCGATTAGAGCGAATCCTAAAATGGAGTTCCGGTTAAGCGTTTTGATCGGTTTTCAATTATGTGGCACCAACTGTAACGCGTATTAATTAAAATTGATAATTTATGCGAAGCGAAACGAATGAACAGAAATAATTTATTTTATAAATGAAGCACGTGCGTATCCTTAATTAATGGATTAATTTCAGATCTTATCATTGTTTGACCCACAAAGTGTCTGTCCTTTCTACATGAAATTTATTAAAGTACCTATCAAATCAAAACTAACACTACTTTAATTATGCTGCTAGAACGGTGATAGAAATTAATGAGAATCTTAGTAATTACGTGTGATGTTTGTTTGTTTTTTTACTTCGAAAGTAGGTACAAGCAAAAAGAGTATACTCGAGTAGGACTCGCGCACCGAGGGTTCTGTATTAAAGATAATATGGTTAGAAAATGCAAGACTAAATAAATTTTGTTATAAACTTTATTTTCAATGCAATAAGATCTATTTTGACTAGGACACATTTTAATACAGATTTTGAACAGTAAAATTTGACAACTTCATTATATATTCGAGGGAAAATTAGAAATAATTATGTTTAAGTAAGAAATTTCTCAGATTTTTTGTCAATAAACTACGGAAATAAGGGGCGCGGTCATTTTTTGGTTATAAACCAATAAGCCGTTTCATAAAAAAATGTTTTGTAATGTGCATATTACTTAAGCCATTTTATAGTGAAATGTCTTTATTTTTTCAAACCCCGATCTAGACCTCTTTTCAAATATTTAGAAAAAATGATTTATATTTCTTCAATAAAAACAGATGTGGGCAAGCATGTTATACAACAATTACAAATTTGAAATAGACAATTGTTATAGTTTTAGAGAAAAACTGCAATGACAAAGGTTCAGACAAATAGACACACAACGAAATCTCAACATAAGGGTTCCTTTTTTACCTTTTTGGCACGGAATCCTAAAAACCAGCATGTGAATGATGACGCGTTATCTTTAACTACAAAGTTCAACTGCAAAGAATCAACCTTAATGCCATGTACATTTATAAACACACATCAGATGGCCAAAGTAGCTTTGCTAAAAGCGATTCCGGTTTAAGCGACACGGGCCCGGGCAGTAACCTGTCCATAACGCACCATTATACAACGTTTGTACAAACGTGCTCTACAGGAACAGTGGGGTCCGTCAGAACGGTATCAATTTCCGGACTTGCACTGCCATTTGATTTATGTTTGCTATGACCGTTGTGTACCAACAGAGCCGCAAGCTGGATGATGTTTAAATCTGTACTGCGTTTTTATGCAGCTGCATTGTGACGGGAATTTTTTGGTACAATGTACATGAATGTTACTGAAACAAAAAGTACATATTTCATTTGGGAATCAAATTATTTTATTAATCAGTACAACATTTAAAAAAATCGAAGTGTTTTTTTTATTGTATTTTTAATTAAGTAGGTAACACCCAGTTCTTTTGTGAATTTAAAATACTAAATCTCGCTATCATCCTAATATTATGAATGCGAAAGTTTTTGTGTGTGTTAATTTGTTACTCCTTCACGCTTCAATGGCTGGTGGCTTCGAAATGGAGATAGCTTATATCCTGACTTAAGACATAGGCTACTTTTCAACGGCGGACGAGGTCGCGGGCAGTAACTAGTGTATAAATAAAAAATGAATCCCCGTTTCACTTGGTCACGTCATAAAATTTGAAAGGGTCGACCGATTACAATATTTTTTGTTCGGTTCGTAAGTATCAGGACAAGGATTGTATAAAAAAAATTACACCCGGACGGCACGGACAACTTGTTAAAAATAAAATTTACGAACAATTATTGTATTACTTTTAACTAAACACGTTTGATTGACACGATCTGTTCAATAATTGCAGATAATTAATTGGTATTGTATGTACACGTGTCCCACTAGACTTGGATTAGATATGCTAAGCTAACTTGTATCATATGGTATGGATAGGTAATACATTAAACTTTAAATGAATTTTGATTTATTTAATTATTATTACTACTGGGACCTGTACATCCCTGTGACATTTAAATTATGTAGCTTAAGTTTAGTATTGTAATAAGTGATTTATTTAAAAAAAATGGCTTACTGTTGAGTTTCTTGCGGCGCTTCTTCTCAACAGTGGTCTCTTTGGAAGCGCTGGTAGACTCAGACTTGTAAAAGTGCCTACAGGGCCTACTTACAGAATAAATGATTTGAATTTGAATTTGAATTTGAATGCAATATGACTAATTGGAATCAACGGGTTTATATCAACACAATGTCACATTACTCAAGAGGTTTCAATAGGATTCCGTTAAGTAACGAAACTAAACGAAGCGAAGAGGAAACGAAGTAAAAGATTTCGGCTTTTGTTCTGGAATATCACCAACTTTTTAAGATGATTAACTTTTACACATATACTTGCCCATACCGGGAATCGATCCTGGGACCGTTAGTTTTATAGGCAAAAAATCTTTAAAACAATGCTTGCCTTTAAATCTGGTTAAACAATTTAGGTGTTTTAAGTACAAAAAAACAGCCCAATAAATCGTGGTTTCCATAAACTTATTCTATTATAAATATTATAATTCCAATTAAATTATTTAAAAGATACCAAACAATGTTAAAATCCTGCCTGGTTAGAATTATTACGCGCACAACACCGAATCTCGTGAAAATACTAAAGCAAACACACAAGAAGCAAACTGTAACGTTTCCTCCTCCATTTGTTTTACTTACGGTGTGAGCGCGGCTTTGTTAACTAACAGAAGCAACATGACTAGCCGTAAAACAGATGAACATACGTACAAAGTACATGGCAACATAAAAGTGCTACAGACCTAATGCTCAGAAACACTTCTCAGGTGTTGCCAACACAACCATTTAGTGATTAATGTTTATGCCGTGACGCGACGAATCATACTTCTGGGGTATGAAGAGATATAAACATACCATACACTATTATAAAGAGACTGTGTTGTTTCGAGTGTGTATAAAATAGGCATGTGTATATTTTTGAGAACTACCTAGTTTAAGCTTGTGACTTTTCTCCTGTGGTGATTTCTTAATATATATCCGGCTCCTATCATCGAAGGAAACGAGATATAAGGTTTTTTATTACTGGTATCAATCTAAACACGCTTCTATTACCGTTTCATAAAAGTTTTAAGAATCAATATAATCTAATCATACACCAAACAATATACAATAGCGTTTTCATCCACTTGTCTTTAAATCACGACTATCTGTCTGCGTGATTTAGGCCGTCACTTAAATCTCATGATCTAAGTATTTAATTTTGTTGAGATCAATTGTGCTAAAAAAATTAAGACCTTTATATTTTACGTTTCTATTCAATGAAATACGAAAATAACTTGGTATCAAAGCGATCAAATTCCAAAGAATATGCTGCTTATTTATTGGGGAATATAATAAATTAACTTTGTTTTTATTATTACCTACTAACCAATTCTGTAGCTGTCATCGCAACTCACGTCTAATAATAGTATACTTAAGACTTATGTTCGGTGTCGTTTGGAAACGTGAATTCCACCAATAACAGTAACTAAATAATAATATGAATTACATGTAGATGTTGACTATATAAAATTATAAAGTGAATACCATTCGTATTAATTATAATTTTAAATTGATGAATGAAACGTACAAAATGACAAGTCATTATTATTAAACCAAGTTATTTCATTACTAATAACGTTACACACACTACTACGTCACAATATGTTACATGTTGACAAAGTACTTGCACGTAAAACATAGGTTAAGGAAATGTTTTTGTAATATTACATCTATCACATGTCAAATTATTGTTACGAAGCATTGATTGATGAGTGGAACAATTTTTAGCTTTTTCATAAACGTATTTAGATCTTTTGTGCTGTATAATACCGGGGACGTTATTTATTATGTTGTCAAAAGTGATCGATAATGGCTGTAATAATTTATAGTAGAAGCATTCACAACATGATCGATATAAATAGCAAAATACATTACTACGTAAAAAAATCTTACTTGATCTATGCCGTCCCGTTCGTCATGAACATACCGCAAACGAGACATTATTTCACGCAAACTAAACGCCATATTCACTTCACACGGCACTTTAAAAACATAAACACTAAAAAGGACAATGTAAATAACGGATAAAACAGAAATATTAAATTAACAAGTTAATAAATACGACACATAGTAACAGTCAGGCGAAGTAAAGATAAAGAAGAATGACGTTTTAAAAGTCATAACAAATGTACCCGCGGTTAAAAACAAAAGACGGTGGCGCGTTTACTTTTAATAAGGCTATGTTCCACGGGCCGGCTGCCAACCAGCCAATACGTCAAACTTTGACACACTTGTTGAAATAAAACCTATACTTATAAGATCTTGTTATTTAAAAAGTTATTGCAGTTATGAACAAATGTCTTAATGGAATTTATTTAGTATTTCGTTTACAAATATATACATAGTCCCCTTAAAGCAGTTCAGATAGTTTGTGTAGTGACATATAATAATCGTACTGGAAACGTCGCTTATACAAGCCAGTGGAGCGGAGGTGTCATGAGATAAACTCGCAACGAACTAGATCTTTCGCTTTGCTACGCATCGTACGTGGCACTAAGAAAACATGCGCTAGTTTAGCCAGCTGCAAATAAGAAAATATGTTTTTCTCAACTTACAGTTTAATCTAGTAGTATCAGTGTTATTTAAATGTTATATATTATGACGATAATGTTATTTTATTATGTGTAACCGAACCTTATAATTATACGCACGTTTGTAAATTTGTTCATATACGCATAAACCCAAATTAACAAATGTTATAAACTATTTTAGAATGTAAATATTTGCAGACTTACGTCCGGCTGCAAATAAAAAGTACTAAGGACACGTAACACAGTGAAACGACCAACCACGAATTAGAAACAGATGTCAATTACAAGCTGTCCTGTAACATTGCGCCGGAGTAAAGCGGTGAGATCGAATTCCAATTGCAGACGCATCTGGCCGCTAATGAACGCTGCACGCTGCTACGTGCATACTGTCTAACTGCAGTTAGTGCTTCTGACACCTACGTGTCTATGCCCACCTGGTACTTTAAATGCAACGCGTCGTTTCTGGTAAGACATTAGAGCTGGGCCTCTTCAACACGGTAAAACCATATTGCCTTTGGTGTGTTATGGTATTGATTATAATATAAGTCGGGGACCTTTACTGTCAAGTAAATCGTAACGGTGATGATACGATAACACGTCAAAAGCAATATTGTTTTACCGTGTTGAATAAACGCCCTAGGGCTCAAGACAAAGTGACAAAGTGATTTTCGAGAACTGTCAAATTGTTCGTTGACATAACCGCTCGACGCAACTGTCCGGTAATCCAATACATTACTTCTAATGATAACGTTTGCCGAATGCATCTTGTCTAGCACTGGTATAAGAGGTGCTCATTGAGACGAATGCAGCAGGTTACATTTTTTTTTTCAGAGGTCCGAGTTTAAGACTGCGCCGAGCGTCCAGTGGCGCCCTCATTACTATTATTGGGTTTTCTAATTAACTAACGAATTTCCTTGGAACCAAACAAAATGTGTTTGTAGCGCAAGTATAAACACAATTTATGGGATACGTAACAAACTTTAATAACAATTACCCTTTGAGTAGTCAGCTTAACGGGAAAAGGTGGCCACTTTTTTTCGTTAAGTTAATAACTCGAAGGTGAATTGTTATTAAACTATATGATATACCCTATAAGTTGTGTTTTCATTTGTAGTACAAACACATTTTGTCCAATTTCAAGAAAATACTTTAGTTTATTAGAAAACACAATAAAAGTAATGAGGGCGCCACTGGACGCTCGGCGTAGTCTTAACCAGGTGCCTTATTTTTAGTTTTTTTTTAGTCCTCTTGTGACTGCCAAATTTATACGAGCTATCATAATGTTGATAATGCTTTAAAATCTAGGCTCAAGACATTGTAGAATTAGGACCTTGGTCGATCGTTCAATTTATGCATCTGTTGTTACAATACATGTTAGTAGATTTTTTGTTTTAATATATGTCAGTATAGATAGACACAACAAAAAATAAGATCAACACACGAATGAAAAAAATATATGTAGAACTGAAGATAGCGGCAGAGGGCGAATAGGAAATATGCATCGTTTTTAAATAGTATTTCTCATCAAAATATGAAAAAAACCGTTAGAGATCACTAAATGTCAAATTAAAATAATTAAAATCGGCCATGAAATACGGATGATACAAATATTTTAAACTCCTAATCAGACAGCGATTAGACGGAGAGATCCGATATGCACTGTGACGTCATGCAACTGGTCGGCCATATAAACTCCATGTTAAATTCTGTTTTGCAAGAAAGAGATTTTTTTGGCTTTATAGCTATTCCAAAAATGTTTTTTCTCAGCTGGTTATTACATGAACAACATTTTATTGAAGCGGTAAAAAAAGGCATGAATATTCCCTATACGGGTCTAAGCACTCTTACTGACCGAAACTCTGATAATCTGACGAAATGCAATAGCAATATTACTACTTAAGGTCGGTGCAACTTCAATCGAGTTAACATTTTACTCTAAACACTATCTTATTACATCGCGGAAGATACACTACAGAAGTAATGCAATAACTACAATATCATTAAGCAAAGAAGATTGTTTCTTGGCTTGCGACTAGTGAATTGACTTAAGTATTCATGGACTGGTGAATAAGTGATGGGGGAGACGGGATGCGATCACATTAGCCCCGATTTCAATGATCGGGATAAGTTACCGGGCTGCCCGCTACATCCAGCTTTAACTTAACTACGATACGTACCAGGTTTAGATGGCTTAAAATCAAAGATTCGCAATTATTTATTTTAAAATACCGCCTAGGAACCGCGCCATTTTTTTAAATCAATTTCATAATAAAGATGATATTTACATCTCTTGTGTATAATTATAGCACGTTGAAAGTTTCTTTAAAGTTGTTATGGTCTGACTATGAACATCTTATTCTTTTTCCACACGCAATATGTTTTTGAATCAATAAAACACTCCGAAATATAGCTTTACATATTTTTTTAAGATCAAGAACCCTACAAGTAAATTTGTAATAAAATTATCAACATTTCGATATTTGGTTGGTTCCAGAAAACAATACGATCAATCACGTACTTCAATTTACCTTACAATTGATTATGGATGTGGATTCGAAAAAGGCCGCCAACAGACCTTAAAAAAAAGTCCGGTTGTGTTTGTGATGTTTTATTGTTTAAAAGATATATTTCACCTGGAAAAAGAGTGACATGTCCATTTCCTTCTTTTATTATTAATTATTACACACAATGTAACAAAACCAGCAATACATTAAAAGAATCCACTCCATAATATCTATCTCAAATGCCAATTTATAAAGTAGCTTTTCCCTGTTAGCGGAGGCAATCCTGTATATTTTATTATTAACTGGATAGACATATCAGCACGAAATGACGCTTTTATCATCATACTGCTAATCTCACCCTTATTACAATTGTATTACGATGTCTGTATTGTTTAAAATTCGCAATGTCTTACGAAAACGACGTCGCGACGTAATAAACTTTACGACTCGTCATAGTATTTCACAACGCGGCTTTGCGTCGTGACATGTTGTGTTATATCATGACGACATTGCAATATGTGTTCTTTTCCACCCCTTTAAACATCAGAAAATAGCGTAGAAACTTTGTTTTTAATAAACTAGATGTTAAAACTGGTCAAATAGTTACTTAAGAGAATTTAAAATATTTTTCATATTTTTACACGCTTTTATTTAACTTGCAATTTATGTACGTATGTATGTAAGGGTCAAATCTTGCAAGTAAATTTGACCCACTTCCCGGTTTCCGATGAAGGCGAAGATTTGCATACGCCTTTAGTTCTGATGACAATACAATTATATAGTACCATCGAGCTAGTCTGATGATGGAGACTCAGGGTGGCCATAGGAGCTCCTGAATTACACATACTAAACCCGTCTTGTAAGGGGTTGTTAGAATTGTCTTGACGAGTAGATGAGAACTGTGCAAAAAAAGTACATTCGGTCACAAAAGCTTGTCCCAAAAATTACATTTTTGACAGAAACATATTTTATCAATAATGAAGTTCAAAATGTAGTTCATACAATAGCGCAAAATTATCCAACTTGTACTAACGCCGCACGAGAATGTTATATCACAATCAAGTAACTCAACTTGCGCTAAAGTACACTTATCAATGTCTAAATCGTCTTGCATCAACTATTCACGACGGAAGTCATAGTCAGTATTAAACCCGTAATTCATACATTAATTTTGTACATGCGTCGGGAACACAAAGCACGCAAAGCTTCTTTAAATATTCCTTTTACTTCATAATCAAAGTGCTGCGTTTGGAAGATAAGAATTCCCAACGCGCCAGAACATCCAACTGCGGATGTGGCAGTCTCTACAGAATGGGAATAATTTCACTCAGTTCGCTATTTATCAAAATTCCCCGCGAAAGAAGCGAACACACTCAATTTTACAAGGCGGCACCGCAACCGTGCGCACTCTGTAATTTATGCACCTAAGCCGGGAAACACACGATTTGGCGGATCGCACGTCGTCTGCTCTAAAACGAGTCTATTGTTAGATCACAAATAACAGTGAGGAGTATAGCGACCTTGTAAAATATTTTCGATATAGGGTTAATGAAACAATACCTACATAAAAGTATTTGGTAGATTTTCTTTTTATAAGTTTTAGTCTGTGGTATTTTTTATATTTTCATTGCTAAATAAATCATCAGATCATCACTGATAAAAAATTGGCAGTAAATTTAGCACATGAAAAGAAAATGAAAAGTTTTACAAAATAATTTATTCAAACATTATTCTTCCCGTAGGTATGTGCTCGTATGTATGTACGCCGCAGTAACAGTACCAAATACCGCTCGTGTGATTTTTCTTATACTCAGCCGTTTTCGGCAATAACCGTGAGTTTACGAAAATTTCCCGCCGCCTTAAGATACTCGAGGGAAAAAATGGTTATTTCAAATATATTTGACAATTCCTATGATTTCAGATTAAGTTAATCTTTGATTTATTATAAATTTAGCTGAACGTATTAAGGGGTTAACTTTTCACGTAGCTATAAACGACAGCATGAATATTTTTTCAAAAATAAATGAAAAATAATATTTTCCTGTCCGTACAGGAATATTGAATGAGATGAGCGGGGATTAAATAGAGATATAATCCGTGTGGATGTTGGTCCGTAAATTACATTTTGCCAGTTAATTAGTTCACGTGCGAATTCCACGTTGATGTGTTTTTCACGTGTCATCGCCAATGTAAAATGCATATTATACAGGAACGCCTAACTTAATATACTAAACGATGTTAATTTCCCTAAGTGCCTATTTTGAGTTGACTCCGCTGCCAAGAGTCGACGATCGTACCAAATAAATCCATTAACTTAAAGTAAAGTTTGTATAGACGAGTAAGAAGTCACACAAGGAACGCATTGCCGCGGATTATTTAAAGCGGGGCGAAAAAATTCAATGAATATCCTTAAAGCGTGCAAATTAAACATGGAAACTTTTTGTATTTGCTTAGCGCTTCACGGCTGATATAAGTGGATTGCAAAAGTTCCGAGGATGAGCATAAAAATGCTCGAGCGGGAAGAAAAGAAACCAGCATTAGGAGTGTCGCGATAACCGGGAGTATATTTTTGTTAGAAACAACTTCGCTGGTAACTAATGGTAGATTAACGGCCGACGGAGTGGCGTTTTTATGCGCCACGTTTATGAGTTTATATGAACTTGTCTAATAAGAACAACTTGCTTGTATACAGTTTGAACACGGACATATGTCGCGTCAGTTTTAGTTTAAAACTTTTCCTACCTAGTTTAAACCCCAACTTGCTTATTAAAATGTACAGTAACAGTCAAATCTAAATATTATACTAGCAAAGTAAAGAGGTAAGCCAAGCCATCAATATCCATTAGTTTGGAAGACATATGATTATTAACAAGTATACGTAACACTTAACGGAGAGACCCTGTTTGGTTGATGTTAATTCTCGACAAGAGATACGGGCCCGGGTTAATAGTTGCACCAGGTGGGGATCAGATTAGGTGACGGAGGGATTAAGTTTGAACACCTCCGTTAATTAAGCTGAACAAAGAAATATCGTAAATTAAAGGGAAAATTTAACACGGTTATATTTATGTTTATATACTTTCAGTGTAGAAAACATTTAATGGATTTATGTAGTTTGTAATCGTTTTCTTATCTAGGACTCCGATAAACATACTTAAAGTAATAGTAGTATAATATTTAATTCCATAGAAAATATCTAAGAGTAAAAAAATATATTCCTGCTAATTACACTGATAATAAATATATTTTCTATATTTCCTTGTCCAGTACACATAGTAAAGTCAGCAGGAAGAGTAGCTACGCAACCGAAGAGGTCAAAACAATCTGCACTTGACTCTATTGTCAAGAGAATACGTCGTGTCTAGATCATTTTGAACATGTAATTCTGCTTCGCTGATTTTGATGCAGACTGTACAAGTCTAATGCTTGGCTATAGAGTAGGTTAATTTGAGTGAGAATGCCCCTTGATATTATTTATTTATTTTAATTTTGATTATATGTTTATTTCATTTCATTGATGTAAGTATGTAGACTAGTTAGGCACGTATAATATAGCTTAATTGTCTTTACATTGAAGTGATGACAATTGTTTGGAATGTAACGAACAGAATATAAATCGAGCACAAATAAATCTCCCTTACCGCGGAAACTGGCGGAACCAAATGCAACCGAGAGGTAATAAACACCATTTAATTTTGTTAAAAAACAATGCCGATTATAACAACGACCACCGACTCGGATAAATTGGTTAATTTAAAATATCGTATACGATATCGCGCGAATGGATCGCGTTATTATTTAAATTACAGTTTAAAATGTTTTCGCGATCGGTCCCGGGGGAATCGTTCGCTCGCAGAGAGTTAATATTCAACGTTATTGTAAAGGTTCAAGATGGTATTTTATGTTCATCAGTTTCGTTATATTTGTGATTTGACAGCCGCCGAGTCACGATAGGGCAGAGTTAGCCGAATGGATATTATCTATTCATGGGCCGCCAGCCGAGGCTGAATGGGACCACTTGCGAACGAAAATGTATTGAATCCCTAATGCAAACAGTTGCCTAAAACCTCTTTGCCGTTATCAAAAAAAGTTGTTTTGTACTTAAGAAATATGTTTGCCGATTGCAGAAAATGTTTTATGTTGACAAAATGGTTGTTTATTTGTCAAAAGAATTCTACTTTTCTTTTGTGTTTATTTAATCTTTGTGTATGTACCAAAGATCGGCGATCGCTAGATTTGCCAACTTGATTTGGTTAAAGGAGAATGGGCAGAAATGTATGAACACTGGCCTAGAAACCAATAACAATAAGCATCGTAACATCGGATGTCCTTTTTAATTCCACAACAATTTTGTGTAACGGAAACCCTCAAATAACTGTGAGCAATATTTAAAAAATGTGGAACATCGGGACGCCTACATAGACGACGTTAGAATAATTACTTTGAGAAACCGCTGTTTTTGCATGGCGATAACTTTTTTCCCACAAAGATTTCGAACCACCTGCCAGTAATCGTTTTACAACTTAGAATTACCTATTCGGGACATATCGCTTGCCCTTATCGGTCATTAGGCCAATTGGCCCACCCTCCTTTAAATGTTAAAATTGTATGACTATTATACTACGCAAATAATAAAATGTAAGTTAAATATCAATCACGAACTAATTGAAATTTAATGTTTGATGTTTTAATTGACCAGCGATGAAATCGTTAGTAAAATTGCAAGTAAAAACCAATCGCGCTTGGAATTATGCAGTTCATTTACTTGGCTTGTTTAAGCGTCAATTAATCTATAAAACAAAATAAAATAATAAACTGGCGCGAGCCACGGCTATAAAACACGATTTTATCATACCTCTGGGAGGGACACGTTTTCGAATATCGTAATAAAAAAGTCACAGATGTCAAATTTATGACGTCGGACCATTGTAAAGAGATTAAAAGATTTAGTACGGGCGTGGGGGCGACCGCTACGCCGCTACGGTGCTACGATTCTACGGCTCTACAGGGCTACGCTTAAGTTCTACGAGGAACAATTTTACAAGTTTAATAACGTTGTAATCTTTCTGTATTGGTAACTGTCACGTTCACGTTTCTTAATATTTTACTGAACTCACCGCTACAGGACTTAAATAAGATCGACGTACCTGTGAACAAAAAAGCAATCTTAATATATTTAATTTACAATATTTCATGTGGTTTTGGATATTGTCTTAAAGTTATAAAGTAAGTTCTTTAATTATGGTTGCATTAAGCGTAACATTTCATCACCATTATTCTAAAAACAATGACAGTCAGAGACAGTAAATATAAAATGAAATAAAAATATAAGACAAACAAATTTCCTCACTAATCCACCCTCACCAAATCCCGCGTTAATGCAAGACGTCAGAGTACAAGAAATTATAAAAAAGAAATTTCCCGCGGGGAGCGAGATGCCCTATAAACGTCCGTTAACTTGGGGAATAAATCACTGTTACAGCTAACAGCTCCAAATAAATAATTTTCTTTATTCATCAAAATTAAAAGGAGCAGTTGACAAAGGCGGCCCTTAATTAAAATTCGCTTTACTTAGTGACTTCATACTGTTCGATCATCGAGTTACCGGCTTTCGGTTTGTTTCGTTGGTGGTTCGAGCCACAAAGGATTAACTCGGCTTCCTGGCCTCCGTTCGACTCCGGATATTAATAAAAGGAACCAAAACTCCTGTTTACTTACCACGAACACTATATTGATAAAGCTTTTAAAATTTTAGGCACCGAATACATTTTTGAATGAAATTCGTAGTTGGAAATTACGTTACGAGTGGCATGAAATACGGACGCCAAATTATTAGTTACCTGCTAAGTAGGTAAAAAACTAAACAAGTTGACAAAGTCCAATGTAAAAGTACATGGTTTTAAAGTATCATGCTTAAAATTTTCAAGCAAAGACTGAAACTATAATAAACAAGCATAAATGAGAAACTGGGAACACCATATTCGTTGTTCGGCGTCATTATTCTCGCGCAAGACGGACACGGCGCGGGCCCTGCGAGATTTATTTGTAAGCGGGCGTTCCGCGCAAGTGCACATCGAGTTTTCAATTACACAAAGTGATGGCCGCAGCGCTGCGGGCGCACCGCGAAAAACGTCGCGGTCAGGGAACCTGACCGATTGCACACTGCTCACACGACCCTCGACCAGCGGCCAAAAACAAACACTAACGCTACAAAAATAAGGAGCTTTTCAACAAAGACTCGAATCCGCAGCACCGTAACTAAGGGGACAACGCGTTTTCGAAAGGTTGAAGGAAAACTCGATCGCTTTTCCAGGGGGAAGCTCTCAGTGGTTTATTGCGTTATTACCTGGACGTGTCTGCCGCGCCGGGACAGCCGCAATTTAGGGAGAAAAGAACGATATGTTGCGAGAAAAGGGATTTTATAGAGCTCAAGAACAGCCTCGAAGACCAAGCTCCCACGTCCTCGCCTGTAATTTTCTTTGATCGAAAACACTACACGACACTACTCTAGTTTTTATTTCCAATTCAATATTGTTCAATGGTTTTCAGGTTCCGTTTTGCAGCATTTACCACAATACATTCATTTCATTGTAAGGATTTACTAAAGTTATACGAATTACGTTTTGTCGATCAGAAACAATTTTAGCAGGGTGGTGAGTATTTGACATTGTCTTAGCGACATTATAAATTGTTGTGTTTAATCTTAGTTTTTAAATGGCATTAAAAGAAAATAGAAAGGGTCAATGTATAAAATAAAACTATAACTTACAAATAATGCTAAGATATCACTTAAATGGCCTACAACTCAAGATTAACATTTGTTCTTAAAGCCCTTTTAATTGTGAAGAAGCTGATCCACTTTTGTAACACAGTAAAACCATCTCACTATTTTATTCAATTCGCTTCAGTAAAAACGTCAAGGATCAAGAAACACTTGCTTCAATAATCGGGTGACAGATTTCGCAACTCCGTCTTAGGGCCAATGAAATAAGAGTGAATGTCCATAAAATAAAATAATAACCGGCCAATAAAATCTTTCGTCGGCGGGCTCGTAGCAAATCTGTCAAATACTTCGGAAGAAAAATAAAAGAAAGACGTCAGGGGGTGGGGGCGTGAAGTGGTCGAAATTTGATCTGAGACAAGTCGTGGGGAGACCATCAATCGGCGATAATTGGAGGGCTTTAGTGACAACCGACCGAGATACAAGTGATATAAAAAATATGGCTCATTCTTTAGATTAAGTGTATCGTTACTTCGGTCGCCTAGGCAATTCGCTGGTTTGCTTTGTTTTTAAGTACGATTTTAAACTAAAGTTAACTTTTTTCAGCATAGACTTAACTCGAAAAATCTGAAAGTTAGTGTCACGTAAAATCCGAGGAAATCCTTTTTCTTATTCATCTCTTGGGATTCTATTTTTTTACGAGTAAAAAGAGGAATGTATTTTAAAAGGACCCAGTATGTTTTCTTATTATTTAAGTACGTAACAGAGAACGGTCAATTACCGCCGGAATATTATTACCAGCATTCTCTCTGTCTCTAGTCGTGAAACCAGGGTAACTGAATATTTCTTATTATTATTTACTTCTCTCATTAGTTTTTATTACTTATTTCCTACTAGTGGGGTTAGTACATACAGATGAAGACTAACATATTGTATATATTCCATATTAAAGAGCTCTCAATGAAAAGCACGTATGTTTAAAAACTCTTTAAATCTTTTAGCAAGAGTCGAGTAGACAAATTGTTTAGAAATAAGAATATTATTAAAAAAGTTGAAATTTTCCTAATATGATACTTATTTTTAATATATCTGATTCAACACAAAAATATTGTTTATCTGCACCACCAGACATTTGTAGAAGAGAATGAACCTATACAGTTTTTTTTCTGATACTCTGCAACAGCTGAACTTTTTAAACTTTAAATTGCACAAATTTAGAACGGCTACAGCTTAAATGATCAGTTAACTTTCAACGCAAAATATAAATATTAAATCATCGTTCTTTTTTGAATGAAATTTAAAAAATATATTCAATAATGTGATACACGTTATTACTATTAAATTAAGCAATCAAATAGGTACATCGTCCGAGGAACTGTTTGGACTGGTGCCAACTGCGTCGTTCTACCATCGCACTTCTCGTCATCGGCAGGGTGTTCATTCCCATTTTCTTGAGCCAATGCGCTCAACTACGCGCCGGTTTTCTAGAACGTTTCTGGCGCGTACTATACGAATTTGGAGTGAGCTTCCTGCTGAGACTTTCCCAACGCGCTACAATATGGGGCTCTTTAAAAGGGGTATCATTAAATTTCTTCGAGACCGGCAACGCATTGGTGATGCCTCTGGTGTTGCAGATGTCCATAGGCGGCGGTGACCACTTCCCATCAGGTGGGCTGTCTGCCTGTTTGCCCGTCGACAGCAATAAAAAAAAAAAAAAAAAAAAAACATAATAGTGTAAACGTAAAGTAACCCGGTCAATATGAGTATATTTTTCAATAGCACTAGATATTATTTGCTCAACCGCTACATTTAGAGTATAATGTGCAACGAACAAACTCCAGCGTATTGCCTGTGTGCAGAAAGATAACGTACCTATTTCATAACGTATCATATAAATTTATCAGACACGTAGCCGTTCGCTGGATGCACTGCAGTATATTGGTCGGACGAAGTTAAACAGTTTTACTGACGTTTACCTTTGATCGATTTTCAAGAAGTTTTGGAGAGAAACATCTTTTAAGAACATTAATTAAGAAATGTATATTATTTACATGCAAAACAAACTATTAAGGCATTTGCATTGCATTAACTGTCTAACAGGTGCAAAAAATAATTTCGTTAAAAACATAGCAACGAAAATGTAGATGCCTATTTAAATGAGATACGAGCAGGCTAACAGATAATTCGTATATTAAATCGCGTTGATTTTACCAAATAGTAGTATTAAATTCACACATTACAATACGTCACGTCTTAGTTCATACCGGAGTAAATTTATAAGGAGCGAAATAAAATATAAATGCAGCACTTCATAATCACGATGCACCGGGCAATAGCCGGCGTACTCGAAAAGCCACTAACGTCTGGAAACGTGTGGTAATCGGCAAACGCGAGTGCTCTAATGTAACACGTGACTCGCCGCTTCGCTATACTTCTGTTCCTACATAACTCGAAAGTGATTGCGAGAAATATTTTAAGCAATTAAAGTAAAAGGTTTTCGAGGTACATTTTTTGTTTAAGATAACGCTCAGTCTGTTTTCTGTTTTTATGCGATACGTTGAACTGAATTAAAATGTGTGTTGTTGGAAGTACGATTCAAATTTAGTTTTAATAGGTTTTACGAAAACTTAGCTTAACTTCCCAAATCATAAAAAGACTAATCTTAATTAATTCTGAGTTCCGCAGAAAAAGCAGGGCCGAGATTCTAGGCGGCAAAAACCATATCATCTTTGACCTGTTATCGCTTTGTCGACATTTTGATAGCTCTTTACATGACAGTAATGGTAGCTGAATTACAAATAATACCAAGACGATATGGTTAGGCGACAGGTCAGCAGAAAGTCCTCTAGTCGATTTCTAGACCAAAAATGAGTGCTGGTGAATTCAATGTGCAGCGTCCATACGTGCTGTATAACAATTGAGCGCAGAAATTGCCGACTCGGTCCGATCCGCGCTATAACCCCTGACTTCTCATTATGCAGATTGCCCCTCGATACACGTTCACTAAACATCTTGCGACGCAACATGCTCCATTCCGTAACCACTCGACTTGTTCGACATCAGTAAAATAAATTGTTCGATAGCGTGCCCATTTGCGCTCGAACGAAACTATCTGGACTTACAGCCCGTAAGCGGGATGATAGTGCAGTTTCAATTGCGTGTAGTCTTCTAAAATGAGTTTTTATTTAAAGCAGGTTTTAAAGTAATGTCGTAACAACACCTTCAATTGTTTTGTTCGTAATTTGATGCTGAATCTATGTAAACTCTAGATGTTTGGTTAAGTTAACCAAAATAAACTATAATATTTTATTTGCAAAAACAAGACTTACAACTACTTACACTTTTTCACACCTCTTGTCAAGTATTAACAAGTTAAGGATTTAAATTTTTAAACATTTAAATGCTTCCAATAAATGCAACTTCAAATTCAAATGCTGTTTTTGAAGCCAGATGTTGTAGGTGTGTTAGAGGTACAATACGTGCGTACGTACAATTTATTATATCATAACAGAGTAAGCTTCCTCTGTTCCCCGTACTAGGAGTCATACTGTATCACGGTGGAACAGGATTCACCATCCTCGCTTTATTAATGTTTTAATATTGTGTTTAACAGATACTTAAAACAAATCTTATTTGCAGAATAACATTTTATTTACCTTCCTTCTTTAGCTGCTATTTAAAGAGTTGTTAGCTTTTCTTCGCCTGAGTTCATGTCCTTTCATGTTATTTCCTACACCGCACTGTGCAAAAGCTTACAAATTCTTAAGTTTGTAGTCTTACTTACAAGTAAGCTGACTTACAGTAGTGAGTAGCATTTAGTCTATTTACTCCTCGTTGTACTTCATGTTTATAATATTAAGTACAGTTTGAATTTAAAGGTTTTTTCATTCATACCTAAATCCAAATTGTAATAGCTCATGTCAAATAAGACCTTTTTCTAGTATACCTACATTAAACAATTCAAAGTAGCGCTCATTATGTTGCGTCCCTTGAGTCACCTTTGCCTTATACAGAATGCCCCCTAACGAGTTCCACGGAATGGAATTGTTGCACATATGTAAATAACCATGTAATAAGTGTATCCCAGGGAAGATAATCTGCATAATTGGAAGTCGTCGTAGGATATTGCGTCCACGTGAGGCGGCTGAGCAATTTTCCGCGTCATTTCCGGTGAATCGTCCACTCGGATAGGCCATTCGATGCGCATCTCCAACCGATTACTACCTTATAAATAAATACCTAAATTACGAATAAAATTTCTCCCGACATAAAAATAATTAAGAATGACAATAGAAAGGGTTAAAAAATGAAATACGTAGAAGCGCAAAAAAATTAAACCGCTTACAAAATGGACCTTTCTCTGATCTCTACTAAAATATTCCATTAAAATGTAGTCTACTCCACTAGATGCTACTAAAGAATTCTGTTTGATAAGAAATAGCCACAAAATACGTTCGTCAAAAAATAAAGACGAGTAAATACTTTCGTAAAATACGTTCATTGTTTTCTGATCAAACCTTTTAAGATCAAAAAGTAATTCATTTCATTAAACATGCTGTGACAAGAAAAGAGAAATTCAATCTTAGTTATCTGAATCGTTGATCATAATATTATCATTTTAATCGTCTGTCTTAAACCAATATTATTGCAAAAAAATCAAACGAAACAACATTTCAGTAGACACTAGATTGATTAAAATAATATTGTGTTGCTAAAAATGTTAGCAGATAAGGAATATACCAGTGTAAGTGGCCTGTAAGTGTCATGAGGAGAGACATAGCTAAATAATGGTTCATAGACAAATTAATCGTAGTACTTAGTAGTCGTAGTTATGTTATGTTGACATCGGGGTTGAAAAACCACATTTCCGTTTTTACCTAGCAACCAGTAAGCATTTTTGTTAAGTTCTTTACATACACTCAAAAAATATTCGTACTACAGAACTAGGCAGATAAGAAGTAAATCCTGACACATTGCACGAACATGAAGTTTCTCACTATTGACATTATTGAAAGCTGTAAAATAATGTTAAAACTATTTGTTGCGTGTGAAGGAATGGAAATGTCAACACTATCCATATTCAGAAACTTCATGGGCGTGCAATGTTTCAGGATTCTTATCGGCCGCGCACTATAGCTGTTGATTTAGGCTTGACAGTTTTTAAAGTATGCGTTAACTCAAGTACCTGTAAGTTTGTCAATAAAAATGTATCGTCCACGCAGCGTCGGGTTGAAATCTCGCGCCTCGGCCGATCGATGCGTCCCGCTCATCCCGTCACGCGATCTGTCGTGTCGAGCCACGTTTTTTCATCGGATGAAAGCCCCTATTTATAAAGCCGCAGAATAGTTTCAACGGAACACTGAGTAAGCAGTTTTTGCAACGCTCATGCGTCCGGTATATTATAGTTTTTCTCTTTTTTATGGAGTTTAATCTGCGCAGATTAATTTATTGGACGGAGAGTCGGACTTTCCAATAAATGTTGTTCATACCATTGTAAAGAAGTTGGTTAATAAAAGAATAATGTTGTAGAATTTTAAAAGCAGATCTCTCGTTTTAGTAATAAAGATAGTTACTTTACTAATATGTAACACTAGATTTTTATGACTGGTCTGATAGATTTACTCTAATTTCTTCATTTAAAAGTAAATACCAACCATAAAACTACTCCAAATGAAATAGCACGAAGTCAAATCAGTACAGCGTCCAAATAAAACCGACTCAGAAAACCATTCCAGCACAGCACAATCGATCACAAATAAAATAAAAATGGCAGCGCAGTTTAATAGAAAGCCGACTGAGATTTGAAAGGCAGGTGTGTGGGGATTACAACTAGATAGGGTCACGTGCCGCCCGCTGAAATGTGATGACACTGCAATCCTGGTGCAGGCAAGCTCTCCTTTAAACGACCTGCCCACATTATGCCAGCTAATCGCATGTAAGCGGAAATAGCCCAGTATGCACTTAACTGCATGAAACATTTTAAGAAGAGACATGTTCTTTCTTGACCCTTTCCATTTGTGAAGACCGCTACGTATAATAAACATGTAAACGTACCTACAACTAAGTACGTCAATAATAACGGTGTGTTACCTAACCCAAACGTACAAGTTTCTTGTAATTAATCTGTTCAGCTATTTAGTCAAAAAGTTGCAAGTAAATTCCTTACCCGCTTTATTGAATTCTAACTCGGCAAAGTTGGCTTAAATAAGAAAGTATCGATACGCGATGTCTGAGCTCGGTAGTCTTTAAACGATTTCCTAACTTAATATAAAGTTACAAGATTTGCTAGTTGAGGATCTCTGGTGAAAGGGATTTTTAATAAAACAAAAGACATTGAAACTATTCCTAACCTACTCCTAACTTTTTGTACAAACTTTGGGTATTTACAATAACATTGTTTTAAGAAGGGTAGAAATGAGATTAGGTTAGTTGTTTCCATTAGTTTTTTTGATAATTAGCATTTAAAACCAAGAAATTGATTATACAGCTGGAAATGTTAAGTAGGTTCCGTATTGTAATTGTTTATTGTGTTCAATAAGCAGTATTTGTATTGTACATAAAAATCCAGGTTTGCTATCGATTAAAGGAAAAATACCACGCAATAATTACAAAGGTAGAAGTAACAGTGAAAATTGAATAATTGATGTAGTGTTGCAGCAACGGGACGATCCTGCTTTTTCCGTTGAAAACCCTGAGGGAAATATCCGACAACGTTGCGGTTGCAAAGCCTTCAATTTATTCAGGAACTGCATTGGCGTCTATCCGGCTGACAATCTTGACGTATGGCTGATATCTGGACAAAGCAGCATCGTTGGTAACAAAATCGACAGACACGTAAAAAAGCTAAATAGGATATTCACGGTTTAAACAAAAAGTTTTCAAACGAGCAGCCTGAAAGCGCGAAAACAAAAATTTGAATATTAAATGCATTTTTAAACAACTGTTGAAAAGGAGTTTGGACAAAGGACGAAACAAATGGGAAATATGGCAGTTGTTTGCGTTATAAACCCAGCCAATCACGCCAACGGAGCTCGCACAATGTGCGACTAAACGCCACGCCGACAAAAGAGCCGTAAAGAATGGCCCACCGACACACTCGCGCTAATAAAATAGTTCAGAGCAACAGGTTGCTCCGGCCCGCGCCAATACAATGGGACTAGTAGGAACTATGAGCGTGTCTACCATCCCAGCACTTAGTGCGCACTGCTGGGGATTGAGAATATGCATGCAACGGCTCAGTCTTAATAACCGAATTATCATATAATCATAATAGAAGCTTTGGTTACTAACCATCAAGAATAATTGCTTAAATTATACCACATACTTAACTGTATGTATGAGTATAAAGGCGAACTTATTCTTTTAAGGGATTGTGTAGTACACCAATTTGGAAAATCTTTGGTAGCAATTTAGTACGTGTGTACTAACAGAACAATGGAAAAACTCTGGATTTGTGTTGCACAAGCAAAGCCAACTATTTATTTGGTCTATCATAAGTGAGATCCCACCTACGGGAAAATCATTATCATCATTATAAATAATCATCATAACCGCCGACAGACGTCCACTGCTGGATAAAGGTCTCTACAATCATTTTCTTACAAGCGATGAAAAAGACAGATTAACCTTCTTATTCATAAACGCGCAATAGCTAAAATGTGCTTGAAATATGCGATATCCTTATCTGGCATTATGACATTTGAAATTGACAGAAAGGGACGAAGTTTTTTTTCGTAAAATAGGTTTATTGCGCGTTTGTGAGTAAGGGGATAAGAATTTTCCTCTTACGTATTCACTCCTCTTAATTGTTAGATACAAATTCTCAACCCTAAGCTTAGCGGAAATCGATTCGGATCCAATATTGAGCTCTAGATAATTATCAATTGAATACAAGCTTGAAGATTTGTATCTTGAAATGAACATTTGACCAAGTCAATTTCAAAAAAGTTCTGATTAGATTTTAGTTTTACAAAAATATACATTTTATAACTGAAACAATATTTCTACCTGGTGTACTCCACTATCAATCACATCACTCTTCTCCCTCGAAGTATTCTGAACCCGCTCGTCCAGTACCCATCCTCGTACGAACGAACATGCATTGTTGCAATTTACGGTTGTACAGATATTTTAGTGCTTTACAACATTAAATACTCGCTTTGTATTGAACGCAAATAAAATTGCTTAACATTTTGTTTTTTTTTTAAATCAAATACCAAAAATTTCATGCAGCGTTTGCGCAGTTATATTCGAGCACATTCGAATTTCACAACGGGATTTTGTACTCGTACTTGACTTTGTTCGAATAGTTGAAATTCGAGAACTTCAATTTACAATACAATACGAGTTCATTTAAATGTGATCGGTATTTACATTTTTTATATGTAGGTACAATAAAGGTTTATGTTTTCATCGCTATGCCTTTGACTGCATTTAATAAAAATATTTTCATTTATATTCAATGTTTTCGGCAGTTTGAGTTGTTTCATTAATTCATTATGCATAAATAAAATACCTTGTTTACCTAAAAGTGATGAAACATAAAAACTGTGTGGTCTTCAAAATAATATACTTATTTTCTTTTCTTCTTAATTTATTTTCTCTACTTACACCTAAATAATTTCTGTTTCTGCAACTTAAAATAAAGTTCTACCTCTACAAGTAACAGAAAAGCCATGTGTTACTTAGCAATAGTTTATATCACAAGGCAACGTGTAAACAAACGCGACGTTACTCTTGTAGGTATTTGAGCTGAGCATTATTTAGAGAGCAAGAAGGCCGGTCGCAAACTAGCAAGCTCCTTAATTCCTGGGTCGCGTGTACCTTGCGGTTTCACTGGGGGATTTACAAGTTTTCTTCTATTCGTCCAAATGCTAGTTCCCGTTATTGTGGTTAGCCACGGCTTACCCAACTTTCACAAGACATTGTTTTCGACAAAGCTCACCTTCGGAAGCCCTTTGTGAATTGACAAACAGTTAGATGCAATAAAGCAAATAGCGTACTTATTCGGTTATTTGTTTTGTTATTGCTGACTGAAACTTTGATCTCGGCTACTATGTAAGCTAGAATGTTAATAACGCTTTTTTTATGAACAACCGATCGTTCCTTTTGTTTTTTTTTTATGGCAGAAAGAAGGCCATCAAGCACATAGGCCATCTTATGGTACGATCTAAGACCCATAGCCATTTGCATTCTCAGAACTACATACAATCTTAAAATTGCAATTGTGCAAATGTGGACACTACTGCTTGCCGGTAGATTAAAGGACAAGACGGTGGTAGCGTGGAAGTAACGCATTTAGAATGAGTTGTTTGATTTTGTTAAGGTTTGATAATAAGATCGTGGAGAAAAAACCGATTTTATTTTATTTATTGAAGAAGAAAACATACAGAATTTAGAAGAATATGCTCAAGAGAAGTAATTAATAAATGTTTAAATCCTGATACAATTCTCACTAAAAATTAATAGCTAGAAATAAAGGTAGCACGCCCGTTACATAACATACGATGTGATAAAAAAAATACGGCAAACGTATATCAAATATTACCTACAAGTTAAAGTTTAATTCAATAAAACAAAAACATATGCATCAAAATTATGCACGAACAAGCAATGTTTAACGCCAAGCGTCGGCGAACAATCTCGTAACAAAACAGCGGGGGAAGCGTAGTAAGTGAGGAGTGACAAAACTTGAGTCGCCGACTAATTAGCAATACAAACATGAATCAGAGGCTATTAGTTGTAATTGAATGAGCCGGCGGCGGAGTTGTGCGGCGGCGAATTTAAATATTGCGCTTCACGAACGGGGTAACAGTTTACACAAAAATGGCTGCTCGCTTCTGCTTATATGCACTAATTTTATTTTAATTTACAGGGCACTTTTACTAAAACATCGAAAGTAGCTTTTTATGATTATCGAGAAAGTAGAATCCTTTAAGTTTCACCGAAGAAGAAAAGAAACAAAAAAATGAATTCTACTTGTAATTTCCACATCAAAGGTCCTAATTAATTAAGGTTCCTTTTTTGTTCAATTCTACAGCCAAGGCTAACTTAAAATGTGTGCTAAAAATTTATTCGTGTTTAAGGATAATGTATAATATCATAGGCAGGTATTGAATATTTCGATTACGTCAATTTAATTGCACTTTTACTACATATAGGCTACCTCCTCAGTCCCGGGAGTAGATGGCAGATCGCACTTTATGATACTCGCTCTGTGTAGTTTACGATACCGCATAGTTCCTGGTTTGAAGCCAGTACAATGAATCTATTGTATTGTGATGTGAGGAATGTTTATCAAGGAATTAATGTACGCCGAATGTCACCCAGGATTGTTGAAGCTTGATTGTCTCTCGCATCCTACATTGTTGTGTATTGTACTCTACATTAGAGCGTTACATTTACCGCCTGTGCCGTAAACAGAATATATCCGTGGGGCTGGCTTATCTAATAATAATGTAATACCGTTCCACAAACAAAAACATGTCATTCATTTGGAACATTGAATTTCAATCCGGTCATTGTTTTCGATTCGGCTTATAAATATTCATAAAACAAATGACGCTAAATTACTGCGGTAACTTCAGCCGTCGGGCGCCCTCGAGACCGCAGCTCAGCGACAATTTTTCATTGAAATTTTATAAAACACTCGCTGCTACGCGGAAATTATCTCCCCCATTGACTAAAATTTTTCACGGCAAGTTTGACATCAATCCAGAATTTCTGCGTTTCATCGCCGAGCTGTCACATTTATTTCATTTTGGACATGTTTTCTCAAAGAATATAAACTTTCGTTTTACACACAAGCAAGATTAAGATATCTATAATTTATAAAACATAATGAGCCAGCACCAAGGCTTCTTTAAGGGAAAAAAGATTGAATATGTAAGTTAAAACATGTAATTTGCATCAACTTCCTTTTTGTTAGAAAATCACAATCTAAGATAATCCATCAAGCCGCGTATCGGTAACTTATTGGCGGCGCAAAATAATCCAACCATGAATCCATCAAGTCGGGAATCTATGAAAACCATGTTAACGTAAGCTGAAAAATCGTCACGTAGTGAGCGCGGCGGCAGTTTTTACCCGCAAGACTAACAAGGCTTGACGTGTCGACGCGGTGGCATTCCGCACGCAGTTTGCGGGAAGTTAAACAGCGTTTAAGCCTCGTTGAAGCTGACGGTTCGGGAATATACTCGCGTTATCGCTACGGGAATCGGACTGAGTGCGCCGACGTTCGGTTAAAGCTAATTAAATAAATTAACATATTACATTATTCACCCAAGTAGCGGGAGACCCGAGAAAAGGATTAGTTGTGGGGAAATTGGGCACTTTTTAAATGGGATATTATGTTTACATAAATGGTTGGCATCATTAGACTAGCTGTTGCCCGCGACTCGGGAACTATTTAACTTTCAAAGAACAAAAGTATCATAATTATGTTCTTCCCCGTGACTCTTATGACATCTCCATACCATATATAATATCCATCGAAATCACTTCAGCGGTTTAGCCGTGAAACCAAAAAAACAGACACGACAGACCGACAGATAGACAGTAGGTACTTACTTACATAGTAACTTTCAGTTATACTATTAGTATCGATGGGTACTCACAATATAAGTAACGCGTTTAGTCCCGGGAGAGAACTCCATTATAAGAAAATATTTGTGTCATGAACATGAGTAATTGTAAGTATTTGATCGACAAACTATAAGTGACCTCTTCATTGCAATTGTCATTAAATGCAGACAATTGCTAGTAAGAGTAAGGACAATAGCTCCACCGTTGACGTTGAGGTTTTTCTTGTTAACGAAGAACAAAGAACAGTTAAAATTGATTGTACAATTTGTAGGTTAGTTTTTGTTACTAAATACTCTTTTCTCAAACCTTATCATTTAGCCACCAAAACTCTCGTTCATAAGGCTAGAAATTTGTCAATGATAGGTATATACTATTTTTTTTAAATATCATCATCTGTTAATAGAAAAAAGAAAAGCAGCACGTCATAGAGTACCCATTTGAATTAAAAACAACTATTTTGCTATGGCAAGGTGGCACAAGCCTGAGACCCATTGTCATTACCTGACAGAGTGGTCAGACCACAATCTCAAGCCCGCAATCCTAAGGCTGCTAATGCGTGGCTAACCCTGAGTACTAAGATGCAATAATTCTATGCTAATCATTTAACCAGTTGTCTGATCGCCACACCGGAACACAAAGCGAATACTGCTAATTAGCGGTAGGTTAAAGGATACGTTGGTGGTAGCGATCCCTAAGAACCCTACGCAAGGTCCTAACACCACTAAAGCTAGACAATTATGTATTTTATTTATCAAAGCTTTTATTGTCAGTTGTTAAGAAAAAGAAGACTACAAAATCGAGAACAATTGCATGAAAGTGCCACTCATAACAAAAGCACTTTCCTATGTACACAAGCCAAGCATACCTTGAAGTGTGTGCGACTTAGCTCTGATTGCCTCACATACGTCATTCTCGCAGCACGCTCGCATTACCTACATATCTACCTACATTTAAAATTATCGCCCTTAATATTCCCATGTGGGTAAGCATAAATTAGAACGCGAATTTCATTCTCCTGTTTCAACATTTGAACTTTACTTATGAGACGCGGATGGCAGGCATAAAAGATATGGCACCGGATTTGGAATTGTTTAATGCTCTTTTGCAGGTTGCGTAACTTGTAACTTCGTGTGTGGAACCTGTTGATTACTAATATAAATAAAATTACAAAGAAAATAAACCTCATTTTGGCTTTGTTGGTAGATTGCGCATTTTTTTAATAATATAAATTCTCGTACTTACCTAAAATTGCACAACATAAACATTATATGACCGTAAGTGTTTGCGCACTTTGTTTAAAACAATATAATGCCTCAAATCTCCTGACATTTATATTTTTATTTATCAATTAGGGTTTCCTACTAGAATGTACTATTTAGTAGTGTTTTCACACAATTTTTTCTCATTCTGTTCCATCATATTTTGATTAGATGTCATAAGTTCATTACTGATACTATCAAAAATAATGTACCAATACTCAAATCCATATGTTGCTTTTTTATTACTTTTAAACTTTACGATAACGAATAACTATAATAGTCGACTAGTCAAGGTCAAGGAGCTTTTACTGTCATAACTCAGCTAAGTCCTGACCAGGACGTTTGTAGGTTGTCTTCAAGATTTTGCTTGAGTTTTACTTACCGCTGTACTCATGATGAGAGACAATTAACTTGTACAATTATCAAACGCAATGGACTGTAGTTTACTTCATCATTCAAAATAAGAAGCGTCTCCATTTCGGAAATACGTCATGATGGTACGAGTAACACGATGGACCATTTTACCAAACTGGAAAAGACACTCCGAGATTAGTCCATACAAATTCGACGTTTAATCTAGGCATAAGACGTTATTGTCGCTTGGTCTAATCTGCCCTGATAAGCGTTCTTAACTACGGATACTAAATTATAACTTTACTAAAATTACTCAACACTCATTGTTTTTCAGGGTTCCGTGGAAAAGTTATCTTAAACGGAACCATGATAGTTTCGTCCGTACGTACCTATACCACATGCATTTTACCCAAAAACTTCAAGATATATATTGATGAAATTGGGAGAAATTATAGATGTTATAGTCTTTATGTGCTTAGCTTTGTTAGTTAAATACAAAACTTAATATTTCTACGGAGGAGCACTCCATATTCGTTTTGATTAAGAGATTATTTTCGGAAACAATTGCTCCAAAAGTTCATAAATTTTATTGTGCCCCCCCATTATTTTATCAACCCGTATTTCCAAAATATCTGACTACCAAGTAGAAAATATGTGTAAACCCTAGGATTTTTGTACTTATACTTAAACGGCTTACATCATATTTCAGTACGTCATAGAGTTACGACGGCTCATATTGGATTATATCATGAACAGTATATTCGATTTGTAGGGTATACCTTCTCTAAGTAAAATTATCTGAGACTTCATACATACTCGTACTTATGTTAGCTCTCTGCCTAACATATTCGAATGACTGACAAAGGTTCGATAAGCTTTTCGAAGAGTACATTTTATCGTAATCCGATTATTTTATTGTCAATAACTAAGTCGGTTTTATCTCCTTTCATCTCATAACATGCAAAAACGTCGGCAGAATTTGTCCAACCCGTTGGTCCTTCGAGCCGGACTATCTGATCCAGGAGCGGGATTAATTAACTTAAATGCAACAAGTCCGTGTTTGCCTTGCTCTCCAGAACGTCTGTCTCGTGTTTTATAATGGAAGCTACTGAATTAAACAAGCAGTGGAGTTCTTCACAATTTTATATTAAGTTTACAGAAGAACGGGGACGGTGAGAACTGAGATTCAAGAAATCGAATTAAGAATAAACATTTCATTTGATCCATTACATCGATGTTTATCAAGTACTCGTACAATGGTTACGTATGGATCTATTATAAATTTCGTCTTAGTTTGAATTTTATAATGATTTGGGAGTAAGTGGGCTATGTTGGTTTTTAAATAATTAATGTTGATTACGCCTCATATCCCATTTCGCCGCTTAGATCCGCAGGTAGTCGGTGCATTAATTAACTCGGATGCAATAAGTCCTGCGTTTGCTCTGCGCGGAACGGCCCCGACGCAGCACCCGTTTTATTATTCCAAATTAAATTGCCTTGCTTAATTTTGACTAAATACGCGTTTTGAAATACGGCATTTCCTTTATCAAATGTCGTCGAATAAATAAATAAACAAGCCCCGCGCATTTTATTAGTAAAAAATCACTCCGCACCGTATTGCGAAATTCGATTCGAGAGACGATGGCCTCCGTTATTGGGTATTCGGGATCTGTATACTGAATGCTGGCCGAGATAAAGCATTGTATACTATTCAAATTTAACCAATCCTGCTTTAGCCATAGGAGTCATATTGAGTGTAAGGGTAAGATTGCAGGGATTCGCGGAAGCGGCCTAATGACGGCATGGACTACAATAGCACGTGTGGCCCTTGTTATTGGTATCTGACCTGACCGCTACGAGCGATTTGTCTAAATGAGATCCGGACCTCCCCCTGGAGCTTTGTTATTTTTTCTTCGTACTACCCCCTCGCTTCAGACTTGTGGGGTTTAAATAACGAATCAGTAAATTTCGCTGTTACTTTGTGCAAGATTGGGTTTATGAAAACTTAGTGATTCTCGTCGAGGTACACTTGAACGTAATCATATATATCATATATAAAATAAATATCTAGGTAAGCAACAAATTTTAGTTTGCAATGTTAATAAAACTTGTGTATCATTGAATTCTGTGCGTTAGAGCCGAGCCTTTAAAGTGTCGACGAGAGCAAAGCAAGTTCGCACTAAAATGTTCTCCAGACCACCGTAATCCGCGCACCGGCGATTAATCTTCGTTGCTCGCGCGGGGTGGTTTGTTGTGGGTAAATTTGTGGCGATAGCCATGATTTGCCGGCCATAGGCCCCACGGGTCGTGTTCGTCATATATGATAATACTTCGTTAGCTAATCGCCTCTTATATCAACGGGGATTACTGCGCTCCCCAGGACGTTTTTAACAGTCGTTTTAAGGTTGAAATTTCAATCCTGTATGCATGCAATCTCGCTTAATGGGATGACTAATCGATACGTAAAGGATAATCGTTCCCGCTCCGTTGTCCCATATATCATACTGACGCGTTCACTTGCGTGCGATTTTGGAAGGGATTTGTCTTAACATTTATTACTCAATATCGATCGTTATATGAATGAAATAATTATAAATCTGACCTAACGGCAACTTGCTCTATTATATGCGGCTTTATATGTGAAAGACTTTTTCAAACACGTATAAACAACCCCACTTACTAGTCTATGAGGACGACAAAACACTTAATTACCAAGAAAGACAACCTAGCCACCGCATAATTGTTAGATCTAAAACAAAGTAAAGGAGCCATCTATTGATTCCAAATATTTGTGATGGGATTCTATTTGCCAACAACGGCAGCAGAGACACGAAACAAACAAAATATAATCGAATCCATCACGTACCTACTTGCCCTGGCGAACCATATTGGGGTGTTCTCTGTTTGCCGAGAATATTTGCGATTTATTGGGCTTTATTGGTCACTGATACAAAACTTGTTTGGGCTGAAATGGAAAGATTTAAATAAAAAGCTAAACATAGAGCTGAAAAGTGGTTAGTAATATTACTAAAGCAGATAAATAAAACATGCATTCTTTTGTAAAAAGTAAACTACGTCTTAAAGTCATTTAATAGTATTCTGAGCTTATTTACACTAATATTATAAAAAGAAAAGATTTTTCTTTTTGTCTGAAATGAATAAACTCATAACTGAATCGATTTCGAAAATTCTTCACCAGCTGAATGCTATAGGTAAAGAAGTACTTATAATTACTTAGTATCAGAGGCTGCACTTTTACACGCGGACGGATTCGCTTGCACTCGTACCTGAATATTACGTAAAAACCAAGTTCGTATGTTAGTCATTTAAAGTAGCATGGTGATAGCGCGATTAATAAATGTAAATTAACAGATTGAGTCTATTAACTACGTTAAAATATAAACAAAGCGTCAATATGTAGCGCAAAATAAAACAAACAGTGGGAAAATGATATTTTTGTTCGCTCGTACTCGTAATCTAACATAAATACCAACCGTTTAACAATAATTGAAAAACATCAAAATCACACAAACTATAGGCACTCGACTGCGCCTAAAGCAACACCTAGTACAAACTTACGTCATTTTATTTTTCCTCGTTTGCGATATAACCCATTTTAATGTGGATTAATCTTTCCGACGCACTATTCGGCCTGTTATTTTCTGGAGGCGTTCTCCGCGAGTCACGTGACCCGGCCCCGCCTGCCTAATGTTTCACTCGCGTTACTGTGACAACTTCCACCTTTTACCAAATTGTATTTTCGTGTTCGGCCGAGTTTTCCTTATAAATACTGTCATTACGACTGCGACGCCCGTGACAGGTGTTAATGTCTACAAAAGTATCGAGCCCATTTTGTAGCGAAATGTAAACAATGTACGTTACGACGCGCACTGACAGCCGGCATGATTTTATAAACAAATTCTAATTATGTAGTAAATTTACGTGTGTCACAGCAATGTTATTTGTGGTTCTTCCATGAAAATAAACACGATTTCAAAAGTAATTAATTTAATCAAATTAAAGCAAATAACAGTGACTAATAGACTAATAAATCGATGCAAATATATACTAGTATAGCACGATCGCATATGCCAAAGGCATTAAGTGGGATACAGCGTAAGCTCACGGATGGTGCTAGGTGCGATGATAACGACAAGAACTTCGACGAATAAATTAGTGGGAGGGGGCCGTGGAGCGGGCAATCGCTTGTTATCTTCATCCGCAATTTTATAGCTTAAGAGAACAAAATCTTAAAAGTAATTAATTTGGATTTATTGTTAGGGATCGGCAGTAAAAAGTGAAAGAAATCTTTGGGACGCCTGAAAACGGCGTTAATTTCATCTAATTTATACGATGACGAGGATTAATTAAATTGTCGCGTATTGTGTTTGAATGTTAGCAATGCACAGTGTTTTGTTTTGAGCGATGACGGTTTGAAACAATAGTGTCGTGAAGTCGGTCGATGCCGCATCTGCACCATTTATAATGGTGCACAGTTACAGGAACGGCAAAGTGGGCTCTAAAGAAGGAGGGAGCGGAGCAGACGCAGAAGGTACGTCATTACGAGGCCCCGCGTCATTTGTTTATTAAACATCCTCCGAGGTGGAACAGAATAATGGCACCGTAGACTTTGTCACGGCCGCTTTCCCCCGAAATTAAATCGTAACGATGATGCGCGCCTCACTCGCCGCTGTTTTCGGTTCCTTCGACCCCACCGTTATTAAGTCCTGCCGTCTTGCGGCCGAAATGAATAGGGTTCTGTAAAAGCCCACCCAGTATGCCAATTGTCGTGGTTATGAAAAGATCTCGTTGAGTGGTCGGGCGGCGTTCAAGAAAACGTGGGGCCTGAAAAAATGGACTTTGTGTTTTGACACCGAATCATTACATTTGGAAAATAATTAGAATTAATGATATTTTAACGTAAATTCGATTGCATTATTGATTTGTTTGACTTTTACTGTACCGAGACAAATCACTTAATGCTGTCTTATGTCACATCATTAAAAATACTTAATAAAGAGTGTGTAGTGTAAACTAAATGACTTGTATTTTAACTGATGTGTTTTTGTAACATTTTATTGAGATTTTGCTCTGGAAAAATTGCAGTTGTTTTCAAGATTTATAGATTAGAAATAATGCTTCGTAAAGTATTGTTTGACGAATGGATTGATATTTTAAAAGAAATAGTTTGACTAAGAGAAAGCTATTTGAAACGCACATAAACTCAGCTACAAATTACAAAATAATTTCGTCTAAGAAACACTACTTTCACATAAAATATACAAGATTGAGTAATTTCATTTATATTTACCTCCACTAAAATAGCGGCATCGGCAGTTTCAAGTAGTACCTACAAATAACAGATAAGAATTGTATTCTTACACAAATCTTCACATGGACACTTGAAAAAATATTTTGAAACAAAAGTTTAGCGGAAGTAGCGATTAAAAAGTAAAGAGGTTATTTACTGAAGAAAACAAATAATAAGAAAATGACACTACATTTGTTGTTTTGTATTTTTTTATGCTACTTTAAATGGAAAATCTAAATTAAGTAATGCATTAGTGGAAATACACTGTATGGATTTAACATTCATGTGAGAAATTACACAAATGTCCCAACGATACTCTCATGTGATTAAAACTCAATGGCAAAACTAAATAAAACCAGACATCATGAAAGTATCAAGATATGAAACAAACCAATTAGAAAGTTTCATCTACGAAATTAACAATGCATATGAACATCGGACTTATAAAAAGAAAAATGAAATTATCCCTCGAGTTGTACGAAAGAATTTTAATTAAAAAGTTGTTGGACTTATAGCAGAGTATGTAATCTTTCGCAAATTAATTCATAATTGGCTCCTAACTGCGAAGACATTCGTGAAAATTTGTTATTAAACGTCGTAAAAAGTTTCCCGTCAACATTTTGACACCTTCCTTCGTATACAATGAGGAAAGTATCCGTTTCTGATGGAACCGAGAGCATATTTACAGAAAATATAATGTTCTAGTATTTTTATGGGCTCAGATATTCACGATGTTTCATTCAAAAAGCTGGTTTGTATTTAAAGAAAACCGGATTTACAATATATTTCTGTTGTTTCATTTACATTCTAGTACATTTTTGCAGTATCACACAGATCAGAAAAGTATTTGCCTATTTTACTTTATTACATAAGTAAAATATTTCCATAACTCGTTTGCTTCATATTCAGCTAAACGATTTCACGGGTAAATGAATCTTGCAAACAATCCTATTTATCGCCAGAAATATTTCCACAAATGCTCAGCCATAATGTATTTACATAATTTTTCGGCTAAAATGCTTTTACTTTTTAACTGCTTTAATAAAAATATACGACAAACAGTTTTAACGCGGACTCCCTCCTATTCAATTAACCGACGTGATTAAATTTTTACGCGACTTAAAAAAATACGCCAAGTTCCCGCTTTCATAAGTAGACTGCTTCCAACGATTTTATTAGCATATAGAAACCTTTATTAGACTTCCCGTTTCACGACTTTTATTATAATGGAGAAATAATGTTTTAGACTGTTTAGAGGCGCCGTTAATTCTGCCTTTTAGCAGTCGTCGCACCATTACAATCAAGGTGTTCCAAGGCTTTCGGGGGAAAGAAATCCTTCCCTTCCTCCTGAAACTGCGGCACACTTTAAGAGTGAGAGTGGTAATATTTATACTGTCGCGAAACAATACGGGCCTTTTATCTTTTCTCTTGCAAACTTCGTAATAAAGATACAGAGGGCACAAACGAATACATGTTTGTAATGCGTTTTTGCAAATCAGATTCGGTCTCGCGGGCACCAACCTGTGTCAGCAAGTCGAAGTACACACATAAATCCGGCCAACATGCTCCCGCTGGGGAATAAGTGTGGAGTAATTGCGAACACACGAGCTTGCTCGGCGTCGCGAACATTAACTATTAAATTCGTTGCATATTAAACTACTGCCTCAGAGCGGTGTAATATAGCTCCTACCTGGACGCATTCTGTTCTTGTTTTTGTATTTCTGGCGAAATTTCGCTACTTAGCGTGTAACTTAATTTAAAAACTAATTTTCACCCCTTAGATTTTTGTCTTGGAACATTTGAACATGACCCTTATTCAACGTAATGTAAAAGTAAGAAACAAGCTAAGTTTACTAGAGGTTTGCGAATGGATAGCTCGCGAAACTCATAATTTAGCTTTGCAAACGCGCAGAAATTTCCTTGGTATTACATTTCTAATCTGCGAAGCTTAAATTAAACTACGCAAGATATTTACAAAAAATCCTCTTAGGTGCGAGCTAGACTACACCTGAGACACAAAATGCCACAGATTCTGTTCAAGCTCGAATTGTGTAAAATTAGATTTCATTAGAATGTTAAGGATATAGATTTAAAAAAACGTTGTTATTACTATTTTTTATAAAAACATATGATTAATTAAAATATCAACAATTCACTTTCAAAACAACAAAAACAGAAGAATATGGGCGCAGCATCAAGTGAGCCAAGTGTCAATCTCAGGTGCGTCGAAAGTTCTTAAACGTCTCGGAATTACCTCTGGATAAAATGCCCTCTTTGTTTTAGGCTGCCAACAGGCCCTCTGCCTGGTTGAGAGTTCGAAACCCCACTTGACACGCTTCATTTTTACCTTTCCCTCAAATTGGAGCAGGGCGTGCTTTCTATTCACCGTGTATCACCGGCTTTTTATTGTTAACAAGATTTTCTTATTCCTTTTCTAATTTTGTCCTGTGTTAAGCATTATGACGTCAATTATAGGTATGTAGCTGGGAGATTACAGACGCCAAGATTCATGTTTATTTTCATACTAAACTGAATTTATGTTGCACTTCATATGTAGGCAAGAAGGGGTCACTAAAGTATGTCTAATGGTCGTATCCGTCTCAGGTATGTGGAATCGTGACGATGTTCAGACATGCTCGCGTACCACGGCCCTTTCGGGGGCTACTGTTAATTCGCATCAAATAAGTTAGTCCTTGGTATAAATGTAAGTGCACACAGGTACCAAAGGCAAGAACCACTTTTCCCATCGGGTGCGCCGCACCGCGGCCGTGGCAATGCACTTTCGCTGACCCCATGCCTCCTCCCACGGAGGACTTCTCCTTCACTCTTAGGAGCTTTCTTTAACTCCTGTCTCGCTCCCACATGTGGTTGCGCCTGCGATTCCCGGGTACTAAGGTAATAACATTCTACGACGCGGTACGCCGCCAGAGTGGAACGGGTTCTGTCCATGACTTCGACAATTATTTGTTGAGAAGACAATGGTCTACGATCTCACAACTAGCTAGTATGTTAGGAATTAAATGTTTTTATGTTCTTATAGTTCATCTTATACAACAAGAATTTGAACCATTTACTGGCCACTAATTTACAAATAATGTTTAAGCGTTAATTCTCCATTGGACATAATAAATCTGAAAACGAAAAGGAAAATAAGAAAAATGCCATTTTGAGGTGTTCCAAAAGTACAGTTTTCCAATATTTTTTATTTATACCGTTTTAATTTGATTTGAACAATAAATATGATAATTATAAAGTGTTTACATTCATACATACATATACTTAATATTATTATTACATGTTACAGTTTAAATTTGTAACTAATTATCACAACATAATTAGATATGCATGAAATCAGCCAACCAAGTTTGGTATCTTTTTGCAATCCAAGACATCGCGTGACAACTTAGAGAAAGCGTTGTGTTGAACATTCTATTAGACACATCTAAAAGCAACACAATTTGTATACAAAACCACTGTTACTGGCATTTCGTTTTTTGAAGTAGGTCATAAATATCATTACTTACTTGGGAAGTTGAGTTCGGTTTATAGTGTTTTGAAACGGATAATACTGTCACAACTTCACCTAACTTGCTGCGCGTTTTACCTATATGCACGCATGTTGTTTTTCTGCTCAATCGGATATTTTGCCAAAATAATGGCTTAAATAAGTACATACTTACCAAAAACAAAACATGTGCAATTAATATATTTTTTAATTTGTTTTTTATTATTAGACAAGTTATCGTTTCATGTGCTTATAATTTGATTCTTTTTTTCAAGACTGATATTATGCTTTTGTTTGATTCAGATTATGCGGCAGTGAACAGTGAACTGGGTTCATCTGTATAGTTTGAAAGCGGGATGTCAAGTATTCGATCGAGCGTCAATGATATTTCGACTTTATCCACGAAAATATTAGGATGACATTCGTTAGCATCTCTCGCAGTGAGTCGAGGCTTGTGAGCACATAGCTGCAAGCCGAGAACAAAACGCTCCAAGGCGACGACCCGGGCGTTGTATTTTGCGGCATAGGACTAGGAATTTGGGCGCATATTTGACTACGCAAATGATGTTTATACGGAGACGCGAAGTCAGTAACATTCCATCGTACAATGAGTAATTTAAAAATTCAAAAACTCGTCGAGGCCGCGCGTACGAGGTGAGGCGATCTTACGAGTGCCGCTTCGCAATTGAGACAGTTTCAGCTGCAGTACCTTTACTACCGCCGTATCGCTTGTATCTAGCACAGCACTCTATAGGTAATATGAAGTAAGTCATATTTTGACAACAAAAACTTCCAGTGAGCAGACCGTACAATTCTGGAAAGGATACCGGAATCTAATATCAATTAGGTACAGATAGGAATGTGGGCAGTTTCTGCTGGAACCCACGTGCCCCGTGCTAATTGGTAAACATTGCAGCGAACAAATGCAAGCGATCGCTCGCTACTCTACGCTCTCAACTATTTTTAAATGAAATTCTTTCGACTCATATTTCCAAGTGTAATTCCATCGCAGTCAAGCTACATCGGTTTTCGGAATTTCACGCTAGGTATTTGATTCCAATTCAAATATTCAGAAGCTAGTCGATTCGTTCAAAGCTGTTTTTTGGCTAATCCAATAAAAACTAATTCAGTTGTTTTTTTTTTTGCTTCAACACATTTAGGGTTAAACAAGCAATTCAAATCTAGGTTCCACCACCTTGGTTTCAAGTTTAACTCTAACACTGTGTTTTTTGCTATCATCATCATTAGGGGGGACACAATTTCACACAAATACCTACTCCCAAATTAAGCTCTAGCCTTGTACTATGGGAACTAGATAGCGAAAAATATACGTATATTGACAAATATACCACAAACAAGGGATATAGGAAACATCCAAGACTCCGAAACAAATACTCGAGCTCGTCACAGAAATATTTGCCCTTACCGGGATTTGAACCCGGGACCGCTGGCTTCCGGCGAAGCTTAAGTTAAACTAACTAATTGTTAAAATTCGAAAAAGGAACTAAAAATTAACTCATTTCCTTGAGATTCCTTAAAATTTTCGATTCCTTTTACAAATTTTAACAATTAGTTAGTTTAACTACTGATCAAATAACAGGCCCTTAGAAACTAACAAACAAAAGAAGTACATTTTCGCATTTTTTTATTCAAAAAAAACGGAATACAATTATATTTAAATTTGTATCAAAATAATAATAAACCTTTAACATTAATTTTAAACTAAAAATGGACTTAAAAATTCATTTCAAGTTTTTACCTTCCGATAACCCTTAAAGTATGGCTGGGTCGGTACAAATAAAGTTGTAATTTACCTTTGTGGTTTTAAGAGTTTATCACCATCGAATCCGTTAGGGCTACGAAAAATTGTGTCGCAATTAGTCTTTGGAACTGAACCGTAAACCGACGCGAGTCGAGGCACCGGCGTCGGGAGTGGTCTTCGGTTGGTTTGTTTAAATATCCGTTCTATGTCAATATATAAACACGATATATTTCATTTAAGTGTGCTCCAGCGCTTTTTTTTAACTAAGCATATATTTAAAATATTAGAATACTAAAACCAAATAGTCTTGGATAACCATTTTATAGTCATCAAATTTCTATAATACAATCATACAAAGTTAGCTCTCGTTATAAAACACTACCAACTATTGATAACTGGAGGACGCTCGCAACTTCGTACTCGTAGAATTAGTTTCCCGTTATTTTAACATCTTATGGAACGACACGCTGGCCAAGTGGGTAGTGACCCTGCCTACGAAGCTAGCGGTCCTGGGTTCGAACCCCGGTAAGGGCAGATATTTGTGTGATGAGCGCGAATAATTTGTTCCCGAGTCATGGATGTTTTCTAATGTATTTAAGTAATAATTTCTCTATATAAGTATGTATATCGTTGTCTAGTACCCATAGTACAAGCCTAGAGCTTAATTTGGGACTAGGTCGATTGGTGTGAGATTGTCCCCTTATATTTATTTATTATTTTATTCAATGAATTTGCGAAAACCCCTACGATAATTCCAGGACTGTTACCGCCAAGTTACAAATCCCTGGTCCAGCGGTTTCCCCTGTACGTTCATCGATCAGTCAGTCAGTTCCATCTTTTCAATACCTTTAAGATAGGTTGTCAACTTTAACCTCCATTTTAAACTTAAACTTTTAAACAGTAATTTAAGAAAGGTTGTCAATGTTTGAAGCCTTTTTGTTTTTATTTCAACTATAATCTTAACCATTAGCTTGTAATTATGTAAGTTACAACTTTTACTGCCCGGAGTTAAATTAATAAGTAAGTATCGTTTTTTTGTCAGCTACGCGATTTAAGCGTCGGCTGACAATACTCAACCGAAAACACAAAACGTAATAACAGAAATATTTATCATTATATAAACTCCCAACACTCAACGAAAGATATCCCTATTTGACAAAAATATTCATGTTTGTACTTTTGTATGTGGACCGTTGCGGAATCAGTCAGTTTCAATGCGTTTTTTTATAAGAGATTGTGAGAGAAATATTACTAATGAGTACCTATTTATAAACTTGAAGCGGCAGTAGGAGGGTGCCTGTCCATTCGTCCAAGATATGCATTGAAGAATCGGATTAAAAGGGAAAAAGTTATTTTATGTAGAAACTTACTGCTTCCTATAAAAACTGGATAACATTCAGTGGACCAGAACTTTAGTACCTTATAAGTTGTTAGTTTAAAAAGTGGCGTTGATTAGCGTACAGTTCCGTTACTTTTATATCTTTTTATTTCTTGTGTATAAAAAAACTTTGGTGGAGAAAAAAACCAAATACTTATGCATAAAATAGTGTGTGATGAGTTCGGATGTAAAGAACGTTAGGAGATGTAAAATGATAAATGATAAATATATTTTATTAAAATGTGATAAAATCAACAGTAGTCACCCATCTTATTTTAAACTAGACAAGAACAATATTGGAAAAGTTGTGGTGTGATAAAAAACATAAAAAAAATTGGTTAGTGTCATGCATACAGTAGAAGTAAACTTAAACTCAATAAGCTTAGTACTAAAAATATAGTAAACTTACCGTTTCGGACGCTATGTAGCGCCCGTTGCTGCACTCAAGCAGCGAAGATTCACTCACCTGTAAACAAAAAAAAACTAATTACTTTCCTCAGCAGAGCAAATTTGAAATTGCTTCCAGGTTGAAACGTATTATTTCGTTTGTATAATGCAATAAAGTCTGGAAGGGGAAATCTAAAAGTAATTTCATCTAGCGAAATGGAATGAACCTTCCCTACTTAAAGATTGATTACCTGAGCCATGCTTGCGGAATCTCAAGGGGCTTAAATGTGCAAACATACATAACACACAGCACGTACCTTAACCTATATATCTACATAGCGATTGATGTGGCTCCAATATGAAATTATTTAATATACATATCCGGTAGAAACTTGAGCACTGATCACACTTACAAAGGGCATTGAGTTTTGTTTGAAGAAGATTGTAATTTTCTTTTTAGCGGCCACGGATGATTTTTACATAGTTATTTAGAGGACCTCGAAATACACATAGATTTATATAATTTATGGCGTTTAATAATATCGGTACCGAGATATTTAAGATTTAAGTGTTCAGCTTTTGGTGCTAAAGGTACGCCTAAGTAAGAATATAAAATATCTCGGCTCCGTTGCACTTAAGAGTATTACATTACATGTCAAAACATGTTTATATTGAATTATTCTATCATAATTTACCACTTGTACTAATGGCCGCTCACCTTGAAGATGTATCAATTTTAGAAATGACAACACTTTTACCCAAACCATTTTAATATTTGTGCTTATATTAAGAAAAATACCACATTGACACAAAAATTATAAGAAACATATCACATAATAGACATAAAATTTAAAAATGTTACATAATGTTTCTAACCAACGCAACATCTTAAATTCGTATAAAGTATTGAACTACTTTTTTAATTAAACCGAAAATGTCTACTAGTCACATCAAAATTTTGAAGGCTCATGAGAAATAGGTCCAATTAACCTCTAGCTATGGACGGGCAATGTTCACTAAAAGCGCTTCGACGTCGAACGACGTTTCAGCTCACGATTCATAGGGGCGGAGACCCGCCACAATCTCCGCTTAACTTCATTATGAGAGTGAATTGCTAAACGTTCCTATTGTTGACCACAGTATAGTCTCTGCCCGGGTTTAAGGGGCGGTTAGTCATGCAAATAGGTATTGACTTGTCTCTGCTCTTGGGAATTTAGTTAAATGTTATGTTTTCGAATACATCGTTGGTTCAATCACTTTGCACTCTCAAAACTTGAAAAAAACGATAAATATAAAAAAAAAACAATTACCCAAATGTAAGCTGGAACAAAAACCTTAAATGAATAAGTTCCCATTTGAAAAAATAGGTTTTGTTTAATTCGTGTTTTTTTTTAGTAGGTACTAGTTCAAAATATTAACATTCGTATTTTAGATGTCCTCTGGACTTATCTCAACCTCTACATGTACACAATGAACTAATTAGTTCTGATTAAACCAGGGTAAGTTGTACATTTTAAAATATGGAAAGGGATTATTTTTTTATTAATATATAAAAGGTATGGAGTACAATCGCAACATGAATATTTACGGCTGGATGTATACGACAACACGGCAAGTGGCGCCAGTTTCGCGCTACGCCGAGCGTGAGGAGAGCTCACTGGATTCGCAAGTCACAAGCCGTATTGGCTTTAACACTCTTAGGGGTCCCTTTTGAATTAGCCAGTGCGAGAGTTCACCACGTAGAATCTACATCAAAAAGTCTCAACTCTAATGTCTATTCTTAAATCTGCTTAAAAAGTTCGCGTAGTTTGCGCAGCAGCCTCAAAAGTGGACTACTAGCTGGTTCATCCTTTGATGCTGAGTTGTAGGGTTATTTCAACTTCGCAATCAGCGTCATTAAAAAAATACCTAAACATTTGTTTTTGTCAAAAATAAAACAACGTTAGTTGACTGTTTTAAATAACGTTCAACAAGACATACGGACAAGTTTTTTTTTAGACCCTGACGGTTTTTTTGTACATTGTAAAACACATTGAATTGATATGTCTATTGAATTTTTTGATCAAGATTTTTGCCGATGACCTATACCTAATTGTTCCATTTTAGTTCAGTATCCGATATCGAACTAAAATTTGGGAGCTGATCCACCCTGATAAATGCATTACACCGAACACCGGACAGTAAAGTAATGCATCTCACAAAGAACAGTTAATCTTTTTGGGAAACACTTAATGTCATAAATGGCGAGTTCTGAAAAAAACTGTCGAAATCCTATAGATAAGTAAGTTTAAGGCTAATCACAATCTCCAGATAAACACTATTCACTAGTTCAAGTTATCGCTTTATTTTTCTGTGTCACATGCAACAAAAGGACAGAGCTACAATTTATCTGTCGAATAGTGCTAGGAAAATGGAAACTGCCACATTTATACGTTTTTGTTTATCATCGTATTAATATAATATCAATAACACGCAATTATAACGTCATCATTAAAAACAGGCTACAGGCTTTTTGAATTTAATATGTAAGTAGTGAAAATTACTTTCCCGTTCATAATAATATGGCTTTTCAGCAACTTGTTTCCGGTTCATTAGCAGACTCACGTTATGCATTGTTCAAAACTTAATAAACTTAAAACAATACCGAGGAAGATGCGTTGTCAGAAGTGCTCAAACTTGAAGTGAAACAGGCAACCGGCGAAGTTAAGCCCCTATTAGGCATATAATATGCCTAATGTTTTGCTAATAACTAGAATACACACGGGAATACCCAATATCAATATTAATACGATACGGGATATCTTTGTGTGTTATTGGTCCACGTAAAACATTGTTCATGTGGCATAATACTTATAGATGACTTAAGCAGCGACCAAACCAATGCTTAAAAAACGGTGTCGGTACGGAATCGCAGTGACGCGTCGTATTAGCACCGTTTTTGACGCACGCTCCCCACACCGCTGCTTAACGTTGCGAATATCACGGCACGTCAAAATTGACGCCATGTTATTACTATGACACATTCTTTTGTTTACGCACCGTCTGTGAATTTTGAGCACCGGTGTGGAGAGCATGCGTCAAAAACGGTGCTAATACGACGCGTCACTGCGATTTCGTACCGACACCGTTTTTTAAGCATTGGTGTGGTCGCTGCTTTAAGAACATATACGAGATAGGCTGAAGAGGCTGTATTGTGCGTACTCAGTATACTCAGCCTGTTTTGTTTTACAATAAACATTTTCATAGGGTGACAGCACCAATGATGGACACTTTTAGCTGACAGGCACCAGTAATTCTCGCTGAAAGACACTTCACTCTTAATCCAAATGCCATACGAAACAGGTTTTCGCTGCCAAATATCAATAAAAATGTAGTACAAATAAATAAAAAAAAATAACCAGTTTTCATTTTTTTCAATCATTTTCGTACAATTTTGTAACACTTTTTAACTTTATTTAATACAAATAAAATAAATTAACAGTTACGCACAAACTTGAAAAACTAAAACAGTTAGCAATATAAATTGTTCTCCTGACGACAAATACTTTTCCTGCAATAGTTCGATCACAAAGGTTCATGACTTTGAACATGTCCATTTAATGGGACAACAAACGTCAGAACAAAGTAAACAATTCGCTTACTACAAATTAGTTTTCTTAGTCAACATGTCTTTGACTTCCACAAAGTCGGAATTCCGGATTAAAGAAAAAATCCACGATGTCGACGAGTCGTCAATATCACTACCCTCTACTTTGATCTCAATACAGTTTGGCAGTCAACTTGCTTTTTATTTGTCTTACTTATTACATCGTTATTGTAATTGAATTTTACTATTAATGATAAGTATTTTATTTTCAGAGTTATAAATTATAAGAAATTGATTATTTTAAAAGCAGGAAACCAATTAGGTTAATCGAAACTTCATCAAATTGTTCTATTGACGTCAGTAGGTACATTCTAGGCCCTCTAATCCTATGATTAATATTCAAGGCATAGACGTGTCTAGCGGCGAACGCACATTCGAATCGATTGTGTTTTAGTTAAAAATAAACAGCCGGGGCTATTCACGGCAGTAAGGAAATGAATCTGAAAATAACTTGCAAGTAATGAACATAAATTATACAGTGCACAGTTCGACGTAAAGCCCACACGTGCTCGAGATGCGTGCGCGCAGTGCGCCCGCGCCTACGGACGGAGCGAACATTCAATTATTTAATCTGTGCCCGAGTCGGAGAAACCACTGTTTTATTGAGAGTCCTTCTAAATATTTTACGTCCAACCATTTTATTTGAAGGTGTAAGGTGTATTCGACAATTAGTTGTGGCCATTTTTCTCTTATTACTTTCTTCATAATGAGCGGAGTAGGTACCTGCTCTCGGCTTGTACAGTTCAAGTTGTCATAATTAAACTAAAACTAAAGTAAATCAAACTATTAACAAGGCTTTCACCAAGAACTGTGCAACAAAGCTAAATCCATTGAAGCTCTTTTTAAACTTTGTACTATTAAGACAACTCTTTAGTAAAGACACAAAATAAAATAAACTTGCGCTATCGTATTCACTATATAATAAAAGATTTAACTAAATGTGTTATTTCAAAGCCACAACGGTTAAATTGCATAATTATGATAAGTTCATGGCCTATTAACGTTAGTGCACCTAAAGTTTTTCACTAAGGCGTTAGCAACTAACGCGGGCGGGTATCTCATACATTCAGATCACGTCGAATGTTTATTAACATATCGACCATAAAACAGCCGGCAATATTTTCCCGTTTTCCGGTGCAGACGGCTTTTCATCGACCTTTTTGCCATGACGCTTGCTTTTTGCCTTTATTTTAGTAACATTGGTGTTCTCGTACCTAGTTATAAAGGTATGAAAATTATTTGTGGTATTTATGATCTTCGTAAGCATCAACGTTTTTCATCATGTAAGACATAATATACTATTAGTTACTATTTGAAGACGAATATTTAATAAATACGTCTCATATGAGTCATATGACGGTGGTTTCAAATCACTACGCGACGAAAAAGAAGGTTAATAATCTTTAGCTCTTTAATACAGAAAAATACAGCTGTGTCTTTCAGTATTTTATACAGTAGTTTTATATTTAAATATTCAAATGATTTCATTTCGTTTTGGCGAGACCATAATACGTAGAGGTGGCTTATCTGTATGTTTTTTTTTCATTTGGCAACACGTTGAATAGTATTGGCATACGGAGTGGACAGCCGAAATGAAAACGCCGCTGCTAAAGGAAAACTAAAGCAAATGTGGGAAGTAAAACCAAGGGAAAAGGAATGAAATGTTACGACGAATCGATAGGAATGAATAACGTTCCGATGCGATTCAATGTTTGTATCCGCCATAATGTTTGTTTAGCATACGGAGGTATGAGACGAGAAGATGCGGAAATTCCACAAACCGCCTGATGCCGACTGCACGCTTACAAACAAGAAAAGCCCTAAATAAATACAAATGCAAAGAAACAGTTCCACGATACGTATATGGAAACAGATTATCTGTTTGAAAATGGTTTCAGGGTCAAATCAACGCGACGTAAACCAAAGCATACAACGAAAATCAAAGCATATTCGTGTTGCTTTCAAATGATATCATTGGACTGAGTTATGCTGTCAGTTGTGATTAATGTGGACTTATTACACGCTTTTGAATACCCAATAAAAATTTGCGTATCATTTCCTTGAAAAGAACGGCCCGCAGGCGCAGCCATGTTTCCCGTTAGGTAATTAAATGATACAACCTTTTTGGCACTGCCGGCAAATCAAAATCAACAAACAAAATCCTAAAATTCACTGACATGAAAAAAAAACAAATGTATTCAATTAGTCGGTTTTATGAAAAAAATCTGAGTCATTAGGTGCGGTGTGGTTTATTTGATAACCATTAGATATTGATGGCGATGGATACGGACCGCGTCATCGTGGTAATTGACTAGATGTCTTTCATTAACGTACAAAATACGGGGGCTAAAATTTCCAATGAATTTTATATTGCTTGGGTTACATTTTATTTTGTTACGACATTAACAGGTTTTCTGTTACATTTATATGTGAAATATTGGTAGACAATTTTAAATGTTTGGTTGTTGGAACAATTCAGTAAATGTTTTTAATTAGCTCTAATCCGATACAAAGAACAGAAGGATACAATCAACGTCGGGAGCGCAGCACTAAATCAAAACAAACTTCAAACTGGATCCCTTTTACCAACTTTCTAAATAACGGCGAACAATCTTTTTCATTAAAAATCTCCATGAGCCCGATTATTAGGGAAGTAAAACGCCTCCGGTGGGCCGGAGTTTGCGAATACTCGCTTTCGCCAAGATTTCCGCGGGGTCAAACTTGGGAATGTTAACAGATAATTACGAGCAAGTTTTAGCTAGCACGAGACATTTAACAGATGCTTTATTCGGGAGCGTGCGGCCGCGAGCGCACGATGAATTTTAATGAGTTACGGGAACACGTGAAAATGGCTCTTATCGTGAGGGCGAAAAGAAAGTGTTCGGCCCCATCACGTCGGGCATTCAGGGGGCGTCCGTTAACACATTTGGACTGCTATCTGAGGTTAATTAGATTAGAGGCAACAATGCCTCCAGACGCTGCTCAGAAACGGGTTGATTTTTTAATTAATTAAATTATGCAGAAAACGAAAGGGTGATGTCTAATTTATCTACGGTCACTTGGCGCTGGTTTTTATGTAATTCAATTGAACTTTGAATTAGAAACAAAAAACTTTTCTAAAACATGAAATTATCTGTGGCATAATTAATGAACTGATGAATTATTATATAGCCTCGCAAATAAAAAGGCATTTTTTATTTACAGAACATAATAATGTAGCGGAAATATGAAATTTTAATCATTTTCTTGAGTTATTTCATGTCAGTGCCCTCATGAAGTAATTACACAACATCATAGATACAGAAATACATCAACAAACTCAATGTAATTAACGAGTTAATCTAAATAATTGACTTTAAGTTCATTTATCTCGTCGCAAGCAGAACTTCAGCCCGTCTGTCTGTCCAGCTCAAGACGCCAACTCAACCGCTAGGAATGTACCAGCAATTTACATGAGTTGTTAGCTACTTCCTTCCTATGTTACGGACCAATTAATTTAATACGGAAACGGAACCAGCAAGCATCTCAAATGGGCTTCATCAATCGTATAACTAGCATTACTTATAAACTTTGGCGCAATATATAAGACAATTTGGTTAGACATCTGGGGGTTGTTAAGAGTTTCCAAACGTAGTTTTCGTACGTAAGTAACACAATACTATCATTGAGGATTAAGAAATTTTGAACACCTTTTATTAATAGTCTGTTTTTTATCACTGGTACGTAAAGGCCCCCTTTTTTCCCTCCTTATCTGATTTTAACCATCTTTTGGTCACTTTTTCATAGAAAGTCCAATTTCATCCATACAGGCTTCTTACTCAGATTTTAACGTTTCATAAAAGAATCGTCGACTGCATCAGTGTAGACCCCGGCAATGTCGTTTATCATGGTAACTATATTTTTTTAGAATAACCATTCTCATCTTGGGGCCTCTAATTACCAAAGCTCATCAAATTCAGTGAAGCGAATAATCCGTCAAAGCACTAATACCACAGACACGGATTGACGCAGATGTGCAGACACAGATCGAAATATTAGCACGGATATGAACATAGATTACATTAGTACCAATCGATTATCAGAAATTATCAAATGATTTAAAATCTGAATCTACTCACTTTACTGAATTCAGCATATATTATATTATAACCATTTAACCAGAAATTATACATGGCATAAAAAACGCTCGTAGTACTAATGACATTCCCGATTATGTTGTAAAAGCTCATTAATTCACAGGAAACGGAAGTGCAGGTCACGTCATTAGATACATTATGCAATACGTGACGCATGCGCTATGCATGCCAAAGTGCACCACCGAGAGACGATTAGTCTTTGAAGATAAAGGTTAAGGGGTTTAACCCTTTGACCAATTCCACAAGATTATTTTTGACCAAGAGTAATAAAATAAAATAAAAGAACAACTTTTGTTTTATATTATTTTGCGGTAAGCGGGAAAGATAAAGAAAAATGAAAATCGAAATATAAAATATCGATGTAGTGTAGCTTTGGCTAGAAATACATATACATTTGTATAACGACATGGGTATGGGTATGACGACGCGCTGGCCTAGTTGGTAGTGACCCTGCCTACGAAGCTAGCGGTCCTGGGTTCAAATCCCGGTAAGGTCAGATATAAGTGTGATGAGCGCGAATATTTGTTCCTGAGTCATGGATGTTTTCTATATATTTCTTTATATAAGTATTTATATCGTTGTCTAGTACCCATAATACAAGCCTTGAGCTTAGTTTGGGACTAGGTCAATTGGTGTGACATTGTCCCCTGATATTTATTTATTATTTATTTTATTTATAATCGAATATCACAGGGAAATAACGCTATAAGACACCTTGTTTCACACTTTAAGATAGTGCGCATTTAATGATAATGGCCTCGTAGTCGAATGGCTTGCTTTCAATGGCTTAAAATATACTCGTATCTATTCAAATTTTAATAATATGCAATCACTAGGACTTAGAAATTGAAATAAAATAATAATTAAAAGTTAATGAAGTAAAAGTAACTGAAACCATTATTTCCGTGAGGTCTTTTAACATGGACACAAAAACCTGTCTGATATTATCAAAAACTTTGATTTACAAAATGGCGCAAGAAATTTAAGGGAAAACAAAGAAAACATCAAATAAGTTGTAAAAGTACCGTTCTCTTGTCAATGCATGATGAAAGCATAATCAGGATTCCGTGCTATCATAATGTAAGGTAACCGAACTCTACAAAAGCGTGAAAGTTACATGAAAAATATCTCAAGAAGCGAACTACGCGATGCAGTATCCGAGCACAACAGCAGGGGAAAATCTCAAAAATGTGTCTGACTATATAAGAGCGTTCAGAGCCAAGTGTTAAAACCCGGCTGGTGTGTTTCACTCGCCGATAGCCATCGCACTAAATCACCGCGCAGAGATGTACGTTTATTTTTGAAAGTTAGTTTTTAAACAGAATATGGATTTGTGCGCCGGTAACCGCTGAATAGTTGCAGGTGAATTACAGGTGTATTTCTGGAGTGCTTTTTTTGGATCAAGGACGGTCTATGCGAGCTCGAATGGGCTGGATGTATTTAAAGTAAAAAAGGGATTTGTAGGAAACAGTCACCCAAATGTGTTTCTGAGCCACTGTTGATGGATGTCAAGGAGCAAATAGTTAAATCGTTAAGTAGTTCCATAGTGTCGTTACATTAGTACAATCGGACCAAGTTGGCTTGGTGTTTGTTTAGTAAAACCGCTAACAGGTTTCTGAGTGTTCGACATAAATGTTTTATTTGTTATTTACGCGTCAATACTTAACAGAAGATACGGAACCCAAAGTAAAACAAGAGGAAAGGTTAAGATTTCATATTAATTTCACGTTTAAAAGTTACTGGCTCAGCGCGCTTTGAAAATGTTAAGTAGACGCACTAAATAGTGATTTAATTAGCTTTTATAGCTCGCTTTCTTGGGCTTGTATGTTGCTTGTCTATTCTTTGCAATTTTTCCCGATGGCAGCTAGAACTCAATGAAAATGATCTTATAATTATTGTACCCACGAATTATTAATAAAAACTTGTACCTGTATGTAGCGTATCTGTTACTTAAGTAAACCACAGACGTTACTCTTATTGCGTGTCGCAAGTTTTTAGTCTTTGTTCACGCACGGGATCACCTTTGCAGAATGCAATTTACAATAAATTATAGAGATATTAATAAGTTGAAAGGTTAAGGGTTGGAATAATGGTAGGGCCATTTATCGTTCGATAAATTGCGAGTGGAGACATTCTGCATCCAGATTACGTGCTTCAATATCCGGAATAACCCGACGGAGTTTTCATGCTGATCGAGCGTCACGTTGCTCGACCGGTCGGCCGACGAGAGGCGCGACCGGAGGACGGACGTAAATTAGTGCGTGAAAAACTTTCAGACACATTTCGTGAGGTTATGAACGTTTCCTCGTGAAATTTCAACAGAGTTACGACGATGAGGAAATTGCGGCAATTTACCAACCTAATGCGGCCAAATTAGGGATTTTGTAGATAAACATTGAATAATCCTTCCGGGAAAGGTAAGATTTTCCTCCGCAAACATGGGTCCTGATATTGATATTAACGATATTATTTTCCGACTTTACAAGATTGGTGTCATTTGACATTATAATTACACGTCATTAGGGTTGATTGGTTGAAGGTATTTACCTATTGATCTTCTTAACTTTCCGCAATGGTTTAAAACTACACAGTATTTAATGTAACGAGTAAACCCATCGATAATCTTTCCATTTCTTGCTAAAGCTATCATGAATGTGCTATCGAAGTCAAAGTTAAACGTTGGACAAACACTTCTCAAGTAGGCAAGAGCCAGTATTGTTTCTAGAGGAAGTATTTGTTGATCCCAGCCGCTCGCGCTGCAAGCGCAAATAAAACGGTAAGACAATTAACGTACTTATCCATTTAAATATACGTTGGGATTCTTGAAACCTCTCGCATACTTTATCGGGGTTCTTAGAAATTCTAATTTCGTTATTTTAAAAACATAAACAAGTTAAACGCAATGTTAATGTTAAAAACAGATATGGAAACTCATTTCACTATACATATATTTGTATGAACAGTAGAGTTCATAAACTAAGTTACTATTAAATTCGGCCAAGCCAAAGCAAACTTCAACACTTTAATCGTTTCCAAACACTATTATGAGAGCCACAAAGATTTAATCAGCAAAGATCGCTTAATTCTACAACAGATAAACTTCCTTAATCTGGAATAAGGCGACAACTAACCGGAAGGTTCATTAAGACCAGAACTTAACCACTTTGTCTTATGGATGAATATAGATTGACAGTGCTTCTAATCTGCGAAGTGGGTACAAAATGATGATATAAGTTAATTGACAGAAGTCACTCTGTGCATTGTATAAGTAATAAGGGGGTAGACGGAAATTCAAACTGTCAGGTCTTTGGAAAGTCCGGGCGGGGATTACCACCAATGTTAAAGTGGTACTTCTTTGATCTTTGTAACAACCAATTAATTTGGCAAAGAAAACCAAACTGGATATTGACGGGTCCGGACATACAACTTTTTGGAACGTAAAAGATGAGAAGGTTGTTAACGTTTCTGATCAACTGATGATAAGGGTTAGAAAAGGTAAGTTATTTAAAATTTGACGGGATGATAACATCATTTTAAGAAGAGTGCAATTGGACTAGTCTCGTAAAAGATGGTTCTTTGTGGTTGGGATGGGTATTGTTTAAAAATTTAAACACGTCTGAAATGTTTAACCAACAATAATTACAGTTCAAGACGGCTGCCAGTTGAATTTAATTCGTAACACTCCACCAGAGACGCGTCTACTCACACGTGACTAAATAAATAGCCGGCAACAGTCAGGTATTCATGTCATGATCCTGCTCATACGCTCACGCAATTAGTGAGCAACCAAGTGCCGCACACGAGTTGTGCGGATGATTGTACCAATTAATTGTTTACAGCGAACTTAATTGGGAACTTGTGGGGTCAGATGAACGACATTGTCATCAGTTTTTAATATTACTGAACAACTTTTTAATAAAACAAATTAACAGACGGTAGGGATAGCCAAGACACGTCATGTTCTCAAAGGAACTGTAGAAATTTGTAAAAATGTATGGAATGGGCAAACACACAAAAGCTGACGTTAATCTTCATTCCTACAGCTGGTAACGTTCGTAGAATGCTACTTGACAAAACCAAGAGCAACAAAACTAATCATTGATACTTACTATATTGTTAGGGTTATTTGTTTCACTGTAAACACCGGGATTTACGTGTATTGTTCAATAATTGAATATTTGTTTTTGAAATATATTTTCAGACTGCAACGTTGTTAAATTATATTCCACTAACACAAACAAAATATAAAATTGCATAGCAGTATAAAATTGTTAAAAACACATTGTATCGGTTGACAACGAGGTACGAGCGGTATTACAGGCAGGTGCTCTGCGTTCGATGTGCTCGTAAAAACAGCTCTATATGGATTGGTTATTTTGCACATCTTTGTCTAGTTGCATACATTAAGGCAGGTCATGCACTCGTATGCAATATTGTCCTGCGTCATTATTATTGTACTGTACTTGCGAGTGTATTTTCACGCAAGAAATGTATAGATACTCCTGTAGACCTCAAGAGTGAGCCCAACTCATATTTGACCATTTTTAAGTATTTTTTTTTTTAAGGTTTGTATCATAATCAAACGTCCGTTTTTATGGTACAATAAAACTACGTTTAAAAAACTTTATAACCCCAAATCTTCTAAGAAAATCGATCTTGTTCAAGTTTTGGATCTTAAATGGTTTTATATCAGTTATCTACATCACGACATGTATGTAATTACACCTCAAAAATTTAATATTTACTTAATCAAAATTCCATTCATTATATACTAACTCGTAAAGTTTAATAGTCGTTTAGCGGTAAATGGGCGTATAAAGCGGACCGGCGACTGCGCTGTCTATTACCTAAGCAAACAATTGGCTGCGGCCGATAAGTAACTTGCAAGCGTGCGGAACCCTTCCGCAAAGAAGACTCGATTAGCAGAGATGGGGTTTCAGTGAGGTCCAGTGCAAACTGGTTATAACTAGGGTTCAACAAGGGCTTTTTAATCAATTAGAAAAATAATTCAACTTTCTTACCTATTATTTCATTGTGTATTTTCAACTTTCTACCTTTTTGTTTAAATCGGGAATTTTCATTGATAATATTTTCATAGTAAATCATGACGAGTAGGTAAAGACTTCTGGGTAGCAACAATTAATAGGTTGATGACATTCTTAGGTATGATATTGCTGCTATTATTTTCAATCAATAAATAATACAATAGATGACAACCCTACACCAATTGACCTAGTCCACACTAAGCTCTCGGATCCAATGTATATCATGTGAATCATGTCATATGCTTGACATATCAATCAATATGATCCTCAATAAGTAAGACTTAGGTACTCCAAGTCGTCGTAGACCATAATAATATTGTTAAAAAATACTTTTACCAGTCCAGACCTTTCTAGTCATAACAAGTCAGGTAATCGATTTATAAAATATTGAGACAAAATAAAATCAATAGCAGCATGTTTCGGGTGGTCTTTATCAGCTGTTTTTATCGCGACCGTTGTAAGCCTTCGCTCGGTTGATAACGGGCTACTGATTAACGATACTAGCACTAACCAGGTTGTTAAATGCACTAAACTACCTACACTTCGTTTTTTTTTTTATTCTAGAGGGTCCATTATATGTGTGTTCGGCACACTAAATGAAATCAAAATTAGGAATGTAATAAAAGTGTAAAAATATAATTCAATAATAACAAGAATAAGGATAGGTACTTAAACCAAGAAAGCAAGCATTTTTCGGTACAATAATCCACGTTAATACAATAAACGTGTGTAAATTCGACCGTTATTATGTTAACACAAAGAAGGAATTATAGAAGTACTTAGTTGCTGCCTAAAACATGTGAAAGTATTTTCATTTTCAACACTTACGAGTATACTTTGACATAATATGATTTTCTTAAATTAAATACCGTCTGCAGTTGTGATTTTTTATTGCGGTCGGAAAAAAACATAACCATTTTACAACTTTCCTTTACTAAACGTTAACTTTGATTGTCCCAGAAATCCTGTGTCACAGTTGAAACGAGGACTCTAACAATACTTCCAATATACTACTAGTGTAGGTGTGTTATACTTTAAAGCAATGCCTTCAGTTATAAATAATATTGCATCTAACAAATAACTTGATATTGAAAGCGTACGATCCATTATAAATTGGTCCGCAAAACTAAGTATCACACTTTCAATGAAATTTTCATTTAAAGTGTGATACGTTGTGTTTCGGGCCAGTGTAGTTGCATCTTTAGCTGCAGCACTATGTAATATTCAAATTTCTAAACGATACTTATCTAAATTTAAACAATTACAGGTCAAACAATTGGAAATGATACCACCCTGGTATCAAAATACAAAGAGGAGTAGCTTAGCTGCAGTATTTTCCATTTTACATATGATTTATGCCAGTATAAAAGCCATTAAAACATGTGCAAAACAGCAATGAATATTAAAAAAATAGTATCAGAAACAACGATCGGGTAGGAATGGTGTTATAGCGGTAATCGGCACCTGCGACAATTAATGGTCGGTGCCACCGCACTTTCATTACGACTATTCGATGTATGGATTACAGAATGGTCTGTGCTGCTTACCTTTCGGTGTGAAATTTTATGCAGTTTCTAACGGTTTTTATTGTAAAACTATTTTATGAAACCAATTTCATCCATTTTGTATTTCACTTACCTATTAACATTTTTTTCTTTCCTTGTATATATTGTAATAGCGACCCGCCCTCGCTTCGCTTCGGTTTCTGTAAAACCCGTACATAAAACAGTATCTATTATACATAAAAACCTTCCTCTTGAATCACTTTATCTATTAAAAAAAACCGCTACAAAATCCTTTGCGTACTTTTAAAGATCTAAGCATACATAAGGACAGACAGCGGGAAGCGACTTTATTTTTGTTTGCGACTTTGGTTTTATACTATGTAGTGATGTACATATTGTTGTATTCCATTTTAAAAAGCTTTTAAACGAAAAATAAACCTTTTTCAAAAAAACAGGACTATTAAATCTGGGTCAGTACGCCTAATTCATCAAATCGTTCTAAATTGCATTAAAACTCGCTCGCGAAACTACTACACTAATTTTGCTAGCTTAACCTTAATCAGCAAATGCTTCTAAACCACACAGGAATAGCGGTTTGTTGTCAATAAATCCATCCTCACTCGAGCAAGTTAACAGATAAAAACTTAGTTTGTTCAGTCCCAACTCCGGTTTCGATTACATAAGGCGCGCAAACTTCCTCTATTACCCCCTACTTAAGGGTACAAATTTAGGCGCCCTCTATTTAAACAGTTGCCAAATACCTACCTACGAACGTAATTTACTACTGACCGTGCGGTTGCTCGCGGAACATATGGGGACGTCGGATTTAGAAAGTAGGCGAATCATGCCCGAGCGCGGCACGCCGATTCAGAAACAGATATTCCGTTTGCTTCAAATATTAGCAAGACTTTGTTTTGATGTAATATAAACGAAGATTATACGATTTAAACTTCTACAATAAATGAAATGCTCGTCATAGTCAGGTCACATGTTTTTCAAAGGCATTTGTCGTGAGTTTTGAAAACAAAATAGGCCGATAGGTAGTTTTGATTTAACCAAGCAAATAAGTGTTCGGTACTTGCAATCATATTCAAATCGTTATCAATAAATAACATGACATGTTAAATAACAAGATGCGAAAGTCAAAGAAGAATGTCCTCAGCCGTGAGTCGCAAATTAAATTGTACACCTTCGCGGATACGGGAGTTAATATTTTTATTATATTTTCACAGACTGTCTACTCCTGAAAGAAGTAGATTCATGGGAAAAACCGATAGCTAAAAGCCAGGTCCCAGCGGGGCTGAGGCACGGCATGGTTAAGTCTGTCCCACAACACTGTCATCATTTAAGCCACACATTAGTGAAACTTGCGCAGTTTGAACCCGCACCTGGGGACGCCACCAGCGATATTTTATCAGAGGAATAAAACTACGAGATGTCGTTAGTTTTAGTTCGGGTCTCAGGGGGATTATATTTTGAATGTAAATAGCGTAATGTTAATGTATCATAGTGAATCACGATGCACGCTCCGACATTAATATATTGGGCTACACAGCGAAGCTCCGCGTTCTCATGTTTGTTGATAAATTCAGATCTGAGATAATTATTTAGTGTCGTCATTTGTTACTCGAACTTGCACTTAAATTTTGGTTGTCTTTGAGTAAAGGAAATGACGAGCTTAGTTTAATTTCCCAATCCCATTCATGCTTCCTACGTCTTTAAAATATATTTCCAAAAGAAAATGTAAAGTTTAATCATTGCCTCAAAGCAAAAACCCAAATTGTCAGGTAGATATCGACCCGCAGACCTAAAGGACTGCGTTCTGAAAGCTTTTCTGTTTGTTCAACCCGTTTCAGAGAGCTCGCGTATAATCACAGTCAGCGAGACACTGCCCTATTCAAATGTAACACTCCCTGACAATATACCTACTTGGCAGCTAAGTGCTCCGTATTGTTCCGCCTTAAAACGTTTACGAAGGCTAATTCTTATTGAAAATCACCCTATTAATGCCTTGTTTGTAAGCTGCCACCATACCTTTCAGGCTATTATTAGCTTTATGCAATATTTGTCATATTTAAAATGTAATTATTTTAACTGTTTTTTTTTAAACATAACAATAGAAAAATAGGGTTTCAAGGTGAGTGTCTTAATGTAAATTAAATTTTAGCCAGATTAAAGTTAGAAAAAAATAAATCTTTATATGTTTGATGTGGTTATTTTAGAGGCAAGTTATGATTTGTGTAAGTATCTATAAAAGGTTTTAGGTTTATGGACTTGTATGAACTGACATGTTTCCTTCTTATCATTCTACAAAAAACCAAATATAAAAACAACCAAAAATAAAAAAGAATCTAAAAAAAGAAATCCACTACTTACGCAATAACCAAACGATATTTATCTCTAACAACTCGAACGTACCTGAAAACAATACAAAAAATTATAAGTAACTTAAAACGTATCATTGGGTTTAAAGAACAGATCAAATTAATTATGACACCGATATAATTCCAGCTCGATAACCGCGTTTGGATACAACCGATACAAGTGGTGGGGAACCACGAACGCGTCAGTTAATCGCCCGCTAGCTAGTGGGTAATCCTTTGGAGTAGTGTGCATATAACGACTGCATTCCCGGAGCCGTGTTCCGAACGCACCTCATACACAGAAATTGCGGCACTCCGCTCAAAGCGTTGACGAGACCGTATCATTGATGTCGTGGATGTTGTGACGTGCGCGCTGCTCTCTAAACCGTATCTGGGATAATGTGTTGCCGGATTCTGAGTAAACCGAAAATAGGAGGCAGTTTCTATCTGAATGATGGCGCTTATGATATTTTAGCCCGTATACTATTAGCGTCTAAATATTTAAAAAAAAAAACAACGTCATTCTCACAGTTGATAAAGAAACTATCCAAAACATATCATATGAAGAGATCACTTTCAGGACGTGTGTTCTAAAGCAGTGGAAAGTATTAGTTTTTGAGACATCTATGCAAATATTTCTGATTTTTGTGCTAGGGACAAAGCGTGGTCATTTTCAAATCCAACGACATTCAAACATTTGAAAATCGTAAACAAAGCATCTCGGTGCATTGAATGGGAGGCAGAGCTGCGCCGGCGCCGCGTGCATTGCCCTCGCCTCCCCTCCCCCTCCCCGCGGTACAAACGCGCCTGACTGCATTCCGCAACGCTTCCTGACCAGGGCAAGTGCAGCATTACGCTGCAAGTACCTTCCCTGCCGCTCTCGCCTCGACCCTTGCGCCTAGTGCGCGCTGCGATGCAACTATATTCGAATTGTATTGATCTTCAACGACTTTCCTTGACGAGCTTTAAGATGTTTTGAACGACGTATTAAGCCTATCCTGTTTAGAAAGGGAACTTTTCTAATAACTTTCAGGAATACGTAATAAGTCTAGAACACTAAATCGAAATCTGAACAAAAAAATAAATTAAATTATACTAAACTTTTGATAAAGCTAAGGTCAAACGCATTAATTCATCTAAAAGTAAGTTACCACATCGAATAGACTCAAAGCAAACACAGATAGATCGCATCGACGAAGTCCACGTACATGTAACACGTCCCATATTCTCATAACTTATGCTCGGCAGTTTTGAAGCAAGGCAAAAAATATGGAAACACCCAAGGTAATAGTCCGTCTGCTGAAAGCGTTTCCACGATGCTTTTAAGCGCTTATCTTGGAAATGATAGCCGTGGCCGGACGCTGAAAGGCTGTGACGGCAATTTGCCTACATTAGGACATGCCCCGTTTTACCATCGAGCTATGCAAAAGATTTTTCAATTGCAATTCCTTCCAACATGTGTTTTTTATTTACATTACATGGTTGAACTGATTTTATTACTCGATGAAGTATTGCTTTGTACAGCACAGCCACCCATGAAGTTGAATCAGATTCAGTTGCGAACAGCCCGGAACGCAACAGTTCGGAAACAGCTTGTTTAGCAGAGTTTTTTGTTGTTCATTTTGTTTTAGACCAATCTATTAAAGTTTTTTATTTTTAGCGCGGACATGGTAAATTATTATTGATTAGTTGTTTTTGCTTTAAAGTATCTAATCATCCATTAATTATTAATATAATTCTATGGGCTGGGAATATGATATTGAGCTGGTTTTTATTTCCTTTATTTTTTGAACCACCGCTGTATTGTTTCGTGAGTTATAGCGGCTGACGAGAAGGTTAACGCCAAAATATCGAAGCTTCCACAAAAGGATGAAAGCTGAAATATTGCCAAGCTCAACATGGAATCGTCGAATTTCAGGTGATATGTACAATGTTTAAAACTTTGCATATTTTGTTGCAACGTTTTGTCAGCGCAAAGATGGATATTGAGTAATGGTTGCAACTGTTCAGTCTTATTTTGTTAACACATTCAGTGCCAGTAACCCGCTAGTCGGGTTCTCTATTTGTAGGCAAAAAGAAGCACTGAATTAGGGTACTAGAGTAGGACAATGTGTAGTAAAACTGTTTGGCAAACTTTAAAAAAAACTCATCGTGATTTCTTATACATGCTTTAATCTGATTCTAAATTTTGTAAGTAAGTATATGTAAAAGTTGAAGTTATATAGGAACGGAATAAAAGTACTCAACAGAACTGTCAACCTTGAAAAGGTAAAGTGAACCTAAAAATGAAATGCACTCTAGTAGAAGTAACAGAAATATGACTTCAAATACATTCGTAAAATAAAATTACGGCCGCCATGGAAGCTAGCGATTCAATTGCGTAGGTACCAATAGTTTCGATATCGGGATCGTTATTGCACTGCCGTAAACCAATATGGCCATTAATGGTCCACTATTTGAATGCTTACGGCAAGGTTTTTTCCTTTGCCTCTCGATATAATAGTCACAGCGTTGGGGTCTGGTATTAAAATGTTTTTTTACGTTGATTTGTGCTATATTGGGAATAGGATCGTTTATTTTATTTAATGTTCGCAACTGATCGCCATAAATTCGCTTTTAAACATATTTAGATATAATACAGAAATATGTATCTAATGAAAATAAAGTGTTCGTGTTTATTTGTTTTTCTTTTGTGCACTGTAAAAGGCTTTTCGTGAACAAGGAAAGGGCAACTCGGCAGTGGATGTAATATCATAATAAGGTAAATTTTAATTATTAGGTATAATGGTAGGTACCCGAACGTCACGAACAAGGTAAATTATTTTAAATATTTTCATTTACCTACATTATTTTGTAAGCGGCTTAGAAAACCAAAGACGCAGAAATGTCACAAAAGATTTTTTAGAAGTTCGTCGACAATGGGAGGGAAAAATGCGACTAAGTTGGTTAATAAGCTTACACAGCAAGCCCCGCAGCTCACGATGACACATTTTTTTCATTACCTGCATCACAAAGAGGTAAGTAAGTATTTTTTCTTTCCTCTCAGCTAGTGTCTTATTTTCATTATAAGCAAGCAGGTATAATAAAATGGACTTCGCTAGCGTAGGTACTTTGTTGAAAAATTCAACGCAGTCTGAAAAATAAAAAACCCTTCTGTGCTTAACTCGCTAGATTATAAATTTAAAGTCGTTCTAATGTTCTTATTGAAAATATAGCAAAAGTTGTCGTTAGCAAAAATAACGGTATAAAATAATCACTTGTGCAAACTGATTTGCCTAAACACATTTTAAGAGTAAAAACCGTTTCGAGAGCAAAACAGCCAACACGTTATTTGAAATTTAACTTGCAAAACAAACAAGAAAACAAATTATAACTATTAAGATAGCGCGAATGCCGGCCAATATTAATAATTCGCGAGAACATCGTTTTATTCAGGGACACTGCAGTTAGAAAGATCCTATTAATGAACGTCAGACCCCTTTGTCCGCGCGCCGGAGCATTTCCTGCACAATCGCCCTGACACCCAGTAATTAGTGAGAAAAATTTCGTTACTTCGTCTTCTTATAACATATTTCCATATTGCGGCGCGAGAGGACGCCGGCGGTTTGTTAATGCTTTGCGTTTTGAAACACTTTGTACGTTGTCGATTTACTAAAGCGGAATCGCGTTCAATAGGTGTACATGAGCTTGACCAGTCGACGTCAGACATATGTGTACACCTTTGCACCTTATTTTAATGTTATAAGGTAAAAAATATATCTTTCAGGTCGAATGCACCTTCTTATGATGTGTAGGTATGTCAGTAGGCTAAAAGGGTTTCTAACTGAGAAAGCGTTTCATAGTGTTAAGGACTTTTATAGGTGATTAATAAATTTATTTATAATTTTTGTGATCTTTATTTTTTATTTTTTCTATTGTTGTAATTATGACTTGTGTTTTGTTGGACATTAGGTAAATAGTTTGACTTTGACTTTGACCGTAGACGTTCATTCCAATATTAAATTTTAGTACTCAAACATGTGTGTAAAATTTGCTGTGTCGGCTCTACGATCATATAGGTACATCCAAAATGCATTCGCTATGGACTATAGTTACGGTCAACAACTTAAAATACTGAGCCACCGCAATGATAACAGATTTTTGTTTAAAGGTTTTCTGATAAATATGCTTAAAGAGGTTAGTCTGAAAACCATACCAATTTTGTTTAATGTCTTTCTTATTTATTATTGACAGAGCAAATATTATTTGAATATTCGGAATAACGTAATTTGGTTTGTTACCGCTTTACGTAGCACAAGATCTGTAGAAAAGTACATGTGGCATTTAAGCACTTTAGCCATTGGCAGGAATTTGTTTATTCATTTTCGCAGTAAACATTCACAAAAATAGTTATAAAACATCTTTCAAAACAGTTGCCGTAGTCAATTATACCGTTTTCTCATGAAAAAGAAATCACGTCGCAGGCGATCATTGGTCTTCTGCGCCAGGGTTTATTTAACAATTAATGCCATACCGTTACTTGTACTCTTAGTGACAGTTAACATAATTTATCAAGTGATTTAATTTTAACTTATGCAATTTGGCCGATTGGTGTGTTAAATCAAAAACAATTTACGAGTTATAATCTGTGAATGTGGTCTCTAAACTTATTCCTCTTTTAAATTGATTTTCTTTTTATTTGCCCGTTAGGTAAATATCACGTAGTTTAACCAGTAACAGAGAAACGTTAAGAAAACAGATCACATAATATCTTCCCTAACCATCATCATCATCTATCCATCCATCTACGTAGTTAATTGTAACTAAAATAAATTTTGCCAGGTTTTATTTGAATGTGTTTTAAACTTTATAATTAAACATACGTACTTAATAAGGATTCTAACAATAACACAGCTCCGCTGGGATCCGTATTATGTTACCCGAGGTAGCAAAATATGATATGTTTCCTATTGTTTTGAATGTTAAGCTTTATTAATTTAATTATTGGTACTGCTAGCGTTTTTTTTTAATTTATTTATCATTTTATCAAAAGTGTAAATTAACAATAAAGTAATTCATTAATTTGTAGGTTTTTTTTCAGTAAAATCATTATTAAGACAGCATAAACATGCCAAGTAGGTTTATTCGGAAAATACGAATTGGAACACAGAAAAAAACATTTTTAAACATTATGTAGTGTTTTCGCGCCTGCTTAATTCGTTAAATCTCAGTCAGTCACACTGCAGTATTTACTCTGAAAATATTACTGAAATATCCACTAACGTTAATTTAGTTTGCTTAAATTTAACGCGGAACGATGTAGTGATGATCAGAAAATGTTTTTATTGAATTATTTTTAATTCCATCCTTATTTTATATTCGTAATTAAAAATCCAACGAAAATCGTATGTAAGCCAATATGAAACCCTAAAAAGTGATAGTTTTGATTTAATCATATTATGTTTTATTTACGCTATCATCTTTGGAAGATGACTTATGGCCGCACTCAAGAGACAAATCATTTTATTTTATTTAAGGAGATCCAATAGCTACACGTAACAGAAATAGAACTTAAAATAAATGTAGGAAGCCAAAAACAATGACGATTAAATAAGTCTCTCCTTAGTGACGATTTTTCATACGAAAGTTTCAAAATGGAACGAGTTAATTACCGCTAAAATGTCTCTGATTACGACGACAAGAAAACCACTTTTTGGTGGCTTAAGAGAGATGGAGGAAGAATGGAATATGTCCATGAGTACATTTACCTCGGTCAAATAGTCTCCTTTCAGGCTCGACAGGACAAGGATTTCGCAAGACGTACCGAAAATGCCTGGAGGAGCTATTGGGCTATGAAAGAATATATGAAGGGGAACCTTCCTATATCGCTTAAAAGAAAACTCATGGACATGTGCATTCTTCCAATCCTCACCTATGGAGCACAGACTTGGTCTTTGACTAATGTTCAAAAATCTGCCCTCAAGGTTTGCCAAAGAGCTATGGAGCGTAGTATTTTAGGTGTCAAATTGACTGATCGTATCAGAAATACTGTGATACGCTCCAAAACCCAAATAGCTGACGTAGCCTTAACAGCTGCCACCCTCAAGTGGAACTGGGCCGGACATATCTGCCGCATGCCTGATTATCTTTGGGCAAAAATAGTAACAAATTGGGTACCGCAAGATCGGATACGACGACGTGGCAGACCCCGGCGCAGATGGCGAGATGAGCTTGAAGCCTTTCAGCACGATTGGCGGGAGACTGCCCAAAACCGAATTACGTGGAAGGATGGGAAGGAGGCCTTTGCCCAGCAGTGGGACATTCCGGGCTAATAATAATAATAAAAGAGAGATGGCGTTGTTATTAACATGAATGACTGCAAAAGTTACAGAATTGATATTACGATTGATAAATATTGTTATCGTATACTTAAGACGATTGTGAAGCTGACAATTCCCAAGAAAATATTTCTTGGAAATAACGAATAAAAATTAAAAACTGAAACGTACTAACCTAGATTTTTATTCTAACTGCAACATATTCAAAAATCGTTGACGTAAAGTGAATTAAGGGGAGAGAAACGTTGTCGCCCGGGGTTAAATTTGTTTGATTTTTTAGCTACGCGGCTTAAGCGTCTCGCTTCAAAATCCTCTTAAGATCAAATTAAAGGAGTCACGTTAGGAAACAAGGTACTCCGTGATCCGTATTCATATAATGTGTTAAGTTTTAAAATAATTCGTATAGCGAAATCAAATTGATACTTATTATTTAAACAGGAATAATCTTCCGAGTTGCTTGTCTTGCGGATTTCTATTTTGGTTATTAGCTAGGCTTTTCGGACATCAAAAGAATCGTATTTATAGCATAGTTTCCTCTTTAAGAAACAAATAAGTATTCTCGAATAAATACAACTCTATTCGTGTAGTAGAGTAGGACTGCGTGAGTGTGTGGTGTTCCGGTTGGTAGGCTGGCGCGATGACCCTATATCTATTTGCTTCGGTACAGAATATGGGCGGAAGCGAGTTTTACTTACTATCTAAAAGTTAACGTAAGAAAAATATATTAGAATTAGTAGCTTAATTAATTAATTCATTTTGCCGAATTATTTTAATTAACATGTTTTGTAGTACCAAAAAGTTCGATATTTAGCTAAGACTCAGAAAGGTTTGAACCAGCCATCCAGTGTCCTACTTTTTTTGTCATTGAGAATGATGAATTGGAAAACTATTCGATAAAAGTAAGAAGTTGGCCGAACGTTCTAATAGGTTTTGTCGAAAGTAAAGGTTATTCATTACAAAAATCGTAACGCACAAGATGCGCGCTTCAAAAGCTGAGCCCGTAAATAGAAATTTCATTATTATTAAATATTGTTATCAGTTATACACAAACACGAAAGGACGACATTTCAGGTTGGCTAAATTTTACTAGTTGAATATATTTAATACTTAATTATTATTATCTACTTTACATTACTTGAAGTCAATTTATCGGTGTATTTTAACAAAAAAAATTTTGGAACTGTAATTTTATCACTACGTTATGATATGTCAATACCTAAACTCGAAATAACTAAGTCGTCGATCGCTAGATGCTTGCGGCTGTGCGCTGTATAATTTTTCTCAGCACTCATCTCGGTGACGCGAGCTGGGGGCCCCTTAGATTACTCATAGTTGTTTTTAGACACGAAATGGCTTGTAGTTTGTAATTTAAAATTGTTCAAGGTACAACTTTGTAGTAGTTTGTTTGAATGGAGTAGAATTTTTTGAGTTGGGCTAGATTATTTGATACTAGAGTACGCCGGCGTACGACACGCGTGGACTTAATTTCCCGTTTTCCAGAAAATCCGACCGATTACCGAAAGAATATTCTCTTTAAATTCCAAGTCCTAGGTCCGGAGATTTAGTCTGCGCGCTATCTGCCAGTCAGTAAGTCACGGAGGAGTTTTGTATATATGCATGAAGTTAAATTGTTCAACAAAAAGTTTTGCTAAGAAGGCTAGGTATAGGTAGCCTACCTAGTAAATACCTATTGTGATTATTTTGTATTTTTTTAAGTACATACCAATTCAGAAAAAGACAATTTACTATAACCAAGTACCACTTCAAATACAAAAATAACTAGTCATGGCTATAGACGTCGAACCCATAGAGTAAAACGAGTTAACGGGTCACACAATATTAAAGTAATGTACTTAAGGAACCTGACTTTAGTTACTTCAATGAAAAGTATCCCAGCCATTGTATTAAGGGCTCGTACAAAGCAGTCAACGATATGATAATATTAAAAAGTTAATTAATATAAAAAATAAGTTTTAAAAGGGTTTAAATAAGGGAAGGATTTTTACCGTAAAATGTGATAATTAGATGATCCAAAGCGGAGGCACGCACGCCGAGAAAAACAACCCTGTCACCCGACGTTGCTCACCTCAAACAAAAGGGCGTGCTACTCATTTACTTAACAGTTTTCCCCTCAATTACAAAAGATAATTGTTTTACTAAAGTTTCGAAATTGTAACATCTTCAAAACTAATAATAAATTTACTAAACGAACTCCATTGTGGACTTATAAATTGGATTGCCAAAGTTGTTTTAATTTGAAAAGTGATTTTAGACGCGGTTTAGTAGATGACTGTTTCGGAAACAATTGTCTATCAATTTTGATAGTCTATCTCAAACAGGACATGGTTAGGATTAATTCAAAACCCTACCAAGGTCACCTAAGTAGAGTTTATAGTGTGTAAAAACGCTTCAAGTTATTAATGAAACTTTTTTTATCGTTCAAATACCAAAGCCTCTCGTGACAAAACCTGTATTATGCGTCTTGATTGATGTGAATTTGATTCATACACTTATTAGGTAGATGATTGCAATTAAGCGCATACTTGAGCTGCTGAATGCCGTTGCGCTCGGTCGGGTCTCGGCTCCAGCGACTTTCCAGCAAAATTGCGGTGAAACCGATACCGTGTACTGAACGAGCCACGCGATCGTTATTATGATTCCTAATTATTGAAGAGTATTCGGAATAATGTGAAAATGGAATGATAGCGCTATGTTGAAATTTGCACTGCGCGTCGCTTCCATATTTGTTATTTGGTTAACGTGGGCCTCTATTCCAATTATGTTTGTGACTTTGTACAATATTATCTGTAAGTATTCTGTGGAAATCGTATTACAATAGATATTGTACTTTATTTAAGTAAAAAAACTTATTCTTTTGTTTTATCCTATCTTATTTTTGAAGCCATACAGCCGCGTTTACTGTAAATACCTAAGAGCTATCATAACATATTAATAAGATAAAGATATCGTTTAAGACAAAGTAGAATAGAGACACAGGACCACCTTCAAAATTATCAGGAGTAGAATGATAACATAGCGTATACCTTTATGAAAAGTAAGTTAATAAGTTTAAATTTTGCATGTGTCTTGCACCTATAGTACCTAATAAAGTAGATGGCAATGACGTGACCCCTTATTTTTATGTAGTTTAATAAACCTGAACTAAATAAACCATGAACTGCTGAAAAACTGAAAAGTATCCCACGAAGCACTCTGGTTCTCTCGTAGGGTTTCAAACTGTTTGAGTATCACATGAATGCCAAACACATAACATTCATGTCACATCATTTTGCCGTCAAATTCCGAAGTGTTTGTAGTAGCAATCGATGTAGTTTCTTCACTATTTCTTTACCAAGCATCGTATGACATGCGCTCGCAAGAAACTAGTTGAATGTGTAACAAATGCCGTTAACTGGCCGCAACCTAGACCTCTAGTTATGTAGAAATTTAGCATGGTAATGGCTCTGGTTCTTCGGAAACATTTTTTATGTTCCGTTATTCAGTCGCGACGCGCATTTGACGTACGTGACGGAAATTCAAATGTACTTATATATCGTATGAATAACCATGATTGACGTTTAACTTTTCACTTGTATGCACTTACAATGATAGTTCTATATCAATCATAACAACACTTACAATCTGCACCAAACTTTACGGCACGACCGGTTCTATAGTTATTAACTAAGAGATAAAACGAAACGAATCCAATTGGATAAGTATGCCATTGAAGACAGAGATGGAACCGTAACCCCGGGAATGCCGTCGCAAGGCGGAAAGTGAGTTTGTGCGTAGATACACTATAGTGAAATATATAAACACACCACCTCTCGTCAAGAGTAGTCTTAATGAGAAAAGTTTGATGCGACTTTAATTTAAATCAAACTTCTGTCATCAACGTTTACTTTCATAGCTAGGAAATGGACAGTGCCTATACGAGTCCTTTGAATTTACCCATTAAGAAAGTTGTTTTAGTTATTGACTGCGACCGCTCTCTTTAATTTCCGCCACTTGAAACTTATTTTGCGGCTGAAGACAAATCGTATTAAAAGTTTGCGTTGGAGGTAGAAAACAAAGCACAAAATGAGCAGTGTAAATAAATTGGTAACAAGGTAAGTATCTGAGAGGTGGGCCAAAAAAATTGTATTTATTACTACGGTAAATTAATTACATTATCAAAATTTACAAGAAACATGAACTAATACAAAAAATGAAATCAAACTTTTAGACACAACATTATCGTTATAGGTACTCGTAATATTTTCTGTTATAATGTATTCGTGAAAAAAGTTTTTCTTGCGTTGTCTTCATCTTAATGTAAAATTTGTGTTTCGATAGTCCCATGAGTTTAAATCGTAGTAGTTGGCATAAACGGCCATACAGAAGCAGCGGAAACATTAATACGCTTAACTTATGCGTGCGGACCTTAACTTCTCCATAGTTATGGCCAAAGTTTATCCAGCGAAGGCACTTTAGCCTGTCTGTAACTCTTTATTAGGCGGCGTTACACAATGAGCAATGTTTGTTTGTTTGAGTCATGTGCGAAGTGCGATCTAGAGCGATAGTCGCGCGGCATCTGCTGCTCCGGGCCGCGATTGTATCGTCTATATGCGAGTCTGCGAGAGTTGTTATCAGATCCGTTTGTTAGCAACTTTACCGGCATTGTGCTCTCCATTCGTGAAAACTTATCGGTTGAGTGCTTACGGCGTCGGTAGATAGGCGGGAAAACGAGCTAGAACTTACCATGTTAGAGAGCCGCAGCCGTTGGTGTTTAGCGACTTGAGGGTCTAGGGTTTGGAGCGGGAGGGCTAAAGGCAACGGGAAAGGCAACGGAAGTTGGAGCTGGTGCGGGTGTGGAGCCGGTTGCAGGAACAGCGGCGGACAGCAGGCGCACGGCGTCACGTAGGACACGCACCCTAGCTGCGGCGGGAACAGCGTGCCGGCGGCCTCCTCGAGGCCTCGCACACGTCTCTTACGACCGCATCCGCGGCCGACTTCGAGCGTCCGACGGCTACGCGCGCCGCCGACTTCCCGATACCGTCGAGCCTCTGGCTATACGATTCCGACGAGTACGGACCGTTGCGGCCGCGAAATTCAAACAAACGCGGGAACTTATCACAAGTTCTCAAAGCGCGACAAAAGGGTCGAAAGTTTTGAAAGTTAGTAGGGAAATGACGGGACGCTGTGAGGGAGCGGGAAACTGAGCGGTCGGGAGAAGCGAGAAACGACGCACAGGGCTCGCGAGAGTGTGGAGAAAGTGGCGGTGTGCGCGGAGCACAAGTCGCCAGGCCGGCGTGTGGCGGTGGACTGAGCGGCGAGGCAGGTGCGCGGAGACGGCGGGGAGGGGCTGGGGGCGGGCCCACCTGACGCACCTGGGCGCCTGCGCCGCGCTCGCTCAGCCTCCGACACCCGCGGCCTCCTCGCCTCGCTTCGCGACCTGATACTCTCTTTCAAACATTTACTCTGCACAACCAACGGTCATTATTTCAACTCTTCATAACACAACATGGCTTCAACAAATAAGTATAAACAGCTAATGACTTTAATTAAAAATATTTTGCGAAACCGCAATAACTCGTCAAGTGCCTTTTTAAGGTGCTTAATAAATTGAACGTATTAAATTTTCGGCTTAAATCGAAAAATAAATTCATCTTGTTAACTGAACGACTTGGTTCGCATACTTGACGTTTAAATGAGGGGGCGCATCGGATTATTTTTCGGAAGTCTCGGATATCCTGAGAAATCTCATTGATCTCGTTGGTCCGGCAGTGCGTCGTTAAGAGCACGTAGCGGTGTAAGCTCATTGTGTTCGCTTAGAAGGGATTAGGCACCTTTTAGCATTGCGCACTATTTACTTTTAGGATAATTTCATTTACACAGGCTTGAGTGCCTTGGGAGTGGACTGCTGAGGGTGAGGGGTAAATGAAACAGAAAGTTTGTTTCTTACACTAAACATTTTTATGTCTACATAGTATACTGGTTATCTGAATTATCTACTACATAAAAAAATGCTGATGTTTCATGTATTCAAGTCATACTAAAAATTTCAACAATATACTAGGTGACACTTAAGACGTAATACAAAATGTAATTTCCCGAATCTACTCATGATTACAATCAACTATTAATATGGGACCAACTTCGAAAACGTAAACACAAAATCGACGTCTCCATACAAATTGTGAAAGCAGCTGATTGCTTTTAGTATGGGAGATAAAAAAAAAATCTACCGATTTCGATATTAGTCCCATAGTAAAAGTTGATCGTACTGATGAGTAGATTTAGAAAATAAAATGTTGTATTACGTCTTAGGTGTCACCCTGTATAATAAATATCCATGTGTCTTAAATATTTTTAAGTTTTTCCTGATCATTTAATTGTTTTAACTCACTCGCTCAGTATAATTACACTAATTACTCGTATCTGCCAATTCTGCCTTAATCACCAATTATCAATCCAGAATCAAAGCTCGAGTTGAAATGAGGAGCTTTTGTGCGTGTCGCCCGCGGCGTGTATTACTATAACAGTTTAAACGTGTCTGTTTTCGATAGTACTAATTAATTCCCGTGATCGGCAGTGGTAACACGGTAAGGTAATTAGGGAGTGTGGTAAATTGACATGTGTTCAAGACGTGGCGGTGTTACGTGTAAGCGCGCCCTTACTTGACAAAAATGTACGGGGTGAAAGATCGTTTGATTCAAATAAAGTTTTATAACAATATAAACTCTGTGTATTTATCAGTCGACTTCAAAAAAATGGAGGAGGTTCTCAATTCGACTTTTTTTTTAATATCTTTTCGTAAAACATCTAAGTAATCGGTACGAATCGGTTTAAATTGATTGTGTGTGAGTTTATTATAATTTTAATTATTACATAATTCACCGATAACAGTCAATGCATAACTAATTACACACATTGAAGTACGGATAGATATTATCCTTGTATTTTTTATGACATTGATACGCTGAAACTAGTCGCAACCGCAATACTTTTAGGATACTTTCCATATTCAATTTAATTAAATTTTTAATATATATGTACATTAAATATTTACAAGACAATACAATAGGGTACCGCTTAAATAGGAAGGAGGCAAATTATATATATGTGATTTAAATTATATTAAAATTCCTACATTTATTAACTCAGTTGCGTGCTAGTAAAACATAGTTATCGAAATTCCATAGACAAAGATACTATGCTATGATGACTGGTATGGAAGTGAATACCACAACCGTAGTTACGGGAAAAATAACTAACTACAATTGTAGAATTAGAAATATAAATTGACATTACGCCAATAGCAATAGAACTCAAATTTAAAATAGATTGGATGTGGATTGGATCTTTTTCTCGTAGCTCCGTCCATAGAGGCTGCGCGCCTACGCCGGGCCCCGGTCGTTGAACCGGCGCCCGCGCCGCCAAGCCGTCTACGAGAGGTGTTATGTAACATGACCTTAACATTTGGTGGGAGCAGGCCTTTAGAGTACGCTTGTAGTCTTAGTAAGCGAAGTTGTAGTTTTGGAAACGTAGCGTAGTGTCAGTTTAACTTTAACATGAGTCAGTTGCAAATATCAAGGTAAATCTCATACCTATGGATGAAGTAATTAATATATTAATTATTATTAATGAAGCGAACTAGCAAGCAAATGGTCAGCGTAATGAAGGTGACCATGAACGAACCCCCACAATGCCAGAGAAATCACAAACGCGACAAAGGATAAAAGAAAAGATGTATTGGTGCAAAAGAACATAAGACTGATTCAATACTTGGCAGAACTTAACTCGATATAGATTCCACTTTACATCGATGAACTGTGAGTGAGAGTACTACGTCGATTGAGTTTTATTATTCGTTCTATAGTAATTGCTTACAGCGTGGTTCAATCCGAACCCAGGAAAGGTTCTAGAATGGTGACCACGTACCGGAAAGAGCAGTATTGGTAAACCGAGAATTTGATAAGGGTTGCAGGAAACAGCTGGAATAGCACAGAAACGATCATAGTGATCTTTGGGGAAGGCTTACATTCAGCAATGTTCGATTTGACATATGATTATTAAGGACAATGATGATGATTGATGATGCAGTTGATGATGTAGTATGATATTTTTTTATAACCTCTAATTTAGTGAAAAGTTTCAAGTTTACGGACATCAGTGATCTTAATGTCTGACAAACCTACTTTGGCAGCAGCATGTAGGCTACTGCAGTAAAATGTTTTCTTTTCCACACTTTCTTAACATCGCGCTAATCACTGCCGTAGAGATCGCCGCTGTGGTTTAATTGTCGACGTTGTAAGATTGATTACAAGCAAGCTGGCTGATAGTAAGGTTTAATAAATAAATAAATTATTGGGGCAGTAATAAAATAGTACCATATCTTAAATTTTCAGATAAATTTACAGACTTCTAAAACAAAATAAAATAAAATGCAACGTTAAGAAAAAAATTACTTACGATACAAAGAAAATAGTAACGAAGTTTTACAGGCGACAGGATTCGACATTCCTGGATTTATGAAAGAAGTTAAAGCACAGGGTACGTAAGGAGCTAATATTTATGACGTGGATGGGTAGTGAATGTAATGACTATTGGAGTAGGCCATTAACAGTTAACTGATATTTAGCTATTAATAACCTGTTTATCTTGTTCTTTCTCTCTTACCTATTTCTAAGAAACAACAATGACCACACACAGCTGCCTCTTATTAAAGTAGACATTTTTTCAGAAACAAAGCATGTTTGAAACATATGTAAGTATCGTTTCCTGGAAAATCTATCGCTTAAAGAGCAGAAACGTGTAACATTACAGATGAATCCAAAAACAAAGTGCGACAACTAGAATTATTTGTATGGTTACAAAGTTCGCTTTATAAATGATTGATGTTAGACTTTTACCTAAAATACAATATACCATTTCAGACCATTCTGGTATAAAATTGGTGTATCATTAGTTATATTGAATTTCACAGTATCGAAATATAGCTCTCATAAAATATTAAATAGACACACTATATAAATTTAATTATAATAAAAGCTTTTGGCGGTTTGATCCGAGCATACAATTCTTAACGCGGTCAAGTGGTACACTCGTACATAATTAATATACTAGAAGCCACTTCATAGTACTCATGTTCCAGTGCCGTGGGCACGGGCTGCAACCGTTAAAAGCAAAGCTTTAAAAGGAAAACGATAATAATCAATAGCCTGCCGGATGTTTCGGCTATTCCGTTTAAATTTGCGAAAGCCTTCAAATGTCAACTTGTCCAACAAATTTTAATCAAATGTAAGGGAAATGGCCGACAAGGCAATGTACTTTGAGAGCTGTGATATTAATTGATATAAGACGAGAAACATTTAATTAAAATTTTAGTGATAAACATAAGCATGAGATTTATTGGCACCCCTCCGTTATTAATCGTAATTCCAAGAACACTGTTAATGAATAATTTTGCATTCTGTTTAGTCTATGAAAATTTTCTATGAAACGTAATCTTTGAAAAATATTTTCTGTTTTTTTACTTAGGATTTAAGATTGATGAAGAATCAAAGTAAACCACGATTATTGGAAGACTGATTTGGAAAATTTGCCGAAATGCTACATAGAAGCAGGTCAGAATACAACTATTACAAAAAGCTGAATCTTTAGAAATTTAACATGAGTAATTAGTTTAGTAAATTCGCTTTATCGTTTACAGACAAAACGAGTATGAAGCTATTTTTTTCATAAAAAAATTAACATAATGAGACCTTTTATAGAGCTAATAATATTATTCAATTGAATCAAGAAAAAGATGGAATTACTTTGAATGGTGTCCCCTTGTTTTACAGACAGAAAATTTACAGAATTTTGTTTCACAGAAAATGTTTCATATACTGTTCGGTTCTTGTATTTTTGTTTCGAATAATTTTTTTTCAAAACTATTTATTTGAAAGAAACAAATTCCACAGAAAATCAATTTAATGAATTTTATAATTTAATTTTTTCATTACACATACTTATCAAACAATATAATTATTTTTCAACGAATATTGTTTGGTCAGTGCATTTTTTAGAAGGTTGGGTTATAAGATAAATACTATATTATGATATAAATATGAGTGAGCGAGCGAGCGAAGCGAGCGAGCAAGACCTCTCTGGGCAGAACCGACTTGAATAGGTTAGGTTAGAAGGCTATGGCGGGAGCGAAGCGAAGCAAGCTCCCGCCTTAGCCTTCGAGGTTATTTTTTTTATATCCCTTGAATAAACTATGCGATACCATTTGACTGCAAATTAAAATCGTATGCTTTTTTTCAAACGTTTCATTTCACACACCTTCACAAACTGCACCCTACTCTATAAAATGATTTTATTGTTATTAAGTTATATTTTAAATAAATAATATGAGAACAAAGAATATTTAATTTGCTATTCTATGATATGAAAAAAGAAACATTGAATTTTATTTAAAATAAAAAACGATGATTTAAAAGTCTTCAAAGTAATTATTCTACATATTGATTATTCTATGAAATGATAATACGAGAAAAAATTTATATGAAATGAAATTCTAAACAACTTCAGTCTGTAAAGTAACGTACAACCACTTTGAATTCATTACAGTAACTATATCTGTTGAAAAATATTTTTGTTCAATACGAAATGCGCTAGTCATGAAACAAAATTATTTTTGAAATTTGATTTCTGCCAACACAATCAGTTTTACTTTTATTCCAAAAACATGAAAAATTTACCAAAAATTAGAAATGTAAATAAATTACCATTTTTATATGTTTGGGAACATTATTTTATTACCAGAAAACTTTCTAAAATAACCTTCTCAAATATATTTTTACAAATATATAAACTATAGTTATAAGTTATTATACATCCGTTTTGACAAAACGGTGCGTCACTGAATACATAAAAAACAACGACAACATTCAACCCGATACCGGCTCGTGTCCGAAAATTCTAAATAACGGACGGCCAAAGGAAAACATTAAACAGGCGCATCGCAAGTAAATCGCCCGTGGAATCCAAGAACAAAACCGAATAAATTGTTTTAATAAGGAATAAATTACTACAAAAAAGACGGTCCGATCACGCCGTTACGATGGGTGACCATGGCATTTACGGTTTGCTGGTTACCATATATGGCGTGGGTGGTTGAAATGCACTTTTTGCGGCGCGCAGAGGTAGGTTTTTGCTGCAGGAGGCATGCACACATAGTCATTAGTTGTCGAAACAGTTAAGAATAGTCAATGCAACGGGACGGTCTCGCTCAGTGAGTCTAGCCGCTGCTAGGAGAAACATGTCGTGACGTAATAATTACGCAGGATATAAGAAACCGATTAATTGCAATTAATAAACATAACTATACGAGGGCTGCCTTTTAAGTTGTGTCGTTTGGAAAAACTAAAGACAATTTAAGTGTTAAATGGTATTTATTGTTTTTCAAAGTAATCACCGTGATATGTAATACACTTTTTCATTCGATCGAACCAGTTTTCGAAACACTTATTCCAGTCCGAAGTCGGGGTCTCCAAAATGGCCGTTTTGTATGCCTCAACGGCTTCTTCAGGCGTCTGGTACCGTTGACCACGAAGTCGTTGCTTGATTTTTGGAAAAGTAAAAAAATCGTTAGGGCTTAAGTCTGGACTGTGCGGCGGGTGTTCCAGAATTTCGACGTTTTGCTCTTTTAAAAACGCAATTGTTTGCCGGGCGGTGTGCGAGCTCGCATTATCGTGATGCAGTCTTATACGACGTCTTGGGTTATTTTTTCGAAACTCGCCGATGACTTCTGGTAAACAGACAGTGGTATACCAGTCAGCATTAACCGTTTTACGATCCTCGAGCACGATGTTGGCCACGTGGCCACTTTTCGCCACAAACGTGGCGACTATTTTTTTCGAAATGCTCCGTGAGCGTATTACTTTGGTCGGTTTTGGCTCATCTTGGAACACCCAAACAGTCGACTGCTGTTTAGAATCGGGTTCGTAGGCATATATCCAAGATTCGTCACCACTGATAATGTCGTAAACATGTTTCGAGTTTCCTCGGTTGAATTGCCGCAGAGTTTTGCGACACCATCGAACGCGAGCCGTTTTTTGGTCTTCACTGAGTAAATGTGGTATCCAGCGAGAGATCAACTTTTTTACGCCTAAGTGATCATGCAAAATACTGTGAACACTGGTCCCTGAAATACTTAAGGAAGCTTCTATCTCACGGTATGTCGCATGGCGATCTTCGACGATCAGTTGCCGTACAGCATCAATGTTCTCCTGGGTTACGGCTGTTTTTGGTCGACCTTCACGATGTCTATCACCAAGACTAGAGCAACAACGTTGAAATTCTAAATACCAGCGTTCCACAGTCCGGAGGCATGGTGCTTTATCATTGAAAACCGTAGTCAACTCTTCGAAGCACTGAAGTCGCGTTAAGCCCCTTTTGAAGTTGTAAAAAAATATCGCACGTAAATTTTCCTTCGAAATTTCCATTTTCACAACTGACTTGTCAACTTTGAACGAGCGCTGTACTAAAACGGTTGGGCCGATTTCGAGTCATTCTTTTGTTTTCGAATTCTAATTTCAAATATTTTAAGATGACACTAGTTCTTTTTTATGCAATCACGGAAGGCTTGCAAACGACAGAACTTAAAAGGCAGCCCTCGTAAACAAAGATAGACGGCAGGTGCTATTCATCGATGGGTGGTGTTAGCGTATAGCGTTAAAGGAAAATGGACTAACTACATTTTTATTAAAAATACTTTTCAATTATACATTTGTATGCAAAGATCGTAAATAGTAGATGCGTAGTGTTTTAATATTGTTTTTCTACTCCTGTACTTTTATTAGTCTTTTACATAGTCACGAACACTATTATAAGAACATAGATAATATGACTTCAGAAAAGTCTATAACTCTATTCCCCATAACAGCTCTCGGTGTCGTAAAGTCGCCCTAACGATACGCCACAGATTACTAAGTGTAGCCTGTTAATCATATTTTAACGATTGTGAAATAGGGACTATAAAACAACTAATGTTTTGAGAAATGATTTCAGTTATCTGATTGGTCGATTTTAAAATAGCTGTATTCTGATTGGTTGATACGAATTACAAAGTTTTTTTAAAAGATTTAAATTAGTTAAAGAGAAACACGTACCTAAAAGAACCTATCGTTCCGTTTGACAGTCGATGTGTATTGTGATTGGTGGATTTAATTTAGTGAAGTATTCTGATTGGTCAAATTAAAATGTTTTGGAATTGTAAATAATTCTTTTTTCCATTCCGTCAATTTAAAAACAAAGTAAACCATAGACACATATTTTGTCATTTTCTTGTTTCCCGCTCGTTTGTTGTTCTTTACTTCGTTCGTTCGTTTGTAAGTTTTTTCGCTTAATTTTGCATTTCATTTGAAACCTAGTCGTAGAAAAAGTATTGTATGCAACGGTGTATAACTAAGTCAAAAAACACTCGTGGCGCTTTCCTTTACGATGTTCGCCTTCGGCTCACATCGTAACTCACGCCACTCATATATTTTGACCTCTCTTATACAACTATTGCATAAACTACTATAAAGTACTATAATCTCGCATATCTAAAAGCAAAAACCTTGAAAGCGTAATGCTGTATTAGGACCAATTGGATTTCCAATAAGGAAAAGAGGGTAAGCGGTTCCTATTTTTTGGTTAGGAATTGCAAAGTCAGAGGAATTTTAAGAAGCTATTGATTTGATCATGCCAGGGTTATTGTTTACCGATCAAAATAACTTTTAAAGTATTCAATTATAAAACTTTCTAGTCACTAAACTATTACTAAGTTTAAAACACAAAAAAATACAAGGGTCAAATTACAATAAAGGAGGGGAAGGGGAAGGGTATAATTTGCAAAGTAGTTTAGGTGACTTGGAAGATGATCAGAAAACTGGCTATCATGTTCTGAGTAATGGACAACAAAACAGCGAAACGAAGGCAAAAGTTTCACCATTTTAAATACGAGGCTGTTAAGATTTTTTGAGCAATAAAGTATACACACTAACAACATATTTAAAGCATAAGTACCTATGTTCGATGCCAGTGAGCAAGCATTGATGTGACGAAAGTCAGAAATGAAAAATTCAGGGTATACCTATTTTAATTTGCGTGTTGGAGCCTTATCCTTGCTCGTGTCGGCGTCAGAGCCGGATCAAATTTAAAACAGAATTTATTATAAGTATCATTAATTATTTAATGCAATACTTGGCCCTTCTCCGTTGGGACCGACACCGCTGACCGCACGCCGTATTTTTGCTACTAAATGTATAAACAGAGTGCGATATTTAGATTAACACTGCCAGGGATAGAGGTGATATTTCGTGTACATCATTTGTGGTGTTAATATGTTTACATGCCAAATAAATTCAGCAGCGTTAAATTGGAACTGAAATCATAATTAGTTCAGAAAGGTTAATTTTTGGAAAGTAACTTAGTTCTGTGTACATACTTACACTCATCCTAAAACTTGACTTTTGATCGTTTTTATATAATGTAGTATTACTGACTAACAATAAGTATGGACCTCTGTCTCACTTGATGGTAAAGTGACGATATAGTCGAAGGTTTCGCTTGGAACGATTAAAGGAGCAGCCAGTTTATTCTGGATATTAAGACTACCAATGTCAAAGTATATCAAACAGTAACTTCAACGTAGTGCTCATTTTACAGTGCTGGTGGTAGGACGAGTACATGTATCCAGAAATAATTCGATCCTCGCAGCTCTACGGTTTGTTTTGTAAATACGTAACTGGTCCTTTGAGCGGCAGTTTATTAATAAGTAAATAAGAAAGTCAGCACCGAATTAAATATGAATATTTGTCTGGGTCCGTCGACAGAATAGTCCGAAGGTCCGAACCGCGGTTCTTCGTGACTTTGTAGCGGTTTGAAGCACCAAGAGTGGGTTTACTTAGGCCGGGGCCTCGGGCGTGTTTCGGAATGAATACGAAATGTATTTGCCTTGTGACTTGTAAATGCCCTCTGTTGAGATGACGACATTGTTATAAGTTGGACCAGTCTTGTGTGTAACAACTTTGAAAAAGTTCGCTGAGGCGTGTCATGCCGTATTCACACTTGTGTACATCTTGGCTTTTGGGCGCTTACGTTAGGTACGTTCTGTCAAGTATTTTATTAAAGTCCCTGGCGGGGTCGCCACGATCTCTTTACATTTTTAAAGCAATTTACTTTAACGATTGCAATGGCTGCTTGATTAGACAAAATTAGCTTTAAGCGAGTAAATACACCCCACTGCAAAGAAAACGGGAACTTTAGATTGTCTAGAAACATAAAAATAAAATATAATTAATACCCACTCATTTCATTTTGTAAAATTAAATCTTATTTCTTTTACTTAACTAAACTACTCGAAATAGTGTAAGTGTTCGTCTTCATTGCAAAAGGGTTTAACTTCCGATAACTAGTTATATTTTCTTGCCTTAACGGTATCTTTTTGGTCTTAACACAGACAATTAAGCTTAGGCAATATTTTTAACAACGTCATTGTAGAAATAGGTAATTTAAAACACTACACTTTGAAGAAACAAAAATGACAACTACAAAGCGGTATGCACAATCGCGGCTGTCATTCAGCAAAGGGAAGTGTTTATAATAATTGATTATACATAATATGAACGTCGACAGCTGATTAGTTAGAGTAGAGATGGGTACAATCTCGCACGGAGTTAAAGCGTGCTGGAATGTATACGCCAGAATGAGAGCAAACGCACACAATACTTGGAACCGATGCTTAGTGAAACGAAGGAGCGTGGTTGATGTAAAATTATATATGGGGAGAAAAGAGCTCATGTTTATTAAAATAATGCCATTTTTATAAGTGTATTATCTTAAACAAAATTCAACGAAAAACACGGTTTGAAACCAAAGTAAATTGTTACTATATGCACCTAAAAAATAAATGTGTTACGTGTATAATGTAAAATATAATGGTTTAAATTTAACTACGAATGCCAGTTGCTTATACATATACAAGTCGTCGGAATTATTGAAAGAAATATCTTACAATAACGTAATTTAAAGACAATATGTTAGCTTTTTTCAGACACAAGTACGACTCAGTTACTTAATAAAATAATTGTCACCTCTAGTTCACTTTAACTCTTCGATGTTGGGTTCCTCATGAAATTCACGTGTAACTTATGTAAATGTAGCGCCAATCCCGCATCGCTCTTACTTACACCCCGATGATATAGTGACAGTTCAAATTAATTACAACACGCCTATAGCTAACAACACTGTCTAACTGACGGCTTAGGGTCTCTATTTCAGTTTTATTAAATTAGAAAAACTTTAGGGAATCTATGTCATTAATAAACGCGAATACAAAATAAATCAAATGAAAGTTAAGGTATATACCATCAGTCTAAAGAAAAGCTCGAAAGAGAATCAAGAATCGAGAAACTTTGTAGCACCTCAAAATAATGGATTTTTTAAGGGATAAGGCACAAATATCGATAATAATTATTATCATCTCATCAATTCAAAGCCGCACTTTTATGAGATTCGTCAACTCCAATCAGTTAAAATGTTATAATTCAACATCTGTTATAAAATTCACTTTGGCTCCCTCCTCCCCGCGCCCGCCGAAAGCTCTTAATGCCAAGCCGGCCTGACCTCATGCCATCTCCATTATGCCGTTTATACATTATGTATGAATTTGTTATGCCGTTTGATGTAAGGAAGCTTAACTCAGGTAGTGCTAATGTTTTAGGACAATTTTGCCCAAGTAAATATTGTAATATAACCCTCGTTTTATTCAAGTTACGAATGCTACCGTTAAGAATCGAGCAGCTAAATTGACAGCTAAAGTACAAGTTGTATTTCCGCGAACTTAAAAATAACAAGTTCCTATCAAATGTAATTTTGAAATTTCTAAGAAAAACAGTAACAACCATGCGAAACCACTTCCACCGTTTGCTTGAATAAAAGATACGTGCCGAATGGTTTAATGATAGCTTCATAGGTAATATTATGAGCATTTTATTTGAGATCATTATCTGTTCGTGCATTTTGTAACTCGATATACAATTTAGCCGAAACAATTATGCGTTGAACCTGTAACTAGAGGCAAATCCGAGCAGCACAATTTGTAAGCGATACTGGTGCAGCGGGCCTGCTGCTGCTGGGGGCTGGGGGGGGGGCTGGGGGCCCGCGGCCGGCAACACGAGACCGGCGTTTTATACCTACTGCAGGCTTGCAACTTGCTAATTGACTTTCATATCTGGGCTACAAATTTTTTCCATTCTTTTTTTTTTTTTTTTGAGTAGCAAAGTACATGTATAAGTAATTTAATATGATAAATGAATTATGATGATTTCAAAACAGACAAAAGTGTAAAAAAAATATCGCTAAAACTTGAAAATATTATGATTCTGATTGATTAAAATTATGAAACTAAATTAGTAACCAAATTCATTACATTTTATGACTGATTCTTCACTTGAAATATTTAAATAGTTATGTTGAGACACAATTGAGTTGTGTCATCATTCGAGAAGCAGAAGGCAGTTTAAAGAACGTTGTAACAGTGTTTACGATATTTGTATAGGGTTGAGAACTTTGGGGTTATGGCTTAAGGTTTAAGCTTAAGGTAATGGTGTTTACAAGCAATTCGAGCAATTTTTCTATAGTAAATGGTATGGTGGTGTTAATAGCTATTTTTAAACAAAGATCAGTGATTTAGAAATACGTTGCTTAATACTAACGACACACCAAAACCTTCATTTCACGTGGTTAACGAAGACAAACGTAAAGCAGGATGTCACTTTAATGCATAGTTTGCGTATAATTCTAGACGTGGCATTTAGCTTTTGTTCGAATTTTAATATTTCTAATTTGGGTTAAAATAGTTTCGTTCCGTGTTTAAAACTATCATCAAATATCCCTCACAGTGGGAACTAGTTTCATATTTCTAGATTTAAAACACAATTTATCACAGGTATCACGCAAGACATGTCGGCTCTAACGACCACACGGAATTCTTGGGCGCCAGATGAAAACGTTTGGGACAACCTAAATGGTAAAATAATCTCACAGCATTATTCTCGGGAGCGTTATGCATTGCATAATGCAATAAATGCTAAAACATTGGAATTTTAAATTAACTTTGTTGCCTTAACTTGCGAGCAATACTTTTTACTTTATAAAATAAAATGATCTCAAAGGTTAAACGTCATTAATGGGGATGGTTCTCAGAAATGCCTTTGCTACAGTTGGCAAAGAAACGCGAGAAAAAAAACTCGCTATAAGTATCAGGCAGTGGTTTTTGTTTATATTGCGATATTAAGGTGGGTAAAGCTTATCCTATGATATTTTAGATAAAGTCACTTGTTGCAGCGCTCAGGCACGCGACACACGTCGCTCGACTCAAGCTGTGGCGCGAGTGTGGCCGAGAATGCTTCAAGAGTCTACAGTAACACATTCTTAAACTTATTTTTAGAGAAAATAACCTCAAAGCTGAGCATTTTCGCTTAAACTATAGAATAACATAATAACCGTGTTAATATGATCGATGATTTATTATTTTAAAGACAAAATTAAAGAATCGGGATCTACAAAAACATATTCTGCGCTGTTCCCACTGCGTTCAGTAGTTTTTACTCGCCTATAGAAACATTTTAAATGTTTTACTGCACGAACATATCATACAATGTTAGATGACATACAGAAAATAAAGCATGAATTCACGTCCAGTGCTAAGCACCCGGTTGACACAAAATACTTCTGACTGCATTCCACATTCGACGGAAGGTAACTAAACAGTCCAATAAAATTAAGAATGAACTGTACATACAATGTAGTTATTCTATTCCACAGAGACTTTGATGCGAGAACATTGTATGTAAGAGCTCCTAAAATGGACTCCGTTGTTCATTACGGCTGTCAAGTGGACGATATCGCAAGTTAACGAGTGCTGGAGTGTGGCGATCATTTCACGCACATGTATGATAATTGCACCTTACTTTCGATACGTTAATTATTAGTACTTTTATTTTCATCTTATTAAATTACGGAACTGAGTCCAAAATCTTATCATCCCCTAAATAAACAGTTGAACAGCGAATTACGTTCATTAAAAGTTGATAATAATTTTAAGAAGCTTCGTTTACTCAAGCCCGTCAAAATGGAAACTCTTGAGGTAACTAAGAGAAAGCTAGTCGGACCTTTGATTGCGGATCGCAAATGTTTGCTAAGTCCACAGCGACCGCGTCAATTATTCAAATAACTATAGGGAGTGACTAGACGGGTAATTTCGCGAATATTACCTACCTCCTAGTTAGAGCTAACTGAATTAGTTACCAAGCTTAGTACGACATGTAAGCTGCTTACAAGTTTTGCGCCAAAGAACACGTCGTGAATGGCCCTCTGCTGCAGTCAGAGTTGTGAGCCTTGGCTAAGTGGAGTAATAATGTAGTGTGGGACTTAGAAGCACTATTAATGGATACAGTTTAATAGCAAGGCAGTGATTTCAAGTAACTGCCGTTTCTATAGGTACGTAGCAGCCATTAATGGTTGAAACAAAAGTTGAATGTTTAAGTAAAATGCTGAAGAACTGATTTATAATGACGAAAATTCTAAACGTGTTCATGTGTATCGACTACGTTAACTAATTTTAATATAATAATAAAGACAAAAATGTTGTGAATTATAGAGGAGTAGCTACACACAATGTCGCTAAAGGCAAACCATAGCACCCAAACGGACGTCGGTCAGGCCGAGACCGGAAGGATTTGATGTTGAATTCGGTTCAACGGGTTTATAAATAACATTTAAATGCATAAATAGGTTTTGTCAAAAGATCATTTAAGTATAGGTATTGTTTTTTTTCTTCTTTCTGTGCTGTTTACATTACGTAATAAGATTCAAAATGAAACAGGAAAAAACAATAAATATACGTTATGTTTAAAAAAATCTTGTTAAAATACAAAACTGTGAATGAAGTTTTGTTGTAACTACGTTTTACGCTTCTGTCACACAAAAATAATTAAATAAATTAGTGCAAACCTACAACGTCCTAAGTGCCTTTCTTTACACTTAATGCTCAGGCAAAACACTTAATGTATGGCAGGGCCAGTTCGATGCTAGCATTTGATTTACTCTATCTCTAGTGATACAAAGCACACTTTTTCGATAGGTATGAGTTTTTAAATTTCCGTAATTGTAATTGTTTTTGAACTTTTACTTTTAAGTAAAACCATAACATAAGATACTTAGGTACGTATAAAAATATATGCATGCACATAATTTATATACCAGCAACAAAAATCTTTCAGAGGCTTACAAATCTTGGCAAATCCCCGTGAAAATAGGCTTACTGGGCCGCGAGCACGTCAATATATCAGACACTTGTCAACCGCAAAACTGCTTATATTTCCAGCTTCGTGGGTTTAAAATCTTCAAGGTATCAATAAATTTGCAAACCAATCCAACCAATTTCTTTTATAAGAAAATGAGAAAACTAAAGAAAACGAGAAGACATAATGTTTTTAATTAATGCTACAAACCAATATCTACGGTGAAATTAATGTGGGCATCAAAATCGGAGAGCCCGTTCCTATTCGCCAGTGCTCAAAGCGGACTGGAAGTATCGGTGCTATGATTTAGAGATGTAAAATTAACGCGTGCAGTGAGGCATTGATTAAAATTTGCATCGAACAGAATGTGTGCTGGCTTGGGGCGTATCGCGCAGCATCCGCCATTTGCCTGTAATTTCGCTATCAGTAGGTATTATACTCGGAATCCTTAATTACTCCGCCTGCGTTCGTTTAATATTAGATCATTAAAACCGCAATGTTCTAAAACTTACCTGCTTTCCCAAACTGAAAGTTATATAAACAAAGCAAAGTTTACGGTTCTCAACTTTGAACCCGTGCCTATACCTAGCAGGTTTACAAGCTACCTGACTTCCGATTCTAATTAAAAATTTAACAAAGCGGATAATAGCGGTTGCTCTCAGGAATATAGAGTAAAATTTTATACTCAACATTGAAAGGTCGAAGAATTAGAGCGGGTTAAGATTTAATAATAGGAGCAAGGTGCTCTTTGAAAAGCGGCAAAGGGGGAACTAGATATTAAAATAAAGCTTTACTCCGATTCTTCCTAATAACCATGAACAGAGTTTAGTTGTTTTTATATGGCGTGCATGTAAATAGTCAATTTTTTTCGAAGATTTTCCATCTCTAGCGACTTAATTAATTATTTAATCAATTAATTATCAACTGATCCAAATTATTTCAGGCTCATTTTCCAATATGAGTATTATCAAGAGAGAAACACATTTACGACTTCAGTTTATTTATATTTCTATGAAAGCCGATTTTCAGCCCACCGTGTACCGTCCGTCGCAAAGTAAATTTTAAACCTAACAAATTAACATACTTGTTCTTAATTTTATAAAAAACCATCAACAGTCATTGCTTTAATTTACGTTGGTGACTACTGGTGACGATTTCAAATAGGTTTTAATATCATCTTACAACTTAATAAAATTCTGAATATAATCATTTTGAACTGGTAACTAACGCAACAGCCGGGCGTTCAAAGCCGTTTTAAACGATAAAAAGGTACTTAACTATGTTTTTATTCCTGAGTACTTTATCAGCAGTGCCACAGTGTAGCTTAATTAGAGAAGAAAAAAGTAAGAGATAAGTAATTAAACGTTTTAAGATTATTTTCAGGCTAAAGTGCATAAGAAGGATAAAGACACGATTTCATATACGAAACCAAAAAAATAAGAACCAATCGACTCCCTTACGTTAAAGTATGCAATTTTTTTCCCGAGGATCAAATCGTAAATACCTAAGTGCTAGTACATCAAAGTATTTAATAATAATAACTTTACCCGTGCTTCCCGATGATAGACAACATGTCATCGTCAAAGAAATCTGTATACATCAGCGAAGTAGGTAGTTCAAGAACGTGCGTCAAGTGTCTTATCTGCACTGGACTTAAAATGTACAATGTGTACGCTTGTCAGATAAGAAGCAAAGCCTTGCGGCGTGGGGTATAAATGTAAATTTTATTAGCCTCTTTCAATACCACAATATTCTAGCAATCATTCAGACTCCCTTATTCATTACAAAGGTAAAAAACACACTCAAGAAATATAGGTAACCCTTCTTGTAAAATCGCTGTCTCACCCGCAAGCCAATGAGGCACAACCCTGGAATGGTTTCCATCAATCGGCCGGTCTCTCAACGACTACATAATATATCTTTCTGGATCGCCGATTTCACCAATATGTCTCTTTAAGGTTAAATTAGGGATGAAGCCAATAAGAGATAGTAGGTTTTCCGATCCCCAAATTACGGAGTTGTCGTCCTAAACTGAATTTTGGTTTGGAATTGAATTTAGAGTTAACATCATTATTTTGTTAAATGGCTTTGGGATCAGGTTGGGCTTATTTTCTTTATTTTTTACAGCTTTCAATAGATCTTTTCATGAATGACCGACGCTTAAGTACTTTTAGACGTAATTATATTTATCAAAAGCAAAATGCGGTGCTGTATTCCCTTCTCCGTGGATATTTAGTTCTCAATTTATTTGTAGCGTCTTATTAATAAATTTTAATAGATACGGTGATCAAGTCATTATTTTGACCAAATGCTTATTATTATGTCATTATACCGTAATTATTTATTTAATAGCCAATTTAAAAATAAAATATATTTGTGTACACTAAAATGTTTTAGCTTTATAACAACCTTGATGTTGCAACTTTAAAATGAAAATAATCTAAGTACTTAAATTCGTTATGAATTTGAGAACATTGCTTTGCATTAATTTCGTTTGATATGAAACAAAAGCTTATACTTCACTAATCAATTTGTCTTTCTGTTTTTATTTCAGCTGTAATTTAATAAGCTCGCCTATAAAATTGTTGGTAAAAGTCAACATTAATCTAAACCTTTCCTACACTAGCACGATTTTTGTAAATAACTGGTATATGAGCATGAATTACCGGTATTTAATTATCTTTGTTCACATCGCAACTAGGCTAGTGTTTCTGATTCAAAGTGAAATTAATTAAGCGAGCACAGAAACGCCACAAACACGTGTTAAGCGCCCGGAGCCCGATCCAAAACATTTCATTTATAACTCGAAAAGTAAAACCATGGACACGGACAATGTTGTGGTTGAACCAAATGTATGCAGTTAGTTAAAGCAGGTACGGTTTGGTTTAGACTAATGATGTTATATGAAGTTTCAGAAGGCTCAACATAATTTCTAGGATTCCGTACCCAAGCTGATAATCAACTTATAAGATAACTTTGTTGTCCGTCGGTCCGTCCTTATGGTCTGTCTGCCAAGACTCTTTTTCTATAGTTGATGAAATAGTTTATTGGCAATTAATCAAAACGTAAGGAAATAGCTTCACCTATCGGCTTTTGTACTCGCAATGACAACAAGCAGCAACAGGTCTTTAAAAAGTTTCATATACAAATAATCAATTAGTCAAGTGTGACTCGCACTTGACCGGTTGTTTTATACAAACCCGGTGATTAGTCTAAATTTGAACGCTGTCAAAATCGGTCGGTAACTAGTATTGACATTGCTTGTATTTATTTCTCTTGACGATGGTGTCTCTTAGTAGACCCCCGGATTTAAGATACAGTTACTAATGTAGTATAGTATCGGTGCGTATGTCAAAGAAATTACTGTCAGTGAAAAAAACAAATATCATGAATAATTGGTAACGTTGTATCGAACCAGGGCTGCAATTTAATTGCGGTCGAGCCCACAGCTTCCATGGACTTCCGGTACATAAAATTCGAATAACGTTTTATTTACTCATAACAGAACTATGTAAATAAATTCTTGATGGAGCGGAAAACAATCCAAAATTATGGTTTTTAATTAAATACGTACCTGTGTCGGATTAACCGTAACATTTATCGGATTTCGGCGAGCGCGACTCGCACAGATCCAAATTGCAATCATTACCCGCCAGGATTTTGAACAATTTACAAAGTGTTCGGCAATTATTAATGATATTCTTTTAGCTGCGATGAAACAAAGATAATACGTTATTTGTTTGTTCACACGTTCCTTGTACTTGAACTCAAGTGTTTAAGTAAAAGGGACGTGATAGGTGACTAACTAAATTTGATCACGAATTTGAAAAATAATAGAACATTGATAATATGTATGTTATAAGTCATTAGTCGCTTAAGATAGGTCAAAAAACACGTATTTTAAGTCAAAGCCGCTGATAGAATTGAGACGGCTAATATATCATAATATTCATAATAGATGACAAAGAAAATGTATAGTAGTTTAAAATGTTCCTTAGCTGAGGTAAGTGTTTCCGGTCGGGGACAGGTACATGTTTACTTACTATCCCGCGATTAACAAAGACTTCCTAAAAATGTACCAAGCCAGTATAGTCCATGGCGTACACTCATATTTGAATTTAATTAACTTTCAAGCGCGCATCCCCTTTGTGCTTCGGGGCCAAGAAAAGGGAATGTTTGCCAAGCAAATGACTGCACCTAGAGACTGCCCGCTGAGGATTTTTTTGCCGCATATTAAAATATTTTTTGCTCCATTTAACGCAGACAGCGTTTTGCTTGTTCTGTAAGTTGAAAAGCGCAAAACCGTTAATTAAAATTTTATCATGTTTAAGTGTTGTGGCACATTATTGATATGCCGTGAGCTCTAAACATTACCGCTGCCGAGTGCCCAGTAAATATGAATGGGACTTAATGCGGCGCGCTCGTTATGGCTTGCAAGGAATCCAACCAAATGCTTTACATACAAATTCACGGAAAGATTTGCAGTCATGCAAAACTTGGGCAGTATTTTATTTGATTACTGGGATTCTTACTTGTTTATGCATGTCATCAATCGACTTTTTTGAGGAAATATAAACTTTGTTCTTTCGAGTAAAAGGACAGAATTAAGGAGGAAACGAGTAAAGCTTGCATAACCAAGTAAACACTGGTATGATGATGACGTTTAATTTAGTTCAGACAGGTTGAAGTTCGTAAGTTGCCCCCAAGTTTCTTGCTAATTCAGTGTTTAAGCAGAGAAAAGCGGTTCTCGCCAAGTTACATACCTACATATAAATTTATGAGAAGCTATTGCTTAGCTTTACTTAAAAATTATAAAAAAATATTTAACTTTGCTACTACGGTTCAAAGGCTGAGACGTGCTGAGTTGTCAAACAGCTCTATCAAACGCAGATTTCTCTGATGTAAAAGGTGCAAAATGCGCTTCAAAGTCTTGGTGCGACTTGCGTACAGTATAACAAATGGATTACTTGGCTATCATAGAACTGCGAGTCACCTTGCCTTAGGTCTGTACGGGCCCAGATATTTATACGCACGTTTAGTAAATAGCATAGCGATGATAGTTTAACAGTGTTTTATTTATTACTAGCTACTGCCCGCGACTTCGTCCGCGTAGATTTCGACTATCGTTATTCCCTCGGGAACTTTTAAATTCTCCGGGATGAGAAATAGCCTGTGTGTTAATCCAGGGTATAGGCTATCTTCATCCTAAATTTAATCGAAATCCGTCCAGCCGTTGCAGCGTAAAGGAGTAACAAACACACACACACAAACTTTCGCATTTTTTAGGGGATCTTCTTCTCTCCTTCATTAGAAATAACAACAAAAATGTATGTTTTTAAAAATACTACTCGGCTCTACGTATTACTTTTCAGAGATTCGAACATTCCCAGATTTTTTGTTTGTTTTTGCATCATCCATGTATGCTTTCAGATCTCGCGGTGAACTAAAAATATTTTTAAATTTGACCGTTATCTAGGATCTCTGCGTACAGGAGCCCGTTTCTCGAAGCGTATTAGTCTAATAATATCAGTGTTTTGTGTCATGAATACAACTAAATAATGAGACAAAACACTAATACTTTTTGAGAAACGGGCCCCAGATGGACTATACAAGCCAGAACGATCACATAAATGTGTTATGTTCAAAGGGAAAAACGCTATACCCACATAACTGATGTTTTATAAGAAAAATGGCACGAGTATGTCGAACTATGCTCAGTGTTGGATTCCGATACCGCCGTTACTAAAACAACTACATAACAACTAAGTATAAATGAATTTTCCATGTTAAGTTATTTGGTAGTCTTAGATGATTTTAGTAGGTATTAACATTTAGTCACCTGTATCTCAAGAACCAATCAAGTTTACTTAGGGCCACTTGCACGCAGAATTTAACCCTGGGTTAAGGCACTAACTCGAGTTAGTAGACGTCAGATTCATACGAAAACTGTCATTTTAACTCGAGTTAGCGTCTTAACCCAGGGTTAAACTTTTCGTGCAAGTGGCCCTTAGAGGTAATAGTTTTCCTCTCAAATTCGTTATTTGCTTTCATTATAGATTATTTTACAGATTTATAGTACCTATTTGTAGTTTTAGCTATAGGGGGTGGAGATACGTAAATCTAGCAGAAATTAGAGTTAAATATAATAAAGAAATAAGATGTCGTGTTTATGTATAATTCGTACCTAATTGTCGTTACGAATTGACAGGCAGTTGTCTAACAAGCGTTTGGTTTTCACGAAATCTATAAAAAAAAAACTAGCGACCCGCCGTCGCTTCGCTTCGGTTTATGTGAGTTTCCTGTTATAGATTAAACCTTTTTCAACTGACCTTATACACTTAAGAATACAAAGCCATTGTGTAGTTAACCACAAATTAGGACAACGAGCTCGCAGTTAATGCAGATAATAACCGCCTTCGAAGGTTAACATAGATTATCAACTCTATTTCTTTAGACAATAGACTACAAAATACAGTAATAGAATAATGGCCAACATTTTTTTTTGCAATTTACAACCGCCCGAAGATTGTATAGATACGATGGCCATTGTGTTTACAGGTAAGCTCAGTTCAAAAAGATTAAACGAAATACCCGTGCATAAACCAGAATCTATTATACATATAAACCTCCCTCTTAAATCACTCTATCCATTGCTGAAAATTGCATTAAAATCCGTTGAGTAGTTTAAAAGATCTAAGCGAACAGACAGCGGATGTAAAGATGAAAAACCTAGGTTTATAGTCGTACTCGTACAAGAATGATAGAGAAGGAGTAGTCTTCCATAACTATTATATAGCACACCAAATTAAATAAATGCTACTAAAATAAGTTTTCCAGGTGTTTTGATGAAACACCAACATATTAACTTGTCAATAATATTTAGTATCTGACTCTTTCGATGACAGCTGCCAATAAGCAGCATAATCTAGACGTGGAATAATATTATTTCCCCATATTTTCTTATTCTCTTTGAGTCATATTTGCGTTATTTTGAAAGCAGTTGTATTTTCCAAACATGAACCTGGAATATTTTTATTTGCCGTTGCATGAACTGATAAAATATAATATCGTATAGGTAAATGCTTTCTGATGAATCCACAATACAACAGTGCATATCACAATGGAAAAAAGGTTTTTTAAACTTCTGTGTAAGTGGAGCCTTGTCATCCATAACAATCAGGGCATGCATTCCTAAATTCCCGAATATGGAACTGGTTTTCCAATATTACAATTCTGGAATTGAAAGGGTGTCAATATTAAATTCCGGAATCGAATTTATTTCATGTAACACGGTTAAAATACATACGGGCACCTAGAATTAGCTTTTTTTAATGACGTCAATCCTGGTCATAGTTGCAACAGCGATTAAATAAAATAAAAACTGCCAAAAAATATATATTTTGTGTACGTCTGAAGTTGACAACAAAGACTACTATTGAATACTTGACACATTATAAGGAACTGAGTTTACAACCAAAAAATAAATAATTAGGTAAATTAAAAGAAAATAAATATTAAGGCTCCCATACAACACACGTGATTTTTGATAGATAATGGTACGGAACCCTTCGTGCGCGAGTCCGACTTGCTCTTGACCGGTTTTGTCTATAATGTTGAAGCATGTAGCCAAACGACTGCAGTGTATCAATGGCTTCAAGAGGTAGTAGGTAACTCAGCACTGTGCCTTCGAAAAGTCGGCTAAAACAGCAGTAACACCAAAAACTTCAATGTTTTCCAAAAAATAATACAGGTTGACGCCATGACATACGAGTACATTAGAGTAAAGTATTGGATTAACTGCAATTGAAATATTTTGCATTGAGAGTTGAGAGTCCATAAACTAGTGTTCTGTTGGGTACTCCATAATTTGTCCGAAGAACGAAAAGCCGCTCGTGTTAATTGGTGCAAATCTACTCTGCAACAATTTGTTGCCACAATTCCAGTTGTGATTATTGCCATATTTGAATTTTACTGTGATTTTAAATACCAATTTTGGTTAAAATCTGTTTTTACTACAAGCATTTAAAAAAAACCTCTATAATGGTTATTTTTTCCGTTTTTATACAAATCAATTCCGGAATTAAAAATCATCCTATATTTCACATCCTAAATTCCAAGTAAACTCAATATGAACAATTAAATTCCAGCAGGATTAATGTCCAGGAAAAAATACAACACAGCTACAAAAGTCGATAGCACGAATTCCAACGAAAATATTTGAACGAATATGCTTTAACAAAACATTGCAAAACTGAATGACTGATAATTAAATTTCCACAAAACCCGCAAGTGAAAATGTCCAGGAATTGAGCATTCACAAATTCACCCGAACATAATCACTAAGAGAACAAGCTCTCGGACTACAAAGACTCATTGAACAGCAATTACCTTCAAGGCCTCGAAAAAGGTCTTTAATTAAATCCTTCTCGGATGACGTCATAATTATGAGGACACCCTCTTGTTTTGGGAATTGAAGAAAATTTCTTGTTTCAATTAATTAGTTCTCTGAAACGGCATAAATCGAGAGGAGAATTTTGGTGCTGTCAATACAAAACGACGTTTTAAGTTTATGCTGGGTTGACCCAACAAAGCTTAACTTTATCTGGAAAATCATGACTATCATTGAGTTTTTGATTCTCAATGTCACTCTCTGGCTAAGTTATTAACAATTTTTCTGTTATATTGTAAAAACAAAGACAATGTTACAACCGACCATCATCGTTTTATACGTACGTATACTTTTGAAAAAAAAAAACCCGTGAAAAAACTATAGTGCCATGTATTTTTGTGTAAATTCGGTAGAGCGCATCAAAAATACCAACTAGCGGAAACAACTAGACTGGCGTTTTACATTGATGTCCAAAGACCGGAATTTTCGCGGTACTTTTGAACAATGACATTGATCACAAATGTAGACTTAGTATAACTAGTAGTAGGTAGACGATATCTCAATTAACTACCAACTTCCGATGTATATTAATACATACACACATACATAAACTCACGCCTTTATTCCCAGAGTGGGGTAGGCAGAGCTACAGAATTTCCAACAACTATAAAAACTTTTTGTTAATTCTGTAACCACATTTTGCACACTTAGGCGAAGATGTTTACCAGTGTATTAGTGACAGGTTGCAAGCCCATCGCCTAACAGTACTACTATATGTATATTAATATACTAAATAAAACCTCTTTAATGATAGCAGTTCGTTGTTATATACAAAATAATTCTGGAAAAGGATCTTACTCATATCCTTAACCTCATAATCATTAACATTTGATTACTAGTTTTATCGACAAATTAACCTTAATCGACAAATGTTGATGATGACACGAAAAGGAAAACTAAAAACACACTTATCAACTAAATTAAGTGCGTATAAAAATAAAGGACAAGCTGTAAAAAGAACAGTTTATTACTTGCGTACATAAAAACTAAACACTTGTAAATGTATTTCGAATATTACGTACTACGCGCATACGGCGCTTAAATTAGAGAAACTGTTATTCGATACGAGTAACTTTTCGAAGAATTCGATATAATTTGTCCTCTCGCTATGTAGTTTGCGGCCGCCTTTTTGACTTCACTATAAATGTGACAGTTACAGAGCTCGGAACAAAGCAATTTGTGCACGTTATCCTTTTACTGCAAGCGAACATTAAAACTATTCCACGTGCTCTTTGAACAAATAGAATTTAAAACGCAAAGGGAACTGAAACATCGAGCTCAACATGAACGGCTAAAAGAAAATTAGAAGAACTTGTTTACATGTTCTTTGATATCTTACTTTACGTAACAAAGAGTTGTTCTCATTGTGAAATACGATTCCGGAAAGGAGCATTATTTGCGTACGTTCTGGTTCCAGGCGACGCGACGCTCTTAGAGTCTAATCTGTTTTAAAACGAGACATTGTTGCATGCTGTTCAATTGAGTTTAACAAAAGCTTGCGACTAAAGTGGCATTACTACGAGTAATAACTCTAATATAAACTTTTCATCTTGTAGGGATGCAACTACAAGGTAACAAAGAATTACTCGGTGAAATAAACAAGCGGCGAGCAAGCCCCTAAAATAAACAGTAATACGCATAATAACGTGGGCTCCATTTGGCCAGGCTCTCTCAATGCTCGGTAAATGGAAACATAATCCGAGCATTTATAGGCTCCGTTTAATAATGCACCGGCCTGTAATGCCACGCACAGCTCCGCTCCTTTAAAACCGTCGGTGGGAAATATTTTTCAACCATGCGTCCGGATCGATACGGAACTATAAGTGTTTGTTTGTAAAAGAGATAATACGAGTAATTCACCAGCGGGATAACCGCAAACGCCGCATTCACCAGCGAATAATTATTCATTTACGGACAGGTAAAATAATTTGCCAGTCAAATGAGTTTCTAAAAAGCCGATTAAGCGGAAACTAAAATTAGTTAATTATTTGCAATGTGTGGAACGAAATAAACGACGAACAAAGCATGTTTGCGTCGGCAATTGTTTTACCTGCACTGGATTAACTCAATTGGAGAGAGTATTTTCCAGGTGATCATTTAGGAAATAATTATACAATTTTTAGACAAATCTATTATTGTAGTAGGTACCTTCACTGCTTAACTATATTGCTGTAACTTTTGTTAGTAACAACCTCGGCGAATAATATAGTTAGGTATCGCCAGTTCTTTGTCTCTCATCATCTAAGGTCTGATTTTTATTCCCACAGAAAAAATGTAAACAAAGGTGTTGCCGTAAACGAAAAACTTTTGCAGAATTCAAAATATTTTTACTTTCCACAATTATAAGAAATCGACTGTCTATAAAAAAACTATATATTGTAATTAAGATTAAAGAATTTAATCTGTTGATGGAAAACTTCATTTTGATATAAACTCTTTGTTGTGTTTGTTGCATAATTTATTTATTGCACTGGTATCATTGACTCGATACACCCGTGTTAACAAGTTGACGGCTGCTTGAAAGATTTGAGACGTTACTTCACTCGCTTCGCTTCACCATTCGTGCTCCCGTCGTAATCGCTTTCCAGTGACTCATTTATGCGATTTTAATTTCAATTATATCTCAATTTTTTTTTTATATCACGGTTCGATCGAAATGGTAACTTAATATTATATTTCTTGCTGGCCCCAACTTTGAGATCCCCTGAAATGTCACTTTGACAGTGACGTAACTTTGTTTACATTTTTTCTGTGAGAATAAAAATCCGACCTTTAAGAGCGTTGAAAATCCCTGTCATGTTGCACTTTCCCGTGGAAGACCATAATATATGTTTTACGAGTAGTTATACCTTTTGACGTAGAGACCTCGTCGTGTTGTTTTCATAGTCATTCTTTTTAGTTTAAGGTTTATTGGGCTTACATTTGAAATAATTTTAGTTAGCTAGTTTTAAGAATTTATTATTTAATTTATTACTTTCTCTCTCTCTCTCTCTCTCTCTCTCTTCTTCAACCTGTCGCCACCCAATGCTGAGTGTAGGTCTCTTCTAATGCACGCCATCTCTTTCGATCTTGAGCTTTCCTCCTCCAGTCCTTCCCCCCTATCCTAACAAGGTCGTCAGTCCATCTCATTGGTTGCCTCCCAACGTTTCTTCGGCCGGTACGAGGTCTCCACTCGAGCCGGATGGTAGTTTGACGAGTTTCTCACCTCTACGCCTAGTTTCACTCAAACCAATTATGTCCCACTTGATCTTATCTATTACTTTATTAGTGCTTAATTAAACTTACTTGTAAGTATTATTATGTTTTTATAATTGAAAAAATGACCTTCTGCTAGAGTTTCTTGCTGCGCCTCTTCTCCGCAATGATGGTCTGTCTTAAGCGCTGGTAGATTCACTCTACATATATTATCGACACGTGTAAAAGAGCCCTCATGTGGCCTAATTTACTGAATAAATATTTTTGTTTTAAAATAAATAATTAATACGCGAAAACAATATAGTATTGATGGGTCCGTAGCATAATGTTGAAACTCAAATTTCCTAAGTACGAAATTCCTAAAGACAAAACTTCGAATATTAAAATGTCTAACGTACGAAATTCCTTAAGATGCATGGCTACGTTTAATTAACCTTAATTAATTAACTTGTTTGTTATTATTTTAGCAAAATGCATAGGTATGTGTTGTTTCTCATTCTTTAATATTTTAAAAAGTCTTACAGCTGTGGTTTAGGATAAAAACGTTACAACAAATTTATGTTTAAGTGCAAATACCTTAAGAGACTGCATAATATGATGAAAGTTACCTGAAACAACCAAACATCAAAATATAGTTTTTAATTACGATACAATTGAACCACTGGATATTTTTAACGAAACATATAGATGGATAATATATTATTATCCCAAATAACTAGAGACAAAACAAAATTAGTGACAAATAACCTGAGACAAAACAACATTAGTGACCAATAACTAGTGACATAATTCTCGTAGCACTATTAATTAAACAATTAGTAATTTTTCTTCTAATTTACAAAAACGATAAACATTAATTGTATGATGTGTTATATTTACTTATAATGAAACCGTATAAATTTGAATAACGTAAATCAAAACGATACATATAATTATTAATAATGATTTTAAATTTGCCTAAAAAACATTAATTACAATAATAAAAAGTTTCAAAAACAATGTTTGACTTCGTTTAATACTAAATTAAAAAAATATTTCAAAGACAAAGAAAATAATGTGTACCAGTTACTACATTTATCTAATTTAAATTTGTTTCTCGCATACCTACAGCTCTTTTCCACGACCTTTACCAGGGCTTTCACTCTAGCCCATCTTCTATATTCTATATCGTAACGGTATTTATTGTTCGTCATTGTAGCTTTTGTTCTCTTGACAAGCTCTTGATGAGCAGTCATAATATAAAAAAAGATCCCATAGGGTCAAAGGGTATCCGGGAGGACCACGCTGATAAGATAAGATGATGGGCTAGTAAGGAAAAGGGCACTAGACCAGCTGTACCCTTACCATGAGTTACAATTAACGTATTCGCTAGCGAGTCGAATTCTCTGTCCCTGCGAGGCCTCGCAGTATTTTTATAGAGTGAGAGCATTCCAACGTCCACAACGTTAACGCTATAGAAAATAAATAGGATTGTCGTAAACTATCGGACGGGGTGCGGTCGAGTGTTTAGGTCAATTCCATACAATTCGTCAGTTTTTAAAAATCATTTACGTTAGCGTTATGCATCTTATTTATCCAGTCCATCTAGGCGGTAAAGGTCGCAGGAAACATCTAGATATTCTAGATACATACACAAATATATGTTTTGGAAAAGCCTTTGTCAAGCAGTGAACGTGATTTGGCTGGTACGATGATGATGAATATTACAGATAAGTAGACAGACGTCCATAAGGATTCTTAGTTTCGTAAATATATATTTCACTTAAATGATAAATATTACTTAACTAAATAATTAACTTAGCGAGCCATTTAAAACAATAGTACATTTAAGAGGTGTGCGTAAGGGTTAAAAAATACATCATCATAATTACTTAGGTAAGTAACAAGAACCAAAGCACTGATGTTTAACTTTGTTTGACGTTGGAACCCTAAATAGATGAGGTGTTTTTACGCTTTTTGTGTCATACATGGGAAAGTCGGAAATTTACAGTGGGACGAAGCCGCCGGCGGGCCGCTAGTTTTAAATATTCGTTTTTTTTGTTGTTTAACTTGGATTCGAAGGTAGATAATGTATTTTAATTGCAAGACAAGAATTAAATATTTAAGCTTCCGCCATACACCTCCATGGTCAAATATGTTCTGAACTTAATTTAAAAAATATAACTAGAAAGTAGTTACACTTACGTTTTACAAACCGAGGCGGCACTCCTATGTTAAATTGTTTTTAAACGGATACATGTACATCGCAAAAGGAAAACAATTTTTCCGTCAGCATACGAGTTGTCAATTTTTGTGTGTAAATCGTCGAGGCACACCCGTGTTTGTGCGGCGACGCGAGCTAACAACGAAGCTTTTGTACAAACATTTAAACAGGAGATTCCGCTTTAGGGGCGAGATTTAGACGGAGGAATTTCTTCGCTAACGGAGATGTGAGGGCGATTGCTAATATGCGGGGAACGGGACCAATCGTGGTGTTTGCGCTGCCAGTTTTAACTCGGTAACACAATTATAAGATAATTTACATAAATATGTTAGTTAGGTATTTTAATGGCATTCAGTTACATTAAAGTATTTCTTTCGCTTTCTAACATAATCTGCCTTCCAACGTACCACTGCTCGGCACACTGGTTCACCCTTATAATAAAAATAAAAATAAAACATTTTATAACGCGTTCTAACTGAATCTTCTTACACTCATAAAAGTGATATTAACTCACTATCAAAAGACTAGTAAAATTAGTTTAAACTTGATGAATCTACTAAGCCATTGACAATTTCCTAAGGCCACCTTTTGCTCATTAAACTATCCCTTGTTCACATATTTATTAGCTGTGTATACTTAGTTTCAAAATAAAGTCGCTAGCGTTGATAAGCAGCCGCGTCATAAACGGCGCTTCTCGTAGTGACATGAAATACCTGCTATTAAGACGGCTATCCTATTACCGCCAACCACAAGATTCCCTTACCAAAGCTTTTCTCATTAACAAGTCATCCAGTTCAACGGTTGCTAATTTCATCAAGTTAATTGGATACGACACTGATTAACCAAACAACTATTTTAATTAAATTTCTCTTAGACTAAATAACTTGGCGAACCTGTGATGTTAAGACAAGACTTGGGAATCTCTGGGTATAAGATGCAGCCCTTTAGCGATAAAGCCAGCAGATGTCGCGACCGTCGATGTAATCGGCGCCTTTGTGCCATATCTAATGAAAGGTTGGTGAAACTGATATAGCTATCTTTAATCAAGGCGAAACTTGTGCCCGCATCGTTATAGCGGTTGTTTGACAGCAAATGTTGCTGGTAAACTTTGATTTCTGTCTGTACGCATCGTACTTTTTTTTGGTAGTACATTTTTCGTATTTAAATATCAAAGATGTAGCCTTTAAAATTAATTGTGCCGATTTTAAAAATTAATTTTAAATATTTGTCAAAGTTCATAATTATAGGGTAATTGTGGGACTCCCCAGCAATCGCCATACGAACAATTTCGCATAAAACATTGATTACGTTGTAAATTCCGAAAGTTTATTCACAACCAACAGTACAAATAACAAGCCTAGTCCCTGCACCAAACGACGCAAAACTCAAAAATAAATCTTAGTCACGTCAAACACCGAACGCTTGTCACAATCACAGGAACATAGAACTTAAGGAAACTAATCTCTTTGAGACAATACCAGGGCAATATCTTTGGTTTACGACACGGCCTGACTTGATTTACAAATATTTGAGCAACCGTCTCACTGTGGCACCCATTGTCCAGGTCAAACTAATTTTGAGATCCTTTGAAGCGGTAATTTAATTTTGTATTGTGACCATCACTTAAGTAAATTTGGTTTTGGCGTAATTAAGCTTGTTTGTGATAAAAAGATGCCGAGATTTGAGGTCAGGGTAACGGTTTATTTAGTGGCGAAGTTTGTGATATTTGAAGTGACTTCATGTTGTATTAAGTTTTAAATAGTTTAAGCACCTAAGCTAGTACATACGAAACGAACATTTACGAAGAAAAACGAGTAAAAGATTTGTGCATTTTTATGTTTTAAGCTTACGCTTAACTTGGCTTGAGAATTTATAGCAGATGATTTTATCGCACAACAAAACTAGTCTGGTGTTTTTTACGAAACTGTCTCTATAAATTATACAATTATTTTAGCACCTATGATGTCGAATGCGTCATCTATTTTACGAAACGATACAGAAAATTACAAAAGTTACAAGATATAAGCACACCGCCGTCATTTTCTACAGCATCAACTTAAAGAACCCGGCCAGGGATCTCCCAGATTACGTCCCGCATTACTCGTCTATATTAAAAATCCCCACAATTTGCTGAACAAGTTAATACCTTTAATACTTCGCTCCGGAGCCGTTACCACGAACGTAGGTCCTACTTATTTAAAAAGGCAAATTTTGCTAAAAACATTTAACCGCGGGTCAGATGATCAGGAAATAATTTGTAAACTTACTTTTAGCAGTTTAGTGAAAATTAACTGGGATAGATTTTTAGTACAGTAATTTAAATAATCTACGTTGTATTTAAACGAGTAGTTACATACTATTAACTAGCTGTTGCCCGCGACTCCGTCCTTGCAGAAAAATTAAACATAGGTAGCCTTTTAGCCAGGGATATTGTAGCACAGCACTGTAATGATGAAATATTTTTTGAAATCGGTCCAGCAGTTTTTGTTTTATACGTTAAAAACTTACAAAAATAAAAAAAACCTGTTTATAATTTATATAAGTGTAGATGAGTCAAATAATATTTATGAATTTTTTTTATTGAGTTGTGACATTCTCATTATTTTTTATAGTAAAACAAGTAATATAAATTTCATTATTATAAAATAACTATTAGTATTTACCGATTTATCAATGACGGTATCATTTTACCGTTGATAAAATTTTACTTGTCCGACTTTCAGACAAAATTGATTGACATTTGTTTCAAAATAATGAATAAAAATACATTTAATTCAAAATGTTTTATTTTAAATTATTTAAAATCAATTTTAACTCCATTCTATACACCTTAAAAAAAACCGGCGTGGCTTATTTTTCTTTGAATAACCTATAAATATATTATAATCTGATACAGTTGTTAACTTTTAAATGAAAGTCAAGTCTTTAAAAAAACCATGACCGAGTCCGTTTATCCGTTCAGACGCTATGTTGTCACAGATATACACACAGATACAAACGTTTAACTTATAAAACGTCTATTCGCGACAGGAGTTAAAAATTACAATTTATTGAGCCAATTCCGAGGCTCTATTCCCACTGTAAAACCTACTTGCTTTTGACTTATCATAGTGATTTTCGCCGCCATTATTGTCAACTATCAGCCTACCATAACGACAAAACGATAACATGTCAAAGCAATTAGGTTTTACAGAGTAGAATAGAGCCCTGTTAAATGCAAGACGGAGTAAAATCATGGTAAAGCTTGTTTAACCAGGTTCTAAATAAAGCTGGTGAAGTAGCCACGTGGCATTAACTCCCACATGACACGCTCTAAGCGGTTTACGTTCTTTGGTCCCTACCTTAGGGACGGAGACGGTTTTCCAGTGCCTAACTCCGGAATCAAATAATCTTTATATCGCACCGCTACATCAAAACAGTATGAACTCTAAATCCTTGGTAGTTTGTTTCAAGTCCATAAAAGTTTGTATTTCGAGTTACTACTATTTTGATCTAGCAGTGCGATATCTTTAAGTCAGGAGTCTGATAATACTCGTAATTCGAGAATGCTTTATCTGGTAAAACTGTGGTTTGAAAATCACATTAACCTACTGATTGTAAAATACAAAAAGTTTGTGTGTTTGGTTGTTACTCCATCACGCTGCAACGGCTGGACAGATTTAGAAAATAACTTGTACCGTGGATTAACATATAGGTTACTTTTAATCCCGAAAAATTTAAACGTTTCCGAGGGAATAACGATAATCGAAATGTACGTAGTCGAAGTTGCGGGCAAAAAGTTAGTTATATTTAGATATAGTTTTAGTTTAAATGGCCGTTCCATGTGGAGTCAAAAAATATCGCTGCAATTTTATTAAATTGTTTAAATATTTTTTTATTATAATTTGTTGTCTAATTATCTGTTGTGTTGTAAAAATCTAATTCTCAAGTATAAGTAAGAAGCATAAGTATAATGGTTACTAACAAAATATGTTTTATCTGAATATATTTACTCTAGGAGATCTATTTCGAATTATATTTTCTTATTATGTGCCTAAGATGAGGCTAAGTTTACTGCCTAATTATTGTCATCACTATCAGATAGACTTCATATTTACTTATATCATACCCATTGTATTTAACGTAGGTATATCAACTACGGACCACTTACAAGAAAAAGTAAATCTAGTTTTAAGTAAATCTAGTCTGAGAGCACCCAGTTTTCGCCTACAAACTGATTGTGCAGTTTGGCGAAGAATTATTAATATCCCATGCCTGTTTTTTTAAATAAATGATTTCTTATTATTATTATTATTCTTAAAACTAAATTTAAGACTGATTTGTTCATACATTACCAAGTCTTAACTGAGCTTTGGCCTAAATCTATACTAAGTACCTATATTTAACTTTTTGCTACAAGTAGCCCTAAGAGAACATCTCTAGCCAGCTACGGCTATTTTATTTTTATTTATCGCATTATTTTAGGAAGATTAACATTTTTACCTGGCCAGATTTAAAACTTTTCAGCATTTGGTACCAAATCCAAATTATAAAATAAATTCTAGAACCCTTTTAAAACACGTTAAATTACCAAAAACAAAGGTCGAATTTCTGAACCCCGTATTCGTAATGTAAAGACAATTAGGTACAGTTTTGTGAATGAGCACGGAAAGGTGAAAACTTCGGTTTTATCCGGCAACCGGGCGTGGAGCGTTCCGCTCTGGCGCATCAAGTAGGTTTATGCCATAAAGTTCTCCGCGGAGTCATACATCACTTAGTGACCCGCATCGGAAGGGCCAGCGCATGCGCTTCTGCCCACACGATCATTATTAACTTCAGTGTAAACTTTACGTCTAGGGACTAGCGTATTGACTAGCGGTAAAAGTTCACATTGTCGATATGTGATACACGATATCTTGTAACACGCTTACAAACTTTAGACTTGACACAAAATAGGTTTACGGATAGGACAATACAAAATAAAACTATTCGAAAATGTGACTTTTACTAAAATTACACATTAAATAATATTCTATATATTTATATAGAAACAACTAAAGCTTAACTTAAAATTAACAAAAATGTAACCTTTTGCGGTTTCAAAAAGTTGTGCGCCATTAATCTGAATTAGAGTGGCAAGCCTTCCAACAAAGTTAAGTACTAAGTACGGCGCAGTAATAAACACCGCGATACTTGCCCGACACCACAAATGCGACCCAACAACACGTTGATTATGTAAATTTTAACACCTTTGATCAACGTGAGAGCCATGCCCGGATTCAAATGGAATTCGAAAAATTTGCATCATTAAAAGTCAATTGAATTAACTTGTTTTTATTTTGGAAAGCTGCGGTAGAAAACAAGGTTGATTTTTTTAGATACATCAGTTGAACCTGAAAAATTCAATGAAGCACAAGCGGTGACACATCAAGATAGGTAGTAATACTTGTAGTAAAACGTTAAAATAACGCACATTTATGTTACATGTTGGTGTGTTAAGTTAAGTAATACGGCAGAAATTACTTTATACCAAGCTAGAAACAACTACATAACTCAAATACCGCAATAAGTTTGTCATAACTTTGAGCTACGTTTGCGTGCAGTAGCATTACACGACTTGGATGCTCTTTGACGTGAACAAGCTCAGAATTCAATCACTGGTCTTCAGAGCACGGGTCATGTTGTAATAGCGTTAATCCACGGTTCTACTAAAATTAATACGTCTTAAATAAGTTAATCTTCTCAACGTGTAGCTAAAGCACTTCAACGCGATAAATTTCAAGTGGGTAAGAATCCAACTAGTCGATCCATCGTTTAAAATATTGCTGATTCAAATAAAAACCGATTGCTATCTCACTTTGATGTTGTCGGAGGAAATGAGATCTGCTTCCGATCCCCGAAGAAAGGGAATAAACTCCTTCCCTTTTTAGGGTACCGCTGGCAACCAACCGGAACCCTATTAATCTCGGTACAATATTTATCTGTCCATTCGATCTGTCCCCTGCAGAGGCCTTTGGTGAATTGCGAGAAAGAGGATGATATAACAAATAGACGGGTGAAAGTATAAACCCTTACGCAATCAGATGTTTTCTAATAAATTGAAAAAAGCAAACTAAAGCAAAAAAGAAATTGAATGTTGAAAGTTACTTACAAAGCAAAAATTTTTAAAATTGGATTTTACAAGAAGTCTTTAGGATCTCATGTCATACAAGTTTAATAATTGTACAGAACCAAAACCGACGGTCTGAAATTACAACTTGACTTTTAAATTTAGTCATGAGAGCGAAGAGGACGAATACCGCGTCATATCCAGAGTGAAGGCGCCGGTGTCGACTTCTGACCGTTTTGAGTGCCGATCTAATTTGCCGATTCGCAGAAGCATAATGTGGAATTTAATAGGTTCGCTTAAGTGCAAACGGTTTTCGGGTGTTATGGATTTTTTATAATTTCATACACTCTATTATCTGATTCAATATCGTTGAGTATTATTCTGTTTTATAACGCGAGAGTAAATTTTCATCAACTGTTTTATGTGTGCATTTATTTGTAAAAAAAAGAGTTAATGGCAAGTAATGAAAGTTTTTAAAATTTGTACTTACGAAACATTTTTTGAATATCGTAGAGGTGCACTGTTTTTTTTTAATCGAGCTCTAACGAAAATAAATATAGGAGAAGTAGCACTAATTCTACGCGTACAAAATCGCGGGCGTTTTATCTCCTAAACCAATGAAGTAATGAACTATCAGTACCCTTACCATGAGTTACAATTACCGGACTCGCTAGCGAGTACGGTAATTGTAACTCAAGGCAAGGGTACAGGAGAAGTGTTTTAAAATTTGGCGCCGTACTCGCCATGTGGTTATCATAGGCAAGTTATTCGTTTCTTGACGTCTTTCGCACCCAATTTATTTGATACTAATGTGATCTTAACATTTTAAATTTACAAGTAAGCTCTTATTCGTAAGTTTTTCAAAAAGTGATCACCTTTCGACTGGCGTTCTTTTTTCTGCATGTTATTTTTGTAGGTGGTGTTTATTACATAGTATTTGTATCGTGTGATATTTTAAATAAGAATGTGTATTTACCTAGATAGTTTTTTTAATTAACGGAGCCACGCATGAACATAATCGTATAATTTATTTAGTTATTTATTTATAGTATCACAAAATAGTAGAAGAATTAAACAAAGAAAATCAAGTTCAGAATGAAGGTAACAGGTTAAAAATGAAGTATCAAACTTTAGAAGCATTTTTTAATGAATTATATTACTAAGTTCAAAGTTTAACATAAGTACAAATAATTTCCCATCCAATAGTTTTGTAACTAAATATAAGTAAAAGGCTGATGTAATTGCTTTCAGAAACCATTTGCGATCTGTCTAACACTCAACTTTAACGATAGTAAAAGATGTTTGTATTCCGTAACATATCACACAATCGAATAAAACCTTTATTTAATGAGACAAGAGAATTCAGGATTCAATCTAACCGTGACCACTTTTACCGTAAGTCAAAGAAAGAAGCCGGATTTGTGAAAATGTAACTTTACCGTAACACAACGTTTTCTTACGTTATTTCCTCTACAGTCGCAGGTGAGATTTATCTTCGGATAATTGGATAAAGAACGCGTTTGCGAGAAGTGATACGAGGCGGAAGGAGGGGGAGGCGGGGCCGGCGAAGTGTATGGATCATATTGTATGCCGCTGAAATATAATACGTTGAACTGTGAGTCATTCCGGAGTCGTGATTTATTTATGACCTAATTTTCTGGATCTACTTGGGCAAATGTTATTGTTTCATTCTTGTAAAACAGACTTTTAGGAAAAATTATTTCAATAATAAAACAATAAATACATCGTATATATAAAAAGTCTCTTTCTATTATAATAAAACCAAGGATCTGATAAATATTAACATCATCTATCTTTTAGCAATTGGGATTGTTCATATTTTTACAATTACTCTAATTCGAAAACCATTTCGAGGAAAAGGATTTTAAAGCAGTTCTGCAGTATTCAGTTTTTGAAATATTTATCTATTTCGGATATTTCGACAAAAGTATATTTAACCTTTGTATGACTTTTGTTTTCGGCTTGAAGCACTCTTAGGCCCTCTTAGGGCCTGTTGTTTGATCAGTGGTTAAACTAACTAATTGTTAAAATTTGAAAAAGGAAGCGAAATTTTGAAGGAATATCAAGAAAATGTGTCAAATTTTCAATTCCTTTTTCGAATTTTAACAATTAGTTAGTTTAACTACTGATCAAACAACAGGGCCTTAGTATGTATACTATTACAATCACTTTTAATCATTTGTTATCATTTAAATGTTGTAATTTATTAGGAAATGCCAACCGAAATGTAAAATCATCATGTCATCCATAAAATATCTGCTAAATAAATAAAGATATTAAAATAAAACTATCGGGTCAAATAAAACAATAAGGAAATTGGTCTTATGAAATTACTTATTCTTTCGAATTAGAATGTAAAAACCGTGAGTAATTTTTTTGGTCTATCCGAATTGAAAACGAATTTAAAAAAATGCATAGAACCAATTTTAGAATAAAATAGTATCAACTAATCACAACAAAAATTCTTAAAACTTGTTTTGTACCCCTTGTACCTCAAATATGTAAAATTAATTTTAAAGGCCATGTTATATATTATGTACCTACAACCAACGAATCTACCTCTAGAGATTGAACAACCATTCGTCCAAAATACATATAATATTCAATTAGCGCTACTTCGGAAACCAAATGCTGAGCTTTTAAATGAAAATGACCATGATAATTGATATTAAAACCGTAAACTGACATTTACAGCGATAGTCGTATTGAATAAACAAAACATCATATACAGAATATTAACAAAAGACACAAAACGAGCCACACGTCGACCACTCACGTTTGTAATGAGCTTACACCGCGTTCAAATGAAAGCGGATTATAATATTACCACCAAATTCATAGTGAAAATTGAATATAACAAAATGTTTCAATTTATTATTGTGATTGTTCCTGAAATTATAGTTCTATCGCCAAAGGCTCGAAAATTATCAATTTATATACTTTGAAATATTCAACATACCTACGTAAATGGCTAAAGGGGATTTGGAGTTTATTATCATTCCAAATACATTAAATTGGTTGTTAATTAAAATGTTACGAAAGCTAACTAATTTAAGCTTAAACTATTTCAACAGCAGATACAACACCGGTTAACAGAAACGTTAAAACATTTTAAGAAGCCAGGTGGGAAACACGTTCATAAGGTGCGTGAAAATATAAAACAAAGTTGTGAGTGGATACACCGTGCGTCACGCCAGTTCACTTCATACTTCTAATAAGTATGAATTTCTAAACATTCTAACAAGGTTCTGACATCGAACATTTGACTTAGTGGTTGGGTGAGAGGTGATTAACAGACTTATTTACAAAGTGAAGCCCCAAAACACACGGAAGGTTAGCGTGGCGTAAATTCAGAACAGTGAATAACTTCATACAGAAGATTGAATTACCTTGACCATTTCACGTAATGCGACGGTCGGCAATGGCAGCACTACACCACGTCCGAGATTGACGCCAAGTTTACGATTGGAACTTATTTGCTACACTAGTTTTTTTTTTAAAGTTCGTTTTATCTTCATGCGCAGTTCAGGAGAATAACGGGTCCTGAAAATCAATTTTAAACGTTAAAAAAGCATATATATTATACATAGATAGTATAAAAAACAACACTCGCGCCTTTGTGCTGTTGAGAGAAAATATTTATCTAGGTGAAACGAAAGTCAACGTTAAAATAACTAACGCAGGGACTGAGAAAATCTGCAATTTTTTAGTAGAAAACTTAAAAGTCGATCTACATGAAAATCATGGAGCGTATCGTTTAAAACCTTACATAAGCGAACTAGGGTTAAATCGACAGTGTAATCGGTAACCAATTTAGTTGGCTCGGATGTGGATATTGGCGCAGTTTTTTCCTTTTTAACGGAGTTTCGAGTTGCTCGGTGGAATTAGTTTACGCCAACGTTTGATCGGATATTCCTTTAAAGAAGTTAGGCAGTGGCTTCGGATAATTTGAGACGACATAGCAAACAGAACGATCGGAAACATTTTTAATCTCGATCCCAGCGGAAGGCGCGATAATCGAATTGGGTTATCTGAAATTATAATTGGATTGTAATCACCGAGAGGGTTACATTCCACAGGACTCTTTTAGAAATCAGTGGTTTACTCGCAATAGCGATAATCATAATCATTAAATCAAGCCGAATACATCATTAAGAGTGTTCGCAACTTTATTGGGAAATAAACTCAAATACTATATTATAGTTTCTTATTGAATGACGTATTTAGTAGCAGTACTAAGCAGTAGCAAAATTTTCGTTGCAGTGGTGATGGTTTCTGTGAAATATAATACTTAGGAAACACAAATAGTTCAAGCATTACATTTATATCGGTGAGAACCTTTAATTGGCTTTTTGTTACGTAATTTAATTTCCATATTATTTTAAAAGATGTTGTATCTTCAATAAATCATTAATAGATAAATAAATAAAACCTAAACATTAAATAGCGTCCTAACATTTTCCCCTGTACCTGGTAATTAATTAAGCCTAATGGAATAAAACTTCTAAAATTTATTAAAACTGTTGGATTCCTTGACTTTAATTTTCACTCCTATTATAAATGTTTGCCCTTGGCCTTAAATCACATCATTCTGTTGCTGCGTGAAAGAAGAACAAACTAAGAAACAGTTTTGGTTTATTATGCCTGCTTAAAATAGCATGGTGAAATTAATTAAAAAATATCGGAACATATATAGAAACCATCGATTTCCAGTAAGTAGGTAACAAACTGCATTCGGCGCCACCGCGTCAAGCTGTAGCGGGTGTCGCGAGACATCTTATCTCAGTATTTTTTTTATTGTCAACTTGTTTGAACTCCTGAAATTTTAATAGGGAAGACTCCACGGAAACCGTAAACGTTTGTTGACTCCATACATTGTTGGTTAGCGCTTTACATAGCACAAACTTGCATTATTCATAAACGAAAATTTCGCTCGGGAGGTTTTAAGTTTTCATACTTTACTGTATTTAAGCTAAAATCTGTATTTTTCATCTACATTTATGCTGGTGTTTTACATTTAAAATAACATTTTATTTAGTTGCTGCTGTTTGTTACTTTAATATTTTTAGGTTGTTGTAAGTTTTCACCGCAGGAGACCTTTTTCTTAGAGTGAGAGGATCATTCAAGATGTCTGCCCGTTGAAATAATAATTAGACTGATGAAATTATTTGCAATAATTAGTTATTCGTTTTAAATAGCAATATTAGGAATAGCATTTACTCTTTCATTGTGGCATATCCACAAAATAGTAATTTCAAATTATAATTTAGAAATATATCTTTAAAATAAATGGGTATGTCTTGTCTATAAGCCAACAACAGAAGAATGTCATGTAATAGATTACAATTTCGCATACTCCATGGCAAAATATCGTATTTGGTTTTGCAACGACATAATTATAATTATCACCATCGGGCTGAACATACATAGGGTATAAATAGAGTAAAGTACTGAACAGCTTTATAAATTTTATCGGCGGCTCCAATCTCGAACAGTTTGCTTAATCGGCGGGATTGAGTCTTTACCGGAAACGGGCCGTCCGCGCCGATTTCAGCCGGAAGTGCCGGAAGCCTTGCCGCCTAGCCACTTCCTGAGACGCGGGCGCACGCCACGTAATATTTTGGTTTTTATTGTGTAAATTTGGAGTCTAAATGTCATCTTAATATAATTAGATACTTGTACTTTCACGCGACTTTAACCACACAGAACTCGTTTAACGTTGTTCTTAGAGGATCTCTCAAATGTTCCCGGATGAAAATTATCCATGTTATGATGCAAATCCTCAAAAATGACTCCCTCTGTACAAAGTCTTCTCCAAATCCTTTCAAACGATTGACAACAAACATTCACACATTCTCAAAAACATGTAAGAGCATTGAGAATGTTGTTTTTCTATACAAAAATCTAGAATATTCTTATAAGTTACCGACATACCCTTAAGAATAGATGTACATGTCGTCGTTACGTACAATGTTAGTCTAGACTAGACGCGTGTTTGTCTCAGAGATTGAAAACAAGGCTCGATTACTGATAACTCACAAGCTATTTCTAAAAATGTTGACGACTATTATAACGGTGTGCTCTCTAATGACCTCCCTAAACAAACCAGCAAGGGGACACGGAAGACGATAAAACCACAGTTATAATTAGCCCGCATCAGATAGAGGCGTACGATTCGTTAATTTGTTTTGTCCACACTCGGGCCGGTGCAGGGCACGCGAACCGACGATTACAGGCGCGTCGTGTTAAAAATTAATTCCGGGGGTAGCATGAAGGGGGTTAGTGACTACGGAAGGAATTGTTACAGGTTTTGTTGTAATGAGGTTATTAATGCGTTCGCTGAGAAAGATATTAATGCAATTTTCAAGGGATGTGTTTGACCCTTGCTTTAAAATTCCATGTTAACGTTGGTGTCGCCTTGAAGTTGTCTTTTCTTTATTGAACTACGAAAGAATGGGATTTTAGTAGAATTAACAGTTTTAAGCCCGGTTGAATTATATACGGTAATATATTTCCTGTGGCCCTAGACACCCCTAGATAAGACAAATAAATTTCTAGAGCGCTATCGTCATCGAAAATGTATTGGATTGACGTAAGCTCCAGACTGTCGCATCGAGCGCTTATGTCAATATATACTTTGTAAGTTTTCGAAAATCGATAACGTGATTGTTATGCATATTGTGTAGGGCCTCTGGTAGGCGAAAACATCTTTTTTTTTATCAAAAACACTTTATCAAAGGTTAACTGTCATATGCAAATTTATGCTGTAACATAACATTGTGCAAAAAAAATTTTATGTGAAATATTGTTTACATTGAAAATGATTCTACCTGAGACAATAGGCTTTTAATAAGACGTCACCGCACTTTTAATAAAGTAAAGTAGCAACAGCTAACCGTTCGGTCGAACGACTCTTCAACAGTTTTACATGCTTACGAACAACACCCTCATTTCCCGAAGTCTGTTATAAAGAGCCATTGTCATCAATTGTCACGTGGGTAATAAGCGGGTGGGAAAGTTATTGGGAGGCCCTTATTGGAAAACTTTTATCCTCGTTATGGTGGCACATGAAAAAATAAAGTTGTTGTACGTGGCGCAAATAAGACTTAACTGCTACCGATACGCGGATTACAGTTGCGCGGTACGTTCGGTGGAGGTCGGGAATCAATTGTGGGTGTTTCCAACTAAGTTTTTGACTTTTACATTTATTGAACGACGCGTTTAGACTAGCAGTGACCCTGCCTACGAAGCAAGCGGGAGTCGATTCCTGGTATGGACAAATATTTGTGAAATGAACGTGAGAATTTGTATTTGTCTTGGATGTTTTCTATGTATTTCTCTATGTAAGTATGATTATCGTTGTCTAGTACCCATAGTACTAGCCTAGAGCTTAGTTCGGGGCCTAGGTCAATTTGCGTGAGATTCTCTTCTGATATTGATTTATTTCGAATTTATGTCTTCTGGTGCTGCATTTTTTCGGTTCCCTGATAAGGAACAATGATTTGAGCTACGTATCTCTTCCCCATAGTACTAGCCTAGAGCTTAGTTCGGGATCTAGGTCAATTTGCGTGAGATTCTCTTCTGATATTGATTTATTTCGGATCCCTGATAAGGAACAATGATTTGAGCTACGCATCCTTTGAGTCAATTTTAAGTAAGGTCGGTGAGAGCAGGTGGCGGCCAGAAGGGCTAAAAAAATAAGTCTAACATAAAGCAATGTTTGAAGCAGCACCGATACCGAGGAGTTAAAACTTAAAATTAAAAGGAACAACCGTTGTTTGGTACAACCATCGTTTGTTATAGTTATTCGAAAATTACATACATACATACCGTCACGCCTTTATTCCAGAGTGGGGTAGGCAGAGCTACAGAATTACCAACAACTTTAACAACTAGTTGTTAATTCTATAACCAAATTTTGCATAAACGGGCTAAAGTGTTTATCATGTGTATATTAGTTACAGGTTGCAAGCTCATCGCCTAAAAATACTACAAGCCTTTAATCCCTTAGTCGTCTCTTACGACTTCCACAGGAAGACATGGAGTGGTACTATTCTAAGCCGGCGACCACACGGCTAATATTCGAAACTTAATAAATAAACCATTGACCCAAAAAAAAAAAAGCATCAGTTTAGGTCTAAATTTTAAAATTAAATGTTTGACATTTCTAGGGAAAATACAAATCCAACGATAACCGCATTAAAATTCGATGAAGCTATTTAATCTAGCCAAAGGTTTAACAGAAAAAGACATGAATACATACAACACTACTTCACACTAACAATACTACTTCATTAAACTGGGCAAGTGCAGTCACACCGCGCTCAGTGTAAGGTTCCGACGCCGTTACCATAAACACGAAAAAGTATTTCGAAAAACAACAAGTATGAACTAATTTTCTTATCAATATTTCCTTAACGGTCCCCCAAATATAAAACTATATACTATGCAAAATTTACCGCTTTTATCATTTTTTTACCATTCTACAATCAATGCACAGTTGTAGAGACGGTCATGATGAAACTATAAGGTTCCTTGTAATGGGGAACCCTAAAATTATACAACGAAAGATGTCGCTCATTCTTGCGCGGTCGGGTAACTGCTATTTTACACCATACGCTTATTTGCATAAAATAACTCTAAATAATTTTATTTATAAAATCTCGATTGATAAATAATATATACATCACAATAACTGATGAAATATTTTTACTTATGTTAATACAATATATTTTTACTTTACAAAACACGAGTAATAAATCTTTTTACACGAAATTATTCTATAACTTGTCTGTGACTAAAACTTACCATGCATTATACTATTTTAAAGAATTTTAAATTAACATCTACTGTTTAAATTAAATTCCCTATGAAATAAAATCTATCTCAGCGTAATATTAGACAATGTTGTAACTTCCTTTGAACAAGGGCTTGGTCCTAATTACTACCATAAAATAAATATAAATATCGATTGTGAAAATCGTGCTTAGTTGTGGTTGAGGCTTTCCGATAGGGAGGGAAATAGGTAACTATGCAAAACGAATTCGGCGATTAACATTTTGGATACGTTTAAAAAAATTACTTACCAGACTACCTATAAACAAAAATGTGAAAAAAATCATGAAGTATTTCATGATAACAGAAAAAAAAGTAGTCTTAACTGCTCAAAACTATATTATTTTTGACTTTAAAAGAGAAAGGTTTACATAAAAAACTTAATCATGTTTTATAACGGTTTATACGTTCATGATTTTTTTATTGTGATTGATCAAAAACAATAACAATATGATATGTTGTTTTAAATGAGTTGCAAATTTAAGACCATGTTATTGTCATTGTAAGCTACTTCAATTTTTGTTTTTATATTAAAATTCAACGTTGTTTTTTTTATTTACCATATTTTTTTAAATTCAAGATTAAATACAATAAGGAATAGAAATTAAACTAACTTTGAACTACTTACTTACCTAAAAAACATTATTTCTTATTTTACGGAAGCACTTATTATGCAAAACTCGGCGAAAGTAATCTCTCGGCTTGTGCGCAGTCGGCAGAAAGCTAGTACAGAACAAGCGCTGGATTCGGCGCGAAAATTGAAAATTGCAATTCGGCGAACGCTTGGCACGTCACTAGGCGGGAAAGATGACGGACGGGCCGCCATTAACCGACGAGCGTCGCTTATTGTGCGCAGGTTGCGACGTTTATATTGTACCGGGATAATGCCTGTTATTTAATGTCGTACCGCACTAATATTTGCCCGTTTTTTGTCAGCGACGTCGCTTCTCGTTAACGAAGATGAAAAGATTGTTGCTTGTGTTTTGGTATATTGTGTTTTTAATTACTAGCATTTGTCTGTTTGTTTACATTAAAGAGAGCAATCTCTTTAAAATGTTGTTTAATAATTATTTGTCAGCATTTTGCTTTAGCAAATTCATGAAGAATATTAGATGGGGGAGTACAATGAGGGAATTTTTCAATTTATGTACGAGTATACTATTAAAATCATATTTTGATTTAACAATAACCTTTAAAATACAGTCATGACTATATTTTTTCAAGTAAGAATCTACTTAAAAACAATATGCAATGAAACAAAACACAGACACAAAAGCAGCGTCGATTACAAAGGCCGCAGTAAACAGCGACAAGCAGCTACAAAGTTGTCACGTTCTCGGAATTGGCACAAAACAATACCCCCGGCGTAGCGGCCGACGCAACGCTTCCGTAGCGGGCTCGTAGCTCGTAGGCGCCACGGCGTAGCAGCGGGATGCCACTAATGATGGCACTGATATTGTGGTTCGGCCCACGGCGAAGCTTCACTAGCCTGCCCCGTATAAATTGGTTTCATGCATATTTATTTATTCAAATATTATGTATGAATTGAAATCTCGACCGTGACTGCTGAAATATGGCTCCCGACGACGAAAATTGAATCAACAGAGCAAATTAGGTTGACACGATAGTTTGAATAACAACTCTTTTAGTTAAGAGCCGTATCCGGGGACTGCTCTTGTGGCTGTATTCAAGTATTCTTTATAAACTTCACCTTTCGAGCCAGCAAAGTTTCGCAACAACATTTTTTCATATTTTACTTTCCTGACGTTTGAGGAAATTGGTCTTTAATGAGTAAACTTATGCACCGGAGCGCGCTCCGATCTTGTTTTTGTTTTTATGCGCGTTTAGTTCCCATACACGTACTGTTATTACGTAGCATAGCTGCATTAAAGAGCTAAGTTATTAACAACTAATCGGTTCGAAAAAAAACTAAAAATTCTAACGATCTAAGGAATTTGATGAAAGTTAATTTTGGTCAAACGTTTTTGTGTTCCACAGAATAAGTAAATTATGTCCCACTTGAAACAGAAACGAAATTTTATAACGACATAATTGAAATTGAAACCGGTTTCAAGCCGTCTAAGTAGCTTACAACAGCCGGCTTGATTCCGTCTTAAACATGAACAAATGAAATTACATAGATCAGAATAACAATAATTACGGCAAACACTTGAAAGTTTAATCACTCAAACAACATTACAGCGTCCACAATTCTGAAGTCGAAACGTTCCTGATAAATGAGGCAAACGTCTCAAAACTGGAAACTAATTAAACTTGAAGGTATACGAATCAATACTTAGAAATTAAGACGGTTTAACTTGCAAAGGCAATTGGGTAAAAGTTCGTCTCAAATATTGATACTGGTGTGACGTCGCCCTATGAACCGAGGGATTCTTAGGTGCTGCGTATATACATTGAAGTTTTTTTTTTATATTTTTTACTTATTGTTTCACACACATATGTCACAAACTTTTTACACCTGCGGCTATTCTGAACTTATAAGACGTTCCAAGTTCCAGGCAACGAAAGGGACAAACTCTGAATTAATTTAATAATGAATAACCTTTACTTTAGCCTGGATTCTAACAAGTTTTAACACCGTAATTTATACAAATAAACATAAGAGTTTGATATTTGAAATGCGGCAGGTGATATTGTATAACAAAAACATTAAAGTAATTTTAGACTAACAAAACCGACTCGGTAATGAAACCATTCGAAGACATTTTAAAGGTAAAATAAAGCAAAGGTCAGATTTATAACATCGCAACATGTACATTAAAGTGCGCGCCGAGTACACCCCCCTTTAATCCGGAGTCTCGGCTCTCAAAGTTACCTTATATTCTTTTGCTTACTTAATATTATTTAGCTTTGATATATTCGCAATTTAAGTTGCCTGAAACTCGTCGGAGAGGGCGACCAGATTAAATTATTTTTTCCCTACTTGCTTACGAGCAAACGACTTTAGACTTAAAACATAGAACGTGAAACAGGAAGTAAAAATATAGGGACAGCGAGTTGCCAAATTACTTTATTTTGAGTCTGCGCCTGAATAAAATCACCAGGCAATTTTTATATTTCACGATACTAAAGTTCTATTAGCTTACTAGAACTAGCGAAATATTACCAACTGCCGTCAATTAAATTTAATGCTTGATTAAAATTGCTGCTGTCACTCGCTTTGCTAAAGCAATAGAATAAGACAGCATGTCACTAAACAAGCATTAAATTTAATTGAAGTTTTTGAACGCGGTAGTTTTTTTTTTTTGGCACACATTAAAAAAAGACAGCTGTTAGTTAAAATTAACAGTTCATTGGAGATGTAATCTATATCAACTTGTGTGTCACATCACTTTGCCCTCGCAGTTAGCAGGTTTTAGTCAGGTATTAAGTTGTGTCGTTTGGAAAAACTAAAGACAATTTAAGTGTTAAATGGTATTTATTGTTTTTCAAAGTAATCACCGTGACATGTAATACACTTTTTCATTCGATCGAACCAGTTTTCGAAACACTTATTCCAGTCCGAAGTCGGGGTCTCCAAAATGGCCGTTTTGTATGCCTCAACGGCTTCTTCAGGCGTCTGGTACCGTTGACCACGAAGTCGTTGCTTGATTTTTGGAAAAGTAAAACAATCGTTAGGGCTTAAGTCTGGACTGTACGGCGGGTGTTCCAGAATTTCGACGTTTTGCTCTTTTAAAAACGCAATTGTTTGCCGGGCGGTGTGCGAGCTCGCATTATCGTGGTGCAGTCTTATACGACGTCTTGGGTTATTTTTTCGAAACTCGCCGATGACTTCTGGTAAACAGACAGTGGTATACCAGTCAGCATTAACCGTTTTACGATCCTCGAGCACGATGGTGGCAACGTGGCCACTTTTCGCCACAAACGTGGCGACCATTTTTTTCGAAGTGCTCCGTGAGCGTATTACTTTGGTTGGTTTTGGCTCATCTTGGAACACCCAAACAGTCGACTGCTGTTTAGAATCGGGATCGTAGGCATATATCCAAGATTCGTCACCACTGATAATGTCGTAAACATGTTTCGAGTTTCCTCGGTTGAATTGCCGCAGAGTTTTGCGACACCATCGAACGCGAGCCGTTTTTCGGTCTTCACTGAGTAAATGTGGTATCCAGCGTGAGATCAACTTTTTTACGCCTAAGTGATCATGCAAAATACTGTGAACACTGGTCCCTGAAATACTTAAGGAAACTTCTATCTCACGGTGTGTCGCATGGCGATCGTCGACGATCAGTTGCCGTACAGCATCAATGTTCTCCTGGGTTACGGCTGTTTTTGGTCGACCTTCACGATGTCTATCACCAAGACTAGAGCAACCACGTTGAAATTCTAAATACCAGCGTTCCACAGTCCGGAGACATGGTGCTTTATCATTGAAAACCGTAGTCAACTCTTCGAAGCACTGAAGTCGCGTTAAGCCCCTTTTGAAGTTGTAAAAAATTATCGCACGTAAATTTTCCTTCGAAATTTCCATTTTCACAACTGACTTGTCAACTTTGAACGAACGCTGTACTAAAACAGTTGGGCCGATTTCGAGTCATTCTTTTGTTTTCGAATTCTAAATTCAAATATTTTAAGATGACACTAGTTCTTTTTTATGCAATCACGGGAGGTTTGCAAACGACAGAACTTAAAAGGCAGCCCTCGTAGCAGAGTTTGAGGAACGTAGCCATGCACGTAAATATGTAGATTTATACACAATAGACTTCTTATTTTATTTTATTTTGGTTCCCGAAGCCATTAAAACATATATTACTTAGTCATATTTGATTATTTTATCATTCCCTAGTACACAGTTCGTGAAAATAATTATTTTTTCGTCATACCGTGCTATCAAGAGTAACAACGGTGAGGGAGCGTTTTAAAGCCTTTGTAGGTAACGCCCCACATAAAATAATCAGGGAATTTTGATAAGAACTTAATTATTTTGTACCTCGTTTAACTTCCAGCGTGTAATGTATCCCTTACCGGGGCTAAAAAGAAGATAATATTTTGGTTCAAGCCCCAGGCGGCTGCTACAACGAAGCCCGGGAAATATCGAAATGTGGGTACATTTATTATATTTTATTATAACACAGCATTACGCTGATTTGATTCGAAGAATACGTAGTAGTTATGTATTTTGACTTCAAATGATATGCTCTCTTAATAGCCTATTATTCGATTGGCAGATCTAAGAAAATAAATAGCAAGGTTTATTTTAACAAGGTTGGCATTATCTTACTAAGAGCCAAGCTTCTGAAAAAAAAGTCTTAGTCTCTAACTGTGAACGCAAAAGAGAATCTAAATATTAACGAATACAACGTGTTTATATAAAATTGTGTAATTATATTACCTTTATTCCGATGTGGATAGGGAAGTCCGAAGCTAACGCTGGCTGGGGATGCAATGCCGGCAGCATCGGCAGCGGGAGAGGACAGGACATCATAGTTGCGCCAACCTGCGAATAATAAAAACAAATGAGTATTGATTCTTCTTGGTACATACTCGAAAAAGTCATCGGGGCCGTCAATCATAGAATTGGCATGATGAATGACCAACTTGGATATGCGACACATTTTTGGCGGTTATCCCAGTGTACTCATGCACCGGGTGGTTTGTTGCATTTTAATACACCGGTGCGGGGGTGTCCGTAGGTACCTCATGGCTGATCTGATTAGTCAATACACGGGAGAAGTGTGGGAAAAATGTGAAGATGCGTGCTACTAAATAGTTTAAAAACAATGTACGGTCTGTTCCCACTAGTTCTTTTATCAGTCATATACCTGAAATTAATAAAGACTGTACACGATAAAATCTGGCCATGCATGATCTGGTGTATTTTTTTAATGAATGCTAATTTTCAAGCAGCACTTTTTTGTAATAGTCAGTGGTTATGAAACTACATAATAAAAATACAATCATAATAAAATGTAAGAGCGTCTGTATCTTAGACCCTTATATAATCCACAGTACCTTTATTTTTTTGTCCACGATCTTCTGACAGTCTTTACCAAATTCTCCGTTTTAAAACATTTTATTATTTTTAATTATACAAGCCAAATTATACGTTATTAAATTATCTTACCACAATAGTTAAAACTTTCCTAATTATATTCAGATTAAGATAGTTCTGAGGTTTTTTAACTTTGGCGAATTTGACTTTTTGACAAATAAATGCCTCCCATACAAAAACAACTTTCAGTGCTTGGAGTAAAAAGTCTTCCTGACTACTACAAATAGAAATGAGTTTCAAAAAGTATTTTTTTCGTAAGACGACATTCTATTGTGGGTAAAACTGCTTGTAACAATATAAATACAGTTGTGGCGTAGAAGCAGGAAGTGAGTGAATATTGTCAAAAAACGCTGTACAAGAGATGAAAGGTATGATAGAATATATTTGGCGAAAACTAACACATACCCATACATTATGATACGATTTTATTTCATTATATAGTATTATAATTATACAACATATTAAAAAAAAACTGCTTGAAAATATGCATTCATCGCAAAGATACACCAGATCATGCATGGCCAGATTTTATCGTGTACAGTCTTTAGTTAGTTGAACTGGTGGAAATATACCAAGTTCAAAAGCAGTTCGAAGGTAGTGTGCCTAAATGTTGTAAAATCCTTGAGCTTGAAATGTCATGCTATTGTCGCCAAGTATAAAAGCGTTATTTTACTTCAATACTTATTAATCAGGGTTTTTGGACCATATCGCATTGGTTAATAACGATAGATGAAGTGGTTTAAGATTTCAGGTTATTAGATAAAATATACACCCACGTTTTAAAGATAACGTTTAGGGTAGATTAGTCTTACGAAATGTCGCATTGCATGTCGGGTTAAATAAGAAGTTGAAGCCGCGCCTTTCTAACTTAGTGAAGAGGAAGATGGAAGAGCATATAACACCTTAGCTTAAATTTAATCGTTAGCACGTAATATATTTCTACAAATGTACAAATTATAACCATTTTAATACTAACGAGAAGTAAGAGATTTAACGATTAGTAAATCTTTTTAATATATTTATAGAAAGTGCCATTAATAAAGTCAAAAATAATAATTTACTAGCGAGTCAAATTTAATGGATATAACATATTATTTATTAGATTTGCAGATGATATAGCTGCTATAACAGAAAACTGTGACGAATTACAAAAGCTCATTTACTCTATGAACACTAGTTTTAACGAAGTAGGACTCAAAATTAATACAAATAAAACGAAATTTTGAAAGATATCAAAACAAAATCGATGCTGCCCTAGCCCAATAACATTAAATGGAACAATATTAGAAGAAGTAAAAGTTTCAATACCTTGGAAGTATTATAAATAGTGAATCACGGCGTAGTCAAGACATAATAGCAAGGATTGCAATAGCAAAACCAGCATTTAATCGCAAGAAATTCATTTTTTAGTCTATAATATCCCATAAAACCAGAAAACATTTTATAAAATCATACATATGGAGTAATGCACTATACGGAAGCGAGGCAAGGACACTAATTAAGAGGGACGGAGAGAGGCTGGAAGTGTTTGAGATGTGGTGCTGGAGAAGGATGGAAGGCATTAGTTAGACGGAAATGATATCAAATCAGGAAGTATTGGCGAGGGTAAAAGAGAAGAGAAGGATATTGGAGATTGTGGAGAACAGAAGAGGGGGGATGATTGGCCATTTATTGCGGCACGACTTGCTTATCAAAAACATTATAGAAGGAAAGATTGAGGGTAGGAGAGGCAGAGGAAGGCCAAGAAGCTACATGGACCAAATTAAGGAGAACGTGCATGTCGTGTCGTGTAAAGAGGTGAAGGAGCTGGCAGAGAAAAGAGAAGAGAGGAGGGCTCTTCAACTAAGAGAGAGAGAGTAAATCTTACAAAGTTTAGCCAGTGAATCCAATTTGAGAATCAAGTAAAAAGTATGATAGTTACGAATTAAACAAGTCACAAAACTAAAACTGCCAGTAGAACTACCAATTAAAAAAAGTAAACTCGCAGCGTTATTCATATCACGGCTTTCAAAAACTACATGCACCGCATCAACAAATATACGATTGGAAACGCTGAAAACAATTTAGTTAGCGCTGAATTCCAAAGCCCGGATGAACCGGGTAGGTGCCTCTAATATTCCGTGTGGGCCGCTTCCTCGTTGAAAACGTTATGAATAATATATAGGCGTGAATGCACGGTCGCGGGAGATCAGTCGGCATTACCCGTGCGCGTGACAAATATAAACGCGCCGCGAGCGGACAGCGCCGATACCATACTTTATATTGGTCATTTTACTTTTTGCTGCACGTATCAAACCAGTACGTATTATATCCTTATCCTTACCCTTAAAAGGAAAAGGAACAGGCGGGCCTGTAAACTATAAACGTCAACAATGCTGGAAGCACAGCCGACTATCTTTAAGTAAATAGTCGTTTCATTTCTATTAAGATAGCGATCATATGTTAAGAATTAGTCTATAAGTCACGAAGTTGTAAACAGGCACAATATCAAAGCAAATCTTGTGTCTGAAAATATCCCAAAGAGTGAAGCGAGTTCGTTTCCAACAAAGAAGTGGGAAGGAGGATTAGATTACCTTTATAATCAAAACCCAACAAAACATTCGCGGGCATGCCGGGTTATTAATTTAGGAAGGTTTATTAACAAAAAAGACAGCGGCGATACAACGTTAATGCGAATCAGAAAGGATACAAAGTTTTAATCGAAATGTCGACGGGCGCCATTCCGGGTCCCCCGGGACTTCTTGTTAAAATAAATTAATTATACCCCGACTATTTACTAATTGAATGGCGAAAACGAATTGTAAGCGGTTACAGATGTTAATGAACCTAATGATAACACGCGTACTCATTAATTTAAATAAATACGGCCTTAAAAGTAAAGGCTCGGTTACACTAACCCCAGTACCCTTCCTAATAGACCCTTCATAATATTCAATTTCAGATTATTTTACTACTACACAAAATGGACCCAATATCGTGATCCTTGTGCTGAATAGAATAAAAATGGAACTAGTTATGGTTTTTCATTTTGCAAATTATCAAAACTTCTTTACGGAACGTAAAGCGAAGGACCTTTATTTGAATTCGAGATAATGTTAAATTTATAGCATCGATAAAGCCAACAAATAAACAGGTCACCAGACCAGAAAATAAAGAGTAGGAACTGGATCTATTGAGATTTGTTATCTCAAGATGACTCTCCAAATTCTTAAATATGTCGAGTAATCGCTAATAAAGAATATCTGTAACAGAATCTTTCGGCATTGGGATAAGGATATCCATAAAACGAATCCTCTATCATTTGTAAACAATGGCTCCTTTTCCCAAGTTCCGAATCGAACGCATTACGAAAACAGCTAAATACAGTCAAATCTCGAAATCGAGCTTGCACTATATTTAACGTTACCGTTTGTCAAAAGACAATATTGAAGTAACATTTCCACCCAAAATGACACATTAGACAAAGAAAACCAATGTTGTAAATGTCTCGTTGTTTACTCGTAGTAATGCGAGCGATCTGCAAACAACATCATCCTCTAACCGCTTATAGGTATAATTATTAAGATACACAATGAAGATGATAGCTCACCTCAAGCCACCATCACGCCGGAGCATAGTTCGCAACTCCATTAATTATATTAATGAATGATAACACAACTTCCCTGGCTTCAGAATAGTTGAGGAAAACGCGGTTTTGATCTATGGGGCTACGTCAACCTATGGTCAGGTTGTGAAAGGAAAATTTTAATTAAATTGCCGGTTGCGTTGTTCGCGTACAGTTTTACATAAACAACGACATGGGAAGTTCTATTGAAAATAGGTATTAAAAATGTGTAAATAATATTAAATTAGACGTCCTTTGGCTAGAAATTATTAATATTACAATGTATATTCGCTCTTAATTAATGATATATTAGCACTGTGCAGTGTTAGTTAGCCAGGATTATTTATTTGTTATTATAACAAAAGCTTGCGCGACAAAAGACGGATGTTTTAAAATTTTGCGACCCGGGTATTTTTTAAATTCCCAATACCACTGGTACATTTTTAATTTAACAATCTGCTAATCGTTAGTTTAGTGGTATCTTCATTCCCAGTGTGGACAAATATTTGTGTGACGAGCTCGAGTATTCGGTTCGAAGCCTTTGGTGTTTTATATGCATGCGTATTTATTTCTCATTACAAGTAAGTTTTTCGTTGCCCATAGTACAAGCCTGGAACTTAGGTTGGAACTTAGTCTGCTTGTGTGAAATTGTCCCCAGTTTTTTTTTATATTATACCTTCTTTTTATAGGTACTAAATAACTTCTATGTCCACTATCCAGGTCGGCAATGTTTTTTTTTATTGGATATCAATGTAATAATAAGCAGCTATGAAACCGTTAGTTGAAAAAGATAGGAGTTTAAACCAAATTTTAGTAAGGAAACATACATATTGTTTGGGGATATTAATGAGCTTGCGTTTTAATGATACTCTACAGACCATGGAAAGTGAAGGGGCGAGAGGGATGTGTGCGGTTCGGATTTATATTAGAATTTATGTTTATTTAAGCGCAACGTGAACGTTATATTGAATTTTTACTCTACAAAAATATAAATTTTAAAATCAAAAAGTTTGAAAAACATATTTTATTCCTTTTAGACAAACAATATTAATTCTAGCCAAATATTAAAAGCAGGAATGCGGAATACTTATAATTAAGTAAAAAATTAAAATTGTGTAGTTCAAAGGATGGACGTGAAAATAACACAGAATATTAATTGATACCTAAATATTTACTCTACACTTGGTTTTTCATTCAGAAATATTGCAATGGAAACTGATTTTGGACGTTTTCAAGCAAACATCCATTAATTTTATGCCATCCTTTTTTGTGGGAATGTTGCGAGTATTTAGTTAGTGGAGCGCAAATAACGTTTTTAAATCTTGCTTTACTGGGTACCGGTTCTTTGGCGAACAGCTGTTTTTTCTTTTTCATACTATTTTGTTCCACCGAATTCATTGAGATTGAAGAATCTGGATATAAAGAAAATTTTGTTTCAAAACTAAGAGCCAAGGCCTTCGTCCTACTCGGTAAAACCATATCGCCTTTGGCATGTTATCGTATTGGTTGTAACTCGGCCGCCATTACTGTCAAGTAAATAAGAGCTTTTAGTACGATAACATTTATAAAGTAATATGGTTTTACCCGTTGAATAGAGGTCCAGTCTTATTCAACTCAGGTTCCGTTTGTCTAACAAACTGAATAAAAAAAACTGAAGTTTATCCACATATCTTAAATACCAACTCAATTTAAAGAGGTTCAGATAAAATTGCGCCGTAGCAATAGAGAAACATTTCTTGCAAAGTAAGTGATTAAATTGCAATCAAGTCGGTGCAAGTTGCATGTTAGGGCTAAGTTGGCGTAAACAAACGGACGCTAAGTCCCATTGTTTCAGCTCAGAGCACAACTTCTGCTTATGAACTTAGTTCTTGCTCTAGTTATAATTGCCTATGTCAGAGATGTTAAAAATGAATGTCGCAAGTTACGAGTAGTATTTGCAGCATAAATAAAAACAACACAAAGCACCCGCTTAGCAGTATCATGGAATTTAATGCAATGCAAGATCGAGTTCTGTTACTAATTAAAATATATTGATGTCGTTTTTTTCTAGGCAGTGTTTGGTTTGGGTAATTAATTGTTCTGTCAATCCAATTAAGTCAAAATAATACAAAACTAAGTCTAAAATTTATTTCGAAAACTTGTAAACGCGCCTTTGAATATTTTTTTCAACTAAACGGCGTCGATATCAAACATCTTATCAATGGGCCTACCTAACGAGTTGGAAAACCATTTAATAAAAGCCAACCATGTGATCCTGAATGTTTACACTGCGAGCTGCGTACGAGCTTGTTGAAAGTAAATGTCCTTAGCATTACATCAGAAACAAAAGGAAATAAAACAAAACAAGGAAAAATTAGAAAACGTCACATACAGAGGGTAGTTAAATTGAAAAGCTTGCGCCATTGAGGATGTCTGCGAGTCCGCAATCTAACTTGCCAAATTAATTTATGACAACCGTAACAAGGTGAAGGTGGAACCGGAGAAAAGAAAACATTCAACCGGAGATTAAATTATAATACTGAGCCAGCACTGTTTGTGATGTCTTAGTCAGGTAATTACCAACATAACCTGACCACATCCTGTAGTATTTTTATTGTAAAAATGAAAATTTCTGATACAGTTTCAAATGCACTTGGCTGCGTTAGGTCATACCTTTATATGTACTCAGTTGTCACCGAAAGCTCATTTAGGTTAAGTTAGTTAGCTATTAAACTAAATAGATAATATTCGCGTCCTATTAAAGTTTATGTTACAATCACTAAACATAAGTAATTGTTTATTTTAGTGTTAGTTGTAAACTATCGCACAATTAGGGCCTGTTGTTTGATCAGTAGTTAAACTAACTAATTGCTAAAATTTGAAAAAGGAACGCGAATATTTTAAGAAATCTCAAGGAAATTTGTCGAATTTTCAATTCCATTTTAGAATTTTAACAATTAGTTAGGTTAACTACTGATCATACAACAGGCCCTTAGTGTTGTAAATAATTAACTACCTTCTCTTAGGGTGGTATTCCACTTGTCCAAGATCTTTGTCCAATATGCATAGCGTCTCACATTTTTTTAAGCAAACTGTGAGACGCAAATACACATTGGACAAAGATCTTGGACAAGTGGAATACCGCCCTTAGAAAACCTATGCAGGTAGTTGAAATATCAAAAACAGCATTATAACACGAAATCGATTTTAAATGAAATAGCTTCTTGACCAAATGTGTTTTTTTATTTATTTACAAGTATGAAAATAAACAATCTTGACTACCAAAAAAACACTATAGTATAGTTTAAATAAGATACTTCAATTACAAATGAATACATTTCAATAAAGCGTGTTTAGAAACCTGACCCTTTTCAATAGCACTCCGTGACTTTGTTATTGTTCCGGAGGAGCGGAAGACAACGGCTCGCCGATAAACTTTTAATTTGTTTTTACTTCGTTATAAAAATATTTCAATCGTTTTAATTAGGCGGATAGCCGGAAAATAATTTATTAGCAAATATCGTTTTCGAGGCAATCACGCAATTCATTATTTAATTTTGTTTCATTAGATTGATTATACGTTGATTCATTTCTTGGTTTACGTAGCCAAAATAAGACGGGATCCTTATAAAGCCGTTATTTTCGTCCATCTTAACGTTCATTATTTATTTGTATGAGGCTTAATGAGGCATGAAAAATGTGAATTATTTTGTTCCAAACTCAAATGGTGAACAATTTCAATAGCGACTTTGCTTAAAAAGTATTAAAAAGTTTGTAAGCCCCAAATATATAAATTCCAGAGGGGCTATTGCTTAACGTACTCGAAATCGCAACTCTTTTCATTTTGAAAATCGAAGGCTTGCTTGTCAAAATTAAAACAATTGTTCCGCTTTAAAGCCAATTGAGATTGCGAGTGCGTTAGGCAATAGCGACGCAGGTCCTAAAATTTCAAAGGCATAAATATAAATTATTCTTTGTTTCATAAACGCATATTAGCTAAAATCTGTTCCTATTCATTCGGTCACGCATATAAACAAATCAATTTACCATTATTACTCCATATTCGCGTACTTTTGTAATGGCTTTTGAAAATGTAGTAATGGTTGATAGATTTGATAAAGGATTTGATTTATAAGAGAGGTTTCGTCTCTGTCGCACCCAGCATAATAATACGATGATAATGAGGAATAGGTAAATATTCAACGATTGTAATAAACTAATTAAACGTAACATCATACTCATCGCTATGTCATCCTCTAATCTAAATACAATAACAGTCACGTATACTTGTTATAGTCATTGGCAGTCTGAATAGGAACAGATTTTTTTTTTTTTTTTTCTCGGTTTTAAATAGCCTTTGTGTTTATCCATGGTAAGCTATATGTATTTCAAATTTCATTTAAATCCTCCCAGCCGTTACAGCGTGAAAGTGTTACAAACCAACACACAAACTTTTACATGAATAATATTCACATTTATTTATCTTTGACTATTTACAGCACAATTATTAATACATTCGCAATCCTACTAATAAATCGCTATTGCACCTCCAAGTCTGCAAACTATTCATGCAACTGCAACAAACGCAGGTACTCGTAGACATTTCGACGCACACATATCTTATTCAGTACGTCTGGTTGTTGTTAGCAAGGCAAACCAACACCAACATTGTTCTGGCTTATGACGACATCGGCCAACTCCGACAATAATCTTAGCTGAGTAAATCTGAGAACGTGAACTGGTTGCAACTAGATTTCAACCGTAATTTATATGTGTAATGCTTTGGAATTAAACAAACAAAAACCTTTGATTTGCGTAAAATGTTGTACAAAAGATAGGTACATTATTTAAGTTCATTTTCTATGAATTTACGATTTCTAACAGCAAGCAAACAGGAGCCTTATTTGGCCTTTGCTTTTGTTTTATTTTGTCTAGATTAACTGTTAATATACATAGATAGTGTTAGTTGTTGTACTAACAATTTATGCTGCCTGATTTTTAATTATTAAAAAAATCTCAAAGATAGAACGTGGGTTTAAAATTACTACTTTAAAACGAGAACGCTTTTTAATTACATATACACGGTGATGGTTCTTCAAAATCATATCCTCAATTTATTAATCCCGCTTATAACGGCATTTTACTATCTACAGTTTTCTTCATAAAGTTTAACTACTTTTGGGTGGTAAAATTCTTATTAGACATAAATTACTCCTGAGGTGATCTGCCGTGCGGTAACAATGTTAATCCCGTTACAAAGTATGTTTTGATAAGCTTTTATGATAATAATTTAGAAACGATTGATTGGTTTCAAAGAATACTTTGTAATAATGTGTAAGAGGTTTTTAAAATTTCAGAGAATCTTTCAGTTTTTACTTTTCTTCATTAGCTTCGTTTTTAACTTTGTAATAACCAGGTAGCGACGGTGACCGGTGGCTTGTGGTGTCGACTTGTGATCGCAAGGTACAAAGTTCGATCCCTAGTGGCCGCCGTGGAACGATGAGTTTTTCCAACCCATGGACACTACTTTTATGCCTTATGAGGTAACTGATACCCTTACGGTAAAGTTAAAGTATAACGAGAAAACTGCACATTTCGGTAACTTTTATGAGACGGATAATGACATACAAAATTCTAAATGGACTTATGCCCCAACTCTATAGTCTTTTTTTTTTAATCAGTAAATACCTAGAGAAGCACCTAAAAATGACAGTCTTCGTACGTAAGTATAATCTGTTTGAAATGTCTTGTGCTGATAGACTTAAACCATAACATGTTTCTACAGAGATACCTAATCCCAAATGCGTCGAGATTTGTGTTGGAAAAAGATTTTAGTCCTGAAATTACTCACAACCAAACATTTTAAAATGTTTTTTTTTACTAAAAAACCATTAATGATTGCCTATTTTCATTACATTAAAAGTTATATGTTTACCTTCATCAAACGATTTATTTTACTTTTAAAATTTGAAACAAGTTAAACTAAAAAATAGAGGGTTACAAACTAAAAATTGAGCAAAAGATAAATTTTGTAGTTTGAAAAAGGATATCGTCACTTACGTCAATCATATTCAAACTAAAGCCCGGATACGCTCATAACACGTTATGGCAACGTGTCATAAATAAATAGATTTCGTAACGTTTGTGCTGGATTAATTGCCGAAGCATTCTCTGCGCGGTTTGCGCCGGTATGTCAATGAAATCAATTACTCGCGCCATCCTCAACACATTGTGCTTAGATTACTAGCCGCCCGGCACGCATGCTTGCATACTACCCATAACATACACCCTTTCACGTAGGCTCGCTAAATTTGCTACTGAAATGAGCGTCATCGGGTGGAATATTATGCAAATTATACATAGACATTAACATTTTTATTAAGTACTAATTCATATAACCCACATTCAATCAGTAACTATAGGTACTTATTTAAAACATGTTTTATGTTACAGGCTTAAATTAATGCACGTACGAGTACTTGTCTCTCAACGCCAAAATTTGTACAAAGCAGTTTTCAAATTTTGAAATATATTCTTAAATAAAGCATCCGTCGTCTACGTGTACAAGACGGCACGCTGTACTTACGCTGTTGTTCCTTCTTCACTTCCATGAATGATGGATTGCTTACCAATAGCTAGTTGGCAGCTCAAAAATATCTACTCAATCCGATGCATACAAAATTCAACTTTAAGGGCGACGTGGCGCGTACCATCCGTCTATGTGCTGAAGTTCTATGTTCCTTTGCATGGTCCCGAACAATTCGGTTTACAAAGATGTAAACGCCAATCGATGTGTCAGTGGGCTGATAGGGAAACTTTTCATTTTGCCGATGTATCGAACCGATGTCGGGAGGAAAAACAATTTTCTTGCTATTTGAGAGCTCATTTTTAACGTTATTGAGTGGTAACTTTGCGGAGTAAGGTTTTTCTGAATATTATTTTGTAATGTTGCAGTTGCCGGTGGCGTGATGGATGGGTTGCTTAAGAAGTATTATTATGCGAGGTTTTATTAACCGATTTGTGTTGGGGAAGACTTATAAAGAAAGATGATGTATGATACATAACTGCATATCAAAATTATGTACATAACTACTAAGGGCTTGGTTTGTAACGAACAATTTTTTGGCCTTGAATTTATAATCCAGTTAAAATCATACACGTTTAAGAGGTTTGTTTCATTCGTGTTTGCCAAGAATTATGACAAGGTGGCTATAATTAAGCATTTAGGTACTGACGTCGTACAGGTAGAAGGTTTTCAAGGTTTTTTTTGTCATTACAATGCATTAAGTACTATTAAACCGATTGTCTCGTCACAGTTACAGACACAACAAGACAGGTACTACCTAGCGTAACCCTGCACCCTAACTGATTTACTGTCTCCTATTAAATTTGCCGACATAATTTCAAGTAGGTATTGTAACTATAACAACATTGACGCATAGCCACAATAATTAATCCGATGTACGTTGCTCTCCACAACCTTATCTCCTGGCTTATAGCCCTTCGACGCCGACGTCAACCCTCGCTCGATGTATGTACCTACCTATTTACCTGCCCATAAAGAGATAATAACTCGCCTACTTATATACCAAACATAATTTAAGGTACTGCCCTATTGTATGTCTAATAAATGGTGTTTAAGTCAATGACTTCAATATGTATATTAAACGATGAAACAGTACTCAGATAAATAACTGTTACCTTCTTTGTTACTAACGTATCGTCATCGAGAAAACGTGTATGGCCATTGATATCAGCGCCCTCTATTACATATTTATTACTTAATTTGATAGCATGTTTACAGTGACGCAGACTGGCGTATTGTCATTGAGGAGCAAAGAAGAGTACCTATACGTAAAGTAATGTATAAAATAGCATTGTTTGTAACTAGGCCGACATAACTGACAATACGTCAACATGCCAAAATCAATATGGTTTTACTCACTAGAACAGAGGCCAAAAGTTTTTTTCTAATTAATTTGCGAAGACTACCTACATATAATTTTCCTCGATTATGAAATCGGATTATATTGAAAGTTGTTAAAGATGTTTTAATATTTAACAATCATAAAACTGATTGGAATACCCCTACCAATAACATATTGGACTGAACATTTTCACGTACTAATTGTATTTATTTATTCTGCACAGAGATATACAAAAACCATGGAGCGTATAGATTGAGCTGTGGAGCGAGTAATAAACTTATGGCGGGACACAGTTTAAGGCATGGGCTCCAAACATGAACAAAATATAATTAGTTCTAAAAAAATATCATAGATGGCATTCTAAGTATTAAACTAGAATGAGGATATAGTTATGATTCGGGCAAATTTGATATAGTAAATAATTAAGGATTTGTTAGTTTAATTAAAGAACTACTAAAATTATTTTCAACACAAATGTAACATGTTATTTCATAGAATTACTGACTGCAATAAAATGTAGTAAATCTTGGCACAAGCACATAAGAGCAGGGCGCGAGTAGTTACATATCTACGTAAAGTTGAAATGCTGTTACTAAATGGCGCTTGAAATAATAAGTGCAATAATAAGCCTTATGTCTTGCGTGTACAGAGACAAATAGCTTGAAGCCTGTCAATGATTAAGATACCTACCCAGACAAGCGCCATCTATTGGCATTTTTTTGTATTAAATTGAGTTGGGGTCAGTTTATGCGGCATCTGTTGGACGGATATAGACCTAATCTTTTTCACAGTAATTAATTAGTTTCTTGGGATGGTGCACTTTTTCTGTATGAGATTGTGTATTTGTACTAGTACTATAATTAGTTGAAGTTAATGAGTGTAAATCTATAGATATAAATATACAGTACAAGGGGTTCTATTCTACCCGATAAAACCTTATTGCTTTTGATATGTTATCGTGTTTTTTTAACTCGGCCGGGAGTTAAGTCAAGTAAATAAGAGCTATCATAACGTTGACTAGACGATAACATGTCAGAAGCAACAAGGTTTTACCAAGTAGAATGCACTTAAAACAAAATTGCTCGCTTCTAACTAGATTGTGATTGTTCCGTATGGATTTTCTTGTTAGGATTTCTCTCAGTAGGCACTAATTTTTTCGAGTATAGAGCCTAGTAGATTATCTTACATAATCAAAAGTCCGTATCATCATGTAGTTGATTATTTACTATTGTTTAATATAGGTTCAGGGATATTTTCCATTCCAATTTAAAATTGATAATTAAAACGGGTTTCTTCGTCGGTATTTCATGTCAAGTAAAAATGCATTGATTTAACTAACAAGACCCCTTTTAAATATATTTAAATGTATCGCTATCGTATTGGTTACGTTACGATATCTTTTTTTCACTTGCCAATTAATTAGGGGACATAATATCGTTAAATAGCAAAATGGTTTTGCAAACAATATACTTAAGTTAAAACAAAGTAAACTAGTGACCCAGTACCAAAAAAAATATTCATAATGAATAATAAAATTATAAATGTATAATGTTTAAGAACATTGCTTATAAATACGGCTACTGGATTTGTATATAATGTTATACTACAAAACGCTATAATAGTGCGTTTATTCCGCCTTGTTTTTGCGCATCTTTATCGCAATCATATTGATAACATTAAAGATCTTCCTCTTGAGCAAGATGTGATAAATCAAGTTGAAATGGAACTACTGCACCGAGTTTACGATTCAAAATCGATTTACGGGAAGATATATTACTTATGACTTATTTCGCGGCAGCAGCGGCGTGGTGCGGCACGGGGCGGAGGAGGTGGTAATGTAACAATATTAACATGCTGATCTTCCAGTTTTACTTCTGGACCGCTAAAATATTAATCATAATTAGCATTTACCCGTAAATCCAATGGCCGCTACCGTAAATGGGGCGTTAATTGACAATTGTTAATATTCATACGCATATCAATTATGGTAGGTAATGTAGACAGACGATCAGGGTAGTGATTCTCTCAACAACGACGGTCGAACGGACGAACGAGTGAATGTCCAAGCGGCGAGTTTAAGTAGTCCCGTCAGTGCGAACAGAAAATATTTTAGCGCGTGCATTTTCAATTTAGCAGCATGGTTGCCGATGGATCGAACGTATCAGGCTGCTTAAGTGAAAATGCACACGATAAAATGTGTTTTGTTCGCTCTGACGGGACTACTTAAACTCGCCGCTGCGATTTCGCTCGTCTGTCCAACCGTTCGTTGTTTTTGATAGAAGAACTCCCTAGTGGAAGATCGCGTACGTAGTATTTTTATTATTTGGCAAACAGCTTTCAACTTGGACCATCGAATAGAGCTCGCGGCTGTTTTGTATTTATGTAACCAGGGGCCCAGTTTTCCATTACTCTTTAGGTACCTGTCGACTATATTTTATGCGCTGCATATGTGTATAGATGTTACTTATCCAGGTTTAAATTGTACGGGCACAGGGATTATACATACTTACATACAACTCTAAAACTTAGTTAATAAAATTTTGCACAATAAGGCTAAGATGTTTGGCCAACCAGGGATTATCAATCAACCACTGTATTTTAAGAAGTTCTTTAACAGCAAACGGAAGCGGTTTATTTTATACTTACTGCTAATTTTGAGTAATGATTGTATAAAACAAAGAGAGAAAATTGAATTAAACGTTATTCTTATGGTCAGACCAACAAAATTTTCAGTTTTTTATGCACATGAAACAAATAAACCCTGAAATGAAAACCCACGCAAAAACTCTCAATTTTCAATAGCCGGTTTTAAACAATGGTGGCCGAAACAACGCTGTAATAACTACATTACTCTCGGAGTGGGAATTCGAAAAACACCTGTACAAACAGAAATAGAAAAAGGACTACAATATGGAAAAGCGTATCGTTTGGCTTTGATCACCCCTTTTTCAATATTGAGGGACCCGACCTTTTGAGCCGGTCTGGCCCGGGGCGTAGCACTCGCAGTAAGAACACTGTCACGTGTCCATTTAATTTGGAATGTTAAAATGAGAGTGCCACATGGAGGGACTTTATCACTATTGTTCATTTAGGACCGGGTCTCATTTCTGTAATGGAACGTGTCGGTAATATAAACAGGGGGTCGTTGCTCATCCGATACGGCACTTAACACTGCATAGCGATTAAACGTGGGTCAAAATGACGTTTGAACAACATGAGAACACCAAATGATAAACTGTAATTGAATTACATTTTTGGGTTTAGTTAATACCTTCTATTTTATTTCGTTTATTTTGCATTGCAAGATATGTTTTTTACTAAAAGACGCCCACGACTTCGTACGCGTAGAAGTCGTTTCCCGCAACTCCCCTATTTTAAAGCCTGAGGGGATAAATTTCCAAAGACCCTTCTTAGTGCACCCCTAGGATATCCAAGGAATATGAAATCCTAATTTCAAGTCCATAAGTTCAGAGATTTCGGCTCTACATAGACAGTCGATTTTACGACCTTGTTTCCGTTTATATCTTTCGATTCTAAAGGTAAAACACTAATTTCTTTACAAAATAACAAGTCTGACAATTATCAATCCTCAATGATCAAGCCTACTTATTTCTCGAATTGACTAAATGACCGTGTACTGTAAAAGTCACAAGCCTCCATTTGGATATTTTTAGTTAAAACTAATACTTAACAGAAAAGAAAATAATAATAATAATAATAAATAATAATATCAGGGGACTATGTCACACCAATTGACCTAGTCCCAAACTAAGCTCTAGGCTTGTACTATGGGTACTAGACAACGATATAAATACTTATATAGAGAAATATATACTTAAATACATAGAAAACATCCATGACTCAGGAACAAATATTTGCGCTCATCACACAAATATCTGCCCTTGCCGGGATTTGAACCCAGGACCTCTAGCTTCGTAGGCAGGGTCACTACCAACTAGGCTATCGCGTCGTAAAACCAAAAACAAAAAAAATCATAACTAAAACTGAATTTATGCGCGTTCTACATCTCGTTCACGATATCACATAACGGGCTGTTATTTAATGCAAGTGAGCCTTGCAATGAACGACTATATTGGAAAACTCGTACACTGGCAACAAAACGAGGTCATGTTACTCAAACGAAAATACCACGCAATACAATCAAATAATTGCGTAAATACAGACAATTGATGCACTAATTAATTCTATGGACTACAATGATTTTTTTGAGTGATGTACGTACGTATATACTATGTATTTATGTGTCAATCGGATCACGGTTACCCATTAAAGAGACAGCCAGACCGAGACGGTCGTAACTGACACGTTATACTCGTAAATCGAAATAAGAATTATTACACCCACAAGTATGACCGTGTTTAGTGCACTTCCGTTTATAACGGGTTTATTAGCAACTATACTAGTGTTATTATTATTTATTATTATGCCAAAGTTACTTCGCTAAACCGATTTCGAAATTTGGTTCCCGAGGGAATAGCGATAAACCACACTAGACTGAGTCGTGGACCACAGCGATATGTATATATGGTTGGTTAACAAAAATATATTAAATCTCCGTTTAAGAATCTGCAAACGAATTTCTACTTAGCTCAAGCATTGGCTTTGTTCAAATAATGATCCATATCATAAGTATGTACTTGCAATCGCAAAATGCGTTTTCAATTACATGCGGCATGCGTCCTTGCTGGTGCGGTGAACCCGACTCTTTCTAAATAAACCTTTGTAAAGCTTACATAAACCCAAGTGGAATCCTAAACAAGACTAATTTCGTTGGTTAAATAAATTATCATCACAAAACTAATTAATTAATCGTCAAATCACTTTTTAATGTGCTATTCTCCGAATTATAATCCTCTTTAAAAGTATATTTTGCTACAGCACATCATAAATTCCGTTTAACATTCACTTTAATTGAAAAACAAGCAGGTGCAGATTAATGACTTCAGAATAAAATTCCACTGGATCAACACACGTGTTCCCATGAAAATCTGAAGCTTTTTATAAAACACTGGTGCAATTATTTTGCAGTTTAAACATTCTAATTATTTATATTTACAAATACTAGAATAAATAAGAGCCAAAGGCCGAAGAAAAGCATTTTTTACAATTCGAGGGGAAGTAGAAATTTCATAAATATTTGAGATTTGAAAAAAAACCGAGCAAGAGCATATCGGACCATGCCGAGTGAAGTGTCCGAAGTCTTTAATACACGCACAAAAATCTCAAAAAACGCGATGTAGAGAAGTGAGTGCGCCAGCAAGATAGCGTATGTTCATGCACTTACGTCCTTGTTGAGTAGCGCAGTTTTTCGGAAAGAACTCAAATAGGGTTAGCCTTACGTTTATTTTTTTCTATAAAATTTTTGGACATACGGTTTAAAGGAACACAATTTATACAACTTTCAGAGCACTTATTTCCAAAAACATATTCACTTAATAAAAAAAAGCGGCCAAGTGCGAGTCGGACTCGCGCATGTAGGGTTCCGTACCACTATACATCTAAATAAATGTATTTCTTTATTCTTTATTGTATTGGAGTGGATTGAATGAAAGTTAAAATGCGGTTTACGATTTATAACGTATTAAAAAAAAACTAACTATTAGATCTCGTTCAAACCAATTTTCGGTGGAAGTTTGCATGGTAATGTACATCATATATTATTTTTACATTTATCATTCCCTTATTTTAGAAGTTACGGGGGGGGGGGACACATTTTTCCACTTTGGAAGCGTCTCTCGCGCAAATTATTCAGTTTAGAAAAAAATTATATTAGAAACCTCAATATCATTTTTGAAGACCTATCCATAGATATCCCACACGTATGGGTTTGATAAAAAAAAAAATTGAGTTTCAGTTCTAAGTATGGGGAACCCCAAAAATTTATTGTTTTTTTTTCTATTTTTGTATGAAAATCTTAAAGCGGTTCACCGAATACATCTACTTACAAAGTTTCCACAGTATAGCTCTTATAGTTACGGAAAAAAGTGGCTGTGACATACGGACGGACAGACGGACGGACGGACGGACGGACACACATGACGAATCCATAAGGGTTCCGTTTTTTGCCATTCGGCTACGGAACCCTAAAAAGATTTAGAAACCTTAGTTCTTAAAATGACTGTCTAAATATGTGCCACACATTGATGACTGCTGAAAAAAGCTTCTGTTGAGTACATTTGTAGATCACACCTCTAGAAATATTTATTTGTGTTCAACTACCTAGCTAAGTAACGGCTTATACAAGAAACCTATACTCCAAATGTCATCAATTTAAATCTGTGACACATGGCATGATAGACGGACGGACTGACGGACATGACGAAACTGTAATATTTTTCCAATTTTACGGAACCGCACTGCACTTTAAACAAATCGAATTTTAACCTGACTTGGTTGTAAGTAAATAGGCATGTACATTATGGTATCGTCTTTTGTTATATTTTGCATACCTGTAACGTAATAGATCATAAATGGATTTCTATAAATTATCTGAGGGCCGATTCATCTTGCCTCTATACCACATCGGCGTTCCCTGACCGGCATAACAAAGGATTTTAATTCGGTTATCGTACGCTTTGTTACATATAATTCTTTATTCTATCTTCCCTTTTGACGGAGATCATACAATTTACTTTGTAGAAAACGAGACCCTTTATGTTTTTGTGAATAGTAAATAGAGGAAAATCCGTTATTTAATAAGCGTAGACATTTTTATACCAATACGGTATTATGTTTAGTGGTTTATTATGGCTTGTTGTTTGTTATTTCCTGTATTCTGTAATCAAAAAGTTTTGAGATGTTCAAACTATTTAGTTTTTGCAAGACTTTATTTACAAAACAAGCAAAGGATTAAATCAACTGTATATTTCCGTACTTAAGTACTAGCTAAATGCAATATAGTCTTGTAAATCTAAAGTGAAAGTTATACGTATAAAGAAATGTTTTACGTTGCCCCTCAAGTCAATCTTAAAATCTTATATAAAGACTCGCTAACGTCATTAATTCGGCGGCATTATGAAGCAGCCTTAGCGGACCGCCCGCTCAGACAGGGTACAGCGGGGAAAACACAGTGCAGCGCCAATATTACGTCGAATACGCACACGCAATGCTCAATACGATACCGCTTTACAAACTAGTACCTATAGTCTGGCAAAAAAGTGTTGAAATTAAAAAGTAGCAACACTGTAGTGTCGTCCCTTTTTTCTTCGATTTATTTTAAAGGGATGACACTATAGTGTTGCCACTTTTTAATTTCAACACTTTTTTGCCAGGCTGTAGTACTCGCTTCATGTAACGGAAAAGCTAACGCAGTAAAGTTAACGTTCACCTTGTTATAAAATACTTGCCGTTGGTCATGATCACGGGTAGAGTAGTAATAGTAACGTCGATTTAAACGTATGGCGAGCTAAAGTATAGTCAAAGTCATATATATAAATACGTTCCGAAGATGTCAAAAATATCTACATAATATAATAAATACAGCTTGACGAGCACTGCACTTTTCAATTATTGAATTTGACGTACCTACAGTCGGCCAGTTAATAGGTTGAACATACTAACAGTAGCTCGACCACGAACATTTCAATCAAACGTTACATTTTTAAATTGCCTTTAATGTTCGGGAAAAAAAATATACCTATAAAACAACCCCCTAAAAAACAAGTTTTTATGCAACATTTTTTATTTACTTCACCTTTACTACTCAAAAGACGTTACAAAAGTATACGTCAATGTCAATTTGCTATCAAAAAGTACTAAATACATACTAGAGGGCGCTAACCTCAATCGCCTTACACATTTTGACGATACGTTAACTTTACTTTACCTACTCTATACAAGCTGCAGCTCGGGGTTGCAGTTATTGTCAATGTCAGTTTGAAGGTGATTTTGATAAGGCACTAAAGTGTTTAAAATGTATGTAAGAACCTAGACCACTTTAATTACAAGAATATGGATTGATGAACATGTGTAAGTATTAAAGTAATTGTCACTGTAGACAATAAAGGGTGCTTAGTAGAAATTCAAAAATAAAATGAAAATTACGATTTTGCAATAAAAAAAAATCATAAACTCAATTTCCTTGAATCCTTTTTGAGAGCTCACAAATTTTAATGAAGGAAAGAGAAACCAATCAATTATATTAAAAAGTTATTTTAAAAGTAAAATGACACCGTTTTTTTTGTATTATTAGTTACATTAAATTCTGCCCACCATACGCACCTGCTGTTCTTGGTTCCGTCGAGTCTTTGTTCCCTACTGAGCAGATTTAATTAACAAGATATGGGTCTCTTTTAAACCAACTCCACCTAATTTTTGGAACATTGGAGATTAAGATTCAACGGGTTGACAAGATATTAAACAAATCCGCAGTCCATTGTTTAATTAATTACTTTATGCTTTATCGGCAGTCTCAATGGATTGCCTTCAAATATAATTTGACAAAATCCAAAACACCTAAATTCGAAAGTTTTTATGTAGTCTATCGGTAGCTATTCAAGCGCGATGGACATATAGGAACCAGCAAAAACCTACAAATTTGGCTTTGATAGACGAACGAGGGTGACGTTGTTACATAATAGAATAAGAATAGTGTCTGAATGTGCTCGTATCTTATAAAAAATACGTGTTTTTTATATATATTTTCGAGTGATTGAACACCTCGGTACTGCTACACACGTGTGAGTTACACAAGAATCAATTACTCGGATAATTGCATTAAATAATGCTGCACATATTTTCAACTCCGAACTCAAGCGAGGCATGCAACCACCATCGCTTTATCACGATAAGAACTTCACGATAAGACTTCATTAATTAAATAAGTGAGTTATTTAATTAATGAAGTCAATACTCCATTACCATAATCAGATGTAAAATTGTTCGCATAAATTCTGTTTTCGATATTGTTTCCGTTCAGTTGTGCCGTAATTATGAACAATATGTTCCGCCATAAGCCCCGGAGCACCGCTTTGGCTCTGTTAAAACGAATGAAAACCGGTAATCGAAAATACGTAACGCTCTACCAACGTCAATATTTTTTTAAATCTCCCTGTTAAATGTTTTGTTTGTTCCGGAAACCATTTTTGTTTGAAACTATCCATGCCTTTATTAACATTTATTTTGAAATTGAATGCGATGTATTGTGTGAATAAGCAATAGGTTTTGTCATACCAACTTTTGTCCACAACTCCGTTCGTGTAAAAGTTATTAATCGCTATTCCTATAAGAATTGTGTAATGTAATTAACGTAGCCTACGTATATCACTCTCCGTCTCTTCATTTATTCTTCGATCCCTCGATCCGATGCTGCGTGTAAAAAAAAACATTTCGCATTTATATAAATAAAGTATGGTTAAAGTTTACGGAACGCCTAGAAAACACACCGCAAACAGTATTTCACTCCTACATATTCGTAGGTCACGTAAACATTGCCGTATTTCATAACTTGCTGAAACATCTTGAGCGTCATCTGATGATGTACTTTGACGGCAAAATTAGTAAAAAAAAGAACAGCTGTCCGCCTTAATTAGAATTTTCCGAATTACACAACCTCGCAAACATTTTTCGTAGCGTTTTGTCCCCGCATATTTTAAGGAAAATGACGTAAACTGTAATGAACGTGACAGGATAAGTGTTTTTTTTTGTATTACCTTAGATGACATAATGATAAATTCGAGAGTGCGTTAGTTTGTATGTTTTTTTGGCATTATTTTTGTAATATACCTTTAACAATTAAAAGTAAAAACTTACCATAAAAATATCAGTTCAAATCTTGTATTTCTGCCGCGTACCTGTAACACAGAAAATATTTATTAGAAGCGGTAGGAATAATACTAAACTTTCTTTGTTTTGAAATAACCTTTGAGCTTATTCATTGCATGTCAAGGGCCTTATTCTACATTTTATTCACACCTTTTTCTATGGTATCGTTGGCGATACGATTTATGACAGCTCCAATAATAGCAGAAGACTTCAAATTAATACGATAACAATAGTTTTAAAGACAATGTAAGAATAATAATTGTATTATGACTTTAGAACCTCATCATCATCTCCATGTCAGTTAAAATATATATAACTTCTCGGCGTTAACGGTTTACCTGTCTCAAAGATCAAACCTTTAATAGGCCCCGTCCCGTATTATTTAGATAAGGGTATTCATTATTACTCAAGAACAAATAGAGCGAATATTCTTCCATTTGATTTGAATTTCGGTATTTATTAAATCGGGAAACTTGTTGTTGGCCACAAGTGGAACTGGCATACAGCCAAGTGATTCACTTACAAATTGACTGGAATTTCCCACTGATAGTGCTCAAATGGTGTATTTGAGTGTACATAGATCACTTGAAACAGAGTATGGAGGGTAGAGCGTAAAACCCGATGTCACGAATATATGGGGCCCCTTTACAGTAAGGGTGCGAAGAACACGAAACTACACGAACGTTAACGTGTTCTTATAAATAAGGATCCTTTACACGCCTTAACATGTAATTATATCGTTAAAAAGATACCGGTAAACGCGTCCTAGACATGCCTTTAATGTACTCAAATATATTTTAGTGATGGTAGGACCTTTTGCAGGGTCCGTCTGGAGTGCTACGACCATCTTAACCTTTAACCTACCGCCAAGAAGCAGTGTTTGCATTGTTGTGTTTGACAACCGGTAAAATTACGAGTATATACTCGTTTGTATGCCATCTCAATCCTTGTCAACCCTTTTGCAGTCTTAGGATTGTAATCTTAAGATTCTAATATTAACAATGCGAATGTCTCACAGATTAAAATTACCACGAGGTGGCCTGTGTGCTCGTTAGCCTACCATATTCCATAAAATTAAATATATAGCGCTACGTATTAAGTATAGTCGTTGGTATAATAAATAAATAAATAAGGGCAAGTAAATAGGGTAACACGTAATGACACAGGTACATTCACACATCCATCCAATCATCCTGTATCCACCCACTGTTGGTTATCGACCTCTAAATGACAGGTAAAACTAAAATATTCTTAAGTGGCAAAACCTCTAAAGATGCAGTTATTTGGTATAAATCAGGTCGTGTTGCCAATTTTGATCTGTACACACTGTACAGCGCTCTTTTTTTTCCAAACTCCTTTATGCCAAGCCATATATGTTATACGTACATTATAGCTGTGTCTGCAGACATATGATGTACGTATCTCAAAATACACAACTTGCACAAAGGTTCAATAGCATTCATGTCCATTCAGTACATCTTGTGTCAATAATTTGCCAAGTTAGAACGCGACAGAGCGAGCCATTTGAAGCAACATTTAATTAACGTAATGCTACTGGGTATAAGACGACGAAGTGACAGCAGTAAGTAAAAAATATGGAGATCTTAATATTGTTATAACATGTAATTACAATATACAAAAAAAAACATCTACTTAATATGTATAAAAGAAAAGACGACATTGAGTTTCTTGCGGTGTTTCTTCTCAGCAGTGGTCTCTTGCGAAGCGCTGGTAAAATGTTGACGTGTAAAAGTGTCCGTGCGGCCTACTTACTGAATAAACATCTTGTATCTTTTTTTTCTTTTTTAATGATAACTGCTAAATATTAGTATGAGATTTAAAGTCGCTAGCGTCTAGAAATGTGCAAACGATGATTTGCTGTAACGAACTTATGTGTCTTGTTAAAGTAATATGTTTTTATATTTTAAATACCAAACAACATTCAAGTGGCATGTAACTCAAAAAAAAACTAAAAGCTCCTAGCTTTTAGCTTACTTAAAGCGACTCTTCTCTGTCTTTTTGAACAATGTCACGCGCAACAGTTAGGCCAATACAGTGGCTTGAGGAGTGACAACAGGTACGCTGGCGGACGGCCAAGTGAGGCTCTACGCCTCTACGCTTTTTGCTACGAGCCTACGATCGTAGCCGCTCCGCCACGGTGCGGTGCACTTAGCTGATTCCTTTTCCGTGCCAACAAGTTTTTTCCAGTCACGTATGCTTCGGTTTTAAATCTTTCGTTGTTTGGTTTAAATTATAATGTTAGTTTCGTTAATCGATGATAATTGACACATTGACACACGAAAGTATGACAAAAATCTATATGAAATAGAACTTGTTGCTACGATAATAAACCAGAAAAAAAGTTTAAAGAACATCGCAGAACAAAATCAGGACTAAAACACATTCCTTCGGCATAAGCAAAAGTATAGCTGTGACATATCGTAGGTATGTTATTTATCTGGGTCCTTATAGAAATTTATTTAACATGGCAAATCGTCCTTGGCAGCCACATTGTTAACGAAATTGAATATCAGTGTTCCAGCCCGAGAATTCGTCAGATAACAACTACAAAAACAAAAGCTGTACTTTTTGTGAAACCGCAGGCATGCCGGAGCAGGCGGGTATTCCAGTATTCATTATATTTCGCGTCGCCAAAGAACGCAGTCGGGGTTAAGCGGCCGTATCATTCCGCCGTTTACAAATTTTATTACTTACCTACCTCGTCTTTTGTTCTGCTTTACGGGCTCGCCTCATTTTGAACCAGATTGCTACCTACGGGCTGTTTTATTACGTCTGCATGTGCTTTGATTTAGTTCAATCTTATTATTCGAGCACTTGAAGCTTATTCAAAGTTTTCAACGTGTAAATTAAGCTCAAACTGGTTAAAATAAAAATTAAATTACAAACGATGTAAAACTTTAAATAATATTATCAATATATTTTTACGGTGAACTATAAAGATATTGTGTTGTTCGTCTCATGTTCCAATTAGTAACAAGCCAAAAATATTTTAACAAAAACCCCGCAAATTTAATATTAATTCGGGTGTGAAAAAGTTCATATTTCGATTTTACGCATTACTTTTATTAGTAAATGCCCTAGTTGTACATCACGTATCACATAGTCAAATTATTCTTGAACAGAAGTTTTTCCTGCTTTGACCAAACTATATATGAAATTCAGGAATCTGTCACGTACATCGCGTCATGCCGGATCAATACGTGAAACGGAAAATACAAATTCGGAAGACATCTCGACGAATGAATTATAAACAAGCTTCACGTAGACGGAGGCGACGCGTAATTTACTCCCTTTAATATGTCCACGCTCCGACATGTTTCTGAACGTTGGAAATTAAATAAATGATGTCACATCAAAATATAACGCGCATGAGGAAGTATCTTTTACACGTATTAGCTCCGAAATTGACGCGGCAAAGGGAATTAGGCAGTTGATTGCTTTTGTTTGTCTAATGCAAATGGGTAATCTTTGAAAATGCCTTGGAATAAATAAAGAAAGTTGTGTTTCTTAAATGTATTGGGAAAGGTGTTTTATGTTTGGCGTCAAGTTTAGTTATAAATAATTCTAGTTGTTGTTTTATTTGTAAAACTAGCTGTGGCGCGCGACTCCAACCGCGCAAGTAAATGAAATATAGCCTGTTACTCCAGGATAATGTAGGATTCTAACGATGAAATAATTTTTAAAATCGATCCAGTAGTTTCGGAGCCTAGTCATAGCAAACAAACGAACAAACAATCAAATCTTTCCTCATTATAATAAAAGTGAAGATGTAGATAAAAATAATCTTTGCATGTATAAACACTAACCATAATTAACAAAAAAACCATTTACAAACTTAATGCTTATAGTGTCCAAAAATAGAAGTATGTTGTATTTGAATGCTCCCATAGAATTGGATTCTAACTAAAGGTTCTTACATTCATACCGTATTGAATGCTGACTTAAACATGTGGTCACTCACTTTAACAAAAAGTTACAACGCAATGCAACAATTTGTGATTTTGTCACGTCCAATAAGCCAGAAAACAAAGTCTTCATTCCCATACAAATTACGTACAAATAAGTATATCGGCGGAAAGTTGTCCGACTCCGCCGCTTTATCGAGAATCTTCGGCAAAGTTTTTACGGTTTGATTTGTTATAACTTATAGCCCACGACAAAGCACCCTGGAAGTGTCTTGCCTCAAAGTACGCTTGGATTTTCATAAAACAATATCCAATATTATTATTATTACTTTTTTGCGGCACTTGCAATGGTAACATTGGGTCCGTGGTCTTCCGACACCAAGAAGATTGTCAAAGAGGTGTGAGAAAGACTTTTTTTGGCGGAGGGTGATCCCAGAGCAGGCTCGTTCTTTGCGCAACGGCTCAGTCTGGCTGTGGAAAGGGGGAACGCGGCCAGCAATTTAGGGTTCATGCCACCAGCGGGTGAATTGCAAGGGTTATTTTATTTATAGTTAGTATTTTACGATGTTTTGTAATTTTGTATGTGTTATTTGAAATAAAAATCTATCTCCAGATTGTTTTCGATGTTGATAATAATTAATAATAAGTAAAAGTGGGATTATGATAAGACTTAATTGGAACCGTTTTTAGACTAGGAATTGTCATGGTTTTTGTTAATTTATGCTCGGCTTCCTTAAAATATATAAGTTCGTGCGCTTCACCTGTAAAAAATAACAAACGACACGTTTTTTAATATTACATTGTGGATGTGATCTATTTTATATACCTATGACTAAGAACCGAAAATCAAAGAACGTTATCGTTTATTGTAAAGTCTAATGAAGTGTTGAAAGTGTGATGATTTTTTTCATAACCAGCCATCTATTTGTAAATGTCTTTAAAGTTAATCAAATAATTCACGTTGGCATACTTTTATCTCGGTTGGTATTTACTATTTGATTTGAATTTTCTTGTCTGTACATAATATTTGATAGCACATTTGACCGTAAATTTATTTGCAAGGGTATGCAACGAGCAAGCCGAATCAGGGCAGAACCGATAGGTTAGGTTAGGTTCGAGGTTTCTTTTTATCTGCGATTGAAACCTAAAAGTCCTAAAACATATTAAACGTAACAGACGGTTTGAGAGATAATAAATAAAGGGAGTTATCAAAAAGGAAGGAAAGGACGTAATTTAAATTAGCGTTTGTTCGAGTTACGGACATAAACGATTAGACATAATATTCTAGATTTTGAATAGTCGATAAAATAAAGTTTATAGGAAATAAATATTACAAAACACCATTTTATAGATTTTAAATGTTCTGCATGATGAATATTCGTATTTTTTAAATTATAGTAAATACACATTTATAGAAAATAGCTATTATAGCAAATTAATGATTATAGCAAGTGATTTTATAGGAAATGAATTTATAGCATCTAATTTTATGACACTTAATATGGTGGACCCCACACAAACAATTGCCCTTATCAGTATTTGAACCAGGGACTGCTAGCTTCTAAGGCAGGGTCACTACCAACTACACCGTGTCCAATAAGTTCGCATACAGTTTAGATTCTCAATAAAATAAATGTACGAACAGTTAATACAATGAAAACTATATTTTATGAATGGCACACTTATGTACAATATTTACAACAAATGTTTCGGAATAACTCCAACTTTAACTTTTTTTACTAGCTTTAAACGTTTCTCAAATGAATCACACGCGGCACGCACCGCTTCCATTGGTATTTCATCCCAAATATGCTCGATAACCTTTTTGAAATGATCCAGGTTTGCAATTTTATAATCATGTAGTTTCGAGAGCATGTACGACCACACGAAATAATCTAATATATTCAAGTCCGGAGCACTGGGTGGCCATTCATGTTTCGGCAGAAAATCGGTCAAATTAGCCTGACACCAAGCTTGAACAGCGTTTGCCGTGTGTGAAGGAGCTCCGTCTTGTTGGAAAACATAATACTCGTTCTCAAACATCCTTTTTAAATTTGGAGCAACAATTTTCTCTAAAACCTCGGATCAATACTATAATTGAGCATTAATTTTAACGCCTTTATCGATAAATACTAGAGGTAGTTTACCCCGCTTACAAACTGCACCCCACACCATCACCGATGGTGAGCTCTGGAACCTCGGAACATTTTTCTGGTTGTCCGGAATGTCTTTTATCATTGGTGCCCACAATCGATCATTTTGGGCATTATGAGGCTGTTCTAACACGAACAGTTTCTCGTCAGAAAATACAAACTCATCCCCTGCGTGCCAAGAAAGTATTATATTGGATCTTTGTACTCTCTTTTTCTTGGTCGCTTCGGAAATGCCATGAAATTTTCGATTTTTGTAGGCATGGCATCCAAGATCCACCCTCAAAATATTGTGTACCGATCCCTTTGAAATTTTCAGATCAGCAGCCAATTTTCGGATAGAACGATGTATTTTCCGCCGAAGTCGCTCTCTCACAATCTTTACTACTCTATCGGTTCTAGAGTTCGGAACGTGGCCGACCGGATCTTTTCCTGTCTTTTACTGAGGAGGTCTCTTTATACCTTTTGATTGTGGTGTAAACTAGATTGCGTTTAATTCCAAGGGGTTTTAAGGCCTTGAAGATAGCACCTGGGCTGTCGCCATTGCTAAATTTTCTGATAATCGTTTCACGAAACTGTTTCATCGTGGATTAAAAGCAAACTACAAATGCTTGACGATTGAAACGATTGTATCTTGTTAACGACAACATACTTTATAAATAAAAATAAGAATTCGATGGCCTGTAGTCTGTATGTCTTTAGGGTTAGTGCAAAAAGATGTGTAAATATTCGAACTTATTGGAGACGGTGTAGACTAACGCGTCATCGACATACTAACGACAACTAATACTTACTTGGTACGAGTACCCACCTCGTACTACGCATAGGTTATCACGAGTACGTTCTCTTAAGTATCTTCTAGTGTTGTAGATCCGAGCTCAGTTACGGCTTCACGCTCGGCAAGTCTACTCGCTCCGCTCCGTTTGAACTCCTTACTTACTTATTTGGGAATGTTTTAAAAGTTCATGGATTACGAAAAGCATTTTACGCGGTGAATACTGATATTTTCTTTATTTATTGTGTATTACAAAAGTACGAAGTTACGTTGGAATTGTTTTATTATAATTGTTTTTGTTGTTCTTTGTGTGCAATGTTTTTTAAATATTTTTGAGGATTATTGAATATTGCCGTTTATAAAAACAGGGAATTTGGTTTGAATATAATGAAAGAAAATTGCTAATAATCAACTGTATCCCAGTTTGTGCTAAGCTTAGTCAATTAAAAACTGTTCTGACTAATACGGCTACTTGGCTACCTTGACGAACCCGAGGTTTACTAAAAGATTGTACGGTCAAGTCAAAAATATTTTTTCACCTTATCCCATTGAAAAAAGGTGCAAAAGTGTAAACATATCTTTGACGTCGACTGTACTATAGCACAAAACACAAAGCTTCTTATTAAAAGAGTTTTCTCCCCGAAACGTCTTCAACAATTCACCTTCCAAATTAGAAGATAATTTCAGTAGGTATAATATAAATCTTATCCATCCGTCGGTCTGTCAGTTGTAACGTCATTAGAGGCACAATGGCTCCGGGGGCTCGGCTGAAATGATCCGTGACGAAAACTCGGCTAAATTAATTTAAAATACCTACTACTGTTTCAAAGACCAAGTTAAACCGTTTGATAAGTAAGGTAAGCGTGACGCTTTACAACCAGCGAAAATAGCAGTCATTAATTGGACTTAGATGCGGTTAACTAGATTTACCGCGAACGTGTTATCGATGGAGGTTATACCGCGTATTCGAGTGAAATTTAGGCGATCAAATTTTGATCAGAGCTATGATAACTTTGTGCTTAATAAAGCTTAATTATACTGGCTTAAACCGGGACCTCGTTTTTTTTTTAAGTATATCAAATTGATCTAGTCTCAAATTAAGGTCTGGGCTTGTACATATTGTCGCTTATTTAAAAATGCGGCTTAAAATGAACAGACGCCGGGCGGATTTACACCGTAAAAACTGAATTTACTGAACTTCGCTACAGACAAATTGAACATGTTATAAAAAGCGAAAAACGGAGATCGCAGTGTCTGCTTTGTGCAACTTTTAATAACTGGAAATGGTGGTGAAGGGTTGAATTTTCATCGCAGATAAAGCATTTATTTTGCATGATTACAACGTAAATTAAATCGGATTATTCGCTGCCAAAAGCAAAAAATATTTGGAACGTTGGCTGCACGCGCTTAAATGGCATAATCCTTCCCAAGTAGTCTGTAAGCATCGTCGCGATTCCCGCCGTCCTGGCTCTATAGCCGCTGCTATTGTACGCTGCCTTATTGTGTGAGGGGATTGGTTTCCCAACGAAGAAAACGCAAGGGAATCGATTTAAATTTCCTTGAAAGAACCACGCAACAATAGCGCCTAATACTCGGATTGAACATCTCGGGAACACAGGATCTCTAATTAAACACACGGGCCGGATTCCTTTTATATTTTTCAATAGCGATGCTTCTGGGTGGATAGCCGTGGGATAACCCAACGCATTAGTAGCGAAGGTAAAGATCAGTGGAGAGTAAGGCCGATTGATTAATCTTAAAGAACGTAACTTAATTGTTGATGGTGTATTTATGGTGTTTCGTGAAAAGGCTCACGACGCTAGAAATAGAAAAATATGTCTGACAAAAAATATAACTTTGTATTAACAAACGAATTCACTTATATGAATCCCAAACATTTTAACATTAGCAGAATGCATCTATACCGTACATTTTTTAGGATTGTTATAAAACTAACCTGACCTAACCTAATGAGTTCTATGCAATGGCCTTTTAAAAAATCCTGAAAAGTTTTCGGTTTCTGTAAAAGTATTTTGATTTTGATTTTGAAAAAAGACCATTAGGTATTATGATTTTTTAGGTATTATGATTTTTTAGGTATTACGAGCATGATACATTAGGCTTATTTATTTTAGGGGTTCTGATACGTAACCGATTCCATGGCTCGAAATTTTCTAATCGCGATAACACAAAAAATTACTAGAAATGTTCTTTCCACGTACCCTTCAAATAAAGTAGCTATTTCTGTATACCAGTCTGTTCGTTCGCTAAGTTCTTTTAAACCATACAACAAATTTTAATGCGGTTCTGTACCATCATTTAGATAAAGAATGTGTTTCAGAAATAATGTGTGCGTAATACACATAGATCACTTCCAGGCTAAACGAGTATTTAATATGCTATTCTCACTTAATATTTTACTAGCCTTTGCCTACTTATCCAACCGCATTAAAGAACAGTGTTCCGCTCGCGTTGTAGTATGGTATGGTTACAAGTGTATCGAAGGGTTAAATTAGTAATTTAATCTAATGATTATATATCAGATCATCAAGTATGCGTAATCTATGTTAGTATATTTTTTTGGAATCAATTTAAACCCGATGGCAATGGCAAATTATGATATCTAAGAACTGATCCGGTGATGAAGTCAGAAGAAAGGCAATAAAAAAAATCTCCGCTATACTCATAAATTCACCTAAGCTGATGATGACTTTCCGAAAAAAAAGTAAAGTCAGGACTTTAAAAGTTAGTATCAAACATGAAAAAGTAAATATCAGGGGACAATCCCACACAAATCGAGCTGATTGAGCTCTATGCTTCAATGCATACAAGTCTACGTTAAATATATGTATAGAGAAAAATTTCAGACTTGGGAACATGTACTCGTGCTCAAAACACAAATAATTACCTCTACCTGAAATCAAATTCAGGACAGGTCACTACCAACTAATTTAAAGTACCTTGCTCTACAAACATCTGAAAAGCTACAGTAATTTTTGAGCTTCACCTTTACTTACATAAATAGTTACATACATATACATCCGAACTTTTAAATCATACAAAATAATTCAGTCTGCGGTTTTTTTTATTTTCTGTTTTATTATTTAAATAGTGAAATTAGAACATGTCAAAGCACTCTTAAGGCTCGGACAGACAGCACAGTCGCGGGCGCGGAGCGCAATACTCCCCTTCCATACAAACCGTGGTCAAACAGACTGTGTAGCGGTTTGTATGGAAATATCGCGCCCGCGACGGTGCTGTCTGTCCGAGCATTAAGCCTTTACGCAATTGATACCTAAAATAAGCTCCGTTCGGATCGGTCCCATGTATACAACCAACTTATGAATGAATGGCTGTACGTCCGTGAGGCGTCCAGATCGGATGCATTCATATGCGATTTAATACCACATTCATATGCGATTAAGTACGGCATTCACGTGCACGAGCACTATATGTACGCAGTGTACGGAGGCATATGTATGTAGTGTACGGAGTTGTAGGCACTGATTCTTAGTAAAATTACGAACGTGCATGAATTATTTATTTCTTACAAAAACTTAATGTCTTTTTTATTATAACGTTATCAAATAATATGTTAAAGTAGAAATTGTAATATTTTTTAACAATAGTTTAATGTAACCGAACATACATATACTAGATATTTAATGCGATAAAAAAGTAACAAGAACTGTATTATTTAATTTAATTATAAACACTTTTTTAACCTCAAAACGCGCCTTTTCGCCAAAAATAACACTTTTGTCATAAAAAAACCATCTATGATGTAAAATCAGGAAAATGATGTGCAAAATGTGGTTTCTAGTTTGTTTAATCAGCAGAGAACGGCCGTTTTGGCCAAAAATGATGCACTTTGAGGTTATAAAATTGTTTACTAAATAAGACAAGTCAATTGGTATGGAGTATATATATAATAGCTTTAAAAGAGTTGTAAACAGTGTTGCGAAGTGAATTGGTACAACAAAAATAATTCCAATAAAACCAGTTCAGAATTTAGCATATAGAGTAGTCACGGAACGACAGGCAGCACTCAATTTTAGTGTTAAGATAAAACTCATAACCCCATAATACCGCCGCCATATCCACACTTTCATATTCATTGACCGTAAAAGTATTTTCTATTTTGCGAGATTGAATTTTCGCTAACATTGTTTGTAGGCGCTCTCTCCCAGGTATATCCCGCTCAGTTTTATTTTTATGCCGTATATTATATTTCTTGCAAAGTCCAAAAATAGTTGTAAGTCAGTTTTAAGTTACTGGGTACGCAAACAATTCCGGTTTTCATAGGTTTCCATTTTCCATTTACCTACCGCCAAGCAGCAGTGTTCGCATTGCTGTGTTCCGGTGCGGGGATAAGACCACCGTCAAATTACTAGCGTAGTTATTCCATCTTGGTCTTCAGGGTTGGCAACCCATTTGTGGTCTTAGGATTACAGTCCTCAGACTGTAGTCTTGAGAATGCATTGTCTATGGGTCATCGATCCTACATACTTACCATCGAGTGCCTTCACCAAGCAAGCATAAAAAAAGAAACAAGCTTTACATAAATCAACACGCATCGCATTGCTTTTTTCTGCTATTTACAGACATAAATAGGATCAAAAAGAAAATTTTCCTACAAAAGTGTACAAAAGCAGTTACCTCTGAAAGTATAACAAGTTGCTATTTGTTGAATGGCCATTTTCTGTTGAAAGTGGCCAAATACATTAGATGACGCGTCACATTTCCGCACGCTCCTCCGAACCCGAATGGGGTAGGCCCTTGTATTCTTACATTCTTAGTGTGAGAAGTGGAAATGCTTCCTGGTGACAGTATTTACGACTATTAAAACTGGCCAAAGTGAATTGAAATGTGGTTTGTTACAATCATTTACAAGTGTTTTAAACGATAGTTCTATTTGTTCTTTTCTCAAGTAAGGACAAATTTACTTTTCTATTTATGATATACTAGAGGACACCGAATGACTGAAAAAATAGGACGAAATTAGCGATTCAACAGAGATACATGAAAGGTAGTTTGTTAGAAATCAGAATATCAGAGAGATATGACAACAAAGACCGACATTATTTTATAGAAAAACATACTTGCAGAAGGACAACAGATGGAATATACTGAGAACTCACTCTCAGTGGTCAGGTAGAACAAAGAAACGATGGGAAGATATATTCGCGATATAAGCGCTGCGGTACTAAATGGTCGAGACTAGCCAAAGACGTGTGGAGAAAACTGGGGAAAATGAAGGGGCAATTTCCATAATAAAATAAATGCTTTATAATAAATGCTTTAGTAATCTATGTATTTCTTTCGTTTTTAATACTACATTTCAATAATAGATAGATATCAGGTGACAATCACAGGCCGGTGACATTCGAACTATAGCCACCCTCGCGCCGTTTGGGTGACTTAACATCTTGTGTCTTTATGGCTTGTTAAGTCTCGCGTGAAACACTCTACTTTTCACTTTGAATGCGTAGAAAAAAAACGACGTTCTATGTAAAATAACAACATTGATTATTAGGTAGTTTGTAACTAATTTGTTCCGCGGTTTTTTCTTCTGTTTTTTTTAAAGTGTCTATTTTAAAACTAATTGGACTATGCATAATAAAATGAATTCATCCTTAATACCTATAATTAAATAGATTCATATTCGTAATCATTAATCGTGTTTCACGAAATTAAATGGTTTTTTTTTTTAATTTTGGCAGTTGTCGTTTTGACGTTATTTCCACACCCTAAAAATTGTCTATGCACAATCACTGAAAATTTCTATAATCCTCCATTCACAAACACCGGATTACTTATTTAGGGGTTTCCAAAGTCTTAGTCCCTATAGACTAATAAGGAGTTTTAGTCCCGATGTGCAGAGACTGAAGTAAAATTTTAAGAGAATGCGAAGTGAAAAAGAATATAGCTACTTATTTAATATACTAGATGCAAACTTAATGCTGTAAGGATGTAAAGATAGACCAGGAAATTCAAATTGTAGCTCTATTATTGCCCGGTTCAAAAACGAAAATATGAAATTATGTTCAACCCTAGGTATACTCGTACATATTACATGTGCTACAATTAAGCTTAGCACCTAAGTAATTTTTAAATGGATCATCCAAGCCGTATTGACGCATGAGTCACACTTACTAACTGCGGTCTAGACAGGTTGCGGGTCAATAAATGTAATGCCAATTGTGTTCAGGCTCTAAGGGGGCTTTGAGGTCAAGAGTCTCCAAATGTCTGTACGTTTGTTGTACTTATAATATAGACGATCTTTGACAACGCGGGTCTTTGTTTATGCAACGTGAATTAATCTTGCTACAATATTCATTATAATTATAAAATCAAAAACACTTTTTAGACTTACTATATTGGCATGGATTTCAAGCAATATTTATATCTTAGAGTGATGAATGATGAGGGAATGATTAATATTTACGCAATGCCTTCAGGTAACGTGTCTATTTCTTAAATGTCGAACACAACCAGTTCTCTGTATTCTAGAAATTGAATCAACTAGATTGTTAATGTTAGTATCTGATCCCTTTGTGCATGATCAACGTCCCGTGGCAGATGTGTTTCAGACGTAATAATTATCGTGTCGACACACGATCCGAGGTTTAGTGCGCTTTGGCTACCGCTGGAGAATATCAAATGGTGGACCATTAGTTTAAATTAATCTGATAACTCTATAGGCCAAATTAGACAGATTACGGAAAGCAGAATAATAATTATTATTAGAATATTGTTTCCCATCGCTTCTTGTGTAACTAACATGAATAATGACTTCTAATTCCTCATATGAGCTTTAGAGTCAACTTCATGGTTATGGTCGGCCATATCTATGTCAGAAAATATTGCATATTTTTGTGACCGGTTTTTCTTGTCTTTTAAAATAAGAGTTAGACAAGATTTAGAGATTTAAGAAACAATCGGTCCACCAATCGGTTCGGACACTGACATAACTATTTCTGTTATAATATTAAGTAGGTACATAATTAATTCATGATTGAGCGATTGGGTATAGATTGGTTTGGCTCTCAAAACAAAAACAATTAGAATAAGAATTTACCAACGCTGACGCCCCGTGATAATGTAGACATAAATAGTTAAACAGTTTTTTGATAATTCAAGTTGACAAACACTCTCGGAGCGATTATGCAGGTTTCAAAAAAACCAAGTGATCTGGCTCAAGCCACTTAGTAGTAGTACTGTAATTAACTTGAAGGTAAATTCGACATATTGTTACACGTCTACAACGATGCGCCCTGTTAGTTAAATTGACCTATTTAATTAAAGATATCAATTGGTGAAGCAGGAAGACGCGAATTGAAAATACTATATTGACATTCTAATCGTGAAATGTAATCAGCAAAGTGTTATTTACTAGGTGCACGAGATCGCCAATCGGTAAAGGAATGTAAGCAAGCCATCAAAGCGGTCCGGAGCACCCTCTAACCTATAAACAGGGAACGTCTCCGAGCCTGACGGCGTTTCGTGGGAGCCCGAGTGCCTCCCGGACAATCAAGAGGATCATCACATAGGAAAATAAATAAGTCTATAATTATTTTGCCATTGTTTTGCATTATTATGTACACATATTAAAGTTGAAAACTGCGTTCTATACAGAGGAATTCGGACGTTGTTGATTTCTTACTTATTATTTTGAATTCTTACTTTTATATTCAATAAATATCTTGATATATTTCTTAAAAAATACATGTATATATTATTATTTAATATAAAATATACCAGTGTGTACTTAAATAACACACATTTAATAAGTTGAAATGATTCAAAACATAGTACCTACTATGTGGATTGAAAGTCGAACTAATCCATCCCATTGATTAGTCTCAAAGCATTGTAGTCCTTTATTCACAGAACGCTACACAAATGCAAAATGCATTCAGTCATTCCAATGCAAGACGAGCGACTTGATTCCCTAATGGCCAGTATCGTCACATATGACGTCATTGTGCTAGCAGAGTGAATGGCTTTCATGCAATAGATAAATACCTACCTGTACCTGAGATGCCCATTGTCTAACCAATTGATTACAGTTGTATTGAGGTCCCATCATGTATCGAATACTACTAGCATGTATACATAATGGGCCGTCATACATGCTGTAATTAAAGGGGAGGTAAGCCGATTAATTTGGAATATGTTATTTAAGGCTACAATGGTAATGCAATCGACAAGTATGTCCGTACGGAATGCATTTGATTAGTAATCAATGGTGCATCAATATATTTATTTAATATTTACTGCACAAAATAATATAGTAATACCGCAGTGTTCATCAGATTTCATAATGAACTGTTGAAATGTATAGCCATTGTAGCAATACCTTTGTAACATTTTGATATTGCAATAAATAACTGATTATTGATGTATTACTCAGTATACAAAAGAAGAACTTAATGCCTTATGGCATTCTCAACCATTTAACTTTTAGGCAAAGCAAAGAGTTGTGGCGGTACAACATTGGATCTGACTTTACATATCTACTAATATATATACATAAATTGTACAAATAAACTCATACATTATATATTTGGTAAAAACTGATTGTGTTAAATCCAATGACTTTTATCGGATCCATTATTCATTTTCGCTTGGCGCGGACTACAAACAGGCTTAAATGTCACGTTTTTTTCAGTAGTGTGACATTGTGGTCACCCCAGTTGGAGCAAATCGACTACCTGTTGGCCAGAACTCGCTCCATTTATATCACGAATAACTCCGTAAATTGATCTTAGGTACTTCTTAACAATAACTTGTCTTTGTTTTCCTACTCGTGGGTGCCTAAGTAACTTAATTGATGTTATCTGCGCGTGACGCTCTCATCGGAGTACAGTTTTCCTTATTTCCTGCCACAAAATAATCTCTAGCTCAAAAGGCTACCTACATACAAAGACCCAACAAAAAAAATGTTTTTTAGTAAATCTTCAAGCCAATACATGAATAAACATGAAATATTTTTTTTAACGATTGGCCGTCTAAATGAGAAGAAAATGTTTACAATGTGCCTATTGTAAGGCACTTCTTTACATCTAACAATAAGTGCTTTGGGAGGCGGCTTATTATGATCATTTTTCCTTTATTATCGTCCTATATAGAATATTTCGTCATCAATCATAAATACCCATTTAAATATCAAAAGAAAAAAACAGAAATGGTCGACATAAACAAACAGAAATAAAAATACGTTTTTAATAGCAAAAAATACGACTTTTCTGCAAACGGACCTGTAACAGATGAAAGCTATATTTACGTTAAACTTAAAGTTTTGATTTTAACGATTCAGATTAAAATTACTAGCAGATTGTTGACTGAAACTGATCTTGACACAAGAAACGTTTAAAAACAGCATATTTAAATAAAGTGTAGGTATATTACGGGCTGTTCACATTTGTAACGAAAACAAGTTGATACATTCGAAAGCAAATACAACAAAAACAGTAAAAACACGAGTACCACCGAGACTCAGAATTCGTTGCAACATGTTTTTATTTTTTATTTATCATAGTCACAACTATTTAAAACAAAAAAGGGCTTTATTTTTTTAGAGTTGATATGCCGACATGCAATTTTAATAAAAAAACTCAATAGCTTTACTAAACAATGGCAGGACTCGGATCTAGTGTACTTTACACTTTTACTAGTATCCGAGCGAGTCTTACTTATATTCTAAGAGCCCACAACACTAAACCTAGCTCGATAAGACTACCAGATGAATTAGTAACGTCATTAATGGGGGAACACGAAATGGAAATGCTGCAATTCGAAAAACATGGCACAGCATTTTTTTCTTTTAGTTATATAAGTTCGATACCTATATAAATGCAGCAGTGGTTTTTCTTACACGGTTATTTTCTATGGCATAGAGAATACAACGAGCACGCACCACCTGATGGTAAGTGGAAACTGTGACCCATAGAAATTTGCATTCACAAGACTGCAATGCAATCCTAAGACTGAGGCCATACCATCATTTGTCAACCCTGAGGACTAAGATGGAATGCCTCTATGCTAGTCATTGAAATTGATCATCTTTCAGATGAGCTTTGGATTTTTGAGAAGAACGATCATACTAGATACTTAAGTACAAAGCGTCACTTATCATGCTGTTGCCATTTAGGGGGGCTTGCAGCACTGCATTGTCGAATAGTCCTACTCCTCCCCTGTTCCAAAGAATAAACGAACCTTGGGAGTTACACTAGACACACTATCATACTAGACATGGGACTGATAACTAAAAAATAAAATATCTTTGCCAGGTTTTTTGAATTGCAGCATTTCCATTTTATGTTCCGCCATCAATGACGTAACTAATTATATACGAGTATATCATCCGGTAATCTTATCGAACAAGGTCGCGGTGTCGCGGGCTCCCCTTCTATAATATTATAAATATTACGTATTAAAGCAAAAATAACGATAACATTCATCTAAAATTCCGTAGAGATACACTCGTATTATCAAATTGATTAAAATGTCGAATTGACTTAGGTAGTTCGTACATATTTCCGAACGCAATTTTTTGAAAGAAAACTTGATATTTTTTAATCGATTGTGAACCAAAATCAACCCAACCTACACATAGCAACTGTACATTTAGTCTGAAATAGGTAGTTCCAACATAAATGAAAATTCGGACACATGAATGTTCGTACAAATGGAGTTTTAAAGCGTTCCAGTATAAAAATATTTAACAACCCAGTGAAATAATGATAAATTGTTATAACTAGTAATTAAAATCGACTAGATTTGATTTTTGATAATCTTTGTTTTTTTTTAAAAAGGACACAGTGTTTCACTAATTCTCATGACACACATAATATTATCCAATAACTTGTATCTATGCAAAGTAATCGTGGAAGATTAGCTTTTATAAACAGTTTAAGAGTTTATTAATCGCGTGATACAATAAACCGAGACTGAAAATTGTGCTTCACACACATAACTTGATTTTTAACGACGTCATCCATAGAAAGCTGTCCGTAATTGTGACAGGGGCAATTACGCTAACAAATGTCTCAATCACTTTATAGTCAGTATAATGGGGCTCAGCTTACTCGGGGCAGACGCTAACAAGCTGCCGTACATCCACTTACTCCATGCAATGGAAATTGAAGGCATCAATGTTTTTCTAAAGCACCTGATTATTGCCTTTAGGTACTGATCTTTGAAATACATTTCTTAAGCCTATTATTTAATATCATGAATAGAATTGTACGAAACTCTTAATAGGTGTTATGATTTTTTCCGATTTCCGCCGAACTTCTGACCCGCTTCGCGCACGACCCGCGCCCGCCCGCTGTGTTTCGCGTTTATAGCTAGTTTGACTGTTTTTTTTCTTAATTAGAAAAAAAGAGCAAACGTCGGTTATTAGCGGAACTTTTTAGTAGATATGTATTAGGTAATAAAAGTTTTTACAGTTGTTGGAAATTCTGTAGCTCTGCCTACCCTACTCTGGAAATAAAGGGGTGAGTTTATGTATGTATGTATGTACTCGTATTAGGTATTATAAATTAATAACTAGTTTTATTTTCTATGCTACTAGGATAAAATTTACTCAGTTAACTAGTAGGCGTGTTTTACTTTAAAATAAATATTCCCTCCCGGCGCTGGGAACTCGCTTTTTATCAATTTGCACAAAGCCGAGGCAGTAACATAAAAATACTGCGCGATTGTAAAGTGCGTTCAAAGAACGTAATAAGCACGTACGCTGCTTATTACCTGTGACGTAAGGAGCTGGTAACAAGGCATTGCATATTATTATGTTTAAATTTGTTTGAAAATCTTGACAATATTAAGGCAAGATTAACTCGCAATTTTAACGTAACATTCTTTATACACAGAAAGTGCAAATTTTTTTCTTTTAGCGTTTGTCTTTTAAACTAATCTCGATAAACAGGGCCGTCGGTATTCGAACTGTTCACTGGAAACGACCTCCCTACGCCCTAAATTTCCAACAAACTTAATAATCATTGAAGTCTACTGGGCTATACATTAATATTAAATCTTAGACCCTTACAATAAAGTTTCATCAGAATTCGCACTAAACGTACAAACTCTGTATCGCTTTAATTAATATAATGTAGGTACCAACCATACAACATGTTCAGGAGGGACATGCACAAATCACTTTCTACTTCGGAAACTCGAAATGGAGTGGAAACAAAGCCCATCTTAGAAATTAGCCATCCTTTTTAACTTACATTCGAGTCTGACAAATGAATATTTAGCAGCGGGAACCAGGTGCGGCCACTTTATGAGAGGAGGGCTTCCCAGACAAACATAAATCAAGATATCCTGCTCTTGGTCCTCGAAACTTCCCCGCGACGGGCTCGGAGAGCATCTTTGCTAAGTACTTCATGTTAGTTTATTTTCATGTATCGTGGAATTGTGGTCACGTTTGTAATGTCAAATGTTACAAATGTAACTGTTGCCATAAAAGGCTTACATTTTTGAGGTGTCACAAGTTGACGCTGTAACTTGTGTTTCTTCGCCATGAGAAGGTAATACGGAAACTTAGCCACCCTGTCGCGCTCGCTCGCTTTACACGCAACAAACGCCTGATTCAATAAAACAACAGTAGTATGTAGGTTTACAGTTTAACCTACATACTACGACTTTTCCATTAAATCTGAGATAAACTTCTTACTCGAGGGGGCCTAATAAGGCTTCGTTTATCGCGTGACAAAATGTGGATAAAACATCCATCACTTTTTGACACGTATATAATCGTACGAGAGTGACGGATGCTTTATCCAAATTTTGTCACGCTCTAAACGAAACCATACTAGGCCTGCTGTTTTGTTTAATCGGGATATGGTTTTAAATTTTACACGCTTTAACATTAAAAAACTTTAAATAGACACAAAGATTAACTCCCTCGTTTGCACATCTAGTCCAACTCAAATACTCTAACATAAGGACTAAATTGGTTATTTAGTCCACTATTTATTGGTAAATTTTACGAGTTAACTGCGCAAAGAAGTTTAAATAGAAAATAAAAATGCAGACATTGAGGTACATATTTATGATTTTCAATATGGTAGGAACTCTAAGTTAATGGACTGACGAAAACACTTACCAAATCCTTTTATAAAATGCGAATCGGTTCTTTGACTTGGAACGGGTTTAGACCAATATATATTTTTCAGTTAAAGGTACCTCAATAAACCGTGTTCTGTCTGCGAATCAATAATAGTTCAAGTCCCATCCTTTAAGTTTAGGGTAAACACACGTCCAATATTGGGTCAGCTGAAGCATTGGAAGTGTTTTTACAACAAAGCCTTGATTCAATCTGCTGGGTAGAAAGAGCAATTGTTTTATCTTATGTTTTATTCAATACTTCCATAGTAGGTACTTATACTAAATAATTTATTATAACTGGTCAATGAACATTAGGCGAGGGTTTTAACAGCCATACAATAGGTACTCAAAGACTCGATTTAATGGAAGGCGTAATTAGATTTTGGTAATACGTTAGGTACTGTTTTGTTGTCTCTTCATAATTACGGTAAAACAAAATATTACTAAAATCAATGAAATTAATTAAATAGTAATTTCAGTTTTCAATTCAAACGTTATGTGTGAAAGATATTGAAAACAAGTTAAGTAAATTCCACCGAGAAGCGTAAACTTGTAAGTTTCAGTGATGTTACGTAATACGCATATGTAAGTAAGGAGCGGGGCAGGTAGCAAAAGCGTTACACAAACCACTAAAAGAACACGTTACTTCTCGGGACACATCAAGACAATTTAGGGATGCTACATTTTAACACGTTATCGATAATTTTGCACACATAGTTCGGCAACATTGCTACATGGTTTTAACATTGTTTTGCATTATTAATATTATTTGCTTTGATAACTCTACGCTAATTCAAGGATTAATTAATTAAGTTGTAATTCAAAGGGCCACTCTAAAAAATGAAACACAAATGCAAATATTCCCATACTCAATCAGGAGAGTGATTTTAACTCGTGATTTTAAGCCAACAGATTGGTAAACAATTTAATCATTTGTTTGCACAGTGACTACCAAAATTCAATAACCTTCATACGAAATATTAATTCTGTCCTAGTTTTTGCACACATAATGCAAATGTTTATATTAGTAGCAAACAGACAGATGATTCACCTGATGGAAAGTAGTTATCGCTGTTCACGGCACATTAGCAAACTAAGTTACTTAAGCGATGCAGGTTGTAAAAGTTTCAAACCGCCCATTTAAAATCACCCCATGTTGTATCGCAGCGGAAAACTCTTAGCAGGAAGTTATTCGAAATCTTTGTACGCGCGAGAAACTTCTTCGAGAACCACCAGGTAGATAAGCGCAGACACAAAAAGAAATGTGATTCACTTCCTGCAAATTACGAGGAAGATGAAATAAGGAATTATGATCATGATATACATACCGGCTTTGGAGTTTGAGACTAGGATGTAGACAGGCAAACAGCTGTCTCGGGAGATGATAGAGTTAAAGTTTTTATTTATTATATTTATTTATTTTTCTTGAAGTTTCTTGTCCTATTTATATTGATCCAATCCTTTCCCCCCTTTAAAAAAAGACGAAATACCAAAACCTAACTATCTATTTAGCAAATTGGCTCTAAATTAGGGTTATTTTACACGTCGATATCATGTATTGAATCTAGTAACGCTTCGGGCAATACTAACATACCTACGTAGGTTAATCCCATGTCAGGGGTGAGCGTAACTCCATGTGTGGCATGACCTGTACTTTGTATGGCAGAAGGCGCTGCCCCGGAGGGAAGTATCGCTTGAATTGGCACCCCTTCTTCCTTTCGTTTTCCGTCTATTAATTTAGAAATGATGTTTTTAAGGTTGGATGCAGTTGATGCTTTTTAGACAGTCCAAATCAGGAGAATTTTTTTTATTTGACTAATGATCAGAGGTCGAACTTTTGGTGCCGATGCCGTCAAAATGACGTATTTTGCACCAGGAGTGCTCTCATTTAGCGGTGGTTAAGTACCTATTCTTAATTCGTTAAAAGAAATACGAAAAAATAAAAAGCGATAATACTATCACAGTAAAATACAGCTTTATCACAATATACTCGTAAAAATACGGATCACAGCAGTAGCATGTTTATTTTCACAATTTATTAATACAAATTGCAAATTGAGTCAATATTAAATTATGAATGTCAATTCGGCGAGTATTGATCAAAGTTATAATTACCAAATTATATTTAATGATACAAATTACCATTACAACATACCAACAGATTTATTAGAAGTAGGATTGATGAACTTTGAAAGTTTAATTCATGGGTTCATGGAGAATCGGGCCCGCTATAACCGGACCAAATTTCAACCTTTCATTAGTCTTCATCACCGTAATTTGTAATCGTCCTATATGCAAAATGACGTCATAGGCACCACAGTTCGACCCTGCTGATGATAAATGAGAAATTTTAAAATTAAGTTCTGCGGTAATTGAGTTTAGGCGGTTAGGACACTCATATTTGACATCATAGACATGAGAAATTTTTTTCAGTGACTGAAAAAAATAAAAAAATTGAGCATTTTAGTGATTTGTAATACAGTATGAGATTCAAAAATTGACCTCCAGAATTGATACGCTAGTTTTTCATTTATATGATTAATGATTGTCCTGTTCAACTACTTACCTAAGTATTTGCCAAAAGTGAAATGTTTATTTTTATCGATAGCAGTAAATTGTAGCGACTCGTCCCTAGTTGGGCGGGACGGCAAGGGGTGGACGATTAGCTGCGGTGTTTCTGCCAGCCGCCTTGGAAATAGAAAATAAAGGCGCCGTGACATGAGCGTCTGTCCGTTACGTAGGCATTCGTCGGTCCAGTGTACTTGTACAATAACTTAACTGTTTAGTTAAATCAACCTCAACATCTATTTAGTATAATTATTACAAGAATAAATCTGCGCTGATTTGAATTTTGATTTATGGCTTTTAATGAAGTAACGTTACTTTCTAAGGTAAAGTCCACTCCACTTAAGCAAGTTAGTGGATTTATGTTACAAACATAGCATCATAGTCGAAAATAATCCGTATCATGCGTAAAGCGTTTTATTGGCCAGGCATGTTCCATTTAATTTGGTTTTTTTGCTACTATGACTTGAAATTTTAATATGAATACGTAATAAAGCTGCACATACAACTAACACAAAAAAGTCTCGAGCATTTCTAGTTACAGAACTTTAATAATTCAACAATGTTAAAATTCAATTTACACGCACTGCTTAGCTACTAGCTTGTTTTGTTTCCAGTAACTGTCCTACCCCAAGAATCCCGGACACGGCGCACGTCAAACGCTCCGCCGTCCCGGACGTGACCGCTTTACGTATTTATGCAGATGTACCCCTGTCCCCCCGACGTTCGTGGTCATGAGAAGAATTCAACTAACGCGTCCCTAATATGGCATCTACTTATTATTGGAAACATTAGGGAATAGCGGGATTAACGGTTAAGCTAAGAAGAAAAGATGGCTTATGAGACCCGAGTTAGGTTAAGCTTAATGGATGATTATTATTTTAACGTCAAGCTTCGTGTAAACAAAGGTAATGGTCCAGACGCTTCATTAAATACAGTAACGGATCTATATAACAAGCGCCAATGTTCATAGAGAGCGACTGCAATACCGGCAGTCTTAGGGCCGGATTCATAACTCTACTGTGATGCCCGTCTCAAGATGCGTCAAAAAGGATAGGAAGGCTTGACGTTTACTTTGAGATGTCATGTGACCCATGCCCATCTTGGTCAAGATAAGTTTATTAAGAGGACCTTTGTTACCATTATTCCTTTTCAGGATTCCGTATCCAAAGGGTGCAGGATCCTATCACTAAGCCTTCGCTCCGTCTGACCGTCTGTCAGCGGGCAGTATCTCACAAATCGTAATTAATAAGTAATATTTTCATAGCTATTTCAACAAATACTTACATACACACATACCTTCACGCCTGTGATCCCAGAGTGGGGTAGACAGGGCTACAGAATTACCTACAACTCTAAAAACTTGAATTGATAATTCTGTGAACACATTTTGCACAATTAGGCTAAGCCGTTAATTATATTAAATTAATATAAAGTTAAGAATGAATCGACACCCCATACAAAAAAATTGTGTTTCCGGCGTGGTACAGAACCCTTTATGTTTTTTTCTCGATTAAATCGAGATGAGAAAGTGAAAGTAGTAACCATTGGTATAAATTACTTTGATGAAGCCCTGTATTAATCCACTACACCCACTATAGTAAATATGTTTGTATGTATGTAAACACTTTATTTTACAAAAGAAAAACCAAAACTACAATTAATACAAAGAAAGGATATACAAAGGCGAACTAGTAGTTGAGCGTCTAGGTAAAGTATTATTGAATTGCCCACCCGCTTGTTCATTATCAGAACAAAGACAATTAAAGTTTTTAATCGTAGTAGTTAGAACCCAACGAGTATAGATTTACAGCAATAAGAGTAAATTTAACATTAATAATTGAGATGGTACTTTGATTGTTACTGCATTATTATTTATTATAGTCATGTCCTGAATAAATACGAAATGAGAAACGATGGTGTATTTATAGTAAAAAGTGAATGTGAATTGGTTCTCCTAGACTGTACTTTTATTGAATTATATTAAAGCAGTAGTTAACCTGTGTAAGAGAAAGATATTACCCATAACTAGTTTTCTATAACGATGATGCATTTTTTGGATGTTTTGTTGACAATGGATGGTTTAACAAAAAAACCGTTCTAGTGCGAATCAATCAAGTAGGTTCTCCAATTAGAATTCGTTTTCTAATCGGATCATCGCGAGCCCATATCACAACTTGGACATTTTTTTGCATTTTTTTTAATCCATACTAATATTATCAATGCGAAAGTGTGTCTGTCTGTCTGTCTGTTACCTCTTCACGCTTAAACCATGAACCATGCTGCTAAATTGAAAATGCACGCGCTAAAATATGTTTTGTTCGCACTGACGGGACTACTTAAACTCGCCGCTTGGACATTCACTCGTCCGTCCGTCCGACCGTCGTTATTCAGAGAATCACTACCCAGCTCTTTAAAGTTAGGACGGACGGACAGCGTATGCACATTAATAGTGTCCCATTGGGCACCGAACCCTAAAAAGGAAGTAACTCCTACCTAAACTATAACTCTAAATCATTTAATGCCTGGAACTGCCTAAATACGGCTACTTAGTGTCCATTGTGTGCGGACCTGATCATTATCAGTTCAATGATTTCATGCACAATGGTAGAATCATTCAGAGCGGTTCGGTCATTATTTAAGCGCTTGCACTCCTAATTATGCATTAAATGCCGCTTTTCAAAATAGCATTTAAATCATAATCATGTTTAGTGTTAGGAACCCGCTAGGCGTGTTTATTTTATACTAGCTTCTGCCCGCGACTCCGTCCGCGTGGAACTCGTTTTTCGAACTATCTTTGCACCAAATTTCACCCAAATCGGTTCAGAGGTTTAAGCGTGAAGAGGTACCTAACAGACTGACAGACACACTTTCGCATTTATAATGATGCAAATAGTACCTATGGATGAAAATTATTTGATAATTTGGCTTAAATTGTGTCAAATAAATGACATTAATTCTCGAAACTCGAAAAATAGACATATAAAATACATTAATTAGTTTTCATTAGGTTTTTAATAATAAAAAATTAGCTAGCCAAATGAACAGAATTATTACTCGGTGCATTAAATATCTATTGCCCATTTAGATTTAATCACACTTTGGTACTTGTAGGTACCACAAAAAATATCTGTAACAATAATAATAAGTATGTGGGTATTACAAATAGAAATAATGACGTGCATACAACTTTCCGCTAAAACCTTTGTTATGCACCTATTACGATTTAAAATTGATTTAGTTTTTAAAATGTTTCATAATGCACTTTGAATGAATTTTCCTGCGACCTTTTTCGATAAATTTTCATTTTCATGCATTAGAAACCATAAAATACTGCGAACTATAAAATGAACTGTGCGATATGAATTAAACTCATTCAGCGTCTCTTAATAGCCTTGATGCAGTTGGAAAGTACTGGATTTAAAAACTTAGCGTCGTGAGCAACATGAGCGAATGGTAGATAAAATATCTGCCCCGCGTACTGGCTGTGACTTAACACTCAACGGCCATAATATTCATAGAGAAAAATCATAGTTTATGACTCACAATCTTTTCCCATGAAAGCTTCTTACGACGCTCAGAGAGCACCGCCGCATTAATATTACTTACACTAAAAGTAAATTTCTTTCCATAATATTGCATAAACGGGCTATGTTTTATGCTGTCTTATACAAATAGTAGTCAGGTATTATTACAGAAACGTTAATAATGCTCATCACTTAATCAATTTCAGGGTAGATACTTTAACAATGGCTTAGAATATTTTATGTTGAAAACAATCTATTGATCTCAACCGGCAGCGCATAGATAATAATTTACCCATTTAAAACTGACAAATTCAAATTCAAAATGTCTCAAGGGGCCGCATTTACATTGGCCTGTCCCGCGTCACATCATTTTGATAAGGGAAAGGCCCAGGAATTAAGATCAAGTGATTCGGAAAAGCATTAGAGATAGTAAATCAAGGAGCACTTCACCTGTTGGCTGAGGTGTCATTAAGGTGGTAACGAGTGTGAAACTGCCTCGTTTTTTCGCATACATTTCTCGTTAAGTCTTTTCGCCAAGAAAAATCAAGAGCAATTTCGTTTTCAGCACGCAATCTACATTGAAACTGTGCCAGCTTCGAATTCACGTTTATATTTTAGTAGTCCTACCGCTGGCTGTCGACCAGACAAGCATAGCCTCACAAATAAATCAATCATTCAATAAGCGGACCCCAGCGGAGCGAGAATTTGTCATGAGGACGGAAGGGGCGACGGTATTGCGTTCCCTCCACTAATGTTTATACGATTCTCTGTTCTGATTTTTTGTAAGTTATTTAGAATACGATAATTCGATACCAAAATAATGTTTTATATTTATTTGAAATTTTCATACGGTTTTCTCCTTGCAGGTCTGACCTTAAAGCATATTAAGTTTCACATTTCTGTTCTTCTGTTCGTGGTACTTTTATTGCCCACTGACTAGTCTTTGCCATGATTTTTTTACATTATTTGTGAAGTGGTTGTGCCGAAATGTTGGCAAAATATGAAGTTATAGTCATCATTCTGCCAGTCCGCGTTAGTCCGCTGATAAACATAGCCCTCTCCCTTTGCATTGCACGTCCCAACAAACAAAAATTGGTCTTGTAGTGGCTTAAACGGCTAAAAATAATATTCTTATAAGAGCCGCATTACCGCTAATAAGGGTGCGTTTGGGCACAAATTATAAGAACAATAACTTTATACCCCGCTTATAGCTTCCTTATTGTCTGCTTTTTTTTCTTAAACGTCTCATATTATGACAAGTAACAAGGATAACTTCCATATAATGGCAAGAAAAATTCTCGTAAAAGTCAATACATCTTATAAGAGCCATTTATAAAACGTTAATAAGGGCGATCACCCTTATACATGTTTTATTATGTTCCGATACAAGGGAGTTCAACTTATTGCGGCAAATCAAAGTCTCTTAAAAATCCGTTGGCCCTTATAGCCGTCTGTTTATGATTCTGCAATAAGTCTTTTTTTAAAGTGATTTACATTTTCGTAACAGTTTGAAGAAGAAAGACAAACGTCAACCATTTTATTGGAAAGTGAACGGTAAGTTATTATTTTATGTAGTTTATTTACCTGACTTATGTGCTTGTGTATAGTGAAAAGTGCATGGGAATTCAAATGCATGATAAAAGGTGGTACGCTGTGTGTTATAATATCAACCCGCCCTCGATTTTAAGCTGTTTTTGTGCTCCAAACGTTATTAATTATTTAGTCAGGTTATATACACTGCTATTATGAGGGCAAAACGATTCGCACATCCTCTACAAGGAGTCTATGAGACTGAAGACTTTATAATGGCAACGTTATATTACTTATGCTTTCGCCATTTTATACATCGTTAGGGTTCCTTAACTCACGAACAAAATCATTTACCTAGCTAGTCTTGTACCTTAGTCTTGTTTTTATAATATAAATTTATTTTTCACTTTTCTCTATAGTTCAGTTGGATGGAAGAGATCTATATAGGGATAAGCTCGGTTTGTGCACTAAATTTTCAGATTGACATACAATTTTAATTGTAAGTAGGTACACCATAAACGATGTAATAATAATGTTTATTAATGTTTGTCCGCAGACATTACAATGGTTGTGTACATATTGGCAGATATTGACAAATTTTTGAAAAGAGAAGATCTTAAATTGCATAATATTATGCGCTGGCCATGGAAGTGGACACATTTTATTCTAAGAAAGGAATGTTTTAATTGTGCACATCCGACCCATTCTACTTTACCTTTACACTTTGTGATTGATCGTGAAAACATAAAGGTGTTGCAACAATTCACTTTCATTTTGTGCCAAAATTGTGAAGAATATTTGATTTACGACCACTTTATTCAAGATGAATGCGAATATTGTAATATTAATTAATTGCTAGGTAAGTTTAGTAGCTTGCAATTTGTGTAAATCTAGTTGAGAATATATATCCATCTCCTTCCCACACAGCTACGGTAGGTACGAAATCAGTCATTAGTCGTCGTGTTTGTTTAGTTAGTCAGTGTCGCTTACGAGCTCGGGCCAGACAGACGACGCGACGTGTACGAACACGACACGTAAACAATTGACCGCGTGTGCTATGCTAAATAGGTATTTTTTTCAATTCTTAGATTATCTTATCAGAAAGTAAAACTAATATTGTTCAGGTATAACTAAGTATTGGGTACTTTACGTATTATGAGAGGCGAGGCGGATTTTTAACTATCTACCAATAGTTAATATCTACTATAGTGAGGAAAACATTGTATGAAACCACGTGTGTACCTACGAGACATTATTATGCAGTGGGGCTAGCATAAGTGTCCGCGACTTGACTTGTCGCGCGAGACGGCGTCACCCGTCTCGTCCTGTTTAGTACAGTGTGAGCAAGACGGGAGGTGCTGTCACGCGTCGCGTCGCTAGTCGCGGACACTTGTGCAGTGTGCTAGTAGAGCAGGTGGTATGTTGTTTTAGGTTACATTTATATTTAATGCTTTTCTCTTTTCAGATTATTTAACAATGCCATACAAAATTGTAAAGACGTTTGAAAAGGGGAACTCAAAACTATCAGCAGTACCAGGTAATTGGGAAAAAGATGGCGTCCTTCACTGGCCCAAATATAACGAAAACAAATTAAGAAGAGTTGAAAATTCTTACCCTGAAAATAGCTGGCGAAAAATTAATTGCAAAGTGAAGAGATCTAATTTGAATACTTTTTTTGAAGCGGAACAGGAAATAGACAAAATGTGTAATAAGTCTGAAACTGAAACAGATACTGAGCAATATTACGTGACAAACCAAAAAGAAATTATGTTTAATCAACTTGTTCAAGACTGTATTATGGTAAGTAAACTTTCAGAGATATACAGACATTTGACTAATAAAAAAAAATATCTCAAGAGACCCTGTGTATCTTTATGTACGTGTTTGTGTGCGTTCGTGGCATACCCGACGCAGTGGGGATATATGAGTGTGTGCAGTACGTAGATACCTACCTATTAAAACCACATCATCGACCTTCATTCGGTGCGTTGTTTACAGGCCCTGTTTCTTGAACCGTCCGTATTGCATAGACACTTTTCTCGGAAACTATAAAAACTATACTCATGCATCTTCTGCCATAGCCATAGCCAATCACTGCCGTACATTAGTTTTGGCACAAACACCTCTATGTTACTATTCTACGTAAAATTTTCACAACCAAGTGATTGCTTTCTATTGCTATTTTTTAACTCATTGGTTTGTATTTTCTCGCAGGATGAAAACATTTCGTCAGGAGCACTTAATAATACAGTCGGACCAGTTGAAATGAAGGAAAATGGTGTATTGTGTCAACCTTTGCAAGCAAGCAATTCAGAAAATTTACTGATGGCCGTTCAATCTCCAGCCATCAATAAAGATTCTATCGTTCTACAAAATGTGACTCAACCTGTTGAAGCTACAGAACACACACTATTATTCATTCAACCTTCAGCAACTAGTACTGATTCCAACGCTCAACAAAATGTAACTGCTGAAATACAAATTGATAACGCAGCCACCTTAAATGTAATGGTTTTGGCAAAATTAGAAACTTTGCAAGAAAATTACCAAACTCTTAACGAAAAAATCACTGAAAGTATCAAAGCACAACAAGAGGAAAGGAAAATTATTCATGAAAACGTACAGTCTATGTTGCTCGGCTTATCCAATATTAGTGTTCAGTTTGAATATGTAATGAATCAGTTCAGTCGTGTGGAAAATCATAAACAAAATGAAAAAATACAAACTATTACAAGTGAAGAGGATCTAAACAATTTTGAAAAAGTTTTAGAAAATCAAGAGAAAGAAGAAGAATGGAAAAATAAATTTTCAATTATTTGTGGGAAAGGAAAAGGTCGAGGGGTAAATAACGCTTATGCATTGGTCGATTCAATGTTTAGCAGAAGCTTTTTACTCCAGTGTAGCTGGGCTGGAGGATCTCGAACTTCTGATCAAAAGATTTGCTTTAAAAGCCACACTAAAATCATAAATTTCTTTTTTAATATTATTCGTGAGTCAGATAGTTCATTTTCCTTAGTAGACTGCCACAAATTCTTCAAAAATATCCTGAAAAACTCACGTCAGCGCAACGAAAGCAAACAAGAACGGACATCTAGAACCAAAAATCGACCAAAAATAAAAGCAAACCGTAAGAACTTGTGTAACAAAACACAGCCATCTTTACCCATCGCCGGAACTTCTGCACCAGAAAACAGCTCAGGCGTGTCATTGCCAGCTGTTGGGAAGTCTGGCTCTGGTTCCGAAAACCGCTCAGAGGTAGTTTTGGAAAACTATGGTCCAGACAATTATGATAATGACCCGATGTCATCTGCATCCGTTGCAGGAATACTCACCAAGCCACTTGAAACACCTGTTTAAAGATCCTTTTTTTATCTCCTTATTATTTTGATATGTTTTATAAGTACTAAAATTTTCTAATCTACGTGACTTTTTAATATGTCACAAAGTGAAAAATTTTATTTGCCAATTATTGTTGATTTGATTGTTGATTGATGTTTTATACTTTTTACTTTTTAGTAAGACTATTGCCATTATTAGCTAGTCTTTAATAATACCTAAAACTAAGATAGTTGTTAGTCTGTTATACTTACAGACATTTTTTTTTAATTTTATTTTGTTTTTTATACATCGATGGTTGCGGGGAATAAAGTCAAAATCGCAAAATAGGTACTGATAACTTTATTCCCTGCAACTACAACCATCGATTAAATGTACGAAAAGTGATTGTTATTGTAATACTCGTCGTAATCGTAACTGTAACTTTATGACTGATTAATGATTAGGTCTCTACTTTTTAGAAGTAAGAAGGCTAGTGTTTAGCTTGCAAAGTTACCAGTTTTACTTAAATAGACTGATCTTTGTGCTGTTTTCTTAAATACTAAATTGTGTTCAAAACACATCAGAACAGGGTACTTTTAAACACTGAATTAACCAAAACTATAGAAAAACGGCTACACTCACGTCGTAGAGTCGGATCGGTTCGACATGTTTCGAGTGCAGGAGTCGAGTGCGTCCTCGCCGGCAGTGCCAGGCGAGCTGCCGCCGCCGCGGACGAACTCGATCCCTGATGATGGCCTCATGTCGGACCAATCCGACTCTACGACGTGAGTGCAGCCGTTTTTCTATAGTTTTAGTTTACAATGACTCACGAGAGTTTTATTATATTAACTGAATTAACCATCTATTGAAGATGGTCGATCATGTTCCTATTAGTAATAAGTAAAACTATATTCTAATAACATATGTAAGGACATTTAAAGACTGTTTTTATAAAAATAATATATTATTGTCAAACTAGCTGTTTCTCGCGATCTTGTTTGCTTTATATTTTTTTATTATTAACATTTTGTTAGAAAGACTGGTAATTGAAATTCTGTCTAAAGTGGGAACGAGCTCCATACAAAACGTTTTTGCATAACTGTAGGCTACTGGAGCAATTTTTTGGGTTTTTATTACTGAATTCAACATTAATTATTCGCTTTACTTGCGGCATTTCATATATGTATACAGGCTGTGCAAAAATGTTTTGTTTAGAGGTCGTTCCACCTACTTACTGAAAGGCTTAAAAATCGAGTTTACTTTGATAGCAAGATATAGCTCCCAAATGAAGCATCATCCACAGCGATTTCTATTGTGAATTCACCAACTGTTTTGAAGTCAGTAGAGTATTGAAGTAAGTTCTCCAACCAACAAATATAAAATTAGCTTTCATTTGGATAATGCCTGACTTGAGAGCCACTCTTCCTCGTTTTTTAATTTTAAAATACGGCGGCATGATAGCCTATTAAAAAAATGTGACTTAAATAAAAATTGATGATTGATGATTGAACGTGATTTTATTTTACAATGTATGGATCAATGGTGTAAAATACAATACTGAATTATATTCTACACTTAATAATTTACATTTAATGTCAGCGCTAGAAAAGTCATACATATTTTTTGATTTACTAGACATGTAATCTTCACATTTATAAATATTAAGTAAAGAAGACTTTAAGGGGTATTCAAAGGCGTGCACTATATTATGCATGATGTATCCTTCTAGCCGTATGTCTTCAGTTTCATTAATGTGTATTGCTTTTATTTCTATAACTTGATCGTCCCTTGTTAAAAACCATTTATCGTATTTTTGGGTGGATAAAATAAAAAATTCAAAATGCAATACCAATATAGATCCATTTCTGCTATTGCACTGTTTTGCAAACGGATATTTCATTTTATTTTTACTGTAAGTCTCAATCTCGACTTCACTTCTTTCGTGTAACCTTCGAGCTACTTGTACTAGAGGCTTATTTCCGTGTCTCAACATATGTTTGATGATTTGAAGTTTATTCTCAAAAGGGTAAGCATTAAAACTTTGTAAAGTGCCAAATATTCGGACCTCATCAACGAGATGTGATAAATTGTGCACATTACTTGTAATATAATCCTTTCCATAATATTTTGCATATTTTTCTATGAATGAATCTAACAACGCCTGCGCTAGACGTAAAAACTTAAAATAGTTTTCGTTAGAACAAATTGTGATGGCACAGAATAAACAAAGGAAGTGTTTGTATGCGTCAGGATCTAAAACATGCTTCAGTATTACCCAACTCAGGTATAATAAAAAAGTGCGGTATTCAGAAGCTTTCCAATGTGATAGGACATCAACAGTCCGAACAGATCTGTGTATTTCTTTGGGTAACTTAATAGTTTTTAAAAACGCGTTCACTTTTTCAATATCACCATTACACCACTTAGTACGTTTGTTAATAAAATTTCCATTTCGCCACCCCATTAATAAACGTTTCATAACTCCGAGATCTATAAGATGCAGTGAATCACCAACCGGAAAATTTTCGATCATATCAATTTTCAATTCAAGTAGAGGTGAATCAACTTTATGATGCAGTCCATATTTTTTATTGCGAAAGTCATCATCGTTTCTTAAAGGACAATCTGTTTTCGGGAATATTACTGTATGTGACAAATGTGAATAATCACCAACCACAGTGCATTTTAAACATCCGTGCTTGCTGTTGAAATTACAAACTCCTGCAAAAAAAAAGAAAAGTATAACTATGAATGTCATCCACTTATAAAATAGTAAGTATAATGTATTATTGTTTATACTTCAGCTTAGCTGGTGCCCAAGACTTTGTTCGTGTTTAAACGTAAATTTTCTGGACTATACCTCTTAACTGACTTCACAAATAGGAGGAGGTTCTCAATTAAAGTGTATGAAATACTATAGTAAATATGTTACTATAGTTTTTTTAACTATCCCACCGGAAACTTTTTCATTTTCCGTAATTAAAAGTATTCTTAATGTTGATTAGGGATGTAAGCTACCACCATGCAAAATTTCATTCAAATCGGTCCAGTAGTTTCGGAGATTAGCCCGTACAAACAGACAGACAAAAATAAGAAATCTGGATATGTTCTATTGCACTTCTAACATCCTCCTGACTCGGTTTTTTGCGTTTTTTTTAATGTACAGACGTACATTCGACCTAGCTACAGTTTTATTATAATATGTAAGTATAGATATATATGAAATCACCTTTTATAAAAGCCCTCGCGGGTGAATCGCATATAAATGCTCTTATACCAACTTCAATCGTCACCTGCTCTCCAGTTAAAGTGGTAATTATGAAACCATTCTCAATTTGCTTCATTTCATCGACAAAAGGTTTTAAATATAAGTTTAAGTCGGCAGGTTTTGATTTCCCTTCATATATTCCCACCACGATAGGTGATATATTTTTAATTTCAGTAATGTTGCACAGTATTGGCCAAAGTTGATGATTCGAGCTTTTATGTATCGGTAGGCCATCGATATTGAAATTCAAGGTTATTTTCTTGGGCACTTCATAGTTTTGTAAGGTTTTTTGTAATTGTGTAACTAATCCATTATGCCAATAATGTCCAGTACCAATTTCAGTAATGCATATTTCTATTTTATTTGTATTGAGCAATGTACGCGCATCCAATGGCATTTGGTTTGGTATTACATGATGTAACATTTTTAATAAATCACTTAAAGCGATATGGGAAATGTTGAATTTCACTGCCCATTCTCTGAGGTCACTACGGATATCAATATTCTTAAACTCTTTATTTAAACATACGTCTATATCGCTATCACTATCACTACAATTATATTCTTCCTCACTGGATTCCTTGTCATTTTCATTTTCTGTGAAATAATATTCTACGGAACCACAGGCTGATTCGTTGGTATCGGCTTGGTCATTTTGTAGTACCATAGGCACTGAGATCATAGGAGTACAAGTGGTGGGTGTAGTGCTCACAACCATGTTTTCATAGACCTTTTTCACTTTTCTTCTGTAACTACCGCTCCTTTTCAATTTCTTCCAGTCTTTTGAATCCATTTTGAAATGTAAATTCCGCTGCGTAATAAATTCACACAATCTGCTGTTTTTCTCAAAATGGCAAATCTAGTCATATAAAACATTGTAATATAACCGAATAGAGAATAATATCTTTATAATCTCTGTATAAGGGAATATGGATTGCTTTCATCCTTGTAAAGATCATATAAAATGTTAGAATTTGTTTGTTGGATAGACGTCGTATCAAATGCTTCTATAAGTTTAAAAGCTCAATAGTTACCTTATGCATTACTTTTATAAGAATCATTGGCCATATTAAAAGCCTTTATATAACTTCGAGTTTTATACGGCTAAAAAGCAATGTAACTAGCCTCTATAAGAAGAACAGATTTCGAACCCTTATTGTACCCTTATAAGTTGGCTATATTAACGTTTACCCAGCAAAATTATAAGAATATAGGTAATATTAGCCAAATCTTCTTATAATGTGCCATTATAAGGAACATTGACATAATGAATGCTCTTTTATAACAAGTATAAGAATTTAGACCTTATAGACTTAATTTTATAAGGTTAGTTTGTTTGTTGGGGTCACTCGACCCGATCTTTTGTTGATCTCGTCCTGAACTAAAGCGGTTGCTACACGGTGAGAAACCAAGCTCTCCACCAAGGTGACCTTGCTAGTTTGCGACCGTGTAGAAGGTGGTTTGCAACCATATTTCGTTTGACCTTGCATTGCCCTTGGTTGACGGGCGTGCGCTGGCAACCGCGGTTGGATACCGCCGTTGTAGGTACACCGTGTAGACGCTTGTTCCAAACCACGCGAGCACAGTTGTGTCTCTGCAGGCACAGAGTGCGTACGGCCTGTCTTTCAAATCAAAATCAAAATCAAAATCAAAATATTTATTCAGTAAATAGGCCACATGAGGGCTCTTTTACACGTCGGTAATATAGGGTGAGTCTACCAGCGCTTCGGACAAGACCATCATTGCGGAGAAGAAGCGCCGCAAGAAACTCCAGCAGAAGGTCATTTTTTCAATCATAATAACATAGTACTTAAAACTAAGTTACATTAGGTAATAAAATAATAAATAATAAATTCTTAAAAGTACCAAAAATATTTTTTTACAAATGTAAGGTCAATAAACCTTAAACTTCGTAAAAAATCTTTGAGAACAACACGACGAGGTCTCTACGTCAAAAAGCCGTAACTAGAATAATTTACTTATAATATTTCTTTTTCATTCTCAGGAAGTTACGAATATCGTCAAAGTCCAGTAAATTCAATAAATTTAAATGACTTAAATAGTAATAGTCGTTCCTTCATCCATGTTCTTTTCTTTTTTTGTTTTCTGTCCTCACTAGCGCCCAAAAATGCTAAAGCTACGCCTACTACATAAATTTTGAAAAGCATGGAGCCATATCGTGTGCACTGTGCATTTGTACGATTCGTTTTTCCACCAAGGTCACCGTGGTGGAGAGCTTGATTGCTCAGCGTGTAGCAACCCCTTTACTATGTGAATACTAGTTTGGCTAATTCGTGGTATTTTTTCTTTGACACGCTGCCCAAGCGGTTGCCCACTGCAACTAAAGCTTACTTTTTCACTGTTATCTTAGGTCCCCCATCGTTTTTTTTGGCCTGGATTCGATCCCAGATACATCGCTATGCTCGATGATAAAATTGAAGTTGGTACCCGGAATGAAACCCTAAGAGTTGATCGGTTTCTAACAAATAATGTATGGTCATTATGTTGTATGTACAATATACACTTTATAGTACAAATCCCCAAATAATAAACAACAATACGGCAAGATCACAAAAAGTGTTTATGTACAAAGGCAAAAAACAAAAAACCTACCGAACGAATCATAGTTGCGATCGAATAACAGTCAGTCGAGTTACAATGAAACAGTATAAAAAAACACACACCTACACAACAGATTGGATAGGCCATTTCAGTAACCTGCACTGACGCAGTTGAGCACCAATAGTTCACTTTGCTTTAAATCAAGGCATTCAACATATCAATCATTTTATCAACATACGAGTAAATAAAATCTATTCTATTTTTACAAACGCTTCAACACATTTGGCCAAGATGAAAGTCGCTCGTATATTTTTATTGAACACTCGAATACATTTAAGCCATCCTCTTTTGTCCTTACCCTTTGAAAATATGCCTACTTTTGTTTTGTAAACAAACCCCTATTATCCGCAGATTTGGTACAAAAATTATAGGTAAATAGCAATATTTTGGGCAAACAACTTTATTTCCCTAAGCCTACATTGTCGAAGCCCGGGGGTGCTCTTAAGCGTGCCGGGTCCATCTTGCTGTTCGTTACGGTAAACCATCTGTTATTTTTGCCCATTACATATTTTAATGCCCCCGGAGGAGATTTCTTACCACCCCTAACCGTTTCCAACCCATTGGACGACTAAAATGAAACATTTAAATGCAATCTTCAACAGTGATCTTGGAATGGACTTTTTTACCGTTTAGTCCGAGCTGCCAATAATTTTTCTTTTTAAATTGAGAATCTTTCTCGACACCAAGAAAGAAGACGTTTTGCTTTATTAGGTACTCTGCGTAATGAATTGTACTAGACTATGATTAAAAGTGAACTGAAGATGATCTTACTTTTTCTAGTAACTAGTAAAAGCAGCGACATTACAAAGGATTCCTCGGACTACAAGTGAAACACCGGCGTGAGTGTTTTAAAGTCGTTGTTTGACAAGCAAGTAAAACCTCAAATAGTCAGCTTTGTTTAAGAAGAGAATTGAAAATCTAAGGGATTACGTTTCATTTTTCTTCTCTTATTTGCGTAGTCTATTGGGTCGGCACTAACAGCACGTGGAGATATTCATGCGTACATATCGTCAGCCTGAGCTCAATGCAAACTCACTCAAGTATTCTGCTTACACAGTGAATAAGAAATTTCTACAATGGATGCTACAATACTAAATATTCCATTTAAATAGCTGTACATTTGTCTCAAAAGCTTTCAGAGTCGGGGATCATAAGGAATGCATAAGGTCACAAGAAGAGGGTGGAAGAAATTCATGGATATCAGTACAAAGCAAATAATGTACGTAGTGAGAAGGACTCGTTATTCCATTATGCTGTCACCGACTTTAGCGTCAAACTTCCTATTCCCTATCCTATTGTTACGTTTAGGGTTAGGATTTACAATATAATGCTGGCAAAAAAGCTACATCATCATCATTAAAAACAGTGTATAATGGATGCAATCAAATTATGAAATTATGTAGGTAGGTACCGTTTAAAATTGTTAATAGGAAATTGTGGTGCTGCTGCAGTTTTAACCCCCAAAGAACTTATCGTACTGACACGTATCATTTTCGGGTCGTCAAGTTTTTACTCTCTGCTTAAAAGATTTTTTGAGTGATTTTACTATCAATTATAAATACTTTTTACTCGCATTTCTCATTATTTGATCAATTGTTACGAGAGAGTCCAAATAAATAAAGAAACCAGAATAACATGGTGGAGAAATACCTAGTGGTAACACAGGAAACAAAACACTACCTTAATCCTCAAAGAATTGCAATGACAAGAATTTACAAGATAAACTATCACATCTTTTGACTTATTATTGTTGATCTAAACGAAAATTCATAATAAACGAATTCCCGCTTTTGAAGTCATAGGTACCACTTGGGTCATTCTACTTTTCGTTGTATATAATTTTTTAGCCACGTTCTCATTAAGTTATTAATATTTCAAAAAACGGTAAAGTGCTTCGCTTTGTAACATGAAATTTGAAAAGGGATGTAATTAAGCTTATATTTAGAATTAACCTAATTCATAAAAAGTTATTTGTAATAACTATAAAGTGAGTAACGCAGTGGACGTTGATGTCCCCATGTTTTATATGAAAAACTACAATTTACCACTAAGTCACCAAGATTCTTCAACGATAGTTGAGTAATATAAGAGTTGTTTTTATGAAAACCGTTAAACTTAAACATTCTAAGCCTAATTCGCGGATTCATAATTTGGTATACTTTTTCTCGGACGATAACAAAAGTGTACACTGAAAAGTAGAATGGCCCACCTATATGTCTAGGCACAATAAATATTTTATTACTATGAGTAGGTACTTCGTTGATTGAATGAATTACGCGCGATGACAAAATGTTGAAATATTGAACTAAATGAATATGTCAATGGTTCATTTACGAGAGTAAGTATAAAATGGCTATGTTTAAGGACCGTTCATGTTATATGAATGTCTATTATCATTTGTTTCTTTTTTATTCAATAAACATTTTTTGTGATTTAATTATTGTTTTGTTATTTAAACAGGGCTGCCTGTGTACCTAATAGGTACAATATTGTGAATAAAACTATTTGGTTTTAATAAATTTATAAACTAACCAATTAACCATGATTACAATCATTTAGCTGTTTAAATAAAACCACAGTGGCAGTCAAAATCATAGGTGTTTTATTATAACTTGGCCATTTCTATTACTAAGTAAAGTGATCAACGTAGAGATCTGACTGCAATCAACAAGCACTTATATTTACAATTGTTTCTTAGAGTTGCATTAAGAAATGGTTTTTCAATAACGGGAGGATCGAGAAGCGAGTCTCGGGTAACAAGCACTAATAATCCTGTCTCGAAGACGCAACATTAAATCACAAAGCAGAAAATACTAAAATAAAGTTTGTTTTCCTTCGTCAAATAAAAAAACAATAGAAAATCTCACGCAAATTGACCTAGTCCCAGACTAAGTACCAGGCTTGTACCTACTATGGATACTAGGCAACGCTAACCATATAGGTCATCTTGTATACTTGTTACTTGTAGAGAAATTCATTCTTAAATACAATGAAAATCGCCAAGACTCAGGACACCGCGTTCATCATACAAATTGCACATACAGAGTATAAAACACGGGACCACTAGCCTCGTTTCCAGTCACTAAAAAGTAGGTTAGGGTAGGGGTAGGGTAGGTCCATTTTAATGCTAACCTAACAAGTAAGTTAGCCCATCATATTTTCTTATTAGGTTCTACTAAATAAGTATTGTTAGGTTATATTTTGCAGATTCCACCTCTTGTTACTTTGTTTATTCAATTTCAGTGAATATTTAAGAGGTCAGTTCGTAGAAGTGTTCTAAAGACAAATGACAAGAGGTCAAATTCAATGTTCGCTTTGAAGTCTAAGTAAGCCTCTTAGAACCTGTTTAACAAAAACCTACCTGCGTTAAAAGAACGTAGGGTCGAGAACCTCATATTAAAAAGGAATTGTTTACACCTAAAGAATAATAATGTGTAGGTATCTATCCTTAGACATTATTGCATTGATAATTTATTTTTAATAAGTTTTTGGAAGATCGTTTAATTCTGTACTACATTGAGTGGCATACCTACTTTCATCGTTTATGGAATAAATTTTATATAGATGCTTAGTTAATTAAACAATCCCAAAAGTAATGTAAGAAGTGGGGATCTTTACTCTTTGGAATTAAGACGATGGAAATTATAGCAATTTTGGCAACATAAATATTGTTATTTATTATGCATTTCGGAAATTTGAAAAATTAAAGTAATGCAAAATCAAATGCCTTTTATTTAAATTATATACTTACTTACCTACTTTCCAGACCCTAAATCATGTTTAATTCTACTTTTATTTTAATGCAAAACGTGTAACAAACCAATATGGAAAACAGCGCCATCTATACAACTCTGCAAGAACTAACAGACCGTTTAGCAACGTATGCTCAGCGCCAGGCTAACGTTGAGTAGGAGCACGAGCGCGGTGGTTGATTGTAAGTGATACTAGCGCCGCCACCTTAGGTCGCGGCGTTTAGTGGAAACTAAAGTTTTTTTCGCGGGAACTTACAGTAAAACTTGATGGAATGAAGTAAAGTACCTGCAACAAAATAAAGCACATTAGCATAATATTATAAGGGGCATAGCATTGTTATTGTGCGTGTTATTGTTAAGCAAAACCCTAAGTTCCCAGTAATTCACGTTGCAAACATGGTAAGTAGATGATGACAATGTAGACTGTCTAATTAACTAAATAGTAGTAATGTTTACTTTAATGTCTATTTTTTTCAAAGGCTATGTCCCAACCGTATAAAAATTGTACAGTCGGCCTTATAAGTAGATGCATCATAATGTTTGGACTTCTGCACTAAACTGTTGAAAAATTCAACAGAACGCATGGTAGGTACCCACCTTAGTTCCAGTCAATCTGACATTCTACAACAATAAGGTTGAGTTTTCTAAAAGTTACAGATGACTTGACTGACATCTCTAATGACATTGACGACTTCAAGAATATTTTTCTTGAAATGGGTCCCAAATTAACGCTCGTAACCATACATGAGTGTGTATGGTGTGTAGTTACCTACCTACTTATAAGGCCAACTATACCTTTAATAAGGCTTAAAATGTTGGCTTCAGTTCAGTTCAGTAACAGCCAGACAGAATATGTCAAGAATTTTATCAATGTGTAAAGTGTGTTTATGAAAGTCAAAGAAACAAGCATCTTAGACTACCTTATTACGTTAAAAAAATAAAATCCGGAAGTATTTTGTACGTTCCTTATCGGTAAACCTAAAAATATTTGTTAGTGAAGTTCAGAAGGGAGGTTAAACATTAATTTCCTGCCTCTTCCATTCGGTGAATATTAAACACAGAACGTGTATGCAATTATTAATAATCCGGTAGCGAGCGTGCGTCCGGATGGGGCATAGTACGTCACTACGTCAAATATTAAAACCACATGGTTTATGGCTAAAGCAGGGCATTGTATCAGCGATTAAGTATTGTAACCTGAAAACCTGGTTCTGTTTACCTAACTCATTAAAATATATAGAAAGCGAAGTTAGCAAAAATAATATGTTTACGTAAATACGGTATTAAACCTTACAATATATAAATATTTCAATCGCATGGAGAAAGCGATAAACCGCGCAGGCCTCCCGATGACACGTGGGCTCTCAGGGCCATGAACATTTTGCAATACGAATATTTCAAATGCATTCCCAAGCCTTTAGAACTTCTGTCTTTTCTCACACCATACATACATACATACATACATAAGCTCACGTCTTTATTCCCAGAGTGGAGTAGGCAGAGCTACAGAATTACTAACAACTCTAAAAACTTGTTAATAATTCTGTAAACATTTTTTGCACAATTAGGCTAAGATGTTTACCTTTACCAGTGTATTAGTGACAGGTTGCTAGCCAATCGCCTAACAGTACTACACATGCTTTTTTTCCCTTAGTCGTCTCTTACGACATTCACGACAGGACATGGGGTGGCACTATTCTAACCCGGCAACCACGCGGGGAACTACACACCTGAGGTCAACAAAAATGGTTTTATGGTTAATAAAATTGACCCGTGTGGTTGCCGGGTTAGAATAGTGCCACTCCATATCTTCCCGTGGATGTCGTAAGAGACGGCTAAGGGAATAAAGGCGTACAGTACTGTTAGGCGATGGGCTTGCAACCTGTCACTAATACACTGGTAAACATCTTAGCCTAAAAGTGCAAAATGTGGTTACAGAATTATTATTAACAAGTTTTTAGAGTTGTTGGTAATTCTGTAGCTCTGCCTACCCCACTCTGGGAATAAAGGCGTGAGTTTATGTATGTATGTATGTAAAATTGATCTTATAAGAGATTCCCTCAAGATTATTCCGAAATGACCGGTTTGTGATATTTACTTTTTCTGGTCTTGAAACTGTAATTTCTCTCAATATCAGTTGATTAATTATGCGGCCCCAAGAGTCAAGTGGGAGTGTTATGATCAAATATTATCAGGTTACGTTAACACAAGTTATCCTAACGTCAATTTTCTTGACTGTACTCGTGTAGACAGTTTAAATCAACCCTTTTGTTGCCCCGTACAAGGGTAAATCTCACGCGTGCCTTGTTTGTGATTGAATTTTCAGCATTGTTCAGACATGTTCTACCTATACGGCTAATTAAACAAGGTCCGACGAGATTGATTTTATATGTATGTACACGTATAAACCCGGGACCACACGAAGGTCATCTTTAAAAAACAAAAAGTGCAACTTAATTTGCTTTTAATAGTTAAATCGTTTAGTTCACAACGGTTCCGGTTTACAACGGAAGCTATGCGGGATATAGCTTAATTTTAAGATGAAGGGTTAAACGAAATCGAATCGTTACGCCTCATAAAATAACGTTTTTCTTCCCCTAGAACCCATAAAGTCATGTTTGTGCTGCGTTTTTCCCGTAACGCTGCGACAGTTTATAAAACTTTTTTATGACTAAACACGTCGGTGTGCCGGCGCAGTAACGCGCACGTAACGGTGCGGCTGCGTCATGCGCCGTGTGGACACTGTAATGTAAACAATCACATCTGTAGCCACTGCATCGTGTGTACCGCCATCGCCATAAAGACTCGGGCCTCGTTGGTTCAGGTAAATCTACTGGACTTGCGTTTATGGAGGATACAATCATATATAAATGTGCACTTACAAAAAAAATATGCTCTTAAAGAAAATAAATGTGTTTTGATTTGTGAAACTAGATAATCAGAAAAGGGTAAATAAATACTACAAATGAAAGGGTAAAGATAATCCAAAAATATAAAGTTAAGTAATTTATGTACCTAATGCCTACATAGGACAATTATTTATGTTCTATTTTACTGAGCTAAGTTTTCAAGAAATCTGGTTAGCAAATGTATTTTTATTTAATATAAATAACAAATATAAAAATCTTTATTAATGGTTAATAATTATCGTTTGGAACAAGCTGTCTCAGCTAGTTAGGTATCGTTATTAAAGTTCTTCGATTAATCAGTATACTTCATTACTTGTACTTCACTACATAGTATAAAACAAAGTCGCTTTCCGCTGTCTGTCCCTATGTATGCTTAGATCTTTAAAACTACGCAACGGATTTTAATGCGGTTTTTTTTAAAAGATAGAGTGATTCAAAAGGAAGGTTTACATGTATAAAAAATGTTTTTTTTATGAACGGGTGTTACAGAAAAATCATATAAACCGAAGCGAAGCGAGGGCGGGTCGCTAGTACTAAATAAACCGCAAAATATCATTGTTTAAAAATACGCAATTATGTTTTCGGGGTCACATTTTTGTAACCTCGGCATTTCTAGCAGAAGCCTTCAGATATCCAATAATAAAATCGGTTTCTTAATTTTCTTAAGACGAGTATTTAAACCTTATATAACGGCCTAATGAAGGTATTAACAAACAAACCTAAGGTAATAATAACAATATGAGGCATCTTCTACAGCGTCGAATTTTCTAACCGTCATTCATATACCCAGTATACCCAAACAAACAGATGTATACACAGTTACGTATACATATAATGACTTGGGCACTTAGAAGCTGGATTGCATCTGGCTAGCTCATTTGGCTGAGGCATGCCTTTAACCCTGATTCCTAAGTGCGAGGGAGAGAGGAACTGCGAAAGATAACTGCATCATACAATCTGAATGGAGGCCTACAGATATGTCAGCCGCGGAATTAGAACCTATAGAAGCTCTTCGTGAATAAATATTTTACTAGGTTTATATTCTTGAATGTTACGCGATTAGACATAAAGTCCTAAGTTTTGCAATTTTAGGCTTGCAATATTGATATCTAACGGTTATAAAAGCTGATTACGTGAGAGGTTACGTATGTTTCGTAATCCCATGTTGATACTTACACAAATAATTATATATGTCAACTAAGTTAAACAGTATTTAAGCATATTTTTACACTTACGAGGAAATTTTATTTTCACCTCCATGTTTTTGGTTATTTTTTGTATTTATGTTGAATGTAAAATGAATAATTGTCTCGATTTCTTATTACTTACCTATTATAAAAAAAAACATTTAAGTACTAGATTTTAAACAAGAGGTATAGCTTCGCATTTATTTCAACTATTTTGGGCACCTATGTAATTGCCTCCAATTCGCCTTGACATACGCGACAATATTATAATATTATTAAATTATTAGGCGGGAATAATTCATGTCTCACGGTAAAACTAGATGTCAGAAAAAAATTGCAACATCTATTGTTATTAAGTATCGGATTAAAGGTTAAATCAGCAGTCCAAATTAGCCAGTATCACATCAAACTATCAAATTTACCGCTGCGGTAATTCTTCAGACGTTTGCGCAACTCTATATCTCTGGTAGCATTCACGACGAGCTCGCGGCGTCGGAAGTAGCATCGTGTAAAAGACGTAAATGGGGACCGCTGTATAATGGCGGACTATCGGCTACCTTCCCAACCTCCTATGTCACATTTGCGTCTGGTTAAAGCTTAGCTTTAACATGTTGAAATAAAGTCGATTTTAAAATAACGTTTTAAAAGATGATATGACTTTTTTAAAGAAGAAACTGTAAAGATGCGCGATTTTACAGCTCAAGGTCTGCGCAATTGTTCCATTTACAACGGCATCTTCAATTGGGTCCACTGAACGCTTCCCGCCTTAGACATTGTCATGCAAACTGGCCAGTACTTTATATTCAAACTTTTATTCATCCGTTCACTGACACCATCTGTATGAATAAATAAATATTCATGATGTTATCTCTTTCGTTCAAGTAAAACTTGTCTAAAGCTTTTTAAGATACAATTTGCGTCGTTAGAATATTATAAGTACCTACCTATGACATCAGTTGTAGTACTTGTAGTAACCAACAAAGCATTAAAAATCGTTTTGGTTTTATAGCACTGTCATTTAGCATTATAAATAACTCGAAAAGGGGCCATTATTCCACCTCTGCATTGACTTATCTTATTTTCGAAACATTACTGTTATTTACTTACATCAAACACAAATACTTGTCTTGTGTCTATTATCATATTTTGTTGTTAAAAGTTTAACCTGGATATACTAGAGAATTGTAGGTAGGTACGTGGTCATCCTGTTTTCATACATACAAAATATGAAGGACGGGATGCGTGAATTGGTAACCCTGGAACATAAATAATGCAAGTAGTGTGACGTCACCGGCAGTCCCGTTTGTAAGCGGTACGCATTTGAATGGTTGTTATGCTCAGTTTAGTTTGTTTGTGACGTCCTATTAACCGCGGTGATGAATCGGGAAAGGTTGTTGATACCGCGGGACAGATGGCGCTGCTAGCGTGGTTTCGATTCCGAACTGAATCTTTAGCGTTTCTTAGTAAGTACCGATTAAAAACTATTTAGGGTTTTTTTTGTAAAAAAAATATGAGAACAGATTAATCTCTACTTACTCTTATTGAGATTATTATTTTGTGATATGAAAATTACCAACGATGATTACATCTTTTTGACATTTATGAAGTATTTATAACGGTTGCTTCTTGTGAATACTTTTGAATAATGACATTTTCAACGAGAAATAGTAACTTTAAAACTCAATTAAGGTTAGGTGTAGCACATAGCACGCCTTTAGTATCAAGAGCGGGAAAATTCGTTTTCCAGATTGCGTTTTCGTTTATTCGCCTCAAAACACACGCACGCAATAAACAAGCCAAGCTCTGGGATAAAATTAACACATTACTACGTGGAGTAACTCGGAGTAATAAAGTGGGAGGCAACCGCAGATAGTTTATGTTTGTCACGTGTCACACTTAGCCGTAAACTCGCACTCTCCCTTCCTCGTAATCCAACCGTCGTAAATATTTATTTATTTATATTAGCAATGAAAAGGTAATTTGATTAGAAGCAATTTTTTCCAACTAATAAATTACTAGGTATAAAGTGATTATGTTCGATTGTCTCATAACAATATGCCACGGTTAAACAACTGAGTATACCTATAATCCAAAAAAAAAAGTTTCTGAAGGAATGTTGATCCGTTTTTAATCAGACGAAAACTCGGTCAAAATGTTGTTGTTTATGAAATTATAAAAATCGTAATTAAATTCAAAGAAACCAATAGTTGATTTCTGTACACACAAAGCGCCTTAAAAAGTCTTTTGGTTGTATACATGACTGTCAATGATATAAACGAAGTTATTAATTTGTTCTCGGTATTTTTGTGATCACACCCACCATTCACAATATGTCGTTACGTCATTATACTCGTACCTCGCCGCAGTGCATTAAACATAGTCCACAACACCTCATTTATCATAAACACAATAAGGGGGTTGGGAGTAAGGATTGCTCAAATTATACCCATATTTTTTGCTGCGAATAAAATAATGAATAATGTTCCTTTTCATGACTTCTAAATGTTATATTTCCAACACAAAATGAATGATTTAGTAAATTTTTACTGAACCGAAGGACAGGAAATCGCAGTTTAGTTATGGTAGGTGTAATGCGCCCACCGCAGAATTCCTCTATTTCCACCCATTCATGAAACAATAAAATGAAAAGAATTGTGCTAAGAGCGTCGGAGGCTAGTGTATTAAACAATCGACTCGTGATCTTAAGATATCCAATTCGAATTCTAGCGGTCAACATGTACCAATAAGTATTTTTTAATTAAGTAGGTACCTACTTTAGCTGATACTCTTACGGTGAATGATGATTGCACAAAAAACCCGAAAGTTATGATTTGAAGTCTTTTACGTCATTGAAAAACCGCGAATGCAGTCATTTATACCGATTGAAATTTATTTCTATGAATAAATACAAGGCAAACGGGACACATGCTCGGGGCCTATATTTCCTTTGCCTTTTCCATATTGTTATATTACAAAAATAATAGAAGAAGTGGAATAATATAAGGGATAACATTATTTTGGCAGCGCAGTGGAATACATACAGCATCTGCACGCAGGCCCTGATGTTCTATTTTACTTGGTAAAACCATACTGCCTTTTTCATTTTATCGTATTGTCAACGTTACGATAGCTCTTATTTACTTGACAGTATTGACATCGTAGTTAAAATCAATACGATAACATGATAAAAGCATAGTTTATCTGAGTAGAATAGATCTTAAGTGGCCTATAGCGTATCTACCAGCGAACTGTAAATTGATTCCCTTTAAAGCAGGGTTGGAAAAAAACGTGATTTTTTGAAAAATCGAATGTATCGCGATTGTGAAAAAAATAGGTAATTATTTTTTTAATTTTACCATAGAGCTTAAATATATTTTTTCGTAAAACGGAACGTACAGTTGCAGGAAGCTCGAAATCCCTATGATAGTTCAGTTTCGCTATCATTGAAAATGAAATTGAAGTCAAAATCAAAATCATTTGAAAGTGTGATGTTCGCAGAAGAAGTGGTAAAAAATATGACACCACTAGAATGGCGTATGTCACAGAAAAATATATTTAATGAAGAGGAAACGTCATTTTTTATTTTAATGGTTAAGCAATTGTTTGGGTCGATAGCTTCTTCAGCTGCTGTGGGAAGTGTTTTCCACCTTAAGAGTTATTCATAGTAAATTAAGAAAAAGGCTGGAGAACTAGTTTTTTTATTCAAGCATTATTATTGAATGATATCGATTTCTCAGATGTATTTAACATAAAATAACACAAAAGAAAGTAAATTTAAACACATTTGATTAAATCATTGATCTTTATCGAAAAAATCATTTGAATCCATTATTTAAATCATGATTCTTGAAAGGCTTCAGATCATATCCTAAAACTCTTTCAGTTAATATAAATCAGACAATTGGTATATATTAAATTTATGCTATTAAAGATGCCAGAAATCCGATTGTGTAGTTTGAGTGAGCTTACCTTTATTATAACTATAGGTAAGGTACGTAAGATAGTCGTAATACGAATCTCACTGTTTATTGATTACCGTAAATTTATTTTAATACACCTTATCGGTAATTATTATACACCCTCGCCGTCGCCCACTAGGTCTTGTTATTATTTTTGATTCGCATCTCGAATACGGTTACAATCAGTATATAATATGTTGACGTCTTTATTTAAGACTATACACGTTTTGGTCTTTACGCCACCTGGTACTGCGTATGGTAACGGCACGATGGCACGCGGCAGGTCACCTATGCGCTGGACTGATCAAGTTAACACCGCACAGAATGGTTCTCTACATGAGTGCACAAGTAAAGCAGCCATCGGTTCCTCAAGCACTAACATTTAGATAATACGTCGAGTTTTCGAATCTGCTTATTTTCATACATCATTTTACGTACACTTGCACCTTTTACTTCTTCTTCTTCTTTCGTGTCGGCAAGAACTCGAGGTAAATCTTACTTGCCCAGAAAGCGGCTACTGGCAAGTAAGTCCTCACGCGAGCAGGTGGTCGGGCACGCGGGACAGTTAGTGAGGTGGAACATGGTTTGCAGGGGTTCTCCACATTCACAGCTAGCGTCTGCGCTACTTGAGTACCCCCACCGACACAGGTTATCTTTGCTTCGGCCAACCTGGGTCCTCAGCCTATTTAGACTTCTCCAGGTGGGCCAAGGTTCCTTATGGCCTGGAGGCAGATTTTCGTTGGGGGGGGGTACAGTGAATGTGGATACTCGCTTGCCCAAAGCCTGCACCTCACGTCAGTAGGGTTCACCTTTTACTACTCGACGACGATACGAAAATCAATGTCAATGTCAAATTGCTATCGAATTTAAGTACTAAATGAATACTAGATGGCGTTGATATCAATCGACCTACACTTTTTCTCGACGATACGTTAACTTACTCGGTAGAAGGTAAAAATTCTTGCTCTGGGTACAAAGAATGACCACGACAACTCTGTGCTAAGAATGTAACAACGACGATGTTTTGGTAATTGAGTGGTGTCAGCGGGGCGTGCCGCGTGGGAGCAATGAATACATTCACAATGCATGTCAAAACAATAACTCAAACAATCGTAACAAAAGAAATAATGCATATCTGTTCGGTGAATTCAGACGAAAATTAAGGTGTACCCATTCAATAGGTTTATAACTATCAATTAATTAAGTTGAATATAGATAGTAGATCATTTGTATTGTTTTTGCGAGCCTCAGCGTAAATAACTTTACCAACATTGAGTTCAAAATGTTGCCGTTGTGCATCGAGGAATATGAATGAAGTTTGCGATAGCAGTTTCAGTTGAGTATTGTTATTCTGGCGAGCTCTATGAAGTTTAGAGCATTAAATAGTTCCAGTCGTTATGGGCTTACTGGCTAACATAAACTCAGACAATGGAATTACGCGAATGAGCTACCACATCAAACGTGTGTGTAATCTTATTATTATAGCATCTCCCTATTAACATTTCTCTGGCAACGTACCTACCTACCGAACTCGGGAGCTGTGGTGGTTTACTCTATCTTTATTAAATGTTCCACACACCTACTTCGCAATGAAAATTAAAGTCGGTAATGACAATTATTACATTGCAGCAAAAGCCTACAAAACAAATGACATTCGAATAAAATATGTGACAGTGACTCGAAGGGAAGATAAGGCCCGTATGCTAATAAAGTTGGTAAAATTCCTGACATGAACACGGATTTACACAAAATGATTTGCCAATTCATTTGACAAGATAACATCGTATTTTTATGACGAGCCCGCGAAACATGAATCATTGTAAACAATCATAATCAATGTCAGTTACCCGAACACGTTGGTTTGGGGGACTTAGTTCCATCACCCATCGAAATACTCGAAATGTTACGGCAGCTGCGTCTTACGGATTCTCCATACTTATCACATTTTAATGTTTCTCAGAAATGTCAGCTGCTCAATTGAAAATACCAACGGCGTTGTTTTATTGCATTGCGAAGAAAAACAAGCACATATAGGCCACCTGATTAAAAGTAAGATCTGATATACCCATAGATATATCTCAAGAATGCAATCCCAAGGAAAGAGTACAAATTGAAAGTGTACAAATTTTGAAGTAAGGTCAAGCGTATTTATGCTTCCTTATATTGAAATGAAGGTACTTAAACTACTATACAAGGACGCAAAAATAGGTGTAATTAATCGAGATGCATTTACCTCTCTGTCACAATAGCCCCGCTTGACCTTATGTTTATACCGATATAATTTTAAAATTACAAAGATTTATTTTTGAAACTAATAACTATTGTTTTAACTTTAAGTTATTGTGTTATGGTTTGTATTACTTGATGTCGTTTTACAATAATTTTATTTTTGAAACTTAATTAAACAAAATGATTTTAATATTTTCGTGTGTTCCGCTGCAGAAACAAAACTTTTCTTGTGATAACCTTGAACATGATATAAAAAACTACAACGAAATCGAAAAACAGATGCCTTTTGCGAAGCAGGTAAGCATATAAGTTGCCCCTTTTACGATTTTATCAAAGGGTATATTAAATGAAGATTCAATATGTTAGGATGGCAGCCAGGGGCTCGCACCGGCGACACCATTAAGAAGTGGCGGCGTGGAAATCCCTCGGAATGTGATGCCACCTTCAATACGCTCTAGTATTTGCTGAAATATTTAATATTTTCAAAAATAGAAAAAAAATCTTAACGGCTGAAATTAAATAACTCTGGATTTCCGTTTCTTTTTTTGATTTTGCGCAATAGTACAAACACCAAAGTACAACCAACCGAGCACGTCGTTAGATTTCAGATTACGATTACGAAATAATTCGTTCAACGGTTTTGTGTTAACAAAGAAAAACTTGTAAGGTAAATTGTAACAATACGTGACTAAATATTTTATTTAGCTAACAGTTTTATTGTTTGCTTTTTCAAGAACAACAACAAACTGTACATTTAAATTATGTTCTGCCTATGTTACTGTCCTCTTACTGAGTTAACTGGACTTAGCTAAAATCACATACATGTCATGACTTTTAGCTAATAATTACAAATGGAAAATTTTAAACACAGAGTTTAGGAAAAGTAATTAAAATTACCTATTGAGAAAATCTTGGCACAGAGGGTAATTAGATTAGATTATAAATCTTTTTTTTTTGCGATACTGAAGCTACTACCTGGGACAGTAAATAAGCGAGTTAACTTGCCAATCCAATCACAGCACCGGCGCGGATTCCAATGAAATGAAAGGATGCAGTGGAAAGCTGCTAGTCCGAGACGAAAAATGGCTACTGTAAAATATTTACTTAGCTCTAAGCTTTCAGTGTTAAATTGACCCTCACAAAGTGCCATTTGCCTTCAATTGCGCCGCTCGGTTCTGGATACTTTTACTGAAACAGTTTAACTGTGAAGTTAGTGTTTATAATCGTACTGTAACTGCAAATAGTTACTTGTTTTAATTTCAGGAAAGAAAGTGTCAGGCTCGATGAGGAAAAAATTAACTTAGGTACTTTTTGTGGTATCGAATTGTTGCTTAGTTTCTATTAGAAAGGAGAGGTAAAGAAAATAACACATTAATTATACTTCGGTCAAATTTAACACTTAACTGTCGGTGTAATTACTTATAAACAAAGTGGCAGGTTGATAAATCACCCCTTAAGTAAAATTTTAATACGAAAAAATATTGCGAAAAATCTAACACGTGGTCGTTTATCTCCGTTTCCCGCAGGAAACACTTTTCTGCGTGGCTACGAATTATTCATATCCATCGATCGAAAAACAACTGTAAATACTCATCTTTAAGCTATAATTTCAAATGATGATTAATAACAGTGCGAGATGAAACAGATAACGCAACAACTGTCACATAAAAACTTTATATCACTCCACTAAACGTGAAAGATAAAAGCCTAATAGGACGTATACGCTTTTACGTCTACTTAAAATGGTGTTATAGTAATCACATATATTTATGACATGACTCATTCTTTACATTATTGTCTCGGTTTTAATACAACTTATTTTCCCGCTATCTACTTCTCTACTAAAGATTCTTACAGATTTTCACATTTTACAAAATTAGTAGCATTGAAAACGTTAAAATAAACGTATCCAGAATCAGTCTGTATGCTATACTCGTATGTATGTGATACGATAAGACATCTAAATGACATTCAGACCTTTTGGGCGCTGGACGTAAATTGTATAAATCATTTTTATATTCCACAGAGATCGAAGTGGATGGGAAACAAGATAGAGAAAATTTATGGAAGAGAAAATTAATAACATTTTAATGGCAAGTTGATGTAGCTTGGTACGTTATAAGGCCTTAGTCTTAACAAAAACTGTTTCTTTGGAGTACTACCGCTAAACGATAACAAGTTATTATTCTGCTAAATTCGATTTTTAGTTCACTAAATGATAAGTCTGTAAAATACACGCAAAACAAAAGTAACCAAGAAAAACTTCCAATACAGTATTTAAGTATTTCATTATTGAATTAATTTCAAGATTCCTTCATATGAAATGTCCAAAACAGGACAGCAAACCAATGTTCTTACATTTCAAATTTCAGCTGCTACAATTTTTTAAACTATTTCTAGCTATGAAATACGTTTTATTATAAATGCTGATCTCAAGATAATAAATCATTGACAATCAACCGCACAACCGTGACAGACTTGATCCCGTTTTAAACGCCGCTGACTTGGTCATCCTATTCGTATATTTATATTGAGGAAACTATAAAAACCTGGATAATCGTAAAAGCAAAGTTGGGTTCGCGCCAAGCATTCGCCGACAATGAAAAATAATTCGACAGACGCCGCTTGAGGCCTATCCGCCCGACCAGGCGACGCCGAGTGGAACATACGTTTGATGTACATTACGGCTTGACTAAGTATAAACCGAATATAAACATAACTCGGGATAAATATACCTACCATTGTAATGGTTCAACGGATTTAGTAAACGTTTCACAAACTCTAACACAACATTTTTTTGACAAAACTCTGCAACACTAAGTACAAAGTACACTAAGTAAAGCATTTTGTCAAAAACTAATAAAAGAATAGATACGAGTATTATTTATTAGAGTATTATTTATTTATTTCAAATACATATTCATTTTACGCTAAACGCTAAAGAAATATTAAATTACTTATTTACGAAAATTATAGATTTCTAGAAAAACTAGCGCATTATTTATTTTTTAATTTTAATTTGGCAAACCAAGCGGTCAGCCAGATGTCACAGCGAATAGTTTTAAGCTTTTGAAATGTATAAAGCATGTAGTAGTATTCACGTGTTGAAAATTTTGACAAGTACAAGCAAAAGTTATCGGGGCCTATTAATTTGAAGGCGGGCTAACACGAACCGTTCTTTGTCACTAGGTTTTATGTGTTTCAGTGGGCCTAATACCGCGTTTATCGCGTGACAATTTTTGGATAAGGCATCGGTCACCTTCTGACACGTTAGTAAGTACACGTGTCAAAAAGTGACGGATGCTTTATCCACATTTGACACGCGATATAGATGCAACCTTACTAGGCCCACAGCTTCGTGAACCTAAGCTTCACATTTTAATACAACGCTAGGTTAAAATTTAATACCGCCCTAGGTTTGCATATTTAGTGAACTATTTCAGTGGGTTATTACCGCTCAGCATGCAAACGTAAAGTACAGTCAGTGGCAAAATTATGGAAATAGTTTCAAACGCAGTTCAAAAATATGGATCTAGACCGCTAAGGTTTATTCATGCTTATTGTTCCAGAATTCCTTAAATAATTACCCAGACTATCTTAATTTAACTATATTATTCGACATGAAAAGTGATTAGAATAAAAACGCCGAACCAAACTTAAATAGGGCTGTCAAAATATTTCCCTTTACAAAACCACTGGCACTAATACAATTCTTTAAATGTCCGTGGAATAGAAAACACACTCGGAGTTTCTTTAGTAAACACAATGGCTCCTTAACAGTATGCATTTGCTTTCAAATGAAAGGTTACGGGACTCCCACGCTAAGACAAATACGAGCAGAAGAGCTGGTATTTGTTCAGAGACGGTTTATTTCCCGTTCCCACAAAACAGAACCCGTTTACCAGGTTTAATAAAATAGTTATTTTCCATCTATGAGGCGACTCGTGGCGGCGAAATATACTTAGGATGAATTATTTAAAGATGACTAATGTAAAAAGATATAAAAGAGATAATGCAAGAGCACTTACAAAGTTTTTCGTAGTTAGGTTAATTCGGTTAGACTGGCATTAGAGGGGATGAGAATAATAAGAGAGGAGTACCAATACTAATCCGAAGGTCTTTTTACAGCTATCGATCTAAAAATCAACCTTAATTATTGATTTAATCAAATATTTTCGTCCTTCAATTTATAATTAATATACGTATAACCATACCTATGCGACATATTACAAGTAGCAGACTCAAATAGTACTTCCCTTTCTTTTTTACCCCTTTTTACGCCCCATACTTATGCACTTTCCATGCCAGTGAATTTTATTATCTAGATTTCTTAATGATATGTTTGTTTGAATAAAAAATCGGGAAGTCCGTTGTTTCCCATAATTGTTTAGGTCATAATTATCATTGTTGCCATAATTTACTATTGATAGTCATAATTTTTATATCGCTGGAACCGATAACTTTTCAGAATGTATCGTGTAGACAAACCTAGGTTGGGTTAGATTTGATTAATAAAAAATCCTGAAAAAGTAACAGTTTCTTAATGAAATGCGTTATGACTTGCGATAAATATGACCTGAAAAACATTATGACTAAAAATAATGATGGCAAAAGATATAAACACTAAAAATCGCTTACGGTGTTTTAACATAACCACCACCAGATGGTGTCTATGACAACAAATAATAGTTAACCATCTATGTTAATTATGTTATGTTATAAGGATGCGTATCTGTGTAACACTTATTCTTTACCACACAAACGATTTGTACACATTACTAATAGGAGTTAAAACCACGGAAGTTCGCTTATCTAAAGTGACACCCCTAGCGTTACACCGGAGACAGGGACGGCACAAAACCGAGTGCCTTAATTTAATATAAGTCAATTTGGGCCAATTTAATTTCGCGTCCATGCAGCCACGCCGCCACACTACATCATCTATTCGCTATCTCTTTCTTCCATCTACTTTGCATTATGTCACTGTCTCATCCACCTGACACAATAGTAATTACGCGGTGAGGACGCAATATTAAGGTTCAATAAGCTTTTAAGTTTAAAATAACAATAACATAGTTAAATTGGGATTACATTTATTCAACATTGAGATTTTTTATTAAAAAGCTAAACGTTCTGTAATCTGTTAACCAATAAGAGAATTAAAAAAAATATGTATATTTTATTCACCCATCTGAATGGTGTAGGTAGTTATGATTCGATTCTTGGAATTCCGGTGGCGTGGCCATGGGTTAGATTCCAGACCAAGACTGCTCATCTTGCAGCGCTCTGTTACCGGGAAGCGATAATTAGATATACGAGTAAGTAGTCATTATTATCTGTGATTTAAGGATCACGTGAGAGAGGTGTTTCGCTCTATATCATAATTAATGTTAAAATAAATCCCTGTGTGTCAATGTACTCATAATTTATATTTGTTCAGTTGAAACTCTGCCATCTCAAGCAAAAAGGTATTGTAAATTATTATTATGCACTCAAGTATAATAACAATCGGTTATTTTTGACATTTAGCCTATGGAGCTAGAAGCTAGTCCAAGGTTCGATTTCCGGTAAGGTCAAATATTTGTGTGATGTATGAGAACGAGTATGTTTCTGAGTCTTGGAAGTTTTGTATGTTTGAAGTATTGTTGGTATTTATGATTTTCTTAACTTATTTGTTAAGTTAAAAGTAGACACTCATTTACATAAGACATTAATATTTAGTACTCCTCTTTCCTAGTCTGTCATACTATAATGATATAAGGGATTGTTCCCTCGTAAAGGTGTTATAATGTTCATTATAATGCCACTATTAATTTCGTATGACTTGAGCGCTATCTTGTTTATATTGACGCGAAATCGACTAAAGTTTTTCACATTTGCTCCCGAATTAAAAAACGAAAGTTCCATCGTAAAGGTTAATCTTTTCATAAGTATATTACATTCCATTGTTTTATTCTTAGTAGTTTTCGCTGTCTGTCAATCTGTCAGTCAAGAATGAAATATGTAGTTTCATATTGCACGAGCATATGACGAGCATAGATTATTTCTATCCCTATTTACATTGAGCGTTTGGGTATTGTGACCCAGTTTCTGTCTTCATGAATGGAACCGATTCCCAGTACCGCAACGTTAATACAATGCTACGTTTGTGCTATTCGGTATTTACCAGTTCAAACAAGAGCGTCAGCACTATGACCTGACGTTCGTTATTTATTTTACAACAACATAAAATTTCAATTTATTTTAGTAACCATAAAAGTTATGAAATTTTAACAGGTGTGAGTTTGCATACCGTGTTCACTCTTACTTGTTTAATATAGTAAACAACTTTCTAACCTCAAAATGAACCTTTTTCGGCTAAAATTGCTCTTTCATCGTAAATAAAGTAAACTTAGCAAACATTTTGGACATTTCAGACTTGACCAATGTATTCTTTGTGGTTTCTTTATTTTATTTAAAATAACTTTAACCAAACAAGGTCCATTTTGAGGTTAGAAAGTTGTTTACTATATTAGACAAGACAGAATGAACACGGTATACACTTGTATACATTCCTTTCTTTATTGTTTTCCTAACCTTTTAAGTGCTGTTAAACAAATGCAAACGCCGAGGTTATCGTCGGTTACGCTAAGAAAATGAGCTCTATCCACTGTTAATCTCCGGCCACATACAGCGTCCGGCTTAATTGCTGAACAATTGCATATGCAGATTACTGTGAACAAACGATTACGGGAACCATGCAATCTGTGCACACAGCCGTATTATATTAAGCTTTGAGCGCTTGTGTCAAGAGACTATATTATCTTTAGTGTGTTTTAAACTATGATAATAGGACAATTTGTAAGCAAGACGTGTATTTTTCCTAAAGATCTTCAAGTGTAATAAAAACAAGTAAATTAAAAACAAGCTATAGAAAAATGCAAATATGAAAACATTAATAGAACATATACAGAGATTAAACCAAAACACTTAGGGTTATAATAAACAGTCGTAAGATTTTCATTACTATATAAAATAAAGAACAAAGCTCATTACAGCACCATTTTACACTGTTGACGTTTGATAAATAAAGCGTGCATCTCAAAAGACCAAAGACGAAATGAATAAACATATTTTCATTGATAGACATGGCACAGAGCGAGAAAAAATCTTCGCGTAAACAATACGATCATGATCCACGAGAAATGGAAGATGGAAATAAAATTGCGCGCTCGTGGCTGATTGGCGATCTCATTAAACCCAGGAAGGACCCGGCGACGTTTACCTCTCAGTTATGCCCTGTCTTATAAAAGTGCTCTTTCGCTCTCGTATATTTTTTTAGAGTTCTGTGCAAGGTGAAAAGAAGGGTGAGGATGGTATGGTTATATTTACTTTTCCTCTGTAAATATTATTAATTATCAATAAAGAACCTTTTTTCATCGACAGTCCTCATTTTTTCTCTCGAGGGACCGAACTGAGTTGTGAGTCTTCTTTCTTCGTATTCCTTTTTTTCTAAGCATTTGTCCATTCCTTGATTGTCACTGAACTCTTCTTCGTGTTTATCAATGTCACAACATCAAAAACTTTGCAGCAGCTGTGGTATTATTCAAACTTTGATTTTTTATCATTCAAAAACCGTTTAGTCGATCGTTTTCCAAATTCTTAACATAACGCACCAAGAACACGTGTTCGAACATTTAGCTGTACTTTTACTGCAAAAATACCAAAAATGTCGAAAAGGAGTCAATTATTTATTTTTGTAAGACATAATTCGAATTCCTGGGATTCTGATAAATTTAGGGAAGGTTTGAATTTCAATTATCTTTTCAAAGTTGTTTGCAGTTGTTTGCTGGATCCTTAATCCAGTATCAGGTGTGGCGTACAGATGAAACTATTTAGACATAAAAAGGTAATTTAAAATACCAGTATTTCAAAAATACACAATCGTTATGTATGGGACATCTTTCCCGCCAACACACTGTTGTGTTCCAGTGTGGGGTAAGACTTCCGTAGAAATTACTAGCGTGATGAAATTGCAAATATCCATGGGCCTAGAAGGGCATTTAGATCCTATCAGGTGGCATGTATGCTTTCCGTTCTTCGTGCCATAAAACAATAAACATGACGCAAATTAGTGGTACGTATCTTGGGTAGTGAGGCACGAGTGTGTTACTTATTTAGTTGTCAATCGTTATTTATTCTTTGTTGATTTTTATCCTCATATTTATATTGTTGCTTCGTATTTTTTCTTTGATTTATTCAATCCAGCTCCGTGCTCACCGTGCCGTTTGTGAATGTGTTTTGACAGTCAATTTATTTGTGTAACCACACGCCCTCTTCCTTAATTCACAAGTCACGTAAATAGATGAAACGCTTCACATACGTCCATAATAATTTAACAAGGGGAAGATTTGTTTTGATGTCAACGAAAAACATTTTTTATTGTGGTTACTGCAACATCGTTTTGTATATCCATTAGGTGTCATTATCAATTATAGTATCTCTGCAATAAATCTGACATATTTATCATCCGCGTATTTCACGATGAATTGCTAGATTTATTTTATAAATGAATACTTTTTCTGTTTTTAAAAATACTTTGATATATATATACGCGTACACACATTCTGTATTTTTAGTAAAATGTATTAATTAATTAAATTATTCGAGCGACACTAATCGTATTTATGTACCTATAACTATTAGCAACAGCATAAATATGACATAATCCCGTCATTAAATTATTTGTTTCGAAGGAAGACGATTACCAATTTTTAAATTTCCAATGATTTGATTGATTGTGATACTTATTTCGTAACGCATCAGTCAATCAGTCAGTCAGTTTCGTCAAACCAATAATGGTATTCGTACCAATGCTGGCAATGACTAATGACTTGTGACTTCTTCACTTAATGATTCGACGTACTTCCGTAGGTACCGTTCGTCAAGAGAGAATGAAAGTGCTTATTTTTTCTCAGCAGAATTGACAACAACTGCATTTGCTCCCGCTTTTTTTTCTGCGGTCGTAGGTTCAATAGAGCAGGAATTTGAAGCCGTCTTTGTTCAGAGTCCCCTGTGAGTTGTGAATTGTGATGTAGGCTTCCCCTTTTTCTTCGTATCCGCTCCCTTTACATTTGACCTTCACGTCTGTCCAGTTCCTGAATAGTACTTAGCAAAACAAGGGCAGAAGCTATTCAAGGGCTAGCTAAAGATCGACGAAGCGACGCTTAAAACATAACCATAATTTACTATAGTAGTTAAGATGATTCAAAGGAATTATTTTATGTCATATATTTTTGCGGTTGTTTCAATATTTTCAAAACGAATCGTTCGTCGGATCGTATGGTTTTGGTAAATACGTAACCAAGGAAACGTTTACTGGAGTTATTAATTGCTTAAATCAGTTCCTCAACATCGCAACAACTTCTTAGCCCGAACAATAAAACAAAGAACCTTAGCAATCAATGCCAAAGGTAACCGCTAACATTACCCTTAATAACTTCGCGCGAGGCTTTCGTTTTCACTTACAAAGTCATTTTCGCCCAATTAGCTCTCAGAATACGCTCCGCCCGCGTCACTGAGCAAGGAGATTGCTTCCTTGATTCCACCTCTATTCTTACGAATCATCTGATTGGAATTGTCACGATCTTACGTTGGAATTTTGTTACGGTTTATTTTAAACAAAGGTCGACAACAAAATAAAAACACGTCAAAGGGTTCAATACAAATAGGTCATACAAAATAAGGAACTTTAATGATTTACGAACATTCCACCAGTTTCAGGCGATTCAAGCATTTCCTGATAATTCGTAGAATTGCACGCGCAACGCGCACTGTTTGCGGATAGACTGAAAGAACTTTGGGGGAGATTAAAACTAGCTTAATTAACTCAGGTATAAATAAAATAGTTCAATGGTGTGATGATCAAAGTTAAAGAAATTTTATTCTTACTACACGTAAGTACCTACTTTTTTTATGCTCGTAAAACTTAATTAACATCAATGGAAGGACGCCGACGGAAGCTCAATCAATACAATATAAATAAGTGCTCAATATAATTTATTACGAGCTACCAGTGTTTTCGCAAATAGAAACATAAAAACGCAATAGAGAGGTTCTTGGGAAAATATTCCGTTCCGCAAATAAGTAATGTGAGTGAAATGCTTACAACCCCGCACTATTTAGGGACTTAATGATAATAATTATAATTTTTCTCAAAACCTACGTATGCATCCTCAAGGAATTTGTAGATATTGTACGAGTAGACAATGGAAATAGAGGAATAATGAAATAACAAATTTGAAACAACGAATTTACATCGGCTTAGTAGCTACTACTTGTAATATTGGTATCCTTATTAAACGTTTACGTCCATTTACTTGCGAAATACATTTTTTTTTGGGGAAACACTTTAATACGAAGTAATATTTAACTGACTATTAAATCATAATGACGTGACAGTCGGAGATCATTAGTCAAGTTAAATTCCCGAGAAATCCTCTTAGATACGTAAAAAGTTCGTCACCGAAAAAGTATCAGAGAATAAAAAAGAACTTTACGAATCGTCGTACTAATCAAAAGTCGCGTGAATTTAATTTGATTAGGTAATACTTGAGTTTTATGCTTTTATTAAAGAGCTTTGTTTCTTTCAACCCGGCGTCTAACTAGTAGGTAACTGTTCTATTGAAAACATTTCTCAGCAATATTGAATATCTACTTAATTCTCGAAGCTTATTAACGTTCGACTTGAATTCTTTATTGCAGCATTTTTATTTTATCGTTTTCTTTGCACTAGCTGTCAAGGTAAGTAGTATTAGTATTCTTACGTCTTTAATAAAAAGTTAAATGCAATTCATATTTGAATTAAACAATAATTCCGGTAGTGACTTCTTTTCTGTTATTACCGTTGCAATTACAATAAAACTAAATTAATTTGCTAATATTTGACATTCATGGCCACTGAATTGTCACTTCATTTTTATAACGCCAAGTTCGCAGTAAACTCCGAAAGATATTGCATTGAATTTACTTTTATTTTCTGTCAAAGACGTAAAAGTTCCAAGATTTAATGTTTTGTTTAATTTTATATTTGTATTTAATACTAGCTTATTCAGCCGTTACAGCCTGAAGGAGTAACAAAGTAACACATAACCACGCACGCACGCACGCACGCACGAACGCACGATGTTGTTTTTTTCATTATCTTGCATTTTTATTTTGCGTAGATAATGTATTACATCGGCATCAGGTGATTATTTTAACATTGAGTCGGTCTTTGCAACTAAATAATATATAATAAGTATCATTTAGTAAAATGTATATTTTTAACTATTTTTATATTTTCCCGCGTTTACAAAAAAACATTTGTCTAGCATTTATCAGTGTCCCGAGTCTACCAACACGGTTTTAATCCACCTCAAAACTATGACGGCGAAGGCACGCGCAGCTGCTCGGATTAATTTTGTCTACCGATGTTAAAAATGTGGAATGGTTTTGTTACTCTATAATTACATATCCGACGAAACGCGAACGAGTTTTAATAATAAATCACCAGTCGGTCACGGTTCCTATAGCAAGATCCATTTAGTTATCAAAATTTTCTTGTTTGTATCAGATCCTTGAAAGCATTTATGGTAGGTAATGCTAGTTTTTTTTACTGTACATGTTTTTTACTGTGTTAGCTTTTATCTTAAAATCTTATAGTTTTTCCCGTGTATAGATTCTGATTTATCTATGAAAACATTTTTGGGGTTCACACGATGATTATGTAGGTTGGAAAAACTTTAAATTATGCTGCATGGGGATTTTGTTTCATTCCAAAATAACAGCCTCACTCTTTAATTTTTCAGTATATTTGATTGAACAAACCGTACGGTCATCATCATCATCATTGTAATCGGGTCCTCGCGGTAATGCATCGGTAGTGGGAGTAATTCGACAGATGCATTTGCAATTAAAAAACTAAGGGCCGCAAAGCGAGAAATCTAGTCCGATTTTAGTTAAGTTGCGAAAAAAAGAATGGAATTTTTAAGCTTAAAACTACATTGATATTTTTCATTGAGGTCAATTTAAACTAGTGCAATAAAGAGTTTAGACAAATTTAAATGTACAGAAACATCCCAACTAGCACATTAGCGTTAAAATAACCTATATAAGATCTGTATATCAGTTCCATTCGAGAGTAAAAGTGTTAACATATACCTGTACAAGGGAGTTATAGCATGCTCTAACTCATTTATACCCACGAAAGAGGCCCACGATTTTACAGGTAAGAGTTATAGAAAGCCTATAGTACGGTGATATACAGGTGTTAAAGCACCTGCATGAGAGCGACTTTTCAGTGTCAGCTACTACTTTAACCGGTATTGCTGTTGTATAGTCGGGTTAGTGAACACTACGGGAAATAGAAAAGCATCGGATAAGAATGATTTGCCACTTGAAACTTTATAAGACCTATTAAGAGTAGTTGGTTGATACCTTGACTCTTATTAGGTAGTTAAAATGGACTCAGGTATGTATGTTACCGTTTTGTGAGTGCATTAGTAATAAACTATTTATTTTTTAGCGTACGACTAGTTTGAAAAAGCCTAGATAAGTAAATTAATTGATCCTGACTCATGTCACAGAATAATGGCGACAATATAATTGTCAGGAAAAGTGACAAAGCAACATCGGTAGGAAAATATTCAAGTAATTTTTATTTACGAAGTGAAAAAATTACTGCGCTTGTGATTTTACGGTAATGTATACCTTGTTTCTCATCTCAATTTTAACGCGCCTAGGATTTATTAAAGATTTAAAAGAAAAGTTATGACAACAATAACAGACGCCCAAACTAACAATATTTAGTTATTCCTGCTTCCTGAGCAGTGGCATGTAAAATAAGGTGGTATCCATGGAACGCTTGAAATAGTATAAACAATTAAGTATTTGGTGGTCAAATGTTCATTACTCATAGTAATATTTATATTTAGTTCACCAAAACAATGGCGAACTTACTTTAAATATTAAATCTTTACTTAACCCATTTATAACACTCTTTGAGTTACAACATCGGTAGTCAAGAATATTGTGCAGCCTTTGGTACACGTAACAGCGTTATAGTAGACTTAGCTAAGTACGTTTACTACAGTGAAGACAATTTTACCGGTTGAACCTAGATAACGGAGTTGTTCGACACTTTTAGCATCTGGTGTTACTAAACTCTCGACGAACTCTTTTTTATAACCCATATCTGCACTTATAGTCAATATAACACCTAAAGATATACAAGACACTTCATGGCAACAACTAAACAACAATATGCGTTAACAGGAGTCAGCGAACACTGTTGCATAGACATAGGTGTCACAGACAGGCTAAAGCTGTAACATCTTAAGTATACTTGCTGTAGTTATCACTATTGTAACTCTCAAAGCTGTACTACATCGTCCATAATAACTCTAGTGCCACTGTTGGAGTTAAATTTATTTGCTAACTCCTCTATATCCCCTTTAGTTACAACTGAGATAATTGTAACTCTGTAATATCGCTTAAAGTTCTACAAAAACCTGTAACTGACACCAAAATGTTAGTTGGGATGCATTGTTATGTTCCTTAAAACGATATTAGGTATAAATTTTCTTTACAATAACCTTCGTGTTTTAAAACGTAACAAAATTAACCTTAAACTAGTTATAATACTGCGCCTTAGTATGTCAAAGCTATTGTAAAAAGCCGTAAATAAGAGCAGTAATGTGAACAATGAACTAGCCTGTGACTGGCGTTTAAGTCAACAAAGACCGATTTGAGCTCTTTGATCAATTGCCAAATGCAAGCCGCATGGTTGTCGGTTAAAGGCGAATGACACGGGTATTCGGAAACTGAACGTAAACTATTGTTCCACGCCATTTTGTTATGCCGTAAGATACTTAACTACAGGATATGATGACCTATTTTCATTATGTATAAGCAATGTCAATAAAGAAGCAAGGTATGGTAATTTCAACCTATTCTCTATTGAACTATGCTCTAGTTAGTTTTATGGTCCTAACAAAATTATTCATTCAAAATTACTAAATACATTGTTCATTATTATCACAAATGCTTTTCTATCTTCACCTCGTTATGCACTCCATATGCCAGAGCTGAAGGAATGTAAATGGGTCGAGATGTTATTGGTTGCATATTGAAATTATACTGTAACGGAGCGAGTAATGATGAGCTCGATGCCAAGTCGTAAACATTCTAGCAAGCCCAAGCATTACACAAATTACGGCTCCGGTTAGGCAATCTAGTGCATAAACTTTTCCTGCAACATGCATTTGGCTGTATTCGTGGATTCTATTCCGTTGACTAATGCTACAAATTGCAAACTACAAATCGGTTGCGAAAGTCACTCTCCCGAGTGCGTTATCACACTTATCACAGTTAATGGACGCCAAATTAAGCTTAACATACAACGGATTTTTTTGTTTTTCTTGCTTCATAGATACAAACATAGATACTCATAACCATCTACTTTTATATCATCAATATTTATTCCTGAGTTTCACATGTCATGTTTTTGTTAGCATTAATACTTATTTATTTATCTATCGTTACTACTATGCAATGAGACTAAGCAAACAAACCCACCATCAATAAAAAATGAATAGGGTACCACATTCTCCTTTTTTTAACCAGTAAATTCATAGATTTAAATCAGAACACAGACGGATACTAAGTTGTACATTCATTCGTTTTAATCATAAAATCTGTAACATGCTTTGCAGGTTCGAGCACCTTTTCTCCGAGAGTAAATCCCGAACGTTGCGAATGGCAAGTTCCAATCGCAAACTTAAAACTGATGAAAGAACATCGTAAAGCGAGGAGATAAAAAACAGTGAAATCCGCAAGGAAATCTTAGCAGCAACAAAAGCAACTAGATTGTTGGGAGCCGGGAATCTTGTATTTACAGAAGCTAGAAGTAATCCTCTTAGCTGGGAGTGGACGGTGCTTACACTACAACTAATACTGCGGCGCTCGCTCGAGGTGTTCAGAATTAATGTGCACACAATAATGGCACTAACGTGGTTGGGTACTCGTTGCAGCAAAGACAACTACGAGGAAAATTGTTTTATGGTACAGTGTGAATTCATTAAGTAGGTAAGTCCCATCTCAATTATTTGCACGTCTAGTCTAACTAGCACGGAAACGTCTGTCCCGAGCGTGATCGAGCAAAATATTAACATTTCGAATAAGAACGAGTAAATCAAATGAATACTCTGTTATAAATGTATAAACAAATTGACAAAGTTTAACTACCTCACATTCAAATGTTCGCCCAAGAAAGTTAGATTTGCTTTACAATAGAAGCTGCTACACTCTAGTGTCTTGTATGCAATTTGCCATTGTCGTAGCAAACGAAAGGCGGGCCGTGAATTACCGGCAAGCCATCTCGCCGACAGGCTGTGCTTACAGACGAGCGGAGTTGCCAGCGGTTAGGAGCCAAATCAAAACCTATTTTTATGGATTGATTAAAACCTACCACCAAGCAGCATTGTTCGCATTGCTGTGTTTCTGTGTGGGAACAGCCAGCGAAATTACTAAGATAGAGGCATTCCATCTTAGTCCTCAGGGTTTGCAACGCATTTGCGGTCTTAAAATTGTAGTATTGATAATGCAAATGTCTATGGGTTATAAATACTGGCTGTGCGCACATTTGCTTTCAATGAGACATATTTTTTTATACCAGTTGCCTTAAAGGTGATAATAATTAATACACCAAAATAAGCTCGAAATATTGATACCATCTATTCCTTAAAAGATAAATTTCACTCCATTACATTTAGACAACATCTTTCTACTTAAGACAGACGAAGACGCTGTGTAGGTACCCGCGTAAGCAAAACTACAGCCTGAAGCTTGAGCAATATATTCCACGTCATCGCAATGCTATCGTTCTTACTAAATTAGCTGCGTCTATGATTTACGACTAATACTCCGCGGTGAAGAATGCGTTTCTCTTAAAATATGTTATTCTCAAATGCTTTTCAAACTAATTTAAAGCTCATTAGCAAATCTTCATTTAGTTGGTACAGAAATGTCTCATACATATGCAAAGGGGAACTACGAGTAAGTTGTATTTTTATCAGCATAATGAAGCAATGATTTCGTTTTTTTGCATTTACGCAGCAGGTGGAAATAAATTTAAAAAAAAATGCAGCGTGCAGCGCTAAACGAGTTATAACGTTAGTAGTGTTTTCAGGTAAAAATACACAGAATACTTCTACATTTGTAGATTTCAGGAAAACCTATATGCATTTGTCCGGCTTTTTGTACTGGGTAACACTAAAATGAAATGGTATTCAATATAAAAACCGTACGTGTGAAACCGTCAAATTACAAATACGTACGTTGGACAAACGCCACTGCACCAGACAGGTCATCTAGAAACACATCTAAACTAACTCAGCAAACAGAGCAAATCAAGTCTAGAGCCCCACTAATAGACTACTCTCGAGAAACGAACTTCCCTTAGTTAAATCTTTTGGGGTAAGTTTAACGGGAACATTATTCGTACAACTTTCAACATGTTGGTAAATGTAAACAACTGAGGTCTGTAGTTGTTTTCATGTAAGATATTTGTCGTTGTCAAATATTGACGGCAAGGAAACATTGATCGGAGCTTCCATAGGAATTGGTATTAGCCCAATTGAAAATATAAGTTTGTGCCTTCGATTTTACACGTTACTAGATTAAACGACTTAAACGGACGAATAGTTATACGATTTGTTGAATGAAATTCAATGTAAAACCAAACGCTCGGTGTCATTGACCAAATTAATTACATTAAACATAAACGTAATTGCGTTTTGATTACCCGGTAAGGATCAAATCGTCTTAATTCGATTTTTACTTGAAACTCCCGGCAATACAAACTTGATGGAAGAATGTTCAGTAAAAAAGTTAGACTTCCGAAAGTTAAATGGAAAAGTTAGGCGGCCAAATTGACAGTCTCGACAAGACCGCGGTTGTCCGACCCACCCTGACTGAATGGCGGTAATCAAATTTCTCTTGACTGGAAAATAATAACCACGTCATGTATGTATAAATAATGAGTTTAAGAGTAGGTACTTTTGCGGAAGTACACGAACAGCAAGTGTCAATCAAAATCTTTTATTTATTCAATATACTCGTAAAGGTAGAAACATATGAAGTAAGTCTCGACTCTCGACACGTCTACAATTTATATGCCAAATTGTAAACTTTGAGAGTCGAGACTTAACTCTATTCGAGCTTTGTCTTGTTAACTACACCTACCCTGATGCATCTAAGCAAATAAATCCATCAAGTCTTGCAAAAATAAATCATATTCAAAACAATTCTGTAAAAAGACCAAAATGCAACCAAAATAGTCAACAACTTTAATTGTTAAGCACCTTAAGTACCCTGTCATAATGAAAGCGTTAAGTCTAAAGAAATAAATTCCGTCAAAATTAACGATTATCGTTCTGTGATAGGGTTCTATAGGTGCTCAACAATTAAAGTTGTTGACCGTACCTGTAAAAGTTGGCCGTTGAGTGATATCTGTAATATGTGGTAACCAAGTTCGAGTTTATTTTACTTTGATTTTGTGGTTCCTGCGTAACACGGTAGGCCCTTTGATGTTAGGCCATCACAATAAACACATCGGTAGGGAGCCAGCCTAGAAGTCAAACGGTTGTAATTAATTTCCATCGTTGTATGCCATAATGCAGAGTATCCATTATAATAACACATTATATTGTATGTTATAACATAACTTTGATGTTATTTCATCACCTAGTAGTATTTTATGGTAGCAACTATTAATGAACGTCATAATTACCATAAGTAAAATAAGGGCATAAATGATTGAAACTCTAATTTTCGGTAATGAGCCTGTTTAGTAGTTACCGTCGAACTCAAAGACATTTTAGAGACAATTAACTCATTCCTTTTTCAAACTTGTGTTTGAAAGATTGACATTTTACATTAAAGAACGACTAAATCCTTCCTTATTGAACATCAATTGACACAGTGCGGCAGAGATTCTGACGTTTTTCATGTTTTCTTAATTGTGCTAATTAGAATTTAATAAATACCTTGAAGCCGCTTTCCAAATGAGTATTTCTTGTCGCATTATACTTCATTACATCACTTCCCATAGTCAAGAGGAATTTGATACAACTCTTCCTTAGTCAAGTTTGTTGTAAGGATTTTTCCCTTGTAAACAGCCCTAAAAGACTTATACTTTGGGTTGTCTGAAAAGCAAAAGTTTCGCACGAGTTGAAGAGCAATCAAAACTTGGAAAAATTCTTTGCGTAATTAAAAATTCCGTTAACCCGTTCTGTAGTTTATATTAAAATGTTAATTCTATTCGAATGAGCAATACTGGGATAATTAATTTGCGGGTAGGTCGAAAAACTCGCAGACGAACACCCACCACTTCAGTTTTTTCGTGACCATGGTTGTTGTAACACAGTCGAAAAATCGAGGAAAATATTTATTTTATTACCTATGCGATTAAGTCCCGATTTATAGTATGAATTAATTTATACTTTTATTACGGTTCCTCGGATAAAATTGTAGAAATGACTTAAGTTTGACTGATTTATGGCAATTTTATTTTTATTTCTAGTGTGCGAATTATGCATATCAGAATTCTTAATAAAAGAGTCTTGATTTTTAATAATATTTATTTATAAAATAATTAAAAAAAAAACTTACAACGCTTTAAAAAGTAATGCATAAAGTACTCTGTTTTCCTATTTTGTTTTAAATGCCTTTGCCCGCAAATTCAAATAAATTTCGGTCATCGTTACTCCCTCGAGAGCTTTTCGGTTGAAAATGTCCGCTGCCCTATTTTCCAGTGAAGAAGGCCGAAGCAACCACGTTTCACAGATTTTATTTTTCAAATTATTAATATTGGAAACTTGTGCTGATCTCTCACTCGACTTTGATTGGAACGTCACTAACGAATCTTTTGGCAGTGATCACCTTATCATTTCTATGAAAACGTTAGACAGTACTCAAATTATCCCCGAATTGAAAAGAAACATCAAAAAGGCCAACTGGGTAGAATATACACAACACATAAAATCTGCATGTGACGGATTAGATTTCGGAGACAATTTACAAGGTAGTTACGATAAACTCATGGAGGCAATTGAGGAAAGTGCTAACAAAAACATTCCTTATATTAAAGTCAGTATTAACCCTAACAAATTCAAACCAAAACCTTGGTGGAACCCTGATCTATCGAAGGCAGTAGCGGAACGTAGACTAGCTCTTAAACACTTTAGGAAATTACGCACGGTTGAAAATTACTTAATTTACAGAGAAAAAGTAGTTACTGCTCGAAAATTAATAAAACTTGCAAAAAGGAATTCCTGGCAACAGTTTTGTGACACCATAGACTGCAATACGCCCAGCAGTGAGGTTTGGAGGAAACTTAGATGGCTTAAAGGTTATCGGAGTCCTAAAGACTATTTACCAGAAAACACCGCAGTTTCCTTTGTAACAGAACTCACTCCTGATAGTGTTTCCTTACAGCCCCTAGATTTTAATACTAATGGTTCCCATCCCCATTATTTTATACTTTCAGAACTAAATCTGATTCTTAAAAGAGCAGATACTTCGGCTGGTTTAGATACCATTACTTATTCTATGATTAGCCATTTACCGGATAATGCAATAGAATATCTCCTACATATATTTAACATAATTTATAAAAAAGGCGAGATACCAGAACAATGGCGTAGAATCAAGCTTATTGCAATACCAAAAAGAAATACTGACACTCTTAAGTATCGTCCTATCTCACTTATCAACTGCTTTTGTAAGATTTTTAATTTAATGATAACTCGTCGTCTTGAATATCATTTCGAAAGCAAAAAATTATTTAATGATAGTACTTTAGGTTTCCGTCGTGGACTTTCATGTCAGGACAATCTTGGTAGGTTTATTGTAGACACAGAAACTGCGTTTATGAACAAAGAATACGTTTTATGCGCTTACGGAGACATAAGTAACGCTTATAATAATGTAGCAATTGAACCTCTTATCTCCACTTTAGTTGATTTTGATGTGGATCCGCTCCTATGTAGATATATTAGAGAATTTCTAAGAGAGAGATTTTTGATATATAGGTTACGGGATGGTAGAGAAATGACAAGAATATGCAGACAGGGTTTAGCTCAAGGTGACCCGATGTCACCTATTTTATTTAATATAGTTACAATTAAGTTATGCAACACACTCACTAAGACAGTTAAAGTCTCTCAATATGCCGACGACTTCGCTTTGTATTGTATTAATCAAAGTATTGATTTTTGTGCTAATGTCATTCAATCAAGTCTTAACACCTTAATATCAATGTTAGAGGAAATTGGATTAGAAATTTCTCTCTCAAAGACTAAACTCTGCATTTTCACTAGGAAATACAAAGTGCCTGTTATTGATATACGAATAAATAACACTGGAATCGAGGTTATAAATTGTGCAAGGTTTCTGGGTGTTTGGGTGGACCGCCGCCTGAATTGGACTCGACATGTATTAGAAACTGCCCAAAAATGTATTTCATACGTTAATATCCTTAGTTCTATAAGTAGTTCAAAGTGGGGTGTCCATCCAATTCACTTAAGGAGACTTTATATAACATTGGTGCGATCTCGACTTGATTACGGATGTATCATTTTCGGCAATGCCAGTCCTAGGCTCCTCCAGAGGTTGGACGTAATTCAAAACCAATGTCTTCGCCTTTGTGGAAGCTTTATTCGCGACACCCCAATTTTTACAATGGAAAGCGAGTTTTGTATTTCACCCTTAAAGCTTAGAAGAATCTATTTAAGCGACAAATATTTCCTGAAACTTTCTTCTAAAATATTCGATTATCTGAGACAACAAATAGAAGCATTAGACAACACATTAAATTCGGGCGCAAGATATTGGCGCAATAACCAACTCCCACTTTTGCTTGAGAGTTTCAGAAAGTATTCCAATCTACCTATGTCACAATTTGAGATTTTTCCCCAATTTTTACTTTCTAGTGATGTTAAAACACTGCCTTGGGATAAAATCATAATGCATAAAGTGAGCACTATTAATGAACCTAAAGCTAAACTGCCCACTCACGATCTAAGACAACGTTGCGAAGATATGATACAAGAGCAGTTCTTAGATCACATTCATATTTACACTGACGGGTCCAAAACAAGACATGGTTCTAGTTGCGCGTTTTACGACGAAGCTGCGGATTTCGGGGCTAAATTTCTTATTGAAAATCCATGTGTACCCATAATGGGAGTCGAATTGACAGCAATTAATGAAGCAGTACATTACTTAGAATCGACACCATACCAGAAAATTGTTATTTTTTCAGACTCGAAGAGCAGTCTACAACATTTGTTGGGAAGTGCTAAGGGCGGCAGTGTCGGTAGATACGAAACTTACCTCATTATTAAATGTATCCATGGATTGATACGTAACGGGGTTGAAGTTCGTTTACAATGGATCCCTTCACATGTGGGCGTCAAAGGTAACGAGGTGGTAGACTCACTCGCATCCGAGGCTTTACAGAACGGCATACCTCTCGACACGGTACCGCACTACACTGATCATCTTCCAAAAGTGAAAACCGACAACTACATTAAATTTAAATTATATTTCAATGAGTGCTCTCAAAACAAGGGCGTCTGGTACAAATCCATTGTAGACGAACCACCACGCGTACCTTGGTTTGCCTCACGAAATCTCAACAGAAAAGAGTTGGTTATTTGCTTCCGAACCCGAACTTACCACATCCCACTTAACAAATTTAACTACATCATGAAAAAAAGAGACGATCCATATTGTACACAATGTGACAAAGAAGAGGACCTGCTTCACTTAGTTCTAGAGTGTAAAATCAACGAACAATCTAGGTTGAACCTCTTAAAAGAGACTGGTTGCTTTGCGGGGGATCTCCTCTTCTTCTTCCATCAAATCTTAAGCTCAGGGTTCACTACCGAACACAGTGGTATATTTATAAGCTTCATTATACACTCATTGAACCTAAGATCTGAATATTATAGAAATACTCCTTAAGTATCAATCCCAATGTTTAAAGTAACACCTAAAATTTAAGTTACACTGTTATTATTTTTAAGCTGACTTAATCATAAGATGTATGGCTTATAAAATAAATGATTAAAAAAAAAAAAAAAAATATATTGGAAACTTGCAATTCTAAGCGTGGTAAGGACCCCTTTTCTTCCTTAGTGTCTTTCTTAGAAGTATTGATAGTTTCACATGAAAGAAGAGTTACCAGAGATGTCGGTGGAGGCCGCCCCAGACAGAGTGACACAAACACAAAGTGATACAATTTTCTGTGTATAATTTTAATGAATAAGGGCCAAATTAAACTCACCCGAAACTGGCGCACGTGCATGAAGAGGTTGATGAATTTCAAGGAAAGAGACGGTATGTTGGAACTGGTGCAACTAGCCTTCCATAGTGTCTGCTAACCCATGGGAGGCAGTCGTGACTGTATGTCTGTTAGTAGTTTCACAGAACTTGAAATTAGGATAGACAGTATAGAAACCCAGTTTATCTATCGTCCATCTTCAACGATCACTCCCCAGAATGTTAATGCTAACGACTCTCGCAACAGTTTGGCTGCCGCGACAGCCCATGCATCACGCTAACAATGACGCGCGAGCGGGAAATAGCACAGTGCACTACGCTGTCATATTCATTTCCCACCGGGTTCGGTCTTCTAACTTAAAAGCTATTTGTATTAACAGTATCTGTAGTTAAAAATCACTGCAGGTATGTTTCATTTTAAGAGTCTCAAGGGTTACATGAGGGAAAAAAATATTTCTATTTTTAAAGACATAAAATAACAGATCTGTGGGAAGTAAAACCGGTTTCTTAATTGACCTTTACCGGAATCTTACGTTACAAATGTGGAGACGGAAGATGGAGACGAAAGACGGAGAGACGGAAACGTTAAGAAATTATCTATCTTTTTTAAGCAATTATAATGTTTTGTTAGAAATCTTTAATTAAACACAGTATGTTCTTTTAACGATTCTAGTTCAAAGGAATGTGTGGCGTTGCCAGCATTTTTGAAACGATTTTATTATATCACAATAAAAACCGTAGTCACAAAAACACACTAAGACCACCATTAATTTAGTAAGGTAAGTAAATAAATGATCATAGGTATATTGCAAGCATTAGGAAAAAAAAATGAAAAAAAATACCTTCGTGCTACCTTTTTTTAAAAGAAACTGTTATTTTAAAAATATATATTATAACTCAACGTTTAAAATAAAGAACTTAATGACTCGCAAATGGTTATTTTACTAGCCGTCTATTCATCTGCATACAATGGAAGCTAAAGGTCAAAACGCTCACTATTTCTAAACTCTATTACAACCAAAATCGTTTAACAAAGGAAAACAAAATTCTGTTTGCTACCTAATTTACTGGACCGACTCAACTTTCCGCGAACAGCAACAATCGACGTAAAAACCTATCAAAACTTGAGAAAATTCAATAACGGCACTTTGAAACTTTGTTAAAGGAAGGAGGAATATTCTTATGAAAAAAAATCCCAATTTGTGTCGCCGGTAAAATAAAAATAAAGTGAATAAACGCGCCAGTCCGCAACACCTGGGCGCTAAGGTCTAGTTTGGCTTGCGAGGTGCGGCCTCACTGCCGATATTATTTAACAGTTGTTAGTTTCTTTTGTTATTTTCTCTTAAGTTATTTTCTTGGAGACAATGCCTTCGCTTTGTTACTTTCCTCGACCTATTTTAAGATGGATAATGCGCAAACTGGTCTCTTGATAATACCTAGTCTAACTACTATTGCGTGACTGTAAATTGTTTTAATCACTTACACGTGTAGGGTAGAATAGCTTTGATTATTAAATTTCATTTCAAAAGAGTATCAATGTAAAAATAAAAATTACGGACGCAACCGCAAAACCTCAACATCGAATCAGTCTAAAACAGGAATAAATTCAGAGATTCAAAGATTATTACTAGATAAAGTTAACGTTCATATCACGCACAATATTTAAAGCCGTATATTATAAACCAACTGCCATAAAACCACAGCTGAATGCCTCGCATTATATTAAAACATAATTTTAAGATAGTAAAACTATGATCTCCCAGAATCCGGCGGTTAAATAAAATAAAACTTTCAACTGGTACGTATAATTTCGCAATGAAAACAAACCAGACGTTTTATAATATAACGATGTTTTTACTGGAAACGTTTCAATAAATGTGTGTATCTAATAGTCGTAAAGTTGAATCTTTTTAACAAATTATACAAATGTGAAAGTTGGTTTATTCTTCTTTAGACGTACTTATTGCTCAACCGCTTCGTGCAGAGCTGTGTCATAAAGGACGTAAGAGAGGTTATTTTGGGCGGAAACCGCAATTAGAACTTACGAATTTGATTCTCTGACGCAACAACGATGTGCCTGCTATTGTATGACATCTTGGACTTTCTTCAGCCACCCTGGAGCTTTAGATTTATTCGCTGTACCAATTCTATAAAGCGAACGAAGTCAATAAGAAAAGTTTTAACATTTTGTCAAAAATTTAAAATTCTACTTTAAACTAAATACTTTTGCCGAAAAGCTGCCGTTAATCCGCAGTCTCAATTGTTTTTGCCATTCCGGAGGTCAAAATAGGCCGCTTGTTAAAGACATTGATAAAAACTTGTGACTTTAAACATTAAACACAGCTGTGCCTATTAGTTCGCCGCTTGATAAGGAAAAGTAATGAAAAAAACTCGAAATATTGCTGATTTCCGAAATCCATATACAGGGCGTCCCACGGATATGCAACATGAAGGGGAAGTACCTTAAATATTGTAGATACAGGATTTTGCTTTATGAAGACATAATTTTATTTAAAATAGTTAGTAATACTGCATTCAAAGATTTTTAAAAAACTGCTTGCCTCACCTGGGAATCGAACAGACCAAATATGAAAAAAAAAACAATCTGTATTTTTATGATACCAGTCGAAAGGGTAAATGATAAGAAATAATTCCCTCTTAGTAACATTGTATCTAAAAATAAAGGAACTATGTGAAATTTTACATTCAAGTTACTAGAAAGTTTATTAGTATGTAAAATACATGCAAAAACAGAAGTTTTTTTTAAAAATCTTTGAATGCAATATTATTTACTTTTAAAAATAAAATAAAGTTTCTAAATAGCAAAGTCTCCTACGGGCCATATTTAAGGTACTTTCCCTTCATGTGGCATAGCCGCGGGACACCCGGTATATAATATACTACTTACCATAGAACGAAGCAAATTAATTACTTACATATTCAAACGTTAAACTATTTTATGACTGCTAAACCTTTTTTAACAACCGGCTCAAAGCACGGTATGTGTAATGTGTCCGTCTGTTTGTCAATGCTTAGGGCCCGAACAGGTGAACCGATATTAAGAAATCTGGATAGATTTGTCCATTTTATTTTGCGACCGAGTATTTAAGTAAGTTAACAGTTAAGTTGATGAATTTAATATTCTTGCGATTATTATAAGCACAAATATGGATTTTAGAATCTTTAATAAAACATAACTTAGGTACCTAAGCCCTAGCCTAAGTGTACAAAATGTGGTTACAGAACTATCAACCAGTTTTTGGAGTTGTTGGTAATTCTGTAGCTCTGCCTACCTCACTCTGGGAATAAAGGCGAGAGTTTATGTATGTATGTGTAAAACATTTTTTGGGATTTTCTTTTAATTGAAATGAAACTTTTTTTATTTACTGTTTCACTACGATTTCACCGATCGTTAAGACGGTTTGTCTTTTTGCCTGAGATGTTAACTTGAGATACTTATGTTCTAATTCTCTCAAAAACAACGGACGGGCGGACGAACGAGCGAAATCGCATCGGCGAGTTTAGGTAGTCCCGTCAGAGCGAACAAAACACATTTTAGCCCCTGCATTTTTAATTAAGCAGCCTTATACGTTCAATCCATCGGCAGAAACCATGCTGCTAAATTGAAAATGCACGCGCTAAAATACATTTTGTTCGCACTGACGGGACTATTTAAACTCGCCGCTTGGACATTCACTCGTCCGTTCGTCCGACTGTCGTTGTTCAGAGAATCACTACCCTGTGTAGTCCGCCCGTCCGTTGTTTTTGAGAGAATAACACCCCAGATATAGCGAATAGGTAATCATTCACTGTCGTATTTTGCTGGATAAGTTCAGATAATCATCTTGCTCTCTCATTAGCTTATAGTATTAGCTGTTGAAGTATTATTAGGCTATAGAAGTCCACTGAAAAAATTAAGAAAGCAAGATCATAGGAGCTATTCCGACTAAATGCGATGTATGTTAGTATGTTGTCCACTACACCTGTAATCACAAATAATGATACAGAATCTCTGTGTATACTCACGCGTCGCTGCTGCTGGCTGAAACAATCGCGGTCGATAGCTACCTGAAAACAATAAATCATTGTTAATTGTGCAGTCGACTAAAAATTAGTAAACATACGGAATACTGCTATTATTTTAAAGACCCTTCGGTACAAGAGACCAGTGTTGAACTCGTCCAATACAGCAATGTTTTACTAAACATACTTAACTAAGAGGCCTGTTACAAAGATGAGCTGACAAAGTCGCATTTCTTTTGAGAAATTATACAGTCTTTTCGCTATTTTTATTCGGTGTATTTATACAAGACAACCAAATTAAAATGTTAAAGAATTATTTTTCATGATGTGGTTAGAGGTGATTGTATATTTACCTAGTATAAATAAATAATATCAAAAAATGTAAAAGAAGTAATTCTTAACGGACGCTATTCACGATATCCGTTGTGTATTTGTTTCTTTTTTTGTATTTTTTCTCTTTAAATAATAAAGTGCCTCACATGCTTACATAACCTTATAGTTTGACGGTCTATGGTCCATCATAGAGAACACACTAGTTGTTGTATTCGTAATGTTCACGAAACACTCACACTACATGAGCATTTTCTTTTAGTATGAATAAATTTATTTTCATTTTAAAATTATCTTGGTAACCTAGGTACAAGTGGATAAGAAACGATAAAAACAAACGAACGAATTCACAAACTGACTTAAAACTACACTAATCTAACAAATCGTAACTAATCTACCAGTGAGCACAATTAGTTATTATTAATTACACAGTTTTCTTCAAAAATGTCTGTGTTAAGAAATGAAAGTATCTAACCCTAATATATATGTTTTTGCATGGGGGCCGACGTTACGTAGCGATAGGTATTTTTTTCCGTACTTTTTATATTTCGCTCAATCTAGAAAATTCTGCCTATGGTGGCCATATATTGTCCAACTAATAAACACGACATAAACACGAGTATCGATTATCGAAAAACAACGGGCGGATCCGCCGTCGGACCATTAATCAAATCTCGGCTATGCGGTTTAATGGGACTAATTACAGCTGCGAATCACCTCCACGCGGTACAGACAAACGGACACAGATGTGGCGATTAAACTCACGTGACGACATGACACATAATTAACACGGATTCGTTTATTTTATAAGACTAAAGTCTTTAGGAATATGATTTATTAATACTACTAATTTAAAGCGAGATTTCTGTTCTTCGACATTTAAGTTTAAGAATGCAAAAAATATTATTCAAATATACCAACCTAATCACCTTAACAATCGCCTGAAACGCTGGCTTATTGAGCACTCGTTCTATGACTTTGATGAGGTTATCGCTCTTAAGTGACCTCAGTAGGCTCGGTTAGGATATTTATGTGATATTTTTGGTATTATTTTTAGATTTATACAAATATTGTATAATAACACATTAAATTTGTTCCATGTTCCTATAACTTTTTAACGTGTAAATTGGCTTTACTAATCAATTACTTATGACTTATGACTTAACACTTTAACGACCACCAACCCGCTAGGCGATGAAAATGTTAAGCTTGTAGATAGGGTATTCCCATCTGTTACCGCCCCTTTGTTACCAAGTGGTCACTGGCCACTAGAGTTTGCCTTCTCCGTGCTATAAACTAAAACTTCGATCCCGCAAAAAACGATTCAATATGTTCTGTGTCGGGTAACCAATGCACTGTTGCAGTAATTACAGCATTAACTCTACTGCGGACATCGCTTAATACGGGATAATACTGATTACATATCGCAATGCGGGTGCTAACCGAAAGTTTGCTCGTTTATCCATCAATCACGACGCTGCATCATCCGATTATGATGTCAATGAGCATGTTTTGTTCAGCATTCCGTGCTATTTGTGCCAGAGTATTCTGCGGTGAGTATCGCTACGAATGACGCTAATGCTAATCCGATGAAATACCAGTATGAATGTTACGTATTTATAGAAATATAATTATTATCTTGATATCTGTTGAAAACCGTCCAATATTGGACATTGGCTTCCCTCTCAGCTCGCCACCAAGATCAATCCTCATCACAAGATCATCGGTCCACCTTCGTATATTCGCTCTTGGACATTTCAGATCTCTTTGGCCCCCTTGGCCACCTTTTCTAAAGGTATGCACCGATCATAGTCACTTTATTCTAGCATTTTTTGAACTTAGTATGTCAATTCAGATTCGATGTTTGTATTTTTTTGATTTAAAAAGAATGAGAATCGAAATCCCCACATTACTTGATTTACGGACATCAGATAATTGGTAGACAAAACTGTAGGCAAGTACTTGATTTCAAGTTTCCCACGTTTGCTTTTCTTATTTTAATACAGGGAGTTTCAGGACAAGCGTATTTTAAATAAAATTATGCGCAGTTGGCAATGCATTCTTAAAGCAATTGTTTAAAATTGTTATTCAGGATTTAGTTAAACTGTTGCACGAGAGTAGCGAGAGCATGGCTTACAACGTTCAGTCGACGGCACCCCCAGGACCCATAAATGGGGTGATAAAATGTTGACACAACAGAAGGAGCGCTTATTTAAAAGATTCAAAAGACTAGATACAATATAAAAAATTCAAAGTTGAATAAAAGTTAAACTATTTTTTTACCAACCAAACGTTTAAAATATAACTTTCATTTAAAAGTCGTTTTAAGTGAAGAGTGAAGCCGCAAATTTGCACAGAAGGCTTTTGGTAGCGTCACACTAGCTTTTAATGGATTGGCTATCAATTTAAATCGTAGAGTCGTTCTGCGGCGGCAGCAAACGGCACTCGTTTTCGAATAAAAAGTTACCGATCCGGAAATGTATTTCAACAACTTCGAAATCACGCAAATCGTTGTTTACAAATTGGAAATGGAAATCATTATGGACAACAAATGAAAGCAAATAAAATTGTCTAAGTACTTAATTGAATTATCAATAAACGGGAACGAATAAAATGAGTAACAGTTCACTTATAATCAATTCCCAAAAGCATACACTAAACCGATTTTCACACGTACTTATGTATGTCATGAATTCGTCTCACGTCCAATGTACATTTAATAACAATGTATGTAAAATTCAATGATGTTTAAGTAAAAAAGGCGTTTTAAAGTGTTCGCAGCGAGTTAACGTCGCCCTTATCGCTGCGAGAAGCGGAACGGGCGATAAAGAAACGCGCGGAATGGCTTGAGAATATATAGACGAGTAATTTCTTACCAACTTTAGAGCCTATAAGAACGGTAGTTTTATTTTTTCTAACTTTATTACTGATAATGTTATCAGTTGAGTATAAGTCTAACCAGCTAGTTCCATGGTTTTACAGTATTATTTATAATTAGAATGAAACAAACGTCAGATCGGATTAGTACTGTTCGCAATATTCAAAACGTGGATAGATAGGTTTCAATTTGACATTTGTCACGTACAAAGTGTGTCGGATTTTAAAACCGTAATAATAAACGAATTTCGACTAAGATACCCGTCACAAGATACGTCAAAGTAAACATCGAGCCATAGAAATCTTTAATTTTGGACGCATCGTTAAATAGATCTCGATCGGTTTAGGATGTGTTTACTCACCTTCTACCAAATCTAATAGCTTGTGATTATTTATTAGTCACTGAAGTTAAATTACTGGGATATGATAAAGTTTCAGTCCTTGAAGTTTGTGTGGTAATCTTGCAAATAAAGTTGATTAAGTGTACCCAATTCGAAATCAATCCCAGTAATAAGACGGATTGAAAATTGATTTGCAAGGTTTGTTTTGTAACAAGAACATTTAATCAAGCTATAGCCTACGAATAGTACTGAAGGATGAACTTTAACTGACATTATTTAGATATAGAATTAATGTTTTAGAGTCAGGCCGTTCAAACTTCGCAAACGTGTTGATATTTTAGTTATTTAACCAAGTACCAAATCCGGCCGTCTACGACGGGAACATAAAAAAAAAGACTAACTCTTTTCTCAAAACGCGATTACGCATCTGCAATTCCTCTCCTGGTATTGCAGATGTCCATAGGCGGCAGTGATCAGTGACCTTCATATGCCTCCTCTATGCTCTAGCGCAAACAAGTCTAGATAAAAGTTTGAATAACGTCGTCCACATAATGTTAGTTTTCATGCCGCGCAATTTGACGACAAAAATCCGCCATTTGCATTCCCAATGATTTTAATATAGCCTATGACACTCTAGTGGTTAAGACGAATATTACCACGTCTAATTATACGTATTTTAGTTTAATAGTTACGAGGGAACATAGAGTCGGAGATACTTTCAAGTCAAACACATAACCGTCCTTTTGGGCTTTGCCGCAGTCGGAAAAACATTTACGTTATTTAAACTTGAACTTAACCGTGGTTAAAGACGGTCTAGTCACGCGGATTACATGATAGTTTGTCAGATTGCTTAGCACTAAATAGTAATGTTCAGTGTCGGTCGTGTGTGCGTAGGCAATGAGAAACTTAGAGTTAAATCATATAGTCAAACAATCAATTTACGGGTATTCAAATAGTAAAAGTTTGATGATTGTTCATAATTAGTTTATTATGCTTCTTGTTATAACATTTCTAGGAGAAACTAAAAGCACTTGAAGACAAACAAATAAAATTCAATTATCGTTCAAAAGCGATGATTACAAGCGGCTTATCGAAGAGCATTTTAAAAACAATTTTTAATCGGCGATTGTTCCGGCTCTTGGTGACTGCTTGCGTCACTCTATTGTTCATTCCTCTCGACACTGAAATGAAAATCCGCTTCTTTTATGCCACTGGAACGAGTACATTGCTGGCATTGTTCTCAGCTCGAAAGTTAAAATCGGAAACCGGCAAGGAATGTATCACTGTCAGCGTTTACACCCGATTCTTACGGAGTAGGAGATTTCTGGGCAAAATGAAACTTCGCAGAATACGTAAGTGAAAAAAAAACAAGAATAGTTGGTGTCAGATACAACGACAGTTCGTGGTACGAGTCTGAAACTTCGGATGCCACTAGAGACTCGGCATTGTTGCTAAGTTATGGCTGCCATATAAAAAATTGAATTGGAAATAGTGTCTCTACCTAAACTAGTGCTCGGTATCAGCTGGTAAAATGAAATATTATTCTATAAAGGAGTTTAGTCTTATTTATGTGTATTCGTATACTATTATCTTATATCATAAGATCAAGAGTGAACACGTATAACATTAACGAGGGTAATGTATAGTAATGAAATTCCCCCCAGAAGAGCTTTCTAGACATAAATATTGCTGATACCTCGAAAACAATATGGGTTGCCAAAATATAAAGTATAAGCCCAACGACTGAATTCACTTGAAAGGCGTCGTTAGTTTTCAATGAATTGTGAAAACGTGACGTTGAAACGGAACTTATTCACTAAAAATGTTCATAAGGTTTACTAGAATTGCGCTGTCCCGTATTATTTAGGTCGTTTAGGATGGTGATAGGGTTTCATTTAAAGATGAGCACTCGAACGCACATGTGTCATTTTCGTATTTAAAGGGAGGTTCATGACGTGAGAAGCGTTAAATGGTTTGAAGGTTATTGTTCGTCGAAAGTTGGGTCATGCGGTTGACAGGATTGGGCTTAAAATCCTTTGGAAAACTTCAGTGCGTTTATTTTTATTCAATATACGGCGATGGCGGTGTTCAGTGTGGTGTGAAGTGAGATTTATGACGCTAGTAAAACAGTTGCGTTTCGCGAGCGAGTTTGGTGTACTCTATATGCATGAAGGCACTGAGGAGTCGCGGGGAATTTTAATTGTACTCCATTGAGAGATTCTTGAGCGAGCGTCTTTATTTTTGAATAGGGGACTTGTTGCTCGAAACGTAACCGGCTGAAGGTTGACCGTGATTTATTCGCTGCACCACGCTTGTTGAGCAACCACGTCTTGGCAGAGGACTTTGGTTCTATTTAAACTGGACTTAGCTCATCCTAGTGCGCTAGCTGATTTAGGATAATGCGAATGAAAGTGGTGACAAGTGGTGTTGTACTCGCAAAGCAATCATAACTCAAAACAGCTACCGTGGCACCTCGGCTGCGCTAAGCTAAATTCAAGTATGTCGAATTTTTTCGATTTTTCTTTTTTTACGCCGTTAGATTCCTATTAATTCGGCGCATAATTCTACATCAAAAAAACCTCATATTTCCTTTTAGTTTTAGAGCTATCGTCAAAAGAAGTATTCAAGTATCTTAAATCAGACATTATTATCTATAAGATTTCAAAAAATTACATCGTACGGCCTATTAATATCGGAGATAATCGAATTTAAAGCAAAAAAAAACGCTTTTTATGCTCTCCTGTAAAATTTGCCAAAATAGACTTACTTGAATTTAGCTTAATGCAGCCGACCTGTAAAAGGCTTTTTTTAATTAGTTAATTGGCTTACCGTCTATTTTTTTATGAATGACCACATTATAATACATTTGACTTTTGTACGATTGCAATTTTTTTACCTATATTACCATCTCTTTTGTTTGTACAATAAAGTGTTTATACATATATACACGTTATACCTGTTTGTCTTCCCATCATAATATAAGGATGGGAAGACAGGCAGTAAGCCTATTTCATATAATGGTTTTCGAATTTTCATATATTGTAAAAATAAACGGAAATTAATTTAACTCACTTGTAAAATAATTGATTATTATTCAAAACAACGATTATAAGGAACGTTCCCAAGATGTAACGGACTCTCTGGGAGTCTTCCATCAGGGGTGTTATTCTCTCAAAAACAACGGACGACGGGCGGACGAACGATCGAAATCGCAGCGGCGAGTTTAGGTAGTCCCATCAGAGCGAACAAACCACATTTTAGCGCGTGCATTTTCAATTAAACAGCCTTATGTGTTCGATCCATCGGCAGAAACCATGCTGCTAAATTGAAAATGCATGCGCTATAATATGTTTTGTTCGCAATGACGGGACTACTTAAACTCGCCGCTTGCTTGGACATTCGAGCGCGTTAACAATAACTTGGATCCATATTTTAAACGTTAAAAACGAATCCCAAAAAAACACTTAGGTATGTGGAATATGTGTGGTGTAAGTTAAAACAGTTTTTTTTAATCTTGAATTGCTCTGGTCTGGGTTCACATGACGAGCATACATTTTTATGAAGCCAAGATGATAAGTACCAGAATGATACCAGGATTTAAGTGACACCTGACGCCAGATTATGAACTGCAAACACGTTTCAAATTCCAAGCAGGGAAAAGAAAGAGTTATATAACTACTATATTTCTGTCCCTCTTTCTGCCTAGAATTTGACAGGATTTGGCAGCCAAGGCCATAATAACACACATAATACTTCAAAATGACAATTAAAACCTTCATAACTATTACTTTAACGGATAGGTATCAAGGAATTTAATTTAACTATACGAGTATTTAGTCATTTCACTACCATTTTCTTAATAGCGATCGGCAATCTTCTTTTTGAGTGACAAATATACTGTCAGGTGTGGGTGCAAGTGGAATAACGATAAATAGCCGAACGCTATTAAAAAGCCGGGAGTAGGTACTGTATTTATAATATGATTGAATAATCGGACCCCGATATATCGTTCCGTTTTGATATGAAAACCGACAAACAAGTACACTCGATCTAGCTTAGAATATTTAACAGAACAAGATTAGGAATGGAATTATCAGGAATACACTATCACTAATGAGAATAACTAACTATAATTGACTGAATCTGGAAATCGCCTTGCAAATTTATGCAAATCCGTAATTTGGATGGATTTAGGATTTAGTCAGTTTTCCATCTGAAATTCCATTTACACAGCGTTGTTGACGGAATATCATACCGCGAATCCATGATTAACCAAATCAGAGCCAAGGATACAACATGTCGTTGTTTTATCCTTAAAAAAGGTAGCCATTTAAATCTTCGACTAGGATTTTACATTGTTTAAAATAAATGTAAGCTTTTTCCCAAGAGCAGCTAACAACACCGTTCTTATTATGTAAAGACAATAAAAACATATTTCACATTGTGTTACACGGTTATGTAGATTGTTGTTTCAGAATTACATGAAAACCCACTCCCGCTTCGTTGTTTATAGAATGTCTTACATTATTTTCTATATTCTAACCACTTTTTTGTGTAACGTTTGGATATTTCAAACTATACCTGGATGTGGCGAGTAATCAATTCCGATCGATCAACGGACAGATCGGAGGATGGCCCTCGTGGAATTTAATTAGTACCATCATTGATTTCATTACGTCTTGTAAACAGAAGACTTCCAATGGAAGCAGTTTTAATTATTGACACGAACTAAGTGGTTAAAACTAACTGTGATAATCATTACTAATATGTTACTAATACATCAATATGAATAAAATTAAATGGTTTTCGTTGGTCAAATGCATCACTTGAGAACCGTCGGACAGATTTGGTACTTTTTTTAAGTGTTTATACCTAATCCAAATTGAGAATTTTAGAGCAAAGAAAACTTAAGAAATAAGGAAATCGTGTTTCGGGTCAGCTAGTGAGAAATGAAGTGTCAAGTTCTTTATTATTTACCAAATAGTGAACGTCATGATTTTACGCTTATTAAAATAAAACCAGTCTTCTTTCTTTTTTATTAATGTCTTTCGAAATGCGATCTAGACTTCTTGTCACCTAGTTTTCCTTTAGGGCACCTAGGCGATAGTCGAACGAACGAATGAATATACTTAGTATTAAAATTGTACAGGAAAAGGATCAATATCATTAAATTTCCGTAAGATCTATGATGAGCATCACATCTGTAGGTTGTAGGTAAACATACATTTATTTTATTGAACGTATATTTATTTTATGCTGGTTTGATTTGAGTTCATCTTAAATACTTCCTACCTTTAAAAGGTGGGTAACTGATGCTACATGAAAATGTGAACTGCTGCGACCGAAAACAAAAATATACTGTTAGACTAAAAAATACTTTCTGAAATGAACTCTTACTAAAATCTCTTACACCAACGCCCTTACCTTAGATAATCAACATGTCGTACGACATAATTTAAGGTAAGTAGCTAATACCACACACGTTCCCTCTGACTTAATAAATCGATACCATGATTTAAATGCCTATAAAAATCTGAACTGAATTGGCCGTTAATGCAGTGATAATAAAGCCTAAGCCGCTCCGTCAACCTTATCAGCGGATAAATTAATCACGCCACCATCAATCACTGGGGATGACAAACTGTTTCGATGGAACCATTACCGGCCGGGACATATCAATGGGTTATGCGTTACGTTCCCGCGTATTATTGTATTCATACTAATCTCTTTTTAATTGTTGTTGACAATCTATTTAAAATTCCTACTTAGTTCTATAAATGCGAAAGCGAGCAAATCTGTTTGTTACCTTCTCGTCTCAACCACGGAACAGCTTTCTATTTTTTCCAGATGGAATAACGATAAATTAGTTCGACGCAGAGAAAATCGTGTCTAAAAGTCTATCCTTCAATTAACGACTAGCATAACTTCTAAGGCCTGACTAACTGCATTTTTGCTTGAAAGCTGAAGTTATTGGGTAAAATTAGGTTCCAATTAACCTTTATTAGTAAGTATGGTTCACAAGAAGCCACCACTGTATCTTACTAACTTACTTTGTCGCAACTAAAACAAAAGTCCTTGTAGACAATTTACGCACTCACAACTCTGTGTCAATGTCTTGATAGGTAAAATCTTTCCTTATCTCTTCGTACATACTTTCATTACTATATACATTTTATAACTATTCAATCCTTTTGTTAGCTGTTAATTAACTGTCATTTAACTCGTCACACGCCAAACTATCCATTATAAATCTAACAGTCGACCACTCCACTATGACCGAAACAATTGAACGTGTTAATAAATAATTTATGCGTAGAGGCATGCGCCTTTGATTAAAACTAATGGCGCGATAACAGTCTCCTTGGGCCTCGTCCAAATAATAATACATCTAGTTTAATTAACAGAAAAATAATTGCTCACTTTTCGTGTTTGAATGGCGAACACTTGAATTTTGATGAAACATTTGACATAAAGCAGCATTTATTTCACTCATTGCCAAATTAAATAATGAACGAGAATGCGATTGTCTGACTGTAGGTATATTTATTTAAAAGAGGTGCCGCGCTCGGTAAACCAGGATGCGACCTCGTGTATATCGCAGTGGTATGGCACCTACTTTTAAATTTTAGGGCTATCCGCGTAGTTCCTATATCCCAGTTTGGTGCAAAATCGTGTGTATATATTTGTTTAACTTGCGTTTTGATCTAGGAGAGTATATATATATATATATATATATATATATATGTATGGTCTTGTAAAAAAAATGGATTTGTCCGGTTAAAAACGAACTAGGTAAGCTAAAGTAAACTTTAGAAGAAACATTTTTCTTTACATAGTTTTAACGCAATAGCCATACTTATGTACTAATTCTGAATATGGGTCTTTGTGGCGAATTTCCCCCGAATACGTTGATGGTGATGATGAATAATGATTTATTTCTAAAAAGTTTATATGTTTCACTGTAGGTATATGTTTATGGTCATAAAATATATAGGTAAAACCTTCACTTTTTCTTTAGAACTAGAAACAAAATAAACCTCTTAATAGGTAGCGCACAAACGTTATTATAATGATAAAGAATGAAGAAGAATATACGAATGCTTAAAACTATATTAAATTGTTAGTGCATAAGACAAATCTGTCTACGAAAATAGGATTTGTTGAAGTTTATTCCAAATCCTCTAACATTTCAAACTGCACAATTCACTTTGCCATGTAGTTCACGTATTGCTAATAAATGATGGAGTTAATAAATTGTGCTCTAACTCTCGGTGGGGTAATACGGAGCCAAGCGGAAGTATCGGCCGCATGCTATGTTTATTGCTGCACTAACATTGGGGATACGAGGCTCAATTGGTTTATATTGGCTATGACGCAGGCGCAGCCGGCAATGTGGAGTCCTATTAATCAGTGGAAACGTCTTATATGTTGGGCAGTTTGTGAAGTATGGAAGCTGGGAATCAATGACGGTTTGCCTTTTAACTCACACGGGATATATTCGTAGGTTATGAATGATCCATTGTTTAAAATACTGGGCGTACATAATTTACTTTGAAATTGATATGTCGTCCGTGATTAAAACAGTCTATCTCCGTAAATATATTCTTCTTTAATGCTTGTAATGTTATTAATATTATTCTTATATTACACAAATCCAATATTAACTTGAATTAAGTGATCATTGTGATCAACGATTAATCCCAATTGTTTTTGCTTTAAAGCTCCAAATAACCAAACAACCATTTATGACGGGTATCTCCACGAAAAGAGCTTTCATTTCCCTAATTGACCGGCAACAGACCGAGAACTCTTCTTGATGCTGGTGTTTATGGGGGTGGTGATTACTTCCCATCAGGTAACCCGAATGCTCATTTGCCTCGCTCTCTTATAAACAAAAACAAACCCGATTATCCTAACAGAAACTCGGGGCAATTAAGATCGTTTAAATGTAATCGAAACTAAATTGAGCTCTCAGTGTAATAAAAGTAAAGCTAGAGAAGCGATAGAATTTGAAGTTGAGCAATAACGCTCAACGCCCATTGTGCTGTAGTGGACCCGACCCGCCTCCAACAATCATTGTATGGAGACTATTTTTACCCTTATTCACCCTATTTCCGGTCCTCTATTATAGTAACTCTTGATCGGTATTTCGGTATTCTGATGATAAAACTTAACTTGATTGATTTGCTCATATCGATCGGCAGAACACTATTGGCAAAAAATGCTTAAGAACGTATTTTTGATATTTAGACTTTTTCACAAAGCTGTGAGGATTAAAATGGTTGAAACAGCAACGAGACAACTAACTACTCTATTGAAGATGGTTGATGTATTGGGAAATCAGTTATCATTAAAAAAGTATTATCTAAGTAGGTGCAAAAGATACCAAAGAAACGTTTCTTTCAGAAATAGATTAAAAGCACTAGATCTAATTCTAATTTTAATTAATAGTCTTCGCCAATGTTAAGTTATTTATAGACAGGGATATCACACGCAACAAGCGGACATTGTTTGGTAAAAGAGTATTTTCTCTTGTCGACTTAACAGAAGCACATGGGGTTAGCTCCACTACTTGCACTAGCGCTATGTTACTTGGTTCCTAATAGAAAGCCTTGATTCGCAATTAAGTTACCTACCTACCTACTAAATTGTTTTATTTTTCCATCAAATCAAAATTTAATAATTACGAGTGAGTACCTAACACCTGCTGAAATTCAAAATCTTAGTTTCCGTATAAGCGGGTTGGTTGAGCTACCCGGGGTAAAAGGTTGCAGGGAATTGTAATTCAGCCGGCGTCATACTTGGAGTGGGCGGTCGAACACCAATTGTTAAAAGAATCGGTCCCCGGTTAATACTTATGGTTCCACATGCTTCAATTGATTCGTAACTTCCTTTTTATCGGGTTTCATACCCAAAGGGTGGGACCCTATTACTGAACGTACGCGCTGATCGTGTCTATCAGATTCTATGTGAAAGACATGATCAGCGCGTACGTTCAGTACCTAATCTGTTCTTTTTAGACACACTTAAATACTAATATAAAAAACAAGCCGAAGCTCAACATTTATAAATACTCTTTCTGAATTGAGTACAATAATAAGTTGCAGCCTTATTTCATGTCGACAAATCGATATTGTAAAAAAATCTTACAGGCATCCAAGGCTAGCCTTATCACGTTTAGTTCTCTAAACGGTAAACAATAATTCAAATGTATTTACAATTAAAACGATCTCCAAAGCCAAATAAAAAAGGTTGCGACTTTTATTCGAAATTCAAACCCGATTTTTACTGGCAGAAATTTGTCAATAATCTCCATTTATTGAGTACGGGCTGTATTTCATTGGGGGAGGTTTCGCGCGACACCCGAAACTCTGAGAGCAAAACTCAGGGGCGGGGGCGACTGATGATATAATTATACTTACTCAATATCTAGTCGGTTCGTTGATCTTCAAGTTATGGAAATTATTTTTATATATCAGATTTATCTTAGGCTTTGTAGAAACAACAGTCCCGATTTGTTAACTACATCTACTGAACCTAATATACTCTCCATTCATACCTACATTGTCACAACCAACATCTGCATTGTTAATGAATCTTGACCAGTACGTGTTTGGTTAAATGGACGCAATATGAAATGGTTGCATAAGTAGACAGACGATATGGGTACTCTGGAGTCCCTAGCGATACATTCCATTACGTCGGAGGTCGTATTCATTGGTCTCAATTGGCTGTGCCTGGGTTACGATTCGTTCATTGCTCTTGTAGACAAAAGGACGAAATAAGTCAATGTAATTGGTCTTAAATATCAGCTGTATTCGATGTATAAGAAAAAGTAAGAGTGACATACAGACAGACATACGGACACGGCATAACTACAAGGGTTTCTAGTTTGGTAGTGGACTTTTTTGGATTGCATTACGTGTAAAATATGTCTACACTATACTTTTTTATGTAGAAAGCATGACAGTAGTATCAAAGGCATAACTGATACAAGATGTTAGGAGATGGATTTAGAATAGCAAAAGCTCCACAATAAAGGATACAAAAACGACTTCGAAGAAAAATACTTCTTAAAAAGAGAACAAAACCAAGCCTAGAAAACACCAAAGAATTCTGACACAACATGTTACTTTTAATGTTGCCATTGTGGTGAAATCATTTGTCATGTGTTTCCTAGCTTTCCCTAAACCGGGCATGATGTATGGGCTGGGTCGGACCTGCGACCTTCACGGGAAGGCACGTCTTTGCCAACTCGAAAATTATTTCCGAGGGCCGCCCCCACTTTACGCACCGTTTACTGTTCTTCAATTATGTGATTTTCTTTAAGTGGTCAGTCCTTTTCGCCCTTACACAAGCATTCGCAGGACGAAGTTATTGAACGGTTACAGGAAAATGAGATTTTTTAATAAAACCTCAACAATTACAATAAGAAAAATAGATTTGAAAAAATCATTTTCTTTTACTGCTCAAGTAAACTTTAGTGCTTTCATATATCTGGCCTTAAACTCAAATTAACATAAAAGTGAATATTGTGTCTTTCTTAATCTTAGTCCGTCTTAGCAATGTCAATCTTCGATAGAACATCCGTAACATTACGTATGATATGAAACGAGCAATCACTTCATTCTAGATTAACACTCTCATCATCCAATATTTGCCAAGGATACCAGCGCAAACGATCAAAATCCATGCAAAATACACGCGTAAGGCGGAACGTGAATGTAGGCAATAATGTTGTACCGGGAGAGTGGGTGTCACGTACGTACGGTGCCGACTCAATGATACGTGATCAATTGAACAATTGCTTTCCCTCTCCCGGCACACTCCCCCCCATCACCGAATATGCCGCCGTCATATACCACCGGTTAAGTTTCAAGGATGTTTTGACTTCTCGTCTAACACTCGTCTACACTTTTCCATAGCAAAAGTTCTAATCGACTTGCAAGTGGCATTCATTACACGTATAATTTGCTAAGCGACTTGCGTTTTGCACTCAAGTTTAAACGCTTTAAAGAATTTGACGTAAAAGAGCAAAAGTTTACAAAGGCTATTTAAATGAATTCCAGCAAATTTATATGGAAATAAATTGAGTTTAAACCAAAGCTGGTTGTTTTAAATTTAAATAAAACCTACATTGAGCGCGCACCAAACTGCTTACGACTACCTATTTAAAAAGAGTATTACCTTACAAAGACCCACAGTAAACCCGAGTCTCTAACAATACTCTTTGCAAATAAAATACTGAGCTGTAAACCCGACCCAGACATACTGTGTCATTTGAAAGGGACATTATTGATGCGAGCATATCGTAAGGGGATTTAAAATTCAATTCAGCTAAGGTAACTGCGGTTTTAACATCAAAGATAGTTGCGAATGGGACAACACAAAGCGAGATAATGAAAGGGACGAGCCGTTACTGAGCGGAACCCTAAACAGAGCAATGGGCCGCGATATGAAGAATGTTCCCGTCCACGCAAACTTTCCCTCGTTACAATCTACCCGCACTAATGACACCAAACGGACCTTTTTGCGCGATACTCGGCCATTCGTCTTCCAGCCTCGGACGTGTGCGGACGTTCCATGTGCCATCCACCTCCGAAACACGGAACAATTTAACATTACCCTAAGATAGATGGTTTATTTTTTCCGACCGACTAATAAACAATACACAATAAGTACTGTACTAGCCAAACAAACAATTTCTGACCAATGATTTTGTAATGAAATATTTGACACTCTCAGACTTCCCGACAAATGACACTAAGTAAATATCTCCTGTAAAGGAATTATTGGCCTTTCGATTACAGAGCTATTTGCCCCGCTTTTACAGAGCTTTCCTTCACAATCAAAAATTTTAAATGAGTTTCCTCGATCTACGAGAGAAACGTAATTTTTTTCTCCTAATTCCATTTTAGGATGGCATTACTCTTAAATGAATATTCATTCGTCGCGAAATCGTTTAGAGATAATAGATTGAGGTTAATATTAAAGGTTCGCAATGAATTATGGATCTCGGTTTTGTATGCGCGAATGCGGTGGTCAGGACCATTCCCTGGAAAATGATTGATTAGAGGTAGAGAGAATAGTTGTTTTATAAACAGATTAATTTACACTAATTAACTATGGTCCTTCATTATTTAAATATTTATTTGAATTTAGTCTTGCATGTTGTCATTTCTGTGTTAAAAATATTTGATGTCCAACCATACACTTGTAACTTTATATCCAGTATTCATTTTTAGTTCCAGGTTACTTTCCTTTTGCACCATCAACTGGAATTGTAACGTAAGAAAAACTGCAGTGTTTTATTAAATAAAACCAGGTTCATATAGTTTCTCTGAATATCTTCACAATCATCTCTCGTGGGAACCGAGAAAAATGTTGCTTATTACCCAGCAATGAGAAAGGCAATGCGACCGAGTCAAGTTGCTATTGTTGAAAGTTACCGTTTTCAATCGTGAAAAACTTGCTTCATAATTCAGTCTCTCGGGACTAAACTACGCTGGTAACTCGAGCCGCAGGGTTTTGAAGTTACATGTGAGAAGTTAAATATTACATACTAAAACTAAGACAAACAAAATGACCGGTGGGTCAGTTACGGGCGACAGACACGCGATTCCCTTGCGAGTTTGTAACCCAAAATATACCATTTAAAGTGATATCTTTTTCCAAACGTGGAGTTAGTTTTAGTTGGTGAATATAAACCCTTACGCTACCTTAAGTTTTCTCCGGAGCCTTTTACCTTTTAAAAGTTAACCGCTAGTTTGGTGTTGTCGCGGCGGTTCTTGAATCCCACTTGAGCTCAACATAACGCGGAAGCAACTCCACTTCCGCGTTATGTTGAGCTCAGTTTCGCGCTCCGGTAGTGCTAACACCATACCTACGAACGACAAGGTATGGAGCTGCATTTATTTTTAATAAAACCCATTAATAAAATGCATTACAATTTTCAAACAATCACGCGCTTGCAGATATTCGGTGAAATGTATCCAGAATTACGTCGGACGTTAAAACAATAAACGGGTCATTGCATCACGTTTATTCTTGTACACATCTCCGAGCTAACTACCTATATACTAGGTATTCTCAGTTTGTAGTTATACTGTGGCTAGTTGTACGTGTAGTCTGGTCAGTTCGGCGTATAATAGGCGTGCATCTCCGCGTCAAATCCTCGGCCGGCGCGGCTCGCGTGTCGCCGGTTGATAAGCCCTCGATGGGCTTGTAAATGGAACTGGAAGTTAGTAGTGGCGGCGGAATGCGGGCTCTCGTGATTAATCAAATATTATACCCCGAGCTGCGCGTTCCATTGAATGGTTATCTCAACAAGCGGAAATATTAATCTTGAAAGAATTAAAGCAGCCTTCTAACTCAAATGCGTGGGAAATGAAGCGAGCTTATTAATAAACACTTGTACATACTTATCAGATATTACAGCATCTTCACCAATAGTCACTCACAATTACACTCAACCTTACTTTATTAGGTTAGTTTATTTCTTTAACAGTTCCTTACTTGCACCACATAGGAATATAACTTAGCGCTACAACGTCACCTCGGTAAATGACCAACGAGGCGACGACAGTTACGCCTGCCGCTTGTATTGACTTACGCTATATACGTTCCACTACTACACTTACACCACTAAGAGTACTAGAGCCTTGCCGTACTTTAATGTTTAAGCTTAACCTAAAAAATATCCCACGGGTAAAATCGGAAACAGCCACAAACTTGTTGAACAACGAACCGCAATAAAATAAACATCTATTATGAATATATTGTTAATCAGAAATTTAATTTTGTCAACGCGGGTTGAATTTTTCATTCGTTTACTGTCGATTGAGCCTATAACTATTCGTTGAATAAGAATATCACTGAATGTGAGGTATTTTAATCTTGACCAATATTATGCAATAAATAATAATATTAATGATCGATCAAAACGTGCCTTCTCAGGTTTACGCTTTAATTTCTGTCTATTCATGTAACCCCTTATGATATTTGGGGTCCAGGTGGGACTGACTTGCAAGGAAAGTATTAGAACACAAAACATAGTGCGACGTGTGAATGAGCAATATCTTGGGGTTGAATTTGCACCTTTGAAGAAAAAAGTAATGTTGGGCCAATGCTCCGTATGCTTATCGTGAGAAAACTGAAGTCGGAAAATATCCTCGACATATCCTGGATAAAACAAAAAAGTTTTGAAATTTCACCTCGAGAAATATTATTTTATAAAGTAGAAGTTCAATCCAATATCGCTAATCACTTCAATTGTAATGTAATATTATTTAGTGTTACCAACGCAACTTTTTAATCGAAGTAATATTACTTAATTTGGAATTGATTATGCTCGTTGATAATTTCTGAGAATGTCTATTTACATTTTTACTTTACAACAATGTTCAGCAATAAAAGGTTGTCGCTATTTTATTAGCAAGGAACTTTAATACGTGCATGAAGAGATTGATGAATGTAGAGGAAGCGAAAATTGTGTGTTTAGATCGGTGCACCTGGCGTTCCATAATCTCTGCCTACCCCATTGGGAGACAGGCGTGAAGGTATTTATGTTTAATGTATGATATATATTATAATTATTACACTTTTATAAATACAAGCCAGACGCGACATATGATACCTACTATTTTACTGATTGCCTGCATTCATCCCGAGTCTACGAAAGAAAAGTCTGATATAAATTTTATAAATAATAAAAAAGCTGTATATTGCTCAAAAATTTGAAAACCAACCGTTAATATTCTACTTCAACTTGTGATCAAAGAAGTGACCTACAAGTGATTATTATGAACTTGATCAAAATTATATTTATTCCAGGATGCCCATAACTTATTAAAACTTCGCGGCTTCATCAAAGCAAAAAGTATCTGCATCCTATACGTAATAACGAGAATATTTTTATCTTCGAGCTTATTTTTCATACTACTTACACAATTTTTTTTAAACTTGTAACTGGTCACAACGTTCTAAGTAGAATAAGAATTCAAGCACAATCTTACCTGATGACTTTAGTAATGCTGATGATAATATGGAAAATGGAAATGAGGGTAGCACCCTCGAAATAGCCAAAAATGTAAACTAATTAGTACTGTTTGACGCATAACCTCAAACAATGAGTGCCTTAATTTTAAAAAAAAAACGATCAATCGACGAAAGATCACGTCGGGCCATGCTTAGTGTAGGGTTCCGCAGCCGTTACTAGAACACAAAAAATATGTCAAAAAACGAGACGTATGAACAATTTTTCCAAGTATTTCTAGTTATTTTCAATAGGTAGGCAGGCATAAACACTTAAGTCGCTTGTACCTCAAGAACGAGTCAAGTCTACTTAGTCGTGATCGTTTTCCTTTAAAATTCGTTGTAGGGAAGATGGGGTGGCTTCGTACACTTTTTACTCTTAGCCTTGTAAAAAAAAAACGAACCGCTTTTTCAATATGAGATGAATGCTACTTCATCATCCACTTATTTGGCTATAATCATTTTGTGTTTCAGTTTTAATACAAAGCCACTTTGCCAAGATATAATGGTTTTCTCAAAAAATGGGAATTGTACGAATGTACCCCATACGTGGGGTGCCTTCATACACTATTCGTTTCTTCCCAGGATTCATTGGACTTTCAGCTATTTCACCTGTTTTAGTCATGTTTTGGGCATATCTTACTGACCTGGTTTTGTAATTATAATTATTCTTGATATACAATTTTTTTACTTACATGGGGTGCATTCGTACGGTATAAAATTGCATACATTTTGACTGTACGAAGGTACCCCAACCAAAACGATCAGAAACATAATCAAAATAGAAAATAACCGTTAAAGTAATCCCAAAACCATTGTTTACATATTAATCTCAAGGATCTAATTACCAACTGTATAAAAATATTTTTTCTAATTTAAGTAAAACTTATTAGAGACAGACGCATTGAAAGGAGAACCAAAAATTACTTTCGGGTGGCGGAAACACATATTAATTATTTCTGGCGAAATTTGCTGCTGCACTGCCATCACTTTTTGAGGGTAGCCTATGCATATGAGCGGCAGTCACGCATATAAATATGAACGCTTTAGCATGATGGATAGTCGAGATATGACCACTGTACGAATGCTCCCTTTGTACGAAGCCACCCCATCTTCCCCTATGTGCTTTCATTTTAGATATTTTAGAGATTTTTAGTATTTATAGTTTTGGCTGTAGAGGGGAGGACACGAGGGGGGCGAAGATAATATTTGCCTAAACACCGTTTACAAATCCAATTTTTTTAGGTTTAATTAATAATTATTCAATCTTAAACTTCATTTGAAAGTAACGATCCATAGTTCATATCCTGGATTAAAGCATAGAATCATTTTTAGCCTGATAATTTGAAGGGAAAATTGATTAATGAGTTCTCCGCGGATAAAGTCGCGGGTGGGTCGCTAGTAGCACATAATATTCACTATATATATAGATATCAACTCTAGAGGTATCATACCTTGTGGGAAAACAAGACTGAAGCAAGTTTATAATGGCCCTCGTTATTTTTGCAAGTAAAGAACATTCGGCTTACTGACCCACATTAAATTGACAGGTTTTTTACATGACTTGTTTTTCGTCAAGCTATTAGTTTTTTCGTTATTGACATTTATTTGTTAATTTTATTTTCAGCAAAAAATTTAATAAAATAAAATGCAAGTTGTTAAAATTTACATAACTTCACTTTAAAATCAAGTTTCATAAAGGACCAAGTGCTTAAAACACAGGATTTATTCAAACTCCCTAAAGACCGACTGTAACTTGTAGATAACAATATTTGCCCAGCTCGATATAAACTTATGGAAACTAACTTAAATTCAATTCCAGTTAAAGTGAACTCACTATTTGTGAATCAGACCTATTTCACCCGATTAAGAGTATTTTACATACAGGTTTGGTGCTACTGTATAGTACAATGATATGTAAGTATACACTTTCGCAATTTATTTTATGGGAGAAGCTGTGAAGTGTACCTACTCATATCTTTACTTCTTGATACATTTCAACGGCGTGTCGGTTATTTGATATTTTCTCGCCTCGCTTGAAATTAATTTTATGGTATGTAATTTTATGCATGTCACATTGGTCGCAAAACTGACGAGCTAACAATACTCGAACGTTGTAGTTTTGAACTTTGCTGCTTTTACAATAAAAGGGTAACCTCGAAATGGAAACGAGTTTTTACAACTTCAAAACATAGCCGTACCTACCCTAAAGTTATGAAACATTTAGTGGAATTTTTAGTTTCTTTGAGGCCAGAATTACTAGTATGTTTCTTATTGAAAGGACATGGCCCGTTTGTGCCCCAATTTGTACACGAATGAGACATATGTGAAAAATCATTAAATAATTATTAATTACACGTGTGATTAATTAAATCTCTGTACAAGCAGCGGAAAAAAAGTAAATATAAAAAAGATATTGTGTGCCGGAAACCACCCACTTGACAGTTTGGCATGTACACATACGCGTGCCGGCGTGTTATTGAAAGAGGTGAATCCCTGGAGGCCGTATTACAAATTCTTAAAACTGACAAGTACTAGGCAACGAAAGGGACAGAGCCATATGACATCACTCTGTACCTTTCACTAGAGGACGTTTAACGTGGCATGCGGCCTTTTTGGATTAAAGACTCGGGAGCAAAATAAAATAAAAAAATTAAGGTGGTTCGCCTAAGGTTCGCGCCCTTTTCGCGCTATAGAGCAGTTTTTCTCAGTACCTTTTGCAAAAGACAGAAATAAAACATACTAAACACAGATTAAAGTACTAAAAATACAAAAATGAGCATGACTTAGGAGCAGTAGGCCTTTAAAGAGAGATCATTATTGCAGTTTGAGGTGACAGCGCCTTGCACGTTATGATGTGTTTTGAGGTTATGTAAAAAACTAAGTATCGAATTACTTTAAAACCGCTGCTTTATATGTAAAATGACAAATACATATTGAAAGTACATAATTTTCGCTTTAATTTGAGATATAAATGATTGCTGTACATTCTGGGGCACAGGGCCATAGTAAAACGGGCCATGTCCTTTGGATTGCTGAATTTGGATATGCTTTTTTTATTCCATAATGACGTAAGTAAAATCTGTAACGAAATGTGGAATGGTTCGTAATCTTTTAAACCTTAAGAGCGTTGAAACAGGCTCGAATACTGACGAACCTTTTTTTTCCTGTGACCATACATATTTGTGAAAGGATAGGACGGTAGGTAAGGCTAAAGTTTAAACGTAGAACTGTGTTAAAAAAGGCGTTATGTTTGTGTAAATTATGAATACGTTGTTATGTTATTAGCCTAAATGCGGGGTGTAACTTTAATTTACCCTTAATAAGTGAGTACACGGGATCTTCCTACTAAGCAACCATAATTAAAGAATTTCCCACTTCACATACCTTATTGAATAAATGAGTTATTTAGTAAATTGGTTAGCCAAAAGGTCAGGGTTGTTGGAGTTTGGTCTGAGTGAATCAACTCGTGCACTGTACGCTGCACTTTGGTGGTGCAACATCCCTTGCATTTTTAATAGAAAGTTTGTAGCGATCTCCCGCTTGGCGGGTTTCAGCAGGGAACCTGCACTAAAGCTTTTACATCTTTGCATTCCAACCTTAAATTCGGTTGCGTTATTTTTGGACGGATATGTTAAATTCCGTCATATCTAAATGTGTCTAAATATTAAGTTGTCAGTTAAGTAATAAGTATCTTATCTATCGTTCAGCGGACGTTTATTTAACGAAACAATAGAGCGCGATATGACGAAAATTTTCAATTAAATAAAACAAAACAGGCTCGGCGCGCTCCTTCGAAGGTATTGTGTGGCGCGCGGCAGTTGGCAATGGCGTGGCGTGGCGGGGAATGGCGATGGCGTAGAAAGGCGTGGCGTGGCGGATGTCCGGCGCTCGGATGGCAGTATGGCAGCGAGACGCGGGATAGTGAGCGGAGCTCGGCATAAGAATGGCGGGAATGGCGGCTGGCGCGCCACTCGCTCGTGCCATTACCAGCGGCATGGCGATGCGGAGATTACGCTCCCTGATAACATGTCGTGATATGTAGGCCTGCTCACAACCCACTTTTATACATCGCCGACTTCAAATGAAACCCCGGTAAATTATTTAAATGCCAACTATAATATCAATGTTACTTTGATTTAATAAAATTACTTCGCATGATAAAAGAAGCAATTTAGAAATCATCAAGTATTGTCAATTATTATTACCTAAACAAGTTTCGTATAATATTTCTTACTCAATTAACAGATGTTTAAGCCACACTGTAAAGCACACGTGTTCCCATTTTACGGCCTCACATTTCAGAGATGTATGCATAATGCTCGGTGCTCAATACAATCACGTGACAGACCCGCGCACAAGTCTATCTCCCCTAGTTTCCTGCAAGTTACACATAACTTTTACAGCTTTACCTTTACCTCTGGCGATAACTCCATATGCTCTAAGTGCTCATGAAATAAAGTAAAAAATCAAATGGCTTCAAGTTAGTCGGTCGAAGTTACAAAGACCTGCACAGGGAGTCAATCCAGCGAGGGAACGCTATTTCGGTCTGTAGATGAATACACAAGCGGTGTTTGAAATTTTAATCGTTACATTCACCCTGGCTTGATGGCACACTGGAGACCGTATGTTGGGTTCTCGCGGCGGCGATGTGAGGAGCATTAGAAAGTTCACTGCGATGGAACGTTAAGTAATATCGTTACGCGAACTAACTAATTGATGCAACAGCATTTGATTTGAATACGCTTTAAGTTGTTGAAATAGTCATGAGACTTAAACCTAGGGGACATGAATAGAATAGATAAAATTAAACTAAGAGGCAAAAACAAGCTACCTAGCAAATTTCTAATATGTTAGGTATCATTACATAAACACTTCACTTAACACGCTGCGACGTAGGTAGGTTAGCGCTTATTTTACACAAAATTAATTTCATCCTATTAAGGGGTATAAAAGCTAAAAGATAGTTGAAAATGAGAACCTAAGGAGATATTAAAGGGCATGTTGAAAGTCGATCCTAATGGAAATTGTTTAAGGAAAATTGTTTTACAGAAGATCGTTTCGAAATACAACGTAATTAGTAAGCCCATTTATACAAAGTTGAGGAAGTATTTTATTACAAAATCCTATAATGTTACTCAGTTCTTTACTTCTGTTAAGAAGTTAAAATGATTTACCGTCTATTTCACAATCGACCAGTACAGCACATTTGACAGATAAATTTAGCCCTTTCTCTTTCTTACACGTGAAAATAGACAAGGAGAGGGCCAATTTTAAATGGCAGGTAAATCTACTCGTCGATTGTGAAACAGGCCCTAAAGATTATAAGTCATAAATATTATTTTAAGTTTATCACGGGCATTCATTATATTGTATTAATCAATAAAAAATAAAATGTACATTTTTGGCTATAAATCAGAAAGTACGTCACGGAAAATTATAAAACAAGCAATTTTAAAATGTGCAGATTGAGCCCTTTCATTTGACACTCTATTTGCTATAATCAAATCACTGCCATTCTTCAACCCCCCAATAAAGAATATTAGAAAGATAGTTTCATATTGTTTTTACTAAAAACAGATGCGGGCAAGCAAGTTAAACAACTATGCCAAATTTCAAGTTGATAGCATCTATAGTTTCAGAGAAAATAATCTGTGACTATATAGACAGACGGACAGACACCGAAGTCTTACCATAAGGTTTCTTTTTTACCATTTGGTACGGAGCCCTAAAAATTAACCTGAAATAAAGAGAACAAAGTCGCAGTAACACTCATCATCATGACGGCGTGGTTCATCGCAGTGACTTAGGCCCGTATTTATAAACTAATCTCAGCTCTAATGCTCGTCTTGAGATGTGTCAAAAATGACAGTGTTCTATGGTTTGACGTTTACTTTGACGTATCTTGTGACGCGCATCTCAGCCAAGATGAGTTTATAAATACGGGCCTTAGAGGGCGTCGAACACGATCACCATTTAATTGGCCAACGGATCTTTTGACGTAGCTCGTAATTATTGTTACAACTAACTAAAAGCAAGCTTTAAAAACCCTAGTGTATGTTTTGATATTGTCGTCTATACACGAGTCGAAGTCGGGGTTTACGCTCAGCCTCCTCTACAAGGAACTACATCAATACAGAACCATACATACAAACATTCAAAAATATTACTGACCTCCTTCGGCAGGCGGTAAATAGATAGTGCGTCTTATAGGATATGCCAGTTAGAAAACCCCATCGAGAAAACTTACGGTATTAGTCATTCAAGTTTACCTATTTAATTAAAAACAAGGACGCGGTTCATAAGCCAAAAAAACCTTAATAACTAACCGAGCGTGTAATATAAGCGAATTTATACCACGTGCCTACACGCAGCACCTACACTGCTTTAAAATTTAAATCTTGTTTACATTCACCCCCTAGAGCCTTGTCCATACCACGCATCCTAGCCCTCATGGGAATTGAATTAAATATAAATTGAGGTTAAATGTATTCAACAGCCTGCGAGGTACTTGCGCGTGAGAACTGTTTGTAATAAAGAACATAGCCTAAGCCCTGCTAATCCAATTAAAGCCAAAGCTAAAACGAAACTGTCTCCAAAATATGTTTAACGACCGTTCTCGTTTGTTAAACTCGATGTTATATTTAGCCGCCCCCTTAAGAATTGTTAAATAGAATGTCCGAGACCCAGTAATTTGGAATCCAATAACTCGAGTTACGGGGGGTTGGGTTAACCTATATTTCAATTTTGTATTTAGGGGCAATGACACAAAAGACAGCCGAGGGTCGCCTGCAACTGGTTTCTTTTAAAGATTCTTTACACGTTTTTCCTGACAACGACTTGGATATGTTGAAAGCGCTTTGACAACAGACAGACATTTTCAATAACCACATGCTTTTTTCCGTGTTATTATTTGTTTACTCAAATTACGTCTCAATTCTGTAAACGTCAGGCTTCACGCGTCAGCTTCTCTCATCAGAAAATGACACTTGCCACCATCACAGCAGTTGGCACACTTTTGTTTGTGTTAACATCACTCAATTTAATGGGTCGGCCATTGCGAGCAAGGACGGACAGTCGATTGTGACTAAACATAAAAAATCTAAATCTTTCTACTTATGTATAGTTACCGCAATTTACATGACTAAGTTGTGTTATGTATAATTACCGCAATTTACATGACTAAGTTGTGTTACGGAACTCACGCCCTGTCAAGATGGGTTAATCGTATATACAACAAAAAAAAAAACTGTCAGTCTTTTTCTGTACTTCAAAATATGAATATAAAACAGACACCTAATCAATAGTAATCATGCAATCTGTTTTAAGGTATATATATTATTTTAAGGTATATATATTAATTTGACAAAACGGGGCGTAAGGATATCAACTGAATGTCAAAATAAAACGACGTGTATGTTTTATTTCATTATCTTGTTGGGTTTACAATATATAATTATCAGAATTTAAAGCGATGCGAGGGCAGAGGGAAGGTGTGACAAGGTACTAATAGTGATTTGAAGTTGACTGTACAATTAAAGTTAACTCAAGCTCAGGTCTCTTGGAGAATTTCTCTTTATTAAAATAAGTTTTCTTTTCTACTTTGTACATGCCACCAAACCCTGTGTTAGTGTGAGGCTGACACGTGCCTAGCGGTTTTTTTTTTATAAATCTCCCTTTAGCAATGATGTTTTCCCACAATTCACTGAAGGCGAGATTACAAGGAGTCAAAGCGTAACTTTACCTTACATTAATTAATGTGATTAAACCGACTTTTGATATAATTAATGAGTAATGAAAACTCGAGGAATTTAATTAAATTCATGAAAATAATTAACCAACGGATTATAAAATTTTAAATCTGGGCAAAGTTGAATGTCAAAATAAAACGACGTGTATGTTTTATTTCATTATCTTGTTGGGTTTACAATATATAATTATCAGAATTTAAAGCGATGCGAGGGCAGAGGGAAGGTGTGACAAGGTACTAATAGTGATTTGAAGTTGACTGTACAATTAAAGTTAACTCAAGCTCAGGTCTCTTGGAGAATTTCTCTTTATTAAAATAAGTTTTCTTTTCTACTTTGTACATGCCACCAAACTCTGTGTTAGTGTGAGGCTGACACGTGCCTAGCGGTTTTTTTTTTATAAATCTCCCTTTAGCAATGATGTTTTCCCACAATTCACTGAAGGCGAGATTACAAGGAGTCAAAGCGTAACTTTACCTTACATTAATTAATGTGATTAAACCGACTTTTGATATAATTAATGAGTAATGAAAACTCGAGGAATTTAATTAAATTCATGAAAATAATTAACCAACGGATTATAAAATTTTAAATCTGGGCAAAGTTACGTGAGCCAAGATTACCTGATGTTTGTTGGAAAATCACAGATTTATGTGAGTCAGAATATTTTTTTAACCCAGTCAGGGGAGGACGTAGTCGCATGGTATGACTATACCGCAACTGAGTGCTATTACGTCACATTTTGTGAGTAAAATTCAATAGATATATCTATAATATTTTAATGAACATGTCAAGTTTATTTATTTAAGTCCTCACTCCAAGTATAAAAACGTTATTCACTAAATAAAGGATACATTTATTTTAAAAATTACGGGTCTTTCTCAATGTTGAATGTAATCATATTTCTTAATTAAATTTCATAATTAATGTAGTTCTACTACGGGGGAGCTTAATTTCATCCCGCTAAGCCGTGCTCTCACCTTTTTTATCACCTATGGTATCGTGTTTAGCTGCGTAATCGTTGTTCTTATCAATTCAAAGTAACATCATGTGCATGTCATTAATTCTTTCCAATATAATTCAGTCCGAAGCAGATGTTTTTTGTAGAAAGGTTCATTTTTAATTTTTTGTTGCACCTCAATTGCATCTACTAAGCGATGTCAAAAAAAAGTGTAAGTATTCCTAAGCGTCATAAGAACATAAAATTTATGTTAAGTAAGTCCGTTTTCTGTGGACATTTATTTTTACTAATCGGGTCTTTGACGGCTAAAGTAAATAGTAACCATGAAGTACGTATGGTATTTCTGATCAGTTTAAGCACTTGAGTAGACAAGGCTCATTTTGTCGCGCCGTACGGTTGAGCGAGTTGTCATCGAGCGTCCCGTCGCTTCACACCCAATCACACCGCGCAGCTGCGCCTGCGCGGCGCTTCTGTTCCAGGCGATTACAAAATTCAGTGCCAAGCGCCCAATTTGGCGCACAAAATGAACCGGATATTGAGTACTGAGCTCTGAACGTGCTAAAAGATATTAACGTTTAAGTGTTCGCATATTTTGTTCATAATTATAAATAGTGCGAAGCGTGTGACATTTGACTTTTTATACTTAACGATCACAATTTCGTCTGAGCTATGAAAAAAGTTCCACTAGTCTAAATTTAAAGCAAAATCTGTGTAAATAGATACAGTTTTTAATGCGTCTTTGCACTGCGTAGTAGGTTTTCGGATCCGAGAGCGTTGTACGGCGATAACATCCTGAACGTACAACCACTCATACAATTAAAATAATTGAGACTGTTTTTGGTAGTGATACAGAAATGCCTTTATACGGACCACATTTGATTCTTATCAACTGACATCTATAGACGCGATTCTTCGAAAAATAATTTAGATTAGTAATCAGCTAACTGAAACCGTCTAGTGAGTCAGTTTCTTAATAAGGTACCCACAGTTCTAACCACTTAAGGGTATTATTAGCCGATAATTTATCGAACGTTAAATTACACTGAGTCGACTAACGTATCGCTAATTGTCGATTGGCTCCTGTTTCCGACGTCGGCCGCAGCGGTCGAGTCTTCGTGCCTAATTTGCGCTGGCTTTATCTCCGGTCTGAAACCGCAGACCCTTTCAAAGGAATAGAACAAGTTAGAAGCACACACTGTTTTCAGTTGAATTGAGTTTTGAATGGACTACAAACTTTACTTTTTAATGTTATGTTTGCCTGAAAGAGATTGGCTCTGCTTTGTTGTAATTATAAACTATCGTTTAACAAAAACAGCTTGAATTTAATTGTATCTCGTATTGTTGATATTTCATCTAAGGCTTCCTAAAAAATAAAATACTTATTCGTACCTACCTGAATAGTTTGAACACAACCCCAGTTTAATAGTGACTGAGGTGTTCTCGAGGGATTCCACGAGAAATATCTGACACAGGAATAAAAGTGTCCACCGCAGAAAGTAAAAGAGTTAGGTTCTAAATAATAAAGATGCAATTCATAACCGTGCCTACGAGGGCAGCCTGAAAGTTTTGCACTCCTGGCCACTCATTAACATTTGAATTTAGAATTACGTCATTAACAAAAATATAGCTCATTGTTTATGGAATTAAATCATAGTTGGCGGGAAACTGATCGTAATTTGTTTTTTCTGACGTTTTAAAGTGACGAATTTGTAATAAAAATGGAATTGACGCAAAAACACTTTAGACAATCAGGGGGTGATTTTTTACGACTTTTAGGCCCACTTGCGTGGACCAGAGTTAGCGTCTTAACCCGAGGTTAGGCGGCAAACCACGTACAAAAGTAGGCGCTTAACTCTGGGTTAAGGGCTAACTCTGGTCCGCGCAAGTCCGCCTTAATGTTTTCTCTTTCTCCGCAAGAATGTAGTGCTCGCCTTCAAAATTATTTAGGCTTGAAGCGCCACGTTTGAGCACTGTGAGACGCTGGTACGCAGAATTTAATAGAGAACTTTTAAAATCGTAATAAATCATTGCCCTAAAGTCTTCCATTTCATAACTTGTAGCTAAGAGCTAGTATAGCAAATGATACAATGATAACTAAATTCAACAAAAAATGTGACCTTGAGGCAGACAAACCATGTTTATTGCTTATACAAACGCGTTTATTTAAACCGGCTGGCGATATGCGAGTACAGGTAAATAAAACACTTAAGGGAAACGGTCTTTGTTTGTAGTGGTCAAGCATACACATCAATAATATTCGGGGACATTATAAACACATTGACTTTACGCCTTTTGCTTATAGTTGTTGTCAACGATAGCTCTTATTTGCTTGACAGTAATGTCGGCGGAGCAGTACGTTTATAGACAAAGTAGATTAAAATAAGGCCCCAGAACAAAATGGTCGCACCCACGTCACGATGCTCGTGTGAGATTGATTGAGCGTCAGTGGCGTTTGTCATCTGTTTGTGCATGGTTACATTGGTTACACACACGTATGCAAACGCGAGGCCCAAGAGGTTTAGTCGTATTCATTTGGTCAGACGGCAACAGCAGCGCGCCCGAGACATTACGGATGCGTTCCGGCGCGTTCACCTGCGATCGAGGTGAAGGTCACTCGGCCGCCGTGAACCAAACGCAGCGTCGTCGCGCCGACCAAACGCACATGTCGATGTAAATGGTTTTTGCTGGCTGTTTCGGTAAGATGTCATAGACTGCTAACAAAGAAAGCGATAGAAGTGCAAAGAACTATCACTTGGCGTTCGTTTAAGAGGTTCTCTCTTGCTAGCTAAAAGCAGAAGATGCATTCTTAAATGACGGATGTTTTAGCTACTGAGCGAAAATATCTGAATATTTTTATATTAATATGTATTACATATTTTGAAAAGTAATATTTAAGCCATACTGCTATAGATACATTTATTTTGTCGTGAACTAGGCTTTTCTTTATCTTACGAATATCTACGTAACATATCAATTAAATTATACCTACAATTCAAATATCGAATAGAAGTTGAAGGCTTTACATATAGTTCCATTTCAGATTTAAACGAGAATCAGAGAAGCGTCACATATCATTCGAAGCTTCAGTTTTTATATATCACATAAGTATACCAATAAGTCGGCCCAACGATCAGTTCAATAGAGGCTCATAAGGATGTAACACCCGTTAATGTATATTTTTAGGATTAATTTAGCATGCCAACTCCATGGACGATTTTAACTATTACGTAATATTAAAATATTTATAATAATTTCGATCTGAATTAGCATTTTGTACTCATTGATATCTAACTCCACATGTTAACGTTCCCGCCACGACGGCCATCTTGGTTTGGTTTTGACCGGTTTTGGGCTGGGACTCGAGATAAATAGCATCGGAATGTCGACTTTACTTGGTTTTTTCCCTGCTTGTCAGTTTCACCTAAAATATATTAAACAAACCAGTTTTGTAAATATCTGTCGCCTGTTTGACGATTACATAATTTAGCTATTACTAAAAGGCAATCCCTAAAAATAAGCTTGGGGGATTCTTGCATTATTAAGGAGTTATGTCAGCCATTAATGTTCCGAGAAAATATCTGCAAACATCGCGTTAATCAGAAGCGATAACGATCTTGAAATTTAGCCCAGTTAATTCCTAGCCTACTCTGAATGCCTGGTGATTAATAGAGCGGTTATTGCCATTTCGAGCGCTATTTTTTAAACTTTAAATCTCCTTCCGCCTTTCTGGGCGAGAACAAAGCTACCAATTAAGCTTCATAATCGTTAGCACCCTTATAATGAATACTGCAGAAATTAAACTCCTGCAATAAGCGTACAGACTACACAAAAAATACACAATCGCAGCTTTGTGCTCTACCGAACATTAATTAAGAAGAAAAGGATTTGAAATTACACAATGGTCGTAAGTTCACAGTTCGGCAGTGGCTCTTAACTTCATAATCGTAAATATCAAGTTCGCGTATTTAGCGCAAGTGGGACGGTATCGAACAGGCAACTAAGGTTCGCGTGGAGCACATTTGTGGCTTTGAAAGATTGGTTTTTTTTTACTTTGTTGTATCGCCGTTTCGGGTAATGGTTCTAAAAATAATTGTAGCCACCCACCCACACATACCTAAATACATGCATTATTACAAATTGTTACTGCTTTCGTAGTATTACACTTAGATTTTGTTTTTGTGAGTAGGCAAGTTATGAAAATATTTGCTGTGGTAATTAGGTAGGTACTTACTACGCCTTTATGTAGATATCAAAATCACAACTTTGATGTCTTTCGTTTTGAATAATGACAATTTTCATAACCCAGTGTTGAAATTTTCTGTGCAAGTAAGAAGAACACACTCGTAAGTGGGTACAATTTGAATTTGACAGTTTGATACATCATTTCTTCAATCAGAGGTCCTATATGCCACTCAATTTGAATCTGATGGTTAAATACTATACACTACGTAGGTAAATCACGCGTTTGAAATCTCTCCGCGTAGGCTGATGATGACCGAGTTTCCGTGGTGTTACTCTCTACCTCAGTAGCATTTCTCATAAATTATTTAATGCAAATGCTAAGTTTGTTTAGACGCTTGTAATGGTCATAACCTCATAAAATTTAAGTATTCAGTAATATTAGTAATAAACCGGGCAAGATCTTGTCTGACCTTGCTCAGTGTAGGGTTCCAAATCCCTTAGGTACTACTCTAAAATTCAAAACACAACAAGTATGAAGTAATTATCTATGTAAAGTTATTTAGTGCTGTCTCAGCTGATTTTAGTAGGTATAAACACTAGTCGCCTATAGACGGGTAGACGAGAAAAACCAATACATTTTTTCTAGATTTAATTTTACCACTTGGTCGGCGTGACTAGTATGTATAATTGTATATTCATGCCAATTAACAGATTTCCAGAACTAAGAGTCTCTGACTTAAGTTGCGGTGGGACGGACGGACATGGCAAAACTATAAGGGTTCCTTGTTTGGCTGTGGAACCCTAAAAAGGAAAATGTTATATCAAAATTCGTTTGGAAGATGGAACGTAAACAAAGGGAAGACCCCAACAAGCCAGCCCGACGGTCAGGTGAAGGTTGCGGGAGTACGATGGATGCGTGTAGCTGTAGTGTCTCACACAACGGTCATTGAGCCTATTCTTGAGGAGTGCTTATTTCTAGAGTGGACAACTCTCCTTGTCATGACAATGATTATTCACTCTTTAATAGTGCCTCAAATTACGCTAGGGGCAGATTATAATGATAAATTTGATGTCAAAGTACGCACGCACTTTGCACTTTAGGCGCGAAGTTACAAGTATAGTTTAAACTTTTTGAACTGAACTCTTCCACTTACCTGCTTACACAATGGTCATTGTATTTATACAATCTTAGTCGGGCGGTTGTAAAATGCAAAAAAAATTGCTTGCCATTATTCTATTACTGAATTTTGTAGTCTATTATCTAATATATAATAATAATATAATATTGACGATAATTATGTTTACTTTCGAAGGCGGTTATTATCTGCTTTAACTGCGAGCTCGTTGTCCTAATTTGTGGTTAACTACACAATGACTTTGTATTCTTAAGTGGATAAGCTCAGTTGAAAAAGTTTAAACTATACATCGGTTTGCATCACTGGATGTGACTTTTGTATAAACTGGGTGGCGTTAGTTGCGGGAAGTGCAAATGAATACAAATGTTGTTTTGTTAGAAAGGGCGGGTTCTGTGCTTGTACTAACTATTTATTTATTTTAAAGTTGAAGTTAAAGTTAAAGTCAACGCTGCGTTAAAGAATACCGTAGCAGTACATGTGCATAGTTTGATAGCGAGGGCCGGCGAGTCGCTAACGAGGGTAAAAGTGCCTATTTCCGTGTCGTAATGACCGTCCTGACGACCTAGCGCCCGTCCAAAACACTGTCCTACCTAAATTTAAACCATTTTATTTGCTATTTTACACTTATACTTATGTTTTTAGAGTGAAGGATTTTAAAAAGGTAAAGATCCGCCGTATCAAAAGTTTTGTTGTAACTGAAATGGTTTCTCAAACAACAATAATAAGTAGTCTGTCCTGTATCGGCTTAAATGAAAAAAAAAACCTTTTTGTTTAAAATGCAAATGAATGGTAAAATACAACGGATTGCTGGGGAACCCCTGTCGGTGTGTGGAGATTTATTTCAAAACTTCCCTACCGTCGCAAAAAAACTGTAATTTTAAATCACAAGCTTACCCCCTTTTTAAAGAACAGTGATATTTAACCCGCTTTAATATCGACAACCCCGATATTGATAACGACTTTTTCATCATAAACATGCTTGGTTAATCTACTTCAACATAATATCCTTATGTCTTGAAGGAGAGGCTTAATAGAAATGCTAAGCGGAATTGCTTTTCTATTAGATATTGCGCTAGTATCACAATTTCACAGTAAGCGGTAAATTGAAGGAGTCACAAATAGGGCTTCAGAGAACTTTATGACTGGCGAAACTTATTAGTAAGTTACCAACGATACATTATTAATATTTTTATTTTAACGTCAAAGATAGGATGATATTTTTATTCAACGAAGAATAAAGTTTCATGTGAAGTGGATGCGATATGATTACATTCGCCGAATCCTAACTTTCCTGGGACGTTTTCAGCTCGGTCCTTGACCCGTGAAGTTTGTTAACTGCGGTACCTACCGCGTTAGCGATACTGGAAATAATAAAGTTGGGGTAACATTTATTGATATGGCTTTACACTCGCTAGGTGAATTTTCTGATATAGGCATTTGTTAGTCTTTGTTAAAATACCTAGGTTTCAAAAACAGTGACCTTATTTATTATATCTATAACCAATAAAATGAAGCTCTTACAACAAAAAAGTCGGAAAGTCGAAAAAATTTAACTGTAAATAGCACAGTATGTCCATAACTTGAAAAGATTAAGAAAAGGCCAGCTTAATAATAAATAATAAACGGCTGTAAGGTAAACGTCCGAGTACTCGACATGTCAACAGAAAATCTTTATTTGCGTCGTGATCTTATGTTCATTTATACATTATACACAAAACATTTTCATGTGATTTGGGAGATGAGACCTTTACTTTTGTTAATGGAATTCGTTTTATATGGAAAATTTTCAAAATGAAAAGAAATTTTAGTCAATCAAATTGTATGAGTAAAAGTCAGGTGCTTTTGTTGGATGTGCTTTTCTTTATTAAAAACTTGGCGTGTTAAATATCAAAGCCTCAAACATTTCTCATCACTTAAATAAGGCGGTGACAAAAGTTAAGTTAATCTTATTTTGTTAATTGCAATTAAAAGTATGGAGAGAAATATAATACAGCGACGAGCACTCGTACGTTTACCTTATCGAAAACAAAAACGATTTATAAATAGAAACTGATTCTAAGAAAACCTCTTTAGTTTATATTTGGGGTCCTAAAAGGGGTATATCTTTAAGCACAAAGTCCGACATTATCGTCAACGCATAGACCCTTCCCTTAAGGTGAGCACTTTTATATGCCTATCAAACCTTACGAGCACAATAAAACACGATTGTTTTCCATTAACGTGGATGTGCCACTGGCCTTCCTTGAATTGAAAAAAGAATACAGATTGCCATTTGAACACCTGGTTTAACTTCTGACATCTTAAAATACCTTAGGTAGGCATGCTGCAACTCACGTAGGTACGAGTATAATACCGTTTTTATTATATACAATTGCGTGTAAGTGAACATAATTACAGTAAAGTGAAGCTTGATCTGTAAAATACAATGGCATGTTAAGTACGCAAATACATGGTATTTACATCAAACAGCATGGCGAGACCTTCGTCAGAGCGTCCGTCCATCTGTCTAGTCGAACAAATAAACGTTATCAGTACGGAACTCTAGCGACAGCCGAGAAACCTCTGTACTTTAATTAAAAGTAAATCGTTTTTATTTGCGTAACTAAATTTTAAGCAAGCAAATGAGGATGTTTGGGATTTTCTGAGTTCTAGAAAATAAACGTTTGCCTTTCTTTGGTGTAAAACTTTATTTACAATCAAATAAAATTGTTTTTACTTTACACGCTTTAAACTGTGGTAGTGCCTAATCACATATTAATGAGCAGTTTTCTTAACTGTTATAAATCTGATTACATTTCAAATTCAATAATAGTATTTGTTAAAATCTTATAAAATTGTTAACTATATTTTATTATAATCTCATTTATTTACTAACATTTCTCATTTAATAACATAAATATGTTCTCACATCCTAGATGATAAAGATTCATACAGAGTACTTTCGAGTATAATTCAAAAGTTTTCCATAATCGTTTTTACATATTCATCGAAATGTCAGGGTGCGTTTCAGACGCGATGTCTGAAGGAATTTGAATAACAAATGGGTGACATCTGCATGTTTCTAGCGGGGATTTCACGGTTCCCCTCAAATCCTGCCTCGTTGAAAACAATACTGACTGACAGCGACGTCCTAAGGATCAGTTGCGAGTCTCATTTCACGAAAAATAAGACTTAATTAGATACCTATTATGATAATTCACTAAACAATATTTTCAAATTTAAAGAATTGTCATTTTCTAATGGTTTGAATTATTACAAAATACAGAGTGTGATGTCCACGGATACGGATAGGCAAACATTCGAAGTGTCAATACACTCGGAACTTACGTCAGCGCTCGCCGAGCGAACGTCTCTTGAATAACAATGATTTCGGTTTCCTAGGCAGAATGACAATTAAATTTTCCACATTAACAACTAAATACCTTAACGAAACAATCTCGGTTCGTCAAATTGTACCGCCAATTGTCGGTTTTCAAAGTCCGTCTCGCCAGCCTATTTTAAAGCCTGCATAGACTTGCCGCTTATTCTCTAGGCGCCTATGAATTTTCACCGCACCGTAATGGGAACATCCTAAGACCGTAAGAAATCCGACGGGCCTATAAAATAGAGGTAATACTGCTAACAACCTCGAGAAAACATTTATCATTAAAATGGCGTTCGCAATGCTGGCTCTTTTGAAGATATTTTCATTTTAAGGTTTGTTTGGCAAGATGTTCATTTTGTTGTGTGGTTTGCGAGGCGCGAGGTTCGTCGCAAGAGGTTTGTGTCACCATTTGCGACATTAAGCCAGTGATGAGACGGCAAATTGCTCATTTATCTGCTGCGACACTTGCAAAACTAACTGTTCTTTAGCAAGGGACGCCGAGGGTCATACACCTTCAGAAGAGTTCGCAATGTCAGAATTTGGAAAGATATTATGGATCTATTAAATTTATTTTAAGTTTTCCTTTATAAATTATAATAAGTACAATTTACAATTGTAGGCAAGAAAATAAAGGATGCTTAAAAGCGCAGTAGAAACATTCCGTCTTGTTTTAAATTCCTTTTTAGTGCAGACAGAGTTCTGTCTTTCCCTTCTTATCCACGTGGAGAGCCGTGGCGTCACAATGCCCCGAGCGTGCGTCCTGGAAAACGTTAATTGCACGACACCGACCGGAGCTTGGTGCCAACGTCTATGGATATAGCTAGTTACACCTCATTACTCTACCAAGACCTCTTAAAAATGCTACATCTTTAAAGTAGGTTTGGCACATAGTTGTGTAGTTGCCGTAATACCTAGATTACCTAGTTGATGCTAACGTTTAAAGTTTGGTAAATAGATTTAAAACCGTAAAAAAGAGTGAGTAGGGATTAAGGGTGAGAAGGGACACAACCTAAAATGAAGCATATGTTACTAATTATTAGACTGAAATTATTTCCAAAAGACGTAACGTTATTGTCCATTTAATACTTGTTCATATTTGTATTTTAGGTTGTATCCCTACTCACCCGGTTTTCGGTAATAAAGGGGCGTAATTTTTAGTTTAATAGGTAAAAATCTATAAAGGGTCAAGAAATTAAAATGTAAACATCCACCTTGCGCGCTGTACAGGCGATGTTTAATGCCAGAGGAAATTGCACAGGCCACAGGAGTCGTACTCCTAATGAGTGCTAAACAAACGGCAAAGCGGTCCAATATGTACTCAACCCGACAGCCGCAACGAACAACAAATATGCAACGTATAAAACGTTCGGAACGTACCTACACCTAAAAAAATCCCTCGTACATCAGTTCGCAAATAAAGTAGACCTAAATCAATTAAAAATAAAACTCAAAGTTGCCCAAACAAGTAACCAATACGAAGAAGAACGGCGCAACAGATCCCTCCGAATATGTTCGCAGGCTCACTCCGAGTTACTAACACTCGCAATTCATTTTGTGAACTGAATATATTAACTGAAGCAACAGATAAAGAACTCTTTCGCGCACTGCACAAGGATGAATATCAAAGTGAACTGAACCCGTAAAAATAAGGGGAAAAATTTCCGATGCCACCAGGCGATAGTGGATTTTAAGCCAAATAGGGATGAGGTCCAAAGTCGAAGAAGAATCAAATTATTTTTGCAAATCCGGAATTGTGTTCATATGGCTACGCAGGCTATAAATATATTTGGTTTATTGAAATCTTACACTGTCATAAGAAGTCGCAAATTGATCTAAAAGAACTCAAATATTTTAAGACACTTTCTTTCTTCTTTGTACCTTGGGAAATTCGTTAAGTATTTGAATCTTCCAGCGTACGAAAATTTCTGACTGGATAGGAGTATTTTCGTTTGTTTTGTATTTATTATTGGCTGTGGTGTCGTGACATAAAAATACTTCTATTGCCCACCAATACGTGTTTTATATACCTACCCATAACCATTACAGCAAAATTGATTTCAATTTTATGGTTTCTGCTCCCCTGAATCCAATCATTGTTATCGCTTTTGTGTGCCATTAAAATATAATGAATCCAAGCAATTTAGAAGTAAAATTGTGTGAAATTTAGTAAAGGCGCTAATTACAATAACAGTAATAACAATTTGTCCATCCTTATCTATTGTCCCTCACTTAATCATATGCTTTAGCATAATTAATTCTGAATCCATATACCTAGCACGTAACAGATTGGGTAACTTTCGTATACATATATTTTTAACTGATTTTATTTCTTTACTGATATTTTGAAATAAGTATAAAAAAAAAATGGGTGCTGTTTAAACAAATATTATTATTATTATTTACAAAAAAAGTTTAATGAGCTCCCGCTTCCCTAGACTTTCTTTTGTATTTTTTTACGTTTAAAGTTTACTTCGTAATTGTTCGTTATTTATTGAAGACGGTTTTTGAAGCGAAGAGCGGCGGCGGTGCGATCCCATGCCGTAAAGCGTTCCCAAAGGGTGGTGCAGGCGTTTTTTGCATGGGAACGCGCCGCAACACAACGCCACATCAGATCTCAGTGCGGTTGCGGTTTAAAATAATATTAAACTCTATTTGCAATAACTAGCTAATAACAGCAAACATACCAACTAACATTATATAAACTGTTTAAATCATAAACCTCTTTTTTACTTTTTGTAAAATATGTTTAAAGTATCATCTACAGGTAAGTACTTACACGGAAAACGAGGAAAACTGAGGCGCAAAAATTATGTTAACATCTAAGTATATAGATGTCGTAGCCTGATCATATAATTCGCCAAATCGTGATATTCCGAGGCACATCATAAAATAACCTAACCTAACCTTAAGCCTATGAATTTCATGATCTGGCGAAATATACGATCGGGCGACGACATACCTAGATATCCCAACATCATTGATGTTTAAGCCATTCCTATCCTTAAGTAAAATAGTCGGCTACTGACAACGCAAATGCCTTATTTGTAAAGACAACGGATTTTTCTCCGACGTTACATGTCGCATGTTGTTGCTATATTTGTGTATTTTTGAATTAACTTAGCAGAGAAGAGGAGGGAACTAAATTATTCTGACACTACGTTAGCCGAAAACGTATTTAATAGCTAAGGTTTTTTCTGCTCTAAAAGCGGAATGGTGTTTCGTATAACAGTAAATTGACAAAGAAAGTGGCTTCACAAATTGTGTGAACGATGCAAATGTTCCTTAGCTTATTTGCTAACTTTCCTGGTTTTGAAATAAGTTGTGGGATTTATTATTAAGCCCCTTTGTGATAAAAAAGTTACGACTTGTCATAGAGTGTTTTATATTAATAGAACCGTCTACGATAGTACGGTCTTTAACAAATGTAAGGTTTTTGTCAAACTCAACTTTAAATTTAAGTAAGTATATTTTTCGTACACTGGGCTTAGCTTTTTTACACGTCGTATCGTCTAACAGGCTAATGCCCGGTTTCTGAGGTACTTTTATCGGTGGTTTATCTGTCCATTATAGCTATTGGTCCGTTAACTTTGACAACTGCGTTTCCGAACACCGACTCAAAAGATAAACTCTGTTTAAACTTGGTTTAACTTAACTGACCAAAGTGTGCCGTTTACCGGCTCCATAACTATTTGACCTTTTTTTTATTAGGTACTTAGCATTGTTTTAGGTTAAGTATGAATACATTTTTTTTTAAAATGAGCACAATTGATTTATATTTCTATGTGTAGGTTAATATTTTGTTCAGTTTTATCATACATAATTATTTATAATTGGAATTGCATTATGAATACAAGCAGTTCATCAGAGTCTGATTTGGAAATATTGCAGTTTATTTATAATAATATCAGTGCCAAGAAACTTGAGACACAGGAGAAATACTTTTGAAATGTACTCGGATGAAGAATTTATTGGTTAATGCTATCCAAGCCTGTTTCTTAGATTCAACAGAAGATCCGTCCGTCTTTTTATTGTCTATAATAGTGGCGAATTCTTTTGCTACTTCGATGAGAAGCATCTTCTGTGTCTCAGTAAAATTTTTGCTACGCTTCCCGGATTCCATCAATTCCATATTAATTATAATAGTAATAATATGTATTATTACAATTACAAAGACTAGACTAATAAAATAACAATCGTTTGTTTACGTACGTTAGGTACAATTGAAGTTTGAAGTTTTCGTTTAAGAAGTGTCAACCACAGATTATGTGTGGTAATTTTTGTTCATACAGCCACTGGCAAATAAGCTATTTTAATTTTTATTATTTATTAATTATGGAGTGGTTAAGTTTCTTTAAGTTAAAATTTTACAATAATAAACCGGAATTAATGTTGAATTAAGGCATTAGAGCAGTTCTACGTATGACAATCTATTAAGATCCATCTAGCGGCAGCGAAAGGAACTATTTATCTGTCAATAGTTATCGAACTGTTCGTAGAGCACTCAGAAACGCACAAAAAGTTAAACGACGTTAAACCTAAACATAACTTTAACGGATCAATAGCTATTAAAGATTTAACTGGTGATTTCAGAAACCGGGCATTAAAACGAATAAATGCCCAAAAATAATTAAATCTTCCTCATACTAGAAACCCCAGAAGTTTTCAGTCAAAGGCTGTTAACTATTTAGTAAATTTCTGGATTTACTAGTATGATTATTATAGATCGTCTCAGCACTATTACTTATAGCACTAGTACTAAGCATACAACATCGACATATTGCAAATGTCTAGCAAGATATCTGCGTTGCAATATGTCGGTGGCGGTTGCATGTTAGCGCAGGCTGGTGCTTCGCTGGCTCGCTCCGACGCGTCTTATGGACCCTTGCCAGGCACAGTGGTGTTATTCTCTTAGCATAAGAAAGTACCCTCGATCAAACTGGCTTGACTTTACCTGCGCTTTAATGGCGGTGTGCTGTGGTTTGTGTCTGCGATTCTCGTTCGTTGACGGTAGCCAACGAGAAGCTATGTGAATCCGGTAGATAAATGTTTTTTTTTTAGAAATTCGTTCTTATATTTGAGAAATATTCCGAAAAATATGATAACATACTGTCAATTAGCCAGTAAGAAAATAAAATTATTGTTTCTCGAGTCTTAGTGAGAGGCTTACCTATATTCCGAGATGGTTATGCCTAAATGAGAAAAAATAACAAGCTATAAATTAGACGTCTTATCGCTCGAAGCAATACCCCGTTAAAAGAAAAACGCAAAATGAAATCGTACTGGAGAAGGAGTATATATTATAAACACACTAACGCACTCCTATGAACCATAGAAGTTAAATTGAACTGAATTGGAGTTAAATGTAAATTCTGATTTTTAATTCAAGCAATATTGTGTTAGATCAAATGACAAATATGGTACACCGTTTCACACAATGGTGTCGGATGCGGCAACTGCATGCTCGCATGAACACTGAATCGATGCACTACATGACGTATATTCAGTAGTTTTCAATCCATTTCACAAATGGTTTTTTGTTATGAAACCGATTCTCTTACATGTAAAGATACGCTTGACATATCATAAGACGATAAAAATATTGTTGCATTTCGTGACATTGTTATCGAACGGAAATAAAACCTCCAATAATTATGTCAAAAATAATGTTAGATAAGGAAATATTGACTTCAATCTTCCTCGGTTAATTACAGGTTTCGCTTTTCCCAGTTGGAAATTCGTTTATCGATTTCCTCACTCACCTTGGATACTTGAGTTTAATTAAATTAGTAAGAAGATTAAGTTTCTGCATAATAATGGTTTTAGCCTACCGAGACGCGGCCTCATTTTTGTTCGGAAATAATTTTAGAAACAAGCGTTATAGAAGTAACCACTACACCTAATCTTTTTAGAAATTACACTACGCCACATCCTTTGAATAATTAATACGACTAATAGCTTTATACATTTATACATTTATGTTGAAATTCTTGGTAACGAGAACAAATTTCAAGGTCCCTGAAAAAATAAATATCAGTTAACGTTGTAAAAAGTTTTATTGGCACCAGCAGTACACACGTAAACGACACATGTTTCGCTTCTCAATGAGGCGTTTGCAGACAACTTGACTGCTAGACGTCGCTTAGGCTCGTGTGATTCCACTTTAATTGTGATTTAACTACAATGTATGAAAAATATTACTTGCCATTCATTCAAAATAGGAGATATTCAATCATTCAGATAAGGTATGAATTAAAATACAGAAGATAACCTAAACTATTTAGTACGTTAATTTCTGGAAGACACAAGATGACTCGTCAAAAAGCGAGATCGATTGCTTGTATGAAAAGGAAAAGAGTGGAATATTTAAATTTTTAAACGCTATTTGTAACTATCATTATGCGCAAAGTTGTTGAGCTTTACAAGTGTTTATTCTTTGTAGTAATTTAGTCGACAATTTGTATCCATTAACGAAGTGAGCAAGGGCTCAATAGGTACTCGTAACTAGGATTTAACGTCTTAGTTCCCACTGAGAGTGGGACGTCGGCTCCCTATTCTCGGCATTTTCTCGAAACATTCCGGGACAAATTCCCGAGAAAAGTTTGCCGCGCATCTCCTAAATGGGATATCGATTCCGTTGGATACCTTACATGGAGTTTATCAATACAGGTCGGTATTTTGGGACTGTTTATCACATGATGATGTGATAATTCGATGCAACGATAAAATCATTATATTTATTGAGGTTTTTCTCAATTATTGTTATTGGTAGGATTTAGGTAGATACTTGTTTTATATGTTTAATTAGCATGAGCAAAGTCGCGGTCAACTTCCAAGCCGGCCGTGACGCGGATGATGTCGCCGGGACACGAAAAGTGATGTCATCGTCGTAGCATTTCGCACTTCAACACATCATCGGCTATTTGCACCTATAAATTCCTGACTTCTGTAGTAATACATAGAAATCCGTTTTAAATCATTAAAAGTATACTGACAATAATCAAATACTTAATTTTTTCTTGGAATTTTTGCTTTGTTTTTACATATCTGACACTTTCATAATTGTAAGTAATTATGAATGTTTATTGAAAAGGAAAAACACTTTTCAAAAGGTTAAGAAATATACCAATAAAATAACAGACATCTTTCTCAATCCTTTGACCTCGCTTGATCATAGTTCCACGATCATGAGCAAGGTTATTCTTTGTTAGTTGAAATAGGTACGTGTTTATCTAGTTATAAAGAGTTACTTAAGAAGAGTTTATAACCAAATCATAAACTCTATATTTTTTCATCATAAATATTGAGGATGAAGACCTTGAACCGTGACTTCAGACGAGCTGTGTAGTTTGTATCCTCTTCATCAAGTGCTATCCTGTTGTCAGAATAAATATTTTTGTTGACCCTGGACAGCACGCCTCTATCAAGGGAGTTGGTTGTCGCTTGGAACGTACCGAGCAGTTATTTTTAATCCCTCAGGGTTTCTCACCCCAGACGTAATTACGTAAAACCCCTATTTAATAAAGGGTCTTGATAAAAGACCCACAACCTTGCGACAAAAATGGAAAACTCTTATTAACAAAATTACCTAGTCAAAATGTTGACGGATGCTTATCAATTTCTGGCATTCCTGTTGTTTGAGTGAGCGAATGACATTTCAAACAGCATGATTTTTATCAATAGAAATACATAATGCCGACCCAATCGCATGAGATGACAGGATCCAAGTAATGATAAACTCGTCAATCGATATCATCGACTTGATATGTTGACAGATGCCACGATTACGATAGCCCATGTAAAATTCACACCTTTTGGTTGATAACGCGAGAGCACACTTGATAATACTGTTTGCACGCATGAGAAATGATTTAGGTATCTGTGTCAACCCAAAACTATTAGGTATAAAGCGAACATTTTGGCAGCACTACGAACCACGAATTTTAAATTCATATTACTTACAATATTATTGTACCTGATCTATGTGACTAAAGTGAACATGATCTGTAAATATTCTATACTCACAAAAAAATATTCCAATGTATCTATCAAGTGTGAAATATTTTAATGTATTATTTTAGTATATTTTAACTCATATTGTAAAGTGCGGAGCGAATACATTATCTATTCAATATTGACATATAAGCGCTAAAACTCTTTTATTAATATTACGATCTATATCCCGAGCACGAACTATTACCATCTATTGGGTAAGTAACGTTAAAGTATCGACATTGAGAAAATCAGCGCTTGCTATCATGAATGGTATCTAAGGTGAAGTACCTATATGTCAAATAATGAATGAGAACGTGAGTTTATTTTAGGTGTTTTCACTACGTAAATATTACTATTAGAATCTATCTAATAGTAAAGGCGTTTCGAAAACGTTACTCGTGCTCGAGCTGCTGATCGTCAAACCATTTAAACTCGATGCCAGCACGTACAGCTTGTTAATTTTTATCAATAGTTGATGTTAGTTTTAATGTATTTCTCCCCAGCATCCCAAATAAAAAAATCGAGGCATTCCTAGTTTCTATTTTAATGTTATCTGCAGTTTAACTACCCATAATAATAATTATGTCGTTGATATCGTTCTAATCTCCTATACCTGAAACTGAGGCCCTTTGTCAATAACGAACTCATCTAGGGAGGTCAATAAGGTTGCTGTGTCGAGTCAGGCATGATTTCTCTATCTACTGTTTTTAAGGAGTTAAGTAAATTTAAATATGTGTTTTTTAAATGTGAAGTAATCGCTTTTTGGAGTTGTTCCAATTTTTTCTAATACTATTTTTGCGGCTGGCACTAGTTATCAGTGAATGATATTTGATTCCGAGGAGAAAATTAATTCTAATTATAGAGTTTTAGAACCCCGATGTAGCGACACGAATGTTTGTTTTCTTGGTCTGACCTGTCTCCAAGATAATTAATGTTTTGACGGACTGCCTTCAGACGATGGTACTTTAATCAATCGGCAAGTTTGGAGCATACATTTGGTTTATTGCAAATACTTATCGCCTACGTTGAGTGAATTATGTTACAGATTTATATTATTCAAGCCAGTAGTTGGCAATTGAAGGTCGTGGCTACAATACGTCGTCGAGCCCGTCATTTTCGGACGTTAACCGATACGCTTCGTGATTCACTCGCAAGCCGAGTTCCCCTTTAAACGACATTTTCTTATATTCGTGTCGTATCTCCAAGTGTTTACGGCGCGTTGAAAGCTGTTCTATAAAATAAAACGAATCTACTTTGATTGAATTTAACTCCTTTACGGATAATAAAGAATTCCTTTTCTCACTAAACAGCAGTCGCGAAGAGCCACTTTAGTTTTAGAGTAACTAAAAGACTTTGTTTTTCTAACCTGGGACTTAGAATTTTAAATGACTCTACATTAAATTTATCCAGTGAATTCTACAATTTAAGGCCAATGTCAAGAAAGGAGCACTGTTTACATTACGCATTCCAAGCCGCTTTGATCATTTTGCATTAAACATTCGATTTGACGGTCATTGGTTTCATTCATTAGCATTGAAAAGTTCGTATTATCTATTCACTTTTATATGTAATAATTTAAAATTTATATCAAACGGTACATTGAATAAGGTCAGGTAAATTGTTAAATGCATGCAAAGAATTCGAACTCCAACTCAAAAAATAAAAAAAATATGTGGGTCCTATATTTTTCCCGAGCCCAACTGTTTTTTTTAGACTTATAAAACGTTCATTATATATTTAAAAAAAAATTAAAGAACGCTAAAACCGAGCTCAAAGACATTACAAAGCTGATCATTTAAGGCAATATAAAACGTTAAAACGGAAGATTAATCCAGTGATCCGAATAAGCTGTTAAGTACCGTCTAACTAGACGAGAGCCGAAGTATCAGCCAGTTGCTAACTAATTTACGCGAGCCTGCACGGCGGGACAGGCGCGAACCTATGATCGCGTCTCGTTCGCTCAATTATAACTTTGCCCCGCATTACATTTACACCCTCATTATTAGTAAAGTATTTAACCGTGACCCCAAATTTAACGAAACTTGGAATCGTCCTTACATTTAACAGCGCCATTTCCTTCTTCTTAATGATTTATATCATTTAGTGAAACCGTACCGTGTTTTTCCTCAAACTGATTGGCGAATGTGTGATTTATCAATGTATGTCAAACCTTCTGTATATTTATCCGTAATAATCTATCAAATTACGAGATCTAGGTAGCACACTTGATGGATGAAGACGTTACGGATATGGTTCATCATTATAACTGATAGTACTTTGTTGGGCAAAACATAAGTCATAATTCAAGACGGTATGAGAAGATTCGCAATAATCCGGGAACGTAATGAATATTATCAAAAGATCAGTTCATTAACTGAAAGGGACTCGCGCACCGAGGGTTAGCACCTACTGGAAGACTCATAATTGACACATAAATTTCCTTTATTTTCTCTATCATTCTACAGTTTAGTATGCATTATTAATATTATTATGGATAATTACATGAAAATAACTATCTACTTAATAAAATAAAACCTTTAAGTCCGATGAATTACCCGGATGGTTATGGAATGGTAGATACTTACCCCAATTCAAATCGCAAATCCTGTGCAAAAGAACTACTTTTTTATGAATTTTGATAGGATTTACTGGAAAAAGCATACTTAACGAAAATATTTTATCTCTCCACGGTAAAAGCCACGATTTTCGAGACTTCCTTAATCGAAGGTGCCATATTTTAAAACTTTTGAAATACTTCGTGAGCGTTCTTTCGCGTTGATGCTAATGTTATGCAAATGTAACAAGTTACAAGTATACCTTTGTATCAAGGGTTTGGAACAAGTTTGAAATAAATGGCGAACCACGTGCGACTTATTAATTTTATTTAGTAACTAAGGTTTTGTTAAACTTCTTAGCGCTATCGGTATTAATTCTCGTCTAATAATAATAGATAGTTTGTCATTTCACTTCGTGTTCGGTTCTGCCTTATAGTAGAAAAAAAAATGGTCAAGTGGGAGTCGGACTCGTGTACCGATGATTCCGTACGGCCGCACAGTAAGTATTCCAATTTGAATTCGATTTCGAATGGAATCCGCGCGAACCCAATTCATACTTGATAATTTTTAGTGTTTGTTATTTTTCTTCAGGGTTTGTAGTATAATCGTACTACATTTTGCAACTTGTATTATGGAACCGCGATTAGTTTGGGATTGGAATAGCTGTCAATTCATATGCACTTTGACGTAAGTATATGGTAAACCTATCACCTCTAATCCCTTTCTAAACGCAGCTAGATAATATGTTTTACCGTTTTTACGATACAAAACCAAATAACAATACGTTGAAAACAACGTTTCTTACATGGGCATTTCTTTATTATTTCACATTCTTAATTTTTTTTTTAGTAAATCCGCCGTAGTAAACACATAATTATGCTGAAAAAGTCAACCCGCTTTCTATTATCGTTTAAAAGATACAGCTGCTTAAAGTAAGGACGGACGGATAGTCGGACAGTGTAGGCATATTAATAGGGTCCCGTTGGGCTCCATTCGGGTACGAAACACTAAAGATGTAGTAAACAAAGCGATCAAACATTTAACACGTTAAAAAAGTTGAAGTTTACAATCAAATATCGTAACTGAATTAATGATGGCTTCAAAACGGGAACCCCTCAAAATTCCGTTTTTTTTTCCGAATATTCACTTCACTGAATTTAAATTTTTCCGAAAGTTATGTTGTGCGGGAGTTATTTTAGATGAATTGCATGCAGGTTAGGTTTGATTTATAAGCGATATCAAAAAATAAAATCCTCTACCAAAGCATTGCATTGAATTGAGCTTAGGGAAATTCTGAATTTTTATCAATTCGTGTACGTACTCCAAAAATAACAAGCAAGAAATTGAATAACATAAGTACAAAAATAGCTCGTCGTCGTGTTGATCAAAGAATTATTCTTTTCGTGGAAGCTACACTAGTAAATCCTATTAGGACCGCGACAAAAGCCAATATAGTCTCGTCTCTTGCGGCAAGCAAGCAGGGATTACGTGTAAGAGCTCACTAATTACACAGATAACCTCTATAACGAGCCCATCCTGAGCAAACAAACCAACACGTCTACTACGTCATCCAATGGGTACACTCTGCTTAAAGCCCCCCTTTCAATTGAGAACCTCCTTTAAATGTTAGCTGGCAACTATTAATTAAATTGAAGTACATCCTATCATAACCCCGCTCGACTAGGTGAGCGAATGAAAGTAACTAAAATAAAAAGAGGTAAGTCTACAAATAGGTATGTTACGTTACGATCCAAAATCAAAACGAAACTTCACGTTGCTAGTCATTACGTGGTACCTATTATAATAGATATAGGTAATAGCCCAATTTATAGTCTTTTCCTTTACGTTGGTACCATTCCGGTTTTCCCTTAATACATCGTCATCGCATCGCATCCATCATTTCGTATTTGCAATGTCTTGTTTGTATTTTTTGTTTGGGCGTATATTTAATCTTTTACGCTATTTTTACCATCAGTTTTCGTCTCATTAGTTTCTATATTTCAGCAATAGATACTTGCCTTTGCAACCCGAACGCTGACCACCATACTACAAAAAGTATTATTCAGCTGAGATTGTGTCCAGGGATTTCAATGTCGGATGGTAGTGCGGTGTGGTTGGATTACGGGCAGCGTACTCGTCTTATGCAACCTACATGCGGGCTTAGGAGCGTCTGAGAGCACTCATTCTACTTATTCATGACTTGTTTTGTAATACAATTAATAGAAACAGCTTAGTTTATCTTCAGTATTTACAATAAGCAAATAAATTATAAATCCATCCAATCTGAACTACCTATTTATTCGACTATTTAATTTTATAAATAAAACGGTTGGTTAATAACTTCTTGTAAGTAGGTAATGCCACTTATAAACTTGCCGCGTAATAAGTGTTTCCTTAATCGGCTTTATAACTCACAAGGTTACTATCAAGCATAAAAAAGACTGTATTCGGAGTTTCTTATCAGCAGACGTTATTTTTAAAGCGCTAATAGAAATTTACCTATATACTCGCGGCTAGTGGCTCACAATACCAAGGCAATTAAGTATAATCAGAGTTGTAAATAACCTGTTTTTCACTCGTGTAAAGACATCATAGAATTTATTATTCATGATTTCATCTGAGTATATTTCTGTGTGTAGCTTAAATCCAAGACGCGAAGACATTTCTGATGGTCTAGCTCTAGGGGATTGTCTCTCTAACCAAACCTCGTTTTAGTGCCTATGCTGTGCGAATAAATGCGATCCGAATATATTATCGAGCGCATTATGCGCGGCTCGCTCCGGGCGCGTATCTCCGCGAGACGCTATGGAATACAGTTGCACACTTTTCAAACTTCATCCGGGAGTGCTACAAAGACTTATGTGGGAGATGCCTTTGTATATTTACTAACAGACGGTTTGTTGGAACATAAAGTATCGGCGGCGAGGCGCTGCTTGCTTATAAATACGAGAGAAAATGGCTCTGTCACTGGTTGTTTAAACACCTAATTACTCGGCAAAGTTGCTGGAAGTTATAAATACTACGCCAAAGATTTCAATGACAAAGACTATAAAACGTTTTACTGCATGACACAATCGCAACCTCAAACAAATTTGACCTTATGAGCTTAATAGCTCGGATCTGTAAATAGAATCCTATAACACAAAGAAACTACGCACCAGCTTAGATCATAAACATCAAACAGATTATCAATAAAAAATCTGTTTATGATAGCATTATTTTCTTTTACTTCACCATTTTGTGTACCCAACTGAGCTGGGCAAAAGCATCTCTTCTTCTAAATCTTATCCCTGTCATATACCTAAGTATTTCTTTTCTATCTCTTAAACGAGTCGATTGCGGTCTCTTCATTTATTATGATATAGTTTTTAAATTATATTTAGTTTTTTATTATTTGTAGATAAAGTGACGTGAATTATACTTTGTAATCAATTTTTAACCGTCAGTTATCCTTTTAGAGTTCCATCGAGCAAATGTCAAAACACTAGGTATTAAGCCACACTTAGTTAACTTGTACCGCCGGGGTGGGTAATTAATTACTCCTGTCAGTGACAAGCGAAGGCAGTTAAGTACATAACGTTTCATAAATAAGTTACCTAAGTAAAATAAATCACGCTCATGATGAAAATTGATAGGGAGAGAAGATTGAAGACCTAATGACTATTATCCATTACTTTCAAGAAATACCTATATGCTTAAAGAAAAATAATTTAAGATTAATCCTGAGGTAGTAAGGAGCTGGATATGAAAAAGAATAAGATTTATAGTGAAGGTTGAAGAATAAGACGAGTGTCATGTGGCGTTTCATAAATTTTATTCTAAACTGTTCGCATCATTATTATTTTTAGCGGAACAATAAGCAGGTCAAGGCAAGCAAGGCCATGTTGTCCCCACAGATATGGAATCTACTTCACGACGCTCCTACTCAAATACAATTAATCACCACACAGTCGTGTATACCACATGTTTGCCTTTCCTGCACAGAGAGAGGATTCCACGCATAATTATTTAAAGTATCGCTTTATTATACCTATCATATTTATTCTATTATTATTTATATTTATTTTCAAGACCGTCGTTTCGATTCGATAAGATAAAAGTAGATGGTAGACGTTAATAAAACTATATTGAACAGCTGTATCCATAAAGAGTGATGTTTACTTTAGAATTTAATTTTAAGTTCCTCCACGATGTGAGACGAATCACTGCCGGCGCACACGCATTTAAATTGAAAGAAATCGCGAGCAAGCATTTGGGGCCCGCGCTAATCGATGACATCACGAAATAAATCTGTCCGTCTGTTGCTGCGAGGAGTCGGGTGGCGGGTCGCGCCCGGATCCGGTGGTTAAGCTCTAACGAAACTACTATTTTTATTACACTCTTTAAATAACGTTCATCCGATTTCATCTATATAAGAAACTTGTTAAATATTCCTCTTTTAATGGAAATATATTAATTTTGAATTGATAAGGAATTCATGATAACAATTTTAGTTTGATCTGATGATCAATAGAACTGAAGAATTTATATCTCAAGTAGGTAGGTAAGTATGTGACTTTTATGAGATGAAAAACATTTTTAATTTACCTAATAAAATACAGAAAAGCCAAGCCAAGCCAAGCCAGACCAATGTCATTTTTTCTTTACCAATAGACAGAAACAAGATTCGACATCTGACCCTTATTGAATCCCACGGCGAAGCCATCAATTCAACTATGATAGCGATAGTACCTATTCGGTTTTATAGCACGTCCGGACTGGCCACTTTCAACAAGTGTCAGTTTTATGTTTGAAAGAAGTTCCGAAAACATCAAAAGGTCGCAGCTGCTTCGTTATTACTGCTATTATTATTTGAAATCTTTTGATTTCAAATCAATTTCACACAGAGCAAGATTCAACAATATATTTTTATGTAAGTATATTCTATAGATTTCTCAGCCTCGAGCAAATGATTTCTTGGCATTTGACCTAACCTTTGAGAGGAAGTTGCTTCATAGTGTAATAACCTAATGATATAAAAGCCAATACTAAGTACCTAACCTTGGTAGACCAACCATTACCCTGCTCTTATTAAAGAGAAGAGACAATGTGTTAATTTTATTATCATGATTGACACAAACTCCTTTTCCTTTAGTCAGGTTAATGTGTCACTTACTTCTTGAAGTAATATCATTATATTTGTGACCACTGGTTTACCCGTTTAGTTTTAAGATTGTTTTATACTTATCTTAACTCTGACACTGTCAAAGAAAAGAATTGCCTGCCTGAAGATAATTTTTTTCGCTTTGTTACTTTTTCCGAAAAGCTTCAAAAGCTTGTAGGTACAATGCCGTCTGTACTGTATAACAATATTCTTCTAGGTGTTCACGTAATGGGAACGGTTAAGAAAAAAAATCCCAGTTCTCAGTGACTACAAAGGGGAGAGAACAACTAAGAATATCCCTGCTCAATAAGGTTATAATAATAATACTCGTCATTCGTCTTCATATCCAATGAAATCGGTGAATTGTTTGGTACGTTGTAGGAAACTAGATTTTTAACCAGTATTTTTGTTTACTTTCAAGCTTTTGCAATGCTCCTAGTTCACCTCCATAATAAAACTGTTGAACCTGTTACCAATTATAAAATGTTTTTAAACCTCTGTTGCTAACAGAAGACAAAAGACCGTACTGGAGACTTCTCCATACTACTCCGATTACAATCATACAGACAGCTCATGTACGCTGTCTTGATAATCGATTCGCAGAAATTATGTCATTAGACTGTGCGTTCTTAGCAGATTATGAAGGATGCATAATATATTTAAACAAGAGGTGAAAGCAGTACCTACAAGCATTAAGTACAAACCTACCAATGACCCCAGTTTTTATTTCACACATAGGTACAGCCAAGTTTTATCAAGCCTTGAAATTAATGACCCCGTCTCTCGATTCGCCTCGTACATACAACCTTAAAAATCTCTAAGACGATTCGACCACGATAGGTACCTATCTACTGAAGTGCTTATGTTTGAAGGTCTTCTAAGAAGCTCCTCGAGTTCCTGCTGACAAAAGTTTTTATTTTATTTCACTTGTTTGAGTTCACCGAGTTTATTGTTTACCAGCGTTTGAAGTTGGAGAAAACTTTATAAAGGTTTTGAGTATTATTACTAGAAGTAGGTACCTGTACCAGTTTTCTTCTCCTACAACAGCTAACACTTTTTGCAGAATAGGTAAGAATGCAGTAGATAATTCAAGAGAGAATTGTAGTAGGTAGGTACCTAGTAGGTCGCTGTTTGTTGCAGTGAAATTCTTTTAGTAAATTGGTAAGCTTGAGACTCGTCTTTTTTGGTACGTGATTCAGCTGCACATTTCCGAACTAAACAACGTGAAGCATTACACAGATTACTTTAGCTCCAGTGTGAGCAGATTACTCGCAGAACATTAACCGAGTCTCCTTACGCGCTTGACTTATCTTTAATGAAAAATTACGAGATAAATTAAAACTAAAAGTCTAGGAATAATTACTAACTAGCTTCTGCCCGCGACTCCGTCCGCGTGGAACTCGTTTATATCGTAGCTCCATCTCCTCCCCTATTTCACCTCCTTAGGGGATGAATTACGGGAAAAAAACTATCTTTTGTCCTTTCCCAGGATTCAAACTATCTTTGCACCAAATTTCACCTAAATCGGTTCACCGGTTTAAGCGTGAACATGTAACAGACAGACAGACAAACAGACACACTTTCGCATTTATAATATTAGTATGGAGTACCTACCCTACCTACCTACTACCTAATATAGTAAGAGTACGCGACGACATTAAAGCCACTGGAATCTATAAGGAATCAATGTCAAAAACTCGATTGGTACCTACGTCCCCTAAACCTCTTCTACACGGTCGGAACAACCACGCGACTCGACCAAGGTCATGATTGCCCTTGATCGAGTCAAACAAAAAATGTAAGGTAATGCCGCCTGTTCGCGTCCACCGCCCAATTCGCGTCCAAACAACGGATTACTCTTTAGAAAATAATCTGGTTTCACGTGTGACGACTGCGAAGGTGCAAAATAGTAGAAGAACAAAAAAAAAGCACGTTTTCACGATTTTTTGAAGTTTTATATAATAGGTATGTGGGTTTTATTGTTGTTTCTAGTACTTAAACATTAACCATATGAATTTTATTTGATGAGAAACCACATAAATTTAAAATTATTTTTAACATTATTTATGCCTCTGGTAAGTAACTACTGCAAAAAAAGCCCAACTGTTACCAATAAAATTAGTAGGTAGTAGCTACTGCAGGTTAATTATTGTTCCCAGTAATTACAAATGGTAACTGATATTCCCAGTAAACACCAACCACTATCTTTTTTATTTGAATATAAGAAAAATAACTCCTTTTCACAATTAACTAGCTTACAATATGAAACGTTTATTAATCGATAAATACGAATAATAAATCAAGTCTTATAACGCCGGTTTATATAAGTTGTGCCGCGTTCACTTGTTCACTCGTTCGACCGACCGACCGCCGTATATGAGAATAAACCACCCAGGCGCGTAGGAGGACGCAATCTGGAAATTGTGAAAATTTGTAAATCGCCTGTTGTTACTTTTCGAATTAAGTATAAAAAAAATATGAGATGTTTTGTCCTCAAGTGTACAGTAAACCTAAAAAGACCTATAAAGAATACATGACATCCATTTTTTGTTCAGGTAGGTATTACACAAACAAATTTATTTTTCGTCTCAAACTAACAAAATACCTATGTACTAAGTAGACGCGAACAGGCGTAATGACCCTATCGCGTAGACATCTGTTGGACAACCAAAGTCAATGAAATCAAGTTGAGAAGACACAACTTCACGTTGGTTGAGTTGAATGGTTGTTCCGACCGTATAGAATAGGTATTAGGTATTCATAATAATGAATAGGTATAAAGGACCATGTCTTGGCAAGAAGCTTATAATATAAGGCAGCGCGACCGGTGCGGGATAGCTAAGTACCTTTATTACCTACCAGACCAACAAGCAAGACTTAGAGGAGTTGAGGATGGCAATGATGATAAATAAAGAAGCCTGACTGACTCCTGACACTGAAAATGTTTAAGCACGAGAGGCTTTATAACTCTAACTACCTACTTACCTCGTTCAAAGTCAAGTGCCGTTGAAAGAAAATGATCTTTCTAGTTTCTAAGATACCTATGAATTTAAGAAAGATTCAGTTTCATTCCCATATTAATACCGAAATTAGCTTTTATAAATAAATAAATATAAAGGGACAATCTCACACCAATTGACCTAGTCCCAAACTAAGCTCTAGGCTTGTACTATGGGTACTAGACAACGATATAAATACTTATATAGAGAAACATATATACTTAAATACATAGAAAACATCCATGACTCAGGAACAAATATTCACGCTCATCACACAAATATCTGCCCTTACCGGGATTCGAACCCAGGACCACTAGCTTCGTAGGCAGGGTCACTACCCACTAGGCCAGCGCGTCGTCAAGGTTTTGCAAGGGTATTGATTGGCACTCCTCATTAATAAATATTGACAGCATAAGTGAAACAATATGGTACTTACCTGACTAGTAGACACCCTAGGAAAGTTGTCACGACCTAAAATAAAGATTGCTTTAAATTTCACTGAGTGGTTCATTATTTTTCTCAAACTGACAATTCTTAATTCGAGTTGAGCTTAGAAACGTAGTTCAATGCGCAAGAAACCTTGAGGGCGATCAACTTTGTTATCTAAATGATGCCATAAAAAGGATACCTAAACTTGTATTATTATTACGCACAAGTACCTTTACGTATTAATTAAAACTATTCAAGCAGCACTCAATTTAGGGCAGATAAAGAAACCAAACTTCTAAAAAGTAACTAAGTACCTACTTAGTCAAATATTAATAGCTCTTGGGTAGGATTAACTTAAATTCATTGTTTAAGTATATTAATAACGTTACTGTTTATTTAAAGTTCTTCCAAGTTGTGAGATAAAACTTCGGATGCCCCAGGTAGGTACAAAGTAACCTACCTATTTACAAAGCATGCAAACAACAATACCATAGAGTCGAATTTCGGAGAAACGCCTCGATTGAATAGTGTAAGAAAGGGATGCAGCATCGCGGGATGCTCTGTGATGACGTCATGCCATGCCATAGACCCAACCAAAGACTAAGCAACTGGTTGGCGTACAAAAAAATAAACAGAGGTCGACCATACCCGGCCGGGCCGACCGCAAACGAAAACTAAACGATGCAGTTTACGACGAGTCGATTTTTCACCACGCACCTGCATGCACGTTACATTTATTTTTTAAATCCACGTCTACTCACCTTTGTAAAGAAGTCCAGTGCGCGCGCAGGTAAAACACGATATTCCCACAGGTGAAGAGTTAACGTTAATCTCGATTTTCAAATTTATTGTAACGACAATTGTCGCACGCCGGCACTCGTGCGCTGCCTGTTAGCGACGCACCACCACACTTCCACTAACCACGCGGTCACGCGGTTTGTTTATAAAATTATGAGTCTCTATTATTAATTTTCGAGACCCGAACTGCGCATGCCTGTGCAACACGCGCCTGGTTCAAATAAGGTTATGTTGTAAGTTGTAAGCACCTCCACACTTTACCGGCACACGCACTTCGCACTACTTTCCGTGATCAATCCTACTGGAACAAATCCATGCGAACTTATTCTTTAGAAGCACTGAACTCTGCCGAACACTTGTTTATAGTTCCCACATAAACTCTTTACGTACGATGCTTGCGAATCGTATAATTCAGTAAACTTGACACTATCACACTTCTTCGACGAGCCGCCGGCTCTACCTGCCGTAAGTGAAGGCCGTGTGCGTATATAAACACTTTTCAAAACTCAGGAACCGGTATTAATTCGGTTCCACACGTGACACTGTCAAAATAAAATGCCGGTAAACACTGTAACTTTCGTAACTCACTCACAGACAGCGATACATTTCATGTTTACAACACTGCGAGGTACAAGCGACAAATTAAACGAATAGAAAAGAAAATAAATGAAGAATACTAAGGTTGTCGGCTGCAAAGCCGAGCGTCCGACACTCCTGCTGAGCGCTGTACTAAACGCGACCGCGAGAGGCCGCGCGACCCACCGCGCCCCGCCAGCCGCGCCTACCCCGCGCGCGCCCTGCGACCCGCGCCCACAACACCGTATGAAAAAAATGTATAAGTAACGTTGAAAAATCTCGAGTGCTCTGAGGGGTGGATCAGAGATCAGAGCGGCCCGTGGTGGTTTCTGCAAGGCGCTCGTTTGTCCTCGGCGTGTTTGTTTAGGTAGTTTTTGAGGCCCGAGAGCGGCCGGCGGGGAACGCCGGCGGCGGCGGAAGGCATTCAATTATCTGACAACACGTGCGTGATGCACACCCGCACTAAGCCGAGGTTCCTCGCTCATCGTGATTCAATGAGCAATGGTCACATCGAATCCAACTCCGATTTCCATTATCGATCTGTATTTGTTTTGTTCCAACAAAACCTTTGCATCTAGCCGCCGCCGGACCAGCACTTAGTATCCGGTTATAGGTACATCAGTACCTATATAAAATAAAGATTGTTTTGAGATGTAAAGAAAAAACACGTGACACTACAAACAAAAAATAAGTACATTAAAGACGACGAAGATAAAACCAAAAAAGTGCTGCTTGGTAGGTTAGGTATACGAGTAGGTACCAACTCTACGCTACACCACTACAATCACCGAAATGTAGGTAAGGTCCCGTCAGACATTTAGAGTGTGACCAGTGAGTGGTCAGTGACACAAAAAAAGGGGGCAAATTTAAATTATCAATTATCACTAATAAATAAGTAATAACAATAACACTAATAACACGAAATGCATAACGATTGGATAGGTACCAAAGCATAATATGACAGTTTTTTTCATAGGTAAAAAAATTGTTGCCATGTGAAGAATTAGAAAAAAATGCTTGTGTCACGACTCGCTGGTCTAACTTTAGTTAGTGTGTACGTGTATTTTGACTTAGGTCGCAGGTATTGTCGACAAAGCATCCCGGCCATAGTGGTAGGTACCTACTAGGTAAGTTTGTACCTCTTACATATGCCTCACTAGAAACTACCTACAAACCAATTAAGTAATCATTAAACGTGCTTTTTCTGATAGGTTTCTCTATATCTAATGAATTATCTTTAGTTAGTTCATACTACGATAAACATGTAAAATATCTATTTTTAACCGAAAAAAGGAGGAGGTTGTATGTTCCACTGCAGGAATTATTTTTTTCCTTTTTTTTATGTACAGTAGGTACCCCTACCTACTTTAGTGCATTTTCATAGTAAGCTTTAAACGGAACATCAAATGACACACACGACAATGACAATGACATTCACAATGACAAGGTTCTAAGTAGGTATGCTCAACATTTTTATTGGGTGGCTGTACCTATGTTCACCGATTTCTCCATCAATTATGGACCGATTTTAAAAATTACTTTATGGTTTGATAGAGTATGCTTCCGAGGTGGTCCGTTAGTCACCAAATCAGAATCTGATGAGGTGATCAGTGAGGAATTGAGAGAACTCTTCAAATATTAAAGGTATGCATATAGCGATTTTATTATTTTTAGTAACAAGTACTGCATTTGCATTCAGAAATAATCATTTGGTGAAGTTGAACTGATGATGAAGACCACAGATGGCCAACGGAACTCCTCAACAACGGTACCTTTTTCAAGGGTGGCGATAAGATATCTGGATTAAGCTAGTTGAGCGACAATTACAAAGAAAATTTAATTGTTTAAATATGACTGACTTGAACTATTACTTACTCTGTGCCAAAAGCCTATTTCAGTTGAAATGACCTATTATTACGTACAAAGATGGTATTTCTTGCGTTTTGAAGGCGGTTTTTTTTTTAACCATTTATTTCTCTTTCTAATACGTAAAATAAGTTACAAAAAGTAATTTTAATATCATAATGTAACAGAACTACTGTGGTAACTATAATTTTTAACAACTTTGTTAAAATTGATATCCAACATAAAATTCAATCAATAAGTCCCTCACATAAAAGACTGGAGGGGACCAGTGTGGGTCGTAACAAACAGAAACTATTATACCAGGGCTATGACTATGACGGAACGCCTGACCGAGGCTGCGGTTGACCAATTTTTAATTTCGAGACCGAGGCTAATGTCAGAGCTATCAGCTTTAAAAGCCATCATCAAAGTAATATTTACTGCCACGCTAGTTTACTGTTAAGTGGACGTTAACATGGTTACAACGGATATGGATAGGTACTATGTACGTATACTGAGATTTACAGCGTGTCGTAATAAATTTACATGAGATTTATTTCCACAAGCGGGGAAGTTTCTCCTGGACCTCCGTCTGTAGTGTATGTTCCTACCTGTTAATCTTAGTATGTTCTTGCTTTCTTAGTAACCATTTTGTATAAGCCCTTGATCTCATTTGTGTGTCGGAGTTAGTAGAGTTAAACGAAGACTTCTTACTTACATACTTAGAAGTCACAGGTTCGATTCAAACCAGAGTCTAAGGGCCTGTTGTTTGATCAGTAGTTAAACTAACTAATTGTTAAAATTTGAAAAAAGAATCGAAAATTTGAAGGAATCTCAAGGAAATGTGTCAAATTTTCAGTTCCTTTTTCGAATTTTAACAATTAGTTTAACTACTGATCAAACAACAGGCCCTTAGTCTAGTTGTGTATTCTCGTGAATATTTTAAAGTCATGATTTTATAACATTTTCACAAGGATAGAGGCAAGACTGATATTATCATACAAACAGGTAAACTGCTTGCAAGAGGTTAAGAAACCTCTTGCAAGCAAACGTACCAATGTCGTAAATAACAATTTTAACGCATACGACACACGTAATGTAACAGCACTTTCAGATTAACTAAATTCATATAAAAGCAGATGTTTATGGCCACGAACCGGTCTGACTAGAAAACGCAGCGCGTAAAAGTTATTTACGTGTTACCTCAAAACGCCAAGACGATAGCGATGTCACAAGACAAGATAACTTACGTAGGTAGGTACTAAGCTTACTAAGATTTTGTGAGAAACCAGACTTGAGTACAATCAAGGATGCTAAGTAATGCAAATGGGCAATTACGGTCATTGGCTTTGAAACTAATGGATGTCTATGATATTGGCACGATCGTAGAGATTGGCGATAAGCCAATGCTTTTTACCAGCAGGTTAGGAAAACGACCGGCACATTTAAACAATTAGCAGTGATTTAAAATTATTTTCACGGCATGCGATTAAAAATCTACTCAAAGTTTTTGGAATGGAACGATTTGGGATGTTGGAGGTTAGGATGATGTATTTATGGAAAAAACTATGTGAGTTTCTTAATAGTTATTGGCAGTCTTCGTATTCTTTGAGTACGAGAATATGCAGTCAGTTGCAAATGCAAGTGTAATAGCGATAGCCAGCCGAACGCTAACCTGGGACCTGGAATTAATGTATTAAAGAAACATTCATACCTACTCGTACTAAAAACCGGACACATGACACATGACACATTACTTGCATAAAGACCCTGTTTTTTATTTATTTAAAATGTATAGTTTTCAGAACTTTCTCTATACTTGTATAAAACGGTATTACTTGACAAATTTCATAGATCTAGGTCAACGGAAAATACCCTATAAATTTAGATTCCCTCGAGTGTGTCGAAATATACGTTTTTCGCGGTAAAACCGCCGTATCTCTTTTTTACGTTCACTAAGAAGTTTGATATTTTCACAGCTTCAAGGGACTGTAGAGTAAGTATATGGTTTTAATTTCAACTCGATACCTCCACGTGTTGCTGAGATAAAGGGTTTTGACGGACCGATGAACAGATAGACGGACAACAAAGTGTTCCTATAAGCGTTCATTTTTTTCCTTTTGAGGTACGGAACCCTAAAAATAAAGATTAAAAGAAGTCTACAAGTACCTTAGACCATAGAACATTATTGCTGCGAAGAAGAGCCGCAAACAGACCAGAAAGTGTTACAGTCTTGAAAAAGTTTTGTATCCCGAAAAAAAAACCCTTGTCTCATTGTTCCAAACTTAGCTCTCGTCTTGTATGGATGGTAAACAATAATAGTCTATGATTTAAGGGTTCCCCTATGGATCCGAATTTTAGTTTATCCTAAAGCCATTTCCGCTTAAATTTTAATACTTTGGTGTTGTTATAAACAGGGATTGAAAACCGGTTTATTTTCCGTACCGGTTAGAGCCGCACTTTGAGAGCCTAACCCATAATAAAGGTTACGCTCGCAAGAACCGCTCTAACCGGTATCTCTATGTCGGAGCGTAAACAGGGAACGAAATCAATTTACCGGTTAGAGAGCGGTTCCTCCGTGTGGGGGGTGAATGACCGCTCGTTTAAGGAGACAGGATTGGTTTGCTATGGTATTAGATTGATAGCGCAGCCACCAGCAGCGCCTCGACGCGCGACAGTGGTCATTCATCCCGTATCGAAACACAGAGTAACCGGTTAGGGAGCGCTTCGAAATAACGTTCCCAAATCATTTCGTTCGAACGTAACCTAAATTATTAACCGGTTTAACCTAAATAAATACCGGTTTATTTGTAACCGGTTACAATCCCTGGTTATAAATACAAACCAAACCTACCGAACAGCAGATATAATTGAAAAACTTAAAAAGTTGCCTGACTCATCTAAAAACCAGTTTAGGCAAATGCAAATTCGGACAAACGTTTTAAGACTCAAAACAAACCTATAGTCGTGGTGATCTGATCAGTCTGATCACAGTGATCACACAAGTATTTGCCGTTACGGGAATCAAACCCGGGACCGCTAGCTAGAGTTAATGACTCGACTATGAAGCCGGCGGACTCGAGTTTGGCTACAAAAGTTAACCGCGTCGCCAATTTCTAAAAGAATAAGTAGTATCATTTTCAGCTTAAATAAATGTTATATTTCATTTTAATGCCAGGGATATCATTAAGTCCTTACAAAGCACCGAGCGCCGAAAGAACCACAAGCATGTTAAACTTTAATGTGGCCGAGTAATGGAATGACGATAATGGTGTCGTATATCGCAGCAGACACTCGTTAACGTGTTTTACTTGTGTGCCTCTAATTAACTCCTGTTTCCCAATTAACGTTCTTTCCGAACGTAGACCGACGTACGTCGACGGGACGTAACAGATTAAAAATGTTTTAAACTTCGCCAACCCTATTATCGACTCTGTTTGTCAGTCTTTGCGCTGGTAACGTTATCGGTTTTGCGTTAGGGTTCTCTTTTGGCTTTCAAACAATAAGATTGTTCTAATTTTCGGCTCCGTAATATTGAAATTAGGGATCCACTGGAATTTTGGTTTTATTAATGGTGGAATGAATACGGAAATAGTTCTATGAAAAAACATCTTACGAGTTTGTTTTACCTGGAGTAAGTCTTTACGTGTTTGTCCCATGTTATTGTCTCATAAATGCTTTTAAGATAAAAGTAGAGTTCTATTTATTTGACAAAGGAACAAGATACCGGATATTTAATATACGTATATTTATGCGTAGGTACGTTTATACGTTGAATATAAATATATAGAAAAGACTAAAAAACAGTGGGGTGAGGCCTATGTCCAACATTGGACGCCTTGATGATGATGATGATCCCTATAAAACGGGACCCTATTATTAAGACTCCACTGTCCGTCTGTCTGTCTGTTTGTCACCAAGCCGTACCTCATGAACCGTGATAGCTAGACAGTGGAGATTTCCACAGATGGTGTATTTCTGTTGCCGCTATAACAACAAATACTAAAAACAGAATAAAATAATTAATTAATTGAGGCATACAAATTTGTTTTTTTTTGCTGTTTGTTGCTCTATATTAATAACGGCGACTGGTATAATGTCTAATGTTGTATTGTATAGATAATGGTACAGAACCCTTCGTGCGCGAGTCCGGCTCCCACTTCGCCGGTTTTTATTTATGCCCTGCTTAAATTAAAAATAACTAAACACAAACATGCTGTCGAAAACAATTACTAAATAAATAGACCGATCGATACACTAATCATATTTTCTTAATCTCATTATAATAGGTAATTTTTGAGGGTTTTCTTAGTCTCGAAGGAACAGACTAAGAAAGAACACCCATAAAATATCCAAATCCTACTTTACCTGGAAATTAACACAGGGATAATGTTAACCGTCCGCAGCGATTTTAATTGTAGCCTACTTTGCTCAGCAGGTAAATAAACTTGGTATTGTTTATTAGGGATGGTTTACGACAGGTTAGTTAATAACTCAGATCGACCTTTTTTAGAATTGAAGTTATTTTTAGGATAATGCGAAAGCCTATCTTCCAAGAAGTGTTTGACACTTAAAATTAACTACTTAAAAGCTTGTACAGTCAATGTCATAAATATTTGTAAGTTCCCGAAACGTCCAGATAATCTACAGTGTAGATTCTACACGCTTCTATGCTAGTTGTAATAAGGTTTGTGTACACATATACGAGTATTCGACGAGATAGGTGTATATAGTTATATATTAGTGCTTTTAACTGTACTGCCTGTGGGTCGTGATACTTAGTAATGAAAAATATAATTAGTAGAGTAATACAGAAATACTTAGGCCCTGAAATACAAAAAAGAACATGATTTTGTCTAAGTAGCACAAGCAGACCGGAAATTAAATGAAATAATCACGTATGGGTTCGTCACTTTTTAACCTTAAGAGCATTTGATCGAGATGAGAGTCGAAAAGTGACGAACCTTTTTTACCGTGACTATACTTTGCGAAACGCGTCATGGGAGCGTATAGTACTTATTGACGTTATTAGGGAAAGATCGTTTGATGATCAAAAAGTGTTTTAAGTAATTAACTACCTCTGTATTTATACCTTAAAGTAGACAGAATGTCAACCAACTCTACTTCGGTACGAGTATTCCAAGCTCTGAAGGTAAGCATCAGCCAACGACTCATCACCGACTACTTACCAGGTCCAAAGCACCCAACCGTACTTGGGTGTTATTCTCTTAAAAACGCAGTCGGTGGAACGCAACGAGTGAATGTCACAGCGGGGAGAGTAGTCCCATTAGAGTGAACAAAACACATTTTGGCGCATGCATTCTCAATTAGGCAGCCTTATACGTTCGATCTCATCGACAGAAGCCATGCTGCCAAATTGAAAACACGCGCTTAATAGTACATTGTGTATTAAGGGTGGTAAAGAAAGAATTACAAACGAGAGTCTGTTTGAAGCCCGAAGCCGAAGGCTGAGGGCTTTAATGACTCGAGCTTTGTATTTCCTTTACCACCCGTGTAAAATACAATGTTTTTCATCACAATTGCGAGGAAATTAAATAAAATCAGACAAAAGTTCATATTTTTAACCTATTAGCGGCAGACTACATCATTGTCTGTGACTTACCACAGATACCTAATGTCAAACGTGTTTGGAGTCCGATTCTAGTGACAGTCGAGATCAATAGTTTATATGCGACATTTTTAGGAAATTGTATGCAACTGACATTTCATCTCGAATGACACTTCATATCGAATAGCACAAGAATTGGGGTCCTGACGTATTGTGATAGTTTGAGTCCACGTATAATTAATATTAAAAAAAAAAGCTATTACGCACTTTAGTAACGTAATGGTAAAAAAAGGCCCGCGGGTATTATTTTGGATTTACGGTCGATTTTTCTAGCATGTTAGGACACTATTTACGAGCAAGTGTGATGAAAAAGTGTTTTGTTGGCGGGACTACTTAAGCTCACCGCTGCGACATTCACTCGTTCGTCCGACCGCGTTTTTGAGAGAATCACACCCCTTTTCACTTACCATCCCCGAGGTGAGAATAGTATTTCATGCATGCAAACTGCTACCAGAGTAACTATTTGGTTGGAAGTTTGATACACATACAAAAGTACAGGTAGGTGTGTAGTTTTAGTTAGCAAAGCGGTCAGCACAACTTATAGTTACGTTTTATAGACATGCGTAGCGAATAAATTCATTAATCTAACTACATTTAAAGAAAACTCGTTTAGTTTCTCCTAGAACTTAAATACCTGACAAACTTAAAAAATACCTACCCAGGTAATCGAGTTCATAAACATGTGTACACTTTAGTACCTTGTCTGTTGAATGTCATGTTCAACTGTCATTATATGAATTATCACAGTGATTAAAGTAACAAGGTACCTAGTTAAGTGTATACATATTGATGAAATCGACTGTATCGCCAAAAAGTGACGAGATTAATTAAGTGTAGTGTTTTGAATTTACGAAGGCTCGCCCCGCCGCCACCAAAATAAAACTGACGTTGCGCGGTTGCTTCAGCGTACGTAGATTAAGTAGTGGCACGATCATATCGTCTACAGAGTCAGACATGTATCTTTACAGGGTTACGTACACATAACTACTATTTTATTTAACTGTTTCATAGTACTCCGGTTTGTCACGTACTGTAACTATAATACTAAACGCAAAATACACTTAGAGTAATTTTCGTTGCATAATATAAAAAAACTACCAGACAGCTAGCAGACTGATAAAATCAGTATTTCTTTTGTTGTGACACAATGTTGTTTACTTAGTTCTACTCGAACGGCGACGCGGGCACGACTGGTTTTTAATAAGGCTTCAACTATTTAACGAAGCAAAAAGTAAGGTATTAAGTACCTAGTTGATTTAATTTGAATGCTTAGCACAGTTTAAAGAAAAAAGATCTTTTTGACTGTCACCGTTATATAGAAATGATGACATGAGCGCAGTAGAATATAAAATATTTAATGGTTAATCGATATAATAATACATTGCGTGTGCTTGGTATTATAAGTAGGTATTTATAACACAACGGCTCCGACCCGGCGGCATAGTTCAATTATCTAGTAAATAACTGGCGTATTTTAAATAATCATCGAGACACAGAGAACTTAATAAATCAATTAAGCTTGCCGGATAAAAATGGTCAAAAAGTGGTAGTTTTTGTGACTCAGGAATCGGAAATTCGGATCGATATTTACCTAATCTTTGGCGGCGGCGTTGTTGTTCAGTTGTATGGAGGCGGACTCAATATTCATTTATTAATAAAATTCCCGGGATTTCGGAATCAATAAATTACGCCATTATAAATCCATAATTAAGTAAGTATTTAAATTCACAATTTGAACCACAAATGTTATTTAAGATACAGGTAACTCATCTAACCTAACTTAACGAAGTCTGAGGAGCAAATTGACGGAACGTTTTATCCTAAATGTACAATAATTAAAATAAACGTTTTGTAGAATCCCAGAATCCCGGAAATTATATTATTAAAATACTAATTTCAAGAAGCCGACGCCATATACGCTTAACATTTTCCGGGATTTTGCCAACTTTAGGTAAATATCGATCCGAATTTCCGATCCCTGAATCATGATGTTATTCTTATTGATATTAAGTTTAACGTATGTTTTATATGCAAAGCTAACTTTGTAAAGAAAACGGTGCATACGGACACGTCGAATAATAATGCTTTTTAAATTTGGTATCTTCTGAACGGCACTTGAACATGTTTTCGGCATTGGTCTGGGTTTACATACTGGTGTAATAAGTATTATTATGTGAAATGTACAATAAGGTGATTTTTCATTCGAATTTGACTAACGGGCACTAACTAGTTATACCTACTCGTAGATAATTCACTCTACGAAGGCGGTGTTTGCAATTATAGGAGTGTATGAAATTGACTTTTAATTGTTAGTAATACGTTAGACCTTTGGTTAAATGCTATCGTCATAAGTTTTTGAACGGTACACAGATTGGCAAATGAAAATCAGAATCGAATTACCGAACTTATAAACCGACCCAGAAAGTACTGCGTAAATTATTTAATTATTATTATTTATTATTTATTTATTTATTAACACATTACACTATTATTATAGGACACCTAATGCGATAGCATACCAACATAGTTATGCATGCACAAATAAGTAAAGTTATAAACTGACTTACTATCTATTGATATCGTACATTGTAATTTATAACAACTAACTAACTATTTACATTAACTTTCATTTGATCACAGCTTTCAATATTTCAATGTCTCGTCAACGATTTCGCGGACTGTGTTAAAATAACATCGATAGGTCTCTGGAGCTGCATAAAGTGGGAGACCCTCGTTAGGCCCCCGCAACACGAGACTCCGATCAGTTGGAATACGACGCTGAATCCTCGCCAAATTGCCACATTCAAAGGTAATAAAATATCTCTAGAAATAGCATTTATTTCTAGGGCGATATCATTCCCTGATTTGTGCTAGTAATGCGACCCAATGGAACTCTTTTACATTTGCTAGCTTTTCGTCCGCGACTTCATCCGCGATAAGTCAATATATTAGCTAAAAAAATTAAACACTAACACTTATTTCATAAGGTTAAAGGTAGATTTTCTAAAACAAACGAATGTTGGTAAGTAATTTAATATACTTATGCCTCTGGTAGTGGTTGACGGACGCGATAGCGAGATTCGCGTCATAGTGGTGAACGGGCACTGTACATGTGGAATCCGGTTCGTTACCGCTTGCAAGGACTTGTTTTCCAGTCGGTTATTTTAGTTATCGTTCTTGACGTTGACACCTCATAGTGTTCTTCTCCTAGTCATGTTTGATAATATTATTTTAATACTAAATGTACCTACTGACATATTTGTTGATGCGTCAATAGACCTTTTTTTTTATCAAGTACCTAATTTTAGTGTATAGTACTTCTAATTATTATTTATTACTTTATTACCTTGTGATGTTACTAACTTTTAAGTGTAATCGGTTGTTATTGTTAAAAAATTACCTTCTGATAGAGTTTCTTGCGGCTATCATTGGTTCTTCTCTGCAATGATAGTCTTTTCTGAAACCCGGGAAGATTCACAAGACATTGAATAAAGTTTTTTTTCTACTTAAGCAATTTCTTTATATTATGTGGTAGCCAAGACATTGAACTATAATTGAAATATTCATTCATATGTGTAAGACTCTTTGGAAATAATACATCGACGCCAAAGTAAAAAGAGGTACGATATAACCGACTCTCCCCGATTATCTGTCTTAGAAATTGCCACTCTTCATTAAGCCCTCCTATATTTACTTCCATGTTTCGACCTTCCAAAAATACCCAGAGAAAGCTTCCACCTCCCATTTCCAACTTGGACGTAGATTTCTTAAAAAAAACAAAATAAGTGTTTTTTTTATTCTAAGTCTAAAAATGGCCCAAGTTTCGTCGCTAGAAAGAGAATAAAAAAAAAACATGCTGCCTGCTTAATACTTCTTCATGTTTCAAAAATGTCCAAATTCTTATTTAAACTTCTACCCGTTAAGATTGATATTTTCCAATAATCTAGAAAGATCTAATTTTTGGTTTTAAATGATTATTTAATAAACATTAGTTGTAGCATTTAACAGGAAGTAGTCTTCGTTAATTTGTCCATTTTGTAACGTCTCGTATACGATATTCCATAGCACTGTGCTATTTCGCTTCTGTCCTCGAAGAAAGACAACCGAATTGTTATTTGCCTTGTAACATGCAGAGTTACACATTTCATGAGCCTCTTATCTCCAAAGATAAAACGTCGTCAAGACAACGCGGCGCGGTTAGCGTAGCTGTTAGTGACCCCTACTTGCCTAGGGTGACGGCACCAATCAATGGTGGACACTTCACTCTTAATTCAAATTTCATACGGTCCTAAAGTGATTGTTGCTTAACAAATGAATAACAAGTAAAATAAGAATCAAGTGTCCATCATTGGTCCTTGTCCGTTACTGGTTCCGTTACCTTACGAAGATAGCGTACCCGGGTTTGATTCTCGATAAGGCCAATTATTTATGTGATCGCGCTCAACTCGTACTCGAACCTGAGTCCTGGATGTTTCATATGTATTTATGCACATATTTTCTCTAAATAAGTATGTTTATCTTTGTCTTATACTCATAGTACAAGTCTAGAGCTAACTGGGACTAGGTCAGTTTTTCTGAAATTCTCTCCTGATATCTGGTAATTAATCACTACTGGCGTAATCGATACTCATTGAACTTACAAAATAAGGTAGGTAGTTATTTGCTACCGGAATACATTCTTTCTGGAAAAAAAACCGTGTATGAGATCCATTTCCTTAATAAACAGAGACAAGTCTCTTATTTATACCTAATCAGGATGCTTTGACCTTGTTTCATCATGACATTTTAATTTGGCAGAAAGGGGCAATGCATATTTTATTTTGAGCGTTTACGAATAAGGAGGAAATAATTCAAACACATAACACCCCTACTTTACGTGTCAGAATAGGTTATTATAGTTAGGTTACTAGATATGTACAGAGTAAATTAACTTTTAAGACTCCTCCTTTGTACAGCACCGTAACGAAAACGTTAAGCCCTTTAGTGCACTGTCATAATAAACTTCAAACAGAACAACGAATGACAAGTATTACAGTAACAGTTTTGAATCTCACTGATCATTAAAGTATTATGAAATTTACAAGTAGCGGCACTCGTATTTGACCTCATAGCCCTCATAGGGGTAAAAATTTTAGTCACCGGGTGGCGGGCGGAACTTATAGAAAGTAGTAAAATTCGGCTACTTTGTTCTGCTTAATAGTCACAAGTTAACATTCAAAAATCGACCCTAAGGCACGTAATAAATTAACTGTGTTAAGTATAAGTAAATAATTTAGCAAAACTTTGTTGCTGTAACAGTTAACTTAGACTAATACCGCTCACACTCAAGTTGTACGTAATTTCGCGAGCTAGCTAGTGTGCCTAGTAACTCTTGAACAATCTTGCGATCGCGAGTGTGGAAGCCCATAAATTATTTAGGTAGAGTAAAGTTCAGCGTGTTCGCGCATCAGTGAGTAATCTTCGAAGCCTACCGACTTAGAGGTATCGTTATTCTTGTTTATACAACGCCAATTATCGCGGGGTATAACCGTGACGCGCAGCGATGAGGTCCCGAGCTGCTTACTCGTTCAACCCGCTTCTCGGTTGTAATACCCAACCGATCTAATTACTGCCTACGACTAAGGATTAAAATAATGCTTTGATCAATGGTGTATGATTTTGTAGTTGATACATAGTATTCAATTGATTTACACTTCCTTAAGTAGTTTTACAAGTAGGTATTTCTGAAAATTTTGAAGCTTAATTTATCATTATTAACAAATTAAAATGCTAAGTACAGACGCCAGTAAAAATCTCGAAGCATTTTTGAAAAAGCGTTTTGAAATCCTCTTATACATGTATGCTTTGCTGCATAATTTTTGATGGCAACTGTGCGTACTTTATTAAAATTAATTTGCTCATGTTCATTCATAGATACTTATAATATAAATGTGATAGTAACTTTGTTTGTTTATTACGTTGTCATGACTAAACCGCTAAACCAATCTCGAAGAAATTTTTCATGGATATACGAGTAGCTTGAACCCCGAGGAAGGACACGGCACTATTTACCGCGATTTATTAGTGATTAACGACTTCTGCGCGGGTAGAATCGCGCGCAACATCTAGTCCATACTAAGTAATATTCTAATATTATAAATGTGAAAGTGTGTCCATCTGTCTGTCTGTTACCTATTTACGATATGAAATTTGGTATAGAGTTAGGTTGAATCCCGGAGAAGGATATTAAATGGTTTTTATCCCGAATATCATCCCGTGAAAATTTGTATGGAGCTACGATATAAACGAGTTCCACGCGGACGGAGTCGCGGGCAGAAGCTAGTTTTTAATAAATGTTAAAACGAAATGAAATCATACATCGTCTGAAATGATTGTACTTTTATTTCCATTCATTAAACACACTTTGAGGACAGACCTTCCAAAAAATAAAATAAATACATTTTCTTTGTGATTAAATAGGTAAGGACTCTCGGTCAAAACACTTTATAAGTCCTCAGATCAAGATATCGTTGGAATTAAAATGTCATTGCAAGGCCGAGGTTCCAAAATACACAAGTATTAACGTTCAGTTTTTTTAACTACAAAGGGCTCTCTAGAGCGTTTATACCGAATCAAGAAAGAAAATTAGAGAATTATTGAAGGTCTCCCAGAATTTGGATAAAATGAAACGATGGTAGACGTTCAGCTTTTGTAGGATGATTAAATAATTGTCAAAGGTGGGTAGGTCTATAGTAATAAAACTGTCTTACAAACTAATAACTTTAATTGTCTTACACAATTTGCTGGCCACAACTTCAAGCTCGATTTCTGATGTTTTGAAAATACCAAACAGTCCTGTCCTGAACAATCCTCTCGATGTTTTTCAATATTTTAATATAATCAACTGGCACTCCCGTGTAAGTGTGCAATGCTGATGTTTTTGCAAACCATTTGTATATAAACTGACGCAGTTTTCAAACGAGCGGATACAACAGCCCGGCGCGCTTCATGACCGTCGGTATCATTGGCTAAATTAACGTTTGGATGCACTCCACGCATCTGCACCAGTAGTACGCCGTAGTACTGGAATCACGTTATATTCATTACGCAATATTTCCCCTATAGAGAGTCGCGATGGAGCGTGTATGGAGGGAAAAACTGCGAACTTCGTTTCACAAACAAAGCTCGCTGTGAAAAGGGGCCTGTGAAAAAAACATTTTCATTGTGTCTGCGAGTCGCTCGATTTTTAATCTCCCCACCCGTCTCACTAAGTTTATTGTGCTTTGAGGAACTGTGGACGGGAGCTGGCTTAATCGACACTGACGAATAAAAATAGCACGATTTTACCAAATTACTGAGCGAAAATACCAACTGCATACACAAGAAATCAATATAACGTCCATATAACGCTTGCAAGCACGGATTTTTCGTTTCGGACTCTGTTTTAAGGATTGAAACCGGTCAAGAGGATGTCAGAGCATTTTAAGTGTAAGTTTAGGTACTACACGTGGCCGTTACCACAAGCACAAAAACAATTAAAAAATATATTAATAATATAATCTAACCAATATTTGGTGATGGTACGTTTTTATTTTAAATTTGTTATAAGTAATATTTTTAGTATTTGTTAACTTGTCCGTAGTCGGTCAGGACATGTAACTCTACCGAAAATGACACTTTAAGATTTCAATATAACTGAAAGCAATCATGTTTAAAGTCGTCGGCAACCTACCGTATAGTATTAGAAGCACGGATAAATCCTAATCTACATAAACAAATAGTTCTGTTGATACATATTATGTTACATTACCTACTTACAGTCATGTATTAGCTCCGAAATGTACGTCCCGGAACATTTTTAACATCAATAAAATGAAGGCAACATTTTCTTCTACTGCCAAATCCCTTCGCATCCTCGTTGTAAACGCTCAGATAGATATTACCACAACCACTTTAGTGTGATACTTATCATCAGAGGAAAACCTCCGATGTACTCCCCATTGCCTGTAGCCGCGAGGATCGAGGAAGGCTCTCTTTGAATGGCTTACACGTGAACGGCAAGTATCTATCCATGTGACGATCCGTTGCATTATTCATCGCTCTGAAACAAAGATGCTGTGAATACGTCCCTAAAATACTAGTCATGCATTGATCACTACTGAAGCGAATTGTTTGTATAAACAACAAGACGCACATTCGGTCCTTGTGTTTATTTTCACTAGAAAATCTAGAAATGGATAAACTGGTATTCTTTTGTATTTTATATAAGTACATAAGTAGGTACAAACATAAATACTGTTCAAATAAGAGATGAAATAAAGTTTCTTGCTTTGAATTTACAAGCAATTACTAGGTACCTACGTACCTAATTAAAATTTCGAAGATGTTGGTTGCAATGAGAACCATTCATGCATTTACCTACATGTCATCAACATCAATATTATGTTGAAAATATAATAATTTTGTTTAAAGTTTTAATTGTTTTCTTCCCATTTTAGAGAGTTCATAAAAGGCGATACTTCCACAAAACGGCAGTCCTGGGCCGAAATTCTAGGCGCTTAAAACCATATCGTCTTTGACCAGGGTAGTGATTCTGTAAACAACGCCGGTCGGGCGGACTGTCGAGTGATATCCAAGCGGCGAGATTAAGTAGTCCCGTCAGTGCGAACAAAACACATTGTAGCGCGTGCATTTTCAATTTAGCAGCACGATGGGTTGAACGTATAAGGCTGCTTAATTGAAAATGCACGCGCTACAATGTGTTTTGTTCGCACTGCCGGGACTACTTAATCTCGCCGCTTGGATATCACTCGACAGTCCGCACGACCGGCGTTGTTTACAGAATCACTACCCAGTTATCGTATTGTCAACGTATTGATAGCTCTTATTTACTTGCCAGGAATGGCGGCCGAGTTAAAAACAATACGATAACACGTCAAAAACAATATTGTTTTACCGTGTTGAATATAGCCTGGTTAAGTCTAGCCAAGTCTCGCGGCTCTACAGTGAATTTCCGCGCTAATAATAACGCCCATTCTTTTACCGACCATTTTCCCAGGTCGTCTTTTGTAACAATAATTTCCTGTTTCAATCTGGCGTTTACAACGTCAGAATAATGACGCCCGAGAGTGACTTGCCCACCAACAGCCCCATCTAGAACGTAACCCGGTTATAAAAGAATTTAAACAGTCGTTTCTCGCCTGCTCAGCTCGCCTGAATTTCGAGCAATAAAGTGCAAATAAATTAACAATTGCTATTAGCATAATAGCTCTTATGAGAACTGTTGAGAGTCAAACTCATTCCTTAAAACGCATAAGGCTACCCGGCGAGCAAATTATGAATAAAACATGGATTTTGGACGGAGGGCTATCAGTCTTGCCTAGCGGGGGTTCAGGGGTAGGTACAATTGTTCTACAGCTCGACACGTATGTTATTGTGCTCTTAACGGAATTTCCTTGTTTTCTTTCGTAAGGCGCTGGGATTTTGTTCATGTGTCCATAATTTCAAAGTTAATAAAGCCTTTAAATGCGTGGATTCGTGACAGTTTTAAATGAATAGTGTATATTAATTCCACAGATCACTAAACTAGTTAAACTGATACGTGGACAGAAGTCGGGATGGAAATATGTATTGCTGAATCCAGCAACATTTGAAATGTTTGAAACGATCGCAAAAGCATTTTAAGTAACGTACACTTTACGGGCGGCGTGACCCGGCGACCGCAGAACCATTACAAATAAAATTACAGTCAACGTTGGCAGAGTTCAAACACACGGGATTGAATTCACTCCGGTATGTAAACTAAAATAAATTCTTTAAAATTGATTTCCGATGTTCAGAATGCAATTTGTTTGCTGCACTCGCAATAAAATACGAAATTATTTTATTACCGGGTTAAATGTTTGGGTTCCACTTTGTTTGTTAGTTTGTGTTCTGTGATGAATGCTGACAGTTTCATTTTATTTCCGGAGTCTTCGACGTTTTCTTTGTAAATAGTTAAGTGTTAATTCCTTTATATATTTACGTACGTCTTATTTCTCCGTGGTGGTAAATTGCTAAGCCATAATCTCCTAAAACCTGGTAGGAAGGTTTTACGTTGCAGCTGCCTACGAGTTTCATTTTGGGGCTCAAATCTGACTAACTATAAGGCAGAGTTTAAAAACTTTAACACTAGAAATAAATCGAGCCTAAGCGAGCACTAATTGGTTGACAGGGCACGCAGTCTGCGAGGTAGCCTCTTGTTCTCCGACGTCCACCACTGGTTACTGCAATATTAACTACTTTTAATGTGACTCTTGTGTTCTCAAGAGTGACTGTGTCATCCTATGCGATTGCGTGTACTAACATATGCGTTTGGTTTTATAACTATAGGAATCTAATTAAAGCACGCCCATTCGACTGTTTCTGCTCGCTACATAACATGAGAATGAAGCTGCTGTTGAAAATAAGCCGAAAGGTTCAAAGCATTATTCCATTGAATAAATAAATTTGGTTGTTTCTAGTAGGACCTAGCTGGAAGGCAATTCGCAGGGGACCGGGAAATTTACTGCACTACCCAAACTACCGACAATTCCTTATTTACGATTAAATAAAATACGGCTATTGGCTCGTTGATGAAAATATAGCTGCGACTAAGCACCTGTTTATCTCGATTTAATAATGCTATTTGTGTCACCTTTATGATACCTGCATTGTGGTACAGTCAACAGCATAAATAAGTGATCATTTATGTACCTTGTCACTTTCAATCGTTTCACAATTTTGTATGACATTTGAAACACGACATTAAAGTGACAAGGTACATAAATGATCACTTATTTATGCTGTTGACTGTACTACATTCCTATTCGTTAAATATTGCTACGTTTTTATAGGTTGGTAAAAAATAATATGACGTGGTGACCCGTCGCATTAACAATATTTAGCACACATTTAGCACCATATTGGCTAAACATTTAACTATGTTGCCATTGCATTTTTTTTATATTGCAAACCTGTTATTATTTTAGGCTTTATCATGGCACCAAATAAATAGATTCTTATTACTTTAAACCTCTATGTATATGTTCACTGTCCACTGTATTTTTTCACAAACGGATAAGCGAATGAAAACGATAGGAAACTTCTTACATTCTAAAAGTACATTCTCAATTTCTGTAAGGAAAGTCGGCATTTTTTATTTAGTTCTGAGTATTTTCGTGAGAAGATTTTTAAACTTCTTGAAATGTTCTGCAACATGCACAATGTTAGTGCTCCTTAGAACATACTCGTATCATTCGTAAAAAAAAGGATTTCATGCGGTGGGCTTTTAAATACTGAGTTTTTGCTTCTGAGTCTTAGGTGTTTTCCATGTTTTTCCATTTATGTACCTATGTATTTTTCTATATTAGTAAATTTATCATTGCCATATTATAAGTCTAGACCTTAGTTTGGGACAAGGTTTAGGTTAGATTTGTGTGAGATTGTCCCCAGATAATTTTTAAAGTAGTATTTTAATTGTGGGCCAATAGAAAACAATTAAGTTCAAAACTGTGACAACTGTGTCTGAGTGATCTTATGCATGACTTCATTATGCCGAGATTTATTCCTTCGAGCATTAGCTAGTAACTAGGTAACCAAGGGCACTGGGGCAAAAAAAACTGAGGCCCCTAAACTGTTTAGGCTTTATCATATTAAAAATGCAAAGCTACTTTATCATATTATACTTATATAATCATAATTAGGTATCATCAGCTAAGTTAGCTAGCTAGTGCAATAGAGGTTCGCTAATCAGGTTTTTGGGGCCCCCGTATTTTGGGGGCCCCGGGGCACTGCCTAGCCCTTTGGTAGCTACGCCAGTGCCGTCGAGTATTGAACACATGCCTCCCGTAATTTCCTCCAGAGTGATTTGTAGATTGAGTCTCTCGCCTCCACTTCGACCTAGCTTTAGGTATGACTTATTCAAATTAAAATTCAGTTTATTTTCCCATGTTACCTATTTTATATTATATTCTAAAACTATATAATACTGGAGTTCCAAAAAAACCTAGAAAAAACTTATAATGAGTACAGCTTTTATTAAATGATTTATTTGCATGACATCGGAACGCTTTATTACTGGTGGACCTAGGACCATGTTGCTTTTGGCATATTATCGTATTGTCAACGTTACGATAGCTAGCAGCGTTAAAACAATATGATAACATGTAAAAAGCAATATGGTTTCACCGAGTAGAATAGTACTGGGCAAGCAATTCCGTCCGGGTTTTCCAGTTACAACATTACGTGTATATTCCTATTATTAATAATTGGAAATATCTCTTACACAATGTACCGTGACCCAAACTCAGTTCGAGGCTTACACTAATGAAGCTAAATAATTATACGTGTACTTTAATGAATAAATTAATATGTAAATGTATGAAGAGCAACTAAGGCTTAGGAACAAATAATACAACTCATACCTACATTTTGGTTCCTACCGGGGATTGAACCCCGGCCCGCAAACTTTTTTGGGAGGGTCCCTACCAACTAGGCCAACTGTGTTGTCAATTCAAGTTTAATTTGTGTACTTACCCACTGAAATGTTTACTGCGTTAATGATTAACACATACGAAATTACGCTCTTCGTTTATTATAGTTTGTGCCGGTTCAGCGTTTCATGGCAACCCACTAATTAAGTATTTACTACAATTGCTGAAATACATCAGCATGAAATTTATGGTGTTATAAAATTAACCGAAATTACCCCCATAAATTTGAATCTGGTATAAATAGTTCCCTTGGGACCCACACCTGTACCTTGGCTTACATTTGTTGACCTCCTTCACACATTGTCGTTAGTTATGGCTGTTCACGGCGTTTAAAATATACCTGGGTGGATCAACTTTTTGTTGTTGTTATTCTGTCCCGTAACCCAGGAGACAACAGTGATAGTTTCTTAGAAAAAATGCTATAATATATACTCCTAGCACACTCAGGAGAAAGCCCATAAAAGAATGGGTTTGGAATTGCCAATAAAACTGATTTTTAGTGGACTTATATTCTTTGAAATCACAGTTTTAAAGAGTGACTCAGGAGACGTAACCATGGCAACGAGCTACAAAGAAAAGTTGATTGACCCACCTACGTTGTTACATAAGAAAATGTTCCGAATTCAAAAAAAAATCCTAGACTCAATTACGACGGGCGCTTTCAGGACCAGGAAACTTGCATATTGGAACTTATTTAATAAGGTGTAAAATTTACCCGGGCACGTCATTTGCACCGTGGGTTCGAATATTCTTTGAAAAAAGTAGTAGCCATTTAGCAGGGAATTTACGACCCTAGCGTAGAAGGGTGGCGTGCTCTCGCCGTCTCCAGGCTAATTTACACGTTAGGGCATTTTACGCTGCATGCAAACTAATTTTGTTCACAGAATCATTGAGTATGCACTCTAAAGAACGGATAAATTTCTATTCCCTATTTTAAAAAGTTAGGACGGGACGATCCACACAAACATCTCCAAGGATGTCCAAATAATAAAAGAGTAAAAGCCCCAAGCACGGTGATAACGCAGCGCCATTTCTACCCAATTAATCATCATAATAACGTTCACTGCAATCCTTTGTGCCTCGTCTTGTTCTACAAAACCACTTTGCATGAAATCCGTCTTTAAGTCAATTCAATTCTCAGTTATTTTATTAGTGAGCAAAAAAAGACGCTCGAAAGGATTCTCTTTCATACTTCGTTTAACTTTGGAATAACCGGCAATCGAGCTATTGTACAAAAACAATTGACTGTATCGTTAATAACTCGTCAATCAGTATACACCCGGTCAGGTGCGTGTACGTAGTGATAGGTTGGATTTATCGCGCCCGTCGGTCTTGGCTAATTAATAACTACTAACTACATCGCAGTTAATCAAAATAAGTATCGGGGGATAACGCGCTGCTCATTTGGCAAAGCGTCAATAATTGTTATTGAATTAACTACCACGCGGTACCTATTGGGGATAAATATTGGTGTTTCCAAAATGTTTACACGATTTAGGGTTTAAATATAAATTCCAAGTTAAATTTGCTTAAACTCCTTTTATTATAGTTAAATTAATATGAAATCAGAGAAAAAAAGGTTAAATATTGTTATAAAATGGTGAATGAACCCTTGCCAACCTCATTAGAGTAACTTTTACAGCTTAGCGACTTTAGAATGACCATTACGCTGAATATTTAACGATAAATGATCCTAGGAACTCAGATAGGTATTGCAATTAAACAAAGTTTCCCGCATCGGAACTTGCTCGCAATTCTCCGGAGCTAATTGATCGAATCTATTATTCAACGGCAGAACTTTTGGAGGTGTTGCGTTTCATACTGACAGCGCAATGATCTCTAAAAGCCTTTTAGCCGAACGTCCCACAACGAAAATTAACTTAAGTATATTATATCATAACAACAAGTAAAAAAAAACTTTAAAAGTAATATGACTTGACATGGATAGTATAGTTTAATTGTTAAGCCACTTCTTATTTTTTTATTATGGTATAAATTACATACACATCCCTCACGCCTTTATTCCCAGAGTGGGGTAAGCAGAGCTACAGAATTACAAACCACTCTAAAAACTGGTTAATAATTCTGTAACCACATTTTGCACAATTAGGCTAAGATGTTTACCAGTGTATTAGTGACAGGTTGCAACTGTTGCAAGCCCATCGCCTAACAGTACTACACAGCCTTTATTCCCTTAGCCGTCTCTTACGGAATGGAATAAATTAATCTGACTATAAAATCCTGGGTAGTATTTAAGTCTTAACCATAATATATAAACATACTTATATTAATTAAGAGTAATCCAGTAGGGTTAATTACCTTAGATAATGTTTTTTCACTTAAACAACTGACGAACTGAACACTCGCCAGTGGATGCAGTGCGCCCGGTGCGTTTTTACCAATTGCTTTTATTAATTCTACTTACTGATTAAATGGAAATACACGGTAATTAAAAAATCAAGCTTTCAAACTCCATTTTTTTTTTGACATTTTATGTATTGTATGTAAACTCTTTATTGCACATAAACAATTGCACATAAAGACTTGCATCAATGTAAATAATGTAGACAGGCGAACTTATTGTCGTCTAGGTTGTTAAAATAACCATGTTATATATTTTTAATTTCGTCATTTTACGCCAACTAGGGCAAAGAACACACATACAAACATACGGGTTAATAACATTACTCTCCTTTTTCACAATCGGGTAATAATAAATTTCAAACACTTGTGATGTTTGGCTGTATAATTTTTAATCACGGTTGAAAAATATCGGTACGTTGCGTGCGTTATTCTAAAATAAGAGCTAGGTACCATAACAATACGATAGCAATAGAATGTAAAGTCAACGTAGAATAAGGGCCCTGAACGGTTGTCTATGCCATTTGGCTCTGAAGTAGGCCACGTACTGAATCTTCTTTACATTGTATAAAACAAAGTCGCTTCCCGCCGTCTTTCCTGCTATATGTATGCTTAGATCTTTCAAACTACGCAACGAATACGGTTTTCACCATTAGATAGTTGTATAGTCGATTCTGGTTTATGTACCGTGTTACCGAAAACTCACGAGCGGAAGTTAGCGCGGGTCACTTCAGTACTCAAAATATAAAATACCTATTATCCGGGAAAATTGAATAGTTCCTGTGGGAATAACGGTGAACGAGTTCTGCGTCAGTAAAGTAAATTCATTTTTAAAGAAAAAAAATGAATTTACGAATATCGCACTTACATAAGTTACATACTTGTCAGAAAATAATGGATGTATTTTCCATGTTAATCTACAGCAAAAACACGACCACAATAGGTCCTGTTTTGCAGTGTTATTCGTTTCATTATATCTAAACAAAAATATTTACAATTATGTTTAACAAAAACATTTAAAGCGACAACAAATAACGCAGCGCAGGACAAATTCAAATTAGAACTCGCGTGGCGACTGCGATATGTAAATCCCAAAGGTTGCTTTAAATAACACGTACGTAGCACAAAACTATCACGTTCCATTTCCATTTAGTTCTGTATTTATGTGCCGCTATAGGCGGCCTGCTCGCGATCAACTTTGTCCGTAATGAATGTTCGATACGGACTAGATCCGGGCGCCCATCCGGTTTCAGCGATGCGCCGCGTTTTGAAATATTTTCCATTAGTGCCGACTGCCGACCTGGGTAGTGATTCTCTCAACAACGACGGTCGAACGGACGAACGAGTGAATGTCCAAGCGGCGACTTCAAGTAGTCCCGTCAGTGCAAACGGAACATATTTTAGCGCGAGCATTTTCAATTTAGCAGCATTTTTTCTGCCGATGGATCGAACGTATAAGGCTGCTTAATTGAAAATGCACGCGCTAAGATGTGTTTGGTTCGCTCTGACGGGACTACTTAAACTCGCCGCTGCGATCTCGCTCGTCCGTCCGGCCGTCCGTTGTTTTTGAGAGAATAACACCCTTGAGGCTCTGTTCTGAACGTTTATACGCTGATATTGAAAATAAAGCGTCTGTACTGATCGGCATACGTCATAAATCTCTATTCATATGGTATACTAAAATAAAAGCGACTTATGCACTCGGAAGATATTGGATAGTGAAACAGGGTTCCGTATGTTCGGAAATTCTCTGATTTTCCCAAAAATCAACTGGTAGAGAATGCTATTACGCTTTGAGTTCATCTTTTGTACTCAAATTTGTATTTTTGTGCAATAATGATTAAGTTAATAAATAATTTCATTGGTGATTTGCGAAACGCTGCTGCTGGCACGTGTGGGATACGACAGGCCGAGGACAGGGTGAAATGGCGCACATTAGGGGAGGCCTACGTCCAGCAGTGGACTGACACAGGCCGATGATGAACGTGAGTTCTAAATAATTTAGTATAGTAATAGGTATGTAGTTCATTTCCGACAGCGTCAGGTTTATTGTATTTTTTTTTAATAATGAATACACTGAGCTCATGAATGAATTGTTTTTTTACCTTTTTAGTAATTTTTATACTAAATACACGATATTTACAGTATTTACATATTTTAATTTACACTTGAAGATTGCCGGAAATTTACCGGTGAACCGGTTTAGTCGGAACGAGGTCGGTAATTTACCGGTTTTAAAATATGGCCGGTAATTGCATTCCCTAGTTGGAAGCTATGGCAGTAGCGAAGCGAAGCAAAGCTCTTTCCCTTAGCCTTCGATGCTAGGAAATTTCTTAAATCCGATAAATCCTTACTTTATTGCTTGATGTAATATTTTTCAGCTCAATAATTTTATTTAAAAAATCTTGCGACGATTTGGGATATCAGTGTTATGCATAAACACCCAACGGAATTTATGCGAATTGAATGTACCCATGCTCATAGTTATGTACCTATGTTTCAATTTGTAATGCATTGTAGAAATAATACAGAAAAAGTTATGCAAAGAAAGGGGAACCTAGTCAAACAAACGAGTGCCCAAACTTGACCTGTTGTTTGTTGTTTTACAAAATCTGGCGCTACCGAGTTCAATAGGCTACGGCACGGTATTTGCACTGACTGAAATTTGCTCGTAACATTGTTAATTTTTAGTGTTTTTAAAGATTCTTTACTTTTAATTAAAAATTCCGGTAGTTTCCGATGGGCCATGAAACATGTTGAAAAACAAAATGCAAATGTTCAAATTACAAACGGCAAATGCGTCCAGCTAAAGTGTTTTCCACCCCGCACATGTCATGAAGTGGAAACCATAATTGCTGGATGCTCTTACGCAAAAATGTCCATTCCACAATTATTTATCAATAAAATATCAACCCACAATGATGATAGGTACCTACTGAGAATGTTATGTATGTGTATATTTATTTATTATTGCGTAACTGTCTCCGCTATGAAGCACATTGTCTAACATTGATTCTACCTGAGGTACCCTCGTAATGCTTGTACAGCTTCGTACAAAAGGCATAGTTCAGCTTTGTTCTCTAGTTATCTGAATAGAGGTACTAGCTAAAATACTGGTACTACATATAATATACATATTAAAGAGCTGGTTAACAAAAACAATGGACATAATCAAGAAGATTAAGTACTTAAATCGTTTTACGAGATGAAATTTGTCGAGCTTGTTCTAATAAGTTGATGATCAATGTCAAACTTCATAAAACTGAAAATTACTTTCTAAGTTTTTCACAAAGTTTTCCGTCCCAGTGGTACGAACCACAAACTTAACGCACAAAAGACAAATTGGCGAGCAACGGGCGTAGTGTCGCGTGCGGCACAAAAGCGACATAATCAGCACAGGCGTATAGTCGCCGGCTGCAAGCCTACATCGCTAAATAGCAACTGCGTTTGGATACATGAGCTCACTGTGCACGCGAATAAAAGCTATCACTAAATATTAATTTGTTAATATTTTTTTCATTGTGAAAAGTATAGTAATAGGAGCTACAGAAGCTGGAGTGGTAATATTGTATTTAAAAAAAACCATTATTAATTAACTTTAACCTGTGACTCGGCGGGTCAAGATATGATACATTATTATTTGTAAATCCGGGGCATAATCTATGTGCCATATGCCAAAGCAGTTGAATAAACATTTTAACGCTGTACTGTCGTGATTGAGCCTTGAAATTTACAAACTCTCACAATTTTAATGTTAATGTGAATCAAAACATTCTGTAAAAATATTTCAAAGTCGCCTCGCCGTTTAAAGAGTGCGGCTTTGCTAACATCGTTTGCATGGCTCTCGAGGGAATGTCGTGGAAGACGGCTACTATTTAATATTCTTTTTTTTTATTTTTGAAAAAGCATCTACTTAATTAAGTTTTTTTTTAGAACTTAAGGATAAAAGAAAAGAATTCCTGTATCGGATAATAATGTGATGTGTCATCCATTCATTAAGTTTATTTCTATGTAGGTAAGTACAAAAAAGTTTTTTTTCCATTCTTACACTCAATCGACTACCTAGTTAACATACAAGTTCTAAAATCAAAATGTACGTTTTATTTTGTTTGGATCAATAAATACTGCACAAAAACTTACATTGTTATCTTTAGTTTACTGACGCACACTATAACCATAAGATATCGCTTTTACCCGTTGGTATTCATTTTTAGACCTAGAACACTTTACAAACGCTCTAAGTATTCTAGAAGTAATAATGGTATAAATTTGGAATATTTTTGAAACTTGATAAATGCTTAAAAAACTTATCTAAAAATATAAAAATGTAGAGCTTGACAATTTCCTTTTTACGCATTTAAACACAGCGTAGTATATCCGAACGCAGCCTGAAGTTTAGCGGAGGTAACCGCCAGTGTAAGACGGGCTTATAATTCCATTTGTTGAACGCTCAGCCGCCCCCCGGGCCGCCAACTTCCAGCCGTAACTTTAATTGAAATGTGTTTTGTTGTTTTGCGATATTTACCTAGTATTCATGCTCGTATAAAGTCAATTAAACTGCATTTCCCTAAAAGGAGATTATGGAGATAATGGGTTTTACATGCATTGGCTTTTTGGAAAAATGGTTGTTGTAGCCGTAAATATAATAACCAACACGACTTTATTGACTGTTCTCCTAACCTTTATATATTTACTATGTAGCTTCTGCCCACGATTTCATCCGCTATTGCCTTGGATTAACGTTATTCCCTAGCAAACTTTAAAAAAAAACGGGATAATAAGTAGCCTACATGTAAAAACTATTTCTATTCCAAGTTCCATTTAAATCAGTTCAGCCATTGCAACGTGAAGAAGTATCAAAACGACTCAAACATACACCAAACTTTCACTTTTATTATACATATTAGTGGGATTAGCTTCTGCCCGCGACTTCATTTGCATACATTTCAATTATCGTTATTCAATAGAGTAATTCCCGTTTAAATTTTCCGGGATGAAGCCTATATGTTAATGGATAAGATATATCCATTTCAAACCCGTCCAGCCGTCGTAGCGTGAGGGAGTAACAAACCAACACGCGAACTATCGAATTTATAATATTGGTAGGAAACTTCTATCCGCGACTTCGTCCGCATATAAATAGTTATTCGGCCATCCCATGTTGCAGGGGATGAAAAGTAGCCTATATGTTAATTCAAAGTATAAGCTTTTCCTCATCCAAAACAGTCCAGCCGTTGCGGCGTGAACGAGTTACAAACTAACACACTCACAAACTTTTGCATATATAATATGGTTATGGTCATTGTTTGTTTAGTATATTTCTTAAATAGTTTACTGAAGGTGCACTTAACACTATCTGGGGCAAACTAGGAAATGGTATCGGGATATAATAAGTATAATAGCGTTTGAGTTTCATTGTTCTCTCAGTGTTTTCTTCTTACGGCCACGAGCGTTAATTTGGGACCCATTTCAAGAAAAATATGCTTGAAGTCGTCAATGTAATTAGAGAGGTCAAGTCATTTGTAACTTCTAGGAAACTGAACCTTATTGATTTAGAATGTCAGATTGACTTTGGACCTAAGGTGGTTATCAAATTTAATTTTGTGACTGTACAAGTAGTGGTAGTATAAAATTTTTACTTCTGCAGCTTATTTGTTAGGATCACTTGCACGAAAAAGATCAATCTTGTTGGAGCCTTATCTTGTTTAGCTGTGTCAAAATCAATAAAATGTCGGTCTTAAAATCTAGTTTCTTAACCAAAACTATACTTATAATTTACAAGGAAGTCGATTTTAATTTCCTCCGTGTCTAAAATTCCCACCGCAATGACGTTAAGTAATCCAAAACTTAATCATCGAGTGACTTAATTTTCAATATTACTCAATCAATCTAGTGATATCTAAGCTCTCAGTTAGGTGTACGTACTTGATGTAGACCTAAGTTTAAAGTCATGAGATTCTTTCACTCAGTTGATGAAAAATATGCAAGAAAAAAGTTAAGTCAGCAACAAAAGCCTTTCTCAAATAAGTTTGTTTTGAACCCTTTCAATAAAATAATAATAATAATAAAGAGGAAGGACGAGGAGAAAACCCTGCTAAAAAAATAACATAATGTAAGTAAAACAATAGGATTTATCTGGAAAATTTATGTTTTGTGTTCAAATATTTATGTGTGTGTACCTTCCTTGGTTTCACCTGATGATTCCAAAGGAGACAAAATTAAAAAGTCATATTCGTAGGCTGACTATGCACAAAATCCTTCCACCGGCAGCCATATTCCAAATTCTTAGGTAGCGCAGAATCATCATTAGCGACACAGTCCAAAACGACATTGAGCGCTTTTCCATTACACGGAATGGCACCGGCCTGGGTCCGCGAGCCGGGGAAGCTAAAATGTGTGGTGGAAGATATGGACTGTTTTTTCAATGACCGGCGCGACGACTACAACGGCAACGACTGTTTCATACATTTATGCTCTCCGGCTGCGGGCCGGATAATTACGCACAAAATCAACAAATACGCTTAACTGAACTGATATAAATTGTAAATAAAAAAATTGTAGGTAAAGGAAAGTTTATCTAACAATATTTAACTTCCTAAGTACCGTTACTTACAAAGTAACAACTTACTTAGAAAGTTTATCTAACGATATTTAAAACTAAAAGGTTATTATTGCCCAGAATACTATTTAGTGAATAGGCCGACTTGTAAAGAATATTATTGGGCATAAAGTCAACCATTTATACTTGGTTTATGCTTTAAAAAATATGAATTAATAGATCTATTTATGTTGATTCAAGTATTCTAACATTTAAAAGTCTAAATCCCAATATTTTTTAGTATTGAAACGAAATACATAGGTGAATATTTTCCAGTAACCAATTCGGCAGCATTCGCTCGAATTACCGACAAGTGGTGTATTATATTCGTAGGAAGCGATGCGATGACGTCATGAAGCACGTTTGCGCTACCAATTTCACGAGCAATATCACTGAATTATGCCCCGGGAGGTGAGGCCCTCCTGAATATTTCCTAACAATAGAAAAAGCTTTACTTCCCCCGCGCACAACTACGGTATTACCAAAATCATTTTCGTTATAATAGACAGCTTTTGTTGACTTTTTGAATTATGTGGATTCATGAGAGCGCCATTATAAATCCTTTTGGTACGTATTTGAATATATCGAGGACTTGACAGATTATCTGTTTGATAGATCAAATCTAATGTCCCAAATTTAAAAATAAATAAGTTTAAACTTGTTTATTATAAATATAATATTGTTAAACATTTTTCTTTCATATATTTTTACCACTTTACTGCCGACGTAGATCTAAAATAAAAGTTAGTTTGATTTGTCAGGAAAATATTGCCTAGGCATTAAAATATTTAAATTAATGTATTGATCATGGTTCACAAACAGCGCAAGTACAACTGGGACGTAAACAATGGAAAAAGTTGTGAAAAGTGTAATAAAACTTTTAATTAGCTTTTCCATTGGCAATGTTTTATCGATGTGGCACATCGCTTGTTCTTCCTGGACTCCGTATCTGACAAAAGAAACCCTTTTAGAGAGACTGTTTATTTTGTTTATCTTATCGTCTGTCAAAGCCACATAATTTCAAAAAACTTTACTTCGTCTTTATTGTCCGTGAAACTGTTACCTAATATATTCAACTTTGTTTTTTTAGTAGAGGTTCCAGTTTTAGCGCATTTGTACGATACGGAACTGCAATGTAGGATTAAACACGTCGTTTTGTCGCATTCATCACTATCATCATCATCATCATCTCAGCTGAACGACTTCTACCTCGACATAGACTCCCCTAAGGTTTGTCCAGCATCGTTTGGATCCAGCGATTTTCCGCTACCTTAGCCACGTCGTCGGTCCACCTCAGTCTTATCACATCATCCCATCTTATTTATAAAATTATTAATCTACGGAAACTAAAGGCTATTTCACCGTCAATAATAAAAAAACTAGGTAACGAAGTTATTTCGATCAACAAAATCATGCAGTAAATCTGTATCGATATCGTCCACCTTTTTACTAATTTCGATCAGTGTGATCGAACAAGGAATAAATATTTTTTCATCACACTTGCTCGGAAAGGGTTTTATAACACGCAGGCGTTTAGGGCAGTTATAGCCGACTTAGCTCCCGCGGGAGTTATAGATTTTTTCATAACTCCCTAGGGAGTTATGAGTTTAGTTTTAAAATATAGAATCCACTTGTACATCATTTCAGACCAAGGAGGTGTAAAATCAGCCAAGGTTTATTTCCTACATTCAAAACTTGGCTACAAAACAATTTTACTGTTTAATTAAACTTATACCGCACATTTTGTCTACATTATATTTTTATTTTACCATTATTTCAGAGACATTCGCAATTATTTTATTAAATTTATTTTTGAAATTTTGTACAATCGGGCAGAATGGCCTGTATTTGTCAAGTTTAAAAAAAAAGCAATTCTAAGCATTATCTGTGGAAGACTAAAAAAAAGTTGTCAAACTCTTTTAGCTTAGCGAATCGAGTTCGTTTAATTTTGTTTGATTGTTGTTTCCGAAGCGTATTTTGTTTAAAGGTACGAAAAAAACAAACTAAATATGACTTCCTCATCGGAAGAATCTGTAGTGACATCAACACCACCTGATTTGTTAAATGCGGCTCAACTACTCAACAATGATTTGCTGCCAGCGAAATGTAAAGAAACGGTTTTTTTTTCTATTGGTTTTTTATTTCCTCGCTAATGTGATGAAAATCATTGTGTGTATCATGGGCAGTAAGGAGATTGCAAACTCGAGTCATTAAAAGCCCTCCGCCTTCGGCGTCGTGCTTCTAATAGTCTCTCGTTAGCAATCGTCTTCTTACCGCCCTTGATGCACAATGTACTATAAACACAAAGGTTTGACCTGTTTCTGCTCAATTTCGGGAGCCGGGACTGCAATAAAGAATTCATGGAATAAAGTTAATTTAGCGGACACATGTATATCTTAACGACACAACAGTAATTATTCAGGCCTGTGCCTGGCATTGTGCTTCTTTATTGTTATTGCTAAGTATTGTTATTACTTTAGCGTTTCATAAAAAGGGTAATAAAAGTCATAACGTGACTGGAAAAAATATAACAGAGCGGTTTTAGTGTTGTAGCCAATTATCGTAAAACAAATGGGCAGTTAAAGAAATGTTTGAGGTTGGTTGTCATCCAAAAATATTTTTGACAGCCGCGACAAGTCGACGCAATAAATTCAGCCGAATACTTGTAATTTTAAATATAGATAAATTATAATCAGGTGCCTTTTAAACATAACAACAAAACGTTGGAATATACTCTTATCCAAATATATTGTAATAGCCATCCTAAATACAATCTAGAGGTACAGAGTTCAAATCTTTCCCGCTTAATCTACCTAAGACTTGTAAGAGATATTCGGCGGTACAAAAGGTAAAATTAAGTACATATATAAGTAAAGTATACCTTGAATGGGCTATAGGCACATTCAGGTGGGAGAGCATTCGAGCAGAGGAGCAGAATAACCACTCGTGATTTCTCAGGAGATGCCTTGTGAATGGCGGTCGCCGGGCCTCTACGCCGAGTTTAAGTGCACGCGGCTACGGAGACAGACTCGTTTTATTTTTGGTTTGAATTTAATATTATAATGTATCAACATTTTACATTTACTGTTATACCTAATTAATAAAATATGATGACTATAGTTTGGATCACAAATGACTCAGAGTAATAAAAAACTAAAACTTGACACTTACATTTTCGGTCATTTTTATAATAGGTACGCACTATTAAGCTTTTATAATAACCTATACCAATCTATATCAATTGGGTCATGTTAATATACATTTTTTCAATAGGTATACATATATCAGTGAAATAACTTTTCGATTTTTTTTAACGGAATGGAACGGATTACTTTTCGCCATACCCGACGATTATAGTTTTTGACACCTAGTGGATTTAAGAAAAATGCACGTTGTTATTAGAAAAAACCTACCTACATCACTAAAATGCTTGCCAAGACCTTGCTAAAATTGCAGGTCCTAAAAACTTTTATATAACTCTTACCAAAGTGAAACTTATTAAAAGAACACTTCTCTATACTTTGCCCGAGTGCCGAGACTCCCGATTTCTTTGTAAAACCCCATGTATTAAAGGAAGCTCTATCTGACAGCTAATTTTAGGGCAAATTTACCAAATTTAATTACGCTAATGAAATAAATTGCGTTTATCTGGGTCCCAGTGAAGCTTTTCGTTTCAATGTGAGATTTGCTGAAAACGTTAATACGATCAGTGTATAAAAGCGTATTATAAAAGCGGATTTCATCCTAAAAATAGACATTTTGTTCCAATACCATGTTATGGTAATTATTTGCGGTAAAAAAAGGAGATTTATAAGTTTAACGGTTTTTTATAAAATAAAACTATTTTTTCCGTCTGGCATTTATCTAGTTTATGAAAATCGGTTAAGCCGTTTAAGAGATATACAAACACAAATATTTATTCACAGAAAAACACGGTTAATGCAGCGTTTACAGGAGAGCCGTGACTCCCTCTGTCATAGCCTGTAATGGCCTGTACCATGGGAATCAGAACGTATATACACGTGAGTATCTAAAACAGTAATATCAGCTCTGGAAGAAGGGGTAACCATTATATCGGGCGTAGTTGTCTATTAAATAGTTATGAACATTTGTCAACTGCAATGACGGAGAATGTCTGTCACCTGTGTAACTAGTAATACCCTTGTCAGCTGTGGTCATACCGCAACAGTCTTTTTATCGAATACCTAGCAATAAATATTAAATATATCCTACGTAACAACGGAAATGAACGGAGAAACTATGGAGGGAACTATTTTTCTTTTTAACGCAACTTCAATTATTGTAGGCACTGGGAAACAAGCGGTTGCTGGACAAGTATGAGTTAGCAACCGATGGTATCCGAGCCTAGCAACCGCATCTTTCAGCCGAGTCTAATATAGTGGTGTCCCCAAATATACTTACATAATTTAAGTCGAAATAAAAGAACCAGCAAGAGGTTATAGAAATATTAAAAACTGAGACTGGGAGTTGCACGAACCAGAAATGTGAAACTTGGTATCTTTTTTGGTGTTGAAAATAATGCGAATAGAAGTCGTATGAAAATAATTACTATTTAATCGTGCTTTTGAAATTACATTAACTGTATCAATGGTCATACATTAATTTGTATTGTTTTAACTGATTGCATGGCCTGTCGTTAATATCATCATTAATGCAACCACCGGATGATTAGGGATAAATCCGCCCTTATACTACTTTTAATTCAGTAATTTTAATATTTGTGTAATTTAATTGTTTCAGTACAATGAAGTAAAGTATGGCATAGATAAGGTAAATGAGCCCACAGACTACAGTCTTAAGATTTCCATCCTAAGACTAACAGTTTGAAAGTATTACCAAATCGTAGGGTTAAATTGCCTAGTTAATAACCTAATAACTCGTTTCAAATTGTCTCCACACACCGAGCGCTTAGAAATTAGGCTTCAAATATATATTTTGAAAGCATAAAATAATACCATTAAAATAATACGCACGTTTTAATGTTTCTCTCTAACATTCCGGCTTTAGAACTGAAATACAAGTTCACATTTTCACACTCCAATTATTAGGTTGTAAAGAAGTTGGAATGATTCCGTTTACTTTGTGGACTGTATTCAAATTTGCCGGATCTGTTTTCCGTTGGCTTAGCCTGGATCATAGACTCCGGTCTGCGGCAGACGTGCTTTGAGCAGAAACTAATTGCAAGAAAGGCAATAACACGGATATAGAGTTCGTAGAATAGCTTCGGAATATTGTAGGCTTTTAAATTAAAGTATAAGTTGACTTAAATAAATACCACAGATTGATTAGAAGTGACGCCTTTGACAGCTTATGGTTCTAGAAGCAATCGAGTTTTTTTAGGTACCTATAACTTGTTTGTTCCATATTTATAGTCAATTAAAAATACTATCGAAATATTGACAAGATTGTTAAAAAATATCTGAAGACAGATATGTTTTAAGACGTCAAGTTTATGTAGAACAACAATTACGCTGGTGTTGCTAACCAGAATTCAAAATCACACAAACACGAACAAATGGCTACGTAAGTAGTCCTTTTCAGGCTTTCAGCACGCATTAACGCCTGTAATTTGAGACAATTATAGATTATTTTGTGCACAAAAAGTCTATTATATTTATTGACGACTTAAAATGTTCGTCATTACGACGTCTACAAAATGAGATACTGTGGGTGCGTTCAATGAAACGTTTAAATAACTTATTACATTCATTAACGAATATGAAATATTATTAGGCGCTGTTGCTTATTTAGTGCAAGTCTATCAAAATTCTGGCCATCATCTTCCTAGACAGCTACCTCAATTACCTCTATAGAAACACCCCATGTTCCTTTTTTGATTATTGGACCGTAGAGAAATAATGGAGTTCTTACAACCCTTACAGAACCAATCATGTTAAATATTTCGAAACGCATTGAGTTTTCCAGTTTTTCCTATTCCGGCGTAGTTCTCTGAGCCCCACTCACGACTACTCGCCTCATCCAGATTATCTATGCCCCGAACTTGGCCCTCTGGATTAAAGCCAAGGAAGATGTTTGCTTTGCCCCTGAATAACTAGACGATGCCAGTATTCCATTTGCAATAATGCCGAAATACGTGGACATCTTCTGTAATGCATGCTTAGTCATTTGCTTTTGAATTGGCTTGGTGGCCTGGTGCGTCCTTTAATCATGGAAAATGGATAAACTTAGAACTACTAGCATTGATTTGAACTGAACAGACTAAAATTGCTTTTGAAATTTAATAAAATAATATAGAGAGTGATGTTACTTTTTTTTTCTTTGCTTTGTTTAATTATTGATTGTTCAATAACAATTAACAGTGTTATAGAAGCTTAAATAAAAGTACATTGAAATAAAATCGAAACTAAGCTACCTACTGATTAGTTATTGATTATCCAGTAAAAAGGTTTATTTTATCTGCTGTCCCTTATACGTGAATAAGAATATTATGGAAAAATGAACAATATTCGAGAGAAGAACCATGACCGACGTTTGATGTAATGCTCGAGTACAAAAAAAAACTGCCGAAATATTATACAAAAAATAGTTTTGTAATGTGCACTTGCAGGTGTAGATCGAGTCCTTTTATATGACATCTCATTTGCCATAATCAAATCACTTTCATTTTTCAACCCCCCATTGTAGACTCCTTTTCAAATATTTGGTAAAATAATCTGGGTTCCTACTTTATTTACTAAAACCAGATACGGGCCGCTGCTACGGAAATCCACACAGACAGACACCAGAGGCTCACCATACGTGTTCCTTCTTTACCATTTTGGTACGCAACCTTAAAAATAAGATATTCCACGTCAAATAACTTCAATATTGAATACAAACATCACACGTCGACTGGTTGGCGCTTGAAGCGGTTCAGTGTCAAAGCAGGTGCCACCCGCCGCCGAGGCAACAGAACACTAATCTAGACATTGATCTAACCCGTACGAATGAGACGTGTAATGCTTGCCGCTCACATTAACAGCTTGATATTGCTGCTTCTTGAAATAGAACATCCTAATGTAGACTCTTAGTACCATTAAATACTTAGTACACAATTTTATTTTACACGATGAAGAGAAAGGATATCCTGGCAGTTTTCACAATATTGAGGTTTTTTTACCCTAAAATGAGGCGATTCTTAAGAAGTTTTAGTCATTTCAATCGTCCCGAAATTTTAACTCGTGAAATAAACTTAATTTATAGGTAAACAAGGTTTATTTCGAAAGAACATAGAATTATACTAACACAACATACGTTCTGCCGAGCACCAGGCACCCTTCCAAAATTTCTTAAATCATAATTAAGCCACGGGGTTTTAACGCGTATTCGATAAGTGGTCGGTAACCTAAAAATCTATTCCAACATGGTCATGAATGAAAATTGAACATATAAAGACGCGCCGAAAAAATCCTAAGTTTATATATGTTGCTATTTTAAATGGTCGATTGTAATGCATATAAGTACTGCATTTTGATTTGGTTTCTACTGAAAACATGTTTCGCCTTTGCCAGGACATACTTTTGCTCAGAGCGCGGCTACGCGCCTCAAGAGCGGCTTATCTCTTGAGCTCGGATTAACTTGCAATTAGAAAGCTACGGCACGCTGTAAATCTCGCTCTTATGTAACCTCTAGAACTTTACTGGCTGATCGAAGTTTTGATTTTTATTGGCATCGCAAGAAATCAGTCTTAAAATATTTACTTAGAAGATAAAAAAGATAAAACATATATATTCAGTAATTCTTAAAAAAGTAAAGTAGAGTAAACATAATAGGTATTTTTGTAGGTGGTGCGTCCGTCCGGATCGCTATCACCATCTTATCCTTTAATCTACCGCCAAGCAGCAGTCTCGGCATTGTTGTGTTCCGGTGTGGGGATAAGACAACAGGCGAAATTACTAGCTGCGAGGTATTCTATCTTAGTCCTCAGAATTGGCAACTCATTAGGAGTGTTGAGGGTTGGAGTCTTGAGAATTCATGTCTATGGATTTTAGATTCCTCTTGCCATTAGATGTCACGTATGCTCGTTAACCTTCTTCTTGTCATAAAAAGGTAAGTATATAGATCAGAACCCATCTTTAGATCTAATATCAGCCAATTTTTTTCCTATTTACATATTTTATACAACAAATTTCTTGAAATTTTAAACTTTGGGGGCAGCTACGCGGACTGAGGTAGAAATCCAATCAACTTCAATCCAGTAAAATAATACAAAACCAATGTAGGTCGTAGGAAAATCGAATAGAAAAATCTTTCACAGAAATTAAACAAGTACTAATTTTTATTTAACGTTAGTGACCTTTGAGAAGAGACTATTAGAGAATAGGCTGTTCTCTTAAAGGTTCCTAAGTCGTAGCGTAAGTTCTTTCATGACTCATAAGTCAGATAAAGGCACTACCTCTTTACGTTAGCTAAGTTTATCTCACTCAAGGTATCTTCTGAACTTTGTGACTTAAAAAAGTCCAAGAGGTTAAAAGACCGCTTGGATGGCTGAGGTTAGGGTCGTGTTCCCAGGCAGCCAGCGTTATGTACACGGCACAAAGCTAGAGCTGAGAGGTGTGTAATTGGTAGCTAATCCTGCTCTCGGCGTCTCCACTCGACGGATTGCTCTCCACATTGTTCCTGTGTAATACACCGGCTCGTGTGTACATACAACGTTTGTAACTGCTATGCGATTAGCGATAGCTTTACTGGGATTTGTTGTATTGTAAATACATGGTGAGATTGCGCCCTGATGTTTATTCATTATTAATATTTATTTATACGACGATGCGGTTAGACTATTTAAAAGTGATCCTGGTTACGTAGCTAGCGGTACTGGGATATTCCCGTAAATTTTATATTTATGTGATGTGATTAGCAAAAGTATTCGTTCCTGTTAATAGGTCAATAACCAACATTCCCATGTCGTATTCCCAAATAAAATATGGCCGAAAGTTTACCAAACGTTCCACATTAAGTTTTGAGAAATGAATGTAGTCACATTTTTTAGACATCCGGAAGCATTAATCTGTATCATAGTTAAATATCACGTAACAAGCCTAATTTAACATAACATTTTCTCTAAAGATCCCAACATCTTATACATTAACAACAAAGCAAAATTTTATACATTACCAAATGAACATGATCCCATTAAGTACATCTGCATTTTCAGTGCAAGAAAAATAAAGAGAAAAATTACACGACGGACGCATTACGAAATGGGGTAAAGTGGCGTAAATTGGGACAGTCTAATGTTCTTTTTACGAGTTGTTGTGTAAAACAGAAACGTCTGTTTGATGCGGGGCCAGCTGCAATAATGTTACGTATTGAAATACGTCGCGTTTACCGCCGGCTGGCTCAAAAGCATAATAAACGTTAATCCCGTGGATTTGGGTTTCAGGGTGACGACAGTTACTAAAGACATTTTTACAGCTCGTCAAACACCAAGACGCCCACTGGCCTCGTGAAATATATAAGCTTCTGTTTAGAAACAAAGTTTAATGAAAGTTCGTTTAATAACTTTACTAAACATTCGTAGTTAAAACAAATTACACACCCGTCTGAAAATAATCAACCAGTTTGATCACAAACTTGCCTAGAAAATAATCTTTCTATTCGTTTCAAGGTCAATCTTGGAACTGGAGTCTGATCGCCCGAAATTGACTTCATATCATACGTTCTGCCACTTGCAACAAATTACGAAATATGTCTCAAATGGCCGTTCTGTTAGGGAACCATCCAGAAAGTTCTCTCTTCGGCACTTCGTTTTGTGAGTGCACGAACATATATATCACAAATACACGTTTAAAAAATGTATTTACTTTACATTGTTTACTCCAAATCAAATATACGATTATAGGGTGACGTAGGTATCTATGAATATAGTAGTGCTCCATCATATCTAATACATCTGTTGCTGAAAGTTTATTTTCAAAATTAAATGATAACTACGAGTAGTTTGAAAACTATGTAGAAATTCAGAACCAATAAATTCAATGTTGTGGTAAATATATTTGTAATCATTCAGAGATTATTATGAAACGTGTTCTAATTATTATATTCGCAGAGTTATAGTCAAATACGCGATTTTATAATATGACTAGGTTCGGTTATGAATGATGTTTTAGATTATAATTTATAATATACAATTTTTATACGTAGGTACCTACTACGGTTTTTACAATAACCCCGAATCGTATTCCTAAAAGTATCGTTTGTTAAGTTCGTGTTCACGTGTAATGTGGGTAACAAAACGACTATTATTCGGTAACAAAACGGCACGATGTGAAACGGAGTTGGGCTAGGCCAGCATCCGTTTGTCCGAGAGCGGCGGATAATTGAAATCTGTCAGACAGTCGTCTCGGATGACAAATGACATGTTGGAGTGCACGCGTGCGCCCACGATGTTTCCACTGGCGCATCTAGGGCGACTTATCAATTAGACTATAAAAAACATCTACATCGGCCCGGCCATTACGTCTTAAAGACACATTACTTACATTACTTATACTATCCCATTCTAGTTCGAGTTAACGCTTTCTCCCAATAAAGACACGCGTTTTTGACATAACAGGATGACTGGGCAGAAGTTAGTTAACCTTCGGTATTCTTCGGATTTTCTCGAGTACTATCAGAACAGCCTAATCATCTACGGATCATTTTGAATTGTTGCGTCTTATTAATGGTTCACTTCGGTTCGGTAAGTGGATGAATAGATAGGTACACTACTAACATTCCTTATTAGTTATCTGGAAACTTCGTTTTCCTATAAAACACAAGTAACAAATATAGTGTCAATTGCAAGTGCAAGTGGTTTGTGAATGTGATGCCCTCGCCGGAGTAATAATGAAATTCCTCGGTTGTGGCTACCCAGAACCAAACGAGTTCAAAGCACTGCCATTGAACTCCACTATCCGCTTTTTGGACGAGGTGGAGTCTGCATTGGATTAAGCGCTAAAAGAGGGGTAACTACACAAAATATCCGATAGGGTTCGACCCTAAGGTCTGTGTATCGGTAAGGACCCAATCAACAAAATAAGATAAGATAAGATAAGTGCAAGTGGTCTATCAATAGCCCACCGAACACTGTTAAGAACCTGGGAGTACCTACCTAATGTACAGTAAACCAACGAAACTGTTGAACACTTTAGTGCCTTGTCACAGTTATAGTAAACTTCAAACTAAACATCAAATGGGACGCACGGGAAGCACGTGGAGCTAATCCCATGTGCTTCTGTTTAGTCCACAGGAGGAAAATTCTTCTACTGAACGATTGTCCTTCCGTGTCTTAATCATAGACTTATTCCTGTAATAAGTCCATGGGAGTGTCTATAAAAAACTCGAGAGTTGCGGAATACACCTCAACTGGAGTGAAAGCCAATAATTAAAATTTAAAATAAAAACAAATGACAAGCAGGACAAGGACAATCACAATGACAAGGTTCTAAGTATGCTCAATGTTCTTATGGGATGACTGTACAAAATAGGTATCTAGTAGGTACTCGAAATACAAGTTATCAATTTCAGTTCGCTTTTTGTGTTTGTGGGTACACTAATAGTCGATCCGGTGAATTAGTTATTACTTTAGGTCATACTGAGATGGGTATCGACGTCGACTGCGGCCGAACTTCGGATTGAGATTGACGACATCTAATTGCTGTAGTTTCTTGACTTGGGTTATAGTTTTCATTCGGACCTGAGAGTTGGAAACTGTGCTAAAACCAATCCTTGCTAACATTATAAATGCGAGAGTTTGTTGGTTTACTCTGTATTCACGGTCGAGTGCTTCAACGGATAGATGAGTATATTTTAAAGATACAGTTTCGAGCCCGATGACGGGTACGGGTACCTAATTTATCTGCCAATGGTATATTTAAGTATAGATGGTATATCCTCTCTGTAAGTACATGAGGTTTTTACTACTAGTCGACTTTATCCGATTTCACCATTAGGGCCACATTATATTTAATTCCGTTTCCTGGACTGCGGAATAGCGCTGAACAACTTCACGGGCAAAGCTAATAGATAACGTAATTAACGAGAACTTTTCAGTTTTCTACGGACGGGGTAGTATACGGACTATAGGCCATCTCTCTACCACGTCGTCGATTGGCTGAGGCGACAAACCGAAAAGACTAAACCAATAAAACATACATACTATTTATTCTAGACGCATTTATAATATTAGTATGGATGGATAGTGAATGCCTGTGACTACACACTCGTAGCTAGACGAGAATTCATATCCCGCTATTCTCATGTCTTCCTGTTGGAGGTTGGATTTCTTAAATACATCTACATATGATTATACTAGTATAATATTTCAATCAATCAATCAATCAATTTTTGTAGGTTATGGCTCCATCGAGGCTTTCAATGATTTCGCCAATGTTAATAACAAGAAAGGCACGAGATTTAAAAAGATAATCTATGACAAAAGACAAAACAAACATATTAGCCTAACTACTACAGTAACAAATTGTTAATTTTAATAAAACTGAGAACAAACACAAAAGGGGAGAAGACTATGTAGAAGGTACTGGATGTTAACAGGACGAAGGATATTGGAGAGGAGGATATCGTAAAGCGGGGTGACAATACGGATGCAGTATAATATATTAAATTATATCTTTAGTTCGGTTTTAGCTGTCTGCTGCCAGTCAATCACTAAGCAGCAGAACTGAGCCTCTATTCTACTGGCTGCAACCATATTGCCTTTGACGTGTCATCGTATTACTTTTAACTCAGCCGCGGTCATGTAAAAAATAACAGCGATTGTAACATAGGCATTACGATAGCATCGCAAAGGCAATATGGTCTTAACCTGTAGAATAGAGGCCCTGCATTGTAGGTAGATAATTAAATTAAAGCAATTGTTTTTCCTCGAACCCTCAGGACGCAACCGCTCCTTAGATATTTGAATCGTGTCACCACGCTTGTTTAAACCTCTATCATAAGCCGTTATAACGTTGGGTTAGCCTACAACCCTTGGCAGTTGTTTCATAAAATATGGCACTGCAGACGTGTCCAAGATGCCACTAATATAAAACTATAACCCTCGCGGACCGTCCCGGGCGCATCACGATGACAAATGATCCCAGCGACCGCAAGAATGCGCAGATATGCTTACATCTGTTAAACTGTCTCGGCGGTTGTCTAGACAAACGGATTGGTTTGAACCGTAGCTTCGAGTTAATAGGATAGCAGCACATTACTCTCACGCGCAGACGAGCGCAATGCGGAAGGATTGGTCTTTGTTCATAGTTTAGGCGCATTATGTCCATCATACGGCCTATGCCTGGGCATGATATCGTAAGAAATATAACTAACTACCGTGTTCCGTCTATAAATGATAACTAATGGTTAGAATTATGATACTTGTAGTTTAGAGGAAAACCGAAATAATAACATACATATACATATTCAAGTGCCCCAAAAATCAACGTTAGGGGTTAAATCGATAGATTTTTAGCTGCTCTATAAGCCCTAGGTGGGAGCCTAGGGATCATAGAGGAGCTAAAAATCTACCGATTTAACCCCTACGTATTTTCAGCGATTTTTACTAGTTTCGGAGATATTGATCATTTCAATTTGAATTTTTGTAATTTTCCCTTATACCTATGTCACGAAAAATCCTTCTTAACACACCGCTAAGTTAAAGAAATTATAAAACAAAATGAACGAGTATAATGTACGTTCTTATTAATTATAAACAAATTTAATATTCGTTATTACGATGATAATAAATCTGCGTAAAATAACAGTATAACAACTTATTGTTTAACAGATATTGTAGCAGTCGGAAAACTTTTAACAGGCCCAAGTTGAGGGCAAATTGAATGAAACATGAAGCTTGGTTATGGTTATTTCAGCCAAGTTTTCTAAACAACAGTATTATAAATAAGCGCTTTAATCTTTAATCTTTATTCCACCTTGTATATTTTTTTAATTGGTTTTGTATGTACTAAAATGATACACAATTAATATGTTATAAGGAAATAAAAAAATAAGAAAAATAATCAACTCAATATATCGTCATCAAGTTTCTTATGGAATAACAAGGTAAGCGTATTTCAAAGATTTTCTAGTGTCAACAGATAGTTTACTTCTCTTTAATTACGTATTTTTAAGTGATCATAAAGTATATCATCTCTGAACAACACGCAGACACTAACAAACCATAATATTTATTTGTGGCTCTGAAATTATTTCACTTCCCTCTAAACATTAACTCGAATACAGCTCAAAGCATCTGTGTCTCAGAACACCGTGCTGTTTCATAATGCCAATTTAGTCAAAGAACTGGCACTGTGTCCCTATATACGTGTAGTTGAAAAGCAAGAGGCTGAGTGAGATGTATGTGTCGTTGAATAAAATAATGAATACACGAGGATTGCGTCGGCACAAAGCGCGAGTCGCTCATACGCCCGGAGACAACCCGCGAGGCTAAACTGGTGGAGGTTTAACTAACCGAGTGCAGTGGAGTTGCGGTGGATCGCACTGTGTTATGATGAAATGATACTTACAGATGTTGAGTGTGCGGAATAATTACGCGAGTGATCATTTGTATACGACACTCGAGTTTAAAAGTTACATCGATTGATTTTTTTACGCAATATTTTATTTTAGGCTTATTTATAACTGATTCGCAGTACTGGCAGTCTGTCGACAAATCTAACCACACGTCATGCAGATTTTTTTTGCGTCGATTATTACTTACCCATGGGTGACCCATAAAATTCCAGATAAAAGGCTAAGTTTTTGAGATACGTCACAATAATGCCACATTTCACCTCGGTCGATCTATTCTAAGAGAAAATCACAATAAACGGGGATTATAGGGCTCCTCGTGCACACACACCACCAGACATGCCAGACACGCCTACGCACTCCAGTTGGAAAACGTTTATTTATACACTTCATAAGACATCAATACTACTGTTATCAGCATTCCCGCTCAATATCATCCCAATTCGTAGCAAAAAGGTAAACGCCTAGGTAAAGTAAAGGCAATTGATTCCTTGACCATTTTGGTCTATGTCATAGTGACGTAATCAATCAAAACGAAAGAGACTTCTTATGATTTTATTTACAGTGTCACTTTGACATAGTCCAAAATGGTCTTGGAATCAATCACTGTGACTGTACTTGTGCACCTAAGGAGGCTACCATTTGCTGTGGATACCGGAACAATTACTTTGCCATTTGCGATTATTGAATTGTAACCAAAAATCATTCGTTCGGTTTAATCTTCCATTACAAAAGAATATCAGTGCCTACATTCGCTAGGTATTTATTTATAAACGATTTTGTAAGCAGGGGTGTTATTCGCTCAAAAACAACGGACAGTCGGACGAACGAGCGAAATCGCAGCGGCGAGTTTAAGTAGTCCCGTCAGAGCGAACAAAACACATTTTAGCGCGTGCATTTTCAATTAAGCAGTTCGATCCATCGGCAGAAACCATGCTGCTAAATTGAAAATGCTCGCGCTAAAATATGTTTTGTTCACACTGACGGGACTATTTAACTCGCCGCTTGGACATTCACTCGTTCGTCCGTCCGACAGTCGTTGTTGAGAGAATCACTGTCCAGTTCGTTTCTATATTGTTTTATTCAGATCCTTTCTTTCTTTTTTAAAGCAATTTAAATTGTCTATATTGATTTATTTCGATTAGACGTCAAATATTTTCAAGATTTGTAAAATAGCCTACTTAGCTCTACCATCAAGGGGTCCCGCCCACAGTCAATTATGTACTCCATTAGTACCTGCGAGTACTTACGACTATATTGTGAGTGTTCGACTCCATGCAAACTTAGGCTTACATACCGCTTGCAGTCGAAGCAATCCGTGTGCATTTACATAGAATAAACGTAGCTCGAGTAATCTCCCGGTGCTTGGCAAACCCGCGGGCGAACCCTTTCCGGGACCCTTTCGATATATCTCTGTCAAATTCTACTAGCCGTGAAAAATAAACTAACAAGCGATGTAACAGCTTTATGATGTGATGTTTTCTTTTCCACCTCTAAAAAGTGTACACTTGTCTTTTTCAATCCAAATCGAAAGTTAACCTAGGTAGAAAAAGGGTTTGAAAATAAAGAAAATAGAGAGCGAAACCGACAACATGATGTAGTTTAGATACGAAAACCACGAAACATAATAGCTTGGAGTTGTGGTTGCCACACGTCAACCACCCGAACATAGTAGTCTCACCTGTCATCACATCAAACTCCAAAACAAATGATATTACATAGTTATTAGGCAATAGATGCCTATTTTAATTATTATTAAAACAACACGACCAATAGACGAACTAGTTTGAATTTTAAAAAAAGTCACTCATGAACGAAAGCCTATGTTAGGAGACACATGGCGCCATCTGTCGATGAAGCTAGGCGAAATGGTGAAATAAGCAAGGCTTGTGATGGTTCCACGACGATATCCTAGAGGCCGCTATGGGTAGCACTGTCGATGTAATGTTGAATTATAACCTGTGTAATAACAACGTACTTATTATACACTAAATTACAGAGGTAAAAAATAATTTAAATTAAACATTAAATGACCATTTTGAATGATATCTATGCAATTAAAGCTTAACGCTGTTTTTACTCTTTTTTAAAGATTGGAACATTGAAGGATTTATTGATTTGAAATTTAATTTAAAACGGCTGGTAAGTATAGAAATTATTTACCACACATTCTGATTTCGTGCAGGTGGACCACAGAGTGTTAGTCGACCACTTATGTAATATTTACATCTACCTATGTTAAAAATGTATTTGGAGGACGGAAAACTAAATTTGAGAGTTTTGATTACAAGTCACGGTTTTTATTGTAATCAATTATGAAATTCTTAAGTCAACTCTTACATTTACTTGCTAAGCCCCGGTTACCTTTTAATCTTTTTTTAAAGTCTATTTAATAAAATACTTCATTCACACAATTACTAGATACCCTAGTCGTTCAGTTTAAGTCTTGTTGCTCAAACAGGTGCTTAACAATTGAATATAAGTTTCATAAAGGTGTGGTCGACGGCGAGTGCAGTCTGCACTTTATTTCGCGGGGTAACAATGCCCCGACAGTGACTGATCGCCGCTCCTGAACTCCTTATTCCTGCAGTTTTGTACCCCGCCTTATTAGAGAATGGAATATACCTACTTTTAGACTTAAAAAATCGTTTAATGTTAGCAAAAAAAACGATTATTTTTTATTAAGTGGAGTCGTATGTTTATGTATGTGACCCGTAAAGTATTAAAATATTCAAAAGCAAAGGAATATAAAAAACACAATACCCCACCAAGAAAAAAAATAAAGAGAATCAATTTTATAATGATGAAGAAAATTAATTTTACACAGTACTTCCAGATTAATTGTTTTACTCGAAATGGTTTACTGTTAATCTTGTTGCGAGACAAAGCCCTGTTTCTGGCCCGATGTAAAAACTTATCTAACTTGGAAACGGGCTGTGTATAATTGATTTATTGTTTTCGATTAGAGTGGTCGAAGTTTTTCAATTAAATATATTTATTAAGTAGACAGGATTTATATCGTGCTCTTTTTATTTAAAACCAGAACGCAATAGAGCCAAATTTTGGTACTTATACCTAAATAAGTACCTACATCATCGATGATAGAGAAAATATTAATATATTCAATAACGTATAAGTTGTAACAACTAATGGACAAACTTTTTCCCGACCAATCAATCTTAGGTTTGAAGTCCCAAACCATCACCCCCGAGTTAAAACTCCAGTCGATACCCTCTCATCATAACTACAAGCGGATTTTCGTACTTATTCAGTGCAAGAGGTGTTAAAAATTCTTCCGCGGTCGGGTAAACTAAAAACCCGAAGCTGTAATTGCATTGTAGGTACCTACCAACTATATCATAACCTCCATTATCTACAGGTTTTTACGGAACATTTCCTCGGCAGACATATCTTTCTAGGCAAAGAAGAAGTTGGTTAATAAGTAGTATTATAAGTTCACATACGTAGTGAATGCGGCCATCGATAGCGGGTGCAGTCGGCTACAAATAGCGTTTTTGTGTCGCCGCGGGCCGCCGTGGTTACACGCTAAACGGTTGACTCGATTGCCTCCAACGGGCTTCCCTCATGGTTCCTACTGCCTCCCCTTGCCTACCACTACTACAGTCTACATTTATATCATACAATTCAATTAAATTTAATATTATCGTAATGGTTTAAATTACTGACTTTATGCTACGGAAAATATAATAGTAACTTGCAAATTCGAATAATGGGGGGCGTATTTCAAAATAATTTGATGTACACTCGATTATACGAATTCGATTCCGATTACTAATCAGAAATTCAGTCTAACTAAACATATTTACAACGGCGGTATATTCACTGCGATTACATTTTAATTTAATTTGCGGTCGATATCTCATTGTTATATTATATATAACTAAAACCGGTACCTAATTATTAAAAACAGTTAATTAAGTCCCAGATGATTTTGGAGCACTTAAGTATTTATGTCTCTCTCTCTAACCGAAGACCCTAAAAGGGTAAGGACCAAAAACTTGTCCACGCTAACTCAATCAATTAAATTTTCTATGCAAACTTTTCCGTTGTGACATGAAAATCAGCCATACAATTGTAGGGATACTTTTCGTCGCACAACGGAACTTTTTTCGTCTTAGTCGTTTGTATGGTTAACTGCGCTTAACTGTGGTCCAACTTTTTGGTCCTCACCCAAAAGGCGATCGTGACTGTTTTGTAATGTCTTTAACATTTTCAATTAATGACTTCTGGATTTTCTCAGAAAAAGTCCTAAAAAGTATCAGATGAAATCATAAAATGTTATGGTAATGAACTAATTAGGATTTATGATTAATTCAGCATTTAACGTAGCCTAATACCTGAACTTGCGGAAGTATTAACATGGGACGCTAATAGGCAAAACAAAGTGCAGCGAATTGTGTCATAGTTACATAACTACCTTATATTTAAGTAGGTACATTGTATATTTATTAGCTACCTGTGTTTACTTAAATATTTATAAATATCTGAATTAGACAAGTACTTGTGTAACCTCTATTTTTTTTAAACATTTGAACTTTTTATTAAGTTACTGGTGTCAATAATAGTACGAGTAGATCTAATTCAGAGGATTCTCCGATTTTTACGTAAAATAATGAAATAAAATATAATGAAGTGAGAATTAGCCGCCATCGTGTTCCGATCGAGAACCCGCGTTAGGACCATAATAGTTTCCCACTGGAACTTTTCAATCGGCAGATAAGAGGCTTGCGGAGACGGAAGATATTTATTTACTGCGATGTGGTGAAGAAACTTACCCGCTTTGTCGACAAATAATACCAACGGTTCATTATTCAACTGTTCGACTGGCTCCCGACGCTTGAAATAATTCAATAAGCTTACGCTTGCGGTCTTTTTGACCATTTTCAGCGTTCAATTTATTTCGTTCACAAAAGGATTTGGTTTGAAAGAGTCAATAAATGTTTTATTTAAAAGAGTCATTACATATTAGTGTGAAAGAGCAAATAAATATTTTGTTTGAGTAAATGCAAAGCCATTAAGGCACTAATGTGTGCTACGAATGCTAACGGCTATAAGCCCTCCATTTTGGATAAGTACCTACGTATTGGCTTTGTGTTCGCGGCAAAAATCCTTTTAGTGTGAGCTTTAGATACACGTGTGCTTTAATGCTAAAGTCAGGGGTGACACGAAGCGGGGGACTGAAATATATACTTAAGTACTTACTCATTATTTTTATACGGGTTTTAATAAGAAATGGTAAACTGTCTTGATATGTATATAAAATGTTTTTTATCTACTAGTACTTATTGTCATTACGTATAACTTATGTATCTTAAGTGATTATAATTTAAATCGTTTTTTGTTAAGAATAAAATAATGGAAAACATCGACAAAAGACCTGCAGATGTATTGAAAAATAGTATTTTTTTTAAATTATTATTTACCATATAATACAGAAAGAAATCAACACGTAATATAAATAAAGCAATCACATAAATAGTATGGCATGTGGTAAACGGAGCGGACTCAACAAATGCTGAACTTGCGTGCGTGGGCGCGGGAGTTGGCAGCGCTGCGGTTTTCAGTTCAATCCTGTACAAGCCTAGAGCTTAGTTTGGGACTAGGTAATTTTTTGTGAGATTTGTCCTGTTTTTTTTATTAAGTGCTATTGATAGCCAACGACCAAAAAAAAAGTGACCATGCAAGGTTCCCTAGAATATATTTTTTGTTCGAAAATAATTGAGATTGTATTTGATTTAGGTTTCGCTTTTCTCCTGTGCGCTGAAAGAATTCCTAATTTCAGGGTTGACCTGCATTCAATTAATCACAATCTCAAAGCGAAATTGCCATAAAATTGGTGAACCCTCCTCCCGTGTAAGCACTCCTTAAAAGCTTAACTAAAGCTCTGCCTACTCAATGATTCACACGCGCTAATTGCTTCTTCGGGTCCAAAACTCGGATCATCCTAAATAAACCCGAGCAGAGCTAACTCCAGGTACGTGGTAGAGTAACCTATGTAGTTTTATCAATTTTTAACCATGTATTTAATGTATTTTGCTCTTATTATCATAAAAAGACGATTAGTTTTAAATCTGGTATAGGGTAACCGGTACTGAATATCGTCAAACAATTGAATGACATAGCTGGGCAGCTGGAATACAAATAAAACAGAATATCGGCCGCACTCAAGAGTCAATTAATGACGATTAAGTCGCTCCTTTGAGATTATGCATACACGAGTCAGAAAGTAACGAGTTAATTATCTCCAAATTGTCAAGAGGTTATTTTGGTATGAAAGTAAAACGACTTGAATAGCACTTATGAAAGGCCCAATATTACATGGCTGGTCAGGCTCTCGGTATCGAAAACTCTCCGTAACCGACGAACGAATTATTTCTAAGCCATTAAGCACCTAACAGGTTTCCATGAGGTTGACTGAACTAAGTTGATCTAGGAAGTGAACGGGTCTAGTATACCTGAATATTTGTGCATACTATTAAAGATGAAAGACTGAAGTTTTGCTATTGTAAATTACACTTTCATTTATTCAATTCAAAAAAATATGTACCATGGCAGTCACCGTATTATGCAAGGTCTTATTAAAATTGATTACTCCATTAAAAAACCTTCTAGGGTAAAAAAATAATCCAAACGAACATTAACCCTATCAATATGTATCAACCCTATTAAAACTGGGAACAAAATGTATCAGTGCCTTTCAATAGGTTAAAAAAACACTACAGCCTTAAAATCAGATGTTACATAATAATATATTAGTAAAAAATGAAATTGTTGCAAAATCGCACTTCACCGCAGGCACGGCCATAAAAACATTAGGTGGCGACACGGCTAATAAAATTGAACATAAAACATTTTAAGGGAAAGCTATTATTCCTTCCCTGAATCGCGTTTTAAAATCCAACCCTCTCGTAAATTTCGCAATTGAAACGCTTTTAAACGCGTCACATAAAATTTTGGGGCATGTGGTTGCCAGCGGAGTTTACAACCGATAAAACTATGACACCCGAGGTCGGCGTTCCGAGGGGCCCGTCGCGACTCCTGTCATACTCCAGGCTTGGCGCCTGTCTGGAGACTGTCAGGCTCTACGGAGTGTCCTGAGTCTGTAATCGGCATTCTCTAAGCGATATTGTAAAGGGCCTCTTCCTTTTCTTTGTTGAGCATATCATTGGGATGCTAATGAAAAAAAATGATTAATGAATTAAGCCGCGGCCCACTATTTGATTTTACGTACTATCAGCTCTTTCGAACCCGGCCCCACCATAGAACTGTGTCACAGTGACGTTATGATTCAAGTCGTAACAAGTGTCAAATCAATTGTTTTATAATTTCCCTGTGACACCGTTCTATGATGGGTTAGGGTTCCATTGGGCAGATAGTACATTGACGCAACCGTGGATTGAAAACACTTTATTTATATGCGTCATATTTTTATTAAATTGGATTTTTTTACCTTTTTCTTATTCGCCTGTTTTTAATATCACTTACTTACATGAAAAACATGTCATTTTCCTGCTTCCACTTAACAAGTCAGTAGTTAAGTAAAATGAAGTAAAATGAATTTATCTATGATTAATTCACGTTTGATGGGTTTCTTTTCGCTATAGTAAACCTAGGTACCCGATGACGGGCGTTGATTACAGTCTACTGTCGGTCTAGAAAAATGAATGTATGAATATGACTAGTTCGAAATCAGTGAATTACTAGACTTCGATAATAGAAATTGGATAAGGTTCTCTAATTTTAAATACCCATGTGTAAATCAACATTTATTATTCCCTAACATTTCGATATTAAAATCTTTACCATAAGATAGGTGAAAAGTATAGTGATTACTCCTCAATTATAGCTTCACTCCTGGAATGCCCATGAGGGTCCGCTTATATTAGACATGAGGAACATGCACTATTTGGTAAATAAATTATTCTTATTCTTACTCAAAGACTTCAATAGAGATTGACGATTATGGATTTAGGTTTACAAGTAGGTACTTATTTAAAATAAGAAAACACTTATTCGAATTTAGGTACCCAATTAGTATATACAATAGCGGCAGTAGTAATTCAGTCTTCTATTTAGACAGATGCCCAATTACGTACTTATTTATTTATTTATTATAAAAATATCAGGGGACATAAGTCACACAAATTGACGTAGTCCCAAACTAAGCTTGTACTAGAGAACGATAAACTTACTTATTTAGAGAAAAAGTATTTTGTTATTTAATATTCACTCATATAAACAAATCAATTTACAATAAATTAAAGCTAAAATAAAACCTACTTATCACTAAACTAAATACTATAAAATTAAAACTAAATAAAAACTAAAAATTAAGAAACGGCCCCCGTGGCAAAGTACCACAGATGCTGGCAGCATTTCCTCGTTGTACTACAGCAATGCTTAAGCGTTGGCCGAGGAAGCTGCCAGCTCTATGGTCTCCGTTGGTTTCTATTAGCCTTTTTGATAAGTCCTTAAAAAGGCTAATAGCACCGGGTCCCCACGGACCAAGGGTCTCGACGCCGAAAGGAACGAAGTGATATTCCGCTCCGAGACCCTTGTACTTATTTTTCTTCATGCTTTCGGCCGCCTCAGCCGCCGCGCCTGGTTTATTTAACGTTCCGCGGAGGTGTGACGGGGCTAGGGTGTCTACACAAGTAGCATCCCACACCAGCACTCGCCCCATACTCCACGGAATTAAAGACATACCGTCACTACCGTCAGGTCTCTTGCCGTCGTCCCTAGCGATACCGGTTGGCTCTAGTAAGTAAAGCGGGAACGTTGACGGAGGCAAGAGACCGGCGGATAATGTCATTGAGCGCGGCGTGTCTAGAGAAGCGGCCCGCACTTTTTTGGCATGAAAGTCCGTGGTGACCCAGACAATCGAATTCATTGCCACAAGGGCATATGTGTGGAGAGCAGACCCGGACACCAAGACGCAAACAAGTTGAAATTCGGAGTGTTTCAGGCTCTAAAAAAGTACCAGTATTTGGCGATGGGTGTGCATGTAGCCAGTAGCCAGCTTCTTTGGTTCCCACCGCCAAGAGCCTGGCACGCTCAGACCCTGAGCTGCGGCTTATAAGGGTGTTATAAGTTAGATTAGAGGTTATGTCATCCCAACACCTCTGAGACTTTAAATTGTCTGGAAAATTACTGCTTGGGTAGGCAAGTCTTCAGGCATTTTTGGCTTCCTCCAAGTCGGCAGTCGTGTAGTTTGAGGGCAAAGCGCTAAGGATTTTACCTACTAAACTGGCCGAGCTATGAACGGAAGACAGAAATACATACTTAAATACGTAGAAAACAGCAGAAAAAAAAATATTCGTAGATCAACCTATCGTGAAATATGTATATAATTACCCGGTTCACTAATGTTTTACCAAATCATCATTTGACAAACTATATAATTTTCAAACTTTCATTTAGCAAAGAAATACTTCCCGCCGCATTATTTTACAATTTCATGCGTTCAAAAGTCTAAGCTAACCTATCTTTTTTAATAAGCCCATGTAACCTTTGTAAAATGTAATGCTTAAGGCATAAATACGTTTTTGCGAAATGAAAGTTTATAAAATTATATAGTTTCTCAAATGATAATTTGGTCAAAAGGCAGGATACCATATAACTATTCTATTCTTTTTGAAATAAAAGGCCACGTTGCCTGTTTTTACTCGAGTTTTAATTAATAGAAATAAAGTATTATTCACTTCTTTACCCATATGAAACCGTGAGGGTTTTGTAAAATAAAATAAAACGAATATGTTTTTTCAGGTAGGTTCTCTCAGCTGATTATTTACCAGGTGTTTATTTGCGCGTGTAATCGATATAGAATACACTCGGCACTCATGAATAAGCATCTAAATTAGGCTAATGCGTGCGGTTAATAGGCCCATCAGCACTAGTATCTCGCGACTAATCGAATAATGGATATCGATCACAGAAAGCTGCGCTTCCACAGCTCATGATCGAATGCATATACGAGAGCACTTTAGAGTTCCGGAACTACCTTTATTAGCTTTTAAGACATTCATTATCCTAGTCTTGTTTAATACATCTACCTATTGATTATTTATAAATTAAGTAACTATTTGTGGTCTTGTTACCACAATAACCACTAGCAGATAGTGGTCAGTTAAGTGCTGCTGTTATTACGAGTGGCGTACCTATTGCTACTAAGACACGTACGCGCCAGTAAACACTTTATATCATGTAGGGAGTCTGCTTGTTTGTCTGACATGAGTAATAAAAAAAAGACTCAGGCTGACACACTTTTACGGCCTGACTTGGCAACATAAAATGGTCTCATCGTCGCAGCGGGGCCCTGCGAGCCTGCGACATGCTTCATCCATCTCTATCCATCTGTTTGTGGTCGTTCGTCGATCGTTACTGCCGCCCGCTTCGTATAGTCGCGTAAAGTCGTCACCGCAGTCAAAAAAAACTCTGTTTGTTAGTTAACTACCTGGTTTTGATCAGTAATCCGGATATACCATTGTTAAGATTTCAACGTTTATTCTCTAATGCCATGTTTACCTTGAAACTCTAACTTGGTCAGCTTCGTTATGAAACTGATTGAAGTTCAAAGGCTTTAATCAAGAGAAACAGGCCGTGTTGCTTAATAATTTGGTGCATATTCCCGTCTATGCGTTTTAATTATCGCTGCAAACGGGCAAAGTGAGCGCCGGCCGATCTGCTTTCCGAACTGTTAGCCCGGGGCAAATAAACCGGGCAGCCAATTGCAGGCATTGTTAGAAATATGGCGATTGTTTGTTACGACCACAGAGAGTCCACTCTATGGAATTGCCAACAATAACTCGCTCGCTAATGGGAGAGGTATAAAACCCTATTCGTTATGCTGATTGTTTATATTATTGAGTATTTGTCCGTCAAGATTCGAATTCGGCTCTTGCTTTAATGAAACAACGCAGGTTTTTTTAAAATAAAGGGAAGCAAACGAGTGTGGGTTACCTTATGGGAAGTTAATTATAAATAATACTAAGTTGCAATAAATAAGATAATAAGTGCAACAATTGTTCTTTGTCAGATATCCTTTCAGTTCTCTGAAGAGCATTAAAATTAAGATTTACACTGAAGATGCAACCGTTTTACGAAACTTACTTCTTACCAAATATATTTTCTTTGATGCCGTTCGTTATAAGTGTTATAACAATAAATTTGATAGTGCTGCAGTGGGAACAAAAATTCATTGGACAACTCTATATTTTGTTCTGAGGATAAAACAAAATAATTAAAAGCATTCGGAAACTAATAAAAACAATCTTTGGACGAGTAAAGGCGCTTCATTAGTTTTATTTCTATTCGGAGTATTCACAAATACAAAGAGAACTTTTGACTCTACAAGCTTTCACCCGTTCATTTATATTTCCAGGAGCAACCCGAACACAAATACGCCGGGCATTCAAAACAGAACGCAGAACATAAAAAATTAAAGCAAGCCAGCGCCTAAATGGAAATTAATTAACCGTTTCAATTATACATTATAGCCGCAGAACAGGCGAAATCAGCGGATAGGCATTAAAACAACAATGGCGGGAACTCCGGCTAAACATGTTATTTCAAATACATATTTCAATTAGGCGGGTTTACTTTCGAAATGTAGGTAAGTTAAATTCACAGAGCATTCTGTTTGAGGTGTATCGCCGCGGGGAGAACAACGGCCGCAGAAACTAAACTAGTTACGGCTGCATCAGGGAACGTTGTGCGCCGTAACGCGGGACACGCTCGGCAAAGAACAGAATAACTCTGTGTTTGTAACTTTCTTACGCGCTTTTATAATCTGGATAAGATTGCTGTCTTTCTTTATGCACAACTTTTTTTCTCTTTTCTTTCTAGGGTTCCGTACGAAAATGAAAAATGGAACCAACGGAAACACAGACGTGCAAAGTAATTTTTTTAAATTAGAGTCATTTTCGGGGGACAAATTAGGAAATTAAAAAAGTTTTACGAACCTTACTAAGTATAACTCATTGCTTGTAGATTACAGCAAAACCTACAAGAATTATATCAAAAAAAAAACGTAAGGACGAAACCCGCTGCACGCGAGTTCAACTTGCACTTGGCCGGTTTTTTTTTATTAATGAACCATTCAAAGTTAATAAATGAAAATCCAAGTGTAAATCTAAATAGATACAAAGACAAATGCTTGGTTTGGGTGGCTTTTAGCTTCAATAAAGCTAAGATGTTCGACTCAACTGGTAATAATATTAAAAATGAGCAACACTGACACTAACACCGAGTCAGTTTGCGACATTAATGTGACGCTATAGAAATCAGTTTTTCATTTCCATATGAATGGCATGTAATTCTTTATCCTATGCTAATTTTGTTTGTTTATATTTGATATTTGTGATAGCTTTATTTGCATAGACATATTTTACCTCTCATGCGTTGGCGTCTATGAAATAACGCAGACTAATTTTGTTTAAACATTAGAATATTAAATTCGAGATTCTACAAGTGCGCGGTACCGAGATCGACCAAGCAGGTGTTTGATTTCATACATGGACATCCTAAACAAGCAGAGAACTAAATGAAACCCAAACTGCAAATATCAGTAAAATAAATACAGCCCTTGAAACAACTGCATGAATGTTTTCATATTTGAATAAGGTCTGCCGTGACGTAGCAGGACTTTAATAAAACAACCACATTCGTACCTCTGCGATTATTATGAAGAGTGTTACCACAGAATAGATTTCATAGATATACTCTTAAATATAGGACTTACTTTAGTACGTAAGTACTTTAGTAGTAGATAATGTTCTGCTTTGTCCACGAGTACCATTAGGCATTAAGTACATCCAAAAATTACAACATTCATCAAACAAATAATTGCAATTATTTTCATTAAATTTTTAAATAAGTAACAGGTTTAGTCTACAAGACAAAGCGAAGTATAGAGCCATATTTGCTAGTGAATAATAATTCGTATAATCAAAGGAAAACACGAAGAAGTATACAAGAGCCACGATTCTGGGCACCTAGGGTCACCACCTAGCTGAATTTGTAAAGACATGTCGATTTTCTGGTTCATCCGTCCTGACCGGACTTCGTCTTTTGCAAGCTGTTTTTTTTTACTTTTTATTTGTTCTGAATTTGGATGTAAAGGAAATCCGGACGGGCTGCGGAGCCTGCGGAGATGAATCGTTTCTGGTGTTTTCAAAGTTCGAAATGGCAACCCTGCGTGCGACGCGATACTCCGGTATGGCGAGAGCCATTCATCTCGCCGTAATTCTGCAGAGCATTTAGAATTACTGACCGCTCTTTCACCGGGTTGAAACAGCACTTTAACCCTATCTACTAAGAGGGAGCAAGTTTTTTCCACTCCAGTACCCACTAACGAATATAAAGGCATACTTTGACATAGAATTATTTAAATTAAACCGTTTTGAAGTGCGGTCTCAAAGTTGCTCGTCTGTGGCCGCAAGAAAGTTGTGAAATTCAGCACAAAGGACAAAGGCTTAGCACCGGGGGCCATTTGCTCAGCGTACGTATTTGTTCGCGCCTAATTAAACATGAAACACTCCAAGTACAGGTATATTAAGGGACTGAGCCATTTAACGAGATTTTACTGCGCATTACCCGTGGGGTTACGAATGTTCAGAAGGTATTTGGAATCGGAGCTCGCTGCGAGAGACGTTCGAGTTTATGGACGCGCACGTGGGCGCAGCGACGGGGAGAGTTCTCATATCAAGTTATCATGCCTCACACGCATCGAACAAAGCACTCACCCTTTAGTTCACAAACGTCTATCAGACGACAAGCTATAGGACAAGAGTCAACAATCGTGTTTGGAATAGATATTGTGGTTTAGCCAGTCTTGGGTTAAGTTAGTACTTACACAGTGTGAACTTTTACTTTCTGTCGAATAACTAACGTTAACTCGGAAATAAAAATAAAACTAGTTGAATTCGGTTGTTGAAATTTTATTGAAAAACGACATAAAGTAATACAATAACCATAACACAGTAACTGAAAATTAAAACTAAAATTAAACAAGACTAAGTTCTGTAGTTCGTTTTAGCAGAAAGTAGGTTATTAATATGGCTAAACTGTTATTTGCTTTTGTATCTAACTTTGCTCAGTTTCTTGTCAGACCTTGTCAAAGTGGACGTGTATTTTGGTGCGGGCCAATTTATATTCAGTAGTTCTGTTCTCTTCTGTCCGTTTGATAAGAAAGACAAAGGTAACTTTGTATGATTACATGGTATGGAAAACAGTTTTTAGAACATTTCTCTTGTACATTTTATGCTGTAAGTAGTTTGAAACAAGAATTATGACGGTTGTCAATTTTGCCAGCCGAAAAGAGTGTGCAGGGGTGGTCACTTTTTTATTTACGTAAATAAGAAATAGGTTTAACTCAAACCGTAAACTGTACCTATCATAAATAGATGCAAAGCTATATTTTGGAGATGTTTTCTTCAGATGAAGGAGGGAGGTTTCTTTTTTTGTGTTTATGTTTTTCAAATACGTAATATGTATTATAAGTGATTTTTATTAACGACAATAATGTGATGTAGCTATGCAATACTTAAACTTAGTTTCTTAGTTTTTGTAAGTTTGCCCGCCATGAATATCATAAATTGCTTGTAATCGTATATAAATAAGACTGAATTAACAATGGTAACGCAATGCTATGGTCAGAAAGCCATCCTTGAAATGAAAAAGTATAGCGAAATATTATTATTTTTAAAGAAAATAAAAACAAATCGGGCGAAACTTGGACTGTTTCACGGTATGTACAATTTGGTAGAAGAAAGTAACATTGACGACTTCAATAATGAGCAGATTGGTGCTGGTATGGTCCACAAGCTTTAGATACGAAGGTGATTCGAGCATGAACCAGTTGATAAACAGTGTCAGGGGAACTGTTAGCATTACGAATCATATTAGCGACCTCATTCCCGCAATGAGAGCATTCCATAAACATTTGCATTCCACCGCCATGTTTGCTAACTGAACATTTTGCAATCGGAGCCGGCATCCTGCGCCCAATAGTGCGCTTCGCCCGAATTGATATTTCTTGCTAATTGGTTTAGTGATACTCGGGTTAATGAGGACACCCGGTCATGTTCTATTGAGCACTCCATATGCACCCTAGTGTTAAACACTCAATGATATAAGTACGATTGTTCAACGAGTATAAGTGTATATGGTATGTGCCAATTTAGATAGGCAAAGATGTAAATAGAAGCGAATTTACCATTATTACTCCATAATCATATATACTTTGAAGATGTGTGGTTTTACTAATGATTTATACGCTCGATGAAAATTTGAGGTTACCTAAATGTATCAAACAGTACTAATTTGTTTCCAACTTTGGCGATTTCAACTAACACGACTATAGGTGTCTATATGAGTATCCTCCCCCCCCCCAACGCTATTTTGGGAATACTATACAACTCTTTCGGATCTTTTGTGGAGTTACCCTCTCACAGGCCCAGCTGTTCGAATGTGCAGGTGTGCTCACGATGTTTTGGATAAACTCATCGGTACATCGACCGCGGGGACTCGAATTTGATACCTTACGATCACGAGTCGACTCCTTAACCCACTAGGCCACCAACGCTCGTCCCAACGCCCGTTACTATGGTCATTACCTAAAGCTCAAAAGTTAAAAGTCAAACTATGACCGGGGAAAAGAGCATGTATCCTAAGTGGGTATCCGAAGAATAGACAGCTGAACACCGAACTGCACATCAGGACCATTTCCTAAACATAAAAAACATCAAAGACTCACGACTAAATAATTGCGCTCATCCCACAAATATTCAATCGGTAATCGAACCCGCGTCACTATTGCCTAACGCACTCGCAATCTCAATTGACTTCAAAGCGGAACGATTGTTTTCATTTTGTATACAGACAAGCCTTCGATTTTCAAAATGAAAACAATTGCGATTGCGAGTGCGTTAAGCAATAGCCCCTCAGGACTAGCTTCGTAGGTAAGGTCAATACTAGGCCGAAACTACTTTTAAGAAGTTGATGAAGGAAAGTAGACTAGTTAGGAAACTAACATTCGACATAGAATGACGTCCAAAACGTATTCCTTCGCATTTGTGATATTACTATAATATTTAGGCAGGTATAGTCAACCAATTTCCTTTCTAGGCCACTATGGACTTTGTCAACGTGACGTTGTAAACCAAATCATAGGAAGTCTCTTACGTTTTCGTTGCCAAAGTCACTTTAATAGTACGAAGTGGCCTAGAAATAAAATTGGTTGACTGTACTTAGTAAGATTAGGTTTCGGTAAAAAGTATTTGTACCAAATTAAATTAAGTATCGATTGAAGGCGGGCGGAGGCGCACGTACTCGTATTTATACTTAGGCACACTCTTGAATTTACTAATACTTATTACAAAAAAAAAGACGTACGGTCAGACCGACCCGCTTGCGAGTAAATTTCTTAATAAACTGCCGGCTTGCCTTATGAGTGCATGAGTGAACTCTAATCTACATCGACAGCTTATACGCAGAAGATTTAAACGTTACCACTCCAGGTAAGTATGGTTTAAAAGCCTGAACGTTACGTAAAATAATTTTCCTGAAAGCAAAATCCGCTTACCTTAAGAAAGGCTGGTGAAATAAAATATTCTATTAGCGAAATCCGTTACTTACTCATAATTCACTCAGAAAGGGTTCCGCAAACATCGCAGGTGGTCTTAATAAATACGAAAATGGTCTATCGTGGAGTTTGTAATAAATTCAAGAGGCAATCAACGCCACGGGGTCGGGCAAAAATATTAATAGCCGAGAAACAATAATGTATTCATGACTTCCACTTCCACGGCGGGCGGCCCCAGCCGCAGCACTCCTAGCCGCAGCCTCCTACCCACGAATTCGTTCATTACTGATAGTGATCAATCGCTTCTAGACTGACCTTCATTGGCGCTAAACACTTCTAAATCGGGTCACTGTGTATATACATTTTTAAGAACAATGACCCGTTTTCATTGATGTTAAGTGTACTTAATATCTAATGTTTATTAATTTTATTAACCACGGCTTCTAAATTAATGAAGATACGTGCTCAGGAATTACTTATTACTACTGACATTAAAAGTCTACGTACCTAGTTTAAAGTTTCTAACAATGCAATACTATACCTACTGTGTAAAAATTCCAAGGGAAACCTGTCGCATAAATAACTATGGTAACTCGTGTATATTTTTATTATTCTGATTATGATGATGACTTTAATGGACACGCATATTATTATATGACACTTTCCGTTGTATACTCTCTTGCAAAAGCGCAAGCTTACACTCAATTTAAGCGACTATAGGCATAGGTCATCTTTAAATAGTGAGACGATATTTTAAAAATACATAGTCCTTTAAGCTTAAATCTCAATTTAAGTACCTCATGTAAAATCACGTAAAATCCTTTATCGAAACGACCCAGAATTGTATACTGTAAACCCTTACGGTCGTCGAAAAATGAAATGGTCACAATCAGCGTTTCTCATCTGCGCTCCGGTCCGGTCATCAATCAATCGTTAATCCAACGAGGCAATATCCATAATACGCACCGCCCGCGCATGTCAATTCTCACTCGCGTTTCAATACATTTAACTGTATTGTTATCCCTTACGCATGGGCTGTGTAGGAACGTGATAGTTACACGTGACCATACGAAAGTGACCGCGTCCGACTGGACGGAGTCTGAAATCGTGCATTTATTCGACGATAGCACAGCTTACTGAAAACTTCCGATGGTTCTTATAAATTAATCAAGTGTTTGGTTATGTGCCACGTGGCAAAATTAAGACGTTTATTTCAAACATAGATACCTATGTATGCGACCGTTTTACTTTAAAATTAAAATAAGCAAAGCTCTTTTTAGTGGCTTAAGTGACAAGACTTTGATGTGACTGAATATGTTTTAAATTATTGGCCCTGTACATAAAAAGTGTAAAATAATAATTAGGCATAATATTCAGCAGTAAAGACTTAATAAGAATCTCATCACTTCTCTTGACTTACAATTTTGAAAAGAACTATTTTTGTCATTCAAGCTTTGTCTAAATTTATACAGACATTTAACAGCTATACTAAATCACGGTACTTGTTGGAGCGACTGTACCGATATCTAGCAGTTAGCTTAAAGAATCACACCACCGCGTTCTCCCAAACCGTGACAGGTAAGTACGCTGCGGCGGGTAATTGAGGCAGTGCGAGCCGCCGACAATGCCGCAATCGGACCGGCGATCTGCATAATGGATTGCTCGGGCGAACGCGTCGTCCGGTCGCCGCTCATTCAATTGTCGTCGCCGATGTGTCGCTCCGTTATTACTGAATACGGGATTAATAATTTCATGGGCCACGGATGCTGACCTGCCGTGGTTTAGGTGACTTTTAAACTGATTTTGTCTGATTACGATGTAACAAGCGACGCCAATTTTTTATTACACTTTTGGGATGAGGCTACCCTTAAGGTTTTTGCTTATAAAACAACAGTTATTGACTTCTCGCGTAAATCCTAAGATTAAGAACATAAAAGACACTTCTCTCTAGAACGTACGAACAAAGAAATACGCAAGTGTGTGTTAAAATCCCCAAAAAGTGTAGGTATCATTCATACACCTCATACTCTTATACATTAACAATATCTTGATTCTAAAATTACACTAAGGTCAATGTGTCTAATTCCGTCTACGGGGCAACACCGTACACAAGCGTTTATGGCCAATCTAAGAACGGTACGCCGTTGCTACCTCTGTTGATAAAGCAGGGGAACTTTTTGGTTAAATCTCTTTAAAAGAGATGGCGCTATGTTGTCTACGATTGAAGAAAACAGTGTTTGAAATTTAGTTGTGCTCCGAACTCGAAACTCGAGTGTTGTGTGATGGTGTTTTCCCAAAGGTATGTTTCAAACCGTAGAAGTTATGACTTTGTGAGTGTGCTTAATATGTTCTTTAAGATGTGCGCCAACGGCATTTTTTTGCATTTTGCAATTATTTCAAGTGTTTTAGAATTATTTGCTGCGTAAAATTTGTAATTTCAAGAGGGAAAAACCGTCTAAAATGAAAGGGGCAACACCGTCATATGCCGGTAATTCCCCATTCCAGATATAGTCAACCTTTTTGATCAGCTGTTGAATGAACCATTGATTTTTATTAATTAATTTTACATAATTTTATGAGATAATATTTATCAACAATGTTTATACATCAAATTATTATATTTAATAATTGATCGCACTCGGATAATAAGTACATCGTACAATTTACACTCATACTTACATAAAAAAGTTAAAATAAACATTATTTTAAAACCTTAGTAAAAAAGGTTCAACACCTCTGATTTTAAGAATATGCCGGAATAGCCCCGAAAAACGTTTTTCGCCGATAAAAGCTAAACTCGACTGTATATTTTACCCGTTACAGAACAGATTTGATTAAAATCCTCTATATTTCTTTCCAAATTAGATATCATTTGAAATAACCGTCTGATTATCGAGATATTGCTACTAGCCGGATTTACCCCAAAACCTCGGGAAAATCCGTCTACTGACCATGTTTTAAAAAAATATTTTTAATTAAATATACAAGGTAGTTACGCTTTTTCTTAAACATGATTTCAAAAGCCAACTAACTTCTTAGTCGATTCCATACACAAATTCTAATAATAGTTTAAAAACATAGCAGTTTTCAACAATCGAAGTCAAACTAAAATAAACTATGCCGGTATTAGACACATTGACCTTATATCAATAACTTACAAGCAAAATATTAGGTCATCATCGTCATAACAATCGAAACGTCTTGTCTACTGCTGTATGTAGACATTATCCAAGAATCGCGACAGTGATGGATTTCTGCAATCTCCACTGCACCGCTTCGTATTATGGTAGGTTGGTAAGTCGTTGGTATTTATCCTTCGAAAATATACCAAGCCTCGTGCCACTTAAGTTTAGCAGACTTTTCTGGCCAAGCCGATTCTCGGAGTACAGCGGAAAGTACATGTACGTACATACATACACTCACGCCTTCATTCCCAGAGTGGGTTAGGCATAGGTAGGTACAGAATTACCGACAACTCTTATTTTTTTTGTTAATAATTCTGTAACCGCATTTTGCACAATTAGGCTAAGATGTTTACCAGTCTGCTAAAGTACGGAAAGTACTGTTTTTGACTATTTCTTCACTGTTCTATACATTTGGGAAGGAATTTAATACGTTTTTTCGTACGGCCTATTTATACTTAGGTACTAACATTTTTTTTTTTTTTAATCAATAATGTCTATTTCACGTACCTTCATTGAATTTTTTTAATATTCAATTTTTTTTTTAAATTTCTATTATTGTTGAAATAAGATTACCTATTGGTTTTTTAAAACCTGATTTTGACTTCTCATTATTTTTACCGTAAAATATTAATAAATTGCTTAGATAACTTCAAAATGTTCGGCAAATAGACTGAGATAAAGAACGAAAAGGATTTGATTTTGTGCCTAAAGGAGATAGTTTTTTTTTGTATGGGGGATGGGCCCCACGCAAATCGCACCGTATATTAATGAAACATATGTCGATTTGTTCCTCTTAAATTCTAGATTACAATGGTTATATTAGATTTACCTTGTCTAACCGGAATCATGAAAAATATGTCAATTAAAATATGAATCTCACAAGAACTAAAAATAACAAACATCTATGGTATTTGCTATAGGTGAGATTTCCATCATTTTTTCTATGCTGTGAAATGGTGTACTGTGCAATGCAAGACACAGAAAATCAGTTTTAACCGACTTCGAAAAAGGACGAGGTTCTTTGTTCCATTGTATGTTTTTTTTAAGTATGTTTACCGATTTCTCCGCCATTTGTGGCCCGATTGCAAAAATATTTTTTTGATTTAATAGAGTATACCTATTTTAGAGATGGTCTCATTCTGAATCTGATCCGTGAGGAAATGAGGGAAGTCCTCAAATATTATAGGTATAGATATAGCGATTTTGGTATTTTTAGTAACAAATCCAGCATTTGCATTCAGACAGTATCATTTGCTGTAGGTGGCCACCGGAACTCCTCAACGGTACCCATCTTAAGGGTGGCGATAATTAAGCTATCTCGATTAAGATTAAATATGACTATGACTTTCCCGCGGCGCTGCTTGCAGCGAGCTTGAATACATTTTGATACATATTTACTACCTAATCACACTAATGATATAGATGCAAAAAATCTACTTCAAAAATGAAAAAAAAAACACCGGAAGTCGGCTACTCACATATTTAACCAAAAGCTGACGTCAGTTGGACTAACCTATACCATTTTAAGAGATGTTAGGATTTTATGCATTTTTGAAGGGGGTTTTTCTCAAGTGGTCGTTCAAGAAAACAAACGCTTTTTATGTTACAAAAATATTTATTCATTCTCATAGTCATCACTTAAAAGCAGAACTTGGTCTAAAAATGACGCAGGTGGCTGAACCTCATCTTGATGCCGTGCCCAAGACAAAAACCACACAACAGACATTACATGTGCACAGCAGCCACCAGTGCGTCTGCCCACCAAACAGTTACAACAGTACCCAGCAATAGGGTTAGGACGCATAATGTCCCACTCGCAGAATGTCCCTCCACCAAAATTACGTCCCATTCGCAAAACGTCTTCTATGCAAATGGTCCCTTATGTAAAATACCCCATTCGCAAAACGTCCCTTTCTCAAAAGGTCCCACCCCTTTCGCAAAACGTCCCTTCTGAGAAAGCCCCTTTCGCTGAAAGTCCCTACTGCATAACGCCCCTTTCGCAAAACGTCCCGTCTGCGAAATGACCCATTCGCAAAATGTCCCGTCAAGAAAAAGCTTGTTTAAGTTGAGACTAGGAGTCTTCTCATAAGAGATGGCCAATAATAATCCCTACATTGGCCTTAGTGTGGAATGGGGACTTCACATATGAAAACTTTTCCTTAGTAATTTTCACTGTCCACTTCAATGGAGATTAAGAAGGATACTTATAATAATTAAGACGATAAAACAACAAAACAATTGAATACCACTTGTCAGGGCTCTATCAGGCATGACTTGCTAGTTACCAAAGGTCTTGGTTTTACCAAAAATGAGCGATCATATTCCAATTGAATTTACCAAAAACCAAAAAGGTAGAAAAGCTATCTTAAGAGATGGTTACCGGTACAATTTTAATAGAAAAAATAAAAGCGGTAGTACGCAGTGGAGATGTCGCTCATTGAATACAAAACGGACACATTTCAAAATAATTTGCTCTTTCATTAAAAAACGTATTCCAACCGCTTCTAATTTTAAAGTGCATCACTGACTCATTTCGGATTGTGTCCGTTTTGTATTCAATGAACGATGTGTCCATCGAGAGTTGTGCAGTGCTTCGATAACCATCAACGATGCTGCGACTACGATTCTACGAGGAACTGACGAAGATCACACGTGTCAAAGGGACTATGTTAGTAACAATGTTTTATTGGCAATAAATGAAACAAAAGAAGATGTTTGCAGTGATTTAGGCCCAGTTGAAGACATATTTGACCGAAACTTAGAAAACATAAATAACTTGGATGCACCGTCTTTTACTTCCAACAAAGATACATTGTACAGATGCCGGAAAACGTTTTTGAACGCGGATCGATTACTAGACGACATAAATGAGATACCTGATTGTTTAGCTAACGATTTTTTGATATATGACGATGCTGAGCATGAAGGTGGAAAGACAATGTTTGTGTTTTGTAACAAAACAGCAAGAAAAACAATGAGAAAACTAAAGGAAGCCCAATATTTCGGAGACGGGACGTTCAAAACAGCACCCAGAAATTTCTATCAAGTGTACACTATACATTTAGATATAAAATCAACAAAATCATCTTCCAACGTTGTACCAGTTATCTACGCCATACTTCCAGATAAAACAGAAGAAACGTATATCAAACTTTTCGAATTAATAAAAAACAAACTACGTATAACTATAAAACATTACAAATGTGACTTCGAAATTGCTCCGATGAATGCGATCTCAAGAGTTTTTCCAGACGTTGAAGTCAGCGGTTGTTACAGACACTTTAATGCCGCTGTTTGGAAAAAATCAGTGACATTAAATGTAACTTTGACAGGACAAGGGCGGAAAATTACGAGATGGTGTGCTGCTCTTCCTCTAGTTCCCGCAGAATTTATACCGGCGGCGTGGACATTCATCAGACAAAGCATGCCAGACACTGCTGAAATTAGAACTTTTCAGCAATATTTCGAAAGATATTGGTATCCTAGATACAGCCCGTCAGTTTTGTCTTGTTACGGCCAAATTCACCGCACAACAAATCCCGTGGAAGGCTGGAATAGCCGTTTTAATAAAAAACTGACAAAACATCCAGGATTATTTTGGGCTATACAGAAATTTTTAACAGAAGCAAAGCGTTCGGACTGGAAAATTCGTACAGGCTTGGCTTGCACTCTTAAAAAAAATCGCAGAAACCGGGACATTCATTTCAACAAAGAATACAAAAAAGAGGCTAAAAAACTACGAAGAGGCGAAACAACTGTAAGGGATTTCATAATTTCAATATGTTTTATGCAACAAAATCAGGACTAAAACATTGCGGGGGTAATAAGTAACCGATTTTTATTAAAATTTGAGGAGCTGATGGTTTTTAGTTAAGTTTAGGATATTTTTTAAGTTCAATTGAATGGTGCGATATCCATAAGTACAAATTTATTAATAAAATACTAAGGAAAAGTTTAATTAGTGTTTTTTATTTTTATAACTAAGCTATTATAGGGAACATTTTGCGAAAGGGACGTTTTGCGAACGGTACATTTTGCGAACGGGACATTTTGCGAACGGGTCATTTTGCGAAAGGGACGTTTTGTGAACGGGACTTTATTTATGTGAAGGGACGTTTTGCGAAAGGGACCTTTTGCAGAAGGGTCATTTTGCGTAAGGGACATTAAGGAAAGGGACATTTCGCGAAAGGGACGAAGGGACATTCTGCGAGTGGGACATTATGCGCCCTAACCAGCAATAGCAGCTCTAGTATTAGAAACTGATGTGTCAGTGTTAACTAGTATGTACGTATAATAAGTCTTCCTACTTGTGTGCCTTGACTGTATCCTACCACGCAGAAGGTAATTATTTGAACCAAACTCGTGCCCAAGTTGCCGGTATACCTGAATTGTGTACTCTCCAGCGGCCCTGATGTGCTCACCATAATATGACTTAGCTTGTTTTATTTGATAAATACCGAGTGCGAACAGAATCAGATCCTCAAATGTCAGATGAGGAAAATTATCTAACTCTGGATGATTACCGTCAATGCTGGTAAATTGTACCCTCACTCGGTTTAAATTATGCGTTTCTACGTAGGTAGCTAAATCATTTGGAGTGTTTAATTTGGCTTGAGCGATCGCTAATATTTCTTCAGCATAAAAATTGTCACGGATCAAAACATGAAACCGATTTATTAATGCAGCTGCAATTTTAAAGTCCAGCATGAGATGGGTTGATGCTTTACTAAAATATTCCTGACGGAACAATTTATAGTCTCTTTTAAATCGCCCATTAACAACTTCAACCACCCACCTACACAAGGTCACACATCGGGACTTGTTGGCTGCGATGGTTGACAATTGGTTTTCACCAGTCTGTTTAGATTCAGGCATGTAAGCTTTGTAACCCTGTTGCTGCAAGATTGGAATTGCGTCCCGAAAACCCCGATCAAGAATGAAAACGTCGTTTTCTCTGAAATAGTTTCTCAGTGGACTGTTATCACTAAATAATCTAAGCATTATAGAAGTATCTGATTCTGTCGCAGGGTATGGTCCAACCACATCAAGGATGTAACCATTACAGCACACAAGTAAAAACGGTTTCACCAAGTTACGAAACTTATGTAAACTGTACGTTTTCTTTTGGTACAAGTAATTACTACTTTTTTGCACATAAACGTAGGTACCATCACATATTATTATGGCTGGTTTAGACTCGGGATCCATATCTGGACTACCAAATAAACCGTTTGGTATTATCAAGTTATATTGAGCAACTTGCTGGATACATAAGTTATTTGTCCCTAAGTGCAATCGAATGAATTGGTCATCAAAACACTGCCTTACAATGTTCAAGTGTTTGAACACAGTTGATGAACTAACATTAAAAAGAGAAGCTATGCGATCATTGCTATCTCCTGTACGAAGTTTCATCAAAAACATCGCTAAACTTTTTTTAGGAGATTGAACACTTTCCTTGATAGATGGAATCTCAATCAATAATTGATCTATTTGATAATGGGTAAAACCCAACCAATACTTGCATAATATTTCATTCTGACTAATGATATTTTCAATATCGTGAAAAGTTGCACTTCTTTTAAGTTGTGAACATAGATCTTCCATTTGAGAAGCAGTGAAATCTGAACAGTTACTGATTGTGTATAAATTATTCCAATCATTATGGGGTTCATTTAAGTGGTATTCACAAATACGAGCACATCGGGGCACATAAAAAGAATGATCAAACAATAATCTTTCTTTTAGAATCGTGGGTACTAAACATCTGGATGAATTTACACATAACCTAAAAATACAGTGACGAGAAGTAGAAGCAGCACGCCTGTAGGTAGACATAGTAATTGTTGGTACTGGTCTTGAAATACCAGGCACAACAAGCATAGGCATAGGTGGTGGTGGTAGGGGTGGTGGTGGGGGTGGTGGTGGGGGTGGTGGGGTGTTACTTCTATTTTCAACAACGATTGGCTGTATGGCCATATCTCTGTTGTCATCTTGTTGCCTATGCCTTTGCACAGCTCGGGAAGCTTTCAGCCAACAAGCCATACATACTTGTCTTAAGCGTTCCACCTGAAAAACATTGATGATTAATATTGAACTAGAACTTACTGAGACTTCGAAACAAATACTCGCGCTCATCACAAAAATATTTGCCCTTATCGGGATTCGAACCCAGGACCGCTAGCGACTACCAACTACGCTAGTAATCATCTCTTTAACCTTTTGAACGCCTTACGCCGAGTACAAAAAGTGTCACTCACACGCCAAACCTGTTTGCTATGCTATGAAAATTACACCTTATTGGTACGAAATAAAGTCTCTTTTAATTTTGAAGTTTTGTCGGCTATAGCCGACTTGGCGTGAGTGGCACGACTTTTAGTTGTCGGCCAGTGCCGACTGTGGCGTTCAAAAGGTTAAATGTACGTGTATATGTATGTTCTCTTTTTCTATGATTTTCTATTTGTAATTACCTGATGTGATGGTATCCACTGCAAAATAACATTTCTTTCCCCCGAGTCAATAAGCACTTCGTGAGTTTGGTGTGCTCTTAAAATTGAGGAACCACAGGGAATGCAAATATTTCTATAACCATATCTTCTTATTGCATGACCAGTTTGAACATTCTCTTCCAAGAGTGTTAAACAGTTTCTACAAACTGCATCTACTGGGTTTATCTGAAAAAAAGGAGGTAGGAGGGTTATTAACTTGCTCTTGAAACAGTATAACACATTTTGCATATATCGTTTGTATTCATATTCAATCTGCGCAATATTATTAGGTATTATTATAATACAACACTCACCTCACGAGAAATCCACACACATACAAGTTGGCGGACCTCTGCAGCTATCCCGGACAGCAAATATTTTCTTACATTGCGTTTAAATCTTATTGCACAATTAACGCAACGGGTTTGCGGGTCAGGCGATGTTGTTGCAGATGCCATTTTTACGAAATATTATATCAATAGGCAATCAATCCCAGACCATGAGGGTATGTCTACTTCTTATGTCTACTTGATGTCTACACGCAATTCGAAAAAAACGTTTGAGTGAAGTATGTTGACAAATACCTACTGCGTTCCTTTGCACGGTGATTTCAAAAAGAGTTGTTGGCGAAATTCTTAAAAATAAGACTAGAAAAAAGTTTAATCTTTTAATACTTACTACTTCTTAATTATTAACAGTTAATCGAAGTTCAGTTTTCTTTTTATAAGGACTACCAAAACGTTCCTCTACACGCATTTCATTTTTGCGTATTACTTGATAATGATAGGAATCAAATGTTCCGCAAAAATATCAAAATATTACTCTTTTATATTTATTCTTAATTCCGGTTACATTTTAATATAAGATTTCGTTCATGTGTTGTAATAATTAGGTTATTTTTTTTGTGTTTATTATGATCAATAAACGTAACCGTTTTTAGTGGGCCCAAAAAAAACTATCTCCTTTAAGGCGTCTCCTTTATACGAACTGGTTTTATAACCAGTCATATTTTATCTATGTGGCATAGTAAAGAATCCTGCCTACTTGGGAACCAGTGCACAGGTTGGTTGGCGGTTAATAGCGTCGCAAGATGTACGGCCCAATAAAGTCGCTTAATCTGAGCTCGCCTCTCGAAGGGACACGGAAGATTTACTAGCCTCACGTATTAGGTGCCGTAATGAGATTGAACAATGGAAACAATTGATTTATGGTGCACGGCAGACTCACATGGGCCAGGGAAAAGCAGGAGAGAGGTCGGGGCCGTTCAAAATATGTGACGATGTGGGGAGTCAACGAATCTCGGAGACAAGATGTACGAAAATAGAAAATTGAATATGGGAAAGTACAGTTACAAATCTACCTCGCTGATGGAATAGCCGGTAACCTGTCAGATATCACGAGTAGTAGCATTTTTGTTCAAGTTATATTTCTCCATAAGCCTTAACCATGGGTTTAACTCGAAATATCTATCTCTAAAGCTGTATCAACGAGTTAGAGAAAAAATACCTTGTGATTTTATTTCATTCTTAGTTACATTAAGAACTCCAAATTAAACCCTCACTTATGTTCTCACTTCTCCTTCTATTGTTTTTACAGCTCAACTACGTCACCTTTCAAAATTATACACTATCTTAATTTCCGAGATAGTTACACACCGATTTGAACGGGGATATTAATTTTGTTATCCGAGATGTTAATTTAACACCCGAGGTCTTACGAAACCGAGTATCTTCAAAATCAGAATAACACATGTTCAATCTTATTGCAAAATTATAATTAAAACAGTAATAAAGAGACTAGACCTTTTTGTTTCACTTTTTTATAAAATGAAACAAGTTAATTTTACTTTTTAATTAGTTTGCAGATTTCAGGAGGAGGTAGTCAAAGCACCCGAGGCATTTGCTGCACTCGACGTTGTACTGCAATTAACATTTAATTATTATAATATCAGATTAATTAATTACGGGTTTAGTTACGGAATAAAGCAAAAACTGTTTTATGTGCTACCTGCCTAAAGCTAATTACAATTGCGGCGGGCACTATTATAGGTAAGTAAGGATTTGAATTTAAATTTAATAAATAGGTACCGTAAAACTACACAACTATGGTCCTGGCCTGCAACAGTAGTCCAATTTTACTTATCGCATTATTCTAAAAATATGATAGCTTTAGCTGTAGCTTGAATTTAGAGTAATCGATTTTAGGCCAAACAGTACATATACCCAGCAATAATGGCAGTATGGTATCATACTTTCAAATAATGTAATGAGGAAAATTGGACTATTGTTGCAGCCTAGGGCCATAGTTGCGTAGTTTTACGGTACATTATTTTAGAGAAAACGCATTCAAATCTGAGATAAATTAGTTTAATTTTTGTAGGTTATTAGCTAAGGATGGAGCTATAGCAGTGACATAAGTCTGTCCTTTTCTCTCAGCGTAAAATGAATTGCACAAGTACGTCATAATAACCCCAGAGGTCTTCTTCTTCTCTTTAATGGCAGCCACTGGGCTTGTGCCAGTTGTGCCACGATAACAGGTCAAAGATAATTATGGTTTTTAACTCCTAGAATACTGGCCCAGTACATCTCTATCGTTACAGACAAGTTAGGGAGAGAAGTTAGGGAGGGCTAGTACAAGCGGTCCGCGACTTGTTTGTCACTCGGATTTCCCTTTCTTTCTAGTCTGTAACGATGGAGACGCACTGAGCGGTTCGCAGTTGATAAAGCATCCATCACTCTCGCACTTCGCAGTCAGAGGGGCGGATGTTTTAACCACATTGATAAATACGACCATAACATGAATTCCCTATATATCTTCACGGCTCTCAATCAGTATTGACAGTCCCTATACTATGGCGTACTAGGAATAATTACTGAAACCGATAAAAGCTAAAATCTCAATATGAGGATAATCCGGTGCACATTAGAGCAAATGACGCAACATAACAGCTTTCAAAACATTATGAAGCACTCAGACTGCATTACCTCGCGCTGCATCGACGCGTTACAAAATAACTAATCCTGCAATTCGAGCTACTATGTCAGAATGTACAGTAATTGAAATCCATGAACAGCGCTGGCCATTTCTCGTATGAGCTCGTCGGTCAATGGGAAAACACAATGGCACCAGCACAATGGACGCCATTCACAGGTCTTAAACGTTCACAGCTAAATGGAAATTTTAGAGCTCGCGAACCGATAACGGTGTAACTTAATTTTTCCCTGCGCTAGTAAATGGAGCGCTTATTGTGTGTATGACTTTTTCAGTTTCACCCATTCACCGTCGTTGTGAGAAACTGAAATATTTACATGAATAGGATACGTTAGTTCGATATTTTAACGCTATCAGAACTGTTACCTGTTTAACGATAAAAGCGTGTTCGGTGCAGCTCGTTTAATATCAGTAGACCACTATTATAATAATTAGGTACCTAATTAATAATTTGTGTAGCAAGCATAAAAGCTTATTACCTGGAGCGTGGTTCATATAAAATATCAGTTGATAGTAATATAATAACTCTAATAATTTGCTTTTGAAATTAAAGTCTTTTATAATAATGAATATTATGAATAATTTAATAGTTATCCTCCAAAGGTAATGTTAAATTGAAAGGTACGAAAAACCGTAGTTAAAATTTGACGTTAAGTAATAATATTTAATTTAATAAAAACAACATTAATGTTGAGACAATTGAATTATATTTTAAAACTAAAAAGTTATATCTAAAAAGAGGCCCTGCGGCATTGTACTGAAGATGCTGGCAGCATTTCCTCGCTGGATGGTTGAACTTATACGTTGAGCGAGGAAACTGCCAGCTCTTCGGTCTTCCGTGACATCAATGAGCCTCTTCGAAATTTCATTGAAGAGGCTTTGTGCGCTAGGAACCCACGGACCAAGGCAGGGGTCTCGACGCCGAATGGAACAAACATATATTCTGGGCCGAGACGTTATGTACCAATTTCACCAAACCATGTTAAATCTCTAACCATCTGTTAAGTGGTTTACATCCTATGGTGAAATTGGTACTAAAGTGTCAAAGTACTAACAGCAACCACGGAAGTATGAATTGCTTTGGCGAAATTGGAACTAGTTTATGTTGCTTCGTGATGAAGATATTACGTATCTAATAATGTTTCAATATGCAAGAAAGCCACAAACAGAATGACTATACGTGTCTTCCTTCACATCAAAAGTTTTACTGCTTTTATATTTAATGAATGAGGTTTCTGAATGGTTACTTACTATAGTAATGATGTAATATACCTACTGTAATTAAATAGTATATGCTACGATATAGAAAAACTATGTTTTACTGAGAAAAATAATAATTTTATAGCAAAAATATTAGTTAAACATTATAGCACAAAATCTCATTTAGTTACAGTATATTTAAACTATACTTGGAAAAATCAAGTGCCCGTTTTCTTTGCAAATAAACATAAACAACAATCATCATCATCGTCATCGATTTAGCCAAAATACTAAATTTATTATTAGTAGATTTATAATTTCTGTCCCTCCTTTTAGAGTTTTATAAAAAAAATACTAATGATTCCATCGTACTTTCATAAGATCAACGTTGAAGCCTAAGGCTATGGAAAACTAAAGTAATTTTATTCCCATATAATGTAGCCACCAAAGGAGGAAATATTTTATTACAACCCAATTACATCAAAATCATAGGAACGAAGTGGAAGGAAAGTGAGAAAAAGTCTCTCATCCATCACATCAGAGGGCCCAGACAAGATGCACTACGCTAGCTATCGTTTCTATTCGTTTACTTTTTAAACCAATCGCGTCACAGGCACATCACGTGACTTTTCGTAACACGTCATCTACCAGTGACGCAATTGGTTTAAAAACTAAACGAAGGGAAACGCTAGCTAGCATAGTGCATTTTGTCTGGGCCCTCATGCAAGAAATCAACCCTGATATGGGGAGTCTTTTAAATACCAACTTACCTACTTTAGTTTCAAAGATGTTTATAAAAAACGGTTAAACGCGGTAATAGCCCGCAGATCGTTTTGTAAATACCCAAGATTGCGAAGAACTATTATAATATAATCCATGAAAATAAATCAAGTTAATCGAAGGACTCTAGGCGAGTATGATTCATTGCCAGAGTAATTCGAAGCTGTGAACAGTCGCACGGCTTTATCGATTTTCATTAACAAACGACGTACCGCCACAAAATTTCTAAAACCACGATGTCACAGAAAGACACCGACGAGCTGACCAGGTTATATTATTTAATTTTACTGTTTAATAGTAAAAATATATATAATTAATACTTTAAAAATAATCTTATACGGAAGATGATAATAATATATCTACTTAATTTAATTTTGCACCAAAGACCGTAGCAGGATAAGGGAAGGAAAAAGGCCCTTTGACATTATGACTTTGTTATTTTTCCTACTGGTCCTTTCATGTAGCATTGCAAATTGTACCAAGTTTGGTTGAACAATTCCCAGTGATGCCGCAGACAAAAAAAAACAAAATTAATTAAATATGACTTTTTCTCGAAAACTGTTCATTTTGAATATAACGTTATTTTTTAATTTTGGTGACTAATTAAATATATGTTCTAAAAGAAAATGGAGTCTCCATCTTAACACTTATCTAAAAACAGGTAGGTAAGGTTAGTGTTAAGATAGATTTTCTAGGTTAGTTTCAAGCGTATACATATACGTATGCTCAAGCTTGCAAATAGCGCAATCACACGCCGCCGGCCGGCTGGGCTGGGATTCCATCCGCAAATGATATGTAACACTCGTTAGTGCCGAGGGCTACCGGCCGCGCAGCTCGAATACACAGCCGCATTGTTTTCAGTAGGTACATATGACACCTGCACGGAGAATTGTGCTTCACGATAGTTATTACGTTATAATACCATCTGTGGCTTGGGAAAGTTATAAATGTTGAATGCTATTCTAGCAATCAAATGGGCTGTTTGACAGTCGTTTGCCCGTGGTCCTACTGCGTAGTCGTCGTCGTCGTAGTAGTAGTTAATTTGATATTCAAATATAAATCATTGATCAGTAGGACTACACAGTAGGACCACGGGCAATGAATGTGTTTGACATGTATTGTGGACTTACGATTGAACACACGTCATGTTACATGAAAGCATACTTTCTAGAGGAATAATGTTCGGGTCGTGAAGTCAAAAACTGACATAGTAGTGAAATAAAACCATTGATTTAGTATATACAAGATACACAATCCCGCACAAAACTTTATTATAAACTGTCCCAAATGACATTGATAGCTGCATTCAGATATATGCTAACATCGCTATTTTTTACCTTAAACATTCATGCAAAAAAAAACTCAATATACTAGCAGTCAAGTGTCAAATTTGCAAACTAATGTTTTAAAATATTTAAAACTCTTTAGTGAAATCGCCATTATCATACTATTTATGACAAAAGTGGACATCGAATGAATGGAGACGAATTTCTCTATTTATATTGTATCAGTTTTAACGAAATTACAAATTACACAAAAAAACTTTTGACATGTTTTATAAATGCTGTCATTGTATTACACAACTTAAGCTATATATATATACAATAATAATAATGAATAAATTAATGTAAAGCAAGGTTTAAAAACCCGTCCCGTCGATTGTTTTTATTCAAATTTTAACGTTAAGGTATCCTTTGTCACCTGGAATGGTGAAATGATTCTAACGATACCACACACATATAAATTGGCTCAGGTGTTCAAAGTTATGTTGGAATAAAGAATTATACATACATACATAAATGAAGAGAAGTCGTAAGAGACGACTAAGGGATTAAAGGCTTGTAGTATTTTTAGGCGATGGGCTTGCAACCTGTCACTAATATACACATGATATACATCTTAGCCTGTTTGTGCAAAATGTGGTTACAGAATTAACAACTGGCTGTTAAAGTTGTTGGTAATTCTGTAGCTCTGCCTACCCCACTCTGGGATGAAGGCGTGACGGTATGTATGTATGTATGTACATAAATGAACCATTAAAACATTACACTTTACTCCAGACAAGACAAGATCTTATCCTATCATAACCAACCTAGCCTAACCGGTTACGTATCATAATATGTACATAAAGTTCAAAATACATAATGGGTCATAATTCATAATGGTCATAATATATAATGGTTTTTTTTTGAAACTCTGAACTTTTCAAGATTGTTATACAACAAACCTAACCTAACCTAATGGGTTCTATACAATGGGCTTTTAAAAATATTGAAAAGTTTACTTATTATGACCATTATGTAATATGACCCATTATGTATTTTGAACTTTATATATAGGTATTATGATGCGATCCCAACCTAACCTAATTTCCTTGAAATAAGTTTAATTTATTATATAATTGTACGAAAATGGGTCAAGCACACAACAGACGACTTATTTGCCTTGAATAGTTCACCCCTATCTCGTGCTAATATTGCGACCCATTTTGCACGTCGTAGAGGATTTCGTGGAAAGCTTAAAATAAAAAATAAAAAATATTAAAATTTAAAAAAGTAATAGCTACTCCATAGTAATTTTGTTCCTTGGTAAGTCATAATTTGTGTACACAAAATAAATTCCTAAAAATCATGAAAACATTATAATTTTAGCTAGAAACGTTTATAAATAAATAGACCTTACGTAAAATAAGACATTCCATTCTTTTTATTTGTTTTTTTGTTATTATTTTTGCAGTTTTTCACCACACATTTTGTCATGATTGACAACTGCCACTGTCTGTGGTCGGAACAAGACTAATAGCAAAACTACTGCCCAAGTCGATTCGGCAGTAGTTTTGACTTGCCATTTTTTCGTGCTGATTGTGTATCTAGTATATACTAAATCAATGAATAAAACAAACAAGATTTAATTTGAGCAAGCATTTAATACTTACCTAAAAACAAATAAAACAAGTTCATATTACAGTGTTTACAATTCACTACGTTCCATCCCACTACCTACTTAATTTTGACCCAAAAACTATATTCTTGTCTGTCTGTACATAAAAAAGCTTTTGCTTTACAAAAGGTGGAAAACAAACAATATAAATTTTGTAGAGGTATGAAGTCCTAATAAAAATCCAAGTTATCTACATTAAGGCAAAACTTCTTTTTCTTAATGCCTTAATGGTTGATTCTATGACCAAAATGTGTACTGTACATGCATGTTACTTATAGGTAGTTTGAACAGGACAAAATTAAGGTAAAACAGCGTTCATTTTAACTTTAGCAGAGCAAAATACCTACGGAATATATGTTACGTTACATTGCCAAGAAAATAAGCCTTATGCCACAAAACATACGTACAATTAGTCAGATTAGTGTGATTTCCTTAGATTTTTTTGACGTTATGTTCTTGATCAATTGTGGCGTTTTGTGAGATAGGGCTCATCTAGATCACCCTCAAAAGAGGAGAAAATACTTACCTACCTGTACAGATTTAGTAAATAAACAGACATCGTATTTGATCGGAAAAGTTCGTATTTATTTGCTTTCTCAGTGCGGCATCAGTACCAATCGAAAGAGAAAGCATAAAATACAAACGTGTCCGACAAAATACGATGGCTTTCGATTATGCACTAGTTCATAAATATAACTAAAACTAACTTAATGCTAAATGAACACATTACACAGGCGGGAGCCACACCTCGAAGTTCGGTCCGCAGCCTAGCTTCTTGCGAAGTATGGCCTCAAAGTCAGCGTCGCGAGTGGCGTCGCGTGGCGCGCGCGCATCGTTGATACTCTCACGCGCCACTTCCCGCGCTGCGCGCAGAAACTTGGACACCTGAATTACGCTTTCGCGTACTTCTTCAATCTGGAACTATGAAAGATTTACGTACTAAATACTTAAAAAAAATAGTGGACTATAATTATTTGAAGTTTTCGGTACCGTAAATATGCACCTTTCGTGTGTTGTCAAATTCTCTTGTTTTCGCAGAAAGTGTTAAAGAGCTCTAAGAGTAAGAAAACTACTAGCGCTAGCCGACCTAATGGCCTTAATAAGTGTCGATGTCTGAGACTCACTTCGTTATCAGTGGGTAGCGAATGCGGATATATCCGGACCCACTGGCCGACGCGGCCCGGCGCCCGCTGCCAGCGCACGCCGTTGCCCCACGCGCACGCGCTGAGCATGCGCCGGCGGCTGCCCGCCGTGGCGTGCCCGCCGCGCCACGGCTCATCCGTCTCCGCGCGCGGACAGGCCCTATTCGGGTTCGTCTGAGAAAATCATTATCATTATCAATTAATTAATTATTATTAATTATTATCATTTTAGCATAAAATTATATATTAACTTTTTTTAGGAAAATCAAAAAAATTAATCACCTACATCCTGTTGTGGGTCAAATAAAATTACGATTTAAATTGAAGACTTTGTACGTAAAGAAAATAGTTTAACATGGTATGATTCCGGCATCTTAACTTTGAAATAACAGATTCGCAATACGAATAATCCCAAAACTTAACCTTTTTTTAATAAAGGTAACTGTTCAGTAAGTAGGCCGCACGGGCACTTTTACACGTCAAACATCTACCAGCGCTTCAGAAGAGGAAACCACTGCTGAGAAGAAACGCCGCAAGAAAATCGACAACAGTAAATTCTATTTATTTATTACTAGCGACCCTGTAACACCCGTACATAAAACAGAATTGATTATACATAGAAACCCTCCTCTTAAATTACTCTATCTATTTAAAAACATCTCATCAAAATCCGTTGCATAGACAGACAGCGGGAAGCGACTTTGTTTTATACTATGTAGTGATAGAATAGAATAAAATAAAGTTCATTCGACTAACACATCGACACAAGCATTACATCATAGAAAAGGTACAGTAACGTAATATAATTAATTACTTCTTATCATTAAAATAAGCCTTACCTTACCTCCCGAATGTATATATTCGATCATCAAAATATATCATTTTATAATTATCGTACTGTCGATCTCAGTATTAGCTATACATTTTAGTACCTTGTCACAGCTATTGATGTACTAAATTCAAACCTATCTCATCCAATGCCTGACCGCGACAAAGTGCTAAAATGTACGGCTTCTTCTGACTCTGAGTTCGACTGTACTAGCTATTGCCGCAACTTCGTCCGCGTAGAATTCGTTCATCGCTACTCGCGGTAAAAAGTAACGTAATTATGTCCGTACTCGGGTCAAACAGACAAAGTTACTTTCACATTAACAATATTACGAAGAGTATGGATACAGGCAAAAAATACGCGACAACTTACAGCGACATCTATGACATTACCTCTTCATCACAAAAAAACTTGCTGAAATTAACATGTAGGTACTTCACACTCTGAAGTTAACCTAAAGGTGTCTACAAACTGCCGCTAGATGGCACTGTGAACGGATTGCTGAAGTATTTCGCGTTTAATTTTCCGATAGATGGCTTTATTAAAATGGTTGTTAGGTACTTTCCTTTGGGTATTTTTTTTTAAACGCTTAATTGTAACATAAAAATAAAAGTTGTCAGGGAACTTATTTTTAAGTGATACCTAATAATAATGTGATTTTTTAAATTAAAACGTAGTTTCTAAGAAAGTGGCATTCATTGAACGACTTTAGAAATCCATTAAAATCTATTGAGTTTCCAAAGGCCAGAGATAATTGTTAATCAGGTCAATCCTGTGCACCTTGTTGTACGTAAAGGCCCGCTTTAATTTAACACTAGGTTAACCCAGGTTATATTATTAAAGAATAGATATCAGATTCAATAAGAACTGTCAATGTACCCTGTTAACCGGTTAACTTACGGTTAACTTTTACGTGCAAGCGTGTAATATAATTGACCTAAAATCGGCTTTTTTTGACATAATATGTCTGTGGTTATTAGTATTAGGGTGATGGTAAAACGCAAAATATTTTTACCTGATGCTCCGAGTCCTCCGGATATACTTGTGATGAGACTAAGTTGCTAGAGGAGCTCCCGCGGCAAAAAAGAGTAGATTCCTAAAAAAAAAGGAACCAATATTTACCTTATTAAATTTCAATATTAGGTAGTGCACTTGTACCTACACAATTACCGTAGGTACAGACTAGTTCATAAATATGTGAACGTTTTTTTAATGTCGGTTTAAACTCCCATAGGTACATGAATTGACACAGCGATTAACGTGATAAAGTACAGATGAACTCGATTGTACATTGAATTATTATCAAACCGCGATTAGAATATGATTCGAAAGTACCGTTAGCACAATAGTACTTATAATTATTAAATATAATCATTACTATCAATTAGTCAATCCACAATATCTTAATACTTTAAGTGCAGACACTGATACCCATAAACTGTCACTAATTCACTATACATACTTTTACCCTATTATTGGTAAATGTTGTCTCATTTGTTTTATAAAAAATACTAATATCACATTTGGTAAATCTGTCATTATTTTTCACTTAATTAAGTTTTGTACAGTCGACGCCATAAATATGTTTACACTTTAGTACCTCGTCGAAAACAGCTGACGTGCGTATTACACACTATACCAACCCAAGCCAAATGTCAACCGGCTGCAGCGTGACGCAATAGAAACAGCTGATATTTTATGTTTCTTAACAAATTAGATTAGATAAGATAGGGATCCTAAAAAGGAGACAGTTACGGTATCCTTCCCGAGTGGCTCCAACGTCACGCAGTGGATAGGCATAGTGCGTCGAGGTTGCCACGTTGTGCCACGTCGGTAGCCCGAGACAGGCGGCCGGGACCTCACTGAACGCACCGTGCCATTCTCTTCCTCGGAACCACTGCGACCAACAAATGAGGATAAGTCTTCAGATATACCACTATGTCGTAGCTATAAACACACCATCAGCTAAGAACCTCAATTTAATCTAGTGTTCAGCATCAAAATACGTAAAGATTAACTAATAGAATAGACTACAGAAGTACCCGCTTTTCAAATTTGACACTTTGTCATCTGCGAGACAGTCAATGACTGTCAGCAGCAGAAGTATTGTCAAGATAATCCGTCATGTTTAGATCATTTTGAGCATGTTATTCTGCTTAGCTACTTTTGATGCTGACTGTTCTCGTAGTCGCAACACCCTAATGGCTAAGATACTCGTAAAACAAATGAACAATAAATACGTAAGATCGTTAGCGTTATAGAAAATTTATAGGATTGACGTAAGCTACCGGATGGTCGCGTAAGCGCTTATGTCAATTCCATACACTGTCAGTATTCGAAAATTTGTTTGCGATAGCGTTATGCTTATGCATTTTAATCTAGGCCCTCTGGTTCTATCATATATAACGAAATTCAGAGGCTGAGTGGAAAAAATGTAGGCCGTATTCAAAAAAAGGTTAAGAAATGATTGCTTGTAAACTGTTCTTTTATGTGGCATTTTTCATTTCATTTCAAAAGGCCTGAACCTGTTCTGGAGCGGAGTGGGCGGCCCCTGCAGCAGCGCGAGCCCCGTGTGGCGCATGGGCAGCCCCAGCAGGTCGAACAGGTCGTGCAGCATGGGCCGCTTCACCGCCACGTCCGCCTCGCAGTCCGCCGCGAGCGCCGGGGACAGGTTCACCTTTCATAAATAGCTTTTCAAGTGCAGTCGGACAAATGTGGTCATTAAATTTTAACCCAGTTCCCTATTAATTAAAATGTCGCTAAAGTCGGCCTTTCGAATTCAACACACTCGTCCTAACGTCCTTTTTTATTACATGCAAACGCGCATATTCTTAGGATGGCAGTCATTTCGTGTTTTTTCTAATTCGTAATTAGTTTATTACCGTATTTGTACTGTGAGTAATTTCTCCTAATTGCATTTCCCGTTTCTGAATAGAACCAAATCGGTTTTTTGATTTAAGATATTTAAACTAACCTTAAGGAATTTGCAGGAAACTTGAAGAGGTCCAAAGCCCTCAAAAAACTCCAAAGAACTTAATGGGTAACACTGGTTTCTTGGAGGTTTTCTAACTATAATTCATGGCGTAGGTAGTAGTAAGTCTAAAATTTATTGAATATACAATAAATTTTAGACTTTAATATTTAAGCCATCATTGATCCCCATTATAATAAGGAAAAAAATACGTTGAATTTATCTTTGGCTTTCTGCGACAGCGTTTAAAAATAGCTTAACAATTAAGAGTCATTTACCGTACCTCTAGCAGCCAAGGCTTGAGCGCGTCATCAAGCAGCACGTCGAACCCGTAGAACTCGAAGCAGTTCCTCGCCGGCGGCGTCCCGGCCGCCTGCGCCAGCAGCGTCAGCGTCACCAGCGCGCGGACCCGCTGCCACACCAGCCACTCAGTCGCCTCCCAGCGGCCGGCCAGCGCGCGCCGCACTTGCTTCAGGGTCCACTTGCAGCCTGGAATTTTGAAATGATAACGATAATGTAACACCTTTTTTATAAAACAGATAGAACACGTTAACAACTCAATATAATGTTGCTACTACCTTTTCGATTAATAGATTACTAGCGACCCGCTTTCGCTTCGCTTCAGTTTAAGTGATAACACTGATAACACCCGTACATAAAGTTTAATTTATTTTTTATAATAAATTCTTCTTTATGTACCGTGAAAAAATATCTAACTGATGGTGAAACCCGCATGAAAATTCGTTCAGTACTGTTTAAGATTATCGCGAAAATACAGACCGACAGACGCGGCGGGGGATTTTGTTTTATAATTTATAATAATGCGCGACAATCTTACCGCTGCCTATTCGATCCTTGCATTCTGCGTAACGTGGTCCAGTCTTATTGAGCGAAGAATTCGTCAGGTGCCTGTACGGGTTGTGTATATCCGACAGAGTGTATTTATCAGTTCCTGAAACAAGACATAATACGGATGAGACGAACCACGATCACTTCTTGAAGAAGTAGAAGAAACACATAGCTTGACCTGATGGATTTTTTCTAGCGTGGGAACCAAATGCCGTTGAGGTCGGACGTAAAAAAAAAAAGCGCTGTTTTCCTAAGGGGAAAAAATGATCCTGCTGCGTGTGAAATTGCGTATTTTTCTTCAAACCAATCAGTTCTCACGTCAGGGCATTTTGTGGCGCTGTCCTGTAAAGAAAACTGCAATTAATTCTCCTCAATGTCTCACCGAATCTGGCCAGTCCCTCGGCGTACATGTAGGCGGTGAGCGGCCGGTAGCCGGGCACGCACACGTAGAGCCGCAGGTCGAACTTGTAGCCCGCGATGAGCAGCGGCCGCTCGATGTACCGCTGCACCACCGCCGCGCTGCCGCACCGCATCTCGCACACGCTCTACAACCGTAATTTTCACGGAACGTTTAGTGCCAGCTATCGGATATGTGTGACACTATCACAAAATAAAAAATCTTGGTACACAACACACATTACTCACGAGAAGGTACAGTATAAAATCGGTGCGTCTTGTCCTAATTCTAACTGGTTATTACTGACAGACAGCCTTAACTAACATAGAATAGTGACATTTGAAATGTCTACTGTACCTAGTGTACAAAAAAAGAATTCCAAAATTCAACCCCTATAGCACACCCTAACAGATTGACTGCTGTCCCAAGTCTGTCCGGCCGCCTGACAGTTCAAAAACCATTGGAGCGCACACATTAAACTATTTGTTGCGCTTATTACACCTTCCTGAATAAGTCACTAACAAGAGGGACGCAGCTATTGCTGCCAGCAAGCTGCAGCTATTGTTGGAACCAGATGGAGATACACATATACATATCTAACTTATTGCGGCATCCCTCTTGTTAGTGACTAATTTAGAAAGGTGTAAAAAGCCGTTATGCCTGCCGGCAGTATTCTAACGTCCGCCTTTGTAAACGTCAGTTCGAAATTAAACGACTGCCAACCTGCATGCCGTGGTACGTAGGTATGTTTGGTTTGGCGTTTAAGTCAGTGTTAGTTGGTACCGCTCTTACCGGAATTTTATTTGCACTTGAAATTTAATGCAAAAAAAACCACATCTTAGAACACGTTAGATGTGTTAAGTAAGTCACTATTCTCTCTAAAGTTTTTGCAGTAACATATTGTCTTCAGAGTTTCATACCAAATTTACCTTACATCGACAAAGCTTGATCGCGGGTCCGTGGTAAAACCGGGTAGATTTATATATGAGAACGAAGAGAAAAAGTACAAATTCGAAGGTACATTTTACCCGAAAATGGAAGACGAAGATTGTGGATCCAGACGGCGTCCACGCCACCGCCCATGCCGCGCCACACCGCCGACACCACTCACGAGGTTGTGCAATAACTCTGTCTGGCTGCTAAAGTTTGTCCATGCACTTTCAAAGGTTTCCTTGGAAAGTAATAAATATAACTTAGTATTACCCGAAACAGGAAGATTCCACGGCCCTGGCTCTGCGCCACGGGCTTGTGGATCCAGACGGCGCCCGCGCTGCCGTCCAGGCCGTTCCGCAGCTTAGCGCACTCCGACACCAGCTTCGCGTACTCCAGGGGCAGGTGGAAGCACGGTGGACTGGAATACCAATAATATACAATAATCACAGGGACATTGCATTTTTTGGATTTAAACTAACTATCGTCCCCGGCCGTTAAGAAGTCAATCCTGACACCTGTAATTTCAGTACAAAAGCAATGACAGGTGTCAGAATTGACTTATAATCCGCCGGGCGCTATAACTAGAGAGATCGCCTCGGCTGTCGTTGCGAGCGGTCGTGTTACATAAGCGCTCCGAGTTGTATCCCGTTCGCTTATATTGTAATTTATATTACCGCGACTCATTTCGACCCCTTATTAAAGAATAAGTGGCCGTTCGAGATGATACTCGTACAAAGTGTATATTCCTGTGAGTAAACAAATAGACGCTAGACATTGTAAAATGTCGAATTATAAAAGTGACGTGTTAACAAACTACCCACATGACATACATACAAATAACGACATAGTGAAGTGCTATCACTGTGACGCCGATAATAAAATAAAAAACTTCTACGATTGGTTGGATAACCAGACAAAAATTAAAGTGCTCTCGTGTGAGAAGTGCGACAAAAAATCATGCGTGAAAATATTTGCGCACACAACAGTTTCCCGAAGTAAAGAATGTAACCAAATGGTTACAGCGACGAAATATTACACTTTCTGTGTTGCAGAAAATAAAACGAGACAGGGGCGAGGCCCACAATGCACAGGTAAGCAATGTAAGCAACCTACCTACACCAGAGTGATTGATCAAGAAAGATTCATCAATAAAGAAATAATATCATGCAAGTTTTGTGGAACGGTGAACGAAATAACAGCTACGAGCCCATCTCTCAGAGATTCACCTAAGATCCGTCGCGTTGGTGAATGGATTACCTTAAACCGCCACGAACAGATCCGTTGTGAAAAGGAAAGAAAGAACATTGAAAAGTTTAACAAAACTCACGACCCACAACCTAAAACTAAACCGGTCGCACTACAAAATCGATTTGACGCTTTAAAAAATCTAGAAGACACAGAGATGATGATTGATGCATTAGATGAGGAAACTGCTTCTACCAATCAAGACACAGTTGATCAAAGTAGTGTAGCTAGCATCACGGGATCACGAAAACGAGTGCTAACACCCGAATTCAACACAAACGTCAAACGGGGCAAAGCTAACACAGGCAGGGTAACTGCGCCACAAAATCAAACCTACTATAACCCAAGTTTTAAAAAACCACCCAATGAATGGCAAGAAGCTCAGCAAAACAAAACCACTTTAGTACAGAAAAAAACCTCACATCAAAAGAAATTGCCGCCAGTCGTTTGCACGCAAGAGGGGTGGGTGGAATCGACATACATGTTTAAGAAAATAACAGAACTTGCGCGGGATCACAACTGCGAATTGAAAACTGACAAAAGGTCCGGAAAGATATTTTTTACGCCGAGACATATAGAAAATAGAAGAACACTACTCGAAGAACTGAACAAAAAACCAGACTTTGAATTTTATACGTATGGAACAAAACTAGAAAGGAAACCGTCGAAGAAAGTAGTAGCCAAAGGAATTATAACTAGTGGACACACAGAAGAAGAAATTAAACAGGACATCAAAGAACGATATGGTATGGTACCAGAACGGGCAGTGCCACTCCGGAACTCGGCGCTAGTGTTAATATTTAACGGTGAGACAGACATGAAAGACATTAAAAATATAACAACCATTCTTTATCAAAAGGTGAAAATAGAAAAATATAGAGTTAAGCTGACAGCAGTCACTCAATGCAAACGCTGTTTAGATTTTGGTCACGTTCAAGCACATTGTGGACGCATGCAAGTAAATGATATGGAAACTGAAATTGGTGAGGAAGGACAAACTATGGAAACTTGTTCAAAATGTCACCAACCGGGACATACAGCAAAACAGGCGAAATGTCCGCTTTTCCAGGAGGAAATTAAAAGACAAAGAGAAAGACGACTTCGCTTTCGGCAAGTAAACAAGAAACCAGAAGAGTCAAATACTAAGTATACCAACCCACGACAACAACAATTCAAAAATCCCGCGGAAGCTACAAAACCGGGAATATCATACGCTCAAGCAGCTTCTACGAAGCCTAAAACGTTCATTACAGGCAATGAAGATGTAATCGAAAAGATAATTGCAATTTTCCAGACAATGCAACAGCAATTCTTAATCCAGATGCAGCAACAAATGCAGCAACTCTTTGAACTTATTCGCAATGGATAGACCAGCCAACAGAAAAAAAATTAATCTCCGGATCCTACACTGTAACGTGCAAGGATTGAGAAACAAATTCGTTGAAGTAAAAAATATAGTAGTTCAAACCAATCCACACGTCATAGTGTTAAACGAGTGTAAGATTGACTTTGAGAAACAAAAATTCAACATTAATGGGTACGACAAACTTTACGACACAAGACAACCACATCTTGGAACGGCAGTCTACATAAAAAAAGGATTAAGATGGAGCCAAGTGGAAGTACTACCCGGTCACGACAATGACGTCAGAATAATCGAAGGGGTGGCTGTTAAACTTATCACCAATTTTGAAACTGGAGAATCCATTATAGTAAGAGGCCTATACATACCCATAACACAATACAGAAATATTAGAAGTGAAGTAGAAGATCTTCTTGAAACCAGCGATGCAATAAACATAGGGGATTTGAACCTTCGTATGACACAGTTAAATCATAGTCGAACGGTAGGGGCTGGTCTTGAAATTCAAAAACGTATTGACGACGGACTATGTACGCTGAAACATACAGGCTTACCATCGAGACCATGCCATGCTGGAAATGGAATACTTGATGTTGCACTAATCACTGGAGACGCGCAATACACAATTGCACGCTGCAAACACTTACAATCAATATCTTCAGACCACCTCCCCTGGCTCTTTTGCATGGATATGAATATGGAAGAGGAACAAAATGAGACAAGAAATTTACGACCTTTGTACAAAAATGAAGACTTAGCTAAGTTATATATTGAAATAATCGAAAATAATCTTAACCCAAACACACAAATAAAAACAAACGAAGACTGCGAACTTTATATAGAAAACCTCGAAATGACAATTAGCTCAGCTCTAGATAAGGTAGCACCAAAAAAGATACAGAACAGAAATGAGATGCTACCAACTGAAATACAACAAATGATAGAGGATCGTAACGCAGCAAAATTAAATGTTAAAAGAACGGGCGGACATCTAATAGCTAGAATAAATTATAACAACCTTAAAAAACAATTACAAACAGCACTACAACAATATAGAGAATTAAACTGGACGAAAATAATAGAGAGTACTAAAGACAACAGAGCGAAGATGTGGAGAATCCAAAAATCAATCAAAAAACTTCCACAAAGGCTCCCATTTTTGGAACATTGTAGCACAGAAAAAGACACAATAAATAAACTAGTCGATGTGGCAATAGTAAAAAATTGTACTATCTCAATTACGGATGAAGGCGATGAACAAACAACACCGTATCAGCCACTGGAAGAAGCTAATGTAACTGAAGTAAAAAATGCAATATGTCGCTTCAAAAACAAAAAAGCTCCAGGTCCGGACCAAATAAAAGTAGATGCCCTCAAACTAGCCGGTCCCGCATTTTTCTATGCCTTGACTAGAGTGATTAACTACGTTTTAACAACTGGGTATTACCCACAACGATGGAAACTGGGCGAATGTATATTTCTACACAAGCCAGGGAAAAATTTCAAAGAAGCAAAATCGTACAGACCCATAACACTTCTCAATATTATGGGAAAAGTATGTGAGAGAATAATGTACAGCCGCATTCTTAAAGCCTGTAAACATTTAATCCAAGACCACCAACATGGTTTCATGCGACATAAAGGCACAGGGACACAGATACTTCGAACGTGCAAGTACATCTCGGATGCGCTGGAAGAAGGTCATAGTATTGCAATGATATCGACAGATCTAAGCAAAGCCTTTGATTCAATAAACCACAAAGGTCTAACCACTAAATTAGTAGAAAAGAATATCGACAATAATATAATCAAATTAATAGAAAACTACCTAATGAACAGAAAAATTCGGGGAAAGTTTCGAACAACGCTAGGAGACAAAATAGTGGTACCACATGGGGTACCCCAAGGATCCATCTTAGGTCCCCTCATATTTAACCTTTATGTGCACGATATTCCAGAGACAAATATAGCTGGTCAAATATTATCCCAGTATGCCGATGATCTGTGCATACTCAACGCAGCTGAACGACCAGACCAAGCCACGATTCGAGCGACGTGGGCTGCCGAAATAATTATCGACTACTATAAACGCTGGGGCCTACAGTGCAATGTGGACAAAACAGAGTGTATTATGTTTACAAGAAAAAGAGTACAAAGCGTGCGATATCCTCGCGGTTACAAATCAACAGTGAAAATAAAAGACGCAAACATCGAGTACAAAAACTGCGTGCGATACCTAGGCGTCCAACTGGACAAGAGACTAAGCATGAACGAACACGTCAAAAACCAAGTAAAAAAATCTAAAATGACTAGAGCTATGCTCAATCCAATAATCGGCTACTACTCCAAAGCAACATTAGAAACCAAACTTATCGTGATACAAGCATGTTTACTTCCAATTTTGGATTACGGAATAGTTCAACTACTTCACAGAGTGAGTAAAACAAACCTCTTGACGCTTGAGAGACAATACCGCATGGCCCTTAAGTCGGCGGGAGGTTTTCCTCGTTCTATCCCCACGGAAATGTTGTGGGATCTATTGGACGAGGATCCCTGGCATATCCGGGTTCATGACTTACACAGAGATATGCTGGATAAACTAAAGGACATGTGTATGCCAGGGCTGGACACTCCAGGTCCACAATATGCTAGATACGGACATTTTAACCCAATGATGTATAATAACAGAATAGGTGAAATAGACTATGTTTTAAAAAAACATAGGAATAAACATGTCAGTAAAAGGCATGTTCCTGTAAGGGAACGAATCCTAAAATAGTAAATAAATGTATGTAATCATTTAAATGTGAGCTGTAAAAAGGCTACACGACATAAAATAAATGTATAGATCTTTAAGACATATTGCATTAAATACACAACCCTCAGAGGACATTTAACTGTAACAGAAATGAAAAATAATAAAGAAATTTCAATTCAATTCAATTCGCTATAACTATTGATGGTTTTGTGGCGCCATCTACAACTTGCAACGTAGGAGACAAGAGACAGCTAGCTATTATGACAGCGCCACGAGCGTCAGACAGCGCAACTACAACTCTAACCACGATGCAAGCGCTTCTAACGTTTCTATTTTCTATCGACTCGAAATGTATTTGACATATTAAGGAGTAGACTTGATTTACGAAAATCGCTTAATTAACGTTATCTACGCATCTTGACCAGGCCCCTGACAGTTCCGTCTTTCGCCATGCGCAAACGCAAAAAATATTAATCTCAACACTCTTTTACTTGTAAGAAAAAAAACTACATAATTTGTTAAAATATTTGTTATTTTTGGTTTGGAGTTTATTACCCTAATAAATACAGTCTATTAAAGAAAACCAGTATTGTCAAAATACCAGCAAACATCACTTTATTACATGTATATAATGTGTGGCATCCATAAGAACATACATTTTAAGTAATGATAGTTTTAAGTGCCGTGAACCCTAGAAGGAATTAAGTTAATAATAAATTTTTAAAGGGTCCATCGAGCAGCAATGTATAACATTAAGTCTAAGTTAAATGCAAGTTAATTGAAGGATACTTGAGCTATTTTTGATACATTGCGTGGCGAATAAGTTAGTATGAAAAAAAGTACACTTTATATTAACAATACACATGTTTTTATGTTAATTGGGATGCATATTAATTGTTGTCAAGATATTATGTTCGTATGGATGTCGCACAGGTACCTACATCAGCAACATAACCTAGAGAACAGCAACCACGTATAAATTAACCGTGTATTTATATTTTAAAAGACAAATCACGATATGTCAAAATAAATGTTGTAGACCATATTTTTTAAACAAGATTGGTTTCCAGTGACATAACGTAGGCTTTGATCTCGTACGGCCAACCTAGTTTGACAGTTTCAAGTAAGTTTAAAGTATAGTTTGTTACCTACATGGATTTTATTTCATGATGCCTACTCGTGTTGTATTCGTTTTTGAATTTTAGCTTTCGAGTGTAAATGTACGGAGAATAATTACCGACGCTATTTAGACCGAATGGATCCGAGCAAACATTAATATCATTATTATTATTTTTAAAACCTCTCAGTTACGCTGCTTTAAGGAGACCATGACAAAAAATACCACCAAATGTGGTTGCCGGGTTAGAATAGTGCCACTCCATATCTTCCCGTGGATGTCGTAAGAGACGGCTAAGGGAATCAAGGCGTATAGTATTGTTAGGCGATGGGCTTGCAACCTGTCACTAATACACTGGTAAACATCTTAGCCTAAGTGTGCAAAATGTGGTTACAGAATTATCAACAAGTTTTTAGAGTTGTTGGTAATTCTGTAGCTCTGCCTACCTCACTCTGGGAATAAAGGCGTGAGATTATGTATGTATGTATGTGACAAAAAATAATACCCGCCTCTTGAACCTATTCGTATTTAAATTACCTTACGACTTATTAGAGACGGACGGGTACGCCTTAATTATATGAGTTCCTAGTTTGACAACGGAGCCCTAAAAAGCTCGACAAAAACTTTATTTCTCGTGCCATTATTTACCAAGGTTGACCTTACTATTCATGTCTTATTCAATGTTTACGTTTTTAATGAGAGTTTAATCACTGAACATTATCAAAAATATCAATACAAAACAATTATAATCTCCTTTTACGGTAAAAACATGTTGAGTAAGCATCCGGATTCTATAACTGACGGTAAATTAATTTGATTAAAATCCGCCAAGGTGCGAGTTGTATTAGCACTCGAAGGGTTCAGGACCATTCTTATATAGGGGGCCCCTTTGTTGTTGCTATAGCAACTATAGTATTACTCACCTTTTGAATATTTAATGTGTCACCTATTACGGTTAAAGGGGTACAGTGACTGTAAAGGTCATTTAGGTCGAGAAAAAAACGCCAAAAAAATAACGAGTTATTATAGCGGCATTAGAAATACACACCCTGAAAATCTGAACCGTCTACCTATTACAGTTCACGATGTAGACTGACAGACAGACGGACAGCGGTGGCTTAGTAATAGGGTCCCGATGGCACCCTTTGGGTAAGCACCTGAAACCGCAAGTTGTCTAAAAGCTCTTAGATTTTAATAAACGTACCGTAGCCATCCAGCCTTTTACCTTTAAATGTAAATAAAGAAACACACGCATTATTTTAGCACCATAAACCTACAAAGGTTGTCTGAAAGAGATCGCTAATCAGCGAAAAGACCGCCTGTTGTTTACCTGTATTATTTTGAATTGTAGGCGTATCTAGTGTTTTTCTGTAATATTTTTGCTCCGAGCACAATAAAGTGTTTTGTATTATACGGTACGAATACCTACCTAAAATAATCGTGCTAACCAAAATGTCTATTTCAAGAAGTTTCTTAACCTCGATATCAAAATAAACTGTATTAATTTCGGTACACGCCATGTTATTAATGTTCCAAGGCTCCATTATTACAACATCAAACCAAAGAAATGGAGAAATCGACGATATTCCATTCTGTACTGAAATATGCTCTTACATACATTTTCATGTCACACACGTATTAATCTTGTCGAATCATTATGTTACTTGATGGCATTTAACTATAAAAACCCATCTTTCTTTACTGATATCTTTTAAAACTTAGCCCCGGATCGATAGTTTCTAATTAATCTAGACGGTAATTCCGTTTGGAAGCTATGATGCCACAAACATAATCAAATACACAAACATGGACACACATACACACACATAAGCAGATACTCAGATATATTCTTTTTATGGGGGTTAAACATTCATATTTTTTTTACATATCTGAATATAAACATTTCAACTGTATTCAAATTCAAAAAACTGCTTATTTATGGTATTGAAAGTACGGTAGGTACTTGGCATGAAATCATTATTTCAAAGAAAATCGAAGTGTCCTTGTTATGAAGTCTGTTTTACATGTTCTCGACTAAAATGCTTTCTTGTTCGCGCCTTTTGCACGGTCAAGTACAAGATCGGGCAGTCTTACCTTTTTTGGCACGAGCAACTGCCAATTTGCTTCTTTTTATCGGTTTCAATTGCATGAATCAACTTATTTATTACTTATAAAATTGCCAAAAATTATGTGTATAAAATTCTATTATTACGAAAAATAGTATATACCTAGATTCTGTGAGCGTTTTGTATCAAACCTATAGAACACTGCTCCAATTCAAAAAATGTTTTTCCTGGTAAAAAGCTGCATTATTCCCAAGTGACATCAGCTATACTTTTATATCGGAAAATAAGTCGTAGAACAATGTCTAGTGAAATTATAATTCACTAACTATCTGTAGCAGACCTGGTCTAGTCATAACTGAACACGAAATCCCCAAAGTTTCGTCCCCTACCAATATAAAAGTAAATGGTTAGTCATTGCAGACTCGAAGTTTGTGTATCGGTATAAAAATAAAGTCACACAGCATTACCTATAATACCGCACGGCACGCGACGTTCATTCAAATCGCCGTCGACGTGCCTTTTCAGCACAATGAGCCACGTTTCCCAAGTCACGATTCAATTTTTATAGAATACTCTCCTATTCATTCACTTCCATATGTACGTAAAGTTCATATTAGTCGGAAAACTCGAAAGCACTACAAATCGAACGGTGGTAAACTTCTGTAAAACAACGCAACTGTTCGACTTCCATACTTTAAGAATATTTAGTTTTAATTTATGTATTACCTAATCAGCGATAAGACCGCCTGTTGTTTACCTGTGTTGTTTTTAATTGTGCTGTTTCTCTGTAATGTTTTTGTTTGGTGTACAATAAAGTGTTTTGTATTGTATTGTATTGTATTGGTATGGTATTCAATCACACACACACGCACACACATACACACACACATACACACCACACACACCACACACTCTCTCTCTCACACACACACACACACACACACACACACACACACACACACACACACACACACACACACACACACACACACACACACACACACACACACACACACACACACACACACACACACGCGCACACAAACACGTTTCCCGTCTATATTAAACAGATTCTTTAAATTGTGATTTAAACTGCTTTTGTTTTTTGTTTTTAGCTTTTTCTTTAACATGAGTACCTACTTGTGCATGTGTTGTGTACTTATGCACAAATGCTCTTATAGCTTAATTTAAGGTTTTTTTTATAATATTACAAATATAACTTCTCACTTTATCCTACCTCTCTACTTACCTTGGTTGTACTACTCGATACCTGTATATGGAAGAGCGGTGCCCCTTACCTCAGGTATTATATTTACTTAAAAAGGGGACACCAGCACATTGTAAAATTAGTACTAAGTTTAATGAATAAACATTTTTCATTTTCATTTTTCATTTTCATTGGACCTTTACGGAACAAAGACGATGAAAACCGCTCTAAAAGCTGACATAAGATGTAGCCAGCAACTTACCGATAACAGTCAGAGCTACAGCTGTGACGGAAACTGCCAAAGTTTACGTGTCGGCGCGGCCCCTGAGTATCGTTAAACCATTAAAATTTAATCTTCAGTCATAACGTTAAATGTTGTAAAGGTGCTGGCGTGCTCCTATAGAGTATAGTTAAACCATTTGTTTTAAGCATTATTGATACTGAAGACCTACCCTCCTATTCATAAACGTACAATAAACCTATTTTAGTTAGTATGCTTTATCACTTTCTGTCAATTTCAAATATCGTAATGAAAGACAATTAGAAACAATATTTTAAGCATACTTTAGTTATTGTGAGTTTATGAATAAGGGAGAGGGTTAGTTCAATCATACCCGGGGAACTTGCGCCAAAATAATTAATACTGGGTTAACACACTATAACTAGAGTTACTAAACTGTCATTTTAAGTCGAGTTAGTGTCTTAAGCCAGTGTTCAATGTTTGGTCCAAGTGGCCCTAAATGTTGTAAAGGTGCCACGATGTCAAGGTAGGCATTGGTCGCAAGTCATGGCACCAGGACAAACCTAACGTAGTCAACAACCAACACGAGGGCTGCTCATCAACTTGGCTCCAGTTAAGACATTCACAAATTCTATCCTTTTGTACTTTAAATAATTCTTGTCACGTGGTATTGTACCGTTCATGGGTGACAAGCACTGCTTTGTTAATGATCTGTCGGCACCGATTGATTTATTAACGACAATAGTAATTTTCACGATGTCAGGTTGATCCCCAACACAGGCATAGCAGGTCTTTTTTGAGAATTAGTTGTCACCCGTGGCTCCATTTGCGTAGAAGTCGTTTATATCGCGGGTAAAAAGTACCTTTTATCCTTCGTCAGGGTTTAAGCTATCTCCTTACCAAAATTCATAAAAATCGGTTCAGTGGTTTAGCCGTGAAAGCACAGCAGGCAGACAAACAGAGTAAATGTCGCTTTTATAATATAAGCGTGCTCTCAAAAAAAATAGATCTCACTTGCTTGGCAAGAGAGATTTTGTCTTAGTTGATAAAAATAGTGGATGGCCCTAATTATTTACAAATTATAGGTTAAGCTTTATTCCTTACCAATATACTCAGGCTCGGCTTTAAGGCTTAAAAATTCACTCGAATTATTATTTTTTTGCTTCAATTTAAATACCACCAGCGAAACTGAATTTACAATGCACCCTTTAGTAGTCACGCAATCTTTCCTAAGTCCTTAAGAATAAGTGTTTCAATTTGATATTCCAAAACTTATAATGTCTTTTGTAATAGCTTTTTAGGAGATTAAGACTGAGCCGAGCGTACGCCGGATGTCCAGTGACGCTCTCATTACTATTATTGTGTTTTCTATTAAACTAAAGTATTTTCTTGACATTGGGCGGCGTGTTTTTGTACTACAAATGAAAACACAACTTATAGGGTATATCACATAGTTGATAACAATTCACCTTTGAGTTATCAACTTAACGGAAAAAAGTGGCCACCTTTTCCCCTTAAGCCGACTACTCAAAGGTTAACTTTTATTAAAGTTTGTTACATATCCCATAAATTGTGTTTTTACTTGCGCTACAAAAACACACATCGTCTAATTCCAAGGAAATTCTTGAGTAGAAATCACAATAATAGTAATGAGGGCGCCAGTGGACGCTCGACGTTTGCTCGGTGCAGTCTTAAAAGCAAATACAATTAACTGAAATAATTGATTTATGATAAGAAACATTGATGTTTTCTTAACTTCTTATGCTAATTTATAAACACTGCTTTTTTCCATTCAGTCGCGTGACCGACAGCTATTGTAAGTATTGCTCGTTTTAATGGGTTCGAATTGCAAAAACGATTGATGTTTAACCATTCTCGATGTCTTTTCAGCCATTCGTAACCAAAGTCGAAGAATTAATAATGTTTTGAATTTCAATAATTTCAATAATAATATCGTTTTGGCGTAATTTGTAAAAACCAAGGTTCGTAAAATAGTGTTAAGACTATACAGACGTCTTTCAGTCTAGGTAGGTACTTAGATGGCCACAGTTAAGGTTCGAGTAAAAGTTGGACATAATTAGCAAATAGTAAAGCAGTAAACCATAAAAAGAGAAAAAGAAATTGTTGGAAAAAAGTATCATCCAGTTATATGGCTCTTTTTGCCGCACAACGGAAAATGCAATAGAAAATTAGATTTTAAACGTTAGCGCCCAAAGTAATAAAACTAATAAATAAACCTACCATGTGACATAGTTTAGGCGGTAAGAAAGAGGGAATACTACCTGAAGTCGTAGATAGGTCCGTGAATCCGCCTCATGCAGCGCAGCAGCCGCGACAGGCTATCTTTCCGGCATAGCGACCCACCCTTCGGGATATGGTTCATAAACTGCAACCATTCAGAAATCACAAAAAGTTCTTAGTACTTAACGCACATCTAATATGTACGTACCTACCTGAGAACCTAAGGTAAGGTAGGTAGGTAGGTAAAAATATTAGGCATTCAAATTTCCATAACATCCTACGGTTTTGAAAGAAAAGAAAGAAAGAAAAAACATTTATTCATTGATACACATACAGCACCTACGTGCAAACAGTAAGTAGGTACAGATACTTAAAAACAAAAAAAAACATTTATTAACTTATTTATTTTTCTCAACGTAAACTATTAAATATATGTTCACAAAAAAATCCGATGCATCTGTGTAAATTACGCATCAGATAACAAAGGATTATACCGTGGTCGTAATAAGCGGTTTCCGATTTTACAATTTATCAAAGTGGACCGTTACGAGTCGCCTACATCTTATTTTTATCGCGCCTCGGATTTCGGTAATTAACAGTTAAAATCCGTACATACCCCCACAATTACATGCACAAGTGAAGTCATACTATTTTGCCCTTACATACCGGTGCAAGATGAATTAACAGACTTGAGGCGAAAAAACAGGTAGGACTCATGTTCAATATCTTGGTCTTAAGTGGCTATAACTATTGCCTGTCAACTCATGTTATTGGTTCCGAACAACCTGAAATCTTGCGAACCATCCACGGCGAGTAATATAAAGGCTAGTAAATTAGGTTTATCAATAACTGAGAACCTGCCAGTCCCCCAGGGACTTGTAGGAGGCGGAAGGGAAGGCGTTGCTCCGCCACCAGAGGTTCCACCGCTCCTCGAGCCCGCAGCCCTGGTATAACCTCCATCCCCGCTCACTGCAAACCTGAGTAACAAAATCTTTTGGAATAAGTAAACTTCTTAAAAACGATTTTAGGTGTCATACCAAAAGGAAAATCTTTTTAAGCTTCCGAGTTAGGCTTTTTATCTGAACCAAAGACTACGAGCAGAAACTCAAGTTTAAAAAAATAATAATTTTAAAGCGGTTTCCCAAATGAAAACCAAAAAATTCAATCGTTGTTCCAGGTGGCAAAACTTGCATCCAATACTGTGCAATGATGATGCTATAGTATAGAGTTAAAGAGACAGTAGGTAGCAAATTTTAGTCTCAGAAAAGTAGCAATAAAAGAACAAAAATATGTATGAAAATTGGGCACTGATCAGTACTAAAAGTTACAAAATCCTAAATATTAACTAATTGTACCTTCACAAGCAAACTGGGTCCGCACCCGGTATCATTGAGCCGATAAATAAACGGCTCGTCATCATCGAACACTTCACACATGGCTTCTTACTATCCTGAAATTAAGCGCCAACAATACCATTACAAGACAATCTAACAATACTGCAAATACTGATTCGAAATACATCATAAGTGACATGTTGAAAACTTAACGAACTCGGTCGACCGCAAACACGCTAGGTTCGACCGCAGTCTCAAAACTTTATTCAAACATTTCTTCGGCTGAAACAAAACAATATCTGCATAAATAATGTAGAGACCAACCTTTTCCCCATCACTAAGCTCGATTCTCCATACTCCATCAAATTATTCATTCGTGTAATAAATACGAAGTGGAACACGTGTACGCATACGACATGAACGTCGCATGCTACTTTATCGCGTCAATCGTATAAAAATTCATCGCGAAAGTTAGGATAAGACACGTTTACTTTTACGTCTGTTGCTGGGCGCCGAGGTTGCAGCGTGGCGACTGCCGCACTCGCCCGCCCGCCCTAAACTGTCTCGTCTCCAACACACACAGCTCCAACCTGAGGTAACCCCAAGTGATTTATAACCGAGCAATTCGTGACACGCCTGCTTTTCCTCAAAAAGCCCGACCACGAAATTGCATTTAGTAATCAAATGACTTTTTATTGCTGTTGACAATTAACAAGAGAGGATCGTCGTTCATAAAATTATAAACAATGAATACCAAAGAGCACGCATTAGCGTGACCTTTTTGCAAAATGACATTATACAGACTCAGCAGAGTATTGCAATGTAATCGGTAGTATAAAGTTTAATGGTTTTGTAATGCTATTTTTAATGGGTAATTTCAATTTTATTTGCATTAAAAAGTCCAATTGTAATGTTTGCCTGATTTTGTATTCCGTATTTAATATTGTTATAAGTATACATAATTAAAGTAGGTAAACTTTATTCACTAGAAGAGATATCATACAATAAGATAGATCATTAAGCGTGTTATTAAATGAAATCAAAAACTAATAGAAACATGGCCACTCCCCTAATTAGAATACTTTAAAGTTAGATTGAACTTTGAGGTTCGTGAAGTAGTTAAAATAATTGTTGTAACCTAATTCCGGAACAAGCCGGTTGCGTGTGACGCGTGCCGGCTCTTCCTAAAAATAAGGCGTGTCCCGGCTCCGTTACCGCTCCGCGAGGGCTGTACAAAAAACCTTCCGCCTCGGTGCACTACATCTCGATAATCAAAATTCCGTCGTTTTGTTTACGATCGTCGAAATTTGTATGAATTAATAAGTGCGATCTGAGTTATTGCTTGTAGGTACATAAAATGTGCAAATAGTTTAGATTTTATAAAAAACAAGCTGTATTTCGTTTTTGACCTGTTATCGTATTGTCAACGTTTTGATAGCTCTTATTTAATGGCCGCAGAGTTAAAAACAATACCATAACAGGTCAAATACGATTTAGATTCTACCACCTAGAATAGAGGCGCGGGCTAGTCGTTGCAATCCTTAAGCCTAAATTAGAATTACACACAAGCGACGTAAGGTGTTTTAAATGTTCTATAGGCAAGTATTCAAGTGCCGCCTTCCGCTCACAAAGTAACGATTATCGAAATCTATTTTATTTTGTTTTAATTAATAGCTTTCACTCCTGTTAAGGTGTATTTCGCCAATGTCAAGTTATTTATATAGACACTCCCATGGACGTAAGTATTAAAGAAATAAGTCCATAGATATCACACGCGAAGACAATTGTTCAGTAAAAGAGTATTTTCTCTAATGCACTAAACAGAAGCACATGGGGTTAGACCCACGCGCTTCCATCAAGTGGATTTTCGAAATCTGCCAAATGCTATGGAATTGACATTAGCTCTCGACGCGACCGTCTGGCGGCTTATGTCAATCATAAACATTTTCGTTAACTGTAACGTATAGTATAACCGAAGGCATAATGTCTACGGCCACAGATAATAGGTTTAGTCGTGCCAGTAACATTTGACATTGTACCCATTATTTATTGCCTAGGTCGACGGGTAATTTATTTAGCAAATAATGCTGAAATGTTTCTATTGTTGCTAGGTAATAGCTTGGCATCCGGACAAATTCTATCCGCAATTACCTTCGCAGTGGAAAGGTCGTTTGTCATCATTAAAATAAGCTCTAAAGTTCGAAGGTGAAACAAAAATGTTTGCTTAAACCCACAGCTTAAATCGCGCCGTTGACATAAATCCTATAATAGCGTGGAACGGTAATTTTTTATTACGCTAAAAATTGCTTTCGAGTGAAAATAGACATGAATTTTTGGTCCCTGTTGGATTTTGTACACCATAAGAATTGTATCATGAATTCGAGATCGTTATATCTCAAGACCTTAAAGTTACGATTAATGTAAAAAAAAATGGTATTTTCGGGCAATGCTAATAATGCACTGTAGCGATACCCTACCCCCTGTTGATAAAAAGAAAGGAGGAACTAGATAATAAAGCGACGAATGCTTTATCCATTCGCGATAAAGGTGATTATATTGCGGGAACTGGAGATTGTCAAAAACCTTCTAAAATGGGATAAAACTAAGAAGTTACTTTGATGACGCCAAAAGCCAGCGCCAACGTCACCTGCGTCGTCGCCTGCGCCGAACTTAACCTACACAAGCACTCTCCATAATTTTAGTTAACTCGTGGAACAAGAACAACTTTCCGCCGCCACTTGTACAATACCTCATTAATCGGTTCTCGAGGTCGTTGAGTCACACAAATGAAATATCTTTATCATTATCATTTTTTTATTATTTTAAAAAACTGTTTATAATCTTAATGTATTTTTTATTAAAATTGAAATGGAGTAGGAAATAAGTATAACTTAGTAAAGTTACATCGACATTAAAAAGAAATGGGGAATTTTACACGAATTGACCATGTCAGTATAGCTTATAGCATGAGAACTAGACAACGATACACTAAATATGCAAGACAGGGACAAATACTTACGCTAATCACACGAGTATTTGGTCTTACTGGTAATCAAACCCGGGACTGCTAGCTTCGTAGACCGTCACTACCAACTAGGCTAACCCTGCCGTCATTAACTTTATGTTTGTTGTAAAGAATTAATTCGTGGTACGTCCTTAATAAGCAGGTACCCTGATAGTCGCGCAGACGTTCACTGCCTGTGACACGTATGTGTGTTCAAATTACATACTATTACCAGTTGGTGGCAGCGAATGGGTTAAGCTTTTGTAATGGATGCGCGCTACGCACGCTCGGTAAGTGCAAAGTGCAAGGTCGGTGCAGCCGTGCACTAACTTTCACCAACTATTTTAACCCTCAACAGTACACATTCCGTTTACTACTGCAAGTGGAGTTTTATTTTTTATAATATCTTTAAACTCGTTAAGTACCTGGCTTTATTGTAAAGTGTAACTTGAGTTTTAGTATCAGTTTTACCTCTTTAAAGACGCTTTCTGGTATGGTCCTTGCTGGATTGGCTAATGCTGTGACTCTATTTATTAAATAAATAAATAAATAATCAACAGCAATTCTATAATTTTCTAAAGTTTTAGTTCCATAGTACAGGACTTTCATACAGATCATAGTTTGTTTGAGTGAGATGGTCCTCTAAACAAAAACTTGTACTATGGAACTAAACTTTAGAAAATTATAGAATTACCGTTGTTTATTTATTTATTGAATCTTTATCTTTAAAATAAGTACAAATGGCGGACCTAATGCCTAATGGCCTTCATTTGTTTTCGTTGTAACTACGTGAGACCTATATGTAATTGCCGACCTAGATTGAATTTATATCTTAATTTTGTCAAAGTTTTAGTTCTGTTCAATAAATCACAATTAAAAAAATAAATACATATCGGGGGACAATCTCACACAAATGGACCTAGTCCCGAGCAGCTCTAGGCTTGTACTATGGGTACCAGTCAACGACAAACATACTTATATAGGGTTACTTTAATTCATTGAACACATCATCACAAATAATGACTAAGGCACAAATACCCGCGCTTATCACATAAATATTTGCTCATACCGGGGAACGAGCCTAGGACCGCTAGCTTCGTAGGCAGGCTCTGATACTAACTAGGCTAAGCACGTTGTCAAAAGGTTCGAAGACAGACTTTAACACATAGGAAGAAATGACTTCAAAATTAATGAATTATAAAAAAATCTAGTAAAAGTTTCTTTGATGGCTAAATAATTATAGATTCCCGACCGCACTCAAAGTCAACGTAATAATGACGACGTAGTCGACGTAACAGTGACGATCAATCGTTGCTTAGTGACGATTTTCCATCCGATTTTTACACAAGTTTCAATACTCGTATGTATTCAATTTATAAAAACCCCAAAATAATGGCGGCCCAACCGGTTTTCATGAAACGTAGCCAAGAACCATTCTCATTTAAATATCTTCCGTTTCAAAAACCCGCGTCACGAGATCTTAGCCTCGATATTTTTTTCAGTGCCTAAAAAAACATCTTTGCATTGACCAAAACAAGGACTCCGAGCACGTACATTTTCACTGTTGGAACTTCGTCACTGATTCAAGTATTATAATGAAATCTCCGACAAAATCGGGATCAAAGCTCTTTTCATCAAACAAAGTTAAAATCGTATTCAATTAAGTCACCTTTCTAACAGAAAAAACTAAATCGAAATCGGTCCATCCGCTTAGGAGATACGATGCCACACACTCACACACACATACGTCGGATTTATAACATCCTTATTTTTGCGTCGGGGGTAAAAAAAAGCAGTCACTAAGATGTCTCTGAGGACAGCGGCTATTGTTAAAAGAATGGTAATTAAACGGAACACCAAATAGGATCGAAGTGTTTTCCGACAGGACTCCGCCAACAAGACGAACCCTTAACCACTTTTAAATTAACAATTTGTTTAAAAATATTTATTAAGTCTTATAATATCTATACTTGAACTAAACTAATTTCACATTCTATATTCTTTTATATATTTCCTTCAAGCGTAATGGAAGGTAGGGTCAAACCTTTTTGGTTATCATGTACCTATGATTTGTTTTTTATCTTCCATTATGGTAATAAACTAGTACAGTCGGCCAAAAAGGTGTTCTACCACCCTACGGTTGAAGTTCATTTGCACGTCATGGTACAACAAGTTCGATTTTCCCATGCAATAATATTATGACTTTGACAAGTGTCAACCTTCGCGATAATTAGATCCCACAGAAACTATTGTCAAAACTGGTAGACCACTCTCTTGGCCGACCGTACACATAAAACTCCTCCTACTAACAGACAAAACAAAGCCTAATCCGCTGAACCTAGTGACTTGAAACTTGGGGAGCATATTCCTTTGGTTCCCTAAGGATACAATAAGGAAGGGTATTCGGAAAATCGACCCCCAACAGGAAGAACAGAGGGTGTAGCAGAAAACTAATTCTACACGTATAAAGTCGAGAGCATCCTATAGTTCATTTAAATGTAGTTACATCTACTTCACGCCCTTATTTTGTCATTAGAAGTTAGAACCTCTTAGTGCCACTCTTGTCTTCCCGTGGATCTCGTAAGAGGCGACTACCTACATCTTAGCTTAATGAGCAAAATGTGGTTACAGAAATATCAAACAAAAGTAGTTATTAATTCTGTAGCTCTGCCTACCCCACTCTGGGAATGAAGGCATAAGTTTATGTTTATTTGGAACTTAGAACCTTCGGCTCCCACGGAATACAAAGGCGGATAACATCAAATCCTATGTACTAAACTAATACTCAATTAAAATTTATTACTTACTTATTAAACCTTATTTAATAAAATCACTGGCCGATTAATACTTACCAACTGCCCAAAAAAGCATCATAATCCTAACTTTTATACATATTGGCATAATTATCGCTTTACAGCATATTACATAACTAATAATAATTAAAATAATAGAGACAAGTCATCTAGGACAGGTCTTAGATCATTTGTCTCTATTATTGTGTGAACTCATTCAAGCTCTATGTGACATAGAAGAGCAAACTACAGTGAAGTCACACGTCAAAAAGGTTTAAGTTTTGACATATACTTATAGTTCGGTTCAAACATCTCACTTGCCTAATGTAGAGTTTATCTAATAACATGACATGACAGTAAACCTTAATTATTAATGTACATTGTATCTCTATCGCTATCATCACCTCTATAATAATATTAGTCAGTTCTTTATTTGTTTACATAGATGACTGGTTCGCTACACGTAAATAACTTTTGACAATGTTAAGTCGCATTTCTGCATGACTATGGTCCGAATGATATAGTGGTAAATTAGTTACGTACATCAAATGCTAACTTTAATGAGATGAACAATTCACGAATAATAATAAAATATGTATATTTTAGAGGACAATCTCACTCAGATTTAACGTTACTAGTTTTAAACTAAATCCTAGGCTTTGCTTACAAGGCAACGGTAAACATAGGTACTTATATAGATAAATATGTACACACTAAAATACGTAGAAAACATCCATGACTCAGGACTCAGGGACAAATACTTGCGCTTGGCTCATCACACAAATATTTCCCTGTACCTGGAATCGAACCCGGAACCGCTACCTTCGTAGACAAGGTCACTACCGACTATATAGGCTAAACGCGGTCTAAAATATTAGCAGAAATAATTTTAAATTAATAATGAATGCTGTAATAAGTGGGAGTTAACACTCAACACCAATCCTGACACTATCTATAGGACCTAGATTCTAGGTACATGGCGAAGCTGTGCCTTAAAAAATAAATTTTCTAACTAGCAAACTATATTTACAAAGTCTTGTTAAAGGTATAATAGGGTCTAGTGAGATGGTGTTCTCTTTTCTAACGCGATCTCGTATCCGTCCACCGCCTTCATCATGATGTCGAGCTTGACGCGGATCTGCGGCGACGCGCCCGGCTCCTTGTCCGGGACCACCCTGTATTTGCGGAGCACGGCGGCCAGCGCAGTCTTGATCGACATCAAGGCGTACTGGTAACCTTTAAAACAAGAAAACAATAGTCAATTACGATACACTCTGTATCATCATTTAACTTAGCAAACTTGTATTAAGTTCAAGGCTGGTTTCTTTTTGTAATTGGTAAAACCCGAAATTCAAGTAAGCGCATCAGAAATGGTCATGTCAACCCAAAACTGTGTCAATGTCAATCATTAAGTCACCACACCAACAATAATATTACATAAAAGTTAAGAGCCGAAAGTATTCAACTTTCATGGTCAGTGCTTCCGACATTTTTCCCTTGTGATTACTGCCACTTGGCATCAATTGCACAACCTGACATCTTGTCATGTAGTACAATTAATAATAAAATGGTCAACGTGACCTTAAAAGTGTTAATTACTAAATGTTGTTTTTCCACAGACATGTCGGTCACGATAAAGAAATGCCAGTCATAACGCCAATCTACGGTGAACATAATAGCCACTGAGAACCATTTATGGGAAGTCCCTTGCGTGAATACGTACTTCCTAAGAAATTAATTAATTACAGTACAACAAGTGCTTCATGTAACGAGTATAATAGTGTCATTAAACGTTGTTTGTTTAGTAGGTACTTATTTCTAGACTTTAGAATATGGTTTTGTATTAGGCTGAGGTATTTATTGCACATCACAATAGTGACTTAGACGCGATTCAAAGCGAATGGCGGGAGCCTGCACTCAATCGGGGCGAATGGCGGAAAAGAGGGGAGGCCTTTACCCACCTCCTAACTCCCAAATAGGCCATTTCTTTTTTAAATGTATTTTCGTTTTTTTCAAGTAATTGGTAATGCGGTCATAATGTGGTTTTGTGACTTCCACAATCAAGAAGACGTATTTACCTAGTAAATATCCATATTATTATGTACCATCCATCAAAGATTAGTACCTAACCATTAGCCTAGTAGCTAACTATTGAAGGATTACTTTATTGAAATTGAGCTATTAAGGAACCTTATACACGAGCGGCACGTTGCCAAACACAGAGGCAACAACACCCAGCGTCGCCACACGCCGGCGCGTCAGCAACATGTCAGCGTCGAAGATAATTACGCGGTAGCTGTCAATCGGATCAACAAAATCCAGGCCAAAACTACAAAATAGTGCACGTGGCATACTACAACTGCAGCATCGCTATCGGTAGGCGGGTGCCGCCGCCGCGTTGACGGCTGTAGCTGTCTCCGTCGCTGGCAACGTGCCGCTTGTGTGTGTATAAGAACACTTATTGCAAACGCAATAGTTTTGAATCACTCTTGCGTTCCTGATTATGCAGCTATGCATGTTTACTCGTAGACGATACCATTAGTCTAGTCTAGATAGTGATCCTCTGTACAAAGGTAGCGGTCCCGAGTTCGAATCGCGGTTAGGGCAAATATTGTACGAGCCCCAATGCAAATGAGTTCGTCCGCCAGACAAAAAAATATTAACCTAATTTCAACATAAAATTCAGGGAGACCTAGATGTTTAGTAGAAAATCTAACATAAAAACCATATACTCGTAGATTATAAATAATATTTTATTTTCCAACAAAAAAAAATATAACATTCCACGGTAATTAAAAAAAAAACATTATTTCGCAAAATGTAACACCCGCAAAAAAGTTCGTCTTCAGTTCAACCGACGCAGAATAGAACGTCTACCATTTGGTGGCGTCACCTTTTGCATCTAAAACGGCTTTGATCCTGAACGGCATTGAATCTAGTAACTCTCGACACTCTTCAGGAGTTATTCCATTCCAGACACAGCGTAGTTTCTCCTTAAGATCAGCTTTTGACCTAGAAGGGTCCTTTCGCAACTTCTTCTTCATTTTCCACCACGAAGTTTCTATAGGAGATAAGTCTGGGCTGCTGGACAGCCATGACATGGTAAGGATTTTTTTGGACTTCAGCCACGCCATCGTTGTCTTGGCGGTATGGCATGAGGCACCGTCTTGTTGAAAAGTAAATGCATTTCTAAGTTTCAACTTCGGTATAGACGGCAGCAAACTCTCTTCCAAGATGCTTTTGTATTTCTCGGAATTGACGGTTCCATCTATAAATTGCAGACGGCCTACACCCTGTGCCGACATACAGCCCCAAATCATCAAAGATGCCGGAAACGTCACCTTTCGCTTAAGACAGTCATTATGAAATGCCTCTCCTTTTTCTCGAATGACTTTACTTCGTTCGTCGCCAACTGTGACGTCGAATTTCGATTCGTCGTTCCATATTATTCTTGGCCACTGATCGGCAGTCCAGTTTCTGTGTTCTTTAGCGAATTTCAACCTGTTGTTTTTCTGTTTTTGAGTAAGTAACGGTTTCTCTTTAGCTGTGTAAAAACCGTAGCCCATTTTCTTCAGCACTCTCTTGCAGGTGTCGACTGATATATTCTTTTTAATAGCGTCACGCCATAGTACGGTAAGTTCTCCTGCTCTTGCACGACGATTTTTCTTTATGATCTTCCTCAGAATCCTGTTTTCTGCTTTGCTAGTTATTCGTGGATGGCCAGTTTTCTTTAAACAGGAGTGTGTTCCGTGTTTTCGATGATGCTCGATGATCGTTTGAATTGTAGATCGTGGCAACGACAGGTCCTTGGATATTTGGTACGTCGATTTGCCCTTATTGTTATGAGAAATGATAATTTTCCGCACTTCTTCGGGGACTGGTTTACCTCGTGCCATTTTTATAAAATAATGATTAAGAAGTAATGATAATTTGCTTGTAATTGGGCTTTTTATATAGCCCGTTGACATATTAGATGACAGAGAATATTCTTTATTCAATTTGAACTATTATTTTACATCATACCACTTAAAAAGCCGTTTTTATTTTAAATAGACGACCTGTTTTGCGTCAAATATGAACTAGACGTAATTTTTTGCTTACAAGATGATAACTTTATGATAGAATTACATTAAGATCGTTAAAATGATCACACTTTGTACAACACAAGATTAAACTAGGTGTAATGACCTCGTGTGTAGCGTATTCCATTAATCATCAAAGTCAATCCGAGATTAAATATCTGTCTTACAATTAAATATTGTATTTTGAAGTGCAACTAGACGATCTATTATGCATTGGGGCTCGTAAATATACGCGTAGTGAGCATAAGCATATCTATAAGTCTTGAGTGTTAGAACCTTGGGTGTGTGTTCAGAACCTTTTCCAATGAATATAAGTAGGTACTCAAGTATAAACGAACGAACAAATGCGCTGAACACACGTACAAAATACGGACACCACTGAAAAACTTCACTATTAAATTTTCTTGAATTACCAACAAACGTTAAATATACTACTAAAATCTGACCAGTGATTGGTTAATACATTCTACGAGTATGAAATGAGTGTCGCTATAAACCACGTAAACATTATGATTAAAAGACTTACCCACGCAATTCCGGGGTCCGTTACTAAACGGCATGAATGAGCAGGAGTGCTTGAGGTCGAGCCGCTCGGGCAGGAACCGGTCAGGGTCGAACTGCTCCGCATCGGGGCCCCAGTAGTTGGGGTCACGGTGCGCCCCCCAGATCGAAACCACCACGCCCGACCCCGCGGGGAGCACTCGCCCTGAAGCTATAAAAAATGTGATAAAGTAAAACTGCTTCAAATAATCCATCCATCCAATCAGCCTGTATCCACCCATTATTAGGTTAGGCCCCTTCCTTATCACGCCACTTTCCTCGGTCCTGTGCTAGTCGCATCCATTGTCTATCTGCCGCTTTACGGATTTCACCCACCCACGGATCTTTTTGAATTCCTCAGCCACCATTAAGTAACTATCTTCAAATACAATACAAATACTTATTAATTAATGGGACATAATGCATGTACAGTCAACCAATTTGAATTCTAGGCCACTATTGAAGTATGTCATAGTAACGTTACGTTAGTTACGTCACTTTGACATAGTTCCATAGAGGCCTATGAATCAAATTGGTTGAATGTACCTAATATAACTAACACTTAATTGAATTCTTAATGATAGAGCCAGGGATTGTAACCGGTTTCAAATAAACCGGTTTTTATTTAGGTTAAACCGGTTAATTATTTGGGTTACGTTCCAACGAATTGGTTACGCTCACAGGGAGCGAAATGCATTTACCGGTTATAACCGGTTAGAGAGCGCTTCCGTCATTCACCCTTGTCTCGGCTCACACGGAAGGAGCGCTCTCTAACCGGTAAATGCATTTCGCTCCCTGTAAGCGTAACCTTTATTATGGGTTAGGCTCTAATAGTGTGGCTTTAACCGCTACGGAAAATAAACCGGTTTTCAATCCCTGGATAGAGCTTTATAAAATTGATTGATTTATTTATTTTTGGATCCTAGGAAAACCAACAACTTTACAAAAAAAAATGAATTAAGACTATCAACACATAGCCAAGTACAAGTTCTTACATTTAGCAATTAAGTTATTGGGTTCTTCTTGAATTTAAGCTTAAAACGAACGAGATTCTTCTGGACTGTAAATGACAATATGTAGACTCACGTAGAGAAATTTCCTCCTGAACCTTCCTGATGATAAACGGCACCGGCGGGAACAGCCGGAGCGTCTCCTTGATAACTCGCTCCATATACTTCAATTTCATAAGGTCTTCCTTCTCGAAAAGTCGCTCAGAGTCGCCGAAAATTTCCTGCAATCTGTTCTATTGTTAAATAATGGCAGTAAACTTAGCCTAAGTCGGTACTATGACGTTTCAAAAGTGTTTATTATGTAAACCTAATTTAATAAAAATTATTCTGATTCTGATTATTTCACTTTAAGCATTCATAATACCGGCTCTTCTATTTGTATAACGTAGCAATATTATTAATTTAAGAACCAAAATAAGACCTAAAATTTGAAGTTCATCATTCATTTTATTTATTTGAAATCCAAAAAAAATCCAATAGTTTCTGTTTCAACGAAACTTCATAACTTGTTGTGTTCCCCTATAAAGTACCTACCTACCTACCTACCTACCTACCTACCTAGATATTCCAGGACGAACGAAAGAGGCTCCACTTTGCGTACTGAATTCTTTACAAACATCATCACAAACTTTTATTTGTCAAAATATTATAAGAAGACTACAGATTTTGAATTTTTGAAAACTACTCACTCTTGATAAATCTTCTCCTGTATTTCAGGATACTTGGCAAGCATCTTGAAGGTGTACCCGACGGCCGTGGCCGAGGTGTCCGTGGCCGCGATCGTGAGGGTAAGTATCTCCTCTCTCAGCTCCAGGTTGCTATAACCTTTTTCGCCGCCGGAGAAATGGATTAGAAGATCCAGAAACGTTTTGTTTGCGTAACTAGATAGATCTGTAAAATCAACTGGTCAAGCGCGGGTCGGACTCGTGCACCGAGGGTTTCGTATTTATGATAATATGGTTGGAAAACGCTAAAGAAAATGCTCATTTTGTTATGATCTTTATTATCTATGCATAACGTCCTCGTCAACGAGCCTTAATTTTAATACAGATTTTTGATAATTTGTCCAAAACTAAAGTTTGACAACCTCATTTTATTTTTCACGTAAAATATAAGTACTTAACTATCTTTAAAGCAGGAAATTTTCAGAGTTTTTGGTCCAGAAACTTCGAGATAAGGGGGAGGGAACGGTCATTCTATAGTTTCTGAGAAAAACTGCTGTAATATACAGACAGATAGGCACACACTGAAGTCTCGGTTTATTAGATTTTTTTTATACACTTTCGCATTTTTTATACTAATGAAAATTTTTCTATTCCGGACCCAAGGCACTTAGTATCATAAATATTAGATATGTTAAGACTAAGTATGTCATCTTTTAGCTGGCCCGGAGGTCCGAACCATCGAATACTAGGAGATCCAGTATAAAATGAGAATGAATCGAAATCTCACCATGAGGATTTATTTTTAACCATTTTGGTACGGAACCTTAAAATAGGTTAGGAAACCTTAAGTATAAGATTTAAAAAAAAACATTTGTCTAGTTAATGAGATGGTAACAAATTTACAAAAGAATACAGGAAAGTGGGTCTAGTGAGTAATGCGAGCATAACCTATTTAAAGTTCCCACTTACCATATTCACTCTCGGCTTCAGTACGGGCTGATTCTTCTTTCTTAATTTCTTGTCGCTTCTTCATTATAACCTGTTAATACGAAATTAATTTAAATGACTTTAAAACACGAAAAAATGCAGGACGCTTGAAACTTTATAGCGTATGCATTTGTCATTGAGTTGTGTAAACCGCGCTGCGTACCTGACCGCTCAAGAGGTCGCTTGGTATCTAAATTATAACAGTGTAAAATCTAAAGTTAATAAATATTAGAGTTAATAGTTCTCTAACAGCATATTGAGCTTTAAAAATGTTATCAAACATAATAAAGTGGCGTTAAGCGCTACGTTACTTTAAAACCCTTTTTTCCCCGTGTGGTAGCCGGATTAGAATAGTGCCATTCCGTATCTTTCCGTGGATGTCGTAAAAGCCGACTAAGGTAATAAAGGCGTGTAGTACTGTTAGGCGATGGGCTTGCAACCTGTCACTAATACACTGGTAAACATCTTCGCCTAAGTGAGCAAAATGTGGTTACAGAATTATCAAAAAGTTTTTATAGTTGTTGGAAATTCTGTAGCTCTGCCTAACCCACTCTGGGAATAAAGGCGTGAGTTTATGTATGTATGTATGTATGTACTTTAAAACCTTTTACTTCTATAGGTGCATTTATATTTTGCCAAAAACACATGAATTTGAAGATACAATGAACAATTAAGTTGCCTGCATATTCCAAGCAAAATTTAACTGACTTACATCATTAGTAAAATCGTGAAGGGTTTTCAGACTTTTCTCGTGTTGTTTGTACTGCGGAAAGAACTTGTAAAGCCAGTCTGGTTGCAGCCACAGATGGAAGATCCTCTCACAAATGAGCTGCAGAATCTTGTTCAGCTCTACCAGGAATGGTGACTTAGCGTCGTCTTGCGCATTAATATTGACACCAAGAGCCGTTTCTGGTGGGAAAATATTGAGAGAGTATAAGTTTGCCTAGCAAAATCAGTAATCTCAAATCCTGTAAATAAAATCGCTCAATTTTATTTCGTTCGACTGATCGTATGATTATGTTGTTGATGATTTTTCCCGGCTATATTTCGGAATTTAGTGAAAATTGTTGGACACTTCAATACCGAAAATAATTTGCAATGAGTTTGAAGTATTCTGTTTCTATAACTACCATTAAAATGTTCTTACCGCATACGGAATCCAGAGTGTAAGAGCTGAGGAATGGCCAGATACTAAACTTCTCATTGTCTGCCCTCTCGCCAAGTTTCTCGGCTAGTTTTTTACTTTGTTGCGCAAATACAGGAACAAAGCTCTCGACTATTTTAGGACTAAAAGCTGGCAGCAAGATCTTGCGTCGTGGTCTCCAGATTGAAACTGCAATAATAGGAAAATATACAGGGCGTCCCACGGCAATGCAACCTTAAATATTGTAGACTGAGAATTATGCATTATGAAGACATTATTTTATTTTATAAAGTAAGTAAGGCTGCATTCAAAGATTTTGCAATAACTGCTTGCCTCGCCTGGGAATCGAACAGACCAAATATGAAAAAAAAACATTTTGTATTTTTATGATGCCAGTCAAAAAGGTAACTAATTAGAAATAATTTCCTCCAAGTAACATTGTATCTATAAATAAAGGAACAATGTGAAATTTTACATTAGTTAGTAGAAAATTTATTAGTATGTAAAACTGAAGATTTTATTTAAAATAAAATAAAATAAAGTTTCTAAATATCAAAGTCTCCTACGCACCATATTTAAGGTACTTTCCCTTCATTTGGCATAGCCGCGGGACACCCGGTATACGAGCAGTGAACACTCCCAACAACTTTAACTAATTCCTACTATTAAAGATCTTTATAGACAAACGTAGAGTACAGTATTTTTGCCAAAATACGTTATCGTTAGAGGACGTAAAAAAAAACAAGGGCGGACTTGCCGGAACAAGCCAGTAAAGAAAGATCTACGACTATGTCGATATACGACATCAATTTCGTGTCGAGGAGCAATAATAACGGTTCCACTAAACATAGTGCTATTGGAAGCCACAGCGCTCATTTTCAGTTATACTTTTTACCACAAAAATACTTAAAGCAGTTTATAAGTGTTTCATAACACACATTTTAACATCTTCTTTAGTAAGTAGTATAGCGATTAAAAAATACATACCCGGAGCGAATATTCCTCCATATCCTATAACTTTCCTGAGGAATCGGTGAAGGTCGTCTTTTTCCAAGCAGGTCTTCAACACCGCCTCGATATCCAAAGGATCAAGAGCAACTGTTTCGATAGTAAAAAACGTATGATTGCTATTGATTTTATTTTTCTTCCACTTATATTTGAACTTGGGCTTTCAACACAAGCTGACCAAAGTCATAAGGTAAATTTGCATTAAACATCTATGTTTATAAAATATCAATTAGCAGCGATCTAATTTAGATTTTAACTTACGGAAATAAAGTATATGACCGAGCCACCCTCGGATCATTCCATCATTTTCCATGGAAATGTAACTAAGTTCTTTGAGAGATGACATTATATCTGCAAAAAAAAACATAAGCTGGTTTACATCAAAAATATATCACTACATAGTATAAAACAAAGTCGCTTCCCGCTGTCTCTCTGTCCCTATGTATGCTTAGATCTTTAAAACTGCGCGACGGATTTTGATGCGGTTTTTTAAAATAGATAGAGTGATTAAAGAGGAAGGTTTTATGTATAATAAATTCTGTTTTATGTACGGGTGTTACAGAAAACTCACATAAACCTAAGCGAAGCGAGGGCGGGTCACTAGTACGTCAATAAATGCTGACTTCACGTGTCTTTAATGCGCATGATGCCCTTACGTTTCTTAAGATATAATCGTCTCATACAAGTAAATAAAATCATCTCAGAAATCTCCTTAGTACAGTAAATCTGCATGAACTAAGTGTACGAGTACCTACCTCGCAAGAGGCCAGTCAAGTCTACCTAGTCGTGAAAGTTTCATTTTAAGTGTGTTATAAGTATGTGCTTTAATTTAAGATTTTACTCATTGAATATTTTATTACTTGTAGTTTTGGCTATACCTGGTGGGGACATGTAACTTCAGCAAAAATAGCACTTTTAGAGATCCATATATCCTAAACGGTCCCATGTTTAAAAATTTTAATTTAAATACTGTACCTACAAATAATTTTAATAGTTTTTAGGGTTTCGTACCCAAAGGGTAAAAACGGGACCCTATTACTAAGACTCCACTGTCCGTCTCCAATATATTATCATCACACAATGTTGTAACCTAAAAAAAAACCCCTTCGTTTCATATACGGGAGAGACCTATTATTTTTTTGATTACTCACTTGTTTCATCATAATCATCAATGATCTTAGTGTGCGGTATAAATACGAGTATCTACCCCTGTACATACTTTCCAGTTTTGTAACTTTGATAGTTGCTGAGGAAAAGTGAGTGTGACATACAGACAGTCAGACTGGGCATGGCGAAACTGTAAGAGTACCTAGCTTGACTCCGGAAAACTAAAAAGGGGTCATAATTAGTAAACAAAAATAGGAAAGATTTAAATGGTTTATTTCGAAATCTGGTGTGAAACTAAATTGAGCTGTGTAATATGTTTTGTGTGTGATCTTTGTTTTAATGGTCAAATTAATTGTAAATAAACTAATAATATAAGATCCCGATCTATGTCGTGGACCACTAACTTGTTCCAAGCAAAATATATTTTTAAGCAATAATACATGTTTAAAAAATATTTTTCAAAGCATAAGAACTCTACAACCTTATATGATGAAATTTGTAATCAATTATCCACATTTTGGTTCTTGGTTGGTTCCGGAAAACCATGAATCAATCATATACCTGGATCTGGATTTAAAAAAAAAGGCCGCCAACCATATGATGGCATTTTCTATGAGCATTTACTTTCAATTACATTACACAGAAAAGGAGTTCCTGAACTATAAAATTAGCCTTGTTTTAGATGGTCGTGTTTGTTGATCTGTTTGAGTGTTAAAAAAAATCCTCTGGTACATCTCCTACTTCAATGCTTTGAGTTGATCTTTGCGACGCAATTACTTACGGGCAGAGGATTGTTAGCCGCGATCTGAGTCGCTCCATTGTTGTTCTCCATTAAGAGCATGACAGTGCAAGCAGTAACAGATTACCCGTAAACTCGGAATTTCACTGCGGCGCACGCGTGCGCACGCAGACGCCGCGTACGTGAACCAAGTGGATAAATATGAAATTTTTTGAGGCATGTGTCACTGACGCCGTTACGTGCAAGTGCCGCAGCGCTGTCAGAGTGTAGAGCGGCCATTCTCAGAATAGCGAATTCTTGCATGTCCGACCCAATATTAATCCCTAAACATGGTCAGAAATGACTACATGTGTTTTTCTTGTATAGATTATGGTTTTATCTAGTAATATTCCAAATACATTAGCTCTGTTTTTTAATTGTCATACTTATTTTATTTTTCAATACCTTATTCTCCAATTACCGTAGCCTGTCCGCACGCTGACTTGCTGTGTGCCATTTTAAATCCTGGTAGGCTAAATACTGCCTGTATAATCAGATTTATTTAAAACTCACTACGACCATTCCTTATAAATGTAGCCATAGTTTCCATGGATATATCATAATGTTATATGCATATATCCTAATGGTATAATAAAAATACATATTATTTCATCGCCATTGCCTACTAATTTTTGTATTCCCATTCTTTATTGCCAATAAAAGTAAATTTTTAACTACGTAAAAATTTTTCATAAATATTAATAAAAAATCGTTAATAAATAATAAAAAATCTAAATTCATGGTCTTAGTTGCTGATTTATAGATTATTAGCTAATACTTTCTTTAGTCACAATATTGTTATACCGATGTTCGGCACATGGACAGTTACATTTTTTTTGGACACTGTTGTGCTAATTTTTACCTTTCAGTCCGGTTCCAGGGTTCCAAGAGTTGCGGTTATGCAACAATGTTTTTTTCAAACTTACATTACCCAAAATCTCACCTTTAAACCCTCATAACTTTTTTAGATATGGTCTGAGGACCACGATATTGTTTTCATTTATTCTGTAACGTACGTGTATTCAAGTAATACTCATTACTTAATGGTTTTTTTCAATACCTACTCTTTAATCAACAAAGTTAGTAAAAGTATGAAAACATACAAGTTCTAAATTAAATTTGAAATAAAAATAAAGTAACAGGTATTAAGATAATATTTAATAAAAAAAAAAAACGACTGACCATTTGTCGACCACCAGTGTTACGAAACGAATTAATAACCATGTGTGCACGTGTAGCAAACAAATAAAATCTCGCGAAATTGTCTTCTGGTGTTTTTTCATAAATGTTTGTGCGTATTTACTTTCTAAGAAAGTATTAGTAACCTGTAGTCCAAGAAATTTCGTTTTAAGGTTAGATCGATCGGTGTTCAGTGGCCAAAAAAGATAAACCAGTTGACTTTTACGAAACATTGCGACTAGTAAAATCTGTTAAGTTATATGGAATTGACACAAACGAACGCAGTCCAATCCTATTTATATCCATACTAATATTATAAAGCTGAAGAGTTTGTTTGTTTGTTTATTGAACTACTGGCCCGATTTGAAAAATTCTTTTATTATAGCTCATTTATCGAGGAAGGCTATATATATCATACTCACATAAACCGGAGCGAAGCGAGGGGGTTCGCTAGTCGTAAGTAACCGTTTATACGGCTATACAAAAAACCTTGACGCTTTCAAATTTTTAGTACTCATATGTTTAAAAATTAACCTACCTATGATTAGATTTTGTTTCCGCTGTTTCGTTGGTGCGAATTTTCATTTGTCCGATATTTTTTTTGTCTGAACCCATTCTCTTGTCAAAATGTTTAAAGATAACCTGTAGGTCAGGTTAGGTTAGTTTTATAACAGTCCAGGAAAGTTAAACGATTTTCGGACAAATGAAAATTTCGGACAAACGAAACAGCAGACAAAAGTTTTTCGAACTTCAGATAGGTAAATCATGTAAAAGTATCAGATTAAAGGTTATAAACGGGAGACTCACCCTCAGTTGTCCCGGTGAATTTGTGCGCAAGCCCAATAAGGGGCATCTCAACGTTCCCTCCAGTGATGCGGGAGGCGAGCTCGTACATCCTCCTCCTGCGGTACCGGAACCAGGCCACCCACAACACGGGCACAACAATCAACAACAAGAGAATCATTTTCACCCCTAGTCCATAAAATCACTCAAGTATCACAGGACGCGTAATATGCGTATTGCCAATAGTACGTCCGAGAGTAAAATGATCTCGGTCTGGTCGATCATGTTTATATGAGGTTTTTCCTTGCACTTTACGCCCTGATTGTTGGCCGGCCGCGACAGGTGGCGCGCCCGCTGCCCACAAGGAAGCTACAATTATACCATTTAAATGCTCCTTAACGACTGCAGCGGACAATACGTGATGCGTGCTTAGGTTAAGTTAGAGTTACATTTTTGTCGGGCCTTGGGTGAAACATGATCTGCTTTGTAATCGCTTATGGTATAAATTTAAATGCCATTTTTTTAGTACCTACGTTGAAAATAAACCTCTCAGTATAAGAACTGGTAAACTTAGCTCATGACAAAAATAAATGTCCTCAATTTGAATACCTCTCTGAACAATGTAAAAGAAACAAGTCTAACAAAAGTAGGTTTTATAAATCCGACCGCAATATTGTCATCTTTATAAATCAATAATAATATAGCAAGTTGTTTGCAATTTTTCTAAACAATTTCAAAGAAATATTTAGAGCGTTTATTACCAGAGCAGTAAACATGATAGATTTTTGATAATTGATAAAAATAAAAAGCTTATGTTCCACCAACAGCCATGCAATTTCTTGACCGGCTAATACTCGTAAATTGTTTGATTATATTTACTTTGTTTCTTAATAGTTCAAATGATAGTTTTTGCCCTAGTTGCATTTATTTTATTTCATTATTTTATTTATTTATTTAAGGATTACCAACAGATAATATACACCGTAACAATAAATGGGATCTTAGGCTAGTGATATATAGGATACTTATCTAATTATAGTTAACCACAGCTATTTAATTAGTAATTGAAGACTACAGTTAAGACTGCGCCGAGCGTACGCCAGATGTACAGTGGCGCCCTCATTACTTTTACTGTGTTTTCTAATAAACTAAAGTATTTTCTTGAAATTAGACGAAATGTTTTTATATTACAAATGAAAACACAACGGATAGGGTATATCATATGGTTTAATAACAATTCACCTTCGAGTTATTAACTTAACGGAAAAAAGTGGCCACCTTTTCCGTTAAGTTGACTACTCAAAGGGTAATTGTTATTAAAGTTTGCTACGTATCCCATAAATTGTGTTTTTACTTGCACTAAAAAAACATTTCATCTGATTCTAAGGAAATTCTTTAGTTAATGAGGACAACACAATTATATAAAGCCACTGGACGCTCGTCGTTTGCTCGGCGCAGTCTTAATTAGTAATAGTTTTAACACCTTTAAAAACGTACACGCTAAATTATTATAACAAATCTAAATTACAAATAAAAAAATACAAGTACAAGACAATAACAAGGTGAAGAGAAAATAGACACACGACGGACTACTCTCACATCCGTGAACCGAGGGAGACGAAATACTCACGAATTATTTTTTTGAACGTGTTTTTGGAATGGAATGGAAAATGTCGATCCCGGCAGAGGTAGGGATGTGATTTGTACATCCGTAAAATCCTTACAATCGGAGGATGACCACCCAGCCATGTTTCCCGGAAACGTTCCACGTGCATTATATTTTACCCGCTTTAAAAATCCCTTTTTTTAGTTATTTTACGGACAGTCTTTCCCTGGCACCAGAACATATCAACGCGAACACAGCTGCATTGCGGAAAGGTTTGCGGGTAAGATGGAGAGCGATCTGGAGAGATCCTGTACTACTCATAGGTCCTATCGCACGCCAAACATAGTCCCCTGGTTATATCACTGGGTACATATTTGATACTGCCTTACCAAATTTACATCGCTATCGCTATACCTACTGTCTTTCACTTACCAAGAAAAATAAGAGGAAAAAAATATATCAATGGCCTCAGACTCTTTTAGCAACTCTTCCATCGAACATTGATGAAATCATAAAGCTTAGTGACCTAGAAAAAGTTTAGAGCCATAAATAATGTACCTGTAGTAAAGAAGTCGGTTAAATGGTGAAAATGCAATCATATTGCACCGTCTGATGGCTTTATTGTTCTTACGTAGGATATTTTACAATTTTAAAATTATTATTTTACCAGCTTCAATGATTCTATCAATTACCTATAAATAAATTGAGTAAAAAACTCAAATGAAATGAGGTTACAGAATTTTCAACAAATTTTTAGAGTTGTTGGTAATTCTGTAGCTCAGCCCACCTCAGAATGTATGTGTAGCTCGAAAAAAAATATTAAGAAAAAACCAACCAAGTGCGAATCGGACACAGTGCATTTTAAAAATACTACTTTTTTAACTACTCACTCATGGTTTACAAAGACTTGAAGATTTCTGGAATATATTTGGTTTAATATTGTAGTTCCTACGGAAGTATTTTCTCTTATTTAATGGTTACTTTTTTCGGTGTGACAAAGATATTTAAGTGGCAACTATTGTTGTCTCTACAAAGTACTAATAATTGTCTGCAACATTTGTAAGTACTGATAAGTTATATAGGAACGCTTAGAAGACAAACAAAAAAACAAAAAAGTATTAACTTTTAATATATTTTATACATGACGTGGTAATAAAGATGCTACACAGAAAGGCATGTGTTACAGTTGTTTACGCTTAGAAACCTACATTTGCACTGATCTTTGTTTTTTTAGGAAAAATAGCTGCAAGTGGATGTATTTAAATTTAACATTTGCTCTTCCTTGTTTTTAGTACAAATATGCACTGGCTTAAGTAAATATATTAAACCATATATGATTTATGATTTGAGTAGTGTGTGTTATGCATATTAGTCTAAACAACAATCAATGTTGACATACACACGAGTCGTATACTTAGTGAAAAGTACCCAGAATTGGAGAGCGATACTGTCATAAAAAAATACTACTATCATACATAATATACATATATGTAAAAAAAACAGAATCCAGAGATATTTAGTAGATAGAAAGTCCATTGACTACAGTAGGATAAACGCCACACTAGTTAAAGTACTTAATTGGTTTACTAGTAACAATTTACTACTAAATGCTAAAAAAACTAAATGTGTTAGGTTCGCTTTGCCTAATGTTAAACCGGTAGATTCTAGTATTTTTCTAAATGAAGAGTGTCTGCAAATGGTAGATAAGGCAGTTTTTCTAGGCATAACCATAGATAAAAATTTGCAATGGAGTCCCCATATAGCTGTACTGGCAGGTAAAATAAGTTCGGCAGCTTACGCGGTTAGGAAAATTAGACAACTAACTAATGTTGAGACAGCTCGCATAGTTTATTATAGTTATTTCCATAGTGTGATGTCGTACGGTATTCTGGTTTGGGGTAAGGCAGCTGAAATACAAAGTATATTTGTCTTACAAAAAAGGGCTATTCGTTCTATTTATAACTTAAATTCCCGTGACTCCTTAAGAGAACTTTTTAAAGAAATTCACATCTTAACTGTAGCGTCTCAATTTATTTATGAGAATATTATTTATGTTATTAAAAATTTAAATTCTTTCACCAAAAATTCCGATGTACATAATCTAAATACAAGAAATAAAAATAAAATTGTTATCCGAAAATTCCGCGTCCGTAAAGTATATAAATCATTTGTTGGTCAATGCATTCATTTCTATAACAAATTACCTGACGAAGCTTTAACATTACCCTTTCCAGCACTTAAAAATTACTTAAAAAAGTCGTTAATATCTAAAGCGTACTATAGGGTCGAGGACTATCTAACAGATAAAAATGCTTGGCCTAAACCCGAAACTTAGTCATTCATAATTTGTAAAATTGCAAAGTTGTTTGTCTAGGGGACACCGTTTTTTTTTTTCCCTCTCCTCTCTTCCCCCCCCCTTGTCTCTCTCGTAATGTTTTTGACATGTTTTCCTGCTGAACTACGCATGCTATTTGCTATTTGATATTATATTTAATTTAATATTTATTGCTGTATATAATGCTAGATTAAGTACTACCATTGTAACATGTTTAAAAAATGACTGACTGCTGAGTTTCTTGCGGCGTTTCTTCTCGGCAGTGGTCTCCTCTTGGGAAGCGCTGGTAGATTCATGACATGTAAAAGTGCCCGTGCGGCCTACTTACTGAATAAATATCTTTTATCTTTTTATCTTTTTTTATCTTTTATTTAGCACCGCTTAGCAATAGCGTCGAATAAATGAGTAGGCTTTTCTAGGTCATTGACCTGTTATGGTATTATTTGTAACTCGGCCGCCATTATTGTCTAGTAAATAAGAGCTATCAAAATGTTGACAATACGGTAACAAGTCAAAGACAGGTTTTTACCGCCTAGAATCTCGACCCCGACGGATGAAGTCCTGGTTGCTGTCAAGGTGAGCGTTGAACGAGAGATTTAACCCTTTAAAGGTCAATTTTAAAACCTGGTACTAAAAATGACCACTTACAAAATGATACTTTTTGTATTTTACATTGAAAGAATTTTGTGCGAATAGGAGAAATGTAATGAGGCTAGAATTCAGGTCTATTTTTACATTTTTAGTTTTGCCCTATAAAGGGTAAAAAGAATAACCCTTTGTCTAATGATAGTTTAGTCAGAATAATACGACGAAAACAATACTACCGTTTGTGTAGATACTCCTTGTTATTCTAAGTTCGAGTAAGTAGTTTCGCGGAAGCTGCATTAGTGTACTTAATTTAATTATTAATTGGTCAAAGAAAGTACCTAGGTGTGGAAATATTTTTATACAAACAACTTTCGTTGACTCATTCATTAGTTAAAATACAGCTTAATTGAACAATTGAGATTTCTTAGCATTTTTTATTTTTTATTTATTTATTTATTGCATATTAAAGTAATGTATATGGACCCTTTTAGTTTGTAGTAATATTAATATCTAAAGATCTAAATAAATTAAACAATATATTGAGTTGCAAATTGTTACTAGTCAACCAATCAAGTACTTTGCCTAGGGTTCGTGGCGTTTATCCTTTTATCGAAGAATTTTCGTTCTACCTTGAAAATTAATAATGAATCATCAACAAACTCGATAATAAGCGAGGACCTAATATAGAGCCCTGAGGCACACCTAATTTAATGCTGCGGTTTCAATAAACTGTGTTTGGTTTACAACTACTGTTTGTGTTCTATCACTAAGATATAAGGACCACCATAATGTTCTAATTTTGATATTAGAATCGCATGATTGACTAAAAAGTACAGGGTGATAGCTCTTAGAAGGTAATTCGGGTTTGTACTTGTCTCTCGCTTTTATATGCTATTTTTAAGAGCAAGTAAGTACTAATTCCAAGCTCCTTTTAAGTGCTCACAAACTGTACGTTTATTGTTTATACTAGTAGTTCAAAAACTTTTGAAGTAACGGAACGCTCACCAAATATCTTTTATTTTATGGAACCCCACATAAAATACTTTCATCTACATGTGAGTAATTTTAGCTTAACTGTAGATTTGTTTATCCTTTCGCGGAATCCTAGTTATTTTTCCACGGAACCCACTTTAGGAATCGCTGGTTTATATTAAATTAAATGGTATAGTTTAAACTTTTTCAACTGAGCTTATCCACTTAAGAATACAAAGCCATTGTGTAGTTAACCACAAATTAGGAGAACAAGCTCGCAGTTAAAGCAGATAACCGCCTTCGAAGGTTAACATAGATTATCGACTCTATTCCTTTCGACAGTAGACTACAAACATTTTACAACTAAGCCCCGACTAAGATTGTATAGATACAATGGCCATTGTGTTTACAGGTAAGTGGAAGAGCTCAGTTCAAAAAGTTAAAAGCTTAATATTTAATCTACACTAATGTTATAAAGCTGAAGTGTTTGTTTGTTTGTTTACTTGAACGCTCTAATCTCAGGAACTACTGGTCCGATTTGAAAAATATTTCAGTGTTAGATAGCCCATTTATCATACTCACATAAACCGAAGCGAAGCGAGGGCGGGTCGCTATAACTAAATAAATGTGTTTGGCGCATAAGTTGCATAAGTGGCGAGTGGGCTCATGGTTGCTTAAATTCCAGAAGCACCTCCCGGGATATGTATTAAATTAAAGATTTTTAAAGGGTCTCTGCATGCAGGCTTCGGCTCCATGTACGCCTTCCATAGGTCCGGGACTCCCTCAGTCGCATGATTGGTAAAGACATAAATAAATAATAAGAAACATTAAAGGACAATCTCACACAAATTGACCTAGTCCCAAACTAAATTCTAGGCTTGTACTATGGGTAGAATCAGAGAAGAAATAAATACTTATATATATAGAGAACAGCCAGAAAAGACTCAGAAACCAATACTTACGCTCATCACATAAATATTTGCCCTGACCTGGAATCGAGCCCGGGACCCCTACCTTCGTAGGCAGTAGGGTCATTAGAGGTATATATATAGTAACTAGGCCAACTGCGACATCGTAGATGCAGATATTTTCGTGATAAGAAGAGAAAATCGTTTATTTGTTTGAATACCTACTTATTGTTTATCTAGTTATAAACAACTACACCCACATAATCACCCACGTATCCTACCACTTTATTATTAACCAGTTAATTGAGACACTGCATACTAAACTAACAGACTAGTTAGTAATTAAAAAGTACAACACACATTTTTTTTTCTATACGACACCGATAGTTTTTCAGTTGTTTCTTACAATTTGATCAAAAAGCTTTTTATTGTTTTATATCTAAACATTTACTGAAGGATGTACAGTGCTACAGTGCAATGGCTCTTGAAACCTTCTTCGGGTTGATTTGTACTTTCGTCTCACGTTCTTATGCTAGTTTAATCGACTTTTTAAAGTCCTCTTCCCGTGTCAAATGTGGATACAGCATCCGTCACTCTCGTACTTGTTTCCGTGTCAGTAGGTGACAGAGGCCTCATCCAAACTTTGTCACGCGATAAACGCCACCCATATTAGAATTTATTTCAACAATGATGTCATTACCATTTGATCCTACGTTGATGACATGATAACCGTTTTTCGGATTAATTCGGCATTTTAAATTAAATAAAAAACGTTGTTTCTCTGGATAAATCAGCATAGGAAAAGTACTTTAAATCACTAGTAGATAGTATTTATGTAGTGATTATTGTTTCTACGTATTATGTATCCTGGTATCCACAGGAAATCCTTTATTTAGCTGAAGACAATTTTACTGTACGTGATTAGTAGGACACACCTGGAAATAAATGTTTATGTGTATATAGGCAAGCAACACATTGCCGACATTAAATACCAAAATATCAAAAATCCCAATCAATATTAATTGCGATGTTTAGTGTAATCTGACTAAACCGATATATTTAATTTTGCTGTCTGTACTTGCATATGAGTTTCTATCGGAACACGGAAAAGTCTATAAATTATCTTTTCCTACTCCTGTACTTTTATATCTGTCATTTATATAGTCACGAACACTAATATAAGAACATACATAATATGTCCGCAGAATAATCCAGAGAAAAGTCTATCTTGTCTATGCCCCAAAACAGCACTTGTGCGTTTTTGAGATAAAACGATACGGCCAGCTGCCAAAGCTTAGCGTTGCACAATCGATTTAATCATATTTTAACGATTGTGAAATAGGGACTATAAATCACCTAATGTTTTGAGAAATGATTTCAGTTACCTGATTGGTCGATTTTAAAATAGCTGTATTCTGGTTGGTTGATACGAAATACAAAGTTTTTTTAAAAGATTTAAATTAGTTAAAGAGTAACACGTACCTAAAAGAACCTATCGCTCCGTTTGACAGTCGATGTGTATTGTGATTGGTGGATTTAATTTGGTGAAGTATTCTGATTGGTCAATGTTTTGGAATTGTAAATAATTCTATTTTCCATTCCGTCAATTTAAAAACAAAGTAAACCATAGACACATATTTTGTCATTTTCTTGTTTCCCGCTCGTTTGTTGTTCTTCGTTCGTTTGCAAGTTTTTTCGCTTAGTTTTGCATTTCATTTGAAACCTAGTCGTAGAAAAAGTATTGTATGCAACGGTGTATAACTAAGTCAAAAAACACTCGTGGCGCTTACCTTTACGATGTTCGCCTTCGGCTCACATCGTAACACACGCACTCATATTTTTTGACCTCTCTTATACAACTATTGCATAAACTACTATTTCCTGCAATCGATCAATCAATTTGCGAATGCATAATTATACAATACTTTTATCGGTCATTAACAGCTATAAACGGCAGGCAATATCATGCCAAATCGTTGAGGGTAGTGATTCTCTGAACAACGACGGTCGGACGGACGGACGAGTGAATGTCCGTCCAAGCAGCGAGTTTAAGTAGTCCCGTCAGTGCGAACAAAACATATTTTAGCGCGTGCATTTTCAATTTAGCAGCATGGTTTCTGACGATGGATCGAACGTATAAGGCTGCTTAATTGAAAATGCACGCGCTAAAATGTGTTTTGTTCGCTCTGACGGGACTACCTGCGACTCGCCGCTGCGATTTCGCTCGTTCGTCCGCGCCCGTCCGTTGTTATTGAGAGAATAACACCCCAGAGCTAGGCCAATAATAGCGTGTGCAATCGTTCATTAAGTTTAATATCGCCTTAAGTCGCGTAGATACGAGATAGAATGTCTATCAAATTTCACAAAGATCAGATGATTAAGAGTCAAGTTACAGTCGAACAAATACTTATACAGACTCTTAATGTGCTTTATCACCGGTGAGGTGAGGAGAGGATTGGATAGAAGTTTAATTTTGCTCCAACCCCCTAATAACTCAAAACCTATAAAACATAAACACTTGAAATTAAGCTTATTAACTTAAACCTCAAATTGCAGAAATACAGCTCAAACGGTTATTGACACATTAAAGTCAAAAAATGGAATATAGACCACGGATGCGGACAAACGTATACCTACCTAGTTAACTTTTATGCGACGGTTGTTTTTTATGAAGTAAATTCGTGATCGGGATTTCTATCGTTCTTATTATCTTATTTATGTACTTACCTACAACTTGATTTAATTCTCGGTCGTGATTTATGACGCGTCACATACCGCGAATAAAGAATTCAAGGAAAACAAATTGGAATGACATGTTAGATGTTTTTGTGTACCCATGAATCACCAAGGTACCTGTTACTATTCGTAGAACTCAGGTTTTAACTTTATGTGCTATGAATATAAAAGCTTAAAATCCTCGTCATATTGCGCAAAACTAAACATGTTCAAACTAAGTAAGTATCTTAAAAATGGCAACATTCGTTAACAAATTAAAAATACTTCGTGGTAGCTTAGTAAGTAAAAATTAAGGAAGAAAATGTATTGTTTATAAAATTTTTACAAATTGTAAGACCCTGCGAGTTGTAAGTCAGTCGTCGTTGTAAAACAAACGATAGATGATAAATGATAAACGATGACGGGGTAAAGTGCTAGTCCATTATAAAATTACATAGGAACTATCTTGAGGTCAGTCACTGCATTTAACGCGCCGAGAAGTCAGTAAGTAGGTAGGTAGGTATATCCTCATAGTTAACATTAACGCAGCTCATAGCAAATTTTACGTTAGGTAAGACAGTCATTTCTCTGGTTCAATCCAAAACATGGCCGACACAAAATACATGTGGGTAATTAGTACCCACTTCTCCGTGTTCGCTTACTAGTCAAGTTATAATCTACTATCCCTTTGATTGAAGGTTACCAACATCAAGTCGTTACATTTATTGTATTATTTTTAATTACCGGTTATTATTGAAACTGCATGTTTTACGTCTCGTGGCTGGTTAGATGACTGATACTCTTAATGATTAAACGAACTTACCTGTAAGTGAAGTTCTATCATAATTATACGAGGTAGCGCTTACGCGATACTACATGTGTATATAATTTCAAGTTACTAATATCGAGGACGAAACACGAGTATAATTTAAAGTAAAGCAGCCTGATAGTCTGCGGTCGTGTTTGACGTGTTTGTCAAGCAAACTACGTGTTTGGCTGTTTGTTTGAAAGATTTGATTGACGGCGTGTTTGTCAAATACGTTTGAAGGTGTACCTACAGTCATGTTTGTCAAACAAACGCCGCTGAGACAGGTTGTTACTGAATACAAAAAAAATGGCTGACTTGAGTAAGAAGGAGTATTTACTGCAATTTATATCTTTACTTCGAGATTTACCACAATCAATGCAAGAAATGTTTTGTCAACGTAACTCAACTGAGCGTCGGGGCGTCACTTCCGGCGAAAATTGCTTTGAAAGTTGGACTCCACTTGTTGGTAGGTAGGGGAAGATGGGGTGGCTTCGTACAAAGGGAGCATTCGTACAGTGGTCATATCTCGACTATCCATCATGCTAAAGCGTTCATATTTATATGCGTGACTGCCGCTCATATGCATAGGCTACCCTCAAAAAGTGATGGCAGTGCAGCAGCAAATTTCGCTAGAAATAATTAATATGTGTTTCCGCCACCCGAAAGTAATTTTTGGTTCTCCTTTCAATGCGTCTGTCTCTAATAAGTTTTACTTAAATTAGAAAAAATATTTTTATACATTTGGTAATTAGATCCTTGAGATTAATATGTAAACAATGGTTTTGGGATTACTTTAACGGTTATTTTCTATTTTGATTATGTTTCTGATCGTTTTGGTTGGGGTACCTTCGTACAGTCAAAATGTATGCAATTTTATACCGTACGAATGCACCCCATGTAAGTAAAAAAATTGTATATCAAGAATAATTATAATTACAAAACCAGGTCAGTAAGATATGCCCAAAAGATGACTAAAACAGGTGAAATAGCTGAAAGTCCAATGAATCCTGGGAAGAAACGAATAGTGTATGAAGGCACCCCACGTATGGGGTACATTCGTACAATTCCCATTTTTTTAGAAAACCATTATATCTTGGCAAAGTGGCTTTGTATTAAAACTGAAACACAAAATGATTATAGCCAAGTAAGTGGATGATGAAGTAACATTCATCTCATATTGAAAAAGCGGTTCGTTTTTTTTTTACAAGGCTAAGAGTAAAAAGTGTACGAAGCCACCCCATCTTCCCTACGTGTGCGCTGATGTTTGATGAAAACGTAAAATTTTACAAATTATTTGACCGTTTACAGGCTGTTTTAAAACCCAAACCAAACCCAAAACCCACTCTTAAAACTCAGACGCACACTGAATGACATTTCTTCTGGGAAGCGACGATAAGCTCAGAATAGGAAGCTGATCCGCCTAACTTCTAAAGGAAGGTTTTCAAACCAAGGCGTTCATTAGCGTCGAAATTATTATCCTTGTATTGCGTGTACGCATGCGAGTGTCGGATGTTTACGAATGTCCCGCGCTTCGGTCGTTCGGGGAACCTGATCAAGGGCAAATCGCCTTTTCCTTTCTTTAAGGTTGCGTGCAACTCCATCCTTCTGTACTGAGAAATAGACCCTTTCGCATTGCTTTTGTCCTTTGTTGTGTTTCTATATGGGTACCACTAGTCTAGCGTCCCGCCCTCGCTTCGCTCCTCGTTTTAACAACCAAAAAACTGCCTTTTTCCATTCGAAATAACGTCCGTAATAGGTTCCGTGGTTCTGGAGATTACCTGTCGGTTAATACAAACTCACAATATTCGCATACTATACATATGTATAATATTATTGTACTTATAGATAGAAAATCGGAAGGTAAGGTATACATAGGTGAATATCGATCTATATTTAGTTAACGCCCTTGAACTGCATTTCGCTATTATACTTACCTAAACATTAACTACATTTTAACATTTCTAACTAATTCAAATTTCTTAGAAATACGTAAAAAGACGATAAATGTTAATAAGATGACGTACCCAGGCACTAGTATAGGTACTAATCACGGATCGGATTTTTTCTAGCCTCGGAAAAAGCACGCAAGATGAATTTAAAATTACCTAATTAGAATTGAGTTGTTAATATCAAACTCTAATATGTCCTTGACATTTGGTACACGAATTTAAAGCTTAACTCGAACAAATTAAGGTTTAAATTCGTATACCCAATTTCGAGGATATATTGTAGTTTGATATTTATCCACACAATTATAATTATTACTGTCGTTAGGTAGATTGTTTACTCCGGGACTCGCAACATCATCGGAAATGCGTTCCTCGGGTCCACGGTACTTAAAATGCATCTATATTTTAAGAAACAAACACTTAGCACACATCGGTCTAGTCCTAATCTAGGACGAATGTAGCCAGTTATTTATAAAACTTTGCTTCAACTAACTATAAGCAACTACGATTATAATATAAGTGATTCCCCGACGCATTCTAAGAAGTTGTTACTATCGCTTAGTCACTTTTCAAGATCTTATAATTATGGCGTCGTAAACATTGTTCTTTCCAACGGTTTAATTTATAAGGGTTTTTCTAAGTTCTCGGCATAACGCAAAAGATTGAACATCGACGCTCACAGGCACTAAGTATAGGGTTCGAGTACATTAATTTCAGTTTAAGCTACACATCAAAAATGTATAAGGATAAAAATATAGTTGCCTACATTATTTTTGATATTTTGCAATCTAGTTAGATAATTTGCAACACAGTGCTTAGCAAAATATCGAAATATTTCGGGGATATTTGTGATCATTGGACATTTTTGAAGTGTGTGGAATAGCGTCAAATTACCTACTGGGGTTTTATTCCATTTTTTTTACCATGAGGCAGTCTTGCTTTATTTTTGTGGTCATTTTGTTTACGGTAGAGCAGCTATTACTTACTTTCATAATTGCTAAATAAGCTACCATAACGTCAGCAAATGTCAGATTTTTTAAGCAAAATTGATAAGATCGAAATAGAATGAAGCCCGCTTCTGGTGTCGGGCAGACCATCCTCAACCTGTTCAAGTGCCAGTATGTGTTAGCCGAGTTTTCTCCAAGATCACCCCTTGGCAAGTAATTTTCTTTACCCAAAATCCCCTATTCCGCTACTTCCATAAATTAACATGAAATGGCATATTTCTGTTATTTAAGTACTTAAGTAAATACATAATATATTTTTAGTGATGGCATGACCTTGTACAGAGTCCGTCCGGATCATTACCACCCTCTTTTGCTTTAACCTACCACCAAACAACGGTGTTCGCAATATTGTTCCGGTGTAGGGATAAGACAAGCAAGCTACGCTTAGTAGCAGGACACGCGAACGAGCGCCGACGCGCAGGGCCGCCTCGCTTTCGCCTCATCACAGGTGAATTTATTACCAAACTCCGAGAAATATTCATAAAATGAACCATTTGCAACATTTTACCGCAGTTCAAGAGTATCGCGACAAATATGGATGGATACGAGTAGTATCAAATCATCATCATAATTTCAGCCAAAATAAGTCTACTGCTGCACATAAGCCTTACGCAAGGATCTCCACGATAGTCGGTTTTGTGGCACTCGCATCCATGGGTGTCCCATGATCTTTACAAGATAGCCACTTCTCCTTGATGGAAGCCTACCAGCTCTTCGCTTTCCGGAACGCGGTCGCCAATCTAGAACCTTACCGCCCTAACGATCCCGCCATGCCCCGTCCTCTGCCACTTGAGGTTTGCAATTTATTTATTTAATATTTAAATACTCTGTTGTACAAAATTAAAATAGGTAGTGTACAAAAGGCGGACTTAATACAACAAGCATTACTATACCAGTCAACCTTTAGAAAGTAGGTAGGTGCAATAAAATGACAATCTGTGATGACCTGATGACAATCCTTTCTCTTTACCTAATTTTGTAAAAACATTAGCTATAAAATTCAATAAGCTATGAAACTCGCAGGGAAAAGGCAGAAGTACTATGCTGCAAAACTGCCAAAATCTTCTGTTTAAGACGTTACAGGGGTACACAGTTTTAGGTGTCATAACTCATAATCAATACAGGCATAACATATTTTATACGTTACCAGTTTTAATAAATTAAAAGTTTTAAGACATTATTATTATTACGGTTTCGTCTTTCTGTTAATACTAATACGCAATGCAATTAGTATTGTGACTATAATAATGAATATTGATTTAAACTTTTAAAATGTTAACAGGAAGTTAGTAATTAACAAATGCAATATTCCGAATAGAATACGCCTATAATATGCATTTAGGTACGTAAATAAGAAAACAACATTTAAGACTGTCTCGACGCGGCGTGTTACTGGTACCTCACCGCGCATTTCCACTCCGCAAGGTGCACTAGAAGACAAAGTAAATGAAATAAAACTGTGGTATTCACGATTATCCACCGGATAATCATTTATTTCTCTTGAACGTTCACATTTTCAGTGATATTCTACATAATGAACATCGTAGGCATTATAATATTGTCATGAATAACAAAGAATATTAGGCGTGTTATATACACAGGATTTAAAATTGTATCGAAATTGTTTCGCATTTAGATATTTGTAAGCACTATACAACTTTACATTGAAAAAGCACGCCATAATATATAGGTACTAGCATCTATATAATTATCTTTATATTTTTATGTATATCTTGCCTGCTATTGTAAGTGCATAATTTCTTTGTTCTATCCGACAAATGGTTAACCGATTGTGCTCATTTTGCGTCTTACGATACTAGTATAAAAAATAAGAGAGCATTTAAAATAATTCCATTTTACGACATGTTATAAAACTAATTGTCCTTTTCACAAGTCAATCACTAATAAAAAGCCTTAGACATCATTTCTTAGATGAATGTGTTCTAAATAATGCACATTCGTTTCTAATAAAATAAACTTAAGCTGTGAACATATTCACAAAAGGTACTATTCGGTACTATACCATATTTAGTAGGTACAATACAAATTTATGGCACATGATATTATATTGGGATCGTTATCGTACTCGGTAACATTCGTAACAATATCAAATTCAAGATTCATAGAGATTTATGCTGAGGTATTTTTGACACATAATTCAAATTGTTTCATGAAATATAATGTGGTTATAATTAAACCCGATCATATTTCCACAAAAAGAGAGAAAATATTTATGAGATCATGGATAAAAAAAAAAAAAAAAAAAGCATTTCATAATCAAATAACTTTTTTTTGCAAACACTTTTTTATATGTGAATGCGAGCATATACCATTGAACTAGACGTATCAACACGATAACGTCATTGAAAGTCAATTTGATCTCTAAATCAGTAAACCACGGTAGAGGTCAAAGTCGCAGCAAGGCTCGAATTAAATTACCCCCTTATTATACCTATAACTAGCATGACGTTCAACTATTTATTGGAGTATAAATCTAATTGCGAAATAAAATTTACGTAACACCTGGCCATAATGTGAGTTTTATCGCACGCTGCGCGCACGGTAAAACTCGCATTGTGGCCAGGTGAAGACGTAAAATTGTGTACTCATCACGGGCAGTAAAAAAGAAAGCCCTCTATCGCATATTTACAACCCTCGCCTACGGCTCGGGTCTCAAATACCTGCGATTTCGGGCTTTCTTTCTTTTACAGCCCTTGTTAAGTAATGTACTAAAATGATACCCGAGACCCCATGAGCTTTTATAAAGCAGGAATATTATTATATTCTACCTTGACCGCTTCCACAGGTTTGCTGTCGAATAAATGCACAATTAGCAACTAGCATTTAGTTACGAAAATAATTTAGCACGAAAATTTATTTAACTTTGGAATTATATTATATTTTGATGCCTACATTTATTAAACAAAGTGTTAGTTAGCAATGTACTAACCGCACAAAAGTACTCTTTAAGTCTAGCATCTTGCAATGTCTCTAGAATTATGGCAGTGCTTAAAAGTCACAGATGTCAATTATCGGGATTACGCTTATACAATGTCAAAAAATTGTGACATTATTTGTGAAACCAGGCGGGCACAATAAGTAATATAATTTACATAAAATCAATTAATCTAAAAACAAAATAAACGTCCTTCCCTAATATTATGCGAATAGGGCTAGAAACGTAAAAATGATTTTAGATATTTACCGGTATATCTTCGAATCTCATTCCATTAGCACATATCTGTTTTTGACTAATAAACAACACATGCATTTTAGTTCATAACAATATCCATTCCGGTTCATTTTACATTAACATTTTGTATTGTGTAAAAATATTTGACTTATTAAAAAGAAAAGTCTAATATCGACATTACATGTTCCTAAAGTTATAATCGTAAAATAGCGCAATTTGGATATTCGTAAGTAACAACTTACTTAATAAGAATTAAAATGCGTAAACTTCATTTCTTAACACTACAGAAAAATAAGTCTCTAATGTTTTCCTAGCTACCAATGATACCTGCGAAATACAAATAAACTCCATAGAACTAATAGCTGCAATAGAAATTTGCTTTTAAAGGTACATAAAGTTGTCTATATACTAATGATTTCATTCTAAATACGTAAAAAGATTTAATTTAGGATCCAAAGACGTGAAAATTAACATCTCCATTAATCTTTGAGTCGCCAGGACGCTCGTGTCATCAAAACAAATTTTTTTAATATCGTGTAAAAGATAAATACACTGCGTTTTTTACAGAGGAGAGCCAAATATATGTTAGTACTTAATTAGTTAAGGCAGAAAAAAACGGGCTACTTCATGTTTTCATACAAAACCTTATACTTAATCGCTGTACTTTTTTTGGTTTAATAGTACATTACTACAGAGGCCGGGAAGTAGGGGGTTGTCGGCCGAGTAGTATAGGATAGTTACGAGGCTGGCAACCCCTTTTCACAGCGAGGTATGTATAGTGCTTTTCTCAAAGATATGCAATGAAATAAAAAATACATCACTCAAAAAAGTAAATTATTGTCCACCCTAGGGAAGAAAAGTTTGCATGTTAAAATAAAGCACCAGTAGCGCAGCGGTAATTAGGAGGCATATCAGGTATAGCGCAAGTTAGATCCCAGGCGGTGCGGAGCACCGGCGGGCGGGCGGCGATCACACACGACACAGCAGGGATGTCTCCCAAACGTTTATGCACTCCTAGTATTTGACGTTATAAGTTTTTCTCAAAAATGTTCAAAATATAATTTAGCTACACAGCCGCCATGTTTACATTGAATTTAAAATAAAACTGCACTAAGTACATACCAAATCGTTTACTAAAGGTCAAACCTGAAACGGCTGATTTTTCCAAGAACTTATTCAAGAAACTACAGCAGTAGGTAAACAATGAAAGCGTAGCCAAGATTCGAGATAATGGTATTTAATATTTTCTAAATTGATTTGATTTAGGCATGAGAATTTTAAAGCTGCATTATTAATTATGCTACAATAGTAACTTTCCCTCGTCGCATTTATTTATTCCTACATACTGAGACTCGACTCTCGACGACTCGACGACTCGACCATCACGAATATTTCACGATTTCGTAAACATTATTGCTTTTTTCCAAATACGCTGCGATGCTACCTCAATGAGACGTGAACACGCTAGGTCAAGTATTAATGTAAATGCGTTTTTTGCCAAATAAGTTTTATTGCTATTCATTGCAAGTTCAGCTTTCAACCGAACCTAGAAACAACGAAACATTATTCATATTATTAAAAACTACCCAATCTACACCCATTAACATTCTGGGAATCGATAGAAGCGAATCGGATAAAGATCAGAGATGATTATTATAAACCACTCGTGCGCCGCTATCGCTGGATTTCCAAATATGGAAGAAAAGTATATTATTATTGTGATGCAGAACCGGCTTACTATCTAATATTATAAGCAGTACTTAATTTTAAGGATCGTCCGTTATTTTCCATTGAATCCATGGCTATAAATTCACATTCTATATAAACTTCTATAACCCGATTATTCATTATTGTAATGCTCATATAGAAAGTGTTACATAATTTAGCGTTCAATAATTGATTCATTTTAATTCCCATATAATACTCTAAATTTGTTGAACTCTATATTTTTGTATACCCCTTAATTCTTTACTTTCAAGATAAATAAGTCCAATTTAAAATGAACATTTTGAAATAAATCCTAAGTTTTATTATACTTATCTGCTAATACAACCGCTATATAAATTGCTGTAACGTTTTATTGTTGTAGATTATGCATTTATACCAAATAATTTAAAAGAAAATAAGGTAGACCCATTTTAAAGAGGATGAATCTAACAAACCGCAGAAATATGACCTAGAGGAACTATGAAACTTACCAGATCCGAAACGTTTTGAATAATCAACTTGGAATAAATTGTTATAATTGGTAAAACGACTGGGAAAAGGAGTTTAGATAAATTATCGCCCGTGGTGCACAACTTGTGATAGTCTTCTGTACTAAAAACAACCGTACATTTCTTAAAATAAATTCATTCTCACTCTAAACTATTATACTATATAGTACAAGTAAATAAAAAAATAACCTAACACGTAATGGTTCCAACGGTTCCGTCCGAAACTCATTGCACGTACACTTTTGTAAAGCTCAAATTCAATGTAATTAAAATCACATTTTATAAATATCTTTGGATACAACCAAATAAAATTACCGTATAGCGTACAAAAATACAAAAAATATACAGGAAGGACAAATATAATTAGGGGAATTCAGGAAGATTCTTAAAGTTTGAACACACATCGCGCTTTAAGAGGCCGTCGTAGACGCGACTAGCGGCAGCCTCGATCGTCACTGTATGTTGTGTTTCCTAAATTAAGGCCATTCAGTAAAATCCGAGATAAACCGATTACTGTGATAACAGTTTTCGTAAGATTTATAACATACTATAAAATAAATTAAATCGTATGTAATCAACTAAATGGTTAAGTAAAGTACATAGGTTTCTTTCTAATAGACATGAATCAGTTGTACAACAATTTCAAACCCTAAAATCCTACTTTACTAAATGACTTAACAGAAACAATGTACAATGGAAAGTCTGTTACAAGACGCACGGCGAACTTTAAGAATATACAATAGTGAACACTCAGCTATTTTGCGACGGTCGCACAGTAAAAGTGTTAAAACAGACTAGAACAATGATTAAGGAATCATGCTGTATATTCAACAATTAGTTGATGATATTAACGAGTTTTGCCATAGGCGAGAAGAACATTTCAGTTTTTAAGTAGATCAGCTACCGATGAATGATTCCCTGGTTCAATCAACAGTTCCCAAAAGGCAGGTTATTGTTGCAATAGCTGAGGTTCATCGGTCACAGAAGGTCCTGCACGTGCGACGTGTCGAGGTTCGTGATGAGGGTCTTCAGGAAGGTCATCTCCTTGCGCGCGTTCTCCAGGATGACGCGAGGGTCCTGCGACATGCATCGCAGGCAATTGGGCGCGAACACCATCGCCAAGTTAGCTGAGTCCATTTTCGTTTGACTTACCACTTCTGGGGCGGTGAACTGTTGCAGGAAGCTAATCAGATATGTTAACACCTGCAACAATCATTTATATATCAACTTCAAACTTTGATTGGTTTTGAAAACACAAATGATGTGAAGTGACAACTAGTTATACACTACCAATATACTACGTGATACAGTCTCAAAAGATCACGCGTGCGATCTTGCAAAGGTCTGGCACTTCTCGTGATGAATTTATAACAATTTAATCATTGAGCTACAAGTAAATCAATTAATCGTTGCCTAATACATACAATTGTTTTAGTATATAGATTATATAACAATGCAACAAAAAACCAACATTACAATACAATACTGGTTTTACTGGCATTACAGGTTTTTTCTGACTAGAAGTTACATGACAACGTCATATTGGCAGAGAAACCAAGTCGTCACAGCTAATACCCTGCCGGACAAGCTGTTTTGTAATTTTTTTCAATTGACATAACGTGCGGTAAGGTCAGAACAACGATTAGCGCTGACGTGACACAGTCGCATGCATTGCATACTAATTCGTTCCGCCACCGTTTGAAACCAATTACCTTTTATCTATAATAGATCAAACCTCTATCAACTGCAGACACGCTCTCGCTTAACATCACACACTATCTATAGAAAAGGGTCGGTTGGCACAGTTTTTAGCACGATAGATGTTTAGTGTCATTCTTTTATGTACCATCCATTCCACTAACGGATTTATGAAGGTTTTAGCAAATAACAATTTTAATTAGTTTAACCTAGATAAATAAGTCCATATGCAATAAATAAAATAATCAATGATTTGATTAAATAAATCCGCCTATGTTATGGATAACTATGTTAATAAATGATTTGGGCGACGTTTAATGAGAATAAATGTATTATTCAACGCTTCCGCGTAAAGTGTTATTGAACAATATACGCAGACAAAGGGAGCCGAATTACCTGAATTATACATTCTGGCTTTGATTCTCATGTACGCACGCTAATGCGTTATGGTTTTATGAAATTGCTTTTCATCTGTTCTGTTCGTAAAGTAAGGTTTTCCGTATCTCAAATGTGGGATGAAAATCGTAGTGCCATGGAATTTTTCAAGAACTATAAAGTTCATCTATAAAGATTAATTACAAAATAACTTCTTTTTCAGAACTCGTTTTTAAACAGTATTACAGATAAGAAGTCGATTGACTTCCCTCAGTAGAAATGAAAAGTAGTGTTCAACTCTGGTAAAAATATCAATGCACTCCCGAACTATAGGCGCAGTGATCGGCCTTCGTGCAGCCTAATCTCGGGATTCAATTAATCACTTTCATCCCTTGGTTAACAATCTACTATTAGTCTATTATACAGAGTAAGGCGCATGGTTAGACAAAAAAATGCGCGTAAAATTCTTTGGCCTTCGTCCTAACACGCTAGAAAGAAAAAAGTAGAATTTTGCCAGGTGTCCAGGTGTCTAAACTAGTTAATAACTTCAGTTAGTAAAATAATAATCCAGTTAAAAAAGAAAGAGCATTAATCAGAGAAGATTTCAAAGAATTTGAAAATTCTTTTAGTTTTTTTTTAAAGCGATGCTATGTTGGGCATTTTTTTTTTGGAAACTTTACTGTTGCAAGGGTTTTTTCTAGTAATTATTTGCACTAGATATCAACTCTCACAGAACACAGCAACAGTCAAGACACAAATTAAAAAAAATGCCCGTTTTATTCATGTTTCTCTTTAATTATTGGATATTAAATAATAATATAAATTAAATTCAAAATTCAAATTCAAATCATTTATTCTGTAAGTAGGCCCTGTAGGCACTTTTACAAGTCTGAGTCTACCAGCGCTTCCAAAGAGACCACTGTTGAGAAGAAGCGCCGCAAGAAACTCATTATAATTCTGGCATTTTATTGCATCAGCACCACTTATTCGTTTATTTTTTGTACAATACTCCCATAGATTGAAGGTAAGGTTTGAAATCAGCAGTGGGTACTCACCAGCCTGTTGAGCGGCGGCAGTCGCTGCAGCGCGCGCGTGCAGGCGGAGTAGTCGCAGCCGGCCGCCACGCACGCGCCGTACAGCGCGTCGGGGATCAGCGGCTCGTACAGCTCGCGGTACCACAGCTTCAACAGGCTGGCTGGTGCGTGCGCGTCTGAAACGACCCTAGCGTTAGCAGCGTTACCGCTAAAGCTACAAACGCAGAGAGCGAACGCGGGTTGCGTCGTGCTCTCGTAATACAAACGCCCGTCACACTAAGGATCGCGCCGCTTTCGCTTCCAGTGAGTTTGCGTTACAAGAGCAATCGCGTGTAATGAGTAACCGTCATCAAACACTTAAGAACGAGCCACGATATACTATACCAATCACGATTGCTTGGCTCGCTGACGAACATTTACTTATACGCGGTTGCACGTTTAAAAACGCTAGAAGCAAAATCTTTAAAAAATCGTGTAACGATGGATGTGTTTCGGCTGATCAAATTCGACGAACAAATAGTAGAATGTGAAACGTCGAGTTGGAAGCTAAGAACACATCCATCGTTACACGATTTTTTAAAGATTTTGCTTGACTTCCATTGCATTGACTTGTACATCTTTTTTAAGCTTCTCAACTCAATAATTCACGTGTACACTGGTGGGATAAATATCAATAAATCATTGACTGTTTTTTCAGAGACAATTTAAACGAAATTAATATAAATAAATCTAGGAGTAAGCGTTCTTTACTATCAATCATAAATCAGTAACTAGTATTTACTACTTATTTAAGTACCCAGAAAACTGTATTTAATAAGTCACTCACAATATAAATTATCTATTAATAAATGCTTACGCTTATATTAATAAAAGGAGACTTTGTACCTTATGCAAAGGCAAGTAAAATAACTATGAAATGGTTACGAACATAATTGGTTTTGTGTTATTTAACTTTAAATGATCATAATTAACTCTTGACTCGAAGTAAGGACAAGAGTGTAATTATAAGATGTAGCAGAAAAGTAAACATAAAAACCTTGTTACCGGACACTACTGTTAATGTTTCTTATTTACAACACGTTAGAATTGCTCTAATATTAGAGTTCCGGCTTGCAACTTAATTTATGTGCAATTATCACCTTTGCACTAAAGCTTTCAACATAAAATAAATACTACACTGAACTAATAATATTGTGGAAGCTTTCTGTGAGCTAATTTCCCCAAAGAGTTCTAAATCAAGTACAACAGATCTCAAACCCTTCAAACAGCTAAGTTTCTTAGTGTTTAGGGTTATGATCGTTTTAATCTTCATTTTGTTAATAAATGAATAAGACAGGATATTTTGTATGACTAGAGGTACCGTAAATCAAAACTCGAATGAAACCCAAACATTTGTACCAAAACTGTCTCACCTGTCAACGTAGAAGCGTCAGGCAGTTCCCAGTTGTCGATCTTGGCCTTGAGCGCGTTGACCTCGTCGACGTCAGCGGACACGCGGAATATGCCCTCCGTGTCGCGCCCGTTGAGCGCCAGTACTTGCTGCGACAGCGCCACTTGCACCCACGGCAACTGCCGGTTCGGGAAGCGCTCTTTCTGCAGCGACATCACTTCTGATAGCGTGTTGCCGAACATCGATTGCCGGAATATTTGTATCTAGAGAACCAAATACAATTCGTATGTTTATACTTGTACTTTTTTAGTTTCTACTGATTTTATTGAAGCAGCTACGAAGGTTACGGAACAGGAGCTCCGTGCATAACGGTTTTATGTAACTCAGGCTCAATCATATTTTAAGTCACAGTGTGCAGCATATCAACAAATAGCGAGATCTTGTTATCTTGTTTATCTAGATCTAGGGGCGAGTACATACATACATACATAAACTCACGCCTTTATTCCCAGAGTGGGGTAGGCAGAGCTACAGCAGACTTACCAACAACTCTAAAAATTTGGTAATAATTCTGTAACCACATTTTGCACTTAAACAAATAGACAAAAAAAATTAAATAGGGGCGAGTATTAAACAAATATTGCCAATGGCCTTACTTAGTTATTTTTAAAAAGGGCTTCTTCCACTGCAAGAATTAACAGTCTAAGCGAAGGAAATACATACTTAATCTAGTTCCAACACGTGAATCAACAGCAAAATTCCGAACTTTATGAAAACACTGAATCAATCAGTTGAATGTTATTTAATTTAAAAGTATACACTTACTCTAGCTTGGTCTATGTCCTCAGTGGTTGGTTTCCTGGGCTGTCTCTTCCCTCCGAACCCGATCCTCTCTAGCCGCTTGCAGGCCACGCCCGCGTAGTGAGACACTTGCACATGTATCGGCCATTTGCCCACCTGACAATCATTTGGGTGATTAGAAAATAATCGAGTAAAAATCGTATGTACATATATATTATAGTTAACTTTAATTGCTCAGTTACTATAGGCTCCTAAGGCTAATGATAATATAGTTATTGGAATAAATTCATTGCCAAGAACATCAAGTTTTTTTTATGTTCATGAATTAATGACTATTTAATTTAGTTTACTAAATTAACTTTACTTCATTGACAATAGGTTAAAAATCCAGTTAAAATTGCGTTTAGCCCTGTTTATCTAAACTTACAAGTCTACAAGTTCACAATTTTCATTTTACAAGATTCTTTTTACAAGTTCGTGTTAATTATGTTTATCAAATAAAACCTACAAGGTTTGTAAAATTGGACACTTGTAAGTTTTGATAAACAGGGCACAGGTCGTGCCGCAGTGTACCAACAGTACACCGAGCAGGTACCTCGGGGAAGGCGTCGGCGAAGGCGGGGTCGCGGTGCCGGTTGACGTAGTTAGTGAGCGCGGGCTGGAAGGCGCCCGAGGGCGGCACGAACGCCAGGCACACCGCCAGGAGCTCCCAGCCGCGCAGCAGCGAGTCGCGCAGCGGGTTCTCCGTCGTCTGCCGGCACAGCTGCACGTACAGCTCGTCCCGCACTCTACCAATAATACATTACTATGTTAATAACTAACTCTACTTACCATCCAGCAACTTTGATTGGCAGTTTGACATAATACGTCAATTTTCACCTATGGCCGTACATCGTAGTTGAGGGTTTTGCGGACACATCTGTTAAGGCCGAGCCACACCCGATGCGTGCGCGCTCTACTACGTTATATACACCCTCATAAAACATGTCACATCGCTTGCGTGACGTACGCGTGCCCGTGCGCGTAACGCGTGTCGCACGCATTGCAGCTCTCTTGAGACAAACCGGCTGCGCGCTGCGTGCACGCGTGCAGAGAGCTGAACGGCCACGTCGCTTCAATGCGAGCAATGATGATGTTGGCGAACCGGACAAGTTGGGTTACATACAGCTTGGTGCTGCTGCACGTGGTGGTTTTAAACAAGAATCTCGAATTATAAGAAAAAAAAACAAATTGTGCGAGAATATGAAGGCATAGGTTATCATATCCATTATGTTTTTGTTTTCTTGCATTGACATCATGGACCCATACTCTTTTAGACGTCTCAGAAGTATTCTGACATAAAGTAAAAGCAGTACTTCTTATTCGTCAGAATCACTGCTATCGAACATGGGGCTAAAAATAGTATGCAAAATTGCAAAAAGCGGCTGGGTGCGCTGCAACGTGTGCCTGCGTGGCGTGTGCAGCTCTGCAGGACGGTTGGCGTCGACATGCGCGTAAACGCTCGCGTAATCCTGTGTGATAGGGGTGCTGCACACGTCTACACTTACGTCTTACGTGCTGCACACGCAACCGGTGTAACTCGGCCATTAGTAAAGTTTACAAAAAAGTAATACATTTACGAGTATGCGTATTATCTGTTTTTTTAATCTTGTGAATTTACACAATGTCGCGAAAAAATTATAACCCGGTAGATTTACGTATATAGCACATTGTGGCAAAATCTGGCTTAATTGCCTTTAGCGATTATAGAGATTTTGTTTTTTTAACAATTTTTTTTATAATTAACTCGACCGGACGGCACGACAATTAAGAAAACAAACCAAAACCATATTATTGCTCTGTTTCATATAGCAAACCGGCCAGCAAAAGGAATGACGTTAACTTAAGTTCCATCTGAGTTTCAATACTCACTTCTCATTAGCGAAAGTAGCGTGCAGTATGTCTTGCGCGACGGAGTTGAGCGTCATGCCGGGGCGCGCTTTCCGGTCGCCCATGTATATCTGCACGAGCCGGAACAGGTCCGTGGCGGCCTTCTTGTGCGCCTTGTCCCAGTCCGCGCCCACCATCGGCGCGCTGATCGACGACGACGTCCAAGACAACATGTCTCGGACTGAAGCCTGAAACAACCACATTGTATGTTTTAACCCAAACGTAATTTAGGCAAAATTTAGAAACTATGAACAGCGGATCTCATGTGTACACTTCGGTAATCTCGTAATATTTAGGCAGCACTTAGCAGTACGAACAGATTAGTGATGTTTTTTTACGAATGCCATACTCTAAGCGAATAAAACGCTATATTTTTTTTCTAAATTGTTTCCTTTCTTTCTCGACTCGCAGGAAAAACGTCACTTAGCTAATATTTTCGTACTGTCAAGTGCTACGAGATTACCGATATCTTCTCTCACATGAGAAGGCGGTGAAGTTACCGTTCCTGGAGGTGAAATATATAATGATTTTAGATTGTATGCATATAATTACCGTCGTTTCCAATTTAAATTTTAACCTCGTAAGGCCCACGTCAAATTTGTTAGTTCGTAAAAGAATCTTGTGTCGGTCAACTAACGTCAAGAGTCACTTTGACAAATGTCCTAAATTTAGGAGAATTTAGGGGAGGATTTTATTTTTAGGAGGAGGATAGCGTGTCGAGAATCAAATGCGTCTTTAAAGTTCATTTCCAAATTTTAATTTTTACAGAGTTACAAATATTACTGCATAATTGAAATTGAACTTTAATATACGATGTAAATCTACATGATTATGCATTTAAGGATTAAAGTAAAAGATCTATCCTAGATTGTCAGTAGCAGTGTCAATACCATTTTTTTTTTAATTAATTGGTCTGAGACGACATTCTTAATAGCTTTAGTAGAGCAAAACAAGAGAAATATGAAATACTGAAAACAGTCGCAGCGGTAAGCGGCAAAATACATATAAATGCGCTGGATGAATTATTTTCAAATTTAGTTCCAATAATACAACCCGAAGCGCTTGCTTACGGGTAGGCCCCTACAAGATGAGACAATAATAATTCTGGCGGTCTTGGTATGAGGTAACCAAAAAGTTTACCTTCTGCATGCGATATAAAAAACTTCGAAACCCTTAAATTACTATACGCCGTACTCGGACATTTACTGCCCTCCGTTTTCAAACATGTGTATGAAAAATCGTCACTAACGGAGACTTAGGCCCGTATTAATAAACTGATCTACTGTAATCCTCGTCTCAAGATACGTCAAAAATAACAGTGTCCTATGGCTTGACGTTTACTTTGAGGTTTCTTGTGACAAGCATCTCAGACAAGATGAGTTTATTAATACGGCCCTTTAGTCACCATTAACTGACTATGGTGTACCTTTTTCCTAAAGATGCCTTTGTTAAAGTTGAGGTGGTCCTTGGCGAAGATCTCGATGTCCTGTTCGAGCGGGCGCGCGTGCGGCGCGTGCGCGGCGTGCGCGCGCACCGGGCTGTACAGCTGCGGCACGTCGTCCGCCGCCGTCGCGCCGCCGCCTAGCGATGACGTCTGAATCCAACCAAACAATACAGAACACAGTCGTTTTCAATTGAAATCTGTCTAATAGCACGCAAAAAAGGCGCATAAACTAGGTCGTCGAGTTACGGAAAATTTGCCTGCCCTAACCTATAATCAGTAGATTACATATTATTATGTAGGTGTATTTAGATAAATCACGATGAGCAGGTAAGTAGTTAATAACATAGATTAGACTTTTTCTTTAATGTATCCTACTAATATTATAAACGCAAAGGTGGACGGATTTGGATGAAAATTGAAATGGAGATAGCTTATTATATAAGCCTATCCTGTATTAACACATAGGCTACTTTCATTCCGGAAACACATCTTGCTTCTATATTTATGAGGATAAAGTAGCTCTTATTGACTATAAAATTACGACATAAAAGCAAGACATAAAGTGGAATATTAGAATCATAAATTGAGGCTTTGGTGCTCTTGTAAAATTAAGGGTCGACCACGCCTATGCTGAAACTGCGTAAAACACATGGTGTTATACGCAGATAAGATCTGACTACACCGGTCGGCGTAAGACGTTTGGTTTGGGCGATCTTTTAAATATCAGTTGCGAATTATCACTATACATCTTACACGTCTTTGTGGACAGTAAAGTAAGTACGTGAGAGAGTGACGCATGTCGGATTTATTCACCGGCAAGTACTGTTTAGGGTATTAGGAAGTCGTAAAGTACATAATTATAAAACAACTCACCCTATGTATACCGGGCGAGGGCTGCCGATCCCTATCGAACCCCACGAAGGTGTTATAGTATGCGACGCCATGGTTCATATACTCGACGTCGGCGGGGCGGTGCGCGTACGAGTGCGGCAGGTACACGCCGGAGCCGTCGTCGTCGTCCGGCGTGCGCGCGCCGCCGTCCGACGACTCGTTGTCCGGCTCGTGTCCGGACAGCGAGCGCTCGGAGCCGGACCGCGAGCGCGACGACGCGGACTCGTTGTCCGAGCCTGACGCGCCGCCGTAGCGGGTGCGACCTGCAATAAGGATATATGTAGTTAGATTAGTAACGAATTAAGTCTTAACGAACTAAGTTTCTTCCTAAATTTTGCACTGAGTTAACAGCTGTCAAATCGGGGCTTTTAGAATGGCGAGACTATAGAAATTGAACAAAAAAACCGATTGACTGATCGATCAACGCACAGCCGGCACCGCTGGACTGGAATAGGGGTTCATCCAAAAAGGTTATTTTTGGACATAAATCCTCTTAGGAGTTAAAATGGGACAGGGGAACTTATTCTACATGTACTAAGTCGCAGGCGTCTCTTAGTTTCTTATAATGCTCATGCATACTCATGAAGAACTATAATGATGACAAATATTAGCCTAAAATCCCTACGTGCAGGTCTTCAAAGCCGTTTGTCGGGAGTTTTATAGATGTACCATTTAACTTGATCGCAAGAGTAACTTAGCACTAATACTAACTGGACAACTTGGCCTGTTGTATGATGTAGTCCTGCAGCGGCAGTAGATGCTGCATGCCGCGCAAATCCCAGTTGCAATAGAGCGGGGAGCCTTCATCGTCCTCCTCGTCTGCATCCTGCGGGCACTCCTCCAAGTCACCCGGCCTCTTATGACCTGCAATTTGAAATAATGTCATATATAATACCATAATCATTAAATTACTTTATTGCGTTACTACACCGCAGAACCCTTTGCTTTGCGTTTATAGTCAGCGTCATAAGTATAGTACTTGAAAACCTTGTCGCTTTATTGTTATATTTGTACTGCCGCACAAAACTATCAAAAGAGTTATAGCAGTAAGGACTACAGATGTGTACATTGTTAACGTTGGCTGTAGGTGCCGTGGTGCTCATAAGCAATGTTCTCTTGGTTACTCATTATTTGACTATAAGACTAACCAAAAAGGCACAATAGCTAAATCGCGCTCATCACACAAATATCTGCTCTTACCGTGATTTGAGCCCGAGACCGCTAGCTTCGTGGCAGGTCGCTAGGCTAACGTGTCGTCGTAGCATACTTCAACTAAAATGGGATTGTTGTGATGAATAATGGGGTAAATGTTTTCCTTACGACGTGATTTGGTGCGATCCCTGGGCGCTGTTGATCTGCTATCTAGCCGCTGATTATGCTTTTGGAGGTTTGGCTCCGTTAAAGGTGGGTCAAGGTTGATACATTTCATCTTGTAGTTCACTGAAACGAAATTAAATATGAACACGATAATTTCATCTTCACAACGCTGTCATTTATTCTAAGGAGATCGAGGTACATTCACACAAATTGTGGTAATAATACAATGACTGTAAATTAATGCTAGTAGGTACTAAAAAGGTTTCAAATAAACACACACACACACGTCTGTAACATTGTTATAAAGATAATCTGGCATGCGACTCATGTATGCTGGGAAGACATAGTCATCGAATAGCTAACTATCTAAATTGTCTAAAAGGTTATCAATTCGGCGGTCGAGTGCGTAGACAAGATTGACACCCAACAACATAACGTTATCTAATTAACTCTGAGTTAAAAAGGTAGTGCCAAGTCAAGTGGAGTCTTCATCATTGTCATAAAACAAAAGGTTAGGTATCGTGACGTTACCGGCGGCGACTTCCTCGTGGTCGGGGGCGCGCGCGATGTCCCGGCGCGGCTCGCGGCGGCGGCTGCTGCCCGACGACACCGAGCTCTTGCTCGACGTGTAGCGCTCCGGCTCCGCCTGCTGCCGCCTACCACACAAACATTATATTGTACACTCTCTGGCAAGGTGACAGAATTTGTCAGGACGAGTCATTAGATGCCTCATTCCCACAAACACACGCTACTCCGCAAGATGATCGCGCATTTCAGAACTTAGCGGGACCTAAGCGGTTCATGTACGAAGATTTTTACATAAATTAATTTCAAAAAAGCATAGTTAAACGAAAATTCAGACCACGTGATGGTTAGTTGACCTATAGCAATTTCAATAGTAATCCGATCCGATCCGATCTTGTCTGAGGCTCGTCTCAAGATACGTCAGAAATGGCAGTTACCTAATTGACCTTTACTTTGGAAACGGCCTAAAACTGCAAATACTCCCATCCTTAAGGACTAGGAAATAAAAATGGTAGTAGTTACCTAGTGAACTCCCTAGGCGGGTGCCAGTTGGGCGCGTTGTGGCGCAAGTCGAGGCTGGTCTGGCGGAAGGGCTTGTCGACGCTGTACGCCGCCTGCTTCTCGAAGCGGTCCGCGCGGTCCACGTCCATCAGCCGGTCTTTGTCTAGGTGCCTGCGGGAAATATAACGGTTACTTAAGTAACGAAACACTCACAGCGCGAAACCCTACCCGCTTCCTAGATAAGATGCAAAACGCCAAAGATAAGATGCAAAAATTTATTGAATTGACTTGCGCTGGACACGACCGGCCGGCAGCTTGCGTCAACCCTATACGTTTTCCATTCATATTAATAATAAGGTTGTATATACGAATTGTAGAATGAACGATGGTATAAACCAGTATTGATTGAATGAGGCAGGTAAGTGGTGGGTCCTTACCTGTCGGAGTACCGCTCGCGCGCGTGGCGCGACAGCTGGTGCGGGCGCTCCAGGCTGTGCAGCACGCGCGCGCCGCCCGCCGCGTCCGTGGCCAGCGAGATCGACGACACCAGCGACGGCCGCGCCGCCGACGGCTAAAATGTAACATCATATATTATTTACATTTTCATATTACATACATACATACCTTCACGGCTCCCGATGAGGTAGGCTGAGACTACAGAACGCCAGTTGCACCGGACAAAGCATACTTATTTATTTAGTATCTTCATTCTACGAAACAGGCCGAACCCAAAGACATTCGTTCGAAATAACAAAATTAAGATGGAAAGCCTCGGTACTAGTAATAGGATTAATTCAGCGTTGTCAATGATTTTGACACACATAGAACCAAACTTTATAGTTTAACGAGTTTTTCCATTATTTCGGGAGCGAAGTTTGCTCAGGAAATTATTATTATAAATTATAAATTAAATTAAATTAAGTAAATGAAATTAATTAAATGTTAAATGTTTGTAGTATGTAATGAATTGATGGGTTAAAACCTAAATAAAGAATCATTTTATTTTTATTTATTTTTATTTAAAAATCCATTCTATTGAATTAGTTTACCAGTCGTAAATATATTTCCCTTTACACAATATCATTGCGAAACATGCACGCTACCTGTTGTCGTGCGTTGCCTGTGAATTAAGGAAACGTAAGCCCTTTTCTGGAAGGAACCCATTAAATTAATTCTACGTTAGTGTTTTTTAGTCGTAACCTTATAAAGTACTGATAACGGCGTATACCTGTAAGAAAGGCGTAGGTTGCGGCTTTTGCAACGGACTGCTAGGACTCTGGGGCGAAGCAGACTCGCAGGACGAGCCGCCCGCAGACTGCTGTTTTAACTGAAACAAAATCATCTTCTTTTCTATTTCACGATTTTTTACAGACAGCAAAATTACAAACATGCGACAAACATATTTATTTACCTTTCTTTTTGTCAAAGGTGTACTCTCAACTGATTTAAAATATTTTTCGTGCATGGAGTCATCAGAAGCATCTTTTCTCGGCGAAATAAAGCTGCCACTTCGATTCAAACCTGCAATTAATGTTGTAATTACTCTCCTTTTACGACACTGGCGTGAGGACAATCTAGATAAGTGCCGCCATTAATTAAACATCTTGTCACTACATCGTGTTATTGCATGAATACTATTTGCGATGTGTGATCGCTATTTTTAAACGGAGACGTAGCATTGAGATAAAACAATGGATACGCTCCGAGAGCAGTACTAATTGTAGAAACTTGCAAATCTGTCTCACACAAAACCAAATGTTTTGAATAAAAATAACAAACCGTTACAAATTAAATCCACAATAAGAACAAATTCGTGTTACTTTATACCTTATAGTAATATAGTCTCTGTCAATTTTTTTGCAAGTAAAAATACTGTCGTCAATTTATTATATTTTATCATCTCACGTCAGTGGATGTACCTCCCACGAAGACATTACCTGAGTGCGGGGACCACTTGTCGCCGTCGTGCGGCGCGGGCGCCGCGCTGCTCCGCTTGCGCAGCTGCGGCGTGCACGCCGGGGCACACGCCGCCGCCGCACTCAACTCCTTGGAACAAAACAAACATTTAAAAACACTGTTTGGAATAATCGCCAAAGGTGATCTGAGTCGCGCTCACGAAACACCACATGTATTTTCATACAGGTGTAAACAGGAAAGTAATATTTTTGCCGGACCGTTAGCTAAGTCAAAAACCTTTTACCTAATCTATATGACTCGTCCATTTAATACTTACTTGCCAAGCTTTGCAACCATGTACTATTGAGGTGACTTATGCCCCAAGAAACCTGTGCCATTACGCAATGATAAAGAAATTACGCAGATAGGTGTTATGTGACCAACAATATTAGGTGTAGTTCTTATACTTTCATTCACCTATTCATGAAATTAATGACAACATTTATTTTATAATATGACATACAGAAGAAAATATGCGCCAAAATAATACAGAATACAGTAGAGCCTGATCCTATGAAAATAATGAGTTCTCCATAAGATGCAAAAACACTATCGCCTAGACTAGAAGATCGACCCTAAATCATCCCGAAATTTTGGACTCCTCCTTTAGGTCCTCGTCGAGTGAATCCAATTTAATGTTTAGGTTCATTTTACGTAGTTACGTTAGTATCAATATAAGTACGTAATTAATTATTTCAAGCCTTGTCTAAAAACTATTCATACTAATATCATAAATGCGAAAGTAGCTGTCTGTTACGCTTTCACGACTAAACCGATTTCGATGAAATTTGGTATAGAGATAGCTTGAACCCCGAGGAAGGACATAGGGTACTTTTTATCCTCGAGTAGCGATAAACGACTTCTACGCGGACGTAATCGCTGGAAACAGCTAGTAAGCTATTAAAGGAAGACGCAAACACAATCATTGAATTGCAGTAATATACTAGGGTCATCTTGAATATAGGGTTTAGCGTAAAAAATAACTGTCAACCATTTTTACGCGTTGTTGCAAATGCAGACAAATTTCTCTCCACCTGTCAATTCTTACGTGTATACGTGTTACAAAAGGAAACGCGATTGCTGCCAGCGGATAGGAAAGAGCATTTTACGTTAAGTGCCGCTATTAACCAATTCAAGTTCCAATGCAACCAAAATTAGCACATCGTTCTAACTCCGGAAACGCGAACACACCTACTGACCACGAATACCTATAGTGGAGCATGCATTCCTCAAGAAACATAACAATTATGTGCATGATAAAAACAATATTTCGCGCCCCTTGACTTTATTTACACAGATCAAAAATTTACAATCCCTGCCTTATTTTGATATTTTGCAATGTATTGCGTAAATTGCGTTGTTGCTGCGTTGCCCAATAATATTTTTGATCCATAGACGTTGTTGATGTGTGTATTACTTACACCTTCACACTTGACGACGAATATAACGATACATAAGTGGTTACAATCCGTCCAGCCGCAGTCGTTTTGATGTTACGAGGCAATAAAGAATATCACATCCTTGGATAGATACGCGCGAAAAACGTTACCATCTCTGACAGACGGTAAAACGACGTGTTTTACTGGGGCGAGGTTTTAAAAATCGTTTTCGACATTATATAACGATTCTTTACTCAAATAAATGCGAGCTAACTAAGAAACGGTTTTTATTCGTTGACTTAAATAAAATAGCTATGATATTTATTATTTATATCAACCAAAGCTGGTTGAGTCTGTCAAATGACTTAAGTCATTAAATAAAGCAAAAAAAAATGACAGTAAGGAACACTATAGGTAAATACTGCCCATCGAAACAAAAAGGCAGTAGGGCATATGGATACCTACTGCATTATTCGGTTAAACGGCGGTATAACAAAACAAATAAGTCTAAAATTTTCACAAAAAACACCGGTTTTCATTGTCAAAACCCCGGAACTCTTTTGCTCTTCATCGTTAGCACTTAACATTTAATAAAATAATCTTTAAAAATCATTTCAATCATTCGTATGCTAAATCGACAAGATCGCCACTCCTTTTCTTTTACTTCCACATAATCCACATGTATATTTTACCACTCGCGCCTGCCGGCAAGATAGATACAGACCTCAGTAACAACAGTTATTTTGTGTTTAACTTACATTTTATTTATGTGTTATGCCGGCGCCACACGCTTGGCGTTTGCCGCAAACACTGCAGGACGCAACTATATCTTAGAGTGAGCACGATGTATTTCCATCTCATTCCAATGTATAGCTGCGTCCTGCAGAGTTTGCGGCAAACGCCAAGCGTGTGGCGCGGCGCTGGCATTAAGAATCTTGTTAAGCTTTACTAAATCAAGACGCTTAATACCTATTTGCAACAATAACGATCTTGGTAGAAACTACTTTTTTTAAGGTTATTTATTGATTTTTATGTCGGAGATTTCCTGGTTCCGCGTGAGACTTTACATCACAGTGCTGTTCTAAGCAGGTCAATAGCCCAACAAAACAACTGGGTCACATGCTAAACATATGCAAATACAAACTCGTTTCTTTAATCCGCAATGGGGATGCTTCAAGATCGTTATATAAGGCGTACGTTTAATCAAACAATATACCACCATTAGCTTAATGACTGCTGTTATAAGACCGATTTCAATGCCATTCTTTTTTTTAAAGCTTTTCTACTACTAGATTAATCAGGATAGGTTTGATGGAAAATATATTATATAAACAGGTATTATTAATTTATTATCATTTGTGATCAAGGGCAATAAACATACTATAAGATACGCCGATTATATGGTCACGTGGTCAAGATCTACGCACGTATTACATGCGAGGACAGTAAGTTAAGAATGCCTAGATCAAAAAGGCTTACATTATAATCCACCTTGGATTATAATGTTAGGTTATCTCGTGCATATCTGAATGACCTATATAAGTCGTTTGGTGTCGAAAAGACAAATGAAACGTCCCACACGTCGACTAGGTAAAAAAACGCAACGCAACATACAATAGCAAACCCATCGCAAAACTACAAGAGGGATTCTGATCAGGTGGCCTAGTCAAGTTAACATTACGCTAAGTTAGCGATTTTCTCGAATCGAAAAAATGTATACGATCGTCGTAAACTGGTGACAGATCGCGTCACCCGCCTATGTGAACTCCATACTCGAGTTCATAGAAAACAGAAACGTTAGCAGCGTTTGCACCTTGGTTAGACCTACTGAGGCGATACAAACGCGATGCACTAGACCGCGTAGCATAGTCGTCGCGATATAAACACCAGAAACCTATAGTAGTTTCATACGGTCCAAATAGGGGAAGGTTGTTGTTATTGCTAAGAGCCTATTGTCCCCTCATACAAGGAAGTCGAAAGTGCGGCGGTATTAAGAAATGTATGTATAGATTCTAGTTACCTGTTTCAGTCTTTGCTGGGCACTGCTTATACTGCTGTCAGATGATCGTCCAGAGTCAGTATGCCGGCACAGTTGAGTCGTTCCATCTTCACTTAACCGACCTCTTCGGCTATCACTGCTGTTTCTGGATAAATCAAGAGATATTTTTTTAGTGCGAGTCAGACTCACATACAGATTGTACAAATTTTCAAACAGAATGCATGCATTTTTTATTTTACTCTTAATCTTACACATGTGTATTTATTTACTTTTATATTCATGAAATTACACATAACTGAACACAAGTATGCAAATTATGAAGAGAATTTAGCAAGTACTCAAATCAAAGCATTACTAACAATTAATTTACGAAATAATTTTGAGTATTATTTATGACAGTAACAAGAATAACCATACCGGTGATGATAGTGAGCCTTCCTGGTCCGTACCGGGCTGGTTTGCGGAACGGAAACATGCTTGGTATTGCTGGGGGAGAGTTTGCTGATACTCGCCACCGTACTGTTGCCATTGCTGCTTATTGGGTCAATCAGCAATGGAACCTGAATATTATTTAACTTTTATTATGTTCAACAGGGAAATTAAAATGATAGGTCAGTGAATAAGTAACTGCTTCATGGCCTACTACTCAGTCTTGTCTAATTAATATTATTTATTATTATTTATTTTATCAGGCAGCAACTGATAGTTGCATATATACAGCTGTTCTTTGATAGTGTTCTTTGTACTGCTTATGTGTTCTTCTTGTCGGTTTTTAAACTGATTGCCGTTCAGTGCTGAGACTACTTGTTCTGGCAGTTTGTTCCTTGCTTCCACTACTCTGTTACTTATGAAGTGTCTGCGAGGATTGTTGCGTGAAAGCTCAGATAAGCTCAGTTAGTAATTACAGAGATAAGTAAACCAAATTGTGACTGAATTGCATAATACAGTATATATGACATAATCAGCCCCCTTCACAAAACTGACAGTGACATGTGACAATTGAGTAAAATGTACACTGCATTGTCACCATAAATTATAAAATCTTTTTTGGGTAGCAAATTCAGGAAGGATATAACATAACATTTGCTAGCAGACTTTCACCAAGCTGTCTTTTTAGACATACTTACAATACATGCCAGGAGACTAAAGAGTAATTTATATTAATAAAAAATATCACCACTCTTGTAAAAATTGAATACATAAAAATGTACAGTATTCTCATTTTCTTAATAGCTTTCAGCTGGCTATCGCTATCATGCTTGCACTCGCAACTCACAGTATATTTGTCATTTGTGTGTCATAGAAAAATGATGATTGCCAAAAGCTATTAAAAAATTATAGCACTCTATGCAGGTTTCTTTGTATTTTATGCACTGCTATGCAATCCATACAATTGCAATGAAATTTAGTATCTTCTACGTGTAGGACGAAGTCATGGGCAAAAGATAGTTAAAAATAAACAACCAACACCTAGCAGGTAGGTTCACTGTAAGTTCTGTGAAATATGGGGCAGATGGCAACTTCATTACCTGGGGTGCCGCTTGGTTAGTCTGGGTCGATGTCTCTCGTCTCTTTTGTGGATCTGTATTTTGTTTTAATGTCTGCAATTTAGCTAAGGGTATGATATCACAATCGGTGGGTCTGTGCCACACAGTTGTCTGTAACAAATTATTATGTAACAGTTAACTTTCACTTTATAACAATAACTATTTGTTAACTTAATTAACAAAAATAAACATACCTGTGTAGAAGCATTGTAGTAGTAAAACCTATGTGTATTTATATCAAATAGTTCCCACCATTGTGAGGAATCTGTATGTTTCACTTTGACCCCCTGTAAAAAAATTGTACATGATAGAATACAAGCACAACATCCTATGATATAAGGCATCCTGCATAAATATAATAATTGTTGTTTTAGTTTTAAAGCTGCATAACATGGACATTTCCAGACAGTTTGATTCAAAGCTTTGTACAGATAAACAGAACTATATAGATTTAGCTTTTCCCTATGAATATGTCTGTTTGTTTAGTACCTATCATAGTGACAAACAGAAATATATGACTTACTACTTATGAAAAATTCAAATTATTTAATTATTCAAAGCAAAAACAAGAATACTAGGCGTTTTTAAACTTTAATATCCTTAGACGTACCGGACTACCACGCAAATTCATTTATATCTCTAAAATAGCACACAGTTAAGTCAATTAAGCTGTTCCAATTCCCAGTCAACTAAGTAAATCATGTTTAAACTATCATGTAAAACCTAAACAAGCAAGCCAGAAGATACCATTTTAAGAGAAAGAAAATGTTATTATGGCTTAATAACTAAAAGTAGAGCATTACCTCAGGTGGGTCCCATACGCATTCCCCTGTAGTGAGGTTAGCATACATATGTTCCTTTGTCTTGGGCTCGATTATTTCCACCCATTCTACCCTAGAATAAAACATCACCAACCGATTTAACTTTAGCAGCACCAGAACAACGCAAAGCGACGAAGAAGGAAGAGTGCAGGGCGTGACATTAGCGATTTCCGCGTACTTTATTGATTTTGCAACTTTCAACCGAGGAAATCAGAAGTTAAATTGACACTTATTTATAAAAAGCACCGAAACACAAAATTACCTTTCCGAAGACATTTTCCCAAAAATAAAATTCGCGTTCCTAAAGTTTTTTATTCATCGTAAACAACCTAATCTACCTAAAATACGGACGAGAACGGTCAGAAACCATCCATGTTTACGATAAGTACGTTCCATTTGCTACTTGCGATGCTAGTTCCGACAGTTGCGTTTGCAAGTTCCATATATTGCGAAATATTACCGTACTGGTTGCGTTTTATTTCTTATAAGTGATTTTATCAAATATTATTGTTTGATAAGGAACACTTAATTTTAGTTATTATGATTGATCACTCAAGTAATTAGGAAGAAACTTGACATAAAATAGATATTGCACCTATTTTCAAGTTCGTATATCCAAGCTCATAAACAGATATTTCTAAAAGTTATGGCAACATTAATTTTGACGGCTAACTTTTACATTTATAAAGTTAGCTACTTTATTATTTCTTACTCTATTACTTTATTTGCGTTGGAAGCAAGAGTACTAATTAACTGAGTGGTGTCTATATTATAAAAAAAAAAACAGTTTTTTGATTTCCCATAGATATATTAGGAGATTTTAGTTTGTCTTTAAAAAATTATTACATTCGTTCAAAACGCACCCATTTGACGTGAAAATTAAGTGTCACGACGTATGTCACCATTGTCACCCCAATTACAATCTCAAAGCTTTGGCAAATCAAACTTATAGATTCCTCACTAGCATAGCATCCCATACCGATATTATCAATTGCCCAAATTGAGTAAGTACGTAAATAATTACAGTAAATTATCAAGTTTTCAAACTACTGTTTCAGTCTTTCGACAACAAATTCAATGTTGCGAACGCTGACTGTTAACCTTATAAAATGCCGGCGTACTAGTTTTGCTGATTCATTTATTAGAGAATACGGTCGGGATACTACCAAGACGATAGATATTAAAAGTGCACAGCCAAAAAATATAGTTAACGGTCAGTAATATGTATATATGTATGTTAATATATTAATTTCCTTCAAGTAATTGAAACTAACTTTAAGCTCTTTGTCTTACTAACTTTCGGATTCTTGGATTGTAATGATATAGAGCATTTCTGGATTATGTTATTATAGTTGTTATTAGTTTTAGCATTCTTTATATACATAGATTAGATATTCAAATGAATATAACTGAAGTTCAGTTGTTGATGATTGGAGATAGGAATTAGAGAAGATTAAATTTGTATTTATTAATTAGCTATGTGACCTATCACTATTGTTGTTGAATATTTTCATCATAATTTATTGCACCTATGGGCTTTACAATGATCTGATGCAATAATTAACAACAAAAATATCGCACCTTCGGTAGGACAAGGGCACAATTGCCCCTATAATCTTATAGTACATTGTGCCCTTGTTCTACTGAAGGTGCGATATATTATCTACTTTCCTAGCTGAACATTAATGACTGATTAAAACTTGGGTATTTATGAATCTTATAATTGAGTCTCTCTTAATTAGTGCAGCATGTATCAGACAGTCAGGCAGAGCTATTCAGACTGAGGGGTAACAAATGTTATGTGCCATTTTATAGTAAGCACTTCAACTTCTATAAAAGGGAGCAGAAACAATTTTTAGAACAATTTATTTCTTTGAAATCTTTAAATGATACATTTACCCCTAAATTGGAATATACAGTGGTGGCCACATAATTAGGAACGCTTTAGATTTTCCCATACAATTGCCTACAATTAAGAGTTTTCAATTTTGGCCACCAAATACGAGTGCTCCTATTTAATTTATGTGGCCACCTCTGTTTGTATTATTTATTAAAATACTTAAAAAGCCCATTATCCTAATTTGATAAATGTTTTTAGTCATGGCTGATCAGTCTAACTTCCTATTGCCAAACAACCAAAGGTTTGTGGAGCTGGACAGTTCACAAGCATTCAACAACTTGACTAATCAAGAAAAGTTGTATGCTCACTATCTAAGCCAAGTAAGTCAAACACTAGGAAATATTTAGGGTTCTGAATTGTTTAAATTTCAGGAATCTATGCCTATTTACAAATTGGTTTTATTTGAGAAGCATTATTAAGAAACACATACATAACTTAAAATGAATTCAAAAATGAATAGCTCCTAAATACAAAACATGTTATTGTATAGTAACCTAGATATATTTTTAAAGGCAGCTTGGAATGGAGGTCTTATAGTCCTGATGCAGACAAGTCCAGAGTCCCCTCGGATTTTTTCTCTGCTGCACAGGATTTTTCTTGGGGAGCCGTTGGCTGATCTTAAAAAGTCTGCTATGACTAATGGTGTCACAGAGGATGATTTTCAAGTAAGTTTTAGATAAATAAAATACTAATTGTTTATTGTTTTTGTTGGAGGAATGAGGTAAATCTTGAATTTATTTTGTATCTTTGTCACTAGCCCTTATTTTGTACACAATTGTTTTTGTTTGATTGGTCCTTTAGTTGACTGGTGCAGGCTGCGTTAGTAATAGCAAGAAACTTTAAAGCAAATAAAAAAAAATTGTTGTAAAAAATCTGATGTGATAAATAAATAACGAAAAGTCATATTCGATTTTAAATCATAAAATTTTCATATAAGTAAGCGTACCAAATAACCTTGAGTTTTGAAATACGCTATAAATAGAATTTAGTCCTTATTTAAAAGAATTATGACTCAAAATCGTATTATGATGTGCTGGTAATGTTGGGAGGACCACTGGGGCTAAACGGTTCATTTTGTATAGAAATCAGTAATCGCTGGTTAAAAACAAAAGCGCCACAAATCAAAAACAAATATAATTTGATTTAAAACTTAAAGTAAATAGCATTCTGATTTAAGATGCAAAACAAACACATTTTGGTTTGTGTCGCTTTTCTACTCAAGCAACGAGTTATTTGTTTTGTTGTAGCTACATGGTTTTAAATTTACTTCGAGTAAATCATTTGAATTGAAGGGCTCAATTACACTTAATTTTTAACTACAAGTTCCCCTGCCTTTGTTTGGCCACAAAGGAATTCATTCTAGCTAGTACATAATATGACAATAATTAAAAAAATGTGGGCATTTGTTTTTGATATAAACCCTACCACATATTTATCTACATAACCACATCCCGTCCTTATTGTTGAATAAAAAAAACCGCAGTAAAAGAGATAGCGCCAGTGACTATTGTGTTATCAATTTCAGGCTTTTTTGGTCTATGCTGGTGGTGTGTTTGCCAACAGCGGCAACTACAAAGGTTTTGGTGATACAAAAATAATTCCAAATTTAACAAAAGCATCTTTTGAAAGAATTGTTAAATCATCAAAAGCGTATGAAAATGACAATACACATATTACCAAGCTTTGGCAAAACACCCAGAACGGTATTTATGGTTTGGCGCCAAGGTTGACGAGCCTCGGTCTGGCTGATAAGGTAAGTAAATACAGAGTCGATGCCATTTCCTGATAAGAGAATGCAATTTGCTCATTTGGGTAACCATTGTTTCCATTATACTTACATGTTTTATTCTTGTTGTGTTTAAGGGTGTAACAACTTACTTCTCTAGTAACTGCACAAAAGAGGACTCTGATTTAGTGAATGATTGGATGAAAACTAAGCGCATTGAAGCATACATTTGTAGGACATTTAAAAGCACTGCAGATGATGGCTGTTAGTATTGTATCAATCATGTTATATTATTTTATGTGTATATAGTTGACCTATGTTTTGTCATTTCTAGTACCACTTTACACTATTCGCTACGCGAGCGTGGATTCGGGCCCTAAACCTCCACTTACAATGGAAAAGGAGAAGTATAAGAATGCGTATTTTGAAGTGACGCGTGGAGACTATTCTCCGCTGTTGAAAATCGCCAATGAAAACTTGAACAAGGCCATTACTTACGCAGCAAATGATAACGAAAAGAACATGCTAAAACATTACGTTAACAGTTTCAAAGAAGGAAGCTTAGATGAGCACAAAGAGGGTAGCCGATTCTGGATAAAGAACAAAGGGCCTATCATAGAAACGTGAGTTCTGGCTGCAGAGAATTTTTTGATTTTGGCTTTTTTCCGTGGTACGTAATTGATCTTTTTATCTCCAGCTACCAGGGATTCATAGAAACCTATCGTGACCCCAGCGGTCAGCGCGGCGAGTTCGAAGGGTTCGTGGCCATGGTCAATAAAGAAATGTCCAAGAAGTTCGGTGAATTAGTTAACGGCGCAGAGAGATTTATCAAAATGCTCCCTTGGGGAAAGGACTTGGAAAAGGATGATTTCCTTCGACCAGATTTTACGAGCTTGGACGTCCTTGCGTTTTCGGGAAGTGGTATTCCGGCGGGTATAAATATTCCAAATTGTAAGTACAATCAAAATGCTTTAGAATTGTGAAATTTAGAAACATTTAAATTAATCCGACTGACAACGAAAATAGTAAACCTGTGTAAATGTGCCACAAATTCATAGTTATTGCATCTTATATTGCAATTCATATATAAATTAATTTATTTACAGATGATGAGATCCGTCAAAATGAAGGATTCAAAAACGTATCACTTGGCAACGTGATACCGGCGGCATACAAAGAATCGGTCATTCCATTCCTCAGCGAGTCTGATAAACAATTGCTTGATAAATACAGGGTCCCCGCTTTTGAGGTAGGTAAAGATAGTCGATCTTTCCTTTACGTTCTGGCTTGCATGAACATGGGAAATTAAAATATCAAGATTGGCACTTGAAGTAGCAGAAATATAATTGAGGCTGGTACCCAACAACCTTCTATTATAGTCAAATTATGCTCATCTTTCTTTATGTCTAATTTATAAAGTTTAGTGATAACTCATGACATGGTTATTTTTAGGTGCAAGTCGGTCTTCATGAATTGTTGGGTCACGGCAGCGGAAAGTTGCTGCGGGAAAACGCTGATGGAACCTTTAACTTCGACAAGGAAACGGTTAAAAACCCGCTTACTGGTAATTATCTTGTCCATCTTTTATGTTAAACAAAATTATGAGAAGAAAGCGTTTGTGGTTGTTTAGCATGTTACAGGCATTGTATAAAAAAAAAAACAAATGACTAAACCTTTTAATACTTAACTTACGGTATTTTGATTTACAGGCCAGCCGATCGAATCTTGGTACACGGAAGGCGAGACATATGACAGTAAATTTACTACACTGGGCTCAGCTTTCGAAGAGTGTCGAGCCGAAGCCGTTGGCCTTTACCTATCTCTGGTGCCAGAAATTGTCAAGTGAGCTTTGTTGTTATTGTCGTAGGTACCCGATATAAGAAAATACCTGTGGGCCTAGTATCAAAATAAAGCATCCGTCACTCTCGTACTTATATACGTGCCGGAAAGTGACGAATGTTTTATCCACATTTTGTCACGCGATAAACGCAGCCATATTAGGCCCCCTGAGCATGGATTTATTTAAAATAAAATAAATACACAAGATACGTTGCGTTTTTTATATCGGGATCGAAAGGCATGTTAAAATAGCTTTATAATTTTTGTCACAGGGTATTTGGATACGAAGGCGAAGAAGCGGAAAATGTGATATACGTGAACTGGCTCAGTTTGTTGTGGAACGGAGTCGCGAAAGCGACGGAAATGTACCAACCTTCCACAAAGACTTGGCTGCAGGTGGGATATATTTAAAATTCCAAAAATTTCTCGAATCAAATTGTTAAATACTGAATAGGGTAGAAGACTTAGTGATCATAATAAATATATGGTGCCAATTATCAGTTGCAGCCACAGGTCTGTCACGTTAGTTTCGCTACCTTATATCGCAACGGCGAGATAATGCAGTATATTTATGATCTGATGTGTTTACAGGCCCACGCACGAGCTCGGTTCGTGTTGATGCGTCTGATGGAGCTGGAGGGCGACGGCATCCTGACCGTCACGGAGCCCGAGCCGGGCCGCAACCTGCTGCTGACGCTGCAGAAGGACCGCCTCGCCGTCGACGGGAAGAAAATCATAGGTAATAATCAATGACAAATAAAATATAGCCTGTAATTATTTTTCCTATTTAGAATATGTGCAAACCATCCAACCAGGGCCCTATTTCACGAATCTACAAGTCTACGGATTTACTTGTTACCAGTCACCAGTGTTACAATTACAAGTTCTAGTAAATCCAGTTTCACTATTACCTCTTATTAGACTTGTGGAATCCTGTTTCTCAAAAGCTATCAGACTAGTATTACTATTCTATGGACTATTATTTTTCACTAGCTTGTAAGATTACGTTTCACAAATTACAATATTAATCTACCAGTTACTAGTCGCCAACTAGTAAATACTGGCTAATTTCACCTTGGTAAACTGCTTTTTGTTTCACGAAAGTTAAAAATAATAAATACACTTGTTAATTACAAGCCTAAACCTACCAAGGTCGGAAGCTTTGTAAAAATTACAAGTTGAATTTACTCTTGTCAAAAATATCGATTTTATTGTGAAAATTGTTGTGTCTTGTCGATTTTAAGTGTATTGTGAAGTTTTTAAAGCAATGTGGACTGATTCCGACAGCCGCGATGAAGAAATCGTTATTATCCGTCGGCGTCGAGTATTTCTTCCAAGAAATCAGTTTAGGGGCCTGACGACTTCTTTCGAATTCAATCAAAGATAGGCAAAGGGTTTAAGACATATTGCCAAGTCTTGTGTCGATTACCATTAAAATCGCAACAAGTTTTTACACGCTTAATAATTAATACGATAGTAAACAATAATTAATTAACCTAATTAGATCCGGCGCCTCAAAAGAGTGTGTGCTCGACTCTCACTTGACTGATTCTTTGAATAAAAAATTCAGGTACCTAATTCAGCCTTGATAATAGCGTAAACAGCCATTCGGTAACTAGTATTTTTAGTCTGTGCACCGCTACTAGCTACAAGTCTTGTAAAAAAAGTAATGAAACGTGATTTACCAAGACTTGTACATACGAGCCCCAATGCATAATAGATCGTCTAGTTGCACTTCAAAATACAATATTTAATTGTAAGACAGATATTTAATCTCGGATTGACTTTGATGATTAATGGAATACGCTACACACGAGGTCATTACACCTAGTTTAATCTTGTGTTGTACAAAGTGTGATCATTTTAACGATCTTAATGTAATTCTATCATAAAGTTATCATCTTGTAAGCAAAAAATTACGTCTAGTTCATATTTGACGCAAAACAGGTCGTCTATTTAAAATAAAAACGGCTTTTTAAGTGGTATGATGTAAAATAATAGTTCAAATTGAATAAAGAATATTCTCTGTCATCTAATATGTCAACGGGCTATATAAAAAGCCCAATTACAAGCAAATTATCATTACTTCTTAATCATTATTTTATAAAAATGGCACGAGGTAAACCAGTCCCCGAAGAAGTGCGGAAAATTATCATTTCTCATAACAATAAGGGCAAATCGACGTACCAAATATCCAAGGACCTGTCGTTGCCACGATCTACAATTCAAACGATCATCGAGCATCATCGAAAACACGGAACACACTCCTGTTTAAAGAAAACTGGCCATCCACGAATAACTAGCAAAGCAGAAAACAGGATTCTGAGGAAGATCATAAAGAAAAATCGTCGTGCAAGAGCAGGAGAACTTACCGTACTATGGCGTGACGCTATTAAAAAGAATATATCAGTCGACACCTGCAAGAGAGTGCTGAAGAAAATGGGCTACGGTTTTTACACAGCTAAAGAGAAACCGTTACTTACTCAAAAACAGAAAAACAACAGGTTGAAATTCGCTAAAGAACACAGAAACTGGACTGCCGATCAGTGGCCAAGAATAATATGGAACGACGAATCGAAATTCGACGTCACAGTTGGCGACGAACGAAGTAAAGTCATTCGAGAAAAAGGAGAGGCATTTCATAATGACTGTCTTAAGCGAAAGGTGACGTTTCCGGCATCTTTGATGATTTGGGGCTGTATGTCGGCACAGGGTGTAGGCCGTCTGCAATTTATAGATGGAACCGTCAATTCCGAGAAATACAAAAGCATCTTGGAAGAGAGTTTGCTGCCGTCTATACCGAAGTTGAAACTTAGAAATGCATTTACTTTTCAACAAGACGGTGCCTCATGCCATACCGCCAAGACAACGATGGCGTGGCTGAAGTCCAAAAAAATCCTTACCATGTCATGGCTGTCCAGCAGCCCAGACTTATCTCCCATAGAAACTTCGTGGTGGAAAATGAAGAAGAAGTTGCGAAAGGACCCTTCTAGGTCAAAAGCTGATCTTAAGGAGAAACTACGCTGTGTCTGGAATGGAATAACTCCTGAAGAGTGTCGAGAGTTACTAGATTCAATGCCGTTCAGGATCAAAGCCGTTTTAGATGCAAAAGGTGACGCCACCAAATGGTAGACGTTCTATTCTGCGTCGGTTGAACTGAAGACGAACTTTTTTGCGGGTGTTACATTTTGCGAAATAATGTTTTTTTTTTAATTACCGTGGAATGTTATATTTTTTTTTGTTGGAAAATAAAATATTATTTATAATCTATATGGTTTTTATGTTAGATTTTCTACTAAACATCTAGGTCTCCCTGAATTTTATGTTGAAATTAGGTTAATATTTTTTTGTCTGGCGGACGAACTCATTTGCATTGGGGCTCGTATTAACTAGTTACTACTAACTAGTAAAGCCGTATATTTGTAGATTCGAGAAACGTACACTAGTAATCCTAGTATTTACAATTTTACAAAGAAGTAACTAGTAACTTACAATTGTAGCTTGTTGAAACCCACAATTGTAAACTTGTACAAAATATTAGTCCATGGACGGGTATTACTAGACTAGTACCTTTCGTGAAATAGGGCCCAGTTGATAACATTAAGTAATTTATACGGGAAGTATTAAATAGGCTAACCTGAACTCACTGGAGTCGGAACCGGAGGTGTAATTATCAATCGGTCGGATGTTCCGACTTAACGGAACCTGATTCGAAGCTCCGTAACATCCCCAATCTGAACATATCAAGTCTCATATTACTAAACTGGTTACTCAAACGACGTGGTGGTGTGAAAGCATGACGGAAGTGGAATTATCTTTATGCATGTAGTAGATCCCGTTTTTGAGGTATAACTAAAAAAAAAAGTGTCGTATCGCTATTTACCTAACGTCTGTTCCTATTCACTCTGCCAATGACTATAACAAGTATACCTGACTGTAATTGTCTTTAGGTAGAGTTGAAATAGTGATGAGAATAATGTTACCTCTAATTAATTTATTAAAAAGGTTGAATATTATATTCCTTATCATCATCGTATTATTATGCTGGGTGCGACAAAGACGAAAACCCCTCTTATCAAATGTATCATATATATAATTTAAAAAAATACAATTTATATGATAGGCTTCAGTCAGTGTCATGGTATTTTCACCGGAAGTGCTTTCATCAAAAAGTACAAGCTTAAATGGAGATTCCTACCTCGAAATAAACATGAAGACAATGATTGAGTGTATGAATAAATAAATAATATGACCATGCTCAACCTTCAAAAGTACGCGAATATGGAGTAATAAAGGTTAACCCTTTAGAGGGCAAAACTAAAAATAGACCTGAATTCTAGCCTCATTCGATTCCTCCTATTCGCACAAAATCCTTTCAATAAAAAATACAAAAAGTATTAGTTGTAACCGGTCATTTTTAGTACCAGGTTTTAAAATTGCCCTTTAAAGGGTTAATTGATTTGTTTATATGCATGACCGAATGAATAGGAACAGACTTTAACACTTGTGTTCTACTTCAACTCGTATAGGTAGAAAACCTTTGTCGCGCAAGGCCGCACGGGCACTTACATATTATCAGAGTTTACTGACGATTGTTGATAAGAAACCCCGCAAAACACCGAAGCTGGGACAGTGGTATAATTAAGTTTATTTTAAGGCGATTTCCTGGTGAAACTGCAAACGCTGAAGGCCACGGGCGACATCGCGGGCGCGGAGCAGCTGTTCGACAAGTACTCGCGGCTGGACGAGCCGTGGGCGCGCTGGCGCGACATCGTCATGCTGCACAAGCAGCCGCGCAACATCTTCGTGCAGCCTAACACGCAGCACAAAGGTAAGGCCGGCCGCGGTGTCAGAGCTGCCCTACTTTGTGTAATTTTAAGGGTGCATCAAGTTCACCTGGGGGTTAGTCGTATGTATGGTAAGATAGGAAGAAATTATCACCTAGAGGATTATTCTAGGTGATCTCAGTTAACATTGCGAATTTAAATAGTTAGCCACAGCTGTTTTCAAACGACTTCCAAAAATACACAAATAGATCTAGCTAGTCCCTTTGTCCTGACCAAAGGTATAAAAAACTAATACTATTTGATAAAGTTGCCGTCAATAGAACTTGTGAACGATGTAAACAAATTAGTACTGTTTGACACATAACCTCAAATATTCACCGAGCGTGTTTATTATTTCATCTTAAACATAATATGAAAATAATGATCTGGTGTATAAATCATTGCAAAGATCTCACTTGAATTTTAAAACTACGTGATTATCGTAATTTGCGGGTGGTAGGACCTTGTGCAGGGTCTGTCCGGATCGCTACCACCATTAGGGTTGCCACCTTTCTTATCAAGATATATAGTATATGGTGAGTTATAGGACCAAAAAATATAGTACAAACAACAAAAATGTAGTACATGTTTATTTATTTTTAAAGGCATTTTTATTTTTCGAACTGGCTTCTCTCAATAACATTTTGTCGTTCAGAAACGTCTTTATAGACCAAAATTTATTTATGATACGACATTTTAAGACTAATTTTGAAATTATATTGGTCATTAAAAATAAAGTATATTAGCGTACTTTATGTCTTTCATATATTATAAAGTACGGACAGCCGAAATATAGTACAATACTATATATTATAGTACGGGTGGCAACCCTAACCACCATCCATCTTATCCATTAACCTACCGCCAAACAGCAGTTTTCGCATTGTTGTGTTCCGGTCTGGGGATAAGACAACCGGTGAAATGACTAGCATAGAGGCATTCCATCTTAGTCCTCAGGGTTGGCAAACGCATTTGCAGTCTTAGGATTGCATTGCAGTCTTGTGAATACGAATGTCTATCAGTCACAGTTTCCACTTACCAGCAGGTGGCCTGTGTGCTCGTTTGTCTTCTCTATGCCATAAAAAAAAACAAAAAAACATGGTGAACTGGTTTGTTTGGTTTTGTTTACATCTTTTGCAAGTTCTAATGACGGCGACTTTACATATCCATGTAATGTCTTCCAAAGTATTTTACGGGTAGGATCGATTGGCGCCAATATTTGCCTAATTTAATGAAAAGCCTTGTAACCTCACGATATTATCATATCAACTGAATCAATTTCAACCATTCTGTTTAGGCGACACGGTAGAGATGCGGCGCTACCCCGCAAGCGCGGAGGGCATGGTCGCGTCGTGGGTGGAGCGCTTCCCGAACGCGCAGCTCTCGGAGGTGCTCGAGCAACTGGCCGACGCGGACAAGGGACACTTCGCCGACCTGCAGCCGCTACTCGGCGCCTGACCCCAAACGACCACATATTTGATATTCTGAATAAATTGTATTTTTAACCTCAACATTTTTATTTTATTTTTAGCAAAGATGAATTGACCTTTTCATTTTATACCTGAAGCTACATCGGTACAAGCTTTCATCTTTAGGGGGGGACTTTCCTGAGGGCTGATTTGCGTGCGAAAAAACACAAGTTATTCCATAGAAGGGATACACAGAGTACGCACGTTCGACCTATCTAAACGCTGTTGTTATGAAATGACAAGTGGGCAAGTAGGACTCTGTAATCCAGTTTCTTGGTCTCGCTTAAGCTCGTTTCCTTAGTCACCTATCATCAAATAATTTTATAGCCGTCTTACGGATAATCTATATCACTACAATTCACTACATAGTATAAAACAAAGTCGCTTCCCGCTGTCTGTCCCTATGTATGCTTAGATCTTTAAAACTACGCAACGGATCTTGATGCGTTTTTTTAAACATAGAATTCAAGAGAAAGGTTTTTATGTATAATAAACTCTGTATTATGTACGGATATTACAGAAAACTCACATAAACCGAAGCGAAGCAAGGGCGGGTCTCTAGAATTATATAAAAGGCAAACCTGACTCACTGACCTATAATATCAACGCACAGCTGAAACTACTGTACCTAGAAACTTGAAATTTGGCAGAGGGGTTCCTTTCATGATGTAACTGAGCACTAAGAAAGGATCTTCCGAAAATCGACCCCTAACGGAGAGAAATAGGGGGAGTAGTGGGAAACTAATTCTACGCGTACGAAGTCGCGGGCGTCCTATAAAAAGGTCTAATTTTGATTAGCAAAATTGATATCGATCCGGTATGTTATCGGTTTACTATCACATTATCACTGATCGTACTTTTTCCAGCATTTTCAGGTGCGATGACGTCAAATGACACACGACAGCGACCTAGGGTTATCGACATGTATAGTATAATATGATTGACGTTTAAAATTATGTAATATTATTTTGTCATTGAAAATGAAACACTATTTTTACTTAATCAGTTATTATAAATGTGTATGAATCTTAAGTACTCGAAACCGACGTGCGTGCATGACTCGATGTATGAATGTGAAAGAAGCGAAATAATTTTGTCAGGGTCGTAGCAAGTGGAAAGAAGTGGTCTCTGCCTACCCCTGTAGGAAACAGGCGTGATTTAATGTATGTATAACATTTATTACTGTAACCACAAAATTCCTCAAATTTTTCGGAGGGTATGCTATGTTAGTATATCAATTCCTAATCAATCATAAATATAAACTTTAACCTGAGATAAGGATTTATTGAAACTGTGTTACATTTTCTCATTATACTCGTAGTAAATTAACCATTCATTTCATTATGCATATTGGGTTAGGCTTTACATGTTCTGAGAATATTTCCTGTATTTCCGATTTATTTAATACACTGTTTTATTTGATTCTTGGTTCAAACAATTTAATATTGGGCACTATTGACAACCCCTAGCACTCTACCAAAAATGCTGGAAAAAGTACGATCACATAATGGTGAGACAGGATTTCTTAGTTCCGCCACTCGCTGTTAGATGGCGCTGTAATCAATGTACAGTGCCATCTAGTGGCCAGTAGAAAGTGGAAAATTATGTAACTTTATCCTAGATAGCATTTCAATTATATTTGTGATGGTATTTACGCTGCTCATTGTAGTATAGCTTCACGACATTTTTTTTAATTTTATTTTTACTTTGGGCGCTGGTTGGGTCGCTTATTATATGGATCCGCAAACGCCATACAAAATCAAACACCCGCCAAGCAGCAGGGTTCGCATTGTTGTTTTACGGTAGAGGATATGACAACCGGTGAAATTACTAGCATAGAGGCATTTCGTCGTAGTTCTCAGGGTTGGAAACGCATTCGGATTGCATTCTTAAGATTGTAGTCTTGAGAACGCAAATTTCGATGGGTGTCAGTTTTGACTTACCATCAGATGGCCTGTGTGTGTACTAGTTTGCCTACTCTAAGCCATAAAGAAAAAGAAAAACAGTTCTTTCAGCATTAACACATTTATCAGACATTTCTCTAATGTGTATGACGGGTCGGAACAAAATAAAATTCAGTATTTTATTCAACTATATAATTTATTCACATTCAATACAAAACGAGTGTGATGGTTTTAATATTCATCGTAACAATCACAGTTTCGGTTTTACCAGTACAGTAACTATGAGTAACAAGAAAATATTAATTATCACCACACACCAATAAATAAATTCATCAATACCATGAAAATTAATAAATAGGACAAGATGAAAGTAAAAAAGATGAAATAAATCGTCTAAATTATTGCTTTTCTAACGACTGCGGTGGGCCCGGTGCCTGGTGGTCGCACCCTGTAAGGGGCCCCTGCAGTCTGCGCAGCGACTCCGCGCACTGCACGGGCTGACAATATACATCAACCTGTTGCAACCTACATTTCTATAAAACTGAACACGTAACTTAAGCTAAAATACGGTTGGTGTAAGTGATTTCATAAAACCTCTATAATACAAGTTATTTCTAACAAAACTTTAACTAAGCACCATTCTATTCGATTATATCTTTAAGGGCGTGACTTAGCAATCAAATACTTCAATACTATAATAAACATTAAACTTATAATTGACTTAGGGTCACATAAAAATGTAAATGAAAGTAATTAATTATATTTAAAATACAGAATATTATTGAATAAAACATATTTTTGTGCAAACACACATCAAAAATCGTGTCATTTAAATATTTTCAATCTTTAATAAAACGGACCATATCAAATCCAGTCATTTTGCTATAGTATAAAGGCACATAAGAATCGATTTACAATAAATATCAACATAAGTCTATGTTTGCAAAATATTACATGTCAATATGACTTATAGTATCATATCTGAGGTGACCGATAGCTTCAAGCTTGAACATCACGTAACCCCGATATAAATAGCAATATTTATTAATTTACCTAACTTTCATATTCGTAGTCCAGTTAAATTAGGGCAGTTTTAGTTTCATACAAGGCAAACGTGATATAAGCGTACAGGAACCATGTTTATTTTTTGTTGACTCTCGACTTCAGATTATTTACATTTAGTACACCAGGGGCCCGTTTACAAAAAGCTTGTACTTGTAATTTAAGTGGAAGTCTCTTTTTAATACATATCGGAAAGAGATTTCTGCTTGTAATAAAAGTTGCAAGCGTTTTATAAACGGCCCCAGTACACTACATGTGTACCACTAAACTTCTAACCCGCTCTACCACTAAACCCACTTGCGTTCAGCGTCCGTCCTCTGAGATTCTATACAAATATAATAAAGTAATTTTATCGTGCAAATCTTTTGTAGTGTAGTAATTGGCAAGATTCATAACAGTCTCAATACGACTAAAACCAACAATATTATTATAACGTACAATCCCACATATTATAATGCCTTGTTAATTGTGTTTCAAATAGACAAAAAGTAATGGAAAAAATGGAAGGCCATTTGAGATTCTTTTGTATATTTTGTTTACTCATTAGGTAATGCTATCAATGAACGCTAGAGATTCGAATAAATGTTTTTTTTAACAAATGCTTACCACTACTCTCTATGTTTTCTAACTAGGCAGATCTAGTAGTTTCGTTCAGTTAACTTTCTCAGAGCATTCTGCACCGTCGCCTTCGCCTTTAGATGAGACAGTGGATCTGCAAAAACATTTGATCGGGTTTTTATCAGGAAACAGAAACCGTTTCTATGTGCAGTTCGTGTCTGTGTAATGAAGTCATAATGAAACTACAAATTATTAAGAACACATTAATTTACACTACCGAATGAATTTCGTCAGTAAAGTGTATAAAATGTTTATTTTGAAGTAATAGTTACATAAAATATATAAAGTACACAAGTAAGATAGATAGATTACATCATATAATAACAGTATCTACATATTGCTGTACTACGCCTACCTGACGAGTTGTTTTACAGGTAATCGCTAAAACTCTGTAAAGCATTAGTGCTGTAAAGTTTAATCGAAAAGCGTGAAGCGTGCACAGAGACAAATCATATTATAATTATTATTAAAGTTCGGGAAAGTTATTTTGATTATTTACGTAAAATGTGAGTAGGTACAGGAATTATACACACCTTGGCGAAGATTCCTTTTCGGCTTCCGGTTTTCGAGTAACACTTATCGATATATTCTTTCTTTGTCTTATCCTTTCTAGGATATTTTCAGGGCTAGGTTCCTTTTCGCTCTCTTTTAGAATAATGGCGGAATTCCGAGTTCTCTTAGGTCTGTAGGTCGCATAATTGCCCGGCGAATACATCGAAATCGTCCTGTTGTATTTGTGCGGATCTCTGAGACTGGTCAGGGTCGTCTCGTCCGTATCATCACAGCTGTCCAACAGCGACTTGGTTCTCGAATACCTGTGGTTCAGCGTTCCGTAGGAGGCGGGCTGGTCGTAATCTAGATAGCTTCTAGTTCCAGGATACTTCCGGAATTCGCTTCTATCGAGAGATCGGTACGTATCTATTTTATCGTTGAATCCGTAAGAGTCAAACTTTAAGTTATTCCTAGTGCTAACGGGTAAGTCAGTGAACAGAGATCGGTAGCGCTCGGCGGAGGGCGAGCAGTCGGAGCCGGCGGAGTACCCGGGCGACAGGTCGGGCGCCGGCGACGCGGGCGCGGGCGGCGACGCGCAGCCCGCCAGCACGGACAGCGGGTCGTACTCGGCGGCCCCCGGACCCACTAAATTACTCTTTCGTCGTTGTTTCTTCTCGTTGAATCTCGTGTAAAAACTTTTTCTTCGAATTCTCTCCAAAATATCTTCTCTCTCTGGAGTTGTAGGTTCCGGGTTTCTCAGAGGAGTGTGGCCCGTGCTCTCGTCGGCGACAGTATCCTTGTCCGGCACTTTCGTTTCTGTACTGTGATCAGACTTCAGCTCCGACGTGGAAAAGGTAGATCGACTCCTAGATCGACTTCGACTCTGTGTATCGACGGTGTCGGCAATATTTTCCATTATCGTGCCGTTCTTCTCAGTGCTTTCATTCTTTTCGGACTCTTTATCTACGGGGGAAAAGTTCATTATTCGCGGCTCTATCACAGGATCTGTAGGAACTATTTTTTTAACTCTTGGCAATCTGGAGAAATCTAGTTTTAAACTATTTTTAATATTTTTAGTTTCGGCTTCTTTTTTAATTACGGGCTGGTCGATATTTTCGTTCGAAATTGTAGATGCACTGTCATTCGAAGTTTTTCCGTATTTATTCTTGCGACCCAAACCATTGAGCAGCAATGATGTGGGTCTCTTCGGCTTATCTTCTCCATTTTCTGCTACCGACTCGCTCTTAACATCTGTAACAGTAGATGTGCCTACCCCATCAGTGGTAGTTTTCTCTAAAGATTTTGATATTTTTTCCTTTGGTTCAAATTTTTTAAAGAGTCCTAATACTTTGGAGACCGTGGTCTTACTTGGAGCTGGTGCCTGGCTATCTAGGGTAGCTACGTCAGTAATAGTCACTGCTCTTTTTATGAGATTAGACTCGGTGGGTGGTTCTACAGTTGTCGGAACGGATTGTTCTCTTTGCGTTCGGTTTAGCTTAACATTTTCTTTCTTAACTACACTACCGCTCGTTTTGGCATCACACACTTTTTCTGGAGAGTTAGACTTAGACGACGCAAACTTTTCTAATTTATGACCTATTGATTGTAGAACAGATTTCTTTTTTGTGACAGTTGGTTTGACACCGTTTTCAGTATCTTTTTCTTTTACTTTCTTTGTGACTTTCTTCTTTTCAATAGTAGGCTTGCCATCTTTTGTATCGGGATTTGCCACATCAGTCTTTGACTTGGAAGGAACTTTCTTTACGATTTTCTTCTTAATAGTTCCTTTCTTTTCGGTTCCGTCAACTTCAGAGGATTTATGTGTCATTTCCTTTTTAGACGAACTGTTCAGTACCTTTATTCTTATCTCTTCTGTAGGCTCATCTTTTAGAACATTACCATTCAAGTTTCCATTTTTTAGTGAACCTCCATTTTCAAAGATCTGTTCCTTCGGTTCAGAATTTTCTGCGGAATCCTTATTTTTCACTACTACATATTTTTTCAAAACAAGATTTGTATTTTGACTATCGTTTATTATTTCAGGTAATTTCTCGTCTTTTTGATGAGACATTTCATTTACACTTTCTGCCTTATTTGGTAGAGAAAGTTTTGTTTTCCTTGGTAAACTAATACTGAAGCTCACTTCAACATCATTTTTGTTCTCAATTGGAGTAGGTATTTTGTCCTGTTGTGAATTATTACTAACGGGTTCGTCTCTTTTAGAGCTACGACTTATATAAACTTTTTCAGGAGACGGACTACTTGTAGGGTAACTCTTCGGTCGCATAAGTTTAGATTCCCGCGGCAAAGTTTTGTCCTTATTGTCTCCGTCCACTGTTGTCATATTTACTGATAACATATTTTGATTCCTGTCATCAAACGCGTCTAAATTTTTAACTGGAAAACTTTTAGGTCTCGTCAGTTTGGAATCTTTATTTAAATTAACATCGTCAAGTATTTGTCCCGAGTTACCGGTTCTGCCACCGGGATCCGTAACCTTAAGAGAAGTGTCCAAAGTCGCAGTCGTCTCCTTGATATTATCTAATATCGGGAAAAACGGAGTGTTGGATCTGCTGCGTTCTTTGCCCAATAAAATACTCGGCGACACACACTTGCGAGCCAGGACGGGTTCGTCCCTGAACGCCGGCTGCCCGTCGCCGTACTCGGTCGGACTCCTCGAGGAGGGATCGACGGACCTGTTCTTCTTCTCCCTGATCTCCCTCAAAATTTTCTGCGTCTCTAACTCTTTCTCTCGCTTCTGTCGGGCG